>JAKIJQ010000011.1:0-2400000 GCA_023373905.1 Rhizoglyphus robini | reverse complement strand
AGTTGGCGATCTTTGGTCCGAACACATTTCTGTACCAATATGTACAGAAGGTGTTTCAATGGAATTCGAGTCAATACAGCAATTACTCTACTGCTGGATTTCTTATCAACATTCTGAGCACATTCGCCCTAGCACCTGTTCTTTTCAATATTTTGAAACTATCCGATCTGCACTATTCAATGGTTGGTTATCATATGATGTTGGTCCTAAATGTGATTCGGCTGCTGAGTACCTCGTTGACAATGTTCTACATAGCATTGCCATTCTATGCACTGAACACTATCGCTATGGTGGGCGTTCAGGTGTATCTCACCAAAATAGTGAACGGCAATGAAATGGGTCGAATATTTAGTGTGATCTCGTTGATTGATGCCCTCATTCCGGCGGTGTCCTCTCTGGTGTTTTCCTCTGTGTTCCGTGCCACCATTGACACCATTCCGAACATGTCTTTTCTGGCCGTCAGTGTTGGACTCGCTATTGGACTGGTCTCTATGCATGTGCTTGCGTATAAATCGAAAAATACACTTCAACTCATTGCTAATGATAGGAACAATGTTCAAAATGAACAATCGATTAATAATATTTAGTTTTTTGTTATCATTACTATAGTATTGTTGGAATTCATATTTGGATTATTTTTTATAAATTATGACATTTGTCAAATTTAATTTAAATTTAAATTTAAAATACTTGAAAATATTTGCATTAAAATTTGTCAAAATTAATGAGAATTTCTAAACATTAAATTACGATGTGGCTGGTGGTTATAATTGCGATTGTATTTCTATAGAAGTGAACATTCTGCCATAATGGTCAAAATAATCAAACTCAACCACCAGTTTGTGTCAACTTTCGTGCAGCTTACCTTTTGCTAATTTTGTGTTCAACATCTACTTGATATCGATTATATTCTTTCTCGAACTCACAGTGGCCACCAAATCAATGCGGAAGTAATCATTTTTGCTCAAATTTGTGTATTGATCGATGAAGATCTTTTACCAATCTCCCTTGGTGAATGCAAGTCAATTTCTCTACAACACTAACAGGGCTTTGTTTCAATTGCAAATTATTTTAAGAGGAAATTTCTTTCTGAGAGGTAAAATCAAACTGATGTACTACTATGAGTTGATCTGTAGTGAGGAGAAATTCGGCTTCATTCTTGGAAACGTGACTGCTCTCAACAAACGAACTCTCTATGAGGTGAGACATTTCAAATGTCACATTCGCGTTTAATTGTTTATCTCATCTTCCGTTTGTCTTCTTCAACACCGGCTACATCATGTGTTCGTTCAAAATATTTATCAAAAATAGTTGATTGATGTATATAAGACAAATTGTATGTCACATTATGAGTAATAAAGCATTATTTTTTGTCACATTTTCGTACACGGGAACACTCATGTATTTTAGGGACATTTGCTGGCGTTAAAATGTGTATGATGCATTGATAGACTGATTGATAAACACAAGCAGACTCTCACATACAAACATGTACATGGCACAGAAATTATTTTCGGGGCATATGTACTGAGTACATTGGACTTACTTGTGATGGCACTACAAACATTTGTACAGAAGATATATAATAAATTGTGTTCAATCACTTGAGCCATGTGACAAATTGGCATTTTCGATTTATTATAAGAAAATCGACAAAATGGTTTTACTCTTGATTCTATTGCTTATTGCTACATTGTTTGTTTTGTTTTGCTTGTAAGTGACATTCGTTTTGTAATGTATCCTCAGATTTTTAATGTTTAAATGTTTATTTTCAGTTATTTGCAACACAAATGCAACTATTGGATCAACAGAGGAGTGGAAGGTCCCCGACGAAACATATGGAAACTGTTCACTAGACAAGAGAAATTGGGATTCAATCCTGGAGTTTACGAATTGCACAAGTTCGATAAATATGGTAAAGTGTACGGAAGGGTGGGAATGTTGACGCCTAGTTTGGTGGTGAACGATCCAGAGTGTATCAAACAGATCATGATTCGGGACTTTCATTTGATGATGAACAAGCCAATGCTACGGACGTATGATGAAATGTGGAATTTGAATCTGTTCAATGTTGACGGTGATCGGTGGAAGCGAATTCGATCAATCACCAGTCCTACCTTTACATCGGGAAAGTTGCGCGGAATGCATCGATTGATGAACAAATGTGTCGACATGTTGAGCAATTACCTGGAGAATGTCTCTTCGAAAGATGGAGTACTCGACATCAAAGATGTCATCACAGGGTTCACTATCAACGTCATTGCCTCAACTTCATTTGCCACGGAAACCAATGCCACAGATCCAAACAGTAAGAAAAGTCCATTTGCTGACCATGGCGTCAGACTGTTTCGGTTTAAATTCTGGAGAATTTTGGCTTCATTCATGATGCCCCCACAGTTCAATGCTCTGTTCAACATTCGACATCAATTCGAACCAAAAGATTTCAATTTTTTCGGTGATTTGGTGCGCGAAATTGTGCGACAGAGAAAAAGTGGAAAAGTGGAGAAGCGAAATGATTTCGTTCAACTGCTGATGGACGCTTTCGTGTACGACAAAGATTTGAACGAAAGCAATTATGACAATTTGACTGCCGATCTTGACAAAGAAGGTGAGTGTTTTTTTTCCACTTATTGTCTTGTTTAACATGTTTTATTATCAATAGAATTAAAGGAAGAGTCACAAAGCCAATCGAAAGGAAACAAGAGCACTTTGACTGAGTCCGAAATCACAGCTCAATGTTTAATCTTCTTTGTGGCAGGATTCGAGACAACCGCATCCACCATCACCTACATGTTGTTTGAGCTGGCTAAGAATCAAGACATTCAGGAAAGACTTAGAGATGAACTCAACGAAAAGTTGGATGGAATTGATGTGCACTCGGACGAATACTTCGAAACTGTGATGAGCAAAATTCCCTATATGGACGCTGTGATCAAAGAGACCCTACGAAAGTATCCTCCACTAGTTCGACTCGAACGACGTGTCGGTGTTGATGGCTACAAGATCAATGGAATTACACTCGAGAAGGACACAGCCATTGTGGTGTCCACATACACTGTGCACCACAACCCCGAGTACTATCCTGACCCTGAGAGATTCAACCCAGATCGATTTATGCCCGAAAACAAGCATCTCCTAGTGCCATACACCTATTTGCCCTTTGGAACAGGTCCACGCAACTGTGTTGGAATGCGATTTGCATATCAAGAAATCAAACTTTGTCTAGCACAAATAGTATCGCAATTCATCTTCAGTCCAACAGACACAACGCCAGATCGACTTCAATTCAGTGGAGGCTCACTGTTGCTCACTCCAGCACCCTTTACACTCAAAGTTGCCAAACGCTAAAAAGCAACAACAAAATAGTTTATTAGCCTTTTGTCAGCGTAATTATCGTAAATTGACTTTGAGTGCAAATTGCACAATCTCACATAATTTGTAATATGTAATTATTATTGCTATTTATAGAACACTAATTTGTGTTTGTTCATCTCGTACAGGATGTTGCTTAATTAGTGCCAAATAGATTGAATTGATATCAAAATATTTTAATAAAATAAAATAAAACTTATTTAGTGACTAATTTCATGTTATCTAATTTAACACATTCAAAAGTTAAAATGTAAATGTCCAAAATTTAATTAATAAGTCTAAATTAAGGAATATTCAGGAATCCTGTAGTTGTTTGTTTTCACTAATCGAGTGCTTTGCCATCTATTGGATAAACTTTACTTTGTTCGGACATTGAGGACATAAAGCATCAAGCATTATTAGTCGATTATCGATCAATGCAGTGAAGAGGTAATAAACTATGACAACCAGAGTGGTCGCCACTTGGTGAAGGACCTTTCTCATATTGCTACACTCGTTCGCTCGCAGAAAACTAGCTAAACTAGAAATCAAAACTAGTGAACAAAAATGATCATGATGCGTATTGTACCAAATATACTGAGGGACGAGTGTACCTCGACAATTTTGTGTATAAATATAAATATCACTTCATATGACCATTTGTGAATTCAACTTGTTCGTATCTACTGTTGGTCGATGATATATTCTTATCAGTACTGTGTGGAAATTAATGTGTTGATATGTTGCACATTTGATTGATTTCGAGCGCTCAATTCGGACTAAATTGATTGCTTTCGTTGGATTTTGACAGAAATCGAACAAATGGATCTTTGGATTTTATTGCTTCAACTGTCGTTTCTATTGTTGCTTCTCTATTTGTATGTTAATTGTATCCGTTTTGAATCAAATTAATAATTGATTAATTTTACAGTTACATTCAGAAGAAATTTGCCTACTGGTCTTCACGTGGCGTTCCTGGTCCGACGCCAACTATTTTCAACTTTGGAAATGTACTCGAACGATTGCGCTTCAGTCCCGATCAGTACGAACTGGACTACTTGAAGAAATATGGAAGATTTTATGGCCGATTTCGTGGCTTAATGCCAACACTCAATGTGGCCGACGCTGAGCTGCTCAAGCAGATTATGATCAAAGATTTTCATTTGTTTATGAACAAAACCAAACTGAAAACATATGACGAATTGTGGAATCAAAATTTGTTTAATGCTGAAGGAGACAGTTGGAAACGAATTAGGACAATCACCAGTCCGACGTTCACTTCCGGAAAGTTGAGGGGAATGCACAAATTGATGAATGGATGCATACAAAAGTTTGTGGCCTATTTGGACAAAATCTCAACCGAGGGAAATGGCGTGATTGACACTAAAAAAGTGATTGCTGGCTTCACCATTGACGTGATTGCACTGACATCTTTTGCCACAGAAACAAACGCAAACGATGATCGCAACCAACCGAGCCCTGTGGTTGAGAATGGAATCAATATGTTTTTCTTTAATCCATTGAGAATTTTTTGCTTTTTCATCTTTCCTCGTTCAATCAACAATTTACTCAGTGTAAAGTATCAATTCAGCCCGAAGCATTTCAATTATTTTCGCGATTTGGTCAAAGAAATTGTTCGACAACGCCGACAGGGCAATGTTAGCAAGAGAAACGATTTTGTTCAAATGCTCATGGACGCGTATGTCTATGAGAATGAACTGAAAGACACTAGTTTCGAACAATTGGAAGCAAATATGGACAAAGAAGGTTCGAATGCTCAATTATTAAGAATTGCTAATGTATTTGTTTTGTATAGAAATTAATGAAGAACAGAAACAGAAAAACATGGCCAAGAAAACTCTGACCGACAGTGAAGTGATCGCTCAATGCATTCTGTTCTTCATTGCTGGCTTTGAGACCACTGGCTCAACACTGACCAATTGCCTTTTTGAGTTTGCTCGTAATCCTGACATTCAGGAACGTCTCAATACGGAACTGAATCGAGCACTAAATGGATTGGATGTTGCATCGGAGGAGTACTACGATACTGTGCTCACCAAGATACCATATCTCGATGCAGTGATCAAAGAAACACTTCGAAAGTATCCACCTGTGAATCGATTGGATCGACGAGTTGGCGTAGATGGCTACAAACTTGGGGGCATCACATTGGAGAAAGAACAACAGATCGAAGTGCCAACCTATGTTGTCCATCACGATCCCGAGTACTATCCCGATCCGGAGCGATTCAATCCAGATCGATTTATGCCTGAAAACAAGCATCTCCTAGTGCCGTACACCTACATCCCATTTGGTATTGGTCCTCGAAACTGTGTTGGAATGCGATTTGCATATCAAGAAATTAAACTTTTCCTTGCCCAGATTGTGACCAAATTTGTTTTTAGTCAAACTCCTGAAACGCCTGAAAAACTTCGATTCAAAAGTGCAACCATAATGCTCACCACTTATCCTTTTCCCATCAAAGTGTCACAAAGATTGTAATGGAGAGTAAAATAAAAATAAATTTTAAAAATCTACAACAACAATAATAATATAATAATAAAATGGCCAACTAATTAGGTTGAATATTAAAATGTCTTATTATTGATCTTTGAAAAGATAATTGTCTAAATTCACGCAACAAAAATACATTTCAAAATTACTTTCAACAACAATACATAAATTTAATTATATTAAATTATTAAAATCGTTATTAACTTTATTCTGTTTTCAAAAGATAAAAACACATTAAAATATGACTTTTTGGTAATCAGCAGAAAATAAACTTATTTAAATAATAATGTCAGGTTGCTAATTAATGTGTTTTCGGTGTAGTGTTCACTTCTTCAAACCAGATGACGCAGAATAACCAAGATATATTTTATTTAAAAAGTTTGTTATCAAGAATTTGACATTATAAAAATTATAAATTTAGAAAAATGTTGGAGAATTTGCAAAACAAATTAAGGTCCATTTGGATTGTTATTACCAATCACATGAAAGTAATCTTCAATTCGTACGATCTCGTACAAGTCGAACAAACAACTGAAAACAATACCAAAACATTTGAAACTCACTATCTTCTGCCTTTCCTGTTCTTCTTTCCAGTATTTATTGACACATTCGTTGTGTTGGCTCAGGCAAACTTTCAATACTCTCAGACTGGAATGCCCGAATTGTTCACCCACAAAGTGTTTCCCCAAGAATTCTGGTATATGAGCGACATTATTGTGCTGACTGGCTTCGGCACGGGCATGGCCATTTATGCCAGATTAGCATTTTCTCCATCGCTCGAACAAAAGTATCGCTTGTGTTTGGATCGGAAAGAATCTTCAAACAAAATTCAATTTGTGCAAAATGGAAAAGGTAAGATTTGAAATTGAAATTAAATATGCTAATAAAATTATGAAACAGTTATGAAAGCTCGCGAAACAATGGAAATCTTTCGAATGTGGCACCAAACAATTCGAATCATCCGAGTGGTGTACGTATTGACATATTTGCAATTGTTCGCATTCTTCTCGTGGAACTTGTTTGCCCGGGGCACCATTTCATGGCGCAATATTTTCTATCTCATTTATTTCCCTCCATTAATGTGCTATGGATTGTTAGGTAAAGTTAAAAAAAAATATTTTGAATTCATTACATTGCTTTACTTTCCCAATGCATTGAAGCCGATATCTACTTTCTGTTGTATTTCGCCGTAACTGTGCGATACATTAGAATCAAACAAAAAATTGAATTCAACAAAATACGAAAGTTAATTCAATTTATACATGCTAAGGCAAATAGAGCTAAAGACAATCCCACCAAAAGGTTGATTGGCGCTCATTTACTCTGGCGAAAATTTGTATCAACTGAAAAGCATTTTGTCTCACTGTTACACGAAATGAAGGCACACAATCGCTTTTGGTCACCATACTTGAGTATCTACTTTATGGGGTACATTCTCATTCTGTGCTACATTCTATACGGATCGTTAATTGTAGAATCAGGTGAATTGTACGTTAAATGTATCTTCATTTTTTTCGCCCTCGAATTTTACGGAGTTATATTTTTCTTGGAAATACTTTGCTCCTTGATGGTATACACCAATTATGCTATCCACAAGCAATATTGTACCTTTGGTGTGGCGTACAAAGTTTACTTTGCAAACACAATCAGAATTGGCAGCGTTTTTAAGGTACTTTTTGAATAGTAAAAAACTCATAAAATAAGAAAATATAATTCAATTTATACCTAGATTGATGGCATCGAGTGTAATCGTATGAATGTTGACAAAGTTAGCTTTGCACTGCTGAACGATTACAAAGTCAATTCACAAATGCTTGAAATGGTCAGTTCACTTGTAGCTTACATTAATTAATTAATTTATATATTATTTATTTATTTCAGATATTCACTTACGTATCATCTCTGTTTATGCTGGTGTTTACTAAACAGTTTAATTTATAAATGTTAAAAATAAAAATTGATTATTATTTTGCAGTAAATACTTTATTGTGAACATTATATAAACAAACGATTAGATTATTAAACAACTGGATAGCTGGCTTGGGTAGCAATACCGCATTGGTTTTGCTTGTTTCGGGACATGAGAATGTAGCCGGAAAGACCCCAGTCGGTGCCCCAACTGTTCTTCACCTTCCAGTAGGTCTGTCCGCTCTGGGTGCCATAACCAACAGCGGTCACACCGTGATCAAGATCGACTGAGCTGCAAGCAGGCTCATCATACACACCACCTGAGTAGAATTGGAAGGACAGTTGACTGGCATCGATACCAACCGAGATTGGGCCAATGGTGGCAACAGCGTTTTGCAGAGCATCTTCGGAGCCAGTCTTCACATCGACATAGCTTGCGATGGTGGCACCAACGGTCTTGGAGCTGAATTCGCACGATTCATCAACTGCCTTGTACGAGTACGATGCCTCGGTATCAATGCCCTTGTTTTGGATGACATATTGGAAAGCTTGGTCCATCAAGCCACCTCCACAACCATCGTTGCCCTCAGAGGAAGAGCAATCGACCAAATTTTGTTCGGACAGGGAAACCAATTTGCCAGTCTTGAGTGCGTGTTGACCTTCGATGGAGGCAACAGCTGAGAAAGCCCAACACGAACCACACTGTGCTTGGTCTTTGATTGGAGTGACAACTCCCTTGGTGGTCCAGTCGACGGTAGCGGGCAGGGCGGACACAGCCTCACCAGTGTGTTGAATGTTGGATCGGCATCGTGGACATGGGTGAATTTGCAGACCGTTCATTCGAGCACGGAATTCAGCATTGTGCACATCGGTAAAGTTGTTGACCGCAACGTTAAAGCTCTTTCGGCCAGCAAAGTATTCCAAATTGTGTCGGAAGATAAAGTCGAGATTTTCAGAGAAAATTCGCTTTCGGAAGATTTCCTCTTCAGCAGTCGAGTAGAATCGTCGGAAGTTGGTCTAAAAATATAAACCAAAGAGATAAAACACAATAATACAAAACAAAAACAAGGATTACCTTGAACATGTTGAAATGGTTGTCCAACTCATGTTCTGAGAACATTTGGCTGGCACTGGCCACGGCACAGGTGACTGCCAACAAGGCAAGGAAAAACTTCATTTTGCAAATACTGTTTGAAACTGTTTAAGATCAAATGATCAATTGTGCATAATTCTCCTGCTTGCCATACAACCCCTTATATATCAAAATATTTTCAAATAAAAAAACGTACCTAAAATGCACAATTGTCTCAATGTGATCTACGATTGTGCAATGAACACATTCCATTGCATCAATCATAAGGCACAATGCACTCGTGATACCACTCGCGAAGCATCGAGCATATTTTAGTTCCCACTAGTTTGCATTCAATCACAATCTTATCAATCAGTGATATTCTCAAGTATTATCCACCTAAATCATTAAGTGATTAAGTCATAGTAAATGGCGTACTTTCGTGGTGGCGATTACACGTGATTGATAAGACAATTGTCATATGATTCGTACTTGAGAGAGCAAAAGAAAGAATTACCTGAGGTAACTTTGTGACATATTCTTGAATCATTTGAAATGATTGTCGAAACAGTGAAAATTTTATTTGCAATATTTCAGTATTTCATCAACAATCGAGTTAAACCACGGAAGTTTTTAATCAAGTAATTATAATACAAATATTATTTTTGATTCAATAATCTAATATTGCCTTGCAAAATTAGGTAGCAATCGATTAACTGGATGGGTTTGATAAACTGTGTGTGTGAATGAATGCCACATGTTTTAAGGGATATTCAAATAATAAATGTATCCAAATTTGATGTTGTCCAATGTGCAATTTTAAATTGAGTTATTATTTGAAACATCTTTTTGTTGTAATAACATGACATCATTGAATTAGTGGGTTTGTGATTTTGGGTTAGATCTAATACTACAAGATTTGTTTGAGAGATGTGGACTAGTAGTGATTACTCGAGTTAATTACAGTCAAAGTGTCTATTGTAGTAAACCATTAATTTGAATTTTAAAATTGAACCATTTCTTCAGTATTTTTGGCTTGTCTGTTGTTCCGACAAATCATCATGAAAAAGGTGCTCATTATGTAAATGGCCTTAAAAATAAAATAAAATGAATATATCGAAATATATTTACAAGTCTAGAATTCTACAAACCATATTAAAAGCAGATGCATCGAGTCGGTAGTTATTGGCCAAACGTAAGCAGCTTCTTGAAATGTTTGTTGCAATGGTTTCAATCTATTGAGACAATATTTTTTAAAGTAAACAATCAATTAATCTTTGAGAAATTACATTTGCCAGAGCTCTTGGGGTCACACGAGAATATTGAAATTGAAAGAGCACACAAGCGCGCATGTTCCTCATGAAAGACAGATCATTGTTGTGAGCAATCTCGGCGCATCGATTGATGATTGAGAATATCAAAGTACCATACTCGAGTACATAGAATTGAAAGTATAATCGTTCGCCCACTGTGGCTTCATAGAACAGACAGCAGTACAGTAGATAGCAAAACAATGCCAACGATGCAGCGAACTGGGTTGTCACGTATTTAGCCCAGAAGTGATTGTACGCTCGAATCTCTGAGCATTGGTATGCTAAATGACCATTGATAACGCCAAATTGCTTCCAATGCAAACGAAAACTTGTCAAACTCCGTTTATTTGAATGTTTGAGTGAAACAATCAACTGGTTTTGCAATTGCAGCACATACGTTTGCTTAAGGGGGGACAGGATTTTGCCTTTATATGTGAATGACCCCCCGATATATGATGGGAAAAAGTGGTCTCCGAAGGGTACAGTTTTAACCGAGTAAATATTATCCGATTTTGGCTTTCAATATACCAAATTAAAGGTAATGACACGAACTTTAACGACGATTGGACGTTTGGGCTTTATTTTTGAATAATTTGTATATTTTTTAGTAAATAATGAAAAGAGACTAATATCTAAGACTCTTTTGAGTTATTTCCCTTTTTGAGATTAAATTTACAGATTAAATGACCAAACGTCCAATCGTCATTAAAGTTCGTGTCATTACCTTTAATTTGGTATATTGAAAGCCAAAATCGGATAATATTTACTCGGTTAAAACTGTACCCTTCGGAGACCACTTTTTCCCATCATATATCGGGGGGTCATTCACATATAAAAGCCAAATCCTGTCCCCCCTTAATTGCCAAATATTTGATGGCATTGAAATAGTGACAAAACACAATCACAACAGCTAAATATTATTCAATAATAAGTTTTTTTTAAAATCAAGCTTTGCATTACTCACCAACACAAAAGCACCACAACAAAATCGGTAGTGCAACATACAGCTGAAAATAATGCCTGTAAGTGGTCAATTCTTTTTGTTGGAAAAACACAACAAAGTAGCAATAAGCAAACCCAAAGATGATGGCCGAGAAGAGTTTGAGTTCCTTTTGAGATTTGTCACGAAATTTCAGTATTTCTCTTGTGTTTTCCTGATCCCATATTTGTCCATTGACAATCAGCAAAGTGTTTCCATCTTTACCATTGATCAAGTACATGCAATATCGATCGTCCAGCCAGTCAGTGAAAGAGAGACTAAAACTCACCACCAAAGTGCTCAATTCACAGCCGAGTATTATCAAATCACCTTGTTCCCAGAATTTTCGATGAAATATTTTTCGGGAAAATAGTTCCGCCATTGATTGATTTGAATAATCAAATCTTGACAAATACAATATCCATAAAGTGTCACACAGCAGGTAGAGGGCTGACACAAATTGAACAATAAAAAGTTTGTGTTTGAATTTCCATGCTTTCACTCGAAATCTTCGATATTGATCGAGGTTTGACAAGTTGACATTTGGTGGCACCTCATACAGTGGTCCAAAACTTTCCAGACACACAGAAATGTGGGCCACAAGAAGCCAACGAATTTTCAGATAAACTGACACTATTGCTTTTGTCAATTTCTTCAACATTGTTTCAGAAGTTAAGTTGTAACTGACAAAATTATAGTTTTCTTCTACATTTTAAATTAAAATAATTATTTTCTAAGCCAATCTTAAAATATCGATCATACACCTGTCAGCCTATCTGGTAATTTAGGGCTTTGGTTCTTAGGAAAACGTAATTAAATTGAAAAATTAGTCGAAATAATTAAATTTTATTTTATTAAATTAAATTATATTAAATTAATAAATCAAATCAAATCAAATCAAATTAAATTCTGTCACGTTCGGTCATTAGGAAGGAGTTCACATTCAGTACAATTATAGAAAGTACAGCTAAGCTTTAGTAAATAATAAAACTAATTGCAGAGTGTATAATTATTTTTCTTAATCCACGAGTACGAGAACATGATGAACTCTCCATACAGCAGCACAAACTATATGAATATTGATCATTAAAACATGCTTTGTTATAATCATAAAGTCAAACCTTGAAGAAGGAAGCGAACGAAACGAGTCCATAGTCCATGTAGGTAATGCCGTACCGTTTGGTGCATTGAAACTTTTCAATATAAAGTGACAATTTCAAATGTCCACTCAATGGTAGTTTGAGATGGTTTTGAGCATTGATGGAGCACAGCCGTTTGCCACACCGATGAATCAAGGTGATGTACATTGCAGCACACAGATGCAGTCCAAACACACCCGCCACTTGGTAGAAGAGGAGGTTGAAGAAATTGATACTCGCAAAGATGGACAATTTAGTTGTGACTAGAAGTACAATTTCGTATGCAGTGGTGGGAGCACCGACCAGAATGTAGATGAGCAATATTATGCCACAGAATTTGTTGGCACTGAAAATGTCCAATACGGCCAAAGTGTGGCGACGGAAATAGATTTGCAAGTAGAGTGATGCAGATTTTGGTTTCAAATTATAAATGAACTGATTATTCTTACGAATTCGTTCACGGATAACGCGAGTGAACACAAACGCAACCGTAAAGAATGTGGCAAATTGTGCCATCAAGGTGAATATGTAGATGATTACGATCGCCCCGTTGAGTGCAATAAGCAACAAACTCAAATGTCCAAAAATGTTTTCGAGAAATGCGTCTGAATTTTGATTAATGTGAATTACGATTTGCACCAAATAAACCAAGAAGATCAAATCTGTAAAATAAATGTGTTAGCTCACATGCAAATGTTTAATGGAAAATATAATACTAAAATACAAATTGTAGAATTGGACAAAGAAAAGTATCTTATCGGCCAGTTTAGCCAATTTGGGTTGACTCTCCAGTGCTCGACAAGCGAAGTTGATCAATTCAAATGGACCATCTTGTTTGTAGAAATACATTCGGTAGTAATAGAAAATGCAAGCTGGAGAAATGATCACGTAGATCCAGTTTAGCTTGACTGGTGCACCGAGGAAAAGCATTTGATCCCACAAAATCAATCGCCAATGAGTGCTCATCTCAACAGTGGCCAGAACAAAGATTTGTACCACACGAAAGCATGCGATCGCAATAATGCATTGTGATGTTCGGACTGCCAGTGAGCGATCATCCTCATTGATCAATGGACCTGGATGGTGAATCAACTGCCATTCGGATAGAAAAGTTCGAAAATAACGAGTAAGAAAGTACAAACCAAAATAGTGTTTAAACACGTGAATAATCAACAGAAGACAAAAGTGGACTTTCTCAATAATTGAATAAATAAATCGAAAAATTATACTTTTGAAATAATTCATTTCGACAATTTTTGAAGTAAGATTTTATGATTAAGAAATTAAATGATTTTCTTCAAACGCTCAAACGTCAATTGAACCTACTTGTTTACGACGTTCCTCTTGTTTGTCCTACTTTATTGAACAATTTTTGAAGCAAACAAAACTATTTCGCAAAACAATTCTCGAAACTATTGCCAAACTACTGCAGTGCTGTGGCATTTAAGGGTCAAATTAAATTGGTAAATACACTTTTATATATAGATTTATTCTGGTAATTGATCTTAAGTTAACTAGGTCAAAAGGTGAAAAAATAATCATTAACAAATATATCTAGTGATTAACAATAATAATAATAACAACAACAATTTTATTATTATTTTAAGAGAGCAATTAAATTAAATGTATTTCATTAAATTCCAAATTAAGTCTGTGTTTCGATTTTGTTAAAATATGTAATTTTGATTAGTTTGGTTTGACAGTGAAATTGATTTTTCAAAAAGCGATGTTCATGTTCGCCCCATTGATATGGAAATTCAATTTTTTCATGTCATTTTCCTTTACGACATAAGAACAAGAATAAAGAACTCATAATGTAGATTGCCTAAGAAAATTATCCGATTATATAAAAACATGAATGCAATGTAAATGAACAATACCATATTAAAGGCAGACGAATCAAGACGATAACCATTGACAAGTCGAAAGCAGAAACGGGAGAAATTTCGGTTGGTTGCAATGGTTTCGATCTTTAAAACAATAATATCAATTATTTATAATCAAAACTATGAAATCTTATTTACGTAAACCAAATCCTTAATTGGGATTTGTTTTCCTAGCTTCATCTCAAAGGCAATGCATGTTTTCACATTGTTTCCATAGCACAAATCATTGTTCCTGTCAACCAATGATGCAAGAGAGATTACCACAAATATGGACAATCCAATTTGCGTAAGAAAGAAAGTGAAAAATACAAATTGAATAATGGTTTGCTTGTAGAACATGAATGAATACAACCCATAGCAGAAAGTTACAATAGCAACACCGAATAATATGCTCATTGAAACTGCCCAAAACTGGTTGTATCCTTGAATTTCTGAGCATTGATAGACCAAGTGAAAATTAATTAAACGATAATTTCGATAAAATTTTGAAAACCAAAATTTATGTTTTTTGCCAAATTTGTTCCGTTTCATTGAATTAAGCAATCGATTTTGCAAGTCGAGAAGATGACCCTGTTTAATCAGCACATAGTAGGTGATCACCATAAAATAGTAAAACCTCACTGTAACGGCTATAGATGAGAAAAACAACTTGTTTATAAACATTTACGAATAAATTCACTTACAGTAGATACAATACCATGTCAGTATTGGAAGATATAGTAATAGAATAGCATAGTCCACAATGCTGTTATCTATGGTGTTGGTGAAGTTCCAATAAAAGAATACATAGGCAATCAGAACAGACAATAATGCAAAAGGTAGGGCCAATTGTTTTGTTTGTTTTCGAAATTTGAACAACTTTTGAGCATTGTCTTGGTTCCAGACTAATATAAAAGAAAAAGTTACAATACAATTAATATAAATAGAAAATCATTACTTTTGCAGTTCACAATCAAACTGTATTCGCCATCTTGTCCATACACAAAGTACATGCAGTATCGATCCGAGAGCCACGAATGAAACAGAAATGTTACCCCAAACAGACCAATTCCGTTGATAACAACAAAAGCTGATATATCTGCTTGTTGCCAAAAGGTTGGTGGATAGATTCGATGCATCAACAATTCGGGCATTTGATGATGGAAGTCAAAGTTATGCCGTCGCAAAACCATAAATGTGTCTTTACAAATGTATGCCCAAACACAGATTGGCAGAATGAAGAAACGATGAATCGTACGCTCAGTGATCAGAGCTCGTTTCTTGCGATATTCCACAAGATTTTCTAGTGTAACCCTCAATGGAGCGTCATGGATTGAGTCAAATGCATACATGCACGCCGTAGTGTGTGATTTGAGTAACCATGTAAACAGATAAAATGGTTTGTAAAATAAATAAATAAAGATAAGCTTCATTTTTGTGAGTGCCATTTTGGACAGTCGACAAGTCAAGAAGAAACGTTTGTAACGTTAGCTGAAAACAAGTTTTTTGTATAGTGAGCAATCAATTTTCCTTATCTGAAGCAGTAAGTTCTAGGTATAAATCGACTAAACATGGAAATTAATTTTTAAAATTATTTTTAATTATTTTTCTTAATTATAAGAGATATTTTTAGTTTCAAAAGCAATAAATATAAAATAATTAAATTAGTTAACTGCACGAATGAAACGAACCAACAGCACCAGTACCAGAACCAGTAGCAAGTGAGTGAGGGAATAAATGTTAATGAAATTTAAGCTTTTGCATTGACTTGACGTGAATGTGAAGATCATGTTTGTCCCCTGGCTTTGGAAACAACCCATTTGAATCGATTTATATTTTAACTAGAAGCAAAGTAAAGTAAATCCATTTTTCGATTCTAAAAGGATAGTTTTACAATGGTGCCCAGAAACTTCTTGATTTCTTGACTTGTCATATAATTATAGATAGTAAATTGTCATTTTTCTTGACCACATAAAAACAAGAATAATGAACTCATGATGAAGATTGCCTTGGAGAATCAAAACAAATTATGTAAAACATGAATCAAATGTAAGTAAACATTACCATATTAAAGGCAGACGAATCAAGACGGTAACCATTAACAAGTCGAAAGCAGCAACGTGAGAAATTTCGGTTGGTTGCAATAGTTTCAATCTTTAAAACAATGAAACAATTAGTATTTAATATTATGAAATCTCATCTACATAAATCAAATCTTTAATTGGAATTTGTTTTCCAAGCTGCATCTCGAAGGCGATGCATAGTTTTACATTGTTGTCGTAACACTTATCATTGTTTCGGTCAGCCAATGATGCAAGAGAAATAACCGCAAATATGAACAATCCAATTTGAAAGCAAAAGAATGAGAAAAACACAAATTGAATGACAGTTTGCTGGTAGAACATGAACGAATACAACAGATAACAAGTGGTTACAGTTGCAACACTGAATATTGAGCTGATTGGTGCTGCCCAAAAACGGTTGTAACCTCGAATTTCACAGCATTGGTAAGCCATGCGAGAATTAATTGAACAAAAAATCTTGTAATATTTTAAAATCAAAAATTTGTTATTCTTTTTCTGTTTCATTAAATTGAGCAATCGATTTTGCAATTTGAGCAGAAAGGCCTGTTTAATCAGCACATAATAAATATTTACCATAAAATAAAAGAAAGGAATTTGAACAGCTATGGGCAAGAAAATTACTTTTTTGATTAATTTACAAATAAATTCACTTACAGAAGACACAGTACCAAGTGAGTGTTGGAAGATATGCCAATAGGATGACAAAATCCACAATGCTGTAGTCTGTAGTGTTTGCATAGTTCCAAGAAAAGAATAAATAGCCAACCAAAACAGAGAACACTGCCAAAATAAGAGATAATTGTCTTGCTTGTTTACGAAATTTGTACAACTTCCGAGCATTTTCTTTGTTCCAAACTGAATTTAAAAAAATTACGCAAAAGTCAATATGATATTAAAAGTAGTACTTTTGCCATTTACAACCAAACTGTATTCGCGATCGTGTCCATAATACACAAAGTACATACAACATCGGTCGGAGAGCCATTTGTGAAACAGAAATGTTATTCCATAGAGTCCAATTCCACTGACGACAGCCAGTGCAACCATATCGCTTTGTTGCCAAAATGTTTTAGGATAAATTCGATGTGTGAACAATTCCGGCATTGGATGGTTGTAGTAGTCAAAGTCATACGGTCGCATTACCAAGAATGTGTCTATACAGAGGTATGCCCAAACACAGACGGGCAGAATGAAGAAACGATGAATTGTAAGCTCTGTGGTTTGAGCTCGTTTCTTGCGATATTCAGCAAGATTTTCAAGGGTAACCCTCAATGGAGCGTCATGGATCGAGTCAAATGCATACATGCACGCCGTAGTATGTGATTTGAGTAACCATATTATCAGATAAAATGGTTTGTAGAATAAATAAATGACGATAAATTTCGCTATTCCAGACACCATTTTTCTGTAGTCAATTGAGAAAAAACAACTTTCACTTCAGCACTTGATGAAGAGTTGGGTTTCCTGTAGTGCATGCAGTCACACTTTCTAGTTTACTCAAATTGTAATTATTCGGCTTGAGACGTTAAATTCAAGATCTTGATCGATTAAACATTAAAATCGAATTTTAATTTATTTTATTATTGTTCGAAATATATTTTCGAAAATGTCAAAGGCAATAAACATTACAATAGAACAATTAAATTAATTATTTTAAGGGTTGCCAAATAAATGATTATAAAAATAATTTTTTTTATTTAAGTTTTAACTTCTACAACTTTGGCATTGCATAATTACCTGATGTTGACGTCAATGACTTGAAAAAATCTAAATACTAGCTCATAGAGAATCCACTTTTGACTGAATTTGACTATTCAGTTGTGAATTTATTCTGATTTTGTCGACATATGAACAAGAAAAGTGAACCCATGATGAAGATTGCCTAATATAATTGTGAATAATAAATTAAAACATGATTTGACTTTAAGTTATAATTGTACCATATTGAAAGCAGACGAATCAAGACGATAGCCATTGACCAATCGAAAGCAGCAACGATAAAAGTTTCTATTTGTTGTTATGGTTTCGACCTTAAAAGAAATGTTAGTATTATTAGAAATGTAAATTAGAATTATGAAGTTGCACTTACATGGACTAAATCTCGGATCGATGCTTTTTGCTTAAATTTCATCTCAAGGGCAATGCATGTTTTTACATTTAGACTGTAGCAATAATCATTGTTTCGGTCAACCATTGATGCAAGTGAAATGGTCACAAATATGAACAATCCAGCTTCGAAACAAAAGAATGAGTGAAAAATCAAAATCAAAATGGTTTGTTTGTAAAATATAAAGCAATACAACAAAAAAAACTCAGTAATAACAGCAGATTATGACGCCAACACAAAATATTATGCTGATTGGGAGTGCCCAAAATTGGTTGTAGCCATGGATTTCCGAACATTGATAAGCCATGCGAGAATTGATTGAAATGAAGTCTTTTTTAAATTTTAAGAAACGAGATTTTCCAATTTTCTTTTGTATTATTTGATTTAGCAGCTGTTTTTGCACACAGAGAAGGGAGGTCTGTTTAATAAGGATGTGGAGGACGCCTGACCGGTGGGGGTCAGGTGTCCCACCGTGAGATGGACTTGATTGGAACCGCGGACTCGTTAGGTGTTTCAGTCTTTTCATTTTTCTAAATGACATTTTTATGTGATAAAGCGAACTGACGAGAAGCAATATTGTACATTGGTATGGTCCGAAGCTTGTTAGGCCAGAATATATTTGACATTTAAATTTGTTTTGCAATTTAATTATTCTAATTAATTATTGATTAATTTAATTTAATTAATTACTAATTATGTTCATGATATCATTAAAATATGCTAAATTTCCATCGGATATTGAATATAAGATAAATACTAGTTGCTAACAATTATATTTCTGGCCATCACATATTGGTTTCTTACTAGCTAAAATCTTTGATACAAATAAAAAAATTTTATTTTTCTTGCCGACAAATGAACAAGAATAATGAACTCATGATAAAGATTGCCTAAAAATATAGCAGATTATGTAAAAACAAAATAAAATGTAAATGAACGTTACCATATTGAAGGCTGATGAGTCAAGACGATAACCATTGACAAGTCGAAAGCAACAACGAGAGAAATTTCGATTGGTTGCAACAGTTTCAATCTTTAAAATAAATAAATCAATTATTAGTAATCGAAATTATATAATCTCAACTACATAGATTAATTCCTTAATTGCAATTGATTTTTTCAGCTTCATCTCAAAGGCAATGCATGTCTTTACATTGGTGTCATAAGATAAATCATTGTTGTGGTCAGCCAAGGAAGCAAGAGATATTGCCACAAATATGAACAATCCGATTTGAAAACAAAAGAATGAGAAAAACGAAAATTGAATGATGGTTTGCTTGTAGAATATAAACGAATACAACAGATAACAAGAGGTTACTATCGCCACACTGAAAATTGAGCTGATTGGAGCTGCCCAAAATCGGTTGTAGCCACGAATTTCAGAGCATTGATAGGCCATGCGAGAATTTAATGAAATAAAATTTTGAAAAAATTTCAAAGTTGAAAGTTGAAACTTTTTGTTCTGTTTCATTGAATTAAGCAATCTATTTTGTAAGCCGAGAAGAAAGCCTTGTTTAATCAGCACATAGATGGTAGTTACCGAAAAACAAAAGAACGGTATCTGAACAGCTAAAAATAACAAAAACAACATATTTTGAGAATTTACGAATGAATTCACTTACAGAAGACACAGTACCAAGTGACAATTGGAAGAAATATCAGCAGGATGACATAATCCACAATGCTATTGTCCGTGGTGTTTGCATAGTTCCAATAAAAAAATAAATAGCCAATCAAAACGGAGAAAAGTCCCATAAGAAAAGACAATTGTTTAGTTTGTTTCCGAAATTTGTACAACTTTTGAGCATTGTCTTGGTTCCAAACTGTTTTAAAACAAGTTAGTTAAGTAAAAAATCATTATGACAATAAGCAATACTTTTGTCGTTCACAATCAAATTGTATTTTCCATTTGGCCCATACACAAAGTACATGCAGTATCGATCGGAGAGCCATTTGCGAAACAGGAACGTTACTCCATAGAGTCCAATTCCATTGACAACCGCAATCGACACAATGTCACCTTGTTGCCAAAATGCTTGTGGATAGATTCGATGTGTGAACAATTCCGGCATTGGATGGTTGTAGTAGTCAAAGTCATGCCGTCGCATAACCAAAAGTGTATCAGCACAAATGTATGCCCAAACACAGATGGGCATAATAAAGAAACGATGAATTGTACTCTCAGTGGTTTGTGCCCGTTTCTTACGATATTCACCAAGATTTTCAAGGGTAACCCACGATGGGGCGTCATGAATCGAGTCAAACGCATTCGTGCACGTCTTGGTGTGAGATTTAAGTAGCCATATTATTAGATTAAATGGTTTATAGACTAAATAAATGAAGATAAATGTCACTATTTCAAGTGCCATTTTGCTTGTTAGTCAATTCCGAAAAGAAACATTTGTTTGTGCTAGATGATGAAAAGTTGTTTTCACTGCAGTCTCATTTTCCTTAGAATGACATTAAGTTAGATCTACAGATCGATGAGACATTAAAATTTCATTTTAATTTATTTTCATAATTATGCAAGTTATTATTGTTGTTAAAAGCAATCAATATAAAATTCAAAATAATTAAATTAATTTGCTGGTACGAGTGAACGAATATCATGGTGAGTAAGAAAGTGAAACAAATCTATTTTGCAAATACTCACAGTCTATTAGTATAGTGTTGACAATTGTCACATTTGTTACATTAATGTAACAGAAACGGAAGTGCCATACATATAAAATATACAGAAACATGTCATGTTAAAACCGTAAACACTGTAACTATTATGAATAGAATAGTACTAAAATAAATAAATGAGGGCTCTAATGATAAATCTAGGAAAACTAAATGTTCACGCGAATTTAAATAATTATTTTGTTTACACTGAATACAGTATTTTAAATTGTTGTGCTTTTTATTAATGAATAAAATAAGCATTAATTATTTTAATAACATTTCATTTCATTTATGACTTTTAACGATAAAAGTGGGTGATCTCTTTTTGACATTGGAAACAGAGAAAGTGAATCAAGAAGACAAAAAGGCAATTTTGGACGGGATTGAGCCAGATAACCCAAAATTAACCACTCGTCAAACAATAAGGTACAAAATACTAAGCATGAGGGAATCCCAAAATATTGGGTACAGAAGGTATCCTACATAACTTAAATTGTACTCTGTGAGCTTAATCTGATGGTTCCTATCGTATTCGTTGATGACTTAATTTTTCATGCGATTTGAAGGTTGAAGGTTGGTTTTTAGACACTCGAGTAATCACCAGATTAATAAAAAGACACTTTTGTGTCTCCCATATGACCGATTTTGCATGAGATGGGAGCACGCTTATGCAAGTTCAGTCCAAATAGGGCATTTAATGGACACAAATAATTGCTTCATTTGACACTATAACATTTTATCTATATTAAAAGTGATTTCTATCAGAGATGACATTCAACGCATCTAATAAAAATAAAGTCAAAACACTTATTGTCTACACCATGTCCTAATGACGTAAACCCAATTGTTAGAACCAAAAGTTTGGAGAAACACCAAGGTTACGTAATTAAACTGACTGTGAGATAAATAGCAACGTCTCCAGTAAGTCTAGCAATTAGTCGTGTACATAAATAGATCGTACATTGGTGGGAATATATCCTCATATCCTTATGCAATGATAATTGATGAACGTTAAACACAGTGCAGTGGGCTCGGTAATTAAATGTTAAGTTAATCTTTGCAGATTAAATGAAAATTATAATTGTATTAGTTAGAGAATTTATTAAATTAACAAATATCTTAAATTGCACTTTAAGAGCTTTATCTGATGGGCACAATCGATGGGGATTCACCAGGACTGGTAAACACTTTGGTTGATTAATCACAAACGGAGATATTTTGCATTGCAAAATGAGGTGATTTCCAGTCGCCTACACTTTAATCGCTTTGAATCAACCAATCAAAATCGAGATCTAACAATTCATTTGGGTCAATTCTAGGTTGCTCGACACAGCATTGGTTTTGATCTATAACTGAAAATTGATCTAACAAAGCTGAAATGTCGAAAACCGCGTCTTGACTTTGGCTTGATTGATCCATATCATATTGTTGATTTACACCAAAATGTGAGCCATTTTGTAGTCTAAATAAATAAATGTTTTGTTAGAAAAGAAAACCAAAAATTAATTTCCATTACGTTTGATCCTGTGTTGTTGGTTGTTCGATGCCAACTTGAGAGAATTCTCCATCTTCATGTTTTTCTTGCTGCAAGTGTTGAATATACTGCACTGCTGACCAGAGAATATTCAATTTGGTCATCTTTCTGTGTTGAAACTGACCAGGAATGTGATGACCAAGTGCAACAAAAGCGTCGTTGACCATTTTGATGCGGGCACGTTCCTTTGCATTGCGACTCGACATTGAGCACTCATATTTGGATGGTCGCTTTCTACGGACTCGATTTTGTTGGGGCACAAATAATTGATTGTTTGCTTGAGGTGAAATCAAATGTTGATTCATTCGACTAAATTGTCTTCATCCAATGTACGAACAACAGAGGTGTTTCTGTGCTTGAACAACATCACTGGAAAGCATCACTAAAAGCGTCAACATTTTATATATTAGCTCAAATGTCCAACTCACCGCTGTCATAATCACGGATTGATTATAACATTTAATTGATAGTCTCTTATAGTGTATCATTAAAATAGATCAACAAATTTCCCCTACTTGTACAAATAATACTTCGTAATTAATTGCAAACAACTAAGTCGACTACATTTTAATATATCAGGCTAAATCAAACATTTCAGCACATATTTGTGTCAATTCATTTGTTCGAATTTCGCTTTCAAAAAATTCAGCAGTCGACTGTCTGACTGGTTCAATTTGGTTCAACAAATTGGCCAATGAATCAAATTTTGTCTTTGCTTTGATTGGATCTTTCCATTTGTGGTCCAAATATCGTTTCAATAAATGTTCATACACCAATTGGTTGTATCTAAAGGAAAAAAATAAACATTATTTCAAATTTAAATATTAAAATTAGTATATTACTGAATGAATTCGTGTGATTTGATGTTTGGACGAATTTTGAATAGCAATAAAACGGTGAGCTTTAAAAAGAAAATGTAAATCACACAATTTTGTCGAATTGATCATGTGCCGTACCAAATCTCGTATTTTCGAATCCTTTCCAATGGCTTTTTGCATGAGAAAAGTGTATCTTTTATGTATTGCAGCAATGTTTTGGTTCATCAATTGAGCCGATAAACTGCCAAAGCTCACAAACACTGCTTTGTCGCTATTTTCGTTCTAAAATAATAAAATATTATTTATTTTAAATTTATTTCAATAATTTAGCACGAACCAACGTCACAGGGACACCATCTCTTTTCACGTCATATAAATAGGCAGTCCAAATGGCACAAATTTCCGGATATGCACCTTTAAGCAGCACCAATTGATCGTCTATATTCAGTGACTTAAAGGCGCAAATGCTTTTACAGAATTTGACATATTTTCGTATGAATATTGCTGCTAAATTTGCTGATTCAATTATCGATTCTGCATTAGAAACTATTTCATAATCTGATTTTAGCTCTAATTGAGCTGTGCAATGTTGAAGCTGTTGGATCTGTTCTTGTTCATAGTTGCTAAGACTAATTTTCATATTTGAAGTTTTATTATTATTATTATCAATCTTATTAAATTGAGGTACTGTTTTTCTGTTTTCCTTTAGTAGAACCAGTTCCTTAAATTAAAATTTGATTTTATATATTCATTTATTTTTGAAAATAAACCTTTTTCATGCCGATTGTAAAACATTTCGACAGTCGACATTTCTTGCACTTTTTTCGAGATATAAGATCGATCGAACAGTGGTCATCTTTATTTTTACAATCCGAAATCTGAATATATAAATCAAGGAATTAGCAAATATTAAAAAATCAAATTCGAAACCTTATTTTTGAGTGCATTTCTACGAAAGAAAGCTTTACACGACTCACAAGACAAACCATTGAAATTGAAACCTAATGATTTTTTAATATTAATAATTTAATTATTAATTAAGTTATTATCTACTTACCGAAAGCAATATCTCCACAAACACGACATTTTTTGCCCATTTTATTTGTTTCAACCTTCAAATTCATTGTAATGTTACTTTCACTTGATTGTGCACACGCTGGCGCTGAGTGAAACTGTGATTGTTGACAGTGTTTCATATCAGACTGTGCAGCAGTCGTCTTAGAAACACTTCAAGACATGCTAAACTCACATGTGATTTGGTTTGGTTTGGTGAGTGGGACATACACACGGGAAAACACTGTAAACTGGTTTGACAAGAAATGTTACTGTGTTCATGAGATACTGCTAATGATGGTGATTGTACGGTAGAATGAATATTGAGTGACAAGATAAAAGATAATTTATTTTATTTCGCATTACATTTTGTGTCAAGAACGGAAAAGTTCACTTTTAGTACAAATTTGTCTGTTTTAGGCAGAAAATGACACAATTTATACAGAAATCATTAAATAAATATAAAATATAAAATGCCAAAATTGTACATTTATTACAGCAAATGCTGAGCACATGTACCGTGGCAATGACATAATTGACATTTTAATTAACAAATTAATTTAAATTCAACATTTCCATCAACACCGCATTCACCTGTTTAGTATCAGTAATTTCATGTTTGATCATTTTGTTGATTGCTTCGGTGGAACGATCAATTTTGCTAAGCAATTTGAGAATAGACTCTCCAGTTGTGTTTGCCTTGGCTGTATAACCGTATTTGTGTTCTAAATATCGCTTCAACAGATGCTTGTACATCAAATGATTGTAACTAATGGACAAATATATTTACAATAATTTAATACAAATATAATTTTCATCATAAACAAACTCACTGAATATACTCAGGACAGCTGACGTTAGCACGGCTTTTGAATAATAAATAAATTATAATCTAATAAAATTATTTGTTAGTTCGATGAATTGTTAAATAGAAAATTTATTCACCAAATTTTTAATAGTAGAATCAGAATTCATTTTTATTTTCAATGCCTTAATGAATTTCACATAACTGGATCCAATGTGGTTGTGATTCATTCCAGATGAAATAAGTGAACAATCGATATAGTAAATTTGGTCTCCATTTTCGTCCTTAAAGTGGTACATCAATTATAATTATTATTATAAGAATCACATTTCACTCACCCCAATAACCGAAATTCTATCTCTTTTAAAGTCAAAATAAAAAGCCGTACAAATTGTGCTAGCTTCTGAAAAAGACTCTTTGAGTAGAATCAATTGATCTGCTGCCTTCAAAATTTTAAACTGAGGAATCTTTTTACAGAATTTCACAAAGCTTCTAGCAAAATATTCAGCACAATTGACACTTTCCAGCAGTGTCGTTATTCTACCAACCACTTGTGCATTTTGTTGTATATCAATTTGTGCAAAAGCATCCTTGATCTCTGAGAAGAGGCTCACTTCGTATGGGTTGAATTCTCTTTTGGTTCGATTTGATTTTGTGGTTTTACTGAGTTCAGAGTTGTTCTTGTATAAAGTAACTAATTTCTTTTATTGTTAAGAAAAATTAGTATTTTTTATAATTGATCAAATACAAACTTTTTTCATTCCAATTTCTAAACATTTTCGTAATCGACACTTTTGACACTCTCTTCGAGTTGTCATGTCAACCACACAATTGTCATTGCCCAAACAGACAAAGTACTAAATCAAATACATTTTAAAAATTATTTTAATTGAAATCAACGCCGAAAAACCTTATTCTTAATGGCACAACGATAGAAAAACTTTTTGCATGATTTGCATGATAGTCCATCATAGTTGTAGAAAACTTTAATAAATTAACTAAATTATAAGACATTTGACAATCATCGACTTACCATAATTTTGATCTCCACAAACTCGACATTTCTTAATTTTATTAATATTGTCAATTTCCATAATAGCGAATTTTTAATGGTCTGGTTCTTGTGTTTTCGTCCTAGATGCTTTGATTAGTCATACATTTATGTATGTTCAATGATACACTTTCAAAATACATTTAGGCCACACAAGCATGTACATGCATAGTTGTATGATAGTCTTGTAGAGTATAACGAAAACCAAGGGAAATTATCACAAGATTAGTTGGTCGGCTATACCACAAGTTGGAAAGTATCGCTGATAGTGCCAACATTTTTATATGAGCTAAAATGAATCACCGATTTCTGACTGATTGTAAATGTAGCATTTAATTTATGTGTTAAAAATATTACTACAATACCATAGTTGAAAAGATCAAACAATTTTACTTTTTGATTAATAAATTGAAAGTAAATTAATTAATTAATTATTAAACTAAATCAAACATTTCCGCACAAATTTGTGCTAATTCATTTGATTTGAAACTTTCGAAAAATTGTACAGTTAACTGTCTGGTTGGTTCCATCCGATTCAACAAATTGTTCAATGAGTCATATTTTAATTTTGCTATAATTGGATCTTTCCATTTGTGCTCCAAATATCGTTTCAATAAATGCTCATACACCAATTTGTTGTAACTAAAGTACAAAGGAAAAAATATATTAGTAAATAAATTTATGTATTAAATATTACTGAATGAATTCGTGTGATTGAATGTTTGGACGAATTTTGAATAGCAATTGAACAATAAGCTGTAACTGACAAATGTAAATTACATAATATTGGACATATATTGCTGGGTTCAATACCAAATCTCTTATATTCGAATCTTTCCCAATTGCCTTTTGCATCAACAATGTGTAACCTTTATGTGTTTCAGTAATATTTTGTTTGTCCATCAATTGAGTCGATTTTTCAAATCTCACAAACACAGCTTTGTCTCTGTTCTCATTCTAAAATATTTGAATCGTAAATTTTGACAATCATTTATAATTCTGTACAAACCAGCATAACGGGAACGCCATCTTTTTTGCATAATATAAATAGGCAGTCCAAATGGCACATATTTCCGGATAAGCACATTTGAGCAAGACCAATTGATCGTCTTTATTGAGTGATTTAAAGGCACAAATGTTCTTACAGAATTTGACATATTTTCGTATGAACATTGCTGCTGAATTTGCTGACTCGATCATCGATTCCACATTGGCGACAATTTCAAAGTTGGGTTTCAGTTCCAATTGGCTTGTGCACTGTTGTAGTTGGTTGATTTTTTCCTGCTCATATCGGCTCAAATAAGTATTGTGAAAGTTGGAAAGATTTATTTGATTATTATTTATTAATTTTCTGTCTTCATTTAATCGAATCAGTTCCTTTAAATAGAAATTTGTGTTATTAAAATTTGTTTTTCTATTTTCAGACAAACCTTTCTCATGCCGATTGTAAAACATTTTGTCAGTCGACACTTTTTACACTTTATCCGAGATGTCAACTCAATCAAGCAATTGTCGTCTTTATTTTTACATTTAAACTGCTGTTTGTATTAAATAAATTAGAGAATATATTCGAAGAGAAAGAATCAAATAAGAAACCTTATTTTTAAGGGCAGTTCGACGAAAGAAAGCTTTACACGACTCACACGACAGACCATTGAAATTGAAAGCTTTCAAGATTTATATTTCAAATGCAAATTAATTAATATATTAATTTTTGTCTACGTTGAGTATACTCACCATAAGCAACATCTCCACAAACACGACATTTTTTGACAATTGTTTCTACTTTCAAATTCATTGTAGTGTTTAACTTTAACTGTGCACACACTTTGATGCTTGGTGAAAATATGATTGTTGACAGAGTTGAATTGCAATACACACACAGTTTTAGAAACACTTGAAGACTTTAGCGCACATGCGAGGAAAACTCTGCAAACTGGTTTGACAAGAAATGTCATGTTGCCTCAGATACTGGTGATTGCGATACGATAGAATGAAGGCTCAAGATATAAAAGATAACTTTTGTTATTTCGCAATTCATATCTTGTGTCAAGTTCTCACGGAAAATTCTCTTTTAACTGTTTGTCTGTTTTTATGCTGAAATAAACTGATAACACGTTGTGACTTTGATTCAATTTGTGCAGAAATCATTAAAAAAATAATGACGTGCAATATTAAATAATTTTACAAAATATGCATCTCTAATTGGGTTAATTAAAATCAAATGAAAAGTCATATTTGTAGTGACACAATGAAGGAAAACATGTACATGTTCAGTTTGTCATGCCGAAACCAAGAGATAATATCACATGATTACTTGGCTTGTTACCCATATCCATAACACATGTTAACGCAAATTGCATTGAGTCATCTCGAGATTGATCAATTGATATGTTCTCATCGTTAAATGTGGATATTTGACTAGCGACACATATGTAATAAAAATCAAACTATTTTGCTCGGAAGTAAATGTCAATCAATCAATTGTTAAGTGACAATGAAAATGATGATGAAGTTGATGAGGCAGTGACATTAAAGGATATCAATGTTCCTTGTTAAAGTATATTATGATAACAAATCTAGTACTTGTGACGACCTTACGTTAAGTAACTATACCCAATTGGTACTTACTAACAGTTCATTGATATATTTAGCTCAACTTATCACTACAAAATCAAACCGAGCATTTAAGTTTGAATTCTCAAGATGCACGAGTTCGTAAGTGAAACATATGTTCTATTAATTACAATCTCAAATCGTACTTACACTGCAAGGGTTCGCATGCTTGTGCACAGTTCCATTGATAAAATACCGGATTTATGCAATCACTAATCTGTGCCTACTACCTGGTACTTGAGAATGTGTAGGCATTGGCTAAATTGCGTTTCAATTTTAATTGATAAGTGATCTTTGCTCTCGTGCTTAAGTGCCCGAGAGTATAAGTATTGATCAAACTGTCTTCAGGTTTTGTCTTTTTTTATTAATAAATTTGATTAACCAAATATGAAATTGACTTTTGCAAGTCTATGTGTAGTAGCTTTAGTCAGCTTGGCCTATTCGTGGCCAAATGATCGACCAATTGGTTTGTTTTGCTATTTTAATAATTGAAATATTTTTAATGGATATAATTTTCCCACAGAACGTAACAAGCTTCCTCACAAGGTTGTTTGCTATTGGGGAGCTTGGGCTTATTACCGAGATGGTGTCAATGGCAAGTTCGAAGCGGAACACATTAATCCAAACCTTTGCACACACATCAACTATGGCTTCTCGAAGCTGGTTGGCAACAAGATTGCACTCTATGACGCTGATTTGGACACTGGCGATGAGGAGTGGACCTCTGGACTGACATGGGGCCATGGAATGATGCGTCGATTGAATGAACTGCGACAGTACAACAAAAATTTGGTTACTATGATTTCAATTGGTGGTTGGAATGAAGGCTCTACCAAGTACTCGAACATGGCGAGCACTGCCGCGGGAAGACACGAATTTGTGCAGTCTGTGATGGAATTTTTGTCAACATACGAGTTCGATGGTTTGGATCTCGATTGGGAGTATCCTAGTATGGCTGCGGACAATGATGCTGATCGTAAACCGGGTCGTGACCAAGACAAGCACGACTTTGTAGCACTTCTTAAAGAACTGCACGAAGCATTCCAACCCAAAGGATACATTCTTTCTGCTGCAGTCTCAGCTGGTGCGCCCACCATTGACCGAGCTTATGATGTTCCCCAAGTGAACAAATATCTGGACTTTATCAATTTGATGACCTACGATTTTCATGGTGGTTGGGACAACAAAACCGCTCACAATGCTCCAATGTACGCACTGCCTGATGCAACTGGAACCGATAAAGAGTTTACTGTTTCATACGCAGTTGAGCATTGGCTCAAATTGGGTGCTGATCCAAAGAAAATTATTTTGGGTATTCCTCTGTATGGTCGGACATTTACTTTGAGCACTTCTCAGACTGATATTGGAGCACCTGTCACTGGTAAAGGTGGTGATGCTGGTCCATTTACTCGGTTAATTGGAATGCTCGGTTATAATGAGGTATAATTTCAATTTTACGTTTTATTTATAATTAAGTGTTAAAATATTATATAGATTTGCACATTGCTGAAAGGTGGTTGGCAAACCCACTGGAACGATATCCAACAAATTCCATACGCGACTCATGCGAGTCAATGGATTGGCTATGATGATGTGAAGTCGATTCAGAAGAAGGTTGACTATTTGTTGCAGAAAGGACTTGGTGGTGGTATGATTTGGACTGTCGACACTGACGACTTCACTGGTCATTGTGGCGAGGGAAAGTTCCCATTGCTCAAAACTATTAGCAGAGCACTGAATCACGTTGATGGACCTGACACGAACATTCCACGAACACACGTAACCACACCACACACAAATGGGCCAAACACACAGAAACCAGGCGAACCTGTAACTCAGGCACCAAACCATGAACATCACACCAATGCACCACAACACACCGACCCACCACGCTCCGATGGAACCTTCACATGTACTGGAACTGGATTCTTCCAAGATCCTCATGATGCAACCAAATTCCACCAATGTGTCGACATTGGGACTTCCCTGAAAGATTACCTGTTCAACTGTCCACCTGGCACTAAATACGATCAACAAATACATGTGTGCCACTAAGCTTTTAATTCGTTAAAGATTAGCCTGTTTATTAATGCAATTTATTATTAATAATTTTACCTAATTTCCATACTAATTATAAACAGAAAATACGCCAAATATATATAATTACGATCTATGATAAGTTGTTTTTAGGAAGCATTCTTGTGAATTAGTAATTTAGCCATACAAACAAATGTCCGGGAATTGAAAATGAGTGTGTGGCGTAACCAAGTGGGGTGAGCTTTGGCTACGCACATAAATAAACCGGGTCGGACTTTTGAGCAGGAAATCGACGATTTTACTAGGGCCTTGGTGCCGTGAGTAATAATAACGGAAATACACGGAAATATGTGAGAATACAGAGAAGGTGAGGAGATTAGATGAAGATGGCGTGATGCCGGCCTAAGCTGGGCATCTACCAGGATAACGCGAATGGTGCTTGATATGACGATGGCGCCGTGACCAAGCGATGACGATGGACGTCGATGAGGTGAGAGAATGGGACTGACGCCCAGATGGATTACGGACACTGGTAGGATAGAGATCGTGACCAGCGAGGAACGACTCGGATGTCGTTGAGGTTGGGACGGATGTCCTGAAGGAGATTGAGAGAGAGAGAGAGAGGGGGTGAGTATGCAGCAAGGTGAGCACGTGCGCGTGCAGTCATACCGTGTGCTGAACTACTAAAGACTGACAGTTGAGGAACCTTGTATATGCGAAATGAGCGGGAAACGACGCTCCGACGTTGCGGTGTGGACAGAGCGCCGCATGGCGGGGAGAGGACTAGTGCAGTGCACTGCAAAGTGGAGACGTGGACGGTGCAGTTGGAGACGACGAAAGCGGGGTCGTCCTGAGATGACGTACGGCATCCGCTGGCGAGATGAGATGTTCGTAGATGACGTACGTTTTAGTGGTCCACTCTTGGTACCACAAGTGAGTGAGGTAGTGAGGCTTTTCGTATTGATGTGCTCGCCATTAAACTTCATTACATAATTTTCATTTGAACTGCAAACAAAAAATACGCAACATAAACCATAAAGATCTGCAAAAAATAAGTTGGGATAAAAATTCAATCTAAAAAAATCTTACTTCAAATATAACATCATACGTGATCGTTCTTATTGAGCCAATTGTGATGCCGTATTTTGGTGGACGAATGGTGAACATGTGATAGACCATGTCAATGCGCAATTTAAAGTGCATACTCTCTTTGGCTAATCGTTGCATTTTAGGGAAGCATTTTTCGAATTGTTGCATTGATTTGTGAATTCGTGCTGCGATAAACAACGCAGTGAGAATTACAATCGTTTGCACAACCAAGATAAACCACAGTGCGGTGAATTCGAATGGCTGCACAATAGTTTTTCGGACAAATAACCGAGTGCATATGTAAATGTTGACAGGAATGTTGCTCAACAGTAGACCGAGAAAAGCAATACTGAAGAATTCTTGATTGCTCTTCATAACAAAGAAACTAAATCGGTTGTGCTCACCAAAGAGGAAACGCATTTTGTAATATTCTTGCCGTTTAAAATGATCACATTTAAGAACATTTTGCACCAAGCAAGATAACATTTTTATATGAAAAGTGATGATTTGAATTGAAATTGCAAAGGTTGTTATACTTAGAGTGACAATCTGAACAACTACTGTGACCAAGCGTCCTATTAAGAAAAGGTCAAGAAGTATAAACGAAATGTGATACAGCGGAAATGGACTAAGAAATGTTGGCAAGTAAAGCAAAACAAAGATGATGTAGAGAAATACTGTTGAAAAATATTGAGATAGTCAAATGCAGAAATACAAAGGGAATACTCACAAGAGAATAGTCTAAATGCATAAATGAGACATTCACAAACATTCAATACTCGAAAGAGATTATCTCGTGTGTCAAGACTCAAATGTGGCAAGTAAACCAACTTATCTACCACCACTTTATCTTTGTTCACATTTTCTAATTTAACATAAGTGATAAACAATATTTTAAGTTTCATATAAATTTTATGTAGCTTTTGTATAATATTTTTAAATATAAGATATTCAGTGAATTCGGATTTTTCATTTAGATTAAAACTGTCAACAATACTCGATTGATAAATGTCAGTATTGAATACAACCGCATCGTGAGCTACGCGCAACATTTGGCTATTTGTGGTTAGATAAAAATAAATCACTACTTTGATCATTAAAATATAGCTCAAGAAAGTGGCCAAAGCACAAATAAAGAACTTGTCGTACAGATGAGCATTGTGAGACAAATAGTGAGCTATGTGGTCGTACTGAGTTATTATGGAACTCTGATTGAGACAAAGTGCCACCACAATGCACCGAACAATGTAGAGCAACATCAGCACAACATCAAGTGAATGTGGCCATCTATTAAGTCGATGACCATTTGCACTTGTGTGCAATTCGTTGAATTGGAGGTAACAAAAACGACGAAATTTGAATATTCTTATTATTGAAAACATTCTTAATAAACGCAGCAACAAACGAAGTATGTTTTGCAACACATAAAATAGTTTTTATATAAAATAAATATATTTATTTAACATTAATTTCAAAATTTGTAATTTTAAGTTTAATTAAACGTTTCTTAATGTACTTTTCGTGGAAAATATTGTCACTCTCATTAAATGTTAATAACATTTTATAAATGAATTTTGACATATTCATCGATTCGACCATGGGAAGTGTAAAAATGCCAAATGGCGGGCAATGCTTAATTGCCATTACGTACAATCAAAAGTTCATTTATCATAATAAATATTCATTTGGCCATAGAAATTGCATAGAATTTCATCAAGAATTTAGCATAAAATAGTAAACTCTGAAAAATAAACAATTCAAATTATTAGGTAGAATAATCATTATATAAAATTTTTTACTCGAGCAAAGCTGTTGATGGTAATAAGGCCAAATCTGCCATAAGAACCGCCATAACGATTGTCCACATGATAAGCCATAATCAAATTGGCCAATCTCATTTTAGTTCTCAGGTCGCCCACTTTGTGTTGGTTATGGACCATCAGGTGAACGAGCAATATACTTGGTCGATGAAAGCGTTGCGATAGTATTGAGATGAACAGATGCACCACAAAGACACTGGTCACTTGCTGGAATATAGTGAGCACATTGTACAGAACACTATTTGCTTGGTTGTTTGCATGCATCTCAGTGAGATTCAGTATCATTATGTACGCATTTACGGGCAAGTTCACCACAATGATCGCAGTGAACATGCTGTTGTAAGATCGATTTCCCGAACAAAGGTATCGAATCAAACTGGCTGCATTCGAGCGGAATGCGTAAAAATCCTTTTTGACAAATCCAGTCTTACACCTCAATAAAAGTTGATAATTTTGAGATAATTTGATGAAAGTGATCTTGCAACAAACAATCGCGACACAACCGAGCACTATGTAAATGTGCACGAAGCAGGCGTGATACAAATGAAATATTAAACCATTCAACATGAAAAACATTAATCCAACAAAAGTCCAATCAGAACCAAACAAATGTTCACTATTTTCATCGGCATTGGCATACATTTTCCAGTAGATTGCAAGCAAACTTAAATCTATTAAATAAAATCATTAATTTATTCAAAACAAAAATTAATCACCTAGAAAGGCAACTGCAAATTGAAATATATTCACAAGTACAAAAGCAAACTTAGAAACTATTTGTATGACTGATTTATTCTTAAATTGAGATTCCACAAAATAACTAGAATTGTTTCTAAATAGAATGTCACCGAGCAATTCATTGAGCAAAGGATTTGAATTGAAATATAACTTGTAGAAAAAATATGATATATTCAAGGAGAAGAGACCACCAAACACATTGATAACGGGATTTTGTATGAGAATTGTAAAAGCATCAAAATGCAGAATTCGCTCTAAATCTGACATTTCAATCACACCGATATACATGAAATGTACAGCCTTTAAACCAAGTAAAACTATGATAAAGTACACCTGGAATATTGTTGGAAAATGCTTATAAACGTAAATTGCTCGACATGTCTCAAAGTAATCGTGGTAGAACAGTAGACTCTTGTAGGGAAACAATGAAGTGGTTAACAGTTTGGAAAGCAACATTTTCGATGAATTCTGTTCAAAAGTAGACGATCCTGAGTAGTTTCAAACGAGCTCAATTAAATGATAAAATTAAAATTATTCATAGAAACTATATTTTGCACTTTGTCATTTTTATGATTGATTAAACTTGGAAACAAATTTCAATTTATTATAATTTACACAGACAGAAAATACAATGAAATTTACTTTATACAAGGTCTTACTTAATTACAAAATTATTTCATATTAATTTTAAATAAGAAATATTTTGTTTTATTCACGCTTTTGCAAATATTTGGTAAAATTATAATTATAAATATAAAATATAATTAATTTCATATTATTATTGCTGAGTTTACTTGTTACTGTGTACTGAAACGGAAGTTAAACATTGCCAACCAGTGCACTGTAATGGAATGTTTGGTATTATTGGGAAGGCATTTGAAGTGATGCACTGAGCCGATGACACCTTCGAGGTAGTAATCTTTCATTTATATTTAATCTTTGACCAACAACTAATTACAATATTTATCAAAACAAAATACATTAAATTGATTAAATGTCTAATAGTAAAAATTGGTTCTTTGTCGCCACTCTTGATTATCCCATGCGAACAAGTCAAGATAACGAATTGTTTCATCATAGACCAGTCGTCCAGCGCCCATTCCAATGAGAAAGTCAGCGTGACTCCATACTTTGCTAGGAACATAATATCTGGTCACATCGACACCGTATGACCGCAGTATTGAGACTAGTTGTCGCGCATCGGCTGGACCAACCATTCCATCTGTCTCGCCGTGCATTATGATTATTTTGTAGTTTCTAGGTATATTCCACAGTGGATAATCTGGCGGAGTGGGTCGACCGTACATGGCAATGTTTTCTTCAGATGTCGGATAGTTGAATCGACGGAAACGGCCACATTGACCATTCTGACCAAAATGTGCCACTTGCCAGTTGGACGAAATTGATGGGGCAAAATTGGCCATTGTAGGTATTCGTGTCACGTTGATGTTTGACTTGCCAAAGAATCCATTCAGGAACACATTGCACAGATCTCGTCCTGCTTGAGGTCGACAAAAGTGCCACTGGAAGAATGAATTCATCATTGGATCACCAATTGGGAATATGCCTGGTTTCATTGCAATTGGATGCAGATTGCGCAGTGCAGGTGCAATGACCGAGTTGGCTCGACTAATGAACACCGCTGGTGCCCACGCAATTAACGGACGTATCACTTTAGCGTAATATGGTTGCAATGAAAGTAAAGCAAACATTTGAGCACATCCTTGGGAGAAGCAGACATAACCCAATGTTTTATGACCAGTTTGTTCACGCACAAAATCGATCACTGCAGGCGAATCAAACATGCCCATATGATCCCAAGAAAAACGCCAAAACCGAGGATCTTTTGTAGAATACCGAATATGGCCCATACTCCGTCCATTTCCACGCGAATTGGGCACCCACAAATCATATCTTCCCGACAGCACCATACAAAAACCAAAATTATCACCACAATATGAATTGTTTGAACGCAAAAATGGCGAGGAGAAATAGTAGTAAGTGGCATCGTTGAATATGCCATGCATTGCAATCACAGGCTTTCTGAACACATTGTATGTTGATGGGTCATAGTTCGGCGGCACAACTCGATCCACTTTGAGGATGTAGCCATCTTCTGTCAAAACATTATATTCTTCCAGAACAAATCCACGCGAGGCAATCAATTCACGAAATGTCAAAGTCTCATCAGGATCGATATCAAAAAGAAATGAATTTGTTTCGTGAATTATACAACACAGAACGAGCACAAAAGTTAAAATCGAGGTATTTGAAGACATTCTGCATTCGCCAATTTAGAATAATCAAAGATTAAATTTAGCAAACCTGTCAGAAAGCATGACTAAAAGTTGTTAGAACAGATTTCATAATAAACAAACTTCTTTTTAGCAGGTTTCCATTGCATCATAAAACTAAATTCACATGTTTCTCGACTAACACTCAATGTTGTTGTGGAGTTGTGTTTTATTTATAAACCAACCTACAACCTTTCACTTTCTCCCTATATCATTAAAACGGCGCGGAAGCATGTTTCAAGAGATGTTATTAAAGTGTCCTGTTTATCTTTGGCGGGCTTACTCAGTTTTCGTATGTGGTCAACGAAAGTGAGACTGAATTAATTGACACTAAACAAAATTGCCCATATGACCAGTCTGTACACAAAATGAACTAATTAGGCCGAGAAAAGAAGAAATGTAAATGAATGCATCGTTACATGTCTGGTAGTTTTATCTTTTACCGAATCTTAGTATGCAGCATTGCCGTAGGCTAAAGGAAGCCATTTTATATAAAGAAACAACGTGTGTATATGCTTATGTCCATCAATTAATCATTGATGTTATGAAAAACAGATAACACAGACATTACCGAGAAATATTGCTTGCAAATAGAGGTAAAATCACCAATATCGGCTAGTTAACTCAAAGTGACAATATTTATATTTAGAAATGAGACTTTTATTGCCTTTGAGCAGATTTGCATTGATTTGAATTAATTTTATTTAGCCGAACGAGTGAGTGAACGATGCGAATTGAGTCAGTGAGTAAGTGAGAAATTACTTTGAAAGTTACTTTAAAGTTTGGTGGGTGGTGTGACTACACCATCAATTAACGTTTCCTGGTCTTGACCACAAAACTCATCCAGTTCACATTCGATCATCAGAATATGTTCGAATCAATGTACTAGTAAGTTTTGTCTCATGAGTTTTTTTAAACATCATATACAACGCCGAAATTTTAAAAAAACAAGATTAAAAATCTACAGAAAATCAGTAGAAAGGTATACATTACAATTTCAAACATTCATTATGCCTGTGTTAATGAAACAAAACCAATTCTGGCTTCTTGACATGTTATACCATGTACAAATAATGTTAAATTCATTCTGAATAATTGGCATATAAATTTTATGTAAATCCTGTTTATTATGTAAATCTCAAAAATAAACAATAACCAACAAATTATGTCATTACAAAAATAACTCAAATATACACATTCATTCATTCATTCTCAAGACGCACCCACCATTGCTGGTGGACTTGACCGAGCCCTGATTACAGGTCAAGTTTCTTTGCTTTCGCATAGCGTAGGGCGAATGCAAGGTGCCGACTGAGGAACAAATATACACAAATAAGTGAAATTATAAAAATTACAACAAATCAATAATAAAAAATTGTAAATGTTTGTAAATGTTTAGTCTTTTAATTATTTGTTAATGAAATATTGTTGAATTTCTTCTATTGAACGATCTTTAGTTTCGGGCACAAAGAAGAGTGTGTATAGCACTGCGAGAATGCTACAACCAGCATACAGCCAGTATTGACCGTACTTGTGCAAATAATCATTAAGTGGTTGCACGTTCTGGGTAATGAAGAAAGCCAATAACCAGTTGGTCACACTCACAAGTGATTCTACCAGTGGACCAGCTTCATTGGGTGCTAATTCTGCACCCATCATCCAGGGAATTGGACCAAAACCAAGCGAATACATTACAACGAACAGTAGTAGACAAGCAACCGGGATCCAACCGTCATTCGGTGAGATTGCCATGTAGTAATATCCCATCAAGGTCAGCGCCACCACCTGACCAATGCCCGAAATGAGCAGCATCATCTTACGACCAAACTTGTCCATGATCAGTGCAGTATGGATTGTGGCAGCAATCATGGCGCCGTTCAGAATAATTATGGCTACATTCGAATTGACATTCACATTGACACCTTCGAAAATAGTTTTCAAATAAAACAAGAATGCGTTCACACCGGAGAACTGTTGAAATGCCATCAACATGACCGAGATTATTGCGGGATGGTACACATCTGGTCGCTTGATAATGGCAAACTTGAGAAAGCTGTGACTGTAGTTGTTGTGCTCTTTGGTTGTCTGAACACGATGCTGCAGTTCTTCCAGTTCTGCCTCAACATCACTATCTCGAGCTCGAATTAAACGCAACACTTCTCGGGCCTGTTGCAGTGAGAATTCATCACCCGCTTCGACAAGTCTAATAGGAGATTCAGGGGCAAACCACCACATGCCAGCGGAACAAACAATCGAGGGCATAAAGGTTGCGTAAGGCAGTTGATTCCACTCGAGTGCCGATCCGAAGCACACTTCATACAACTCACCGAGTGCAATGGCAATCTGGAAACATGTACCCAAGAATCCTTTGGTTCCAGGTGTGGCAATATCGTACACATATCCGGGGGTGACCACACTGATGATGCCCGCACTGAAGCCGGTTAGACATCGACCGAATATAATCAAGGCAAAATTCTTTGCAAAACTAAATAAAACAAACAATGAGGCACATAAAGTGTAGTCAATTAGAACAACAAACCAAATGCAAATCCTGCCAGCTAACATTGGCAGGCCAAGAGCGATCAATGTTTTGCGTCGTCCAATCAAATAAATAATCACACCTAGGACAACATTTTTAATTGATACGATTTATTAAACAAAATCGAGGAAGTACCAGCAGTGAGGCTTCCTAATAGTCCACCAAGTGAAACACAATTTCGAATCCAATCCTCGTAAGGCAGATCGTCTGGTACAACCAAAATGTCGGTGCCATTTCGATATGTTCGGATCTGTGGACGACTTTCAGGTTTCCTCAAACTTTCGAGTGCAATACCACTCCAACCTGTTAGTTTAAAAAACATTAAAATCAATCCTGACCCACATTGTCAATTTACCAATCACACAACCCATGTTAATTGCGGCAAATAAAGCAAAAACTGCTGACAAATACATTTGAAATGATGCAGTTCGTTCTTTCATTTTTGTTGTCATAATCCGACTCTCTCAGTGTCAATTCACAAAATAACTTTGATTCCAAAAATGTTGGAAAACACTTGTCCGAATGCATAATTTGTATTGTATAACATTGAAAACAAGTCATATGAGTGCATTAGCAAACAAGAAGTAACATTCAATTAGTAAGGCAAATAAATATACCAAAATATCATAGAATCATGCCACACGCCACATTACTGAGAAAGTGCAACATTAGTACATGCATAAACATGGTTTGGAGAATAGAATGGGGAAATTGATTGAGTTTGGTGAGTAGGGCTCATAATGGATTAAACATCTGGCGCAAAAGATTTTTTCCTAGAAAACGGCATTTCCAACAAATGACTCCATTATTTCCATATCAATGGCTTCTCTGCAATCAATTTGTAAGTAGGGAAACCCAGATTTGAAGGTCACACTCATGTAACAGCACAATTTAAATCATTTTATTCTAAAAATTAAAATTTTTATTTGTAATAATTAACAATTAATAACAATAATTTTAAAATGGAAATCTTTGCTTTCTATCCTTGAAGCAATAGTACATGATTGATAATATTGTCTAATTAAAGATCATTGGCCAAGATCATTTACTTATTGCGAGACACTTTCAGTACATGAAGCATTTTTTAATTGAACAAATTAGTTAGAATTTGTTTAAACTCGTAAACAATTTTCGTCAACATTGGCCCTAATTGCACAACTCGACTCACAGGTTCGGTGACATTGTTTTTGAATTGTCCATATGAGTTTCCAGTGGGATCGTAGCACGCGACAACGTGGAAGAAGTGCCTCTTCGTCACACAACCCACACCCAATCGTTTAGTGTCCCTCCACACGATTTGTGTAAAATGACTCCACTCATTCGATCTGTCCAAGTCAGGCTCATCACCAAAATATTTGCTGTAATATACTATTTCATCGTACCACTGCTGAATGAGGTCATCTGCTCTGGGGTGGGCACCGTTATTTGACCACGATTTGAACACATTCAAGCCATAATTGTTGCTGTCGGAACTTTCCGGTGGCAAAAGTCGAGAAATGCCATTCTTAGACGCAAGTCGTTCTGCCAGTTGTTGAGCAAACTTGTCGAGACTTTCGTCTGGCACAAGTGAATTGACAGCATGTTGGTCACGCAATTCGTTGTGTTTGGTCAGAAATTGTTGCTTGAATCGTTCTGTGCAGTGTTGAGTTGATTGAACAATCTGGGAGATTGTTACGATACACAAATACATTATCCAATTCGTTTTATACATTTTAAAAATAAACTTTTTAATGTTTTGCAAAATGTTTCTAACTTGTTGAGTAATTATAATCATTAAGAAATAATGTACGAGTTCAGAGGTACCTGAATTGAAGAGTGCAATGAAGCATTAAATAAAACATTTAACATACAATAAACACGCAAATGAGTTAAGCTCAATGTCCTTTGTTTGATTAAATTACTACCTTAAATTATACTTGACCATTTCTACTTGAACAACCTGAACAACCCTCCCCCTCTAAATTCATTATATTTAAATTTTCACTAGTTTTAACTTACTTAGTATCCAATACATACAGGTTTCGGCTTAATTCCAAATTGTGTCTCCGGTTTCCTGCGTTACAAGCAGTACAATGTTTGTTTCTGTGCTGAACAAATCAATAAAAGTTTGAAGTAAAATAAAAGTTATGAGAAATTAAAAATTAATTCTCAATAAATAAAACATGTTGAAACTTTAGTTTACAATGTTTGCATTCAGGTCGGCAACTCCTAATCTAATAAATTGTATTTCGAAGGAATCATTGGGACACTGAAAGTACACAAGGCAATACAACTTATTTTGAAATTAACACAAAAACAATTTGCCTGTTTTAGTTATTTTGCCTGAATTTCCAAAAGAAACATACTTTTCATTTGTAAAATTTGTTAATTAAATTTATTTAAAAAATGAACAAATTCAATTACTTAACAAGTTCAATGTCAACTCTATTTTGGCCATTTCCAACGGTCGAGTACTATCAAAAGTATATGAACTTACTTGAGAGCATTGTTTTGTATCGAAACAGGCGAACAATTCGATATGTTCACATTCTGAGCTTAATCAACATTTTCTCCATCATAAACTTACTCTATCTATCATTTGCGCGTGATTTGACTGAACTAGACCACATTATGCATCACAATGCACTCATGATTATGATTCCCAAACAGAAAATTAATTTGTGTGGATTTCTGGCTTCAATGATGTGCTTGTGCTACAATCAAATTTTATTCCTCAAAACTGATTACAAACTTGACGTTTTGCTTAAAGAAGTTTTAATTGATAAAAATGGAGATTTTTTCAATTCGACAAATAGTGAAACCAATTGTGCATTGACGGCCAAATGCTTTGTCTGTATTGCAAACTTGTTTCACTCACTAGTTCTGATATGGGGTTGGTTTAAATTTAAAATATTTAAAAATAATAATTATTTTTGTTTTTAGATTTATTAATCGTTCCAATAAATCTGGTTTTTATTTATAAAATCTATTTGAATTGGAATTACTTTGCAAATCAATCACTATTCGGAAATATTTATTTCTTTACTGTGTTTGTCTTCAATGCAATTTGCTTTTGGGTTTTGCTTTATAATTTGGCTCATGTTACAACTTTGAATTTTGCTTGTTCACTCAGTCTGTTGATGATTTTCAATCTTAAATCAAAAGAAAACTTCTCTAAATTGAATCAATTGGTCAAGCAACGTCTGAACAAAGTCTCCTACTTTAATGTAAAGAAACGAATGGTGCACAATTTACATTTTTTCTTCGAGATCAATCGAATGTATGGTAGAACATTTCTGGTTTGCATGGTGATGTACTGTCCGGTGAACACTATCTTCACTGTATGAATGACTCATGGAAAAGTTGAGTCGGAACACAGTCTTATGATATTGCTGTTCTTTGTTGGTTATGAATTCAATTTCTTGTTCAGCATCCATCTGCTTCTGACCTACTGCACCAAGTACATCCACCGACAAGCCAAGCCGTGCTTGAGTTTGATGGCACGAAATCAACATCGAGTTGGACTCATTCGCACGAGAATGCAATTGGTCAACGATATTCTTGCGATACACACCACAAAGCGATATGGATTCACTTATGGCAACTTTGGACTCATTTCACTGGCCGCATTCTCTAAAGTATGATTTGTGCTTTCTATTTTAAATTATTTAAATTATTTTTTATTTTAGTATTTAATGCTATACGGAAAATTCTTGATGATTTCGTATAAATTGATGAAACAAAAATATATTTGAGTTAAACAACTAAGAAATTTAAAACCAAATAAACAAATGAAAGCTTATTTCTAATAAAACATGTCTGATCGTAGCATGGTCGTTGACGCAGTCACAGAGATATCTTTTAATTACAATTGTGCGATTTACTATTATAATTTTATAGAAATAAAGCACTTTATTGATGATTACATTCTTTAATGACAATCCCGAATATGTCAATGTCCTGACAGCATAAAATGGCCTTGCACATGAATAACCAAATGCACTACAACAGTTAGCTCACAATAAAATCGAACACGGCTTGCACTTACTTCACTCGAATACAAACTCAAGCCAGCAAGACATTACACTCTCTAACTTTTGAGTTCATGTGTGGCGCGGATCTGACTACAAGTTCAGAACGTAACCACCATAATCTATAGTTCCGTGTCAATGCCAATGTTACCTGCCCTACAGAACCGGCAGTGTTTGTTTCTGTACTGTACAAATCAATAAAAGTGACATTAACAATTTATTGCAAACAAACAATACACTTTGAAACTTTAGTTTCCAATACTTGAATTCTGGTTTAATGTGGATCGTATTTGAAAACAATTCTTACACAAAAGCACATTGCCGTGTTTTAGTCATTTTACATTACAAAAGAAATAATAATTTCGTTATTAAATTTATATGATTAAAATGCACAAATTCAATTATTTAAAAAGATCAATGTCAACTTTATTTTGGCCGTTTCCAACTGTCGAGTACTATCAAAAGTATATGAACTTGCTTGAGCGCACTATTGTGCATCGAAGAAGTCGAACAATTCGATATGTTCACATTCTGAATCTTATCAACATTTGTTCAATAATGAACTCTTTTTATCTGACATATTCAAATGATTTGACCGAACTTGATCACATACTGCATTATGATATGTTCCAAATATTGATTCAAAAACAAAGAGTTAATTTCTGTGCATTCCTGGGTGGTTTTATCAATTTGTGCTACAATCGAATTTTATTTCTCAAAACTGATTACAAACTTAATGTTTTACTTCGGAAAATTTTGATTTTTAAAAATGGCAAATTTTTTAATTCAGCGAACAGTGAGAAAAATTGTACATTGACGCGCAAAAGTTTTGTTTGTATTGCAAACTTATTTCACTCACTGGTTTTGCCCTGGGGTTTGTTTTGATTTTAAAATTAAAAGATAATAATTATTTGTTTTCTAGACTTGTTAGTTGTTTCAATAAATATAGTTTTTATTTATAAAATCTATTTGAATTGGAATAACATTGCAAATCAATCACTATTTGAAAATGTTTATTTCTTTACTGTGTTTGTCTTCAATGGTATATGTTTTTGGACTTTTCTCTACAATTTGGGTCATGTTACGACCCTGAATTTTGCCTGTTCACTCAGTCTGTTGATGATTTTCTATCTTAGAGCAAAAGATAACTTTTCTAAATTGAATCAATTGGTCAAGCAACGATTTGGCAATGTCTTCTACATGAATTTGAGGAAATGCTTGATTCACAACTTGTGTTTTTTCTTTAAAATCAACCGAATGTATGGTCGAACTTTTCTGATTTGCATGGTGATCTACATTCCAATTAATACAATCTTCACAGTATGGCTAACTCATGGAAAGGTTCAACCGGAACACAGCTTCATCATATTATTGTTCTTTGTGGTTTATGAATTCAATTTTCTGTTCAGCATCCATCTGCTTCTGACCTACTGCACCCGGCACATTCACCGACCAGCCAAGCCGTGCTTGAGTTTGATGGCACGAAATCAACATCGAGTTGGACTCATTCGCACTCGAATGCAACTGGTCAATGATATTCTTTCGATACACACCACAAAGCGATATGGATTTACTTATGGCAATTTTGGGCTTATTTCACTGGCCGCATTCTCTAAAGTATGATATGTGGTTGCAATTTCAATTTTAATGATTTATTTTTTCAGTATTTAATGTTGTATGGAAAATTCTTGATGATATCGTACAAATTGATGAAACAAAAATATATTTAATTTTTCGTATTTGGCATGCACCAATGGATCAGGATAAAAGACTGAAATCGAATAACCAAATAAACAAATGTAAAGCTATACATGTAATAATATATAGGGCATTTCCGTCAATTGATCTGACTAATTTGTATTCGATTGCATTGAGCATCAAAACATGTCTTCGTTCAATCCTTATCTGCATGTACAACTAATCCAAGTCGAAAAAACGGAAATTGTTATTATATATTGAAGGACAAGTCATTTGCTTTCTTAATAAGAGGTATTGGATTTATTAAAAAAGGCATATTTATATACAAATGTCGGATTTTGTTTGACATTCATAATTGAATGTTGCCAAAATGTTCTTCGCCTCACGTCGATCAATCGTTGTGTTTATTACTTTGCTCACCGTTTCGAGCCTATTTCTAATTTCATGTTGTTGGTTTTTGATTTGGAAACATGCTCGAGATGTGGCACAGGACAAGGTCTACTATGAGCTGCACGACATTTCGTCCATCGATGAGAAGCGCACCTTTGTTCGCAAAATCACAACACAAGCCTGGAGATGCTATTCGGAGTATGGCTGGGGATACAAATCGGTGAAACCGCTAACGATGAAACCGGATGGAGAGAAAAACACTGGAAGAAGTATTCTGTCGGCGATGAGCACTCTCTGGGTGATGGACTTGAAGGATGAATTCGAACGAGGCAAACGATGGATTGAGAAGGAAATGGATTTTGATTCGTTCGATATTTCCACTCATTATGCGGTTGAAATATACATTGGCGGACTGTTGTCGTCCTATGCACTTTCGGGCGATATTATGTTTCTCAACAAGGCAAAGAGAATTGCAAAAACATTACAACCAGCGTACCAGACTAATACAGGTATGTTCATTTCATGTTGCTAACTAAAATAAGCTATTTTTGCTTGTTAGGACTATCGTATGGATCGCTAGATGTCAAATACAAATACGCTCGTGGATCCGAAGTACTTCCATCTCAAATCGCCGAACAGCAGTTAGAATACACCTACTTGTACCACTTGACCAATGACCACCAGGTGCACGAACGTATCAAAAACATTCAAAAGGTTTTGCACAAACTCGATTATCCAATTGAATTTTACATGAAGACATTGAATGTTGAAAATCGGAATTGGACAAACCAACATTTGCTCTGGTCACAGAATGAACTTTTCAGTATCGATTTGAATTTGTATCTGCAATCTGGGGAAAAATTTATTCGGGCTCTAGAAACGTTTCTCAATTCAATCGAATCACTCGAGAAAAGTCAATTGATTTTGGACGAGGGTGGACATTTCTACACTCGCGAATATTATCACGACAGACTGCACCATGAGGATCACTATCGAATGGTGATGAGTGTTACCGCATGTAAACTCGGTGCTGTGTTTGCTCAAGGCGCACTTGCATTGCAGCAAAGTCCATTGCATCACAATGAGACATTGATCAATAGACTTTGGAAAATTGCTGAAGGCATCACCGAAACATGTCACCAGGCATCGGTTAAAACCAGAACTGGACTCACGCCCGCAATGATGCATTATTACGGCAAATCCTTCAACGACCCGACAACTGAGAACAAATTCAACAGTCATTACTTGAATTCTCATTTAGCTAAAAGTTATTTCGTTCTTTGGCGATTGACACTAGACGACAAGTACCGACAGTACGCCTGGTTACTGGTGCAAGCAATCTATCGTCACTGTCGGACGGATGAGTGCGGAGGCTACTCGTGGATCTACAATGTGAATCAGGTGCCAACAGAAATGGCCAATCATCAGCCACCAGAATTTCTCAGTGCCACACTCAAGTATTTGTATTTGACCTTTGCAAACGACAATGTACTTCCACTCGATCAGTGGGTATTCAATACTGCCGGCCATCCTATTCCAATCAGTGGAAAGAATGCTCAGTATCCTGGTGAGATATACACAATCATTAATGCTGATTAATTTTATTGTAAAATTTGTTCTGAAGAAACCTTAAATTAAATATACATTTCAATTGAAAGGACTTTAAGGACCTTAAGGACATTATTTTCTCAGAATTTAATTTAATTTGATTCTCAATTGTGGCTTTTTGTAATTCATTATAGGCAAATTGTAAATTGCATTTATAAATTTGTAACAAGATAAATGACATTTAAAGGAAAACTCCACACAAATTGCGATTATACGATTGCATTGTAAGAATAATATTTGTTTAAGACGATATAATTCATTCAGTTTGACAATGATGATTAAGTTTGTAAATATAATAATTTTTAATTTCAAATCATGTAAAGGGTGATCCAGAATAGTATCATGACAATATTTGTATTCATTTGAATATAAAATGAATTTGAATTCAGTTGAACTTGTATTTCAATCTCGAAAGACTCACTACCAATCTTACAAATAGATTAAGGTAAAAAACAAGATTGCAATCAACATGTTTACATTTGGTCACAAGTTTTCCGGAAAATTCATGCAAATGATTTATTCGAATCGCCCATTTGCAAATGGTTTCCTTAGCTTGAAATTCAATAGAACTTGTTTGAACAGAACGGAACAAGATCTTGTTGAAAATGGAGTTTTGACAAATCTATTTAAAACAGAAAAGCATAGTTGATCTCGATTCATTTTGTGGCCAAAATGGCTGCTCCCTGGTTGGTTCCTTTGCTGATCCTATTGAAGCCATTCAAGTTTATTCTATCTTCCTTGCTCCGACATGCTAAAGTTAATCTTTACAATTTTGATCCTATTTACGATGCTCCTCCTGAAATATCATTGAAGAATTTGAAGAAACTTGAAGCATTCCGAAAGGCTCGTTCGCAAAGCGCCGAAGTAAAGTACCACAAGTTCTTTATTCTACCCATTCTGGTTTGGGCCATTCTTGCGTTGGATACATTGTGGATTTTGTACAAAAACAAATTCGAATACGAGACAAACCCAATGCCGGAAATGTTCACTCACAGGATGTATCCTCCCAAGTTCTATCAACAAGGCGACATGCTTGTGCTCACCGTTTCAACTGGCATTGGACTAATGGGCTTGGTACTGTGGCATTTCAAGTGGATGGACGATCGTTACTGTATGTACTTCTTGTATGGATCCAATTCGAAACAATCACCAAGTCTGATAGTGAATCGGCGAGTCTGGAATGAAGCAAATGCGAAACGAATTTACAAATTTCGACGTTTCCACAAGCAGTTTGTCAAGTTGCTTGCATCATCTTCACAGGTTATTGGTTATGGATACTTTCTGTTCAACTTCCTCAATGCTCCTTTCAACGACTTCAAGTACTATGTAGAGATGATTCTCTATCTTCCAATTCTAACGTGGTACTGTGTTTTTAGTAAGTAACTTTGAAGTAATTGAGATAATTTATAAACTCTTTATTATTCAACATTAGCTGTGGCATTCATGTTTTTCCACTTCTTTGTGGCCACTCAGTATGTTTTGATCAAACAGTCGTACCAACTCGAACTAATCAATCAGCTAATTAAAACACTGGAAGGCCAACAAAAACGACGACGACATCAATTTACTCTTTTGTGGTCTAAATTCCTTGCCATCAATCGCCTCCAGGCATACCAGTGCAGCGAGATAGTAGGCTACAATCATTTTTGGAGCCGAATCTTGACCATTCTGTTCAGTGTGGAGATGATCACTTTCTGCTATCTGCTGTTCTGTGTCCTCTTTTACGAGCAAACCATTGATCAGTTTATCTACTTTGTATTCTTTCTGGTGGAACTTGGAGTGTTCATCTTTGCGATCATCTATCGCTGCTCTCTGGTGGACCACAACAACGACAAGGCCTATGCGAGCAATGTCAAGGTGTGCATGTTGTTCCAGTTCTACTTCAAGAATATGACTCCACGTCAAATGGCAAACGTAAGTCATTGATTGATTGATTGAAATGGAAATTCCATATGTTAACGTTGTGCAATTAAGGTTGAGAAAATCGCTACTAATCGAAACTTCTCCCGTTGTTGCTTCCGTCTGTCCAACAACTACCGACTCGACGCGACCGCATTCCAAATGGCCATCTACATGTGCAGTACTTTCTTTCTGATGATTTGCCGAAAGAACAAACGAAATATGGTCTATGGATAGATTCAGTCTCCAAACATGCTGTTGCAACATTTAGAATCATTATCGATTATTGTTTCCGATAGACTAGATAACAACACAATGTGTTTGTTTGATTAGTAAAGCTAGTGGAGTTTCCAAGGCAATTATTTCGAAAACAATTTTATTTTGAAATCATCGTTTATAAAATATTAATTCTCAAGTTTCAAGTAGAGTTCAAATTAATTTTGTCTAAATAATTAAACAATGCAATCAAGATTTGATTTGAAAATTTATAAATTACCAATGTGATCACCTTAAATTATTTAAATAAATTGAAATATGATTATTAATCAATTAAGATGTTTTATTAATTTGATTTTCAATGAAATCTTTGTGTTAATTAATTAATTTGCTATTATTTCAAAACTTCCAATGATATTTTTGATTATCTTATTAATTAACTTTAGAATATTTTCGTCATTAGCAGAACAGAATTCGGTTAGAATAGTTCGAAAATTAAAAACCGGAATTCAAAATGGAAAACAACTCTTTAATCACTCGAATCAAAAGAGCTCTCAACTTTATGACACTTTTCTTGTCGTCATTTCGATTTCAAAGCAGCAAATGTGCTCGCTTTCTGGGTGAAGTTACTGTGACTCACTTTCACATGCATTACTTCCATATGGACTTGATTCAAGACTGTACTTCACGCAGCGACACCATTGTCACTGTTGACAATTCAGAGAACGGCTTTGGTCGAATTGTATCGCAGTTCAAAACCAACGCTCACTATGTGTTTCCGTTTGTGAGCGTTACCGCCCTGGTGGTCGACAGTGTGCTTGTGCTTGGCCGAGCCAAATTCGGTTACGATTCCACTGGTTTGCCCGATTTGTTCACTCACAAGATATTTGCTAAACCATTCTGGGCTCATGGAGATGTGCTCATTAACACGGTCATCATTGAGGTCATGTGCACCTATGCACTGTTGCTCTTTCTGCCCATGTTGCCACAGAAGTACCGTATCTATGCGTTGAGAAAAAAGAAGAAAAATATAATTCAAATTATTTCCAATGGAAAAGGTTCGTAAATGTTGTTCACAAATTGCTAATTCAATTTTGAATTTAGTCTGGAACCAGCAGAATGCAGATCAAATTCTAAAGTTTCGCAAACAGGGCAGACTCTTTAGCAAGTCCATATTTGTTGGTTGCTTCTGGACACTCTTGATCTATTGGGGCAGTGGAATTTTGCTTAATTGGACAGGTTCACTGCGCGACTATGTCCTAATTCTGTATCAACCGTTGCTGTCGTTCTATGTCACCTTTGGCTGTATTAGCATTTCGTTGTATTTCATCTTGGTTGTCTATTACACCTCGATTCAGCAAAGAATCTTACTGGTTAAAGTGAACACTCTGACCAAAATGTTGTTGAGTACAACTTCGAATTCGATTAACAACCGAACCATCATGTGGAGGGACTTTTGTGCAATCAACGAGGAAGTGTTGTCATTCTTCGACAAATTGCACGCTTACAATCGATTCTGGTCGCCCTATGTCACTCTCTACTTCATGTCCCACACTGTGTTTCCTGTCTATCTCACCTATGGCTTTCTGTTCCACAGTGTCTCCTTTGATCACGTTATGGTGGGACTGTCGATGCGAAATTACTTTACATTCTTTCTGGTCGAAATCATGTGCATCATGCTGATGACCACTGCAGCCTGCTCCGGTGTGGTGCGGAACAATGTTCGATTCTACAAGGCAAATTGTGAATTCTTCTATCGATTTCAAAGGACATTCCCACCAAACACCATCTACCTGCTCAAGGTTGTGTTACAATTATAATAAACGGTCTAAATATAAAATAATTTTACAGATGAGCAAACTCATTTCAAATTACAAAGGTACTCGCAATGGCTATCGACTACTCAACAATCAAATTGTCGATTCGAAAATGTTTGAAATTGTTTGTATAATGTCTGCACTCGGGTTGAGGGTTTACTAAATGTTTAAATATTCTTTTAGCTATTCTACTTTATTACGGTTACGTTTATGTACGTCTTCAAGTAGATGGACATTGGCTTCGAATTCAATATGAATTTGCACTTGTGCTCGGTAGACAATTACGATTTAGCATTGGGTTTGTGTAGTCTAGAAAATTATAAATAATTTAGCTTTAAATATCTTAAATAGTCTAGTATTAGAGAATAAAATATTGTACAATTGTACTGTTGTATAGGGATCACTCAGAATGTGTTATCTGATCATACTGAATATAAAATGTATTAAATTGAATTTATTATTCAAATATTTCCTTTAAAAATAAATCTAAATAAAAAAATGTGCCTAAAACGTTACAATTTCGTTAAATATCTATTTTTCCCAATAAACGAACTGACGTTTGATTAGTAATTGCTAAAGTGAGTGCATCAACGTATTAATGCATAAATCACTCACATCATCTGCTTGTGCTTACGGGCATCAAAAGGAGCATGCAAACAGCAATGACTTTTACACTTATCACTTACAGTGTGATTACTAAAGTAAATTTACATTCACATTTTTCCTATTGGAAATATCAAAATCATCAATTTTTGTGAACACCCAGTGCATAGATTTATTTCATCATAAGCAAAAGTTGATTACATGGCCATTGAAGCACTTTCACAGTTCATCTTAAGATCTCATTTGAAAATAAAGCATATAAATATCGTTTGTTCGTTCGTATTAATTAATTGATTTCATTGGAATTAATAAATAATTTTTATTTTATAAATATGTTTGAAAAAAATCAAAATGGAATTTAATTTCGCATTGATTTTGTATGTCATCACTTTTATCTTGATATTAATTTATGCGTAAGTGTACTTGAATTTGAAATAATTAATTAATTAAATTTGTTTTTAGAGTTATATCTAGAAAATTTAGCTACTGGTCTAGAATTGGTCTCGGTGGTCCGAAGCCCAGTTTACTTACATTAGGCAATGTGCTACAAATAGCTGGTGCAGATCCGTTGACAGTTGAATTGGAATTACAGCGAAAGTATGGAAAGGTTTATGGCATTTACACGGGTCTACAACCCACGCTCACAATCACTGATCATGACTTGATCAAATTGGTTTTGGTTAAAGATTTCGATAAATTCGTTAATCGACGACCTCTGAAAACGTACCACGAGCTGGTGAATGACATGGTGTTCTTTACTGAAGATGTGAACCAATGGAAAAAAATTCGTACAACCATAAGTCCTAGTTTCACTTCTGGAAAACTCAGAGCTATGCACAGTTTAATGGACAAGTGTGTAGATAAGTTTGTTGAAAGACTCAATTCTGTGGTTAAGAATCAAAATGGAATTATGGACACCAAGAGAACAGTGTTTAGCTTCACGATTGATGTTGTGGCAGCCACTTCATTTGGAACCGAAGTAGATTCCTCTGATTCATCGAATCCAATCATCGAGAATGCACTCAAAATGTTTGAACTGTCCCCATTGGCAGCACTGTCCTATTTGGCAATGCCAAAATGGTTCAACAAACTAATAGGCGTGCAGCACGTTTTCAATGTTGACAGTTTCGAGTACTTTCGTGTGATTTCACAGGAAATTGTGCGACAACGAAGACAAATTCGTGCTCAAATTGTGAACAAAGATTTTATTGATTTAATGATTAATGCTGGTGTAAATGAAAACGAGTTAAGAAATCTGAATTATGACGAATTGACTGCAGACATGGATAAAGATGGTAATGAGTGCACTTGATTTCTTGGTAATTCACTAAATTTTATTTTTAGATATCTCAGTTCAGGCAAAACTTAGCAATTCAACAAAATCAACTTTAACCGAAAATGAAATAATTTCTCTTGTAATCGGTTTCTTTATTGATGGCTTTGAAACGTCTGGTTCAACAATATCTCACATTATTTTTGAGCTCACGACTAATCCTGAGATTCAAGAGCGACTCAATTCAGAGTTGACTCAAGCACTCGATGGAGTACCTGAAAAGTCTGATGAATACTTTGACATTGTCAACAACAGCATTCCGTACCTCGACGCAGTGATGAAGGAATCACTTCGAAAGTACCCACCAGTTCTTCGTCTGGAGCGTCAAGTGATGGTTGACCGGTACAGATTGGACAATATTTCTCTCTTGAAAAATCAAATCGTCGAAATCCCAACATTGGCCGTGCAACACAATCCTGAATATTACCCAGAACCGGACAAATTCAATCCTGAACGATTTATGCCCGAAAATAAACATCTTCTAGTGCCCTACACGTACATACCGTTTGGTCAAGGTCCCCGAAACTGTTTAGGAATGCGATTTGCTTATCAAGAAATTAGAATTTGCTTGGCAAAATTAATTCGCAAATATCGTTTCACCCCATCATCGGCAACACCTTCAAAACTTGAATTTACCAAGTTTAAACCAATGCTCAGTGTTGTGGATTTTGAAGTTCAAATTGAGAGACGATAAAGAGGTCCAAATTGGTTTTATTATAATAAAATGTACAATAAAGTTAGTTGTTGTTTAGTTCTTCTTTGTTGGTAACTGCTTTTCTTCCCTCGAAATGTTTCATCGCATCGAAAGCACCTGTCAAATCAATCAACGAAACCAATGCTTTCGAAGGTAAAAGCATAAATAAATAATAGAACACAACCATGAGGTAAGGAATGGTCACTTCAGTGGCTTCGGTCAAAACTCCAGTCACAATTTTCTGTGCAACATAGTCTGGCTCAAGTGGAGGTATGATTGGCAGTGATTTGGTGCCTGCAAACATGCCCGTCAGTATCATGTATGGCTTGACAATGGTGGATTTGATGTAGTCAGACAGTCCCGCTTGGGTCAACTCCATTCTCAAAGCCATTTCCATTCCAACATTAGCAAACTTTGAACCACAATAATCAGACAATTTACAGCCAACAACATTGCCAAGCACAGAAGAAACGGTCACAATGTGACCTCGTTTCTGTTTGATCATGTCGGGCAGAAAGCATTTGATCGTGTAGTAATGTGCAAATGTGTTCACATTGAAGGTCAACTGAAGCTTCTCGTCAGGATTGTCTAGAAAGCAATTTCCACTCACAACCCCAGCATTGTTGATCAACACATCCACAGGACCAACTTCATCTTTAACTCTTTTACTTAATTCATATATTTCTTCACGATTAGCCAAGTTAATTTGATAAGAATGGACATTTTTGACATTCACCTTTTTCTCCTTGATCAATGTCAACGTTTGTTGCAATCCATCCGTATTAATATCCCACAGCACAGTTGTACATCCCAATTGAGCAAATTTCACAGCCATCAGTTGACCAATTCCACTGCCTGCACCGGTGATCAGCACTGTCTGACCGGACACATCCTTATGCGGTCTCCATGATTGAGGAATAAAGAACAAAACAATTCCTTCCAAAATGTAGTAGATGAACTGAACAAAAGTCAATAAACGATTTGAAGTGTCACGAAGTGGTAGTGATTTAGTGACCATGTTTGAACAAATGCTTTCAAATTACAAATCAAATTATAATTGTAAACAACTTTATATGAGCGATCAATGATCAAGTTGGCCTTCAAAGGTGCATCGATTGAATTGAATTGACTGAAGTAGTGGTTTGACAACTTTTGCTTTTGCTTGTCCTTGTACCGTTTATACTACAGATTCATACTAATTGTGATGATGTGACATCTGTCATAGAGGTCTGTACATCTGTACCGCGCTGATGTGGTCATAGCATAGGAAACAACCATACTTTTATCGATGGATTAGATAAAGTTTCCGTTATGTGTAGCAACATGATCTGGTTCCCTCAAACAGTGCTATATTGCTTTCTGTGCTACTCGAGTGGTCGTATGCGAACATTATGCTGTACATACAGTAAAACATGTGTCAAAGAGAAATTATATTGAAAAGACAGTTTACTGAGTTTTTATTTTATTCAATTATCCAACAAATGTTCAATTTGATCGGCCAACAGTTTGTGTGCATTCGAAGTTTGAATCCTCTTGTAGGCAGTCTGTAGTTTTGCTTCCAATTGGTCATCAGCCAATAATCGATCAATTGCACTGATCATTTCACCTTCCTCCACCGTATACGGATCTATCCTACAGCCAAATCCGGTTTCCGCTAGTCGTTGTGCATTGTCGTATTGATCCAAGAAAATCGGCATCACTAGCATCTTCTTGCCTTGCGCAAATGCCTCAGTCACTGTGTTGTTGCCACCGTGAGTGATAACCAAATGTGCGTGTGGTAGTATGTCAGCTTGAGCAATGAATTTCGCTCCCCACATGTTTGAGGGTAAATCATATTTGTCATGGTTTGGACCTTTAGCAATGATATATTTGTGATTGGTTTTGGCCCAAATGGCCACCAGACGTTTCATCAAGTCAACATCCACAGTACCCAAGGTGCCCATCAAAACGCAAATCAATTTTCCACTAAAATTCCCATCGAGAGTATTGTCCAAAAAGCTTTTGGGCACCACTTTGTCCAAGTCCACTTTATCAACAACTCCTCTGTTGAAAGCTTCTAGGTTGAACCAATTTTTAGCTCGAATTTGTGGATAGTTTAATTCCTCTGGAGATGCGTAGATTGTTAGAATTTCAGTTGGTGCAAAAACAGCATTATCCGGGTAACGTTGATAGCCACACTTTTCGAACCAATCATTCAGGAATTTCGAGTAAAATATTTTGCGTCGAAATGCGTCGTAATCTGCCCATTCGCTTTTATTCCCAGCTAATGGCAAGCCTGCAAATATTATCATTAATTATGATTTCAAAGTTATGCAATTTATTATCACAAACCTGATCCACCTGGTGGCAACTCTGGATCGAATGTTTCAAACAGTGGTGCCATACTCATATTCCTGATCCACGGAATGCCAGAATATTGTACTGAACATGGCAGCGAATGAGCATCCAAGATGATCACATTTGGTTCATATTTCTCAATTGCATCCTTGATGGCATCGTTAAAAAAGAGGTCATACGTTTCTCGATCAAAACATTCGGAAAAATTTTTTAATTTCTCCTTGGAACTATCAGGACCAATTATTTTCCCCTCGTGCAGCATTTTAGCCACTTCATCGGCGGGTGTTTGATTTGGTTTCAAATCCGTGCCATCTGAATAGACATGTTCTTCAAATCCTAGGGCAGCAACTTTATCCTTCCAGCCTTGATGAGTCATAAATATGACACGATGACCCCGTCGAAGTAGTTCAGTGGTGGAGCCAATGCATGCGTGCATGTGACCCGCCTCGGCACAGTACGCAACCAAAACACAAAGTTTCTTTGACATTCTCAATAAAAAAGTTAATTTAAAAAATTAAAAGTTGGAATTAAATTGACACTTTTGTTGGCGCTTTTTATACGTGGAACACATGTGTCATATTTGGCAATTTATCAATTAAATAAAATATATTAAATATATTAAATGATAAAGAAAATGGCAAAATTGATAATCAGAATGGATAGAGTTCAAATTGAGTGTGAGGCACATACACGCTTACATGTTACATGTTTGCCAGCAGGATTGCCACTCTGTACAGTGTACAATGTACATGTACAGTGTCTGTACATTGTATATTGCTATGTATACTGAGCACTGTTCTCTCTGTATATCCCATTCGAACACCCCAACCAAACTGACAATGCAAACGGAGAAAAACGTTTGAGTTTCGTTAGAGTATTGTCATTATGATAGGCAATTGCAATCAATCCTTTTTGAAGGTTATTCAGTTCGAAGGTGATTACACTCAAACTGTGTACACAAAATGGCAGAAAAATCATGCAATAGTTCAACAGTATCTGAGGTGTCATCGGTTGATAACATGTTAAAAAAAACAACTTGCAGGAAGTGGAAATTTAAGTCAAGTTGCCACCACATGACCAAAAATTCACCAAATCTAAGGTTAATCTAATCGAAGGACCTAAGAGAAAGCCACCGAAAGCAAGCACTTAAATATGGTTTTTTGGTAATTTTCCATATTATTGTCAAGTGCATAAAACTATTTACGTCAAATAAATTCACTAAATGGATGCACATTTGATAGTATTATGACATGTCTGGAAATTATCACTAGCCGAAAAACAGAGCAATAAATTATATGACTTTATTATTGTGATCACAAAGTACGTCGGGGTAACACACTCATCCTAGTTACAGTTTACATTTTTATAATTAGACTGAACTCATAAAAGACTGTTTTGCATATTTGAGTGCATCCATATGAACAGAAATTCATTTGGAAAAATTGTGATAATAACTTTTATGATGAACCGACAATAATCTGGGCTCACAAATTGACAGCTTATAAGTGTTCATTGTTTGTCTCATTATTAAGTCATTAAGTTGTATAACTATTTCTAAAACCATGGGCAATCAACTCGTCAATTCCTCTTCGAACTCGAAGTTCACCGTATTTGAACATGAATTTTTAATTGAAAATTTCAGCAAATACTCTTTCGATCACCACAGTAGTGCATCGAACAAGTATGGCCTGAAAAAGCATCCTCCCTCGATCATATCGATCAACATTGCTCCAACCAAACTGTTGTCCAACAAACTGGAATGCTACTTTGAGGCGTTACCCAATGGAGAAAGTGAAGCAACCGAGAACTTTGTTGGCGCATTTCTGCACTTTAACAATCATAGCAAAAGTCGAATCTACATGCACTACAGCATTTCACTGATGGAAAAGGATAAACTCTATCTCACTAAAGGTAAAATTGTTAAATCAATTTATAAATTAATTCGATAATAAATTCAACAGAAGGAAGCGGTCAAATTGAAATGGCAGGCCGATTTGGTTGGTCCGATTTCATTAGCAGAAAGTTTCTGCTTAAAAATTCTCATCGATTTTTACCCAACGACAGGCTAATCATTCGGTGTGAGGTGACTGTCGCCAAGAAGCACATATGACTACTTGTAAACTTGTTATTAAGTTTCGAAACTTTTGAAAAGCAAATAAAACTTTTATTGAACTCATTTTCTTAAAACTTTTATGAGTTTGGCACAATTGTATTTTCAAAACTTACTAATTTATTATGCAAACATTTCAACAGAATCCTCTAATTGAATTCATTTCGGAGTATATCTTTATTCAGTTATCATTACTTTTATTCCTATCTTTCAAGTTTAAAATTCAATTTCTGCAACATTGTACAAAAGCAAGTAAATGCAAAAATTGCAAAATTGTCTCAAAATGAAATCGAAAATGCTGTACACCATCTTTTTCCCATTCAAATCCCTGGACTATTTCATGGACTACCATAGATTTGTTCAGCAAATTCAATTGTACAAAGATGCACGTTCAATCATTAAAATCTATGCTTTAAATCTATTGAACTTGCTCCAAGTACTCCATTTCCTATTTCTTGGTTTATATCCTCTCAGTTACTATCAACGCATTCTCCTCTTTGATGGAATGTTTCTCCTTGTACCAGTTGCTCAATTTAACCTTTTGATAATGAATGCTGAATTGCTGGTGAACATGTACGGAAATCACATTCTCTTTCTCAAACCTTTCTATGGGTTGAATGTTTTTCTTGTAAAAATACTAGTCAAACTTGATGGATCGTTCTTTATTGGATCAAGGAGGGAGAATTCGATGCTGTGTCGGATAATTCAGAAATATTTTCTGATTTTTTTGAACATGTTTCATTCGCTGGTTGGATTGAACAGTAAGTTAACAACATTTTTCCCTAAGTTTAATATTTTTTTAATGAACAGATCTGTTGATTTTTTATAATCATTTTGTATTTGGAAAATATTTGTATGAAAATCAATTCAAATATTTAGATCAAGATTGTGCTTTAAAGATATTTTGGATGTGGTCAGTGCACATTGGCATGTCATGTGGCTTTTGGATTTACTTCTACAACATTGCTCACGTCATGGCTGTTGGATTTTCATGTTCACTGACTCTCATTGTGGTGCTTTTTATCAAAATGAAACAAACATGTACACTTTTGAAGAAAATGGTTCGAGTTCGTTTCAGTGCTTTGAAATACCGTTACTATAGACGCAAATTCATCAAAACATTACTTTTATTTTTCGATTGCAACAAAATGTACGGTCGTCTATTCCTGGCGGTGTTGGCCACTTTCTGTCCAGTGAACATTGTCCTCTCAATGTACATCACCCACGGATACATTGCACTGGAGAGCAATATCTTTGTGCTGTTCCACATTGTGTACGAGTACATCTTTATATTTGCGCTGCACTTGTTTCTCACATACTGTACAAAGCACATTCATCGACCGGCAAAGGTGTTGAATCATCTGATGGTGACAAATCAACACAGATGTGGAAACTTTCGAAATCGTCTACAGTTGACCTTGGATATATTCTCGCTGCACACCACCAATCGGTATGGCTTCACTTATGGCAATTTTGGCTTGATTTCGTTGAACACTTTTGTCAAGGTAAATTACGGATAAGATCAAATTTCAGTTGATTAAAATATTTTTATCATTAGTATCTCATGTTGTATGCAAAATTTACGATGATTTCATATAAATTAATTAAGCATAATAATATTATTATATAAAAAATAAATAAATGATTATATCATAATAAAAAATTCAAATCAATGAAGCATGGATTTTTGTTAAACTATAAGTGTTTGAAAATGGATATTTAAACATATAATTTACATGTTACAATTTGATGTAAGTGACAAAACAAAAACATGCAAAGCATGTACTCGTACATCAAATTGTTTTGGAAGACTAACTCAAAAGGCTAAATTGCTACGCAATTGCGTCTGTTAGACGTCAATCAAACAGAAAGTAAAAATAGTCAATTGTGTAAATTTTTGTTTAAACAATTGAATTCATTCATGCTTAGCAGTCTAACATGGCGTAAGTCAGATGAAATGTTGAAGGGTATTTTTCCAGCCACAATGTTTCGTCACTTAACAAATTCTACTAGTGTCTACAAATGTAAGAAATGACGATATGTTGGATGTTCGATGTTGTCTACATAAAATTAATGTTATTGTGGATAACATTTTGCTGTTCAATCTAGTCTAGTTCACCTATACAATTTTCAAATCGATCGAAATGGATACTAATTCATTGAATATGCAAAATAAAAAATGCCGCATTTGTGGTGATAAAGCAACTGGTAAATAATTCACAATTGCATTCATGTGGTTAATAATATTTTCTATCTTTGCAGGTTTCAATTATAATGTTGTGAGCTGTGAATCATGCAAAACATTTTTCCGTCGTCATGCATTGAAGTTTGATGTACAATTTGAAAATTTCACAACCAACATTTAATTTTTTCTTCTTTTGTAGTTATGTTTGTGCAAACGAAATAACAACTGCTTGGTCAATGTCTCAACTCGCAAGAATTGCATTCCGTGTAGAATAAAAAAATGTTTTGCATTTGGAATGGATAAAGTATAATCAAGTAAATTAATTTTATCTTTAATAAATTGCAAATTTTGAATCCACAGAATTTAATATTTAGCCGAAATGACCGAAAATGCAAATCAGAATTTGTTAAAAATCAAGAAACATTTCAAATTATTCAAATTTACAAAAATGCTATTGAACTAAAAAATCATGAATTTGCCCATTTATCAGGAGTAAGTGCTGCTGTGTCTGTGTTTCAAGAAGAGAACACCTTTACAGTGATTCGAGATGCTTCAAGTATTATGGAATGTGCAAATTTGCAACAAAACTCAATATTGAGATTCATCAAGTTTTGTAAAAATCTTTCGGCATTCAAAAATCTTCACCAAACGGATCAACTCATTTTACTAAAAAACTTTGTACCAGAAGGAGAACACGTTCGAATGGCTTTCAGTTTAATGCACAAAAAGATGGATTTCTTGCTATTGAAAATGTAACTGAAAGAAATGCTTTGTTTGTGCGATTGAGTACATTGCTTAACTATTCACATCTCAACGCTTATTCCACAATACGAAACATGTTGACATCGTTGAATCGTGAAATGGAAAAAGATACTAAAATTAGAGATTTGGTGATATAAGTTTTTAATTATATAAAATTAATTAATTTGAATTTTACTTTCAGATTATAACAATGCTCGTATTCAAACAAAGGACCAACATTTCCAATCGCGAACATGTTCGTTATCATTTCGTTCTGTACAATTATCTTCTGAAAAGATATTTGGAGCATAAATATGCAGATGCTAGCAGAGCTAAATTGAAGTATGAGACAATAATGGACAAATTGAAACAGCTTGATCATACGACTAAAGTGATGAAAGATATTTTTAAAATCGTCCAAAGAAAGGAGAATTCATGTCAACTTGGGATACTAACAAGAGAAATTTTTGAAGTTTAATGCATTTTAATTGAACTAATTTAAACAATAAAAGTTTAATTCAACGCTGCTCCACTTTAACCTCGAACGGTTTCACAAACAGCAGTGCTTTGAAAACACCAAACTGGGGACTGGCTGGAGTGTTGGGAGTGGGGCGGATACGAAATTTAGGCACAATGTTTGCCAACAGCAATTTGATCTCCTGATAGGCAAATCGCATTCCAACACAATTGCGAGGACCTTCACCAAATGGAATGTAGGTGTAGGGCACAAGTCGATGCTTGTTTTCTGGCATAAACCGAGACGGGTTAAATCGGTCTGGATCGGGATAGTATTCCGGATTGTAATGAACTGCAACTGTTGGAATCTCGATCAATTGATCCTTTTGAAGTGGGATTCCGCCAAGTTTGTATTCGTTTGACACCAAACGGCGCTCTAGTCGCACAACTGGAGGGTACTTTCGAAGTGTCTCCTTGATTACGGCATCGAGGTAAGAGATTTTAGTCATCACAGTTTCGAGATATTCATCCGAGTGTGGCTCGAGATTGGACAAAGAGTTTAGAAATTCTTCGTTGAGTTTATCTTGCACATCTGGATTTCGAGCCAATTCGTAGATTAGGTTCGAGATTGTGGAAGCGGTGGTCTCAAATCCAGCGACAAAAAATAGAAAACTTTGAGCCATGATTTCTCGATCTGTCAATTTGCTTTTGCTTTTGCCAATAGTTGAGAATCCATTCAATTGAGATTCGTTAGTAGAAACTATAAATTAAATATTAAAAATATTTTAAAAATTACAATGTAGCTCACCATCTTTGGTCATATCTGCGGTCAATTTATCATAATTGTCATCGTTCAACTCAGCATCATACGCATACGTGTCCATCAGTATTTGGACCAAATCATTTCTCTTTGCTTGTCCAGTTTTTCTTTGCTTGAGTACTTCTCCGCCTAAATTAGTGAAAAAGTTGAAGCACTCCACATTGATGCTGTGTTGCACTTTGACCAAATCGTTGAACCATCTCGGCATTGCAAAGTAGGACAACAGTCGAATTGGATTGATCTCCAACAGATTGAGCGCATTGGTCACAAATGGATTCTTTTTGTTTCGGTCATCGTTCGAGTTGGTTTCAATGGCAAACGATGTAGTCGCAATCACATCAATAGTAAATCCGGACACCACTTCTTTGGTGTTCAACACTCCATCACCTTTCTTGGCCAAATCTTCCATATAACTCGACAGTTTGTCGATGCATTTGTCCATCATTGCGTGCATTCCTCTCAACTTTCCCGAAGTGAACGTCTTTCCAGTAATGGTGCGCAATCGTTTCCACTGAGCTCCCTCAGCATTGAACTGATTGTTGTTGTTCAGATCGTGATAAGCCTTCAACTTTCGTCGATTGACCCATTGAGGGAAATCTTTGACCAAAATTTGCTTGATCAATTCATTGTCAATCACAGTCAAAATAGGCTGCAGTCCAGCGTAGTTTCCATAGACTTTGCCATATTTCTTCAAATTTTCAACTTCAATCTTCAGCGGAACTTCACCGAGAATTTGAAACACATTTCCAAAACTGAGAAGACTAGGCTTCGGTCCTTTGACGCCCAAATCTGACCAGAAACTATACTTTTTACGAATGTATCTGTTGAATGTAAATTAAATGATTAAATAAAAAATAAATTCAAATAAAATACGTACGAGTACAAAAGTAATCCAATTGGAATTAATTGCGCTAGTGCAATTAGCCAGTAATTCATGTTTGACAAATGATCAAAGTTTCCTTAAGCAAATAATGAACATTTGAATATACCTAATTGTGGTTTTATATGTGAAATTAATCATCAATATATACGAAAATAGTAATTAACTGATGGCTATCAGATATGTTATTTGTGCCAATTGGCTTAAGCTGTGGAGTGGGGTAATGGAAAGTTGCAATAAAGTCTAATCACATGTCGCGGATTGATAAAGGACAATTTCCAGACATGAGCACTTTATGAACCATCCAATCAAACAATCATTAGCTCATTGCTTACACGTTATTGGCACGCTCTCTTTCAACATCTTTGTTTTGTTTATCTTTAATAGTTTGTTACGTTCTCCTTTAGTACACAAGGTCATTTAATCCGTTGGGTTTTTTGTTATGATTAAATATATATTTATTTAAATCAAATATTAAATGACGTTTTGCTTCATCATTTTATAAGAGATTATTAAAAATTTAGAATACAACATTAGAAACTGTAAAATATTAAAATTAAAATGCGAGTTGAGTGAGTTGATTTAATAAAATACCTTGGAAAATGCGTCCAGCGAAACGAGACCAAAGCTGCCATAAGTAAAGCCATACCGATTAACGCTATGAAGCACACCAATCTGTTGGGACAGTCTAACTTGACTTATTAGATCCATTCTGCGTTCTTTATTTCGAGCCATTGCGTTGAACATCAGCCCAGTTGGTCTGTGAATGTGTCTGGTGCAGTGAGTAAGCACCAGATGAATCGCAAATAGAAACATACTCAAATAGCACACACAAATGAAGAGAAATATTTTGGTCACAAAAGACAAGTCTGAATGCATCACCCAAGTGGTGGTCACAATGTTCAGTGGACACATTGCCACCAGACTTGCCAGAAACAATTTTCCAAACATTTGATTTACTGAGAAGAAATAAGACAATGTATTGCCAAATTCCAATTGGAAGCGAGCAAAACGAGCTTTACTGAATGTTTTCTTGGAAACTAATCTTTCCCACTTTGAATTGACTTGGCCAATTTTAATGAAAAACATTTTCAATAAAGCACCAGTTAGCGAGAAATTCAATGCCATCATGTGAGAGTAACTGAATAGGTAAAAGAAGAATATAAATCCGCACAAATTACTGAATATAAAGGCAAAGGTTAGTTGAATTAAAGAATCATCAATGTAATGGCGACAGATAATCAACACGAAATAAATATAAGTTGAAACAAAGAAACATTCTACAATATTTAAATTTTAAATTTTAATTATTTTAAAAAACAATAAACTTACCAAAAGAAATGAGCAAACAAAGGAATAAATTCAAGATCAATACGAAACATTTTCTGATTTGAATGCAAACATTTTTGTGAGCAAATTTTGATTTAAGAAAAAATGTCACCCAACACTGATCGATCATAATTTGCTTCAATAGACGAATCAACTTTAAATCCATATTTATAAACAAATTTTGATTGTAATAAATCACCACAAGAGTGCAAACACATCCAAGAACATTGACCACTGGACGGTGGACCAAAATATAGAAACCGTCGAAATTGAGGGCATTTTCAAGTGCGGTACAGGATGAGGCGTTTTGGTAACAATAAATTGATAGATAGGCAAAACGAATTGCCTGCAAAATCAATATTGCATTGAACCATTTTATAACGGACACAATTTGGTAATTACCAAGAGTGTGGATTTGTTCAAGTAACTGATGATACAAATCAAAGTAACGTAAATCTTTGACAGGATAAAACAAAACAAGAAACCACAGCTTAAAATTTTGTAAATTCATTTTTAAATAATTTATATCGAGGTAATAAAGCCACAATTTTAATAGTTGAGATATCATAATTTAAAATAAGTTTGACGTTCGTACAGTGGATATATTATTAGCGTTTTAATTAGATTGCTTAATCAATAGTTATAATTACAAAAATGGAATTTTTCAATTTGAATTAGATTAGCTTTAAGAAATTTTTATTGTTGCTTTTAATGATTTTTAGTTTCAGTTTAACCTTCATATGACTCACGATTGTATTTTCTCATTAGCGATGACAAATTTTAAATTAATGTTGAGACTTTTCTCACAAACAAACAAAGAACATTACCACAGGAATAGAATGGATAATGCGAAAGTAAATGTTGCTGTGTCAAAACACGAAACACGAACAAAGACTTGGAACATTCACGGGTCAATAATTTTAAAGACAATGTTTCAAATGAGTGTTCTGACAAACGTGCAGCACCATTTTAGGTAATGAAGCCAGTAAAGAGACAAAACATTCCAGGAATATTTGCGATTTCTGATTTGACAGCACAAATGCATCGAGAATAAATTGTTGATGTATTTGGAGATATTCAAATGTCATCATTACCACCACAATTAAGACATACACTGCTGCATTCAAATTGACTCCAACTCAAACGTTTAGCTAACATCCCTAAACCAATAAATAAACTTCATCAGGATGCTGTCCGTTTGGCTCTCGATCACGCCCCAAGCTAGAAAGCAAATCATGATAATATAGCCAAACACATAATCTGTTAAAACAAAACTACAGAATCGATTGTAAGCATCCATTTCTTTGGAAAAGGAAAGAACTTTGCCATTGCAACGATCAAATTTATCCCAAATAAACCAACGCCATATTGGTACGTTCGAATGTTTGCTCATAAAAGTCAATTCTGTCTTTTCGATCAGACATTCGATCTTATCAAGCATACATTGTTGCTTGAATTGAATTATGCTGCTGACAAGTGTGAAAGTAAACGTAAACATAAACGAGAGCTGCTCAACAAATAATTATTTTTCAATTATATGCGGAAATGTTGTTTCCAACTCACCATAAGAAGTGTAAAATGAAAAAGCAGTGATAAGAAAGTAAAGAAACAGATTACTAACTGAATGAATGTCTCCATTGAGGCAATGGTTGCTCAAGTAAAGGTAGTACGAAAGTTGTAACACAAACACGGACACCATGATTGGCCAATACAATAGATTTGCCTCAATAGTGCACGTTTCTTTAGAATCCTGTCCGATTTGTTTTGATTCCAAACTTGTTTAAAAAATATTAAGTATAACAACAACAAATGAATATAAAAAACTGGACACACATTTTCCACGGAAATAGATTGTCCGTTTCTGAATAGAGGCGTTCCAGATGGCAAACATGAAATAGTCAGGAGAAATGTTTGGTCTCTGGCTAGCATACACGTACAGTAGCAATGCTTGCAGTGCACCAACATTGGTCAAGATATCATTGATATCCCAAAATACTTTTGGAGTGATTTGGTGAATAAAGAGATCGGGCATTCCGGTGGCATCGTACTGTCCACCATTGAGAATGAAGATCACATACAAATTGTCTAGTTCATAGATGAGCAACACCAAAATTGGTGGCACAAAATGCAAATTTGCTTTGATCCAAGGAAATTGAGAAAATCCTTTAAGCTGACGATTCTGCTTGATTCTGGCAATATCCTCAAGTGAATCGCAGTCCTTGACTGGATCCAAGTCAAAGTAACATTCTTTCACGCGAACACAAATCTTGTGGCAGCATTTTCTGATTTGGTTGTATAAAATCAAAAAGAATAAGTTTAAAAAACGTAACATTCTCATTGGTTGCTTCTTGCAAAAGACATAGAATAAAGTCGAGTGCTAGAACTAAAAGTGCTTGTCGAGAATATAAATCACAAACTAGACTAATAATTTTCTTAGTTTACGGTGCCCATAAAAATGTTAAAATATTAAGTAGAAAAATTTGCCAATGTCTTAGTACCTTTCGAATAATACATTTTTATCTGTTCGATTTAAGATCCAGGTGTTGGCTAGGTGTAATAATAATAACAATTATAATAACAATAATGCAAAACATGATTCAGTTCGTATACGACTAGTCGACTATAGTTCTTACTTGCAACATGATTGACAAACAAGGCATTAAGCCAACATTATGACTCAAAAGTCTCAAAACTTCTTGTGCTGGTCGGTACTTTGGATTTTTAGAGATCAAAATGAATAGTCAAATGTACTTAACTGCACTAAAAATTAAGATTTGCAAACATATTTACATTTTATACAAATGCGTATTTGTGTGCATTCGAATGGGTACATTAGTGATCACGATAGTTTAGTCTGCGTTTTGCCTCTCATGCTGAGTAGTCACGTGATAAAATGCGATACACTAGTTAGTAGTGGAGCTATCATAAACGAATGCAAGCTAATGCCCACGAAGCATTGCAGACTGATGATAACTACTACTAACATGCTTCACTTTTGGGAAATTATTTATCACTTTGATTAAAAAAAAGTCTTATTGAAAAGTCGACAATTTCAGTGATTTGTATTCAAATTTTAACCAAATTGTCAGTTAGCTTTTTGACGATCGATCGAGCATTGAGCCATGGCTGAAGTTGACATTCAAATCAAAGACGGTAAATCGCACTATGTGGTTGGTGACACGATCAGTGGCGTGGCCGAAGTGACCATTCCTGAAGAGCTTTCCATCACCGAGAATGTGATCATTTCGTACATTTGTGCTGGTGAAGTGAAATGGGTGGAAGAGTATGGTTCGGGCCAGACTTATCATGGCGATACGATCTATCATGAGGAGTCGTTGCAATTTTCCGAACCTGGCATTCCAGTGGTGAGACAAATCGAAGACAATGAGACATTTGAGTTGCCGTTCTCGTTTGCCATTCCAAAAGAGTAACTATTTCTTTAATTAATTTTATTCTATTATAACTAACGAATTTTATCCAATAGAAAAAATCTTCCATCATCATTTGTGAGCACTCGAGGCTACATCAAGCACATCATCCAAGTGTTGGTCAAAGAGTCGAACCAAGAAATTGCATTTTCTAAAGAAATCACCGTACAAGCGCCTTTTGATAATAATTTAAAGGTTTTTATTTCATTTATTTATTGACTTTCTCATTTTTATAACACAAAAATCTGTTCAGATTTCGGTTGGTGGCAGTGCTGAGAAAGTTGTACTTTTCCACTCGGGCACAGTCTCAATGCAAGCTTCCATTGAGCGTAAAGGCTTTGCCGCTGGTGAGACTATTCCCGTGCATGTAACGGTGGACAACAAGATAAACGCTGTTGTGGTGCCACGAATTTCACTGCAACAAATACAAATCTACATGGTGGGCAATAGACATAAAACTCTGGAGAGTACCATTGCTGAGGAACTGCATGCCAATCTAGAAATTAGTCCAATCTCACAAGAAGATCTGACACTGGAGGTTAAGATACCACACAACGAGTGGTTGAGCAACAAGAGTTCGCTAATTTCAGTGAAATACTTTGTCATTGTTTCACTGGTGATTCCTCACTCCTTAGAGCTGCATGTCAATCTACCAATTGTGATTACAACCAAAAATGTGATCGATGAACTGTTGGGCTAGTGTGTGACTAATCACACCATTCGCTTTGACCTCTGTACATGCTCAAATGACGATAATATAAACATAACGATTTTGTTGCTACGTGACTTGCGAATATTAATCTGAATCATACTTTTTATGATTATTATTTTTACTTTTCTAAACATTCAATCATTGATTGTATAAATAAGATAATCATATGATATGATTCAGAGTTTGGTAATGTCCAATGTACATGACTGCAGGCATGTCTGTCTTGTCATGATGTTATGTCTTGCCTGACTTGTTTATCGCGTACGAATGTACTGGTTGGTTATTTTCAACTTTTGTATCTTTTGGACAAAGCTAATCATCGCATCGAATCTACCATTGGGTGTGCAATCGTATTTTCATCATTTGGCCATCTTAGCACTTGTACAGTTTTGCCCAATACCTGATAATACATTCGCACATATTGATCATTCGAATTCAAAGTTTCATTTAAGTAAACTTCATTTGTAAAAGTATAATTTCTACTTTACTTCACAAACATGATTCCTGTCGAAATTCACACTAACAACGATCAAACTCGTTTCACAGTTGGTGAGACTGTTTCGGGTTCTGTGAAAATTCTTCTGCCCGAAACACTGTCGGTGCCGGACAATGTGTCCGTATCGTTCAACTGTGTGGGCGAGGTCAGGTGTTCGGATCCACCGAAAGGTCAAGGACACATCTACTTTGGCGATGAAACTTTCTATGAAGAATTGCTCAAATTTACCAATGCTGGTAAGGTTAAGGTTTTTTTGCGTTAAATTAAATATATAATGGATTTATAATCGTTAAACTAGATATCATCCAGGACAAAGCTCAAGAGACTCACAAGAAGGTGACAATTCCGTTTTCATTTTTGATTCCTAAAGAGTAAGTTTGCCTAGTTTGTCTTGTGTGTTATTAATGTGTTTTATTATTTTGCCCAAAATAGCAAAAATCTGCCATCAACCTTTACCGGAACTAAAGGCTTCATTCGATACTTTCTTTTGGTCAACATTAACATCAATGGAGAAATCAAGAATTTCTCAAAGGATTTAATCGTACAGGCACCAATTGACCAGAATTTGAAGGTTGGATTTTGTTTAGATTTTAAATTTTCGATAATTAAATTTGTGACTTACTCAGATTGCGGTGAACGCTTCAGCTGAAAAGATGGTTCTTTTCCACTCGGGCACTGTCGCAATGCAGGCTTCAATCGATCGCAAGGGCTTTGCTCCAGGTGAGACTGTCACTGTGCACGTCTCGGTTGACAACAAAATCAATGCCAAAATCACACCACGGATCGCACTCCAGCAAGTACAAATTTACATGAGCGGGCACGAGCACAAAACTGTTGAGACAACACTTGCCGAGCAAACACTGACTAATGAGGAGATTGGACCACACAGTGAAGCGAAACTATCTCTCGATGTGACCATTCCACCCAATGAATGGTTCAGCATTAAGAGTTCTCTGATCACTGTGAAATATTTCACAATAGTGTCACTGGTTATTCCTCATTCATTGGAACTGCATGTCAATCTACCAATTGTGGTTACCTCCCAGCAGGTCATAGATGAATTGGCCGCCTAAAGTTTGGGCTCTAAACTAATGTGTTTCATACTAGTTTCTAATAATAAAGCCAGATAAAATCTTAATGTGTCTAAAAATACAATTATTGATAATTCTGCACTTTAGTTTTGTTGGTGTTTCCTTCGCTCTTTCAACTGGTAACCATTAACGACTTAGGTCAAACAGTAGAATTCTCTTTAAACTTTGCCAGAACGGTTGCCATAATTAGTTGCTCTACGTTTGATGCCAATGCCAACGTTAAACAATTAGACAATAGTAAGTGTTAATAGGTAGAATTACAACAGAATCATTTAACAAACCCAGCAAATTTAACGCACCAATTAAGCCATCTGGTGTTCTAATTAAAATTAATTGTTTTACTACCATTGTTAGCGCGGTTAGTAACAGCAATGGTCCTCTTATAACGGGAGCAAATGATTGATTAATCAATAAGGGAAGCCAGTTGTAATTTGCCAGCCAGCCAGGCAAATTGTAACTTACTGGCACCGCATAGAAAGTCATGCATTGGCCAACAGGTCGATTGTTGCTATGGCGAGTTTGTTTGGAGTTTGGCATATGTGACTGTATGTTAGTGTGCTTGCTGTTCAATATTAAAGGCACTACCGTCGAGTACAGGAAACTCTATTCTCCCTTCAGAAGGATCCTCAAATACATGCGCTACCATCCTGAGTGCTGCACATGGGCACATTCAAGCACACAAACTTGAGAGTCTCTCCAATCGTCTCCAAGGCTGATGTTCGATGGTTGAAGTGCGCAAGTGTTCGAATGCATTGCAATCAACAATCTCAATAGCCAGATGTGAGCATGTCTGTTATACTCTCCCTGTGTTTCAATGATAAACAAATATAAATTATATCTTTCGTATGCTTTTTGAGCATGTGTTTTGATAATCTTTTTAAAACAAGTGTCATTTAATTAAAATTATAATTAAACAAATTAATTAAATAATTTTAAGAGCTTCAATCAATCAAAATGAATAGTGGAACATCTTCATCTGGAAAATTGGACATTCCATGCCATGTTTGTGGTGATATTCCGGCTGGTATGAATTTTAAATATGTTCAAATTTGTATAATTTCACGTCTAACACAGGGCTTAATCACAACGGATTTTCATGTGTTTCATGTCGATTCTTTTTTAAACGCTACGCTTCAAATCCACAGGTTTCTCATTACTAAGGGGTCGTTCATTAACAACATGACTAATCAAATGAATACAAACCACTAGTTGATTACATGATTAATGAACGACTCTAATTGAAAAACAAGTTTAATATTAAATTTTACTATTATTTTCAGTTGAAATTGTCATGTCGAAAAGAGGGAACTTGCGAAATTGACATGATCAGCAGAAAAAGCTGTGCCAAATGTCGTTTTGAGAAGTGTAAATCGATTGGTATGAAACTGACGCAAAAAGTTGGCACTAGTTCGAGTATCGAGAATGTAATTGAAAATAAAATACAAAATGAGATCAATGATCCAGCAATATTAGAACCGTATATTTCGCTCGGCACAGAGAGATACAGACGGAGTCATGCCACTTCATTGTCATCTCGGGAACTAGAACTCATGGATGAACTTGAAAAAGCGTCCTCAATATTTGAAGACGAAAGGACTTTGCCAATTGTTGGAGATGTTCAAACACTTCAGGAAGGATTCAATCTGCCGGCCTTTTACTCTCGGAGAATTGTACGATTTTGTAAATTAATCTCGGGCTTTAAAACACTAAATGCCGACGACCAGCTAACAATACTCAAATTATTCTACACGGAAGTGTTATATATTCGATTTGCATTCAATTTTGATCTCGACAAATGTGGTTATTCTACCCTTGCAGTATGTATCCGTCTTATATCGAAAATTTCAATTATTTAATTTATTTTTTGTTAATCCATTTAGGATGAAGAAGGAAAAAGTGCAGTATTTCTCAATCTTAAGCATCTTGGGAGCACAATAAGACCGTTTCAAAAGTTTGTTGAAAAAAATTACAATATGTGCAAAGATTTATACATAGGAATGGATAATGATCCTAATATACGTAATTTGGTATTTTTTAAAATAACATTTCTGAAAACATTTATTAAATTTGTTTAAATTTCAGATTATAGTTCTGTTTATGTTTCATGCAAGAGATAATTTAGTGTGCATCGAATTTGTGAGGTATTTACATTTAAATAAAATATTAAATTTGAATATTCATTGAAATTCCATGATTTCAGACATCAACACTTCATCTACGTCCGATTACTGCGTCGTTATCTCGAACACAAATACAAAAATATTTTAAAAGCTAATCAAAAGTACTCGACACTGCAAAATTTGATGCAAAAGTTCGATCAACATCAAACAAACAAAAGCAAAGTGTTTGCTTATATTGATTGCTCAAAATTGAGTCAAATTTTACTTGAAATTTACTCGACCTGGAATGAGAAGAAAGAAGACGACAACACGTGATTTCCACATATTGTATAAATATTTAAAAATTTAAAATGAAAATTGACTGATTCAACTTATCTGCTTAGATTAAAAAAACAAAGTTGGATGCTAATATTATTAATCCTACTTATCTACGAACTAACAAGCCAACTCTGTCCAATAATTACGGAATATGACGAGTAGCAATTGCACATATATAAGAAATATATTGCCATTTTCGAATTATAATTGTCTAATTTATTGAATTTCCATTAGTGAATCAACTGACACATGCATTGGCACAAATATAAATGTCAAAAAGTAATAGAATTAAAGATAGTGTTATTAATTAATGAGTTACGGAAATTTTGACATTTTCTATTGATTATTGAAAAGTTTGTTATCTGCCAAAAAATAAATAACTTTTTTAAAAGTAGAAATTTAATTTTCTTAATTTCAACCAAAAAGTTACTTTAGAAGTTAGTCGACTCGATTGAAAGCTGAACGTCGGGTTTCTCGTTAATCTAAGTAAGACTTGTAAAATTCAAAATGTCGTCTTTTACTGCAAGCGTGGAATTTTGCATCAAAATATTTCATGGCTTGTACGCGACTCTTGCAAATCACTCTAAATCGTACTTCTACGAACTAGATCCAATCATCGATTGTACATCTGTAGATGAAATTCCAACCACAAATCGAGATTTGGAAAAGTCGTTGAATGTCCGCAAGAAGCATTACTTGTTTTCGTTCATCTGTATTCTATTGGTCGATTTGGACAGTTTGTATTTGTTGTACTGTGAACAGTTTCACTACGATCCCAAAGGTATGCCTAATTTACTGGCTCACAAGATATTTCCTCCGGAGTTGTGGTTTCAGTCGGACGTGGTAGTGTACATTGCCTCCAATGTGGCACTGTGTGTTAATGCATTTCTATACTTTCAAAATGCAATGGTCGATGTTCGCAAGTGCATGTTCGCCATTGGCAATTCTAATCAAAGTCTGCTTGCCCAAAATTGCGTTCTGATTTTCAACGGCAAATGTAGGTATCAAACAATTCAGTAAATAAATTAACTTTATAATTTAGGCTGGGACCCTGAAAATTCCAAGAAAATTCTAAAATATCGTCAGAAAGCAAAACGAATCTACCGTTTGATAATGAATATATCGATTGTGCAGAATTGCATATACTCGACCTGGAACTTGTGGATGAAACATTCGTTCACATTGAGAGATTGTGTCATCTATTTGTACATTCCATTCTTTATTACTCAAACTTTGTTTGGTATTTCAAAATTAGCTTTTATTTATAATTTTAAAAATTTTTAATTTTTAGCGGTTACATTCATTCCTCTGTACTTTGTTTTGTCGGTGAATTATATCAAAGTTAAGCAAGGATTCTTATTGGCAAAACTACGAACTTACACAAAAATAGTGGAAACTTACTCAGGCTGTTGGCATCCACCCAGTCACATGACCCAAGAGTATTATATTTGGAAGAAATTTGCTTCGATCAATCAGGAAATTCTGTTGCTGTTCAAAGAGATTCACGAGTACAATCGATTCTGGTCCAAATATGTTACCGTCTATTTCTTCAGTTACACCACAATGATCATCTACTTGGCTTATGGCTTTCTCTTTCCGGCTGAGGCAGAGTTCATGTACGGAAAGCGGTTTGTCTTTATATTCTTCTGTGTCCAACTGTTCTGTGCAATTATTTTTCTCACATACAAATGTTCACTAATTGTGGACAACAACATGAAGATCTACATGGAAAATGTCAAGTTTTCCTACATTTATGGTCTGATTGGGGCAAATTATGCTAATTTAAATTTGCTTCATCTACTTAAGGTAAAGTTTTGTGCAATTTTGAATTTTATTTCAAATTTATTTCAGATGAATATGATGATTTCCAATCGACGTGGGGTCCGAATTGGATTTCACTTGCTCAATAACTACATTATTGACTCGAAGATGTTCGAAATTGTAAGTCAATTGATGGTGATTCAAAGTGTGATTTACAATAATTCATTACATTTAGTTGTTTTCGTATTTGTCTTTGTTCTTCATGATTGCTTTAAGGGATAGATTCACAAAAGGTAAATTGAATTTGGAATAATTCATCTAAATCAAAATTTAAAATAATAATAAATTAAACTAATCTAAATTAAATGATTTACCAAATTGTATTTCACAGTCATTTTGTTTCATTACATTACATCACTGTCAAATACTTGAATGTCATCTAGAGGATATAATTTGATTGTTTTGTGCATGTTTGTACTTGCAGTGCAACTAGATTATTATAGACACACATATAACAAGGTGGCCAATGCAATGTCAATGTTAGGTAATTGAAAGTGTAACTCTTTTGGCGGATCATAGAAACACTTTAAAGCAGACTCACTTCTCTTTATCGGAGCAATTGGTTACTGTCCGTGATTGCTATATGTTATCACATCAAACATATTTGGCACGGTCAATTTTATAACACTCAAATGCATTGAAATGTATTGGAATTGATCCGATAAAAAATGCTGGTCAATGGACATGGAGACATGCCCTTGAGGAGCAATCAATGACACAATGATTGTGCAGAAAAGCTAGCTTCTCGTTTCTACCGACAACCAGACACGCGTCCATAAATACGTTGACAACACTTAAGTTCATTTGTAGAGCAAACCTCAGTTTGAATTGTCATAATTGAATTAAAGTCATACAAACTTAAATCCAAACATCATCAAAATGTCTACCTCCAAATCCAAAACTTCATCAGCTGAACAACTGAAAGCTGATAAACAATCAGCTGGCCGAAAAGAGCTGTTTTCCTTAATCGCCCTTTCTACCATAACTGTTGTTTACTGGAATTTTCATGAAAGTTTCGGATGCAAATCTGTTCGAATCAATTCTCCATTTGACCGATTAGCTTACGCTGCTAAACTTCTCATATTTTCCATTATCCCAATGTTTATCTCCGTATTTCATGTAGCGAAAGGCAGAATTGGAAATCCCGCTGCTCGAAACCCTCTCAGCGGTAATGAGCACTTTGTCGAGAAGGCAAACCGAATTTTGCTCAATACAGTCGAACAAATCATCCTTCACATTGTCAATGTTCTGGTCTTCTCAGTTGTCGTTTTGCCAGAATACGTATTCGTAATTCCTTATCTCATCTTTTTGTTCACCTTTGGTCGAATCATCTTCTGGGCTGGGTACACCATCGATCCCAAGCACCGTAGTCCGGGTTTTATGTTCACATTTATTCCTACATTTGTTGTGTTTATTTAAAATAAATTATTTTCAATTTGTTGAAAGTTTTGGGTTGTTTGTAAGATGTCAAATAATTTAATTTAATAAATTAACCAAAGTCAAAAGTGAAAAACATTTTCAATTTATTTAAATTTGATATATTAATTGTAAAATCACAATTATTTGGAATTTTTAAATGTGAAATATAGAGAATATTTTTATCAAGGCACCACAAATCTTGACATTTGGCATTATCTTAGGACCTAGCCTTGTCATTATCAAGATTAGCTTAAGTTGTATTTTTCTTTCGTTTCTTCTGTTGAACTGTCAAGAGTATCGTAAATAATGCAATATAATCGCTTATCTTTTGAGTTTAAGTTTTAAAAATGCATGCTTAAATAAACTAATTTACCTAAAATATATTTATTAAAAATACCGTTTCAGTGCATTACATCACTGTTAACTGTCAAAACTCGATCTCATCCAGAGGATATAGTTTGATTATTATATGTGTGAGTTTGCACCTAGAGTGCAACTTGTGTTCTACACATAAACACAACAGAGTGGTTGCAATGCAAGTGGCTCCTAATTGACAGTGCTTAATTAGAGTCTTTTGGCGCATCATATAACCAGTTTGAAGTAGACCCATCACTCCACTCAATCTTGACTAATATTGGCAACTGCCTGTAATGTAATGTAATCGCTATACATGTTATCACATTGAACATGTCTGTGTTCGGTCGAATTTATTACACTCGTTCAAATGCATTAGAATGTGTTAGAGGAGGTGTGATAAAATTGGTAGAAAATGCTAGAACAGTGCTGTTGTTGCTGTTGTGCATTTGTGCCGGCTAGCGCTGGATACTATTTGTCGACATGGAGAGTGTGTCCTTGGAAAGCAATCACGTAAATGGCACAATGATTAAGCAGAAAGCAGAAGGAAAAGCCAACGCTTCTCGCTTCCAAAAGCAGACGAGCGTCAATAAATACTCTGACGACAAGTGCATTCGTAGAGTAAACCTCAGTTTGAATTGTTGCATCAAGTCACACAAACTTCAATCCAAACACCACCAAAAATGTCTACCTCCAAATCCAAAACTCCATCAGCCGAACAGCTGAAAGCCGAAGAAAAAGTAGCAGCCCGAAATGGACAAGTGTCTTTAATTGCTCTTTCTGTCATAACCGCTGTTTACTGGAACTTTCATGAAAGTTTCGGCTGCAAATCTGTTCGAATCAATTCTCCATCTGACCGATTGGCTTACGCTGCTAAACTTCTCATATTTTCCATTATCCCAATCTTTATCTCCATATTTCATGTGTCTAAAGGCAGAATTGGAAATCCCGCAGCTCGCAATCCTCTCAGCGGGAATGAACACTTTGTTGAGAAGGCAAACCGAATTTTGCTGAACACAGTCGAGCAAATCATCCTTCACATTGTCAATGTTCTGGTCTTCTCAGTGGTCGTTTCGCCCGATTACGTGTTCGTAATTCCTTATCTCATCTTTCTGTTCACCTTTGGACGAATCATCTACTGGGCTGGGTACACAATCAATCCCAAGCATCGTGGTCCAGGCTTTATGTTCACATTTATTCCTACATTCGTTGTGTTTATTTTCAATTTGTTGAAAGTTTCGGGAATTTTGTAAATTGTCAAATACTTTGATTTAGCAATAAATTAACCAAAGTCACAAAGAGTAAAATTTTGCAATTTTTAAAAATATGAAATTAATGGTAAAATCAATGATGATAAATTATTTAATATTATTTTTGAATTTAATTTAAATTAACAAATTTAAATAATTAATCCTAATGAGTGCATAACTTTCCTCTGAGTAAAGTACTTTTTCTGTCTAACTTTCAATACATGGATTAATTAGGACGAGCAAATAAGAATAGAATTACTTTTATTATTATTGCCTTAAACTTGAAAGTTCTTGTCGAAACAGTGTTTGCCAATCGATAGTCACCAGTGCAGATCACAAGCGCGTCATTACAGATTCATGCTTGTCATCCCGTCTCTCACTGGTTTTGACGACTGTAACTTGTCTCAAAACTTGAATCCACCTTGGTAATATCAATAAAAAGAACTACGACTTGTGTCAGCAATAAAAAATTTCAAGGCAATATTATTACTTTTATTATACAAATGGAAGAAGACTCCAAATTCACTTTGAAATGAGTTGATTCAGTTGCTTCTAAACAATCGATTTTTAAGTCGAAAATTTGTGGCCAAAATGCAGATTAGAATAATTCAATTTTTCCGCGAAAGAATATTTAGCAAAAGAAATGGTCGCATTGCTTTCGCTTTGTTGTTTCCCTTCAAGAGTGTCAATTACTATCAATACTTTTATGATTTGATTGAACAAATCTATGTCCATCAGAATGCATGCACAGTGCACAAGATCAAGCTAATCAATGTACTGCTTCTGTTGAAGTCACTTCACTTTTTGTATCTCAACTTTGATCAGACATTGACCGAACTGGACCGTATTGTTCATTTTGACGTTCTCTCAATTGTGGTGCCTCGATCTGTGTTCAATTTGATTGCTTTCTTTGCCTCATTGATGATTATCTACTTTAATCATGTCATCATTTTGAGGACAAATTATCGACTCAATGTTCTACTTCATGATGTGTTGATACGGAAGGATGCTTCATTCTTTGTTCAACCGCACTATCGAGGTAAGAGTGTTTGGCTAATTGCATCAAGATTTTTCACAATTGTTGTGAATGCTTTTCATATTTTCGTTCTCACAACAGGTAAGATTAATTATTTTAAATACAAAATTTACATTCATTTCTAAGCAGATCTTCTACTATTGTTTTCGTATCCGTATTATTTTTATAAATTTTACCAAAATTGGCAAACAATATCTCAACTGAGTATTTCAATGATAATTTGCATTTTCACTTGGCATCATATTTGTGCACTTTTATTGTGGTTATTTTTCTACTCATTTGCGCACATTTTCACGATAGCTTTTGCGACTTCGGCCACTCTGGTTTTGATATCGTTGATTAAATTGCGCCAAAATTATATGTTATTGATACAAATACAAAGGAAACGTTTTTGGTTCAATCATTTGGGTGATATTCAAAGGTTTCGTATAGAATTCAACGATGCGTTGCAAACCTTTTTCGCAACAAATAAATTGTTTGGAAAAATCTTCCTGGCGGGAATGATGGTCATGTGGCCCGCAAATACTCGAATGCTCGCATGGCTTTTCACGGGCCATGTTCACGGTCTCAACAGTGTCATTGTGGCAATGTTCATTTTGCATGAATCTTACTGCATCTTTGGTATTCACTTGTTTCTGGTGCGGTGTGTCAAGATAATTCATCAGCCCAGTGGAGTGTTGCTCAATTTGATGATCAAATTTCAGAATCAAAAGGGCCAAACACGAATTCGTATTGGTTTATCCAATTTTATCTTTGCCTTGCATCACGAAAATAGGTATGGCTTTACCTATGGCAGCTTTGGTCTGGTTACTATGGCCGCTTTTGTGCGGGTAAGTACCCTGAACACTTAAAACAAAATAATAATAAATTTTCTAATTTAACAGTATTTAATGCTCTACGGAAAATTCTTTATGATTTCATACAAAATTTTAATGAATCGATATAATCAATAATTCAAATTCAACTATTTATTTTGATGGCAGTTTTATCAATTGATTTACACGAAAGTTATTAACATCTGAAAACTTCATTCAGAACATTGGCCAGTTGACTTGCGTCTGTTTCGACAAAAAGTGCTTCCACAATCAGTTTCATTTGATTCATTTCGTTGAGCAAAACTACAATTCGGTCAAATTGTTCTTTTGCCTTTTTTGAGTCTTTCCATTTGTGCTCGAGATAGCGTTGGAGCAATCTCCGGTAAATGTAATATTGATATCTAAATATAATAAAAGAAATTAAATAATTCATATTTAGCAATTAAAAATATTATATTACCGAATAAATTCCGGGCAACTTATGTTGTTATCACGAGGCTTGAATAATCTTTTAACTAAAAGCTAATGATTTTGTTAATTGTTTGTTTAATTTCAATTGATTTAAAATCATACCAAATCCCTAATTGTTGTATCTTGGTCTAGTTCGGCACTGAAATCGGCGGCATATTTCCTACAATAACTCAACAAATCTTGTTCTTTTTCGCTGAGTAGAACGCTCATTTTGATGAAAATTGCTTGATTTCTTAAAACATCCTATTGAAAAATGAATAATACAAAAAAAATCTATTTAAAAAATATTAAACAATGTACCTTTATTGCAGGATATCCGTCTTTATCGAGATCGAAGAAAAACACAAGTCGAATGATCAACAATTCCGTGAAGAAGGACTTGATCATGCCGAGTTGATCATCTTGATGGAGATTCTTGAATACTTGCATGTTTTTGCAGAATTTGATTGTCTGTCGAATGTAATATTCGGACAGATTGAGCACATAAATCAGATCTGTAGCATCTGCCACCAGGGGCACACTGTTCTCGTCCTGAAAAACCGAAACTGCACTTTGTACTTCTTTGATTCGTTCCTGTTCGTATTCGTTCAACTCGATATTGCACATTTGAGAAAAGGTATCACGCAAACTTTCCGATGTCAACGGATCGATCGAGATGAGATTCCTCTGTATGCTAATTTCGATTATATTTTCAAGGCTTATATTCTTAACTTTACTACGTTTTGCAGACTTTTGAATTTTTGTTAAATTTAACTTTGCCTGAGTGTTGTAGAATTCTTCTTTGGGATTAAAGGTAATCAGATCACGGGACATTCCTATTTTAACACACTTGTCCAGGCGACATTTGGTGCAGCACTTTCGCGTGTCCATGTCAATTTGACAGTTGCCCTCTTTGCGACATTTGAAATGCTAAACAAAATATAAATTTTAATTGAATTAAGTTAAAACTAAAAAACCTCATGCTTCATTGCATTCCGACGAAAAAACGATTTACACGATCCACAGGAGAGTCCATTGAAATTGAAACCTAATGAAGCAAAATAATCGTTTTTAAAATGTCACACAAAATTGACTCACCAATAGCTTTGTCACTACAAACCCGACATCGTTTGATCATATTGAAATAATTGTCCATTTAAAGCACACTAATTTACTAGAATGTGAACACCAAAAATGCACAAAAGCACATAAATATACAAAATATTAATCAATCGATGTGGCACATGATGGGGAAAGTGTTGCCAAATCGATTGATGGCATATCACAAGTACATTTGGACGCACATCAACAAATAGTGGGGTAGCAGAGTTGCATTTGTATAGCTAAAAGTGCAAACAAGTAGTTGTAGTTGCAGTATGAATTACTCCAATCTAAGGTCACACTAAAAGTAGCTAATCGTATGAAAATCAACTCGTGTAACTTCATTAGTACCTTATCTTGTCAAATACCGTGTGTTCAAAAAGTAACATCATAGTTGGTCGTCAAAAAGTTGGAAAACCGAATGTTGCCAATTTTATTTTTGATTTTAGTTTTGAGATGCTTGACCCTCGTAATGAACAATAATAATGATATCCGAATTCCTGGAACACCTACAGGGGTAATACGATATATGAAATAATCACATTTTTTGAGTTCATGATTATTTTCACAATTTCTCGTGCTTTAACCACTGTGAAAAATTATTTTTGATTTAAAATCATAAATCTAACTCAAAAATTTTAAAATTAAAACCCTACAACACACAAATATTTATTTAATCAAATAAAACATAAATATTTTTAAATAAAAAAATTATGAATAATACATTTAATAATTCATGAACAAATATTCTAATTCAGACATTTTGATGAGTTTAATTGAAAGCAATCATTAATTCATCGTAATATAATTTTTTAAATTTTTCTCGGTTGTTAAAGCACGAGAAATTGTGAAAATAATCATGTACTTAAAAATGTGATTATTTGATATATCGTATAACCCCCTGTAGGTATTCCAGGAATTCGGATATTATTACTATTGTTCATTACGAGGGTCAAGCATCTCAAAACTAAAATCAAAAATAAAATTGGCAACATTCGGTTTTCCAACTTTTTTTGACGACCAACTATGATGTTACTTTTTTGAACACACGGTAGTACACATGTGCTTAACGCATGTTAACGGGCGTTCGCCAGTTTTGACACAAAAAAATATGTCTAACAAACTTCACTTCATTAAAAATAGAATATTTCTAATTAATTTATTATTTCAAAATATATTTTTCTTTATTTCTTTTGAGGTATAACAATTGGACCCAAATCGATAAATCAATTCAATCTTCAAACCAAAATAGTCATTTCGCTTGTACTTTAGTAGTCAAATGTCGCCCCTCTTCTCGTAATTATCAATTATGGCCAATTCACAGAGTGTTAAAAAATGTGTCCATTTGTGAATAAAATTCGAAATGTAACAATATTTTAAATGTAACATTTACTGTATGCTGCACTAAAATATTTGATATTATTTTATTTATCAAAAGTAAATCTAATGTAATGTTAGAATTTGTTTTACAATGAAATTCGTAAGAATTTTACCAAACTCAATTGACCTACAACTACTGTTAAATGGCAAAGTGTGTGTTCGCATTTCACAATGTGCTTCATTATTTAAATAATTATATTTTTATTATTCTATACGTGAATTGAATGCTTCGAATAAGCCTATCGATTTGTGATCTACTCATTGTGTCTAAATTGAAAATACATTTACTGAACATTTTGACAAAAGTCAAATTGGTTGTGATTTTTTTTTATTTTGTGATATTTTGTGAAAACTAGAATGAGTTGGTTAAATCGCCTATTAATGATTGTACTTTTACTGAGATGGACAAGTATTGAGTGCTCATCATTGACCAACATGGAAGGTCACTTACAAAAACACTGTGAAGACCATCCCAAAGAACCACTGATAATTGTTCAGAATATTCTTGATTTTAATTTTACTGAATTTATAAATAATTCCATAAATTACGACAAATTAATTCAAGAATCGCCCAACTGTAAAATCAAATACTTTCAACAAACAACATTAAACGAAATAGCAAAACAATTGCCAAATCATACATCAATTATAAATTTCCAACCTAATCTTCTTTTATTGCTTGATTTGTCAAATTTTAAAATTGTTCTAACCAATTTTATAACTTTATTGAATAATCTAAATGATTTATTTGTGAATTGTTGGAATTGTTTTCCGATTTCAATTTTTATGAATATTAATTCATACGACCTGTACACTTGGTCACAATCATTTTCAGTCCAATCAAATGTTCAATTCGTGCTTTATTCAACACAACAAAAGCAAGCTCAAGTTCACATTCGTCCAATTCTAGATGGTTGTTATCAGCACAAAGGTGTATTTATTCCCAAGAGTGAACACGATTATGCTCGACTTCAAGCACCACCCCAAAAGTGTAATCTGAATCGACGAACTTTGAATGCTTCGATCAATCAACGTTCGCCATTTTGTTATTTCACCATAAATCCAGATGGAAGCATTCGTAAAATGTATAAGACTTTTGAAATTGAGTTGGCTAAATATTTAGGAAGAAAATTCAATTTTACTTTGAATCTGGTTTATGCTAAACAGGATTGGGGCAAACAGATTAATGGCACTTGGACGGGCTTGGTTGGACAACTTTTAAATAAAGTACGTTAAATTAATTAAATTCTTTTTTGTTAATTCTGGTATTTTTCTGTGTAGACATCCGACTTTGCTTTATGTGACATTTCAATATCATTAAATCGACTTAAATCAATTGATTTCACCATTCCAACATATTACGATCAGAATGGCTTTCTGTCACACAGTCCACAAATATCCATGGATTACTGGATCGTAACCGCTCCATTTTCATACAGCATTTGGCTGTCCAGTTGGATTTCGGCAATATTCGTTTTTGTTGTTTTATATTTTGGTTTTGACTACACAGTTTATGAGTTGATCACCATATTTTGTCAATCATCATTAAAGCAACGTAAGCCTTTTTGCTTTTTAATCATTTTTATTTTTTAAAATCAATTTGTCAGCTATTGAAATTAACTGGAACAAAACCAAACTTGGCGACCGTTTGGTGTATTGCATTTGGATTATGTCCATTTTGATTCTGTCCAATGTGTACAGTTCGGCCTTCTTCTCACTGTTGACTGTGCCCGAATATGATTCTGCAGTGGACACAATCGACGATGTCACCCGGGCAGTCCAAACGGATTCTCACTATTTGTATTTGTCTGCATATGTGAACATTCTCTTTCAAACCACACAAAACAATCGGCTCTTTGAGTTGATTCAGTTGCAACATTCCAGGTAAGTATTTTAAATTATATGTTTTTGTGTCACTATTTTTGCTAATAGATTGAGGAAACAAATGCTCGGAAACACATCTGCAAACATATCCGAGAAAGAAGTGATTGAACTCGTGGAAAGTCATCATCGCAATGCTTACATCACAAGCAGATTAGCGCTCGTTATTCGTCGACTGCTTTATGCCACAAAATCACTTCATGTTGGGTCGGAAGGATTGGATCTCGATTTTGCCGCTTTTATGCTTCCCAAACGTTCGCCTTTAATGGAGCCGTTCAATATGATGTATTTTTAATGTTTTAATGTTCAAATATTATTTTGTTTCGTTTATTTAACAGAATTCGCCAATGTCAAGAGTTTGGCCTAATGAATTTATGGATACAACGCTCAATAAATCGCCTCAAACCAGCCAATCCAACCTTGTATCGCAATCTCGACATGTATCAAAACCCAACCACACGAATCGAAACGGAAGAATTCAAAGATCTCACCATGAGCGAAATGAATTCTATTTTCAAAATTTTATACTTTGGAATTGTGTTTGCAGTTTTTATTTTTAGTTGTGAATTTTTGTTGAATTATTTCGGTGTGAATTGTTATGATAAATTGGTTGAGTTAAGCAACGAAAAACTGGACCATTTTAAAAACAAAATGAAAACAAAATTAAACAAAACAAAAACACAATCAAATGCAATTGAATGAAAAATTGTAATTCATAAATAAAATTGTGATTATTAATATAATGCAAGTGCAAGTGCAGTGTTGTGTCGCAAGGTGATATACTTTCTCGAAATATTCGTTTCATTCTCTACAACCCGTGTTCATCCAATATAGTCAATACCCAAGACTTTCTTGTTGAAAATTTTCATATACAGTACCGTCATCGAAAGGAACAACTAGAAAAAGTAAAAATTGAACAAAATAAAAAACAAGAGTTAGTGAAATTCTCAATATCGATTCTCAAATTACAATTTCGAACATTCTCGAATCAATGATGCCACCATTGAGGTAACGGAAGCCATTGCGGGTTCCTTTGAAATTAGCGATGATTTTGCTGAGCTGAAAAAAGCATTTTAATGCACATTTAACTTTGGTTTACATAATACTTACTTTAAGCAGTTGAAGTTTGCTCGGTTGAAATGTACGCGAGTAAATGTAAGCAAAACGTTGATTAGACTTGTAAATAGCAACGCTATTTCGAACAATAGCCGAGCACACACTCGTGAGCAAGAGAATAGAGCACAAGCATTGAATTGAAAAGAATATCTGGATGGACTTCTTTATCAGGCTGTCCACATTTCCCTGTAACATTCCATAGGACAGATAGCTGATAATCACCACATAGCAGAACACATAGTCAGTGAGAATGAAGCTCCAGAATCGATTATGTTCACCCAACTCTTTGGACAAAGCAATTATTTTATGCTGGCACGTGTAGAATTTGTTCCAAATGTTCCATCTCAATTGGCCAATGTTTCGGTTGGGGTGAGTACCAACCACTGCAAGCATAATTTCAGCAATCATATCGTCGATTTTTCGGATTTTGCACTGCTGCTTGAATTGAATGGTTGTGGCAGCAATGTGAAAGTAGAAAGCCACACTAATGTCACCTATAAGTTGAAAAAAACAATAAGTTACACTCAAGCAAGACAGATATAAACTCTCACTGTAAGAAATGTAGACAATCCAGAAGTGCATATAAACAGTAACCCACATGTTTCGCATAGTCAAGAGATCGCCTTTCATATAATGAAACGAGAAATAGTAGAGGTACAGTTGCGAAAAGACCGCCACCATCACAATCGAATAGAAGCGTCTCAGTCTCGAGCGTAGTTTCAAAATTTGATTTGATTTCGATTGCTTCCAGACTAGAACAATCAAAATAGAGAAACATAATCAAACAAAGATGTAAAATCATAACAAACGTACACTTTCCTTTTAAGTAGATTGTTCTCTTTCCAATGGAGTCATTTCACACTGCAAACATGACATTTTCCGGGTCAATGTTAGGTCGTACCAGGGTTAGGTACACAAAGATCAACAGCCCCTGAACATTGGCCGCCAAGAGCACAATATCCATGAGATCCCAGAAATACTCTGGATTGGTTCGATGGACAACCAATTCGGGCATTCCAGTTGCATTGTAGCCTCCATAAACGACAATGATGTAATAGAGATTGTCCAGATGGAGATAGAGAAAGGCACCAGTGGGTGCCACAAAATGAATACTCAACTTGAACCATGGAAACAGGGCATAAGTTCGCGGCCGATACTTTTCCTTCAATTGTTCGATCTGTTGAAGTGAATCACAATTTTGGATTGGATCCAGATCAAACATATAGAATTCTTTCAAATGAGAGTAAATCACTTTGACCAAGTGTTTGGTCCTGCTGAAGAACAACAAAATGATCAAAATGACAAACTGAAACATTTCAAATTGCGAATGTGAGACACAACGCAATTGTTAACAATTCGACAAAACCAAGACAAAATAAATTTATTTAAATTCAATTCAATTTATACACGCGGATTCGCAGGTGATTATTGCTTGTCTAAATAGAGTTATGGAAATGTTTAGATTAATTAAGCCAATGGAGAAATTCAAAGCAGTTAAAAGATATGAAACTCGAGCTTGTTGTGCAAGTTAACAAACAAGATGACAAAAGTAATAAATATGGGCTCTAACTAATGATCAGACCCACTTTGGATCGAAGTCGAACAGCTATAAAACCAGCAAAACAAATGTCAAACCAATATTTGTAATATTTCGGATTCTGAAAAGAAAGTTCTAATCAAACTTGTGGGATTTGGTTCGTGATTGCAAAATACTTTTATTGTTATTCGGCTTCGAACCAAAGTGGGCCTTCATTAGATAGAGCCCATATTTATTACTTTTGTCATCTTGTTTGTTAACTTGCTCAACAAACTCGAGTTTCTTGCTTAACTGGCGTAAAAATAAATCAATAAGTCCACCATGGCCGCACTTTTGTCAATGTAGGCAAAAGCCAGAGGCTTGTGTGTCAGGGATCCTGTCATCACCCAAGTGAAGTTCAAGGTACTTTCCGATGAAAGCATTTCCGACGACTGTCACAGTAGTAAAACTGTTTGACATTTAATGAATTCTCAAGATCGACCTGGATTTAGTCATGGTCAAAGAGTGCGATCAGAACTTTCGGCGTGTACTCAAAGTGTACTTTCGACTAAACGATACCGATTGGGGCTGCTAACGTTCCTTGACACTTTAGTACAAAATCCCGATTTTCTGCTTGTCCTTGTGGAAAAGCAATGGAAACTTAAGTTCAGCTAAGGAGTAACGAAATCAAACCCGACCAGTACAAAGGTTTCGAGTGTGCTGGCTGCCGACTGGTTGCAACTATGACTCCACTAGTGGATAATTGACAAACGAATAGCGAAACGGAATATCGACAAGAAGAAGAGACAAATCTACCAAATCTCGTAGAAGCGACCAGACACAGGAACGATATAGCGGTAAAGGCCAATCGAGTTGCACGACGGCGAAGAGACTACAGTGTAGTCACTACACAACCTACCGATAGCAACCGCCAGTGAGATATGTGCAATACATCTGCGACATCTACGACAGTGCTAATAGTCAATATATCAAAATTAGATCATTGATAGCTCGTGTGACAAATTGCCACTGACTCGTTGTCATCGTCATCGACCCTCTGGAGATTGGTATCTTCAAGCTGTGACAAAAGCGAATCATATAGATATCTACACTTCATCTTAAGACTAGATGTAAGATAGAACCTGCTCGATTGTCATGAGCGGTCATGACCATGCATAATTCGCACCCAACGGGCTAAGCGATATTTAAACCATTTGATTATCAGACCATTCCAGTTTTATAAGTAGTTCTCACTGTCAGTTCGCTCTACTAGATTCGACCATTACCGTCTTGATAAATAAACACCTGAGAGCTTACGCCCTTGCGAATAGTTATCAATAATAGTGTCAGCGTCAAAACGCAGCACAGAATGCTACACGATTACAATCTCATCCCAATAACAATGAATAATTTATTTTAATATCAAATTTCCCCGAAAACCTTCTGAAAACAAGCAAACACATGTTGTTGATCCATCTTAATCAATTTGGTCAATTTCAACTGCCCAAATGAGACAATGGTTTTGGCAGGAAGAAAAATGAAACAATCAGAAACAATTTTAGCATTTAACAACATGGTTTTACTAATTTGATTGCTTAAAAAAATAAAACTCAATCGAAAAGTTCTTGCAAACCAAGTGTTCAATAGACAAACCAACACCAGTTGGCGCTGAAAATCGCAATGGCTTCTGCTTCATTTCAGTAGGCTTTCGGGGAAATTCAACATAAAAACTAGCCAATCATTGTTTTGGCGATTCCATGAATTCGATTCCAATCATGAATATTTTGTTATTTGTTAGAGACAAGTTCCTCCATGGATTCGCTATAACCGAACCTGAATATGATTGTAGGGAAAATAACTGACATAAAACCTTAATTACACAAACAAACTAGCCCCAAATTTATTAAAGAAGAACCATCATTAAATTGAATTTCTCAGAATATATTTCATGCCAGATCAGCAATAATACAAGTCCCTCAAATATTAATTATATTTTTATGACTTTTCTAGAAAGTTCGAAATCTGCCTCTCTAACACATTCTTCTTGATTGTCCATTATTCACACACATTAGAGACAACATATACGAAAACAAAGTTATTAATAACTTACATGACTTCATTCGGACCAAATCCAGAGCGTCCAGATTTGTCACTCTCACACAAAGAATATATCCCACTTTAAAGGCTCAACACACTTATTAACATGTAAATAATTAAACATATTACATAATCTTATTATTCCACAAAACACACATTCATTAACACATCTGTATATAACGAATAATCTATCATTTATTTTGTATCAGTATCATATGTACTGCGAATATTCTTCTTCGAGGGGAATAAGGCAGTTTAATAAAAACCTTAAACCTTAAATCTGCCTCTCTGTAACAACAGTGTTTGGTCCCAACGTATAATGACATCCGGCAAACCTGCCATGTCGAGGTAATTTATGAACCTGAATTGAATGCCTTTCTGTTGTTTGACATTGAAGTTAATAATAATTCTTTAATGGCAAACACGAGGATAATGAAAAAGTTTGTTATTAAGATCAAATATTTGCTTGTGGTCGGATTATTAGTATTTTATTTTAAAATATAATAATAAAGTCGAAGTGCATTTAGAGGACGAATGGTACAAAAGTCTCGAAATAATGCTTATTAGTTCCGAGAGAAAATCGAAATTACAACTAATGACATAGAAACAACATTGTAGATAATCATAAAACCATCTTGTGGCCACCCTTCGGATCGCTTCCAGGAGAAAGTGACAATCGATCTGTCCAAAGGATAATAAAATATGGTGAAACATATAGGTTGGGGTTTTCATTTGTAGTCGAATGAAATATATCCCCCGATTGCCAAAGTTAATGATGTTTTCGCTGGCATAGGTTGGTCAGGTTGGTCTTAGTTGATTTGACTCAATTTTGCAATTATGGTTTGTGCTGGTTATTTTCCATAGAATTTCAATATTCCAACCGAGTATAAATTGCAGTGTTTTTTCTTTTTTAAATCCAACTCAAGTTCTGATTACAAATGCTTTCAAATTTGTTTCGATTTTACTCGATATTCCACGAATCTGGTTATCTGTTCTATTGGCTGATTGTTTCCCATGTGGACGCATGCTACAGTCAACTGGACACGATCATCGATGTTCCTGGGGAGATTGGCGAAAATGAGATTCACACTCGATTGGCCGAGTACCGAAAAGCCCGAGTGAAAGCCAACCGACATAAACATAAGTTTTTCATCGTTCCCTTTCTAGCGTACTCATACTTGTGGGCTCATTCGGGCTATGTGATCTTTAGAGATGGAAGTCACACGGCCGACACGATGACAGACATGTTTTCACGACAAATCTTTCCGAAGACCTTTTGGAAACAGGCCGACATTATTGTGCTGTGCGTGGCCACTTGGTGTTGGTTCATCTATCTCAATCTGATTCGCAAGGACTTTCTCAATGACCGCTACTGCATGTTCGTGATCAAGGATGAGAGTGGAGTTGAGAAGTTGGTGGTGAATGGTGAAATTTGGAACCAGGAGAATGCTGATAAAATCATCAAATTTCGCAAATCGGCAATCAAGAAAATGAAGTACTACATGACCATTAGTTTCGTTTTCGCCTGGTGCTACTTCATGTGGTTCTACATCGGTGTTGAAGAACGCAACTTCAAGTGGTGGTTTGATCTTTTCACCATGGTTTTCTTCATCTCTTGGTACAGTCAAGTTGGTAAGATTATAATATTTTTGTGACATTATTCTGAGTAAATTGTTTTCATTTATAGGAATACTGTTTATTTTTATTTATTTCTTTTTTGACTGTCGTTACATTCTGGCCAAGCAAGATTATTTGATCAAACTTTTGGACGGTCTGGTTGGTACATTGCAGACTGAGCTGCGAACTCAGAAAGGATTCCATTTCTGGCGAAATCATCATGAGTTCATGGAAATTAATCGCAAGATAGCGTACCAGGTGACCGAGATTCGTAACCACAATCGATTCTTTAGCAAACACTTGACCTGTGACTTTTTGTGCATGATGATCATGATTTGTTATCTTTTGTATTCGTTGCTCTTTCTCGAGGCTACCATGGACCAGTATGCGTACTTTATTTGGTTTCTCACTGAGATGATCATCTTTATGAATGTGGGCATCTACGAGTGCTCGGTGGTAGACTCAAACAACGATCGGTGTTATGCACGAAACATGAAATCGTGCATTCTTTTTCAGTTGATCTACTTCTTCAAGCCAAAGAACGAGATCAATTTGACCCAAACTTCGGCTCTTGTAAGTAATTCGTAATTCATTTGTACCCATTGACATAAATGTTTTCTTCTATAGATTCAAACCATTTCTAATAATCGCAATTTTTCGAAATACTGCTTTCGACTGGTCAATGGTTATCGTTTGGATTCGAGCGCCTTCAACATGGTAATGACCAATTCTATAAATTTATGTTAATTTTAAATTTTCTGTAGGCTGTTGGAATTGTCAGCACTCTTTTCATGAAGTTGGCGAAGAATCGTCACAAGGCAAATCAATTGATTCCCTCCGATTGAACGAGTGCTGAAACTAACTGGTGAATGATAACCATTTGACCAGTTAGTCACTAGATTCATTTAGCTTTTTAGTGTAGAGACATTATATTTGTATCTTTTGAACAAAATTGTTCCTTTCGGGTTGAATTCTTTAAATGTGTCCAAATAATAGATCAGACATAATAATTTGTAATTTGTTCAAGCTGACTCAAAATTGAATCGTTTTAGAATTTGCACCAAACTATCAATTGTAATCAAATGACCAACATGCGTCTTTACTACCCTTACATGTGAAATATAATTAAAGTCGTTTATCGTGTTACACAGTCAAATCCGAGATGCACCATCACTTGATCGACTCTTAAATTGTCACCTCTCAACTAGTTACTATCACTTTGTTCTATTTGTTTCTTGTATTCGAAATATTAATTAGCCAAAATTTGTAACACACTTGTACAAATAAAACAAACAATATACACACAACTCTTGTTAGAAAAGTTGTCCCAAACAACGGCCATGATTCTCTCAAGTCTCTTGCATGCGATCTGTTTTTTTTTATCTGGACATTTCATGTCCTATTTCATTGCTTTGTTTAATTTGCATTAATTTTAATTAAATTATAAATGAAATAAATTGTGCCATCTATCGTCAAAGCCAAACAGTTTCATCATATAATTTCAAAATAACTCTCCGTACTTGTGACTAATAAAAAAAATGTTGAATTTACTTTGTAACTACTACACTGCCCCAGCAAGAAACAATATCAATAAAAATATATCTCATCAGAAAGACATATAAAATTCGACGAAAGACTCAATTCTACTTTGCAGTGCACTTCTAATGTTGCAAAAGACGTGATTAATTTTATTTGATTATACTAAATTTTGAATAAAATGAACTTTTTATTCATTTGTCATTTCAGAAATGGCAGTTCTGACATGAACTCAAAACATATTTTTTAAATTTTGTTTTTAATACAAATCATCTGATTGAAAATGAGCAAAGTGGATCGCCTGAAAAGTATGTCGCGGACATTGTTTTGGCCATTTCCAAATGTCCAATACTACCAGAGCTATATGAACTTACTTGAGCGCACCGTTTTATATCGAAACAGTCGAACAATTCGTTATGTTCACATTCTGAATCTAATCAACTTTTGTTCAATAGTCAAATCATTCTATCTATCATTTGCCAACGATTTGACCGAATTGAATCACATTTTTTATCACGATGCATTGCTCATATTGATTCAGAGACAGAAAATTAATTTCTGTGCAGTTCTGTGTGGCATTCTCAATTTGTACTACAATCGAACATTATTCCTTAAAACTGATTACAAACTTAATGTTTTACTTCAGAAGATTTTGATATTCAAAAACGGCGATTTCTTCAATTCAACAAACAAAGAAACCAATTGTGCATTGACTCGCAAATGTTTTGTTTTAATTGTGAATTTATTTCAAACACTTGTTCTTACATGGGGTTTGTATTATTGCTTTATAAAACAATTAATATTAATCAATTTATTCTAGATTTATTGATTATTCAAGCAAATGTTGTTTTCATCTATAAAATCTATCTCAACTGGAATTACTTTGCAAGGCAATCGGCAATTGGCAATGTTTACTTCTTCAGTATGTTTGTGTTCAACGGATTTTGCCATTGGACTTTTCTCTTTAATTTGGCTCACGTTACCACATTGAATTTTGCCTGTTCACTCAGTCTGTTGGTGATTTTCTATCTGAAAGCAAAAGAAAATTTTGTTAAATTGAACCAATTGGTCAAGCAACGAATAGACACTGTCTTTTACTCAAATGTCCGAAAACTCAATGTGCACAATTTGCAATTTTTCTTTGAGATCAATCGAATGTATGGCAAGACATTTATGGTTTGTATGGTAATCTACTGTCCGGTGAATGCATTCTTTACAGTCTGGCTCACTCATGGAAAAGTTGAGTTGGAACACAGTTTCACGATATTGTTCTTTGTGGTGTATGAATTCAATTTTCTGTTTGCCGTCCACCTGCTGTTGACCTACTGCACCCGGCACATCCACCGACCAGCCAAGCCGTGCTTGAGTTTGATGGCACGAAATCAACATCGAGTTGGAATCATTCGCACTCGAATGCAACTGGTCAACGATATTCTGGCGTTACACACCACAAAGCGATATGGATTCACATATGGCAACTTTGGACTCATTTCACTGGCCGCATTCTCTAAAGTATGATTTGTGGCTTCAATTTAAAATTTAATGATTTTAATTTTTTATTTCAGTATTTAATGTTATATGGAAAATTCTTGATGATTTCGTACAAATTGATGAAACAAAAATATATTTGATTCACTTTACACAAGAAATGACATTTGTGGCACTTATTAATGACTTTCCACAATTGGCTTCAATTCTCAAATTTTATGACATGCTTATTACAATAGTCTTTCGATTAATTTGTACTTAAAATCATTTGTCAAATTACGTATTCATATATTATTTTTAAAAGATATTTAATGTCACGTAATATAAAATTATTTATATATGACATTTCTATTTCTAAATTTATCGTCTCTCAACTTTCACAAGAAATGGAAGCACACTTAGTGTTGGCTTGAATGCTGAGAATTGTAAAGTAGCTGGAGTTTGTGGCGCACAACTGAACCGATAATTTCTAACAATTTTGGGAAGGCATAATTTCATTTCTTGGTATGCAAACCGCATTCCAATGCAATTGCGAGGACCAGCACCAAAGGGCAAATAGGTGTACGGCACTAGGAGGTGCTTGTTGGCAGGCATGAATCGGTCAGGGTTAAATTGTTCGGGTTCAGGATAATATTCAGGATTGTGAGGCACCGCATAGACAGGAATTTCAATCAACTTGTCTTTGTGCAATGGTATTCCAGAAATTTTGTACTCGCGTTCGTTCAGTCGTCGTTCCAGCCGTAGAGCTGGTGGATACTTACGAAGAGACTCCTTGATGACCGCATCTAGGTAAGGGACTTGGGCCATTGCGCTTTCGTAGTACTGATCAGAGTGGACATCCAATCCGTGTAGGGCTTGCTGAAGTTCGTGAAAGAGTCGCTCTTGAATGTCGCTGTTTTGTACCAATTCGAACATCACATTGGTCAATGTAACGGCAGTCGTTTCGAAACCTGCTATAAAGAACACTACATTGTGCAATGATCTCCTGGTCGGTCAGTTTGGTTCGTACTGCATTCTTAGATGATTTTAACGAATTTTTCTGGTTCGAATCTGAAAAAATATGTTAATAATTTACTAATCAACAACAAATGAGTACCAACTTTGTCGGCATCTGCGGTTAGTTTATCATAATCTGCATCAACCAGTTCACCATCATAAGCATACGAATCAATCAACAGCTGAATCAAATCATTTTGTTTGGTAGTGTTTGTTTCGCTTCTTCTTTGACGTACGATTTCACTGGTCAAATATTCAAAAAATTTAAATGCCTTAACATTGAAGAGATGTTCCACCTTCACCAATTTGTTAAACCATTTAGGCATTGCAAAGTAGGACAGTGCACGGATTGGGTACACCTCGAAGGTGTTCAATGGGATTGTGACAAATGGACTCTGCTTGACGCGGTCATCATTGGCGTTTGTTTCTGTTGCAAATGATGTTGATGCAATCACGTCGATAGTAAAGCCAGCGAGCACTTCTTTAGTGTTCATCACACCATCTCCCTGGTCAATTAATCGATCCATAAAGACGGACAATTTGTCCACAGACCGATCCATCAAATGGCGCATTGCACGCAACTTTCCCGATGTGAACGTAGGCCCAGTGATTGTCCTCACTCGCTTCCAATGAGTGCCCTCAGTCAGAAACTGATTTACATTGACCAACTTGTGAAAAGACTTCAACTTTCGTCTGTTCATAAACGAAGGAAAATCCTTGACCAAAATTTGCTTGATCAGTTCTGAATCAGATAGGGTGAGGGTAGGCTCAAGCCCAGTGTAGACGCCGTAGATTTTACCAAATTATTTAGACAAATTCAACTCAACCGATCGTGGATTCTCTCCAAAGATTTAAAGGACATTACCGAAATTCAACAAACTCGGATTTGGCCCATTCACACCCAATTTGGACCAGAAACTGTACTTGTGTTTGATGTAACTAGAATATTAAATTATACCATTAAAAAATATTAAACAACAATTACTTACAGATAAGAAACAAAGAAAATAGCAGTGAATAATTGAAACAATATAATTATCCAATACTCCATGATGAAAATCAAAACAATTAGGCAAATTCCTGAATTAGACAGAAAGTGGTTGAGTTGAACAAATATAGCAAACATCTAAAGCATTTATATTGAAATATCTTAAATTGATTGCCAACAAAGTGCACTTTCCAGACATGTGTTCCTTTTGTCCGGACATTGAATACAGTCAATAGGATTGTGCCTTGTTCTGGCACAAGTGTCGCAAGTGCTAAGTTATTAACAATTTAAAAATTATATTAAAAATTACATTTCATTAATTAACAATTAATAATATTAATAGCAATAATATTTTAGTAATGTATTTATTTCTTAAACTTTAACAAAAAAAATTAAAGATTTCAAACTAGGTCGCAATTTTTGGGTTTGTTTTATAATAAACTTACAATCAGATTTTGTGTGTATTTAAAAAAAATATTTAAATTTAATATTAAAAAAATACAAAATTTACAGTTCAATGCAAAAGTAAATGAAAAATTGATAAGACAATGAAGTGTACTTTACTGGTGTACTTTTTGTCCAAAGTACACACCATAGGAACTCGTTTATGTGATTGTGATGGTGCGCTAACACAACAATCCTGTACTAACCTTGAACGCATAAACAGTCTTTGCACACTCATGTTTGTCGACATTTGCTGGAATTAGAATATAAATGTTGTATATAAATAGGTTGTACAAAATTACTATTGAATCATCAATTCAATTCAGCGCAATAAAAAATGGCAACCTACCGCAAACTTCAAGTTTTTAACCAAACTACAGATTTTGCCAAAGCTGTCAAACTGGTGACCGTTCCATTGGTTGCTCCCAAGCCGAATCAAGTCCGTGTTCGCAATGTTTATGTGGGACTCAATGCAACCGATGTCAACACTACCGCTGGTAGAGTTCGGCCAACAAATTTCAAAATTCCACATGATGTTGGTCTAGAGGTAAGATTTAATATGACCAATGTAAAGATTTTTAATTTTTAATTTTAATAAATTTTAATTTCAGTCTCTTGGTGTTGTGGATGCGATTGGTTCATCGATTCCAGCCGGCAAATTTACCATTGGTCAAGCAGTGTTGTACAATGCAGTGGTGAATGGATTCACACCTGGAGCTTATTCAGAGTATTCGGTATGACTGATTATACTGACTCGAATTGACATGAATTGACTTGTATTGCTATTGTTTTGTATAGTATAATTCGGTGGATGAACTATTTCCTGTGCCTGACCTTAATCCAGACTATCTCTCAACAATATTCAACGGCTTGACAGCTGCGAGTGCTCTCGATCGAAATGGACTAATCAAAGCAGGCGATAAAGTGCTAATCACTGCTGCCGCTGGTGGAACTGGACAAATTGCCGTTCAGTGGGCCAAACAGAGGGGCTGTTATGTCATTGGAACTGTCTCCTCGGAAGAGAAAGAAAATTTTTTGTATGATTTGGGAGCTGATTTTGTGATCAATTATCGTAAGCAAAATTTGGACCAAGTTTTGAGTGACAAATTTCCGGTAAAGTTCCGTTTTAATTTTTTAAATCATAATTTGAATTATTCATCTATAGAATGGAATTGATGTAATTTGGGAAACTATTGGAGGCGAAACATTCAAAATGTTGATGAATCATCTCGCGAATAAAGGCAGAATGGTCATGATTGGAAGTATCACCAGCTTCAAGGAGGAAGATCCAACCAAGTTTGTGCATGACATTAACATTTCGAGTCTTGTGGTAAGAAACCTTTTGTGTTATTTTCTTTCAAATTGATTTTGTATTATTTTTTTATTTTAGTTGATTGCTGGATCAAAATTTATAACCGGCTATAGTCTTATGCTCGAAGACAAGCATGTAGAATACATGACAAAACTGGTCGCAGCAATTGGTAATGGCACCATCAAAACACAAATTGACCAGGGCGAACGTTCTGTTGAGGGAAAATTCTTTGGACTTGAACAAATTGCACGTGCACATGAGTGGTTATACTCGGGCAAGAATATTGGAAAAGTTGTAGTTCAAATTCAACAAATCTAAATGCACATTTTTATGTAATACCAGACAAGTCAATTTACAATTAACAAATACTGTTCAATTAAATGTATTTTATTAAATGTTAAAAACAAAATAAAACAAAATCTTAATGTGAAGCCGAACTCGCATATTTCAATGCTCGATCCAAGTCCTGAATAATATCTTCAACATTCTCAACTCCAATTGAAAATCGAATCAGCGTATCAGTGATGCCCAGTTCTTCTCTAGTTTCTTTGGCCAACGACAAATGAGTCATCATACTTGGAATTTCTACCAAACTTTCCACAGCTCCCAGACTGTATGCGAGTGTGAAAAGTTGAAGTTTGGACAGGAAAGCTTTGGTCGTCTCGAGCGTGCCTTTGATGTATATCGAAATCATTCCACCAAAGCCAGAGCATTGCTTCAGTACAATCGAGTGTTGTGGATGTGAGTCTAGTCCCAGGTAGATTACCTTGAGAACCATTGGATTAGTTTCGAGATATTTGGCCACTGCAATTGCGTTCTTCTCATGTACTTCCATTCGGAGAGCCAATGTTTTGATACCACGATTCACCAAATAGCAATCAAATGGAGAGGGCACAGAACCCACAGCTAGTTTGTCAAAAGTCAAACACAAATATTGCAAAATGCACGACTAACCTTTTTGCAGATAATTGAGCTGTTCATGGAGATCGCTTCGATTCGTTGAAATCGAGCCCATGATTGCATCCGAGTGTCCTAGGATAAACAGATAAATTTCACATTTGACTTTTACATTTAACCAAATTTACCATTAATGTACTTAGTCAATGAGTTCATGACAATGTCAACGCCAAGTATGATTGGACTTTGAAAATAGGGACCCATAAAAGTGTTGTCAATTGCAATGATGACATCACAACTGACTTGTCGAACAGCTTTGCACACCTCTTCGATGTCGATCACTTGCAACAGAGGATTGGTTGGCGATTCAAACCAAACCAATTTAGTGTTCGGCTTTATGGCTTCGGCAACTTTTTTAGGATTAAGAAAATCTGCATAGTCGATAGTCAACTCAAATTTGGCTGCCAGAGTCTTGAAGAATCGAGTTGTGCCTCCGTACAGCTCATCACCAGCCACAATGTGATCTCCAGCTTTCAATAGTTGGGTGGTGCTTGCAAGTGCGGACAATCCAGACGAAAAGACCATTGCTTCAAAAAACAATAAAATTAATTTTTAAAAATCAAATTTAAATGTAAAACTTACAATACTTTGCCCTTTCCAGTGAAGCCAAACATTTTTCAAGTGATTCTCTCGTTGGATTTCTACTTCTGCCATACTTGAGTCCAAGAGGATGGCTCAAGTCAGTCCAATGGTCAATTCCGTTTTCGGTCACCAGCTCGGGTGGAATCTGTGAGTAGGTTGACGACAGGACAATTGGTGGTACCACCGCTCGGGAAGTCCACTGTGAGGCTGCTTGGCCAACGTGCAGGGCACGAGTAGAGAAGCCTTTGGCAGCAAAAAGGTCTTCGCTTTCTGTTTGACCAGACATGGCAGAGATTTTGTATAACTTTGCATGACTCGCAAGCCTCGAGCTTTTATACAAAATCGATTGTTAAAAACTTGGGCCAGTTCATGAAACCCATGCTTTTCATTATCAATGGCAATCAGACACCAGACCACAAATGACATCATCTAAAATTTGCTGTCAAGCGCATTTCGGTATTTACGTTTGAGTGCAAATATTAATTATTCTTCTTTTTGAACACGGCAACAAAGCAATCAATGTTTCAACTTGACAATGTCACTTTGAAAACCGTCTCAAAGATATCAATCGGTGAACCCCAACTGTGATAAGCAACCAAGTCTCCACAAGTCACGTCTGTCTTGGTCATCAAAAAGTCACTCTAAACTAATCGCCTTCGATGACTGATTGGCGCTCCGTAATAGATCGCAATAGACACTTGATACATTGTGGACTATCAAATGTCAAGCGATGAACTTTTAAACGGCAAACTATCTTTATCGCACTTGCTGGTAAATTCTAAAGTTTAACTTTCAGACACACGGAAGCAAATGACAAATGAAAAAATAAGAAATGTTCAATGTTTGAAGTGTAATATGAAATACTAATTATTGTTCCATTGAGTATTGATCTTTAAATACAAACATGAAAAAGACGCTAATTAGCGTTTATAATTATTGCGCTAATTATAATATTTGATAAAATCTATAGAAAAATGAAATGTGTAATTATGTTCATCTGCATATATCACAAAGAGTGGAAAACAAAATTGCGGATTGAACTTTGAATTTGAATTTAGAGATGAAACACTTTGAATTGGATCCATTTGAGTCTTCAATGCCATCAATTGCTTGAAGATCAGGGACTTTACGAAATTTATTAAAGACTTAATTGACATTTTTCGAATTAATAATGTTTTTCTATTGGAACAATTGAAATGACTCACTGTTTTTGCTCCTGCTCGACAACAACCTTATGTTGAAGTTTGGGATAATTGCTGACTGGCTTGGCATTTTTAATCATTAGAGACATTGAGTTTGCGATCGATTGCTTGATATTGATTACAATCTTAAGATGGCGATGAGCCATTTGGTAGCAAACTTACTTCAGCCCAAACAATTTAAAAATATTTAAATATTTAATTCAACATTCTTTAACTTTGAAGAATATTTTAATAAATAATTAATATTTAATACTTAAGTTTTGATTTTAATTTATATTAAAGTTTTAAGAAGAATCAATTTAAGAAAATTAATTTTCAATTTGTTTGCTTTAATTTAAAGTTTAAAGCTATCAAAAGGTATCTAATATAAATGAAGATAAACTGAAAATATTTTATTTCTAATAAAAATAAAAACAACCAAACTTTAATGCTGAACTGTACGATAATTGTTGTGAGCGATCGTATGAAAATGCCAAATCTGAGTCCTCATATTTTAATAAACACTTGACGAATACAATTCTTTTCCCCTACTCTTGTGTTTCTCTTTTATTACTAATTGGCTTGCTATTATGAATTACAGGCACAGCACAATTAATTATTCAAATATAAATTATTGCATTTTGACATAAATTTATTAATTCATTGGTTGGTTTATGGTTACATATTGTAATTTACGAATAATATATCCCGTATTTAAATAAAATCAATAATATTGAAATACTATTGAAAATTTTAATAAACATTTTTACATTGTTCGATTTGCTTATCACTCTCAAAATACTGATCACAAATGTATTTCAACAAATTTTGCTCAGCTTTCTCTTGCATAATCTCAGAATGATTTCCATTGATCACAATCCAAGGAACAAACTCTTGTCTTTGTTTCAGATTGATTCGTTTTTGTTCGTTTTCCAAAATAAGCGATTTTCCTTCTTCTCCATTGGCGCAAGTTTTTAGTTGCTTAAGATTGTGTCCCAGTCTTATGGCACAAATTTCAGTTGCCAAATAGACGTACTTCTTCTCGTTGACCAGATTGTTCTCTTTATCATTCATGCAGTCAATGAATTTGAGTGCTTTTTCCTGATCACCAGCCATCTTGATCAAGCAGGCATGCACTGCATTGCTGTAGCACTCTTCCTCACCATGGTAGCAGTGTATCTTGCCATCAGAATAGATTCTATTGGCCATTGGAACAATATCAAGCAAGACATGTTTTCCCAGACGTTGATAAGCGGGAGTCAATTGTTCGTTGATAAACTTCTGACTGGCAGGATCGAGTGACTCGTAGTAAAGTGAAACATCCACTACAGAATCATTCACTACTGAATCGTTGAAAGATTGGACAAATGCCAAGATGGCGAGAAAAACTGAGATGAATAGTTTGAATTTCATTTTGAGAGAGATTTGTGGCAAGACAAGCCAAGAATATACAAATGCTTCAAACGCACAATAATCGCACAGATAATAGCAAACAAACAGTAATGTTAGGCGTTTTCATTAGTAACAGAGATTGTTGCTACAGCAATCGATTGTTTATCAATGTGCAAATGCAATAACCTCGATTGGTTTAATGTACAAATATTTTTGTTAATCAATCCTCTGCGACTCAATCTGCTGAGTAAACAGTGTTGACTAAATTCTATCATAAAAATACATATTACATTGCATTGCCAGAGGCTTTGGTATAACAAACTAAATGGATAAGCTTTAACCCAAAATAGAATAATTTATGTTGAGAACACCGATAAAAACGCTGCGTCAATGCCAGTATTCTTTAAGTACAAAACAAATATTTTCAAGAAAATTCGATTTGAAATGATTTTCAATTTCAAAGTAACAATTTCTTTAAGTTACCGTATTTTAAAGTGACAACCGATTGTGCGAGCTTTACAGAATAAATCTGGTATAATTAGATAATTTCTAATTTAGTTTTATTTGAGTAATATGTTAAATCACATCAACTATCTTCTAAAACGCTAAATCATTTTAATAATCATTTCTCAGCGATTCAATTTGTTGACGAAATGCCACCAACACATATCCAATGTAAAGCAAAACAAACTAAACTTATAAGTGTTAGTTAAAGTTAAAAATAAATTAAACAACGAAAGACAAACCTCACAAATGACCGTATGAGTTATGCCTTTCAGTGGTCCAATAGAAATGGCAATTTTAGGTCCAAAACACAGTCGATTAAATAAATCGTCGCATTTGAGTTTTGATCGAAGCAAACTGCGTCCAATGCCAAACTGAAGCCGCGATATAAATTTCCTTGGTCGATCATTGATTGCAGTGCAACACAGTGCAAGTGGAGCCATCGCAAAGTAGGCACCCCCAATCTGGGCTGCAGTGATCATTAGACAAATTAACAATTCAAATGTTGAATTTCGCATGAATACCAATCGGCGCAGAAAGTAAATGTTGATCGGTACATTGGTGAGCAAGAAAATGTACAATATAGTACTAAACAGTTGTCGGTTGCCGCAAAGTACGATATAGCCAATTTGGTTGTGTTCACGCAAAAATGTGTTCAACACTTTCATGCCCAAATTGTTTTGAGGTCTTCTACGCTGAGACATAAGTCTGGTCACTTGTCCGCACCATTCGGCAAGATGAACAACAATGAACAATGATCCCAAAATGGAGTCAAATACAAAGAATAAAATTGAACGTATCAACTCGAGAGCTCCAAAACAAATTAGCATTATATCAAAGACAATCCAAAATAGATAGTACCAAGCAAATGAACCAGTGATGAGAGTCCAATTTGAAACGAAGAAAATTGTCAATAATCCAACTGAAAAAATAACTTAATTTAAAATAATTAATCAAACAAACGTGGATTTACTTAGAAATAGTTGGACAAGTAGAAATAACTTGTCGCCAACAAGCAAGAACAATATAATCCAGCACTGCAATCGTTTAGACACATTCGCCAAGATTGACAATTTACGATTGAGAGTGAGCAAATTTGTTTGATTCACATTTTCAAAACGAACAAACATTTCTATTGTAACATAAATCTTGCAGAATAACTTAATAAAAATTTCAACAAATTTAATATTTCTAATTTGATTAAATTTGGAAATAAGTTTTTCAATTTTAATTTGTCGAACAATTTCTGATTCCTTTAGACAGGAGAAGTAGTTGTCCTGATTTTGGACAATCAATTCAAAGTAACACAGCCAAACTCGAGCTTTGAGTTCGTTGGTTGCAAGTCTGTGCAAACAGTGCTGACAGACAAAGTTGAATATCTCAAATAGCCAAACAATGATTGGCACAAATGTGTCATAGTGCAGTCGGTTTTGGTGCATAAAGTTGAGCCACGGTTCGTTGCGAAGCCAAAGAGTGTTGGCGAATTCGTGATAACGATGGTATGCCAAAAGTGAACATCGAATGGCGCAATAGAGAAATATTGCACAATGCACTCGGTACATGAGTGAATTATGAATAATTCCATTGGGTTTCATCACTTCTTTGGTGGTGTAGTAAAAACATCGTGAAAATTTTTTAAAGTAAAACATTTTGATCTTTTGACTTTGAATTTCCGGGAAATAACAATTGGAACTTAAGCTTTTCAAATTCTGTGTCAATCGATCGATCGTCAAATGTCAAAATAAGCACAATAACTTGTTTTGGTAATTGTCTTTCATAAATGGGGTCACAAATTGTTTTTCCACAATAACAACATTTCAAAATAGCATTTGCGTTGCACAATCTTCGAATTGACATTTGGATGAAAAATTTCTAATGATTCCAAATATTGAATATGAATTATTAATTTTGGCATTTATCAATTATTTATTTGTTTTGATGAAATTTAAATGTCGTAAATTATTTTTTTTGCAGTCCACTTTGTTCTGAGAAGTATTTATTGAGATTCAATAAGAGAAATTGTCCCATCTTATTGAGCAAAATGTTCTGTTGAACTAGGACATTTTTGCTGACATGTAAATTTTTGTGAAAAGTGTCCCTCATTAAATATAAATAATCTCGATGGAATACTTATGGATGCGCCACTAACTTGGTTTTTATTTTTATAATTCAATGAATGCTAAATAAAATAAAAGTGTTTTGATCTGAAACAAGAGATGGCGCTTCATATACAAAAGTATATATTTTATTGTATAAAGTGAATTTTAATAAAACAAGAAAAGATTTATAAATTAATAATTGCGATTTTCACCTAAAATCATCATAAACAACACAGTGATGTAGGAGAAAAGCTATAAATCAAAATATTAATTAGAGAAACAACAATCTTTGCACTTTTCTTTCTGCACAATTGAATACCATTTCGAACATCTTTGAGTTGATTTGCAAGTTATTCGATAGTGTAAATGAAATTTGAGTGATACTTTGATGGTCGGATGCCAGACGATCAATCTACGAAATCATAAACAAAATTGTAATAATCAAAACATTTGTTTTTGTTGTTGAATAATCTCACTTTGAACAGATGTCTGGCCGGGGCAACGCAATTCCCTCGATAAAATTCTGCAAATTGAATCATCTGCTTGAATATCTTAACATTTCGATAGACCATGATTGAGCACTCTGCCGTGACAATAATAAGAATTATGAATAATTCCACAGCAAAGAAAGCATAGAATTGTCGCATAAGTCCAATGTCATTTGCGTTGAAGAATAGCGCATACGACAGATAGCTAATGTTCATGATGTAGGCCACAAAGTAAATTGTCAGGTACTTGGCCCAGAACACATTCTGAGCTTTGATCTCATCGTAAAGTTGTAACATTTTGAAGGAAAACAAATAAAATTGCCGCCAGAGTCTAATTTTGCGTGACAGATTGCTCAATTTTCGGTTTGTCAATCTTGAATTCAACTTGACAATTATGGCCAGTTTAAATTTCTGTTTTATCCGAATGTATCTCACGGTGAGAACAAAATAAATCAAAATGTCCACATTGATGCAAGCTATGTAGAGATTAAACACTGAAATATTAATTGCTGTCAAGTAATCCCAAAGTGAGCCTGTCCAGAAGTGCCAAATAAAATTTCCTAAAAAGAAACATTCTAGATGCAATAACATGACTACAGTGAGAATGTTGATAAACTTTTGACATTTTTCACGAAACTTAATAATTTGTTGAGCTTCGGCCTGTTTGATAGCACGATTATTGCAAATTAACTTTGGTCCGTTGACCAAATACAGGTTATACTTTGACTGTAGCATTGGGTCAAGCAAGAGCAACACTGAAATGGCAGCCAACATCCAGATGGCGTTGCCCATGATGACATCGCCTTCACGCCAAAATTCTTTAGGGAAAATCAAATGAGTCAACAGTCGAGGCTGTTCGGTGTGGCTGTAGTGAAAATTGTTTTGAGCCAATTCAAATACATAATTGAACACGAGTGACAGTCCAAATATTGACGGAAATATATAATTGAAATTAAATTTGCATTAATTGCTGATAAATTCAAAGTGGCTTGACTCAAATGGTAGTCAGCACAGTCAGAACAGTCTTTGACAGGATCAACATTTTGTTGCAAACCTTTTAAATGATTCACCACTGTTCGAAATATTTTCGTGAGTAACTTTGCTGATCGTGCACCAAGTTTTTTGCAGAAATTAATTTCGACAATTTGAAGTGACGACTCTTGCTTCTCGGCCAAAAAAATGAAGAATAATTCAATTTCAAAATAAAATTGAGTTAGAAATAATAGAAACTCATTAAAATTAATTAGATTTCTCGGCAAAAATTTCAATTTTTACCGAATAAATCGCATACGAAAGCAATTGAATTAGCAATTAAAAATTCAATAATGGCTTCAGCTCACGAGAACTGCAAACAATCAAGAATGTTCGCCAAGAACGTTCCCATCACAACGAAAACAACACTTTATCTTACTTCAATAATAATATTATTATTTTAATAAAAATTGAAATTAAAATAACACAACAAAATTTAAATGAACTCAACAGCCGTCTTCATCGCTGCTATCCTCCGGACCACAATCTCGTTCGCCATCGCACCTCCAACCACGATCGATACAAATTCGTCGATGTTGACATTGAAACATGCTCACAGGACATGTTGCATTGTGACATGTCATCCAGGGCGACTCGTCCGCTCGATCCCAGCAGTCTTTGTGTCCATCACACAGCCAGTGGTACGGAATGCACCGTCGTCCTTTGTCGCATTTGAAGTGTTTCCGTGAGCAAACTACTTCTCCAACACTGTCGGCGTCACTGTGACAGGAAACTGAACAATTATAAGCGATATATCATTGACCGTTTGGGCTTTCTAATGTTTATTATTACTTTTTCTTTCTATATTAGGTTTTTGTTCAATCGTTGAACAAAGTTCACAAACCTGAAGGATCCAATGTACTGGGACAAGGACTGGTCACTTCTACTGGTTCAACAGTTGCTTTCGTAATTAGATTACACTGACTTGAATTTTTTAAATCCACAATGTAATCCACTGCACAATCACAAACAGTTCCTTCGGGTGTTAACAAGCTAAACTGATCACAATTGGCTGTAAAGTTGTGTTCGTTGTTCTGCATTTGGTTGAAATTGTCGAATAGCTTCACTTGATAAAGCGGGGCTTTCTCTTGAAGTACAACTTGAGATACATTGGTCTTTAAGTCAAATCTCTGTATTGTTCCATGCTGAAGTTCGGTCCAGAAGAGGATTTGAAGGCTTGAGTCGAAATGCAGTGAATTTGCAATTCCAATTCGTAGTGATTGGACAAGCAAAACACGATTCGATCCGTCGTAATTGACTCTTTCAAGTCGATGGTGGTAGCCATCGCACCAGTAAACATGCTTCGATTCAGTGTCCAAAGAGATCGAATTGGGAAATTTCAAGTTTGGTCTATGTTCAATGATTCGTGCTCGCGTTCCATCCATTTTGGCCCGTTTAATCCAAGCTCCCAACTCTGGGTCTTGATCGTAGTCAGCCTCGTACATGTTGTGACCGTATTGTGAGAAGTACATGAGACCAGCATTGGGATCCAAAGCAATTGCTTTTGGATTCCCGAGACCACCTATCAATTGTTTTGACAAAGTGTGATTACGAAGACTGATCACACTAATCGATGCTGATAAGCTGTCAACCAGGTAGAGATTCTTGCCAATCCAATCAATTGACAGTGATTCAATTTGTTTGAATCCAAACGAATTGAGATTGATTGATTGCACTGAGTAGCTCTGTCGCATGATGAGTGGCTGATAGAACAGAATTCGTTCACAGTCATCAAGGTAATAGATGAAGTGAGTGGATGGGTCCATGTCAAACAGTGTGGGACAGTGGCTGAATGTGATTGGTGCAAATTTGGCTTTACTGCTGTGAATTGATTCGTTGTGCAGTTGTACTATCTTAACCAGTCCGGGTTCGCCTCTTGAATAAACCATCAAGGGACTGTCTGCCTCTTTGCTTGATCGATTGCCTTTGCTCTCCATTGTGGCGCTCAAGCAATCGGCAGAAATCATCTGTTGTTTGACATAATCAAACTGTGGCACACATAATTGATGGTCCTGTCTGTCCACTTGCTCATGACACTTCACACAAAGCATCTTGATCAACTTGGTGAGTGACGAGACGGCGACATTGAACACGATCGATGCCTTCTCGAATTGGCTCGACGAGCCGAAACTATTTGCACTACCTTGTGGTCTGTGCTGGTACCACTTCGAAGTGAAAGTGCCCTCGGCAATGTCGAGTGCAGTGAAGCTTATTTCACTTTGTGCTTCACCATTTTCGCTCAACACTTTGGGGCTTTTGGTCGACATGAGCAAATAGACTTTGTTTGCATTGGCGAACAGTGATTGCGTGTGCGACCAACTATTCAAGGTCGACTCTGCTGAAAGTTTGATTTGGTTCCGATGCTGTCCGTCGTAGTCCACACTCTCGAGGATGTCTGCAAGCATAAGTCAATTAGTACTCGAGTTATAAATCAAAAAATACAAAATAAAATATTCTTGAGATAACTAATTAAAAGTGAAATTTTCCATTTTTTAATAATATAATTTCAAAAATAAAATTTCATTAATAATTGGAAAAGAATCGAACCCAAGTAAGTGTCAATCCAGTAGAGCTTTCGATTGGCAACATCGAGTGCAATCAAACTTGGCTCGACCAGTCGAACATCGACCAGCGTTTCCACTTTTCGTCCGTCGAGTGTTGCTTTTAGTATGGCCGGTCCAGCACTGTGTGGACCAAATCTGGACCTATCGCCATGTCGTGCGATAAACATCAAACCTTCTGATGAATCGAGTTCCATTGCGAGTGGTCGACTAAGCAGTGGGTGCTGGGCCACAACCAAACATCGCTCAAATCGACTCGAACACAAATAAAGTAGTTCAGATTTAGAATCCAACAAATACCAGTTGTCTGTGAGCCAGTCCAACAGTAGTCGAGTAATCGATTTAGCTTCGATGTAACTCGGCAATGGTAAGTACAGATTTGCTGTTGCCGGTTGATCTGCAGACATGGGCTCGTTTGCATGATATTTGGGATTGGTTGCCATGAGTGCGTCCAAATGGGCAGCCGTGAGTGATTGCTGTGAGGTGAGAATTAACTTCAACATTGAGATGCACTGCACTGCAGATTGGCGAGAGTTGATCCAACACAGTCTCGCGTCTTTGGTCGTGCCAAGCATTGTGGAAATAAACTAGAGTTTGACGAAATACAGGAATGAAATCTTTTAACGAATGTACTTTTGAACTCACCATACTCTTCTCATCATTTTGGTCTCGAGTGTTGTAGAACACACGACTTGCATTGGCAAATGACTTGACCAGACTGATCACTTTGGATCGATTATAAACGATAACATATGGTTGGATTGTTTCCAACATCAGTGAGGCAGTCAGGTTACCGCTGGTGTCTTCTCGTAGTTCGACTTTTCCAATTCGGTCACAAATGACATTGATCTCATCGCCAGAGTCGGTTCCCTTTTCGGTCTGTCCACAGTCGAGCTGTCCATCGCACAGCCAACCTCGTGGAATGCACTCGGCACTGTCTGGACATTGATAGTACTGTGAACCACAGGCGTTGCACTGATGTTGTTGGTTGCCATTGGCTGTGGATGAGTTTGTGTGGTTGTGTTGACGAGGAATGACGAGCGGCGAGTAGTATGGCCACTCGTCTGATGTGTCTGCACAATCAATGACATGATCACAACACCACGCGTGTGGCACACATTCCAGCGAGACCAGACATTGGTACTCGTCCGAGGCACAGTGGCTAATGTGATTCGCCGACTGATTGGTCGAATAATTAGAAGACTCCTCCGTAATAGTTTCATTCAACAATGGAAAGGCAATTACTGTGCTACTGTCGGTGTTTGTTTCGCATTGACTTGTGCAAATTAACGTAATGCTCAGCACGAGAAGTGATCCGACTGAATGCCATTGGGCTTGAGAATCGCTGCCAAACGGCATAATGCACAACATGATTGGGATGCTGCTGCTGGTGCTGTTGATGGTGGTTGGGTGGTGATGCTTCTGCTGGCATGCTGACGATCGTCTGACGGGACAAACTGTCAATTCCGCACACAAGAATCGATCTGAGCAGGCTTAATCGGAAATGTCACTGAAATAAAACAATGCACCAAAAGGACAGTAGGAAAAGTTCAATTGTGCAATAAAACCAATCGCCGCCACACAGCCCAAAACCATCGACTGAATTGAAGCGAACTAGAATGCAAGACACAGCACAAGAAGAACGTCATTGAGAACGTAACAAGAGAACTAGTACGCACTGCTGCAGCCAAAGTGATACGTCGCCCAATTCAAGCACCAGAGCATTCAATTCAATGGCAATTGTACCAATGCCTTCGTCAGTGCCAATTCCGCGCCGCCACTTTTGACTTGACATTCGACTATTAATTATCGACTGTTGGGGTTGGAGTGGGGTGGGGTGCCTGCTTGGCTTGGCTCAGTTTGGCTCGGTTGATGGTTGGGTGCTTCCTTGTTGGCACAACCACCGATCACAATCGGCTCAAGCAGTCATGTTTTGATGCAGTCCAGCGCTGAGTTGCACTAATGCACTACACCACTGAGTGATTATGATTCGATTGAACGTCGACGAGTGTGTTGAGCCACTGAAATGCGCCATCAATCGGACATGACACTACCACTGACACTGAAACTCTATTCCGCAATACCGCCACACACACACAGTCACACACAGTCACACACATACACGCACTCAAAGTTGCCAATCTGACTTACGACCGTCAGTCAGTCAGTCAGTTTTGTTCAGGGCAACGAAATAAAACAATTGATAGGGAACGATTCGGTTGATCGAGAGTGACGCGTTGATTGTGTCGTAGTGCGTTGGTGTGTGTGGCACAGGAACAATCTTGTGACTTTCCAATACAAACACAGACACGCAAACTTACAACACAGGACGCGTCAATTACTCAATCAAGGAGCGATAGACAAGCGAAGACATAATCACTTTGTCTTTCTGTTCTTTGCACTGGTCCATCGCCAATCGGACGAGAATGATCTCCAAAGTGACGCATTACACCGAGCCAGACACACAGAATCGAGTCACAAATCGAGCGGCGTCAACTTTGCGGCATCGATCGATCATACAGCACAGTACACATCTCCGTGTGCTCTCGGTCTCTATCACGTCGATCGATGTCGATTCCATTTGCGGAATGACTTTCCACTCTTCGATACACTCCCACACTGTCCATTCACCATCATTCGATCTCTTTGCTGTCTTGTTTGGTACAATATAACTGCACGAAAGGGTGATGATGATACTAGAGCGAGACAATGATGGCGAGAAATCTATTTTAGCCTTGATGACTTTGTTTTCAAAATGTACGGAAATCGATAATATTGTACCAAAATCAAATGTACTATATTTTAATGTTGGGCAACATAATTTTTAATCTTTAATTTAAATTTAATATATTGAAATTAAATTTTGATTTTTAAAAATAATTATTAATTTATAATCTGTTAAAGTTGATGAATTTATGGTTATTTTATTGGCTAAATATAGAAACCGGATATGTTTTAGAATGATCAAATGCCAAAAATGTCACTTCGCAACAATTATTTTTCAATGTAAAAATAAAACAATGAATTATTGATAAAGTTATAAAATTTATTTTTCCTGTATTATGTAACTTGGTGTATTGTTCTATAGTACCGGAAGGTTATTCTCTCGGTCAAATAAATTTATCTAATTGATTTCTTAACTAATTTTTTGAGTATATAAGCTAGATGCTGAATGTATCCATCAGCATCTAGCAATTTGAATCAACAACAAATCAAGATGGTAAAATTCAATGAACGACTTTTCAAATCTAACTTTTATTTTTTCAGGCTACCGGATTATCGGTCTCGAGACCGATATTCCTGTTACCAGTTGTAATTTTGGTTGTTTTAACAATCTACCTCTCCAATGATGAAAGTCAAGTCGAGTGCAAATCACTCAGCATTGACTCACTGCGTGGCGATGGCTCACTGATGATGGCCGCCGACAGTTCGATTGGTCACTCTCTTTCATCTAGTGAAAGTGAATCACTGCTCTTGAATTCGTATGGAAAAAAGTCTAAGAAGAAGAAGAAGTGGGGCAAGAAGAAGAAGAAGAAGAAGAAGTATCATAAGAAGAAGAAGTCGTACCACAAGAAGAAGTACAAGAAGAAAATTGAAAAGTATGAAAAGAAAAAGAAAAAGTACGACAAGAAAAAGAAGCACGACAAGAAGAGTCACAAGTATGGCAAAAAGAAAAAGAAGAAGAAGAGCAAATATGGAAAGTGAGATTCGACAATGGACAATGGAAACGGCAAATTTGTTATTTATATAATCACACGCTAATTTATTAATTATTAATTCTGAAATTAATTTCAAATTCAATAAAGAAATATTTATTTTAATTTGTTTTTTGTCATACTTTCGAACATATTAATTTTTTTAGGGAAGCTCATTTGCTGATTTGTCCGGCATTAGGTTTCCATTTGGAGTCATGTTAGCGAAGGACAAAAGCTGTTTCGGTGCACATAATATTAAATAAATAAATCTTTAAATGTAATAACATAATTCATAAAAAATACCAAAGATACCTGATAGTAATAAAATTTATGATAAAATTCATCGGATTTCAAAATCTATTATTTTTTGTTGGGTAAATAAACTCATAAATTCAGTTAATTGTTTAACTGTGTCTATGAACAGTTATAGCGTAACATTAGGACCCAAGTGATCAAAAACGCTACATGAAATTATCCTTAATACTCAATGCTTAAGGCAGTTAAGAAATATTATAATGCGAGTAAAAGAAGAAGGTAGACAAGGTTTTAGTGGATTCTAGTTTACAACTAAAAAACCAATGAATTAGATAAAACAAATATAATCAACCAACTCAACAAAACCTTGATGTAACCTTTAAAAAATAAATAACATTGATTAAAATCGATATTAACCGGAAGTAAAATACAATTTACGGTAGTGATTTATATTAATAGTCAAGTTTAAATAGTCTTAACAATTGTTTGTTCATTGGAATGTTTCCCAATAAATCAAAAAGCCTTAAAGATTGAGAAAATCGTTAAATTGTGAAATTCAATTCATATTTTAATATGTTGTGTAATTGAATCAATGGTAGAATTGCGTCTCTTTTTACACTAGACAATACATTTGAGTGGAACTTATTTGAGTATATAAACTGTGTGCTTATTTCCGAATTCCATCAACTGAGTTCGTGTCTCGATCCAAGAGTCAACAAACTAATAAAATGGTAAAACCTAATAAAATTTTATCCATTCTAAAATATATAATCATAAAAACTCCTAATATTTTCAGATTGGGTTTTCGGGTTTGAAGCCGATTATTTTCCTTCCTGCTTTAATTGCAATCATTTTGGCTATTTACATTGCAAGCGATGAAAGTCAAGTTGAATGCAAGTCACTTGCCTCATTTATTGGAAATGGCGATTTGATGATGGCAGCGGATAGTTCCATGGGTCAAGCCGCGATGTTGTCCGGTGAAGGTGGACCGATGATGCTTGATGGATATGGCAAGAAAAAGAAGAAGTACGGAAAGAAGAAGAAGAAGAAGTATGGTAAAAAGAAGAAGGGTTATGGCAAGAAGAAGAAGGGATACGGATGGTAATTTGGTGAACCACTCGACAAATGGAAAACAGCAAGTAAAATTTCAAATTATGACTCAATCAATCATTGAAATGAATATTCTTACTACGACAAGTAATTTATTAATCATAAATTTAAGTTAATTAACTATTTGTTATTTATATAAAATAAACAACTGGTAAGCAGTGTTTCCTATCTCAATATTCTTCGAGCATTTTTATTTAATTATTCTGTCAACAAACAGAATACACAAAATATATTGCAAATTTATATTACAGTTACGAACATCTAGACGGAAGAGGTTAACTTTAGGTCTGGTGGCATTTAGTGGTACTTTGGAAGTGTTGTTAGCCGCATAATTCCTCATAAGCATTAGTGCCAACAAATAAAGTTTTTGTTCTGTTTGATATTCAACAAAAACAGGAAGAAAAAAGAGAATAAATCATTGCAGTTTCCTTGATTGTGAAGTTTTTTTTTAGTAGCTTAACCTACTTCACAACACACATTTTCGCAATTCCACAATCAATCGTTTTGTAATGTGGTGTAATTTGCTTGCTATCAATTTGTCTCCGCTTTTGTAAGTTTATACGTAATTGCCATTTTTAGATTGCGACCACTGACTGAGTTTTACTCTGTTGATTTAAGTTTTGGAACTGGAAAATATGAATATGATGTTAAGAAAATGTCTGATTAGAATGATATCATCAATGAAAACCTGAGAATTTCAAAGGTCAGTCAAGAAGAAAACTAATTAGTGTGTTCCATCAAAAAAAATTCTTGCGAATCCTAAAACTAATCAATTTTATTAAATTCTAATAACAAAATGTGCTAAAAAATCGAGTGGGCGTTAGATTCTAAAGAAACTCAAGAATTCATCTCATAAGCTAATTGGAATTGCCAATTAATTCAGATTCGTAAAGTTAATTTGCTAATGTGATGTTTTTATTCTGTTTCACGGGAAAATTAAAGGTAAATTAGGAAGAAATTGGAGCATTTCAAATGAGTGTTTTTGAGTTCGTTTAGTACTTGAAGTCATTTTGAATAGAAAATTCCGTATAGAATATTTTAATGGTGAATCTAATTTTATCCTTTCAATATCATTACCTGCCTTTAATGTGGACCGAAAACTGATGAAGATCAAACCACCTACACATAATTTTGTTTTCTATTCCACCCGAATTATTCCATTAATTTAATCAGATTCTCTGATTAAATATTATTGTAAAATTTGTCCAATTTATATAGAAAATCTCATAGGAAGAAAAAACACAAAAGTGTCCTTTATGTGCACTATGCCAAAATTAGTAATATGGATTGCGTCAGCTTTGCAAATTTGTTGACAAAATATCTACAAAAAGTGATCAAATTGTGTAATAATGAAGTAACAGCATAGTAAAGTATAGTCACAACTTTGGACAGCAAATTATCTTCTGTTCAAATTGTTGTTGTCGAGTGCTGAGTACACTGTACTCGTCATGGCTATTCTCTTATCAATTCTAATAGTGTTGCAAAGTGTGTGTGTGTGTGCACTGTTGTGCTAATGGACATTTGGACAAATAAGAGAATTTATGCTTTCGGTATAAATATAGAAAATGTGATCATTGCCACTGATTGTTCAGGATAGTTCCGATTGAAAATGGTAAGCTGTATACTGTTCACTTTGTTTGACTAAATAAAACTGATTATAATTTAAAATTTTAAAATAGATAACACAATTTTCAGTCACCAAGTCGATAATCTTGATACAATCTGTGATCATAATCGTATTTCTCATCTATCTGCCAAATGATGAAAGTCAAGTCGAGTGCCTGCAAATTTATCACTCACCAGCGAGCTATCATGCGCCACAGTACAATAATAGACAAATGATGTCTTCACATGGCTCGGGTTATCATCAGTATTTGTGGAGAGGCTGGGAACCTGTGATCAAGTGGACATGGAAAGAGAAGGAAAAGGAAGCGTGGAAGGATGGTGATCATGATTGGAGAGTTAAAGTATGGAGAGACAAAGGCAAAAGGAGAAAAGGCAAAAAGTACTATCATGGCAATGATGGAGATGGCGATGGATGGAATGAAAAAGATACACAAGTGTGGAAGGAGAAAAAAGAAGTTGAAGAAGTCTACAAAGAAAGTTATTGATAATACTTAATTATTATAAACATACAAATTGACATTTGTATTATTTATTTATTTAAATTATTTATTTATTTTATTTATTAAACTTATTACTAAATTAAATTAATGTTTTTACCTTTACTTGCTTTGAATAAGCAATTCATATTTTTTCTTAAAAAATAATTTTGATGATGATTAGCACACTTAAAGGTAATAATCATTGCACCAAAGACTTTAGTGGTAGCAGTAATTCTGATGAATAATAGTTGAAAAAATTCACTAAAATATATTAAGGTACATTCGCAAATTGCGAGTAACCTAAATTAACCAGAAAATTGTATGTTATCTACTCACGAAAAGGCAATTTAAACTAATTGATGTCACATTAATTTGACTCATGGCATTCACCAATATGAGCATTTAACTAATTTAACCGAATGAATAAATGTTAATCAAATTAAACGACCTCTAATTGCATTAAAATGAGCGCTTTAAAAATCATCACGATCCTTATGGGCATTTGCTTTGGAGTTTTGGCTATTGAAGCGGCTCCAACTGAGGAAACCAGTGAGTAGTAAAGTGAGTAGGTAATGCCTACTTTATTATTAATACGCTCTCTTATCCCCTGTGTACAGCCAAATCGCCACCATTGATCAATTTCAGTTATTACGTTGCAAATCCGATTCCCGAATTGATAGCTTCGCTTAAGGAAACGCTTAGGGAGACGATCTCGTCTGCTGTGAAACAGGCTTTGCCAAATATTGGTTCATTAGCTAACTTTTTTGCTACGAACAGCGCCAAAAACAATTGATTTATCCATATGATCAAATAAAGATTATGCAATGATTTAAATTTAAATTAAATAAATTTTATTTTTGAATAAATAAATAATAAATAAATAAATAATAAATTAGTAGCAATTTTGATTAGTAATTTTATACATTGAAATTCTATATTTCAATGGACCATTTTGTAATTTGTGGCCATTTATGAGTATGAGTATACTCTTAACCCTTCTTTGACTTCTTCTTCTTCTTCTTCTTCTTCTTTTTGCCATACTTGTGACTCTTCTTTTTGAGGTCCTTCTTCTTGTGAAACTTTTTCTTCTTCTTGTCGTACTTCTTGATCGTCTTCTTGAACTTCTTCTTGTGATACTTCTTCTTCTTCTTACGATACTTCTTCTTCTTCTTCTTTTTCTTTCCGTGCTTTGATGATTTCTTTGACTTCTTCTTCTTTTTCTTTTTCTTTCCTTTGCCGTAACCATTGAGAAGCAATGGGCCACTGTCGCTGGCCATCAGCATTGTTGATTTACTGGCCATTGAAGTATCAGCAGCCATCAGCCCAGAATCACCACGAAGTGCAAGAGCACTTATGGATCTGCATTCCACCTGGCTATCATCGTTGGCCAAATATACGGCCAATAAGATGAAAGCCAAGGCTGGAAGCAAGATTATCGGCTTTGTTGCCGAAAATCTTGGCACCTTAGGAAAAACACATTAGTTATTTTGTACCATTTCTAAGGTGCAGTTTATATTACCATCTTGCTGGTGTCCACAAGACTTGTTGATTAGAACTCAACTAGTGATCTGATACTGATTCGTAGATTAGCTTGAATCTTATATACTCACAAAGATCTAACTCAAAAAGTCCACTCTATAGTTTGCTTGTGTGTGAATTGATCAGAGAGAATGGCCTTCACAGTCTTAGAAAGACACAATTTCATAACGATCTGTATTGATTCAATATTCGTTTGTACACAATTGAACTCGTTCGATTGCATTTATATTTAGTAGTTTGAGTTGAAGTGCTACACAGCACACGACATTGCAAAATACATTTTTTTTCTCGGATTGTTGCTTCAACTGATTGGTGGTTGGTACCAAGCTGGAATTTCACAGACAGTCTCCCGCAACTAAATGTCTGCAAAGAAAGTAATTGCAAAGTATATTATCTACATCTCAGTAGAATATATGCCATTGCAAAAGTTCTGGTAACAGAAGCAGGAATATTATTTCAGTAGGTTTTAAACAATTATTTTGTTATTTTGAAAACTCTGTTAAGGATTGAGTAAACAAAATCAATTATTCAATAAATTTTCACAATGAAATTAATCGAATCAAATTTTTTATAATAGTCACTCATCAATCCCATTTTAGATGGTGTTACTAATCTATCCTGGATACTTTAATTAGTTAATTTAATATGTCCGCGATCTGTTAGAAAAAGTTTACCAGATTTGTTGCTTTGTGTTTCATGAAAGAGATTAGATAAAATATCAATTTAAATAATTTGTCAGAGCTTCACTGGACCTTAAGTCTCAACCATGGGCATTCTTAGTTTGTGTCGTTAACTTTGATATTCGAATACTTTTCATATTGTGTATGTTCAAATTTGGTTTTGTAAACAAATGTAACGGCTGTCCGTTAATTCATACTTTATTTGTATCATAATCTTCGTTGTTCTTTTACTTAAATCCACTTTCACCTGAGTTCATCTATCATAATTCTGCATCTTAATCAGTTTTCACCATCGAAACATACCCTAACCTCAAATGTATCACTGAAACTCTACATGTGTTGTCATGAACCTCTGATCTAGTCGAAAGCCAATTCATTTAAGCGCACAAAGCCACGATGAACTTCCATGACTCGTTTATTTGGTTTTTTAATTTTACCCAGTGTTATTCTTTCTTATAGGTTTTATAAAGAAATCAATCACACAGTCAAAGTTATCAAAGGTAAATATTTATTAATGTTTTCAATTAGAAATCTAATTACAAATGGTTAGTGATTAAAGATAATAAATAAATAAATATTAGTAAGTAAATTTTGAATTATAAACTCAGTTTTCATTGGTCCTTTTGTAATTTAATAGGGATAGGCTTATTTTCCATATCCACCCTTCTTCTTCTTCTTCTTCTTCTTCTTTTTCTTTTTGCCGTACTTTTTGCCCTTCTTGTGTTGCTTCTTCTTCTTGTCGGACTTCTTCTTCTTAATCTTAATCTTAATGGTCTTCTTGTACTTCTTCTTCTTCTTTCGCTTCTTCTTCTTCTTCTTCTTCTTCTTCTTCTTCTTCTTGCCGTACTTCTTCTTCTTCTTTTTCTTTTTGCCTTTACCGTAGCCATTAAGAAGCAGTGCGCCACCGTCGCTGGCCATCAACATTGTCTTTGGAGTGGCCATTGAAGTATCAGCAGCCATCATAGAATCACCACGAAGTGCAAGAGCACTTAAAGATTTGCATTCCACCTGGCTATCATCGTTGGCTAAATATACGGCCAAGATGATGAAAACCAAGGCTGGAAGCAAGATAATCGGCTTAGAAGCCGAATATCCTGACACCTAATAAAAATCAATTGTTAATGTTTTTAAATTCTAAAAACCCAATGTATCTTACCATCTTGCTGGTGTCAATAGGACTTGTTGATTAGAACTCAACTGGTGATCTGATACTGTTTCGTAGATTAACATACACCTTATATACTGACAAATGCTTAATACAGAGATTTACTCTGTAACTGAGAACTATAGAGCAAAATATCGATTTGATATTAAGAGAATAACCTTCAAAGTACAAGTAACAAACACAATTTCATAATGATCTGTTTTGATTCAAAATGTAATGTGACACCTGAACGAGTTCTAGTGCACCTAAATTTAGTTGTTTGTGCACTGAAATGATATAACACGAGCATTGTGAAATATATTTAATGTACAATTGCTCCATTAATCGGTTGTTGGCGCCACAGTTCGATTTTCACAGTCCAACAACTTAAAGTCCGCATGTAAACTACTTGAACAAAATTAAATGAACGTTTTATTAGAATACATACTAAACAGCTTCCTTTTGCAAACTCGTTTTTTAATTCGTTTTATTATTTTATTTTTGGCTATTGCTTTGTCGTTTTAACAATTCCGTGTTAGATTAAGACAAAAGTAATATTTACCTGTCAAATCAATTGCGCTGTGCACATGGATTAAAAAATCGATCTAAATAAATGTCTGAATTTAAAGATGATTAAATTGAAAGCCATATGAATTCATTAAATAATTTGCGAATTTACGCTAAAGAAAATGAATTGTATTATTTTAAACGAAAAAGTTATACTCATATGAAGTATTTAGCAATCTTTTATTTTCACTGGCACTTAAAATGAATCACGTCTGCAAAGTTCAAGCATGCTTGTTTTAACCAGATTGAATTAAATCAAAATCACCAGAGGTTTTGACCTTACCTTTAAGTTTATCTTTAATCGATAAATTATGAATTAGTAAACGCGAATAATTTGTATTGCTCATTTACTAAAGATTCAGAGAAATTAAACCGTGTCAAACTTTCTCGGTTTAGATCATGGAATTTCATAAGGGATGCCAAATTATAAGTCAGTCGAGCCTTTAAGATTCCTGAACAATCCTGAATCCCGCTATGCTATCTACCATGGTATATCCATTTTTGATATTTTTTTTGGTCAGACCACATTAATTCATAGGTTCATCATAAACCTTGTAATAATATTATATTGTAGATAATATTCTAAACTGGATCTTAAGGAAAATTACATTTATGACACTTGAATGACTTTTTGTATTTCCAATTTTCATGAAATGGGAAACTATAATTATTTTGATTAAATTAATTTTCAAATTTGATAAACAAGAATTAAAGAATTAATAAATATTTATTTTCGACGTTTATTTTTATAAATTAAATATAATTAAAATAAATAATTAACAAATTAAAGTGTAAACATTGATCGATCAATTTCGGTATTTACAGCAAATGGTCCATTCATTCATTTCTGGTCATTCATAAATGTCCGCTTATTTTCCATATCCACCCTTCTTCTTCTTCTTCTTTTTCTTCTTCTTTTTGCCATACTTGTGACCCTTTTTGCCGTACTTTTTCTTCTTGTTGGACTTCTTCTTTTTCTTAGAGTACTTTTTAATCGTCTTCTTGAACTTCTTCTTATGAGACTTCTTCTTCTTCTTCTTATACTTCTTCTTCTTCTTCTTCTTTTTCCCCTTCTTCTTCTTGCCGTACTTCTTCTTCTTCTTTTTCTTTTTCCCTTTACCGTAGCCATTAAGAAGCAATGCGCCCTTGTCGCTGGCCATCAACATTGTGGATTGACTGCCTAGTGAAGTATCGGCAGCCATCATCATAGAATCACCACGAGTTGCAAGAGCATTTATGGATCTGCATTCCACCTGGCTATCATCGTTGGCCAAATAAACAGCCAAGAAGATGAAAACCAGTGCTGGAAGCAAGATTATCGGCTTTGAAGCCGAAAATCCCGACACCTAAGGAAAAACATTTGCTATAGGTAATTTTGTTTGAAAAGTATTATTGAACTTACCATCTTGTTGTTGTCAACAAGACTTGTCGATTACTGATACTGATTCTAAGATTATCTATTGGTTTATATACTGCCAACATTTTGATACAAACCAATTTCTTAAAAACTGAGTAGAGTGAACTTTAGAATTGATCAAAGAGAATAGCCTTCTTCCATTGAAGTAAAAAAAAACTTACAAAATATTTGATTCAATACAAAAATATATACAAAGTCGCACATGTTCCTGTGCACTTATTTTAGCAGTCTGTGTTCAGGTAAGTAATATTACACATTACGAAATGCATTTTCAATCAGCTAAAATGCGTTACACAATTAATGGCAAGAGGCAAATTTGGTGCATTTATTGTCTAGCTCCCAAGCCTATAAAGAAACAAGTTATGATCTATTCTGAAATTCCTGTAATTTCCATATTAATGACAATAATATTCTTCGACTCAAGTAAATATATCCAATGTTTTGATTATAAAATATTGTTTGATGGTTGATTTAAAAAGATAACATTATATTCCGATAGGATCAAAAGATTTTGCAAATTACACTCAATTACAGTCTTTCTTTATGCAAGAATATGCCAAATGGCCAAATTCTCATCATGGGAACTGTGCAATGTATATTTATAAGGATGCTCTAAGACAAATAGGAGCTTTGCAAAAAAAATTCACTAGAGAATTATACAAGATTGGTAACACTTTTGCACATTAGGGAATTATTGTGCATTTTTTTAATTCTTTAAAATTCGAAACATGTGTAAGTTCAATTTGAAATTGCCTGGTTTTGGTACTAGCTAATTGGGGTTTGTGTTTTTCGCCTTGGTTAAAAAATAAAGCAATATATCAAACCAGAAAACTAGCAAAATCCAACTTTAAAATTGTTCATTAGAGGTACAAGGAATCTTCACTTTTTATGTCTTTTGAAATCGTAATAACATCCATAGTGAAATACATTTCACAACTAAAATTAAAAATGAGTAGATTTCTGATTTGCATATTTAAATCAAAATAACTTATGCAAAATTCACAGCAATGATTTTGCAAGTTACTTGCAAGAGTTTCACTTACAAGTAATGAATAAAAGGTAATTATCCAAATGTTTTAAAAATAAAAATTCCTGTACTTTATTAATTTGATAATTTTGAAATAACAATTTTGCATTTATCGGTAATAAATAATAAATAATTTAAAAGTGCGCAGTAATAATTTAACAAAATTAGTAGTTTCTTTTCGATTCACATGTGCCGTAGTCCGAGTTGCCGAATTGTCCCGAGAAAGTCCTGGAGAAAGTCTATTTGCCATATCCCTTCTTCTTCTTCTTCTTCTTCTTGTACTTCTTCTTCTTCTTATACTTCTTCTTTTTCTTCTTCTTCTTCTTTTTCTTCTTCTTATACTTTTTCTTCTTCTTATACTTCTTCTTCTTCTTCTTTTTACCGTATCCATTAAGTAGCAAGGGGGCATCATTAGCCATCAACATCATCGATGGACTGCCCAAAGAGGTATCTGCGGCCATTAGCATAGAATCACCACGAGTTGCAAGATCATTCAAGGATCTGCCTTCCACCTGGCTATCATCGTTGGCCAAATAAACAGCCAATACGATGAAAACCAGAGCTGGAAGCAAGATAATCGGCTTAGAAGCCGAAAATCCTGACATCTAAGAGAAAAATGTTATTTTGGATTTGAAACACAAACTACATTTGCGACTCACCATCTTGCTGGTGTCAGGACTTGTTGATTAGAACACTAGTTTCCTAGTTCTGATGCTTATTCGTGGATTTACTTATGGCTTTTATACCGCGGAAAATATAAGACAAAACAAGCTAGTCTGAACTTCGGAATTCATCAAAGAGAATAACCTTTAACCCAGTATATCCTTTATTCAGTTACATAACAAAAGTCAAAACAAAACAAAACCTCGTACAAATTGAACAAGTTCTAGTATGCATTTATATTTAGTGTTAATTCAAGTTATATAACATTACGTAAGACTCGTGTTCACTCGACTAATAGTGTTGTTCCATTGGTTGGTGACATGTTGGCGCCATCACCACTCGCCGTGTTGACACCTGAGAAGGCGCTCAATGAAGCGTGCGCTTACTTTCAGTAGTTTTGTCTAAATTCATTGAAAATTGTATTACACGATCAGCTCAATACCTGTTTGTTAGTTGTTGTAATGTCAACTTGATTAAATTCTCTTCAAAAGTCTAGTTCCGCTTGACATTGGCATTTGTTGTTGTTTCCTATTTGTTTTTTATTAAATTGTTATTATTGTAAATTCAACATCTCACACAATACTCAACAATAGAAACCTTAAAATGCTAAATTCAAAATTAATATTAAAAATCAAATAATAAACAAACCTAAGCTTTTGTCAGAGTAGGGCTTCACTAACACAAAACAGAAAACCTGTCAGAATGTTTCGACGAACAAACGAAAATGTTTGTTAAATTCCACAAATGAAACTTTTTTCCTCGTACTAGGAACAGAAAACACAATCGTACCAATCAAACATATAACTTGTCAATTAGTTTAATTAATTTCCACTCTACTATGGCTGCTTCCAACTGGTGACCTACAAGCACAACCGAACACATACAATTTCATCAATTGATTTTTCCAAAATCAAACCAATGTTTTGGCCTGTCGTACAATAACAACATTTTACCAAGAAAAGAAAAGCCAATTCCGATGCAGCAGTACATTTCATTTTGGAAAATAACAAAATACAATTTACTTATCACATTGAAAATAGGAATTTGTTTTCTTTTTTCAATCAAACTAAAAGAGTAATCAATTAAAGATAATTTACTTTAATTAAGAATTTTCAGAGATAACATTTGAAATTGAATTTTACGTGGAATTTAAGAATAAAATAAAATTTTATTATTACTGCGGAATTCGAAAGTTTATTCCGTAGTTATTAGAATGTCGCATTAATAGACATATTGCTAATCAAGGAATCAACCAGCACGAAATGACAAATCAAGAAATAATCATAACGAATGTCACGATGACTTGGCATATAATTTGGCCATCATCTTGTGTCTACTTTTTGGCAAGTGCACCTTGGGTGCCACTCTCGAAAGCCAAACCAAGAAAGCTTTCACGCTTATTGAACTAATTACTTTCCTCTTCTTTTATGCGGGGGCCTTCTCAGTTATTTCTTCCTACGCCCAATCTACTGTTAAGTGTGTGTGCATGTGTGGACAGTTCATGTCATTAACGATTATTATTATTATTCTCTCAGTGCACCAGTGTGCAATACCTTCTTGAAGTACTCTCGATTGATTATTCATATATCTATTTTGTATGAAGCATATGGCACAAAATGAACTGCAGTCAAATTCGTTCAAGTTCGGGTCTTTGAGCAGTGAACCTCTCCCCCTCCACCTCTCCCACACCAGGTACTCCACCTTATTCGATTAATTCAACCGAGATATTAATGAATATTACATTCACTCACACTCACACACACACAGCACCACCACCGACTGTATTTGACAAAACAAAAATGTCGAGTGCAAAAAGCCAAGGCGTAACATAGACGGTGAGACAAGTCCTCAAAGTTTGTCATTTGGTTCACTTTTACGTTTCTGTGAACATTCTGTTTGGTCTTTTTGGTTGTTTTGGTTCCTTTGTCTTTTGTGCTTTCGCAATGTCGAATCTCAATTGTGTTTCCATTGTTATGTCACACAACGCGGTTTTTTGTCTTGTTAGTATGCTAATGGCAGAATAAGCAGCCTTAATGAAATTGTGTCGATTAATTGTGTGTGTGTGTGTGTGTGTTTAGCGATGGGCTCAATGTTATTAATAATCAAACGTATTGTCATTTGGCCGACCATACACCAGGGAGATGAGCTAAGCAGAAATTTTTCATTTTCAAGATCATACGACTGCTCTTTTGTGCGAACAACCAACCAATATTGTCAATGTTTTTTTAATATATTTTATTATTAAATTCAAATAAATATGAAGAATTTCAAATATAAAAATTTCCATTATTCATTATTAATATTAATAATAATAATTGTATTAAATGTGATTTTATTCAATAATATTTTATTCCATTTCAATTGTGGTTCGAGTATTGCAATTACCAACACATCCCACCACCACCATTGCCATCTAATTACAAATCGTAATTACACTGCATTCAAGTTTCACGATTCTTCTCGGTCGCTCCATCCTCGCCAGTTGAGCCAATTTAATTATGTCTCCATGTACGAACAACACGACCCATTGGGAAATTCCATCGTGACTTTTTCTAATGCGAATCTTTCAATTCCAACCAATGCTAAACTACCCACCGGAAGTGCATTGGTAAGTTTGGTTTAGTAATTTTTTTTATTTGTTTTAATTTTTATTCAAAAACTAATTATCTTTCCTCAAATCTAATTCCCGAATTTAATTAGTTGAATCTAAATTTCCCCTCTGAATTTTTGAGTCTTAAATTTTCCAAAGCATCAAGTGCAAATTTGAATTTAACGAGCAAAACAAATTCTTCCCTGACAACAACATCTGAATTACCATCGGAATTTGATTGGCGCAAGGAGGACAAAGTGACTCCAGTTCGTGATCAGAATGTGTGCAATGCTTGTTACGCCTTTTCGGTGACATCCTCCATTGAGAGTGCACTCGCAATTTATTATCGAATAGACATATCACAAGTGGCCAATTTGTCCACGGCCACAGTGGCGAACCTATCACGCATGGAAGTACACCCAAATTCGTATTTGGTGACAAATATCGAGAATATTCCATCGGGCAATTTGCATTTGGTTGATTTGAATCTGTCCGTTCAACAGTTAGTCGACTGTACGTCCAGTGCGAATTCGACAAATTCCACGAACAAATCGACCAATGACGAATATCACAATAGTGCATGCAATTATGGCTATATTGAGGATACCTTTCGATACGTGGTAGATAATGGCCTTGTGTCCGAGTACCAATATCCGTATGTGCAAAATGCAAGTTTTATTAGCTTCCAAACATAATAAAAACTGATTTTAAATTGATTTTAAATATAGAAATCCACTTGTCGTCAATTTCCTGCTCTCGTAAATCGAACCTTTATATCATCATACAGGAAAATAGTTCTCGCCAGCAATGAAACCATCAAAAAGTTGATATATCACATTGGTCCGGTGATATCGCTCATTAACGATCAGGGAAATGAGTTTCTCTACTACAAGTAACTGAACAAGTGCATTTGAACCCTAATTTAGTTGAGTTTTATTGTTGTATTCTCAGGGATGGAATAATCCGTAACGAGATGAATGTTCTCAATTTGATCAAACCAAATCATGCTGTGCTCATTGTGGGCTGGGGAACTGGACTTGCGTCTGAAGACAGTAATGAGGTGATCCAGTACTGGATTGTCAAGAATAGTTGGTCCACCAAATGGGGCCAGAATGGATATGCAAAAGTGCAATTCGGTGCTCGCAGCATTGGTCGATATGTTTACTATCCAATTCTGTTTGGTGCATCGTCAGGCGAACAGGATCTCTTCCGGTCCATCATCGTGTACGGTACGGTCTTGTGACTTTAAAATATTAAAATTTAATTTAATTAATTAAAAACAACTTTATTTGCACAGTATTCCTGGCAGTGTTGATATTTGCCATGATGAGCTTCTACTGTGTGGCCCGACTATGCACCAGTGAGTTCTACCGAAAGCGAGTTTGGAAACGTAGGAAAAATTTCCGAATACTCTACTTTCCCAAATTAAAAAACAAATTCAAAGAAAGCACCGAAGGTAAAACACTGACAAACAGAGTGGATGTTTGAGTGGCCCAAAAGTGGCTAAATAATAATAATAATAATAAATTCATTTCAAACTAAATTCCAATTCTGTTTTTCGTTACTGTTTTTAACTTTGAGTTAAGGTTAAGTATTTATTGATTTATTGATCAATCCCACACAAAGTAAAGTTATCATTTTTGATGATGACCTCTTGTTGTTGTTATTTTTATTGTAGCTGATGTTATTGGCGCACTTTGCTAATTATGACAAATGGACCAATTAATTATTTCTTGTTTTTTTGTGTTTGAGTGCATTCGATCACGAACAAAAGTTAATTAGCACTATTTGATTTATTTGAGTAAAGATGTTTGTTTTGGTTTAGTTTTTCCGTATTTAAAACCTTTTTAGAAGTGACAAAATTCACATGACATTGAAGAAGAATATTTTATTTGAAATATTTTCATTTCTAAACATGAGATTACAATGCATTATTGTGTTGTGTGTGTCCAGTGGAATGTTCCATGTCCTGACACAGACATTATGTTTCATGTATACTTTGTAATGTTCAAGTCAGTCCGGCCACAGTCATCGATTACCCATTTATTAGCTTCTCAGCCGAAGCAATTGCTTTGACTTGTGTTTATTGAATTTGATCGATCTTCCTCTACATGTTCTCTCTCGGATAAGACAAAGCATGTACCAACAAAAACAAGAACAAACAACACAAATCTGATCAATCTGATCAGTCATCTTTCTTGGACCATCTTGAATTATTAAAATATTTTCCCATTACACGACCAACTCGATTGTCAACTCATTCCAGCGAATTTCGACTCGAACAATACTTTTGTTCAAAGGCGAATGATTTTTGTCGTGTTTTCTCGAAATTTCACTCATTTATTCTGTTCATTGTTCCTGTGCTTGTTTGGTTTAATTAATAAAAATTAATTAATTTTCAAATATAAAGGCACACACATATAGTTTTTTTTGTTGGAGTTATTATTTTTCAACACACGCCAACTAGTCCGCGTGTACTTTTTGACGTATGTCTGCCTGCTTGCTCGCACATATTCACAATGTAGGTGACGTGGATGAGAGAATTTGGGTTGTTTTTGTGTGTATGAGCATTTTTTTAAGAAGAAAATATTAGATAAAAACAATATTCTAGTTAGCAACCAACAAAATGGCACGCAATTTTGACATTCTCACGCAATTGTGCAGTGTGTGCGCCAAAGTGGACGAAGTGAACCAAAATGGGAAAGATAATTTGAAGGTGATCAATTTGATTATTTAGCGGGAAATAATCAGAATCAGAATTTTATTATCAAGAAAAATTTTGATTTTTCCAGAGAAATTATTATTATTATTTACAGTTACGGTCTAGTAGGACACACTTATGCTTCTAATCGTCTTTATTGGTTACACACGATATGTACAACAACTCGAGGCAACGCCGACACTCCAACTGGCGTGCTCGCTCACTCACACATACTTATATACACAGCTAGGTCCGTCCACAGAGGACGTTACCTCGAAGGATCTAGAAAGGCCCAGGTGATGGCGACTGCAGCGCCATCCCCTACACCATCCACCCAAAATAGAGACCCATCCTTGCTCTTCAGAGTCTTCCGTCTTCTCCACTTCCAATTGCGTAAAGTAGGTCTCCAATCAGCACGACTCCAATCTCGGTTAGGTACATCCGCAAACGAGATCCACCAGCCCATCGGTTCACACGAATAGGCATACTTCTCGAGATCCTTATCGATGAATCCAAAGCAGCTCACTAGAATCACATCACTATCGATTGATGCCTCTTCATCTGCACGCACTTCACATTCAGAGCAATTCTCTTCCTCCTCCTCCTCATTAACTTCACACATCTCCTTATCGGATTCAATAGTCATCGCAGAGTCTTCGACTTCCTCTCCAGTTGACTCAGCCTCAAGACACTGAGCATCTTCCTCCACCAGTTCCATGACATCTTCCACTTCAGACTTCGTCTTATCGGGTTCAATAGGTCTCTCAGCTTGTACGACTTCATCTTCCGGCAACTTAGCATCCTCATCGATCAGCTCAGTGGCGAAGACTTCCACCTTCTGTTTCCTCTTATCTGGAACCTCGACATTCATTTCAGGGTCCTCGGTTGTATCCTCAGACATAACATCCTCTAACTCAGCGACGAGAACTCCATCGGGTTTCTCCTTAACCTCATCCTCGGGCAACTTAGCATCCTTTTCGATCAGCTCAGTGGGGGAGACTTCCAACTCGGGCTTCTTAAAGGAACCATCGACCTTCTTCGCCTCAACTTCGTCTTCGACCAGATCATTAGTGGAGTCTTCCACGTCCGGTATCATTATATCGGGAACATTAGTATCTATCGCAGCAACTTCGACATCATTCGCTGCCTCTTCCCCACTAGGGTCTTCCACTTGTTCGGCAAACTCTGGGTTCGATTCTGTCCCGCCTTCGTCGTCACTCGATTTCACTTCTTCCGGTTGTTCGCATTTGGTCGCGTCTATTTCAGGAACGGGCTCCACTTGCTTCCTTATGATCGTTACCTTCTCATGGCTACCTCCTCTCTCCAACCTCGCGGCTCGCAACATGTATCCAGCGGCTTTGATGACTTTAGCATGCTTAAATTCTTCAGGCAGTCGTAAGATCATCTCACGGTAGTTCAATATAGATTGCTCCACCGCCACTCTTGCGTTTCCCAAACCACTGTTGAGCACCGCCTCGATCACTACCTCATGGGTCCTCAACGTTCGCATGATTTTCTCCACTTCTTCTGTTTCGCCAATCTGTGTCTTCACGACATCAGCTTCACTCTGGACTTCGGCAATAGATGACTCGCACCCTCTCTTCTTCACTTCGGTATTGTCTTTTGGCGTCTCATCGCAAACGGCTTCCATCTGCGCTCTAGCCTCAGGTGATTGACGTCCCACTTCCTTCACCAGAGATACATCAGCAGATTCGTCCACTAATGAGAAAAGCCAGTCGAACTCTGGCATCTCCTCCTCTTCAAGTATAGAATCGTTGCTTCTTTCTTCAGCTTCCGCCGCCGTCGATCGCTCACACTCCTTCAACTTCCGTTGTTCCCAAAGATCGTCAGGACACAACCTTGCATCTTCAAATGCGTCTTTGCAAACTTCAAAAGGTGCGGACTCGAACAATCGCTTCCACCAGACGACTATACTGCGATAGCACTCGCCGTATACTTCCTTCGGCACCTTCTCCAGGCAAGTCTGCTCCAGAACACAAATTCCGTATGCCGCACCTTCATAATTCTCCTCTTTGAATGAGCTTATCACAAAATTCGCGACATCATTCCAGCACTTATCCGCCATCTCTACTTTATGCCCACATAAGTGGCTCAAACGCCTAAAGACAAAATCGTAGATTTTCGCAACTCCGAAAAATAAATATCTTCACATCGACATCAAGATCAAACTTCACTCAAAAGAAAGCAACTCAAAAGAATAAAACTCTTCACCACAACATCAACATCAACGCCAAAACGGGCTAAATAGGCACAAATCGTAGATTTTCACAACAGCTCCGAACAAATAAAACAAAATCGCAGATTTTCGCAACAGCTCCGAACAAATAAAACAAAATCGCAGATTTTCACAACAGCTCCGAACAAATAAAAACAAAATCGCAGATTTTCACAACAGCTCCGAACAAATAAAAACAAAATCTCAGATTTTCACAACAGCTCCGAAACAAATAAAACCAAATCTTCGCATCTACATCAACATCCACATCCAAAACGGGACAAACGGCAAAATTATAGATTGTCACAACAGCTACGAAAATAATAAAAAAAGATCTTCACATCAATATCAACATCAACATCCAAATGGAACAAAAACGGCAAAAATTGTAGATTTTCACAGCAGCTTTAAAAAAAATGATCTTCACATCAACATCAACATCCAACAAAACGGAACAAAACGGCAAAAATCGTAAATTTTCCCAGCAACTTAAAAAATGAACTTCACATCAACATCAACATCCAACAACGGAACAAACAGCAAAAATCGTAAATTTTCACAGCAACTTAAAAATGATCTTCACATCAACATTAACATCAACATCAAACTTCACTCAAAAGAAAAACAACTTCTACTCGAGAATGTATCCACCAGATCGCTTGAATGAAGAACGATCGAGAAAACCGAATCGTAGCCAAATATCAAATATGAACGCAAGCCAACTTCAACATCACCATCAACTCAAAACAACAACAACCTTCGATGCTTGCTTCACAACTCAAATTGGCCACTCAAAGGTCTTCAGGGACGGACTTCGGGTTCGGTAGGAACCGCTGCCACCAGTTACAGTCTAGTAGGACACACTTATGCTTCTAATCGTCTTTATTGGTTACACACGATATGTACAACAACTCGAGGCAACGCCGACACTCCAACTGGCGTGCTCGCTCACTCACACATACTTATATACACAGCTAGGTCCGTCCACAGAGGACGTTACCTCGAAGGATCTAGAAAGGCCCAGGTGATGGCGACTGCAGCGCCATCCCCTACATTACTTGGAATGGCACTTGAAAATACAATCGTATTATTTGTTCATTTATTTATGAGAATTTGAAATTGAGAGTATTATTCAAGTTGTCTGTTTTATAAAATGGAATATTTGTTCAAATGCAATTGAAATTGCAGGACAAATAGGCCTGTCTGTCGGTCGGTCTGTTGTTGTTGTCGTCGTAGAGTGTCAATTTGAATTTGTTATTTCGGCTTTTTTTGTCTCAGCTCAAGCAAACAATATTTTATCCCTTTCTCCGAATGCCACAATTTTTTTGTACTACTCGTTGCAAGTGCATGTCGAGCTGTGTATCGAGTTGATTCAGTTCATCAAGTGCCCATATGAATATATTTCCCCAGTGCGCCATACAAACAAGCAAACACACATCCAACACAAACATTCAGAGCCATTCGTCTAGTGCCTAAATGATCGACAACGTCTCGCAGTACTGTCGTCATCAGTAATATTGACATCGTTTCAGACAGTGTACGGGCGGGTGTGTATGTGTTAGAGTAGATGATATTGTGTGCTGGGCAAAACAAACAGAAATTAGCCGGCTTCCGAATAGACGACTAAATAGGCTTGAGAGACTTGCCGACTAAGTACGAGTAGTAGAAGCGGCGCGAGTCACATTATTGGATCATCGTAGTTGTCGTCTTGGTCGTCGTCTGGAAGAAAGACTAACAATAATTGAGATTGCCATAATGGTCTTTCGTTCTCTCTGTGTGTGAGTGTATTATTGCTGGTACCAAAACTACTACTACTACATACAGAGATCGGGATCAAATGGATGCATCGTGATTCATCTCGAACACAACTGTACTAAAGCAAATTCCTTTCTTTTTGTTCGTTTCTGGTTATTCTGGTATATTCGTTATTTCGTATATTCTTTTATTTGGTCCACATCAGCCTCAATCAAGTCAATACACAGGCACAGAAACTCACAGGCAAAGACAATCATAAAAGCGACTCACTGTTTTTGGGTGCCATCAGTCTCTCTCGAATTTGTCCAGTGCACATGCTTAATGTGACAACACACACTCCAAACAAACAAACAAACAAGCACACAACCAAATCGAAAGTAAAGTCAAATAGTCAGTCCGAATGAGACAAAAAACATCAAAACATCACAAACAACACTCGGTACTTTTCCGAGACATTTATTTTAACCATGAAAAAACAAAATTAATTTTTTTTAAAGTTCTTAAATTCACTGCTAGCTAATTTAAAGTTTCATATAACGCAGTAATAAAGCAAGTTTGAAGAAGTTCATTTACTGTCAGATAACGAAATTGTCATTTATTATTAAAACCAAAGCCAAGAAGAGCCAAATGCCAAATTAGTATTTTGGAGACACAAACATTTTTGCTTGGTTTAACTTTTCAGTTTTTTTTAACAAGAACAGAACACATCTCTGGTATCGTTCAAAACTAAACCTTTACCCTTCAATAGCGTCAATTAGCATTAATTTTTAATTCAAATATTTGTTAATGATTTTATTAATTTTATTAAATTTTAATAAAATAATAATATTTCAACCACACTGAAAAACTTTTTTCTTTCTTTATAAAAGCAAATATTTATTTTTAAATTATCAAAAGTAAAAAATTTTCCTTTATACTATTTTTAAATATATTTTGAAACGCGAAAATTTGAATTTAAAATTAAATTTTGAATCAATCATTTATTAAAATGAAACTTTAATGATTTTTAGGATAGAAAAACAGTTAGTTTTAGATTAAAATCGAATTTTAAAAAAGTATTTTCAACTTTGTATTATTATTTTTAAACAGCAACACATTTTTGTTGTGCCCTCCCAATCGCATCACACATTGCATGTATATGTACGATTTAATCTCGAAATCCGCTTTTCTGGAGCTAATCCTATTAGCGTTGGAATATTATCAATCGAATGCACACAAAAATGCTTCTGCTCTTTTTGAGGGGGATCGGAAAACATGCAGAATCCTATTGATCTCACTTACTGACGAGCTATATGTGAGGACAGCCAGTGCTAATGCCTCTACGCTCGTATAAAGCCTCCAATCGGGTGCCTCCACCAGAATATAAATTTCGAATGTATTCTTTGAAACCTTTTCAATTTCACGGCTAACCCAGTTGGTCTTTTTTGCTGTTTCTTTTTCGTATTTTGGTTAATATTGAGCATTGTACTGTACTCTCTCTCTCTCTCCCTCACAATCGGCAACCGCCCGTGTGCGGCTAAAAAAAGACCATAATTTATCAAAAAGCCCAAGTAGGCATAATAATAATAATAATAATAACGGAACTATTAATAATATTATTAGTGAGAGGTGCAACGTGAGTGTGAACCGGTACACCACCACCAAAATGTGTGTGTGTGTGTGTGCTTGTTTTGAAAGTGTCAAATCTAATGGCATTTTAATCCGACCCTGCCACAAATGCTTTTCAGCACACACAAATTCAAAATTGTATGGGAAATGAGTGTGCAATTTACATTTACATTGGCTAAAATTTGTGTGTGTGTGTGTCTGTTTGCTCAAATATACGCTTTATAGACTAATGCAAGAATTGCTATTTGGAAAAAATATTAAGCCAAAATAAATAAGAAAAATATTTTCTTTAATAAACAAACAATTTGGCGGGTGAGTGGGAGAAGTGGCTCAGTTGTATTGCTAGGTTGTATAGAACCGAATTTCGTGAATGAAATTTGGTCACATCGTGAGCTCACCAGAAGGATGAGAGAGTGAGAGAGGCCGCTTGTACGGAATGTCCTCATGCTCGAGCGTCTGTCTGTGTCAGAGTGACTGTCAGTGTCCGGCACAAGTGACTACACTGTTTCGTGTATGTGTGCTAGCGCTGAACATCTCTCTGACTCGAGTGTGTGACTCATAGTTGTGATGGCAAAAAGGCCTCGCCACCATTTGGCCCTCGCTGTCTCATTCTGCCTCGAAATTCGCTATAGAAGGTCGCCACAACGTGTGAAGGTCTTTGGGGTAAGGCGCCCTCTCTCCCTCTCTTCTCTCTCTCTCACGGAATGCCTCGCGTTAAAGGCAGAAGCAATTTGGGTCTCGTTGCTGGTCTCGTCTGTGCGCTATTTAGTATTCGATTGATGTTGCACTCGCATAGACAGTGTGTTCCACTCGGCCTCACTCTGCCTCACTCTTCACCAGCAGCCGAAGAGATGTTGGAACAGTTTAGTGCACCAGCATAGTTTGCCTCATTGCTCGGCATCGGCTTGCCTCATTGCATTGCCGTGCTTCTGTGGATATTTTACTTTTGGCTTGAGAAAAAGCTTCTGCCGAGAGGAAACGCGTAAAGCGAGTACTACACTCCACTATAGACCACTAAGAAGCATTCTCCATTCTACTCCACAAGAAGAAAAGAATATTCTCAATCAAAGTGGTCTCAGTGTTGTGTCTGTGTGTGGTGTGTTCCATCTGATTTCGGAATTGGTGCGCCAGTGTGGTCATTCATAAATACAGTGAGGATCGAAGTCGGACGGACAACATCTACCCTGGTGGCACACGCACAGCCCAATAGAGCCGAATAGAGATACATTCGTCATCTCCTTGTTCGTGTTTGCTTGTTCGTAGCTCGTGTTGTTACCATGTTCTCAGTGCCCCCACAGCGAGAAGTGCTCTCAGTGGACCAAGCAAACTTTATTCCATCCGTCTGGTGCACTGTCCGCTTCAATTTACCGCTACCCGAGTAAAAGTACCCGACAGACAGACAAAATGTCGATGGGAAGAGCCTCTTTGCGTTGAACACTGCCAAGGCGACTCATCCTAACCTCAATGACTTATCATCGAACACCACATTACCACCATCAGCGAACACGTAGTACGAGCACGACAACAAGAAAGTGTCGTCAACATCACTCGCACAATGTCGTGTCCTGAATTTTAAGGTCAAGCCCTATTGTCCAGTGCAGTCACTTTTGGTTGTTCATTCGGTGCCAATTGACCTGTGTTCTCAATGTAAGTGAATCAATGTGCGACAAAGCCATTTGTCACATATTTCAACACTCAAATCACTCAACAAAAATTCCTCTCTAAATTGATCCCAAGCGCGCGCTTTTGTTCGCTTGTGCCAATCTGACAAATAGTCGGCAAACAAGTCCCCAACTAAATCTAGTGTACACTCAATTATGAACACTAATCTCCACACTCAACGGTGCACAACTCACTTTCTCCCTTCAATTCAAACAAATTGCGCTAATTCCATTCATACACTTTTGACACAAAACGGAAAATTATATTAAACACTGAAATAATAATACAAATTTGCAATAATAATAATATTTTGTGGCAATTCCGCCGACCGCTTTCAACCCACGTAAAACTTTATTAAAGTTACACAAGTGCACACATCCTCTCTCACTCAAATTGCGGTGTTTGTGCAAATCATAAAACTTTATGGCACACCACCTTTTATGAGAGAAATGTAATTGAAGCGAATTTAATGAATTCCAATTTGTCCAAAACATTGTTTCAAACAATTTGGTGTTTTGTTTTGTTTTATTTTGCTAATTAAAACTAAATCAACATTCCAACGACAGCAGCAGCAGCAGCATCAACAGCAAACAAACAAAAATCTCCGTTAATTAAATAATAAATAATTAACGATTCGCTATATATAAAATTCTTACGAATTTGTTTCTTTTTAATTATTCAAAACTTTTAATCCAGCAAATAGACTCGAGTGCCACTTCACATCTTTTTTCACCTCAAAGTGAAACAATGTTTCAAATAGAATCAGTGTTCTCTTTCAATAAGACTTATCTCGTGATTTGATTCCGATGACGTTCACAAACGTGATTCTTCAATTATTGATACAAACCACAATAATAATCAAATAATAATAATAATAATAATATATTCTGATTTCGATTGCACCACATCACATCGCCGTAATGATCTACGATTCATTGCTTTATTCCATCTGTTCCTTATGCTCACTGGCTCGGGTTTCGATCAAAACAAATTAAGCACCAAACCTGAGTGGGAAGAATAATAATAATAATTCCAAGAAAATCATACCCTGAAAATATGATCCCACAGTGGTTCTCTTTTCTTCTTCTTTTTTCTCGTCAATAAAATCAATAATTTATGGTCAAATAAAGCTTAGAAGTTAATTAATTATTGATAAGTGTTGATTCAGTGCACTGTCCCACCGAACACACCGAGCCACTTAGAGACACTTTGTACTTTTCCAGTCATCGTCTTCAGTGTTTCCATCGTCCATCACGATCACAACAGCAGCAACATCACCATCACCATCATCATCACGATACCTTGATTTAATTCAATTCCGAAATCCACTCCGAGTCAATTGCCCACCATTCATTGATTCCCACCAAAACCAAGAAAGAATCCATCAAAATAATTTTGATATATAAATAATTAAAACCGTCAACAACAATTATTTCACCGATTTAATTGCAACATTAATCAGTTTGATTTAATTTGTGCTTTAATGCACTTTACGCGTTAATTAATTTGTGTTAATTTGAGGCGAGCGCGGCACACAAAAAACAACAACAAAATCGATATCCTTTTCATTGCTCAATTTTAAACTGGACGTTCATCCTTTTTTTGTTCATGCTGTTAATTAATTATGAAAAATGAATTATTGCTTTAATTAATTAGTGTGCAGACTAGTAGAAAGAGAAAGGCAGAACAGGCTCGCATTGTTTCGCTAATTAAAATATTCTCATTAGACACAACTCAACGTCCATTTAGCATCGGCGAGAACACAAAGAGGAGGAATTTCACTGTGACAGAGTTTTGAAAGAGAGACTTTGGCAGGTTATTGCATTATTACATTATGCTAATTTGTGTGTGAGTGTGCACCAAAACACAAATTCCATCAGCACAATTTAATATATTCGCGGCACACCAGTTGGCTTTAATTGCAAACTTTTCCATCGACAGAATATTTCAGTTCTAACAGTTTTGGAAATTATTTCTTTTCTCAGTAATATTTTTCTCTCTATAATTTTAAAATTATAAATTATTTTTAAATTTTCCTTTTGTATTTAAATTTAAATTGGATTCAACAAAAGATGCATTTTATCTTTAAATATCCGCTCGAATAGTTTTCCACAAATAATTTTGCTAAACAATTATTTGTGCTCGAATTCCCCAAAGAGAAAAGCTTTCCGAAACTATTTACCTGAAATTGACTTTTTGTCGCTAGTGCTTTTGTCCTGTCCAAATTGATTCTTTCGCTATTCTGAGCAAATAATTTATATTATTTTGTATTTTTATTCGCTTTTAAACGAGTTTTTCAATTGAAACATTCTGCATTAGAGTGCAATGCAGTGAAGTGACAGTGTAAGGCAGGGTCAATGCAATAATAATCGTCCTCGTCGTCGTTGTACACCATTCTATTGATTAATTGTCATTTGTGTTATTATTTCGGTGCAATAATTCATCAGCAGCAGCACCAGCAGCGGCAGAAGAATTAATTTGGTCTGCATAATCAAATTAGTGAGCGAGACAGCATTGCGTCATTAATCACCAGTGCAGGCAGAGTGTGTCATAATTGTGCGCAATGATGATGTAGTCGGTCCTGTGAGCATCAATTATCATCAATTTGTACGCTGTAAAATAGTATTGAGATTATATACTGCATACACACATTTGAGAGACACTTATTTTTGTATTCTGTAACATACAACTATTATTATTATTACATATATTGTCATTATCACTTAAACACGAAACACGCATCAAACGCATCATCAAATCATTGAATCAAAATGCCAATCAAAGACAATTTGGACTTGGTGCCGGACAAGATGGTTCGCAAAGAATCGTCTGAAATTGATTATGGCTCCACGGGTGGCAGTGTGTGCGGAGGTGGAAGGGAACTTGCGGGGACCAACTCCAACGGCACACTCAACATGAGCAATGAGAATCACAATGGACATGGAGGCATGGCTGAGCCAGAACCGGTGGTGAACAATCCTTGCTTACGCTCGTTCAAGGCATGCTGCAAAAAGAAAGCCGATTTCGGTAAAGTGAACACAAAAAAGACAATTAATTTGAGATTATTTTTAATAATATGAAATATACTTTTTTATTGTTGTTTGTGCTTTCATAGGTCTGGAAGATACTTTCTGGATTTCGTTGCTGATTATATTAATAATTTTCGCGATACTCAAGACCACAACTCGAATGAACTGGACAAATTGGGGCTACTTTCTGTTGGGCTCTGTCATTGTGCTCATTCTGCTGTACTGCATTGCGGCCACATTCAATAAATTTGTGCTCGACGACTCGACCACAGCTCATTGGAACGCTCACGCACGATTCACACAAGCGGCCATACAGGAAAGGCTTCGAGAGGAAGAGCACCGGGTTCATGTGATCGCACCGCCGAAAATGGGTGGCGCAAAGTTGAACATTATCTACACGGTGGGCGATGTGCCCCTGGTGAGGGACAGTTCCGGTCGATCCGCCGGTGGCACTCGACACCCCAGTTCGGGCTCGCTCGGACTGAGCGGTGGTGGTGCCGGAAGCAGCACCTCGGGTACTCCGACAACCGCGGTGGCCTTGGCAACCTCCGCACTGATAGCTCCAACTGCCTTAACCGCGGCTTTGGCATCGCCCGCCAAGACACCGCCACACGGGCCACCGAGCAATGCACAAGTGACCACGGCCATTGTGACCCAACCGAGCAAGTCTGCAGTCACTCAACTCGAGGCCATCATCGACTTGTCCGAATCATCCGCGAGCTCATCTTCGTCGACATCCAGTTCGAAGCAACCCCAACAACTGGCACAATCCACCAATAAAACGGTGCCCTCAACGATTATGCCCGAAACGATCGACGAAGAATCAGAAAATGATCGAATAGAATCACCGTGCGATAAAGTAATCATCGACGAACAGAAACGGCTGCTACAAAACGATACCGAGCCTAAAACATAAGCCTAAAATAAAGTTAACTTATAGAAGCGCCATCTCCATCTGGTGGCAATGGTACAAACGTAATTGTTGTTTCATACATTTTTTCATTGGTCTCAACGAATTGTTCATTTGTTAATTTATTAATAATATTATATAATGTTTTAATCTATAATCATCACACACCCACACATACACAAAACATAAAGCCAAAGACAATAAAGTGAATGTAAATTATAAAATACGATTTGTAAATAAAATTGATTACGTTAATTTGTTGCTTATTTAGTAATAATAACGACCAGACTGATTCTGTAATCCAGTCCAGACAGTCTAAGGTTTTGAAATCTTTTAGAGTTGAAGATATTCCTTCTTTTATTTTAGATTGCCTCTGTGGTCAAACAACGAACGCGGTCGTGGTCCAATCTTCATCCTTGTTAGGACTATCGGTGAGGTAAATACGATTGGCTCGGTTGAACTCGTTAAATATATTTTTGGATCAGTTGCGCCTCGGAAATTACATTTGCCAATCCTTCTACAGATGTCAAACAGAAAACTAATAAGTAACTGTGCATTCAATTATTTTTTGAAGTATTTTATAATATAACAACATAGATATTGCCATCTAGTGACTTAGATTGCAACAAACCATTTCGTTTGGAATTATGATTTAAATGAATCACGTGTAATAATAGTCAAGGAAAAATCTCGAAATATCATGACTAAGCAAAATAATTCCATTTGGTGTATAGTAACGTTGACTTTACTCAGTCTAGAACGTTCTCCGATCAATTTGGCATTCGATTGGTTCGATTTGTGAGTCAATAGTACGATTTTGCCTTACAACAACCATTCGATCGAAAGGCAACGTTCATTATCCCTCTGTGCTCCACTACTGTTCTCTCTGACCTAGCGAGTTTATTCAACTTTGTGACTGTCACCCGAAGTACCTCTCTCCTTGTCTTCCTGTACCTGTACAGTACTTCTCTCACGCTCTCTTGCAATGGTCGACTATAGCAAGTGGAAGAAGATCGATATCTCCGACGACGAGGATGACACTCATCCTAACATTGACACCGCGAGTCTCTTTCGAATGCGTCACCGTGCCCGACTAGAGCGTGCCGAACTGGAGCGCAAGACTCGTGACGAGTGGGCCGAGAAGAAATCGAACGTCGAAAAGAAACTCACTCAGAATTTGTCTGCCCAAGAACAAGAAGAGCTCAATCGTGAAATGGCGGAACTTAACGAACAGAAGGCCAAGATGGACAAGCGCTCTAAGCTGCAAGCGTGGAATGTGGACACGATCAGCTCTGACTCGTGGAGCGGTACTGTGCTCAACAAGAAGTGCCTTGCCGAGAGAAGCCAGACCGTTGAGTCCGAGGAAATCACCGAAGAGGAACTGTCTGGCTACGGTGATCATGTTCAAAAGTACGAAGCCCAAATCAAAGAGTTTGCTTTCCACTCTCGCTTCGAGGAGTGTCGTCGCTATTTGTTGGCTCATCCCAACATAGTCAACTCGTTCACTCTGGACTATATGAGCCTGTGGTGCATCCAGCTTCATCTGGACAACAAGAATGCTCTCCTCGAACACGTGTCCCGTCAAGCTGTGATGATTCAGCTTATCTTGGATCTGGCCAAAACTGCTGGTGGCGGTATCGACCCACGTTCTTGCCTCTCCTTGTTCTTTGACCGTTCCGCTCAGTCCCGAACCAAGTTTGATCAACTCTTGGCTGACGAGTTGGCGGAGTACAAAGGGCGTATCGACCAGGCTGCTCGGATGCGAATTCAGCACGAAATGGAGAAGCAGGAAGCCAATCCCGAGTCACTGGTCGGTCCTGGTGGATTGAACGCTCAGGAGGTGTTCGAGTCACTGCCTCCCGAATTGCAAAAGTGCTTCGAGTCACGCTCTCGTGAAGAGCTCAACCAGGTCTTTGCGAACATGGAGCCTGACGTGGCCGACTATCATCTTCAACGTTGCATCGATGCTGGCCTGTGGACCACCGCTCGAGACGAGAACGACGAGGACGAACAAATGCTGGCCAAAATTCTCGAACAGCAGAATGAGCTAGAATCGTTTGGCTCTGCTGGCGATGTCGAGTCAGTCGATCTGTCCGATGACACCGAAGTGGACTAAAGTGTGGAGAGTGTTCATTGACTCTGCCACGTGTCACTAGCCATTAGATTTAATTGACTGCCTTTGGAAATTCATTTACAAATTATTATTTTTATTATTAACACTCATTTGTAATTAAAATTATTTTATTATTTTGACAAATTATTGTTAGCAAAACTTTAATTTAAAATAATAATAAATTGCTACTGCCTGCAATATTAATGTATTTCTAAAATATCATTAGTGGTTTGTCACTGGCTGGCACTCTTCGGTAAAATCGATAGTTTAATTGAAATGATTAATTGAGTGTGGCGAATAATAATTACTCATGAAATTTTTAATGATTAATTTTTATATTTTGTTTTTGTATCGAATTATCGCAATTTAGTTATCTTTAAAACTCAGCAAGTATTTGTAAATTATTTTATATAAAATTATTGACTATTTACTATTGACTATTATTATACACAAAGAAAAATTATTAAAGTAATTAACATTTTAGTTTACTCATTTTTTTTGAATTTCTATTGAACACTAAAAGTGGTCTAAACAAATCATTCATTTTGCACCAAAGATATTTTTGCATAGATTCGGACACTGAATTATCAAGATGAACCAAATATTGAATGCAATCCATCGGATTGGCGAAATTGTTAAAATGGACATTTGCAAAATATCTCAATGTTTTTATGCTACAATGAAATACACAATCGAGTGTAAGAATTGTCTCTATTTCGCATTCATGTTTCGCGTTTTGCTGTTCACATATTTGATGATTCGTTCGATCACTTTCATGATTATGATTGGGTCCAGTTATCAATGGCCACTGTGGCAGGTGGATGCAATTGCACACTTAATACACCAAAACTCAAATCAATTCGATCTAATATCGATGGTTTCAGTTAATTTTTGTTTTCTATTTTACTATAATACCATACGTGCGGCGCTTAATATTGCCAATTGTTCGCCAACATGGAAATGGTTTTACAAACTGGTTGTCATCTCTCAGGACATTTATTATCAAAGCATAAAAAGTGTGAATCAAATTGAAATAATTTCAAAGCAAAAAGAATTAAAATTACAAAATAAATTCAATAAAACAATTTTTGCGATATTCAGAACTATTCTTAAAGTTTACATTAAATATAATGTTCACTTTGATATTTTCAAGAAAATGGAAAACATAAATAAGAAAAGATTATTGTATTTTGGACCATCAATTATCCCAAACATTCGACCCAATCTTGTATTGAAAATTGTTTATCGTTTGATTGTGATAGACAATTGTCTTTAAAGTCAATTTGATCATCCAATTGACAGTTTGTATGCTGTTTCTATGTTCTATTAATCATTGACTAATCAATTATTATCTCTAGTTTTAATTTATATCACGATTGTACAATTAAAACTACTTTTAGAATTGCGTTGGCCATTTCCTTGCTATTTTCCTTTGCAAATATTAATTGAGGGCTCATTGTCACATTACGCTCTCATTCTATTTATTCAGTGTACTTTATTTTATAGTGCTTGCGGATTAATCATCTCATTGATTTATCAATCACAGATTCAATATGATTTAGATGGTGTGACACAAATATTGACAAATTCAAGACTCTGTCATTATTATGTAAAATTATTCAAAATCAACAATCTTTTTCAAAATCACATGTCCTTGTGCATAAAAATGATCAATTTTAATAGAGATGTATTTGGAATTGTATTATATGGCTTTATAATCACCCAAATACCTGTGAATGTGGATATGCTGAGGAGGTTGTACTTCAAGAGAAATACATTCGGCCCAATTGTTGCAATTTGGTCTATGTTTGTCTATCAATCTACTTCATTTTGTATTGTTATTTTATTATTGGCCAAAATCAGTAAAATTCTTTAGAAACCGGAATACTACTGCAGAAGGAAACTGCCATTGTCTTCGACTTTCTCTCTGAATTCTGAAAACAAAATTAAAATTCTATTTTGCAATACACTTTATGATTGATGTGATGTTTGAGTTGTAATTAATTAAAATTGGCACATGACTCAGATGTCAAGATGGAAAGCATTGTAATTAATCCTTATGATTTATTAAAAGTAATTATTTTTAAATTATATACTTTTAAGAATATATTTATTTGGACAATATATGAAGCAGGTATATCGATTCAATATTTCACCGGGTTAGCAACAACAAGGCAAAGCGTTCCTTACTTTTACTCTTGAATATAGAGTTGAAAATATTGTTTTGACATTTAAGTAGCTTATTACAAAGTTAATTTAAACAAAAATGAAATTAATAATCATGAACATTATACGTAAATTGCAATATTTTGCACAAAATATAATCGAATTTAATATTTGTAAAATACGAAACGGTTTTTACACCACCATGAAGCACACAGTCGAGTATCACAATACTTTTATTTTATTACTGGTATTTTAAAAGATTGATTTACATAATTTATACAGTAGGCTACTTATAACATGTTTCATTTTCCATGATTGACAATTCTCTAATTCAATATAAATTGCAACCACGCTGAATTAGGCATTAGCTTCTCATGGACAATCTGCTTCATCGCTTTTCTAGTGGTCCTCGTATTTACTGTCTTTCCAGTGAAACCGGAGTACTGATAAGAAAATACCATTCCGACTGGTTCGAACACGTTCTCTGTGGATTCTACAAACAAAATTCGTTTTTAATTGGACATTTTATGATCAATAGTTTGTTTGAATTGCCATTAATTAAAAAATAGACATACGTGAGTCATATTGAGAGAATTCCATTGCAATTAGTTGTTCTAATTTGTCAAAAATAATTCAAATAAATTATTTTTAAATTATTGAATTAGACAGTTTATGAAGCAGATATACAGCAGACCCCATATCTCATTTATTCTGGTTGGCAACTGCACTGCAAAGCGTTCCTAACTTTGACTCCTGAATGATTATTTTCAGTTGAGTCAAAACGACATTTACATAACTTATTGCAAATTTTATTTTAACCATATTCACATACAGCTTAATTCAAATTGATTTTAATAAAAAATGAAAATACTAACAAAGGACAATATTCGAAAATTGATATATTTTCTAGATATAGTAATCGAAATGAATATTTGGAAAATCCGAAAATGCTTTTACATCACCACGAAGTATATGATTGAATATCACAATTCTCAATTGATGAAACTCCATTTTCTGTTTGAAACTTTTCTAGTAAAAGGTTTAATCATTCGTTCAATTCTGTTAATTCTGATGATCAATTCCAATTATGAACTTCGTCTTTGGCAAGTGGATACGTTTGCATATTATTTTTATCAACACCCAAATCAATATGACATAATGTCAGTTTTATCGTTGAATTGTTTTGTCATATTTTACTTTTTCATCAAATGTGTTTTTCTAAACATTCCTTGTCATTCGCTAACTTGGAATTGGTTCTATCGGGTAGTAGTAATTAACCAAGATATCTATAATCGGAGCAAGAAATCTCAATGCGATATTAAAAGAATATTCAAACAAAGAGAAACTTGCAATTTAATAAGCATACAAAAACATTACCCATTTGTCCCTAAACTAATTCGCAAATTTTACATCAAACTCAAAGTCCAATTTGAGATTTTCACGAATATGGAAAATATCAACAAGACACGATTGCTCAATCATCGCCATTCAATCTTTACGAACATGTCAGCAAAGCTTCAAGAGAAAACAGTTTTGCTGTTGATTGTGATTGATCAAATTTGTATGATTGTCCAAATAGCAATTGGTAAATATGATTGCTTAATGAATATTAATATCATTGATGATAATTAATTATTATTTTTATACAGTTGTGTTTTTTTGTGTATTGTGTTTATTGTACTTCTCAACTTTGCTTCGACCATTTCCATGGTATTTAGCATTCGAAATTCTACTCGACAACTTGTTGTTCGCCTATTATATAATTCAATATTTTCAGATTGCATTATTTTTGTTTTCATTTATACTATTTCTTAATTTTCTTTATATATCACAGATTAATGGTGATTTTGATAGTTTATCCAGAATACTGACGAATTCTAAAGGTCAAAGGTATTACTTGAAACTAGTTCAAATCAACACTTTCTATAAGAATCACATGAGCATTTGTTTGAAAATCATCAACTCGAATCGAGATGTGTTTGGAATGGTCATGTTTGCTTACTTGCTCACCAACATTCCAATCAATGTGGATATGTTGAGAAGGATTTATTTTAAGAAAAACTTGATGAACGAAATTACTGTCATTTCATTTATATTTATGGTCCAAATAATTACGTTTTTCCTTACGTTATTATTATTAGCTAAACTTTGCAAAATCATGCATCGACCAGTGACAATTATTCCGCGAATTCAGTACCAATTGCTGTCTCACTCGATCAGACATAAACTCAAATTAGATAATTTGCTGTTTCGCCTCTCAACTGGTCCCAAGTATGGCATCAGCATTGGACCACTCAGTGCAGTGACATTTAATATTGTTTTTGAGGTTTGCTATTTATATAATTCAATCTATAATTCACGTTCATTTAATTCTAGATAATAGTTATTTACATTGGCTTTGTCATGTTTGTCTTTAGCTTTCAATATGGAACAAACATTCAATGAACATTCAAGAGTAACAGTGAAAGGTACCACACTTTGGCTCCTGTTCGGTTAAAACTCGTTTGCTCGGGATTCTAAAAATAAAATTCATTTTTCATTCGACAATACACTTTACCATTTATAACTAAAATGCAATAATTATATACTTGGAAAGAATTACTAATTACTAATTTATTATTATTTGAATTAAATGTAATTAAAATAAATTATTTTTAAATTATTTACTTGTACAATTAATAAAGTAGCCTTCCTTTCTCATTTTTTATATCAATATGCAGCGACAATTGAAAATTATTCCAATATTTCACTACAAATTGCCTTCCAATTCTATCAGACTTTCTTCGCCGCTTTTCCACTGAGTACAAATAAGGCATCAGCATTGGACCACTCATGAGTGCAGTGACATTTAACATTTATTTTCTAAATATCTACAAAATAATTATATTACTCGTAATATAACGTTTGGAAATATATTTTTAGATCACCGTCGTATACATTGGCCATCTCATGTGTGTGCTTGGCTTTCAATTTGGAACAAAAGTTCGATGAATTACCTTTTGGCATGCATCACCTATTCGCTATTGGCTATAGCTAGCTATAGCGAGCTATATGTTGTGTGCGTTGTTAAGATCGCCCACTGTGCGCCTCTGTTGGCTCTTCTCGGTTGTGTTGTTGCACAAGAGGCCTGCAAATGCCAAATTACTTTATGACTCACACAGCCAGTGCAGTGCAGTTGGTTACTTTCCTCTTGTGCGTATGGGGATCGAGTTGCATACGTTTGCATTGCGTTCCTGTGCGAGTGCAATATACCGGTTTACATGCACCATGAACATGAACATGGCCACCGTGAGTAGAAGTGGCGATGCAGTGGTAGAGGCATTGTGCATTGAGTGCAGCAGGACAGCGCCCCATGCAGCAGCACTAGCGCTTTCCTGTGTTTCCTCGTACATTCCAGTTGTTTCCGTCTGCTTTGTGTAGCCTCACTATTTAAGAGACCTCCACAGAAAGGCCTGCTGTTCATTTGTGACTTGAAATACGCCAACTTCACACCGACACTAAACTTGCCAAGTACACGTCATCGCTCACTGTACTTTCCGTGCTAATTTATATTCCAATTTATAAACTCATAATTTGTTTCATCTACTCTTGTTATGTGTGGTTATTATCAAGACGAAAGGGAATGTCAAGATAAGCAGTCTACTACTGCTTCTGACATCGACCGCCACATCGCAGCTGCTCGTACTACTCGCCAGTACGACGACTCTCAACGAAAGTCTTACAACAACGATCGTGATTATTACGGCAACAATTCACGACCTTTGCGGGAATCGAATCGTACTCCCAACTATCCTCGGTATCCTGACCAGCGTCAAGCCAACTACGACGGTCGTCGTTCTACTGAGAATTACTCTCGAAACCGTCAGCCGACTAGTGACTCATGGCGCAAACCGGCTCATGCTGATGGCAGCACCAGTCCACGGGCTGATAATCCGATTGTAAGTGAACGAATCCCTGAGAATCGTCCTAGAGACAGAAACTTTGCTCGCCCTCGCTACGATGATGATGACTGGACTCAACTGCTTCCAAGGAATGAAAACTATGAAGGGCAACTGTTCTCAGCAGTGCACACAGGCATCAACTTTGACAAATATGACGACATCCCAGTGCAGGTGTCGGGCAATGAGTGTCCACCACCGATTGATTCCTTTGAGGATACCAACCTGAATTTGACTCCGATCATTTTGAACAATGTGCAACTGTGTCATTACACGAAGCCAACCCCCATACAGCGCTATGCGACACCAATCATTAGTCAGCGGCGTGACTTGATGGGCTGTGCTCAAACTGGTTCTGGCAAAACTGCTGCATTCCTGATGCCCATTTTGAACAATGTGTTCGTTGATGGTCCTGCCAAAGTAGGTCATTTGCAACGTCGTCGGCCGCATAAGCCGTTGATACTCATCCTTGCACCCACTCGCGAGTTGGCTGTTCAGATTTATGACGAAGCCAAGAAGTTTTCTTACCGCTCTCGTATTCGGCCATGCGTGGTGTATGGCGGCTCGGATGCAGGTCAACAGATACGTGATCTCGACAATGGTTGTCAACTTTTAGTTGCAACTCCTGGACGACTGATTGACATGATTGAACGAGGCCGAATTAGTCTTGAGAATGTATCGTATCTTGTTTTGGACGAGGCAGATCGTATGTTGGACATGGGATTTGAGCCACAGCTTCAGCAGATTGTTCTACAGAGCAATATGCCTCCAACTGGAATTCGGCAAACTTTGATGTTTTCGGCTACATTTCCAAAGCGAGTTCAAATGCTTGCTCAGAACTTTTTGAGCGACTATATCTTTCTCACTGTTGGACGTGTTGGCAGTACATCGGAAAATATCACTCAAAGTATTGAATGGGTCGAGGAGTCAGACAAGCGGTCAACTTTGCTCGATTTGCTTACAGTCGTAATGCCCGACACTGAGTCGCTTATTTTGATTTTTGTGGAAACCAAGAAGGCTGCAGATCAACTGGAACACTATCTCGACTCTAATGGATTTCCTGTGAACAGTATTCATGGGGACCGATCGCAGGCTGAGCGCGAGAATGCCCTGTACTCTTTCCGTAAAGGTATTACTCCTATTTTGGTTGCAACTGCCGTCGCTGCACGTGGACTTGACATTCCCAATGTTAAGCACGTGATCAACTTTGAATTGCCAAAAGAGATCGAAGAGTATGTCCACCGAATTGGTCGTACTGGCCGTGCCGGTCACCAGGGTCTGGCCACTTCGATGTTCAACGACAACAACCGTGGTATTGCTAAGGACTTGTACGAAGTGATGCTCGAGACCAAACAGCAGGTTCCCGACTTCCTCAAAAGTATGTCATATGACGATTCTCGCGGAGCAGGCGGTTACAACAAACGTTATGGTGGTGGCGGCGGAGGCCGACGCAGATATCAAAATGATAACTTTGCATCCCGTGACTTTCGTCAGTCATCTGACAGTAGTCGTGCTCCTCCTTCTCGAAATGGGGGCTCATTTTTCCCGAGCCAGAATAGACAACAATCCAATTCAAGCAGTTGCTGGTAAATAATTAAATAATTATTATTAATTATTCCATTGTGTTTAGACGTAGACAGATGTTTTGTTAGTTTTAGATCTTAAATTAAAATGTATTATTAAAATAACATCTAAATAAAATACTTTTAGTCCAAAAAAAAGTGTACGAGACCTATTTGATGATTATTACTGCTGGAAACGCACAATTGTTTGCTCTCAACCTCAATGCCTCAGTGTAGTGGCACTCACATACGCACAGTACTGTATGGAAGCTATAATTAGCACAATACTGCTACAAACCAGTTTGACAATTGATAATTTTTGCACTACTCGTTTGTCTGCATCATTGAATGTGAGTTATTGAGTTTGTCTATTTAATATTTCAAGATCAACCAACGCAAAATGTTAACGAATAAAAAGAAATGTAAAGTTTGTGGCGATAAAGCTAACGGTAAAGTACATCATTGAATATCATTCACTTTAATATTCAATTTACTCAAATGCAGGTTTTAATTATACGGCACTGTCGTGCCGATCATGTAAAGTATTCTTTCAACGATATCAATCAATGGTTTGTCAATAAATGATTCGTTTTGTTATTTCTAAATTAACATTTTACATTTAGAATTTTAAATGTGTCAAGGAGGACTGCTGTACACTGGACACAACCACTCGATCGTGTTGTAAGAAATGTCGTCTAGACAAATGTTTTGCAATCGGAATGCAACAAACAAAACAAACAAATAATGCAATCCTGTCTCCACAAATAAGTTCGCTTCGTTCTCTATTGGAAGTGAATGTTGACAATTTTGATTTGACAAAGGAAATGACAAACTTCCTTGTGAAACAAAAGCGCACTTCACCATTTGCTCTCACTCCTCAAGAATATGAATTGATTTCTCATACGAGTTGTGCAATTGATTCTGCATTTGAAAATGAGAAGAATCAACAAATTATTGGAGAGTATTCGGACATACAGACGATTATTAACATGTCATGGAGTGAGATCTATGCGAGGAGAATTGTTCACTTTTGCAAGAATATGTTTGCATTCAAATCGATGAAACCAGATGACCAGTTGATTGTGTTGAGAAGCTTTGTGATGGACATTCTGTCAGTTTGGAATGCATTTCTGTGGGATGCAGACACGGGTTCAACTCTTATGGCTGTGGTATGTGTCTTAAAAAGATTTTTAAAATTTACTAATATTTCAATGTCTTAGAACAATTCGGGTTCTACACAATCATCAGTAGTTCGTTTCATAATGACAGTAAATGACAACAGTTCACCAGTGGGTACATTGAGATGCAATGAAAATTTCAATTTTCTTACAAATTTAAACGTTGAAATGGAAAACGATTACACAATACGCAATTTGGTAATTCAAAATACAATTTTAAATAAATTCACAGATTAAATTAAACTTTCAGGTTATTGCACAACTTTTGTTTTATCCAAGCCAAGATTCTGTTTCATGTCCAGAATTTATCAAGTATATTATAGACCATAAAATATGAATTTTAATAATTATGTTTTTCTTTTGTTTACAGATATCAATACTTTGTCTACAGTTATCTGTTGAAGCGCTATTTGATGCACAAATATCGCAACACTCAAAAAGTCAAACATAAATTCACTTTATTGACGGACAAACTCAACAAATTGACCCTCATTAAGGAGATTAGCAAAATTTGTCTTTTCGAAACTTGTGCTGATCGAGTACCGGAATTGTTTTTAGAAATTTTTAATTCAAAATAAAACAAAAACACGCAACTGATTTACTGTTGTCCACCGAAAAGTTCTTTAATCAAATCTTCTCTTGCGAATTTTTGATTGAGCACTAATGCACCACTGTCGCTGACCAGGATAGATCCTGTAATGTTTTTCGCATCGTCCGATGCCAAGAAAGAAGCAAGATTCGAAATGTCTTCCGGAGCACCAATTCGTTTCATGAGTGACTTGCATTCAAGTAGATAGTAAAATTTGCCCATTAAGTTTGGATCATTTTGACCGGCTGAACGTGCAATCGAAGTGCGAACAATTCCCGGGCTGTTGGAAAAATGTTGAGATTGAAAATCAATAATAAAATAATAATAAAATAAATCAAAATAAATCGTACTTGACTGAATTGACACGAATATCTTTTGGACCCAACTCTAGCGCAGAAGTCTTTGTGATCATGTCAAGGGCTGCTTTCGAGGCACTGTACACGAGCTCAGCCTAAGTGAAACAAAACCAAACGTTCCAAATTAAATTCTCAACTAATTAGTGAAACAATATATTTACCGGTTGGATTGCAACCACACTTGAAATGTTGATAATATTGCCTTTGGACTTTTGCAGATGTGGCACTGCAAGTTGAGTCAACTCAACAATCGTTTTCACATTCAACTTGAACACACTGTCCCACTCTTCAAGCAAATTTGCACTTGCCAATGTTCCATCTGGTGTGGCACCGCCAGCATTGTTGACCAGAAAGTCTAATTTACCAAATTTGTTGACCGTCTCATTGATCAATCGTTTTGGCAGAGCCTCCTCCTGTTCAAGGTCTCCAATGATCTTCAATGGGACAGTGCCACTGATTTGTTGAATTTGTTGGGCGATTTTGTTAAGATTTTCTTCGTTTCTGCCTGTGATCGCCAGCAATGCTCCATATTGTGCAAATTGAATTGCGATGGCCGCTCCAATTCCACTGCTGCTTCCAGTGACGAGGGCAACTTTGCCGGTAAAGTTGTACTTCTTAGTATTGAGTGACATGATGTTGAAGGATCAGTTTCAAAATATAGAAACAAATATGTTTTTGGTTCATTTTTATACCAAAACATTTAGTCCAGGTTAAATTGTTGCTAAATTGTAATTACTGTTCATTGCATAAACTTTACTGTTCACTACTTAAACTTTTGGGTTATATCAACGTCAAATGATTGTTTCCATGTGTTTCCCAATTATTACTAAACTGTACACACAGTGAACGATTGTGCAAAACATATCTTGACAGTCTAAAGGATAGAAACCATATTTGCTGTTCATCAAATCAACTTTGCTGTACATCATATGAACTCCGCTGTTTCTGCTTTAAACTTTTCAATGCAATTTTGAGCTATTGACTCAGATGATCAATTGATTGAACACTTGACTGTAATTAATTTATAATTAGTTTATCTTTTTAAATATATTGGTTTTAATAATGTTTGAGTCAATTCGGAATATGTATTTAAGCAAATCAAGTCACGTCAGTTTTAAATCATTTGTTGTGAGTTGAAAGTCATTACTAAACAACTAAACATGTCGAAAAATATTTTTATTTTCTTTGCTATTATAGCAATTTATCAACTTGTACATTGCAAAGTGCATGAAGAGACTCCAATTTTGACTTTTAAAACTGGTCAACTGAGAGGAACACTTGAAGATGTTGACAATGGAAACAACAAAATCCATCTCTATCAAGGAATTCGCTATGGTAAGATATTTTTGGATTCATGTTACTAATTATTTATAGTTTTAATTTAGGTAACGCAAAACGATTTGAAATTGCCAAACCAGTAGAAGCATGGGATGGAGTTTATAATGCGACAATTTTTCGAGACGGATGTCCCCAATTTGGCAATTTCAATTCGGGACTAGACAATCCACTGGTTCAGAGTACAACATCCTTCAGTGAGGATTGTCTATATCTGAATGTGTTCAAACCGGTTTCAAAATCTTTGACACCAAAAGCGGTGATGGTTTGGATTCATGGCGGTGCTTTCGAAGTTGGAACCATCTTTACTTCGATGTTTGATGGCAAATACATTGCTCATGGTGGTGATGTTATTGTGGTGAGCATCAATTATCGATTGGGACCACTTGGATTTCTCTATGGTGGATCGGTACCAGGCAATCTTGGACTGCATGATCAAATATTGGCACTTAAATGGGTACAACAAAATATTCACTCATTCGGTGGTGATCCAAAACGTGTGACCATTTTTGGTGAAAGTGCTGGCTCAGTTTCTGTTGCACTGTTGCTGCTTTCTCCACTTGCTAATGGTCTATTTCAACGAGCAATCATGCAATTTGGTGGCCCAGTTCAATTTATTACAAACTCCAAAAGCACTGCATTGGAGAAGACTATAATTTTGGCTCGCAAACTCAATTGTCCAGTCAATGACAATATTAATGCTACCATTGAATGTTTACGAAACAGTCCAGTGGCCCAAATGCAAAATGCAACAAATAATGATTTTGCTACAAATGAACTCTTTGTCCCAGTTTACGGTGACCAATTAGTGCCACTGCAACCAGTTGAGGCACTGAAAAGTGGCAAATTGAATCGTCATATTGATCTAATGTACGGCGTGAACCGAGATGAAGGCACATTGCTAGCTCCTATGCTTGTGCCAGAATTGGTTATCACTGATAACTCATCTTTGATCATTGCATCCGCTAAACAACAAATTATCAAAATTGTCAAATTTTATGGTTTGCCTGCTGCTGAAGAAGTTGCCAATTTTTACACTGGAAAACTTCATAATCCAACTTTGAATGATTTAAAGTAAGTAACCATATAAAATTATTTTGATTTAATTTTGATTTTAAGGATTACAGTGAGCAGCGTATGGGGCGATGCTCAATTAGTCTGTCCCACAATTCTGTTTGGTGAACAATTTGCTTCATTAGCACCGAGTACCAATCATTTCTATTCATACCGACTGATGCAACCTTTGACTCTGCCTGGATTGCCATTTCCCAAATGGGCCGGAATTACCCACGGTCAAGATTTATTCTACCTATTCATGGTTTCAATAGCTAAACTTGATCCATCTCTGCATCAGCTTAGTAGGGACATGATTGGTGCTTGGACCAATTTTGCCAAAACTGGCAATCCTGAAATGGTGGGTTCAATTGTATGGGAGAATGCTCTGAATCGTAATGTCACAAAGGACCATCAGTTCACGAGTTATCTTCATTTGGAAGCATCAAAGTATAAAATGGTTGGAAATTTTTATAAAGAAGTTTGTAACACTTTTTGGAGACCGAAAATTTGGAATTGAGCAGTTGATTTATTATCGACTTGGTACTTTTTGTCATTCTAGAATTCAGGATTTACTTTAGGACCTTTTACGCATTCATTTACAAACGCAAATATGAAAAATTAGAAACTCACAAAAATCGATTGTCAATTAACATTTAAATTTAAATAATAATACAAATAATGCCAAGCAAGTAAATTCTGGCCAATTGTAATATAAATTTTATTTATCGAAAACACCACACAATAATTACTCAAACCATAATTAATAAAGAATAATAGCAATTAAATAATGATTTTTAATTGTTTGCATTTTATTAATTTCAATTTAATTTTAATTTTACAAACAATATTCACGAGCCCCAAGTCGGACTTAAAAAACCACAACAATGTTTATCTGTAAAAAATTTAAAAAAATTATTTCAAAACTACTGACAGTGATTTTTCGTGTATTGGTAAATCATTTCAAAGAATTGCATCGAAATGTTGAGCCAGTGAAAGACGATCACGATTATGGAAACACCAATTTGGGTGTAGCAATTTCGACCAAAAACGTAGAACCATAAATATTCAATTTGTGTTACCTTTTGTATGGGGATTGATGATTGTGTTTGATTCTGTTTATCAATTTTGGCAAAATAAATTGGCCTACACTCACACCGGAATGCCTCGCCTCTTTACTCATCTCATTTATCCTCACCAATTCTGGAAAGAAGGCGACGTCATTATGGGCAATGGAATTTGGCATATGGTTTCAACTGCTGGTTGTCTGCTGTTTGATCCAATGTTGCACCCAAAGTACAACATGTATTTGCATTTATATCGTGGACAATTAATGTGCAATGCACGATTTATCGAACAGAAGGAAAGTGACCAGATTTTAAAGTTACGCAAAAAGTTTCTTAAGTTCATTAACATTCTGAGTGTGATGATTTTGATTGATTGTCAATTATTTTTTATTGGAAATTTTGTTTGGCATTATTGGACTGGCACATTAGCCGATTATTTCACCGCGCTGAACATTTCCATATTTTTCATTTACACTGGCTACCTCAACACGGCAATGCTCATGTACATTGTGCTCACACTGCGGTACATTCGACTTAAAAAGAAATTTAGATTAATAGAAATTGAAAAATTAAATTCAAAGTTAATCAGAAAAGGCAAATCTAGATCTAGAATTGAACTTTGGACTGAATTTGGTGTGTTTTCGGACCGAATGTCGAAACTATACGAAGAGATCAAAGGCGAGAATGTATTCTGGGCCAAGTATGTGAGCCTCTGCTTTGTGGCTTACATCATGAACATTTGCTTTATGTCGTATGCTTTGTTCTTCAACAACAACACCATTGGACTGATGAGACACTTTTATGGTTTCATTGCTGCTGAATTGTTCACAATTCTCATTGTGCTCACTGCCGAGAGCTCACTGGTGGTGTATCGAAATGTTCAAATATTTAAACAGATGATCAAATTCTCTCACTTCTATCGGGTCAATCATCAGATCATTCCGCTGCAACATATAATGAAAGTAAGTTATTTAAAACTGATTTGTTGTGTTTAAAATTAAATTTTTAAAGATTGACGGACTGGTTTTGAATCGCAAAAATATTACACGAATCTCGTTTACATTGTCAAACAATTTCCAAATCAACTCAAAGATGTTTGAAATGATATTTGTATAATACAGAATTGATTGTGAAATCTAATTAATTTTCCAATTTGCAGATTTTCTCATACATCAGCATTCTGTTTATGATGATCTTAGGCGATAAGAAACATTAATCTTATTACTTTTGACATTTTTGCTTATTGATTTGTCTCTAGTTGACAAAAACAATTAACAAAGAGGAACATTATTGCTTAACCTCAACTCGATTTTGAAATTGTGTTCATCTCCGCTAATGGTTTTTGTCAACTGGCCCACTTTTTCCTTTATTCGATCTCCGAGTCCGGAACTGTTAATGACATCCAGGTTTTTTAATTAGTTTATTGTGTTTCATCGATTTTGTATTTACACATTGTTCACGCCCAAAACTGGGGCAAAAAAAATCTGGTTTAATAAATAAAATACTTGAATGTTAAATTGTTGATTATTTTTCGCCCTCAATCCAGTGATCAGTGTGAACATATATTCGTGCAAACGGAATTGGCTTCAAATCATGATCAAACAAATCAATGTATCGATAGCCTTTCTGCATTGCTTGGAAGGCAATCATGTGATGGCCCACAAAATTGCCACTATTGACCAATGTGAATTGAACAAAACTCAATTCTGGATTGGAGAGATCAAAAGTAAAGGTCTCATTCCACACGGGATTAAATCCTTGAATAAAGACAAAATAATTTAAATAATCAAGCCAAAAGTAAAACTTACCATTATCTTGAATCACTTTTGTGCTTTCGGGCTTCTTCAAGTCCATTCTTTTTTCCTTGTCAGGGCAGTAGACGCGAGTGCTAACTTTAAGTTCAAATTTGCTTGCGTCAAATTGATTCCAAAATTGACCAGACAATATTTGTACTTCCAGGATTGTCTTTGGAAGCGTTTCGAATTCTTTTGACTTCTCAAATTGAGTTGGCTGTGGTACTGGACACTGGCCTGGGGTTCGCAGAAACTGTGGTTTCAAAACATAGCCACAGCCACCATTTAGTTCAAACTGAGCCCAATTGATCAACATTGGCACTGAAATGGTTTGGTAATTGAGCGCCACCATCTGTGCACCAACATCCCAGTGGTCCAATGGCATGTAGTTGGACGAATCTTGACGAAGTCCGTGGGGATAGACACGAACCATGTTGGTCGAGGTGAATTGACGATATTTGCTCGAGCTGGCCTTGTAGATTCGTTTCGATGCACTCTCGTCACGAGAAACCATTTCGTAGAATTTAACTGTAAAAATATTGAAATTATTAATCATAAAAAGGAATAATAATTAGTTTATTACATTCATTGATGACATCTTGAATGTTTGTAAATTTTTTAGTTTTGAAATAATTAATCAAACTTGAAAAATTCTTATCGATGTCTTTCACTTTTGATTTCATCGCTCTGAACTTGATTCCATCTGCAGCGGTGACACTGCCGTCGTGACTGTCATTGTCATTGTGATCACAAAGAGAAGTATTTGATGAGAGCATACTTTGAGTCTCTAAGGGAATTTCAGCAATAGCCGGATGAGGCCGTTGATTCCTGAATTGATCTCTAAATCTGTAATTGGCCTTTCGACGAAATGCCAAACGTCTTCGTTGAAAATAGTTTGTGCTCACTGACTGCGAGTCCGGTTCATCATCACCTTCATCAATATCGTCATCGTCCGAATCAAAATCCCCCTGAATGACGCTGTTCTGCTTTTGAAGTCGCCTTTTAGGTTTATTTGCCGCACTTAGGAACTTAAACTCTAAACACATCAAACTGTAACCTGGTTCCTCTTCAGGAGGTAGCTTGAAGACCTCACTTTTAGATCCTTTGATGAAAATGAATCCTTTGAATTCATTTGGTGAAAGAAAATGCTCTGCATCATCGGGTACGTCCTTGATGTATAGTTTGTCTTTGAAAATTTTTCTCATCATTTGAGCCATTTTGCCTTGATTTTCTTTGTTGAGATGATTCTCAATTGATAGAATAATTGGATATTCAGAGTTTTCAAAGGCAACTTCAGCAATTACTTCCAATACACCACGGAGTAGAATTTTCGATGTCATTGTATGACCATGGAACACTTCAGGCTCTTCCCATCCATCCCACACATCAACTAATTTAAATAATAAAAAATAGAATTAAGTATACAATTAACTCATAAATCATACTCTCAAGACACCGACATCCATCCAGTAGAATCCTTCTGTACATCTCATAACTGCTGGCACTCGTAATTTGATTTCCAGTCAAATACGAATTGTGCGAACTGGCAATAAAGTAGTGTGACATTGGTTGTTCCATATTCTGACAAATGTCCCGATGCATTGGATCAAACAAGTGCAGCTCTTGTTCATACTCAAACAGTCGATAGAAACCTTTGCGTGTAATTAGCTTTGATTTGTCAATTTCAATATCACTAGGCATTTTAGTATATTCGGAATATTTCGAGATCAGTTCTTCACATTCAGATAAGGATTTTTGAGACTGCGAAACAAGAATAAATAAAGTTATTTAGATTTTAATTATAAAGTTGTTACGTATTGATCAGTATTGAAGAAACGTTGCAATCCTTTTGCGTTCATGAATTCCGATTTGGCAATAGAATATCTAATTGAAATATGTTTAATTTAATTAAAAATATGAATAAATAAATCATAATTAAATCACTTACTTGTAAAACACAAAATCGAGCCCCGTTCGACAATCAAACTTTTCCATTAAATCAAAAAATTCTCCATACGTGACTTTGCTCAGAAATTTATTTGTCTCAAAACTAGGACTAAAGTGATGATCTGGATATTCCATATCGAGAATAATGTCCAAATCATCACTGTTGACCGCAATGTTGACATCGTGTATAAATTTTCTCAAATGTTGATGTGGCATTATGTCTCGATGGCGTCTTTTGATTTCATTCTTGTAATACCATTTGAGCATTCTATTTAATTGTGTTACTATTTACATTCTCAATCCAATAGCACAACTTACGTATCATGATCGATGTGTAATTGTTTCTGCGAGTCTCCATACTTCTGTAAAAGTTCATTCAATTTGCTCATCCATTCTTCATAAACAGTTTCATTTTGAGTGAACAGATCGATGGTTGTGCCGGGAATGATCTCCGGAGTTGATCTGAGTATTATCGAAAAGTGAAAAACATGTGATGTATTTTCAGATTTTTTGCTAATTTTGAGTTTATTCTTCAACTCAATCCAGGTATCACTGCCGAGACCTTCTCGAATTTCATCAATCTCACTTATATTTACTGTTTCAAAAATTTTAAGTTCCCTTTAAATTAGCAAATAAACACTCAAATGGTTCCATACCTTTAGTTTCTTTGTTCACCGCCCATTTTCCGCTTATTTTGATGCACTTTTTGCGTGTTTCCAACCGAACAAATGTGTTGGTAAACAAATTGCTGCCAATCATCAGGTGGAAATTGGCAGACAGATTCCCATTGTTATTTTGTCGAGTCAATGTTAAAAGTTTCATTTTGGTTTAATTTGAGAATTGATAATTTCATACACAAAAATGTTTTAACGCAATAACCAAAAAGGGACTCGATCAATGTTAGTCAACATATGCATGTGTGGACGTGCAGACAACGAACTATGATACTATGGTGACTATCTGAGAGAAGTAAATGATTTATGAGTTGACTTGCATTGGTAATAGTTTTGCATTGTGCTCTACAGACACACGCACACAGTGGTCTGATTGTTGGTCTCTTATCAATTGACTTGTGCAAAAGTGTTGATTAGTTTTACTCTCGAGAGACTAAACGATTAGTGATAATTGGAATTTAAAAGCATTTTGTAAGTCAACTATCTACTTGTTTAGCAATTATCGAATCACCACTAAATCTTTTCATATTATAAATAAACAGAATTCAAATTCTATTTGTATTGATTAAATTAAATCTCTTTGTTATTTAAATAATATCCTACATCAGCATATTCTTTTTGTACATTGTCAAGAATATGCATTAAAACTTAATATGTAGCTGATCGATAAGTCAATTAATCCAAATTCATTTCCGTTATTAAACTAAAATTATCCAAATTATCAGAACTTTCCAAATAAAAAATTATAACTAAATTAGCAATTGACATATATTAATGTCAAAATTGCTTGATTGATGATTACAATTTGTAGAGAAACGAAATTTTAGTATTTCATTTTCATTTTATTTGGATTTATTGTTAAATTTTAAAATGTAAATTCATTAATTTTTCATTCCCCGGGAAAAAAACTGTTTTCTTGACTCAAAAATGTCAAGTCGAGTTGGAATTTTAAATGTTGACTTTAAATTTTCAGAAGTTGTTTTGTACAAATTTATATTTGAGTTAATTACATTTTTAATTTCAAACGCATTTAGAATATTTTACAAAATTCCAGTTAAAATGATTAAATTATTATTATCAATGATAACAAGATTGTATCAACCAACATCAGAAATATTAACAGAAGTTCTCAAGAATCAATCTTTATATGCAAATGTTAATAATCGAATATTTTATTCGTTTCATTTACGAAAAATTCTGTATTACATTTATTTGTCATTTGTTTTTGTACGATTTGCTGTTCTTAGTTTCGTTCTACTATCGAAAGATGATCACCTCGGTTCAATTCATTTGTCATTCGATCCAACATTATCACTAATCAATCGTGAATATATTCGAAACAGCATGTTCGGTCTTTGTCTCTGTCCAGCGTTTGTCTTTATGATCCATTTGGACCATTTAGTCTATGTCAAATCGAACCACTATGTATGGCAAACAATCATTCGACCAATTATGATCGAAAATGGGCAAGACTTTTTCTTGCTGAATTCTAAATTTGATATTCACACGCGAAATCCTGGGAAAATTGTGTTGAGTTTAATTGATAATGTGCAAATGTTGTGGTCTGGAATGAATGTCCGGTTTTATTCACTTTTGACACATTTACCTAATATCAAGGACAGCATTCAGACCAAGGCAATGTTTCTTACTGTTTTAGGGGAAAAATTTGAATTGATTTTTCAATTTTGTGCAGGCAAGAATATTATTATTGCATATTTTTGTTATTAATTAAATTTATTTTTAGCATTTATCATATCTTGTTTGTGGACTTACACTCAATTTATATTTTATCGCAATCTAAGTCTGCCTGCGTTTATATTTGCGGCAATCGATAGTTTCATTTTAAATTATTCAATCTGGAAATGCCTCAAGTCAGTGGTCTTTGTAATTCATTGTGCATTTGTGGGTTGCTTCATGTATGGATTGCATTTGAAAGAGTTGAATTTATTTCTGATGAAATTGATGAAACATTGTGTTCGAAGGCGAATCACACAGCATCAATTAACCCGTGCACTATCATATTACCGACGTGAACATTCGGTGATGATCATTGACGCTGTGATCATTAACGCTCGAATGGTGTCCAACACAGTCTTCTTTGGGCTCTCCTCAATGGCCATCCTCAGCATTTATCTCGTATCGATTCTCTTCTTTGTGGACGTTCTCTTTATGACCAAATATTACTCGGCATTGTTTCTCGTAATTCTCATTTTGCTAATCACGACCATAATCATTCCTCTGATATATTCAATCGAATATCTCTACGGTGGCCATCGTTTCCTGTTACAATTTCAATTCCTAATTGGACACAGCTTTATTAGAGATAAAATCAAAATGTTGAACTATTATGAATTGCTTTATTCCAAGAAAAAATTTCACTTTACATTTGGGGAAGGTTTCTAAGGAAAGCGTCTTTCATGTTTGTACTGAGAAATATCTATTTTGAAAATCTTAAACACTAAATTTGTTTATTTAAAGGCTTTCTTTATTTACTCGTCCTACATGATGTTTGCTTTTAAAATATTCTTGAAAGGATTTTAGTTAATTTAAATTGAAAAAACAATGTTAAACTGATCGTTTGAAGTATAAAGTTTATTTTGGTTTTACAGCAACCCTGTTGTTCAATAAAAGGAAAAAAGCCATTTCAACTGAGGAAAATAGCATTAAAATATCAAATAGATAGAAATCAATATAAAATCAATATAAAATGTAAATATAAATAGATAGCAGCGTTGGAAAATACGATAGGAATAATTTAAATATCAAAGTAATGTAATAATGCTGCTAGAGTACTGTGCGTCCATTTACTTGGCACTGATCAACTCGGGTCGTTCTTCCTTGTTGCGCAGCTGTTCAATCACTTGTTCGGAGGTGAGCACAATGGGCAAGTTGACATGCAAATCGAACGAATGTGGAATGTCCAGAGTGACTCGCACAAAATACTTCACGGTGATCAGCGAACTCTTGATGCTCAATGATTCCTTGAGTGGCAGTTCCAGATCGAGTAGCTCTTCCACCTGAGAGTGTGCAGCAATCTCAGAACCCTTCACTGGCTCTTCGGTGAGCACATTCTCCAATGTCTTGTGTCCAGTGCCGCACATGTAGATCTGCACCTGGTGCAGTGAGATTCGTGGCACCACCTTGGCGTTGGTCTTATTGTCCACAGCCACGTGCACAGTCACCTTCTCGCCAGGGGCAAATCCTTTACGGCCAATGGAGGCGTGCATCGACACTTTGCCACTGTGCAACAGGACACTCTTCTCAACGGTTCCGCCAACAGTAACCTGAATGTGGACAAATACACAAAACATTAATATAAAATCATTCAAAACAAACAAAATCACATACCATCAAGTTCTTGTCAATAGGCGAGAGCACAATCTGTTCTTTGATAAACTTTTTGAATTCATCCTTGTCCTCTTGTGGCTTGATTGTGACACGAACAAAGTACTTGATGAAACCTTGGCTGCCCACCAAAGATGAGGGAAGGTCCTTACTGTGTAAATAAAATAGAAAAAAATTAATAAATCAAACTAAAGTAAACACAATGTGAAATACGTACTTTTTAGGAATTGTAAACGCGAATGGAATGATAGCCTTCTTAAAGTCTCCATTTGGCTCTACCTTGATATCTAAAAGTAATGTTATTAGTAAAATTATGATAAAAATTAATAAAGTACATACCTTCGGTCAACTGCAAGGTTTCTTCGAGATAATCCTTTCGATCGTAGAAAGTGACCGAGTCCATATAGCGAGGAGTGCCATGATACTCGATCCACTTCACTTCACCCAAACAGTGGAATGAAACAAACACATTCGAGAGAGGCACATCCTTGGGCAGAGTGACCACAGCATTGCCCGAAACGGTGTCACCAGCGTAGAACTGGGTCTGATTGTTGCGGATTTGAATTTCGGCTCCAGACATTTTGACAGCTGACAGAGGAAAAAAGTGTTGCGGTTTATTTCAAAAGGTGGCCACAAAACGGAGACGGACTTTGGAGTTATATAGCTGCAGTGGGAGATGACTTCTAGATGGAGTAGATCAGGAAGATGAGTTTGGTGGATTTGGGATGAGGCAATTCAAATGGCAATTAAAAACTAAAAGACACAAACCTTTACCGAAAGGGACACTAAACTGGGCTAAGACGACGACGACAACCGGCAAAGGAGGCACACACTGTGAGAAAGACAAAACACAAATACAGCTCACACAGGTCAGTCACTTTACGATATATTTGCTCGGTCTAGAAAAGCACACTCACCAGTGATGAAATGTCAAACAGAACTGCAGTTTGCTGTCACGTAGGCCACAACCTCACGCTGGTGTCGTTAGCACAGAGTGCGAATCGAGTGGGAGCGAGAAACAGAGAGACGACAAACAGAGCGCCAAACCAAAACAGACAACCCGGCTTGTCAGTCACAAAGCGATAAAGCCAAAAGCACAAACCGATGAGTCGATGACGATGACAGCAACAGGCATTTCTCGCATATTCGGGAGCCGGCACGATAAAGTGTAGCACATTCTCGTAGACTGCTACGTGAACTCACCCCACTTGAACTCCTCCGCCACAATGAACCACCGAAATACCACGAACACCGTAGTGGCGATTTGGAGAAGTGGTACCAGTACAAAACACGAACACAATGGACAATGGGGGGTGTTAGCAGACACATTTGATTTATACGCATAAAAATAGCACAGAAAATAAGCAAAAATCGAGTCTAGTTTTTAACCAAGTCTAAAGGGCTTAATCTTTAATTGATAAGAATGACTAATGAAAAAATGCAAATTATGATGATGAATTTATGCCGAACTAATCCTGTATGTACAACGTTGTCTGGGTTGTTGTTTAGTAAACACCTCCGAACGTACTTGAAAGTGAATAGTCATTGTTGATGTACATATCACAATCAAATTGTTCTTATCTTTCGTCATCGTTTGGCCATAACTCGTGAGTGTGGGAGGTTACATTTGTAATAAGCGATACCGAAATGGCTATTGCTATGCAAAATATCGAATCAAATATTTTACTAAATTGACTTTGAAGTCATTGTAGTTACTGACACTATTGTATTTGTAATGAATGTTTGAGCAGAAAATTTATACCTGTGCAATGTAATGTAATGTGATATAATCACTGTAAAATGATAGAGACCAGTACATCGAACAAACAATTGCAACCTGACCAACTTAATAAATGAGGTGACCGCTTTAGGTCTAATTTAGTGAAGTATTTGTATTGATAGGATTTTAAAATATGCTTTTACAACATAAATAGTATATACCACAAATTAAGTAAGTAAAATGCAAATGTTAATTGATAACTTTGGTAACAAAAGTGCGAATGTCATCTGACACCAATTTAGGCTCTTCAAATGCAGTGAAATGACCACCTCGAGGAAAGTCAGTGTATTGCACCAGATTGGTGTAGCTCGGTTCGACGAAAATGCGTGGTGTACGGACGAGTTCGTGTGGTGCGTCCACAGTTGCTGCCGGTACGGTGATTTGACTGTTTTAATATAAGAATATTTTATAATTTTATGTAAATCAAATCAAAATTGATACCTTGAAAAGCGAATTAATTGAGCATTCTCCTTGTAGAATCGTTGACTCGAAGCAATATTACCCGAAGTCCAGTAGATCATCACATTGGTCAACAGTTCATCAAGAGTAAACTTCTCAGTGAGTCCACCATCTTCTCGGTCTCGGTAAGCAGTGTTTGTCCAGGTGGAGAATTTCTCCAGAATGTAAGCCGCAAGTCCTACGGGACTGTCCACTAGTGCCGAACCGACTGTGTCTGGCTTAGTGGCCTGAATTTGAAAGTAACCCATTTCCTTGGTTGGAAAATCTTTCATTTTCTTGAGTGGAAACAATTTGGCATAATCACTTTGCACAGTTTCGGCTGGGAAAACAAAACTAGGGAAATACTGGGCAAACAGAATCTTGGCAAGCATAAACTTGTTCTCGGTCGCTCCTCGAATTTCCCAATTGCCAAGCATGTGAGCGCCAATTACACTGAAACACATTGATTTGGATAAGATAATTTGGATTAACAAGACAATTGCACTTACTTTTCGGGGAAAATAGTAGCAATGTTTCGTGTAATGAAATTTCCCCAATCACCTCCGTGGACCACAAATCTGTCATGACCCAGACGTTTCATCAGTTTTGTAAACACTCGACCAGCTGCAATGGCGTTGAATCCTTTGCAAAAAATATATTTATATTTAAATGGTAAACCTTTTAAGTAATGTACCTTTTTGGTGAGGCGCTTCTGAGAAACCATATCCAGGAATTGAGGGAGCAATCACCTCAAAGGCTAGTCCATTTTGGTCAGGCTCGGTAAGCAATGGAAAAGATTTGTAGTACTCAAGCACCGAGCCAGGCCAGCCATGGATTACCAAAAGAGGGAGGACTGTCTTTGCGGGCTTGGTTGGTTTCGCCACAACAAAGTGAATGTCAATTCCTTCAATTTGAGTCTTGAATTGTTCATATTCATTCAACTTAGCCTCCTGTGCACGCCAATCGTACTTAGTCCGCCAGTACTCGACCACCTGCTTGAGAACGTTCGAGTTGAATCCATACGTGAATTGAGTGTTCTCAACGTGATCAATGTACCGAGCATTGTCCAAACGTCTTCTCAAATCATCCAAGTCATCATCGGGTACGTTCACTTTGAACGGTCGAATGTCGGTAGAATCTTCATCTCTGACTGACTTGACACCAAACCAACCATCTTTTCGGTATACACTCAAGTCCACTTTCTTCTTGTTGCATCTGTGATACTTGAAGTAGTAAGCACCAGCGGCAATCAATAAAACAGTAATCCAAAACATTTTTAATGACAAAACACTTTTCCTGATTGTCACTGAAGCAAAACTAAAAGTGAAACAGCCAAGCGAGTGGCTATTTATGCATTCACTTGTGAGCAGACTCGAGAGGTACTACAGATGAACTATGATTACATGATGTGCTTGGGAAGTTATTTCCCTTGAACGAAAACACATCGAATCGTTAGCTGATCGTTGTTGTGTCGAACAACAACAAGTGCTTAAGCACGTTGCCAGGCACATTGTCTGCCATTGATAAGTGACTGTGTTCGCTTAATTGATAGATTGACCCTCAACCATCAACTACTGACAAATGCTATAGACACTTTTTGATCGCACATTTTGTTATCATAGTTTAGGTGCATTTCTGTACTACTGGTACACACTTTAGTACACTTTGGCACGCTTGAAACATCGTTATTGATTACATGAGTGTGATCATTTCGTTTAATGTGACATTTGTCGGCCCAAATATTAAATTCAACAAGCAAATTAAAAAATAATATTTTTGTTACCAGATAATTTAATTTAACATTTCAACTCTTCTTAAATAAACAAAGCGCATTTTTGGTACACTTTAAAAATAGCAATATTCATAAAAATAAATAAAACAGAATGCACAAACCGAATGTACGATAATAAATTGTGTTTCATTTATTTAAATGTCAAACTATTTTATATATTAAAAGTTTAAAGTGTCATTTTGTTGAATCATTTCGAAATCAAGGTTCAATTTATTGCTTTTTCATGCTAAAAATGTTTAATATGCAATATCCTGGTTTAAACAAACTTTTCAAACAAATTTATTTTCTAATATTAGTACATAAAGTCCCATTTCTGTATTCATATCTATATTTTTTTGTTGAAATACAAATTCAAAAGTTTAAACTATTGTTACTGAGCTGTTTGGCATAAAAATCTTGAAATCAAAATCAAAATGGACTTGTTCGAATCAACTGGATATGCAGTAGTTGGGCTTTCGTTTCTAATCGTGTGTGTCATTATCAATCAATTCACAAATCGATTCTTCTACAATCAAGTAAATGAAATTATTTGTAAACGCAATCAATTTCTTTATAAATTTGTTCATTGGTTGAACATTCTATTGGCTTTGTATTACTGCATTCCAATGATAGTAGTACCTTTATTTGCTAACAATAATGGCGAAAAGTATCAAATTCCATTTTTTGAGTTTTTGAAACATTTTGCCACTCACTTGGAAGCTAAGAACGATTCGTTCTTTCTGTTGACATTTGCTAATTTGTTGATGTTTGTCGTTCTGATAGAACCGAAGCTGTACTTTACTCGAGTGGACACAATCACCTGGCAAATGTACAACGATACAGTCGTGTTAAACAGCGATCTCTATGAGCAATGTCTTAAAAGTGAGATAGTTCAAATTCAAATTTATCAAACTAAATTGAATGAATTCAGAATTCATGCTAGAAACTCGAGTTTGACTAATAAAATTATTTCAAATTATGCAAATCCAATCAAAGCACGCTTTCAATTAATGTCGACAAACGAATTAGTTGACATGAAAAAATTCAACAAAACTCATCTGAAAAACTTTCCAAATATGTCAATCAAAATGAGATTAAGATTGATCGTTGTTTTAAAAGTTGCGGATATATTGAGTAAATTAATCATTGGTTTCGTTTGTAAGTTGAAATTTTTAAATACTTTGACTAATTTTTGATTTCAAGTCCTGGCTACAACTGTTCTCTATAGTTATTACTTTGTGAAGATTTCTGATCGAATGCCTCGGTGGAGTTGGCCATGCGTTTTACTAGATGGCGTCATTGTTTCATATGTTGTTGCACGATTGGTCTCACTTGCAATGATGTTGGCCTGGATTTCGTTGATTGCGTCTATGCTTTACATTGGAACAATTGATGAGGCAAATCGATACTTATCAAAATCACTTAACAAATTGGTTCACCACAAGTTGCAATTTATTCCTAAATCTATATACGAGAATTTGACCAAATATTTATTCGATCACAATCGAATTTCCACAATTTTACTCTTTGTCAATCGTGAATTATGGGGCAGTGTGCTGTTAATTTCGTTGGTGATCAACATTCCGAGCAATGTCTATTTGTTGTATCGAATTTGTGTCAAAACGTCTATTGACACAAATTTACTGCTATTTTGGTTGATTGTATCCATTCAAATTTGCGTAATTTTCGGTTGTCTCTTTCCACTTGCCAGAGCTAGTAAGACTGTTCATCGTGCAAAGCGATTTATGAATTCACTTCAGATTGCCCTGCAAGGAAGTAGTCTAGTGTTGCTCAAATGGAAATATTTGGTTCTGTATGAACGGGTGACCAGTGGCAGAAAATATGGAATCACCATTGGACCAACCAAGACCATAACCAACCATGCAATATTCCAGGTATTTATTGATAAAATTAAAAAATTTGCTAATTATATGAAATATTATTTACAGTTATTTCTGTTCTACATTGCTTATGTAACGAATGTTATGAAATTCTTCATTGAAAATTCCTAAAATTTGTATTGGTCCATTCTGAATTCTAATCTTTGTACAATTGTATTCCATAAACAGGATTGCATAAGTAACAATTTTATTGGAGCTTTTGCACTTAGACCTAGTAAGTAAAAAACTTTAGCTAAGATTACTGTAATATTCCATTTAATTTCATTACCAACAGATAATAATCAATAAATTAAATTAAATATCAATTAAATTTATTTCTAATCTACATAACTCATACATTAAATGTTATGAAATCCTAGATAGAAAATATATTATGAAATTTGTGTTTATCCATAATGAATTTATCTATTTAAGCCTAAATGTTTTGATTAAAAATATCTGCAATGGAATGTAAATTCTAAGAATATTTAGACAGATTTAACTAGTTAATTTAAACTTTAATTGATATGATTGATCATCTTGTAGCAGTACATGAGTACTTCCACGTAAATCAGTAAGAACTAAAAATGGGAAAATTGGAAATATCAAATTATATTACACAGACAAAGTAACTAAAAGCTGTACCTTGAAGAAGGATCCAAACGAAATGAGTCCATAGCTCATGTATGTGAGTCCGTACTTGCGCTTCCTGACATGAAACTTCTCTGTGTAACACATGAGTCGGATTCTTGATCGCAAAGTGTGTCGTTTCGATTGTCCCCTCATCGCACACAAATTGAGCAATGGTTTGCTACATTCGTGAATTCGTTCACTGTACATGGCTGCAGCAAGATGAAACGAAAAGGTAACAAACAAGTTGTACATGCACATGTTCGTCTGGTTGACTATCATGATGGCCGATTGGTAATTCTTATCGGTCATCATAAACACAATCTGATAAGCGCTGGTCGGAGTGGTGCAAACAATGAAGATCACCAAGATTGAGCCAAACATTCGGTTAGTCTCAAATACATCCAACAGAATCTCAGTGTGGATGCGAGTGAACCGATACAAATTGGCCGCTTGAAAGTACTGCCCTCGACGACCACCAGGCTTGAGCAACTGTCTGATCTGTCGTAGCCGAGTAAATTGCACATATGTGTACACCATTAGCAAAGAAGTTATCAAGACGTATTCGGACAACAGCAGATAATTGTAAACCACCGCTGTTATGCCATTCACAATGAGTAGAGGCAAAGACAGAACACCAGAGATGATAGTGAAAAAATACTCATACTGTTTGTACAGTTCAATCAGTACCAAGACGAGAAAATAATACGGAATCAGTTCTAAGGGAGGAAGTCAAAGGTTGAATGTACAAGAAGAAAGTCAATTACCGTAGTATTTGTCGTAGCCAGTGAGGAACATCAGAAATCTTCTAAGAAGTTTCTGCACCTTCTTCGGGTCCACAATCGTCAAATTGCTAATGCTTTCAAATCGTTTGTCTCCATTTTGTAGAAACTCCAAACTCAACCACACTGTCTCCCGCGATATATTGGCCGGTTTGGCCTTATAAAAATAGAGCCGGTGATATATATGCAAACAGGCAATAGCATAGAAGATGTAAGCGAAATTGAGAAAGGAGTCCGTTTCGAGAAAGTACATTTGATCCCAGAAAATCACTTTCCAGAAGTTGCTCACTTCGAAGAAGGTCAAATAGATGAATTGACCCATTCGAATGGTGGAGAAGAGCAAGACAAATCGGACCGAATACACGATTAGCTTAACATGAGTCTGATTGTGGGAAGTAGTGGGCCGGTGATAACCATTCCAGAAGTAGTAATAGTAATCGATGAATTTGGGCAAGCGAAAGAGTAAAAAGTAGTGCTTGTAATAATTGTTTACAATTCGAAGATAAAATTTGATGTAAGCCAAAAGAAAGAACATCTTGATTTGAGTTGGACTGAAGTTGAATGTTTCGAAGCTTGAGACTTGATCAAATCAAACAATCGGTTTGAAATCGGTGTCTTTGTCACGTTCGCCCTTTTATAATGCAAATATTTCGAAAGATATAGGGACGCAGAATATATTTATGGATATTAATGGTTATGTTCGTTTGTTGTAGCCAATAAAACGCTAATCGAGAATCTAATCAAGAACGACAATTGGCATTTGTTTTAGAAATTAAATACAAATTGCTGAAACAATTTGTTTTATATCTTTTTTATTATCTTTATACACGAATGGAATAATAATATTATAAAAATATAAAAGTCAAACAAGAATTAACATGATCAGTCAAAATTGATTTTTCATTAATAATTGCATGTAAGCGCTATCCTGTTGTTCAGTTTGTCAAACATTTGTCAAATGGCAACACTTTTACTGTTGTTACTATAGGAACAATGTTTGGATCTTTTACACTCAAGTTTAGACAGGATTATTAAGTCTTGAAGCACTGGATTGAAGTGTATAATGTAATCTAGATATGTTTTTAATTAAAAATCAATTTTGGTATTGAAGCAAACTTTGCATTCAAATATTTAAAATATTGCTCGCTAGGTAATAATAAAGTTAAAATTAAGTTCAAAATGTAACAACATTAGTTATTAGTATTACATTTCCTCTACATTGTGCACTTTAACCTTGAATCCCGAGAATATCATTTAAACTTTTTTTTGTTCAACATTGCGAATTGCAAATTATCACGAAAATTGAACAAATATTACAATTAATGCCTGACAAAATTATTAAATAAGATCAAATCAAAGATCTTTGTTAATAATTATTAGTACTTTAGTAGGTTCACTTTCTTGCACGAAATGCGAACTTTTCAAAAGAAATGTAAATGCACAATAAGGAACATTCAGCTCATAATTATCCTTCAAAGTTTTAACATTTTTCTTCAAATTATGAAATGAGATTAATCAATAAGAAAGTAATTTCAAATTTTTAATAATGAATTTCAAATTCACAATTATCATCGTGTTAATGAACGCAATGTAATGAATAAAAGTATTTAAAATGTAATTAAACTGTTGCGAAAATAGTTTTTAAATAAAAGTTTATTTTAACAATAGCATACAATTGCTTCATAGATTCACAATAATTTAACAACTTAAAATGTCAATTAATTTTTCAATGATTCTTAAAATGAAACATCAAATTCATTCCTGTGTTTATTTTATTCGTCAGTTTCCTTTTGTACGACACACAAAATTTTATCGAAAATGTTTTTCCAACTTCGTCATCTTCTCTACAGTACAATGAAAGAGTTATTTGAAATGCACAACACAGCTTGCCTAAAACGTAAAATTCATTTGAATTTAATTTTTTTCTTCATTACTTTATATCGATTAATCTTTATCACCACTTTGATTTGGAGCCATTATTTGTGCTCTATTTGGAAGTATGACTACTTTCTGCAATTTACACACGACAATCCTGTTCAGTACAATCAGTATTTCTGTGTTCAATTTGTCATGTTGGAGCTATTCATCTTTGTTATGCATCACGGACTGTACTCGAGTCCGATTGAATCAATTGTATTGAGAATGTTTTACTACATTTGGGTTAGAAATTTGGAAATTTATTGGCAAAGTTTTAAAAGTACAAAATTGATTAATTTTATTAAAAAGAAAAAAATTAAAAAATTGAGAATTACAAATCGTCGAAGCAACGTTGTAAAATATTGTCCTAGATTTGTTTTGAAAATGTACTACAAATTGAAAGTTGATTGGCTCGTTTGGTCGAGAATGGAGAATGTACAGCTAAAAAAGATGGCCATGCATCGATTGCCGTTTGAGTTTGATTTTCCGTTCAAATTGAGAAAACAACTCATTCTCTCAGTGATTGTTTCGGAGAAATTTTGTTTGATTTTTCAAATGAGTGTTTGTATGTATTTTATATATCTTAAACTTTTCATTATTTGTAATAATAATTTTGTCAAGTTTTGCTTGTATTCTACATGGGCTGCATCGTAATCCACAGCTCAATTCGAGTCTATCCCTTCCTTCAAATTTGTATACTTTTCTTTGACCTTGCCTTGATATTTAACCTGCTCAAAACGTTGGTTCAAGTTGGTTTAGTGTACAGTTTCATTGCTTCGCTGTCACGCATATTCTATGTTTTCAAATTGAAATTGATTGATAAAATACTGCACAGATTAGCACGAAAATATAACTTCAAAAGCAAACAAAATACAGTAGACCTGAATTACTGCTTGACAGAGCACACTCGAATTTGCTGTTGTATACTCAAGGGAAATCAACAGATTTGGAGTAAAATATTGCTGGCATTCCTACTCACAAACATTCCGGTGAACATTTACCAACTAACTCGTATATTCAACAGTGAACTGAAGAGTGTTGAACACTGGTACAACTGGATGGAGGTGATCTGTCAAGCGTGTTGCACTGTACTCGTGCTGACACCACTCGCCTCGTACAACAAGGCCATTCATGACATCAGTAAACCACTGGTTGGACTACAGTTTCGAATGAATCGAAATGTGTTGCGATACAAATTGAAATACGACAATCTGTACAATCGATTGACCAGTGGACCAAAGTATGGCATCACAATTGGTCCTATGAGTGCAATCACTTATCGAGTCATTCTCGAGGTACAACAATAATTAATGAAGTAATTATAATTAATGATCTATTCTAATTTTTTAAATCTCCAGCTTCTACTGTGCTACATTGGTTATACTCTGTTTGCATTTGAAAGTTTGCATAAATTGAACAGATAATTCAAGTCACAGGACTGAAATCTGGTTTCCTCTAAAATTAATGAATTAAATTGTGACTCTAGTAGGACCCTAACCTCCTAGATGTCGCTAGTGTAAATAATGTAAATACTGCACATAACATAACACAACAACAACACGCATGCGCACTCACAGGCAGCCTTCACCAACAGACACAACGACCGTTGGCTTCAGTCTCGGCTGACCTCTGGCACGCATCACATCGTCTCAGTCCCATATTGTAACCACCGATATAACCCTCTTTGTATATCGTGTTATCGATCAATAAAGACTAATTCGATCCAAAGGTCACAAAATAATTACTAATTAGTACACTAATAAATCAACGAGTTTAATTCAGCTTGGTTCCATTGGACTCATCAGCAATTAAAGTACATAAAGTTCATTATGCTCATACTTGCTAATTACTTTTTATTATTGAGTTAGGTTTCTAAATAAAATAAGTTTATGGTTCATTGAATTTGTGTGTAATATTTTATATTAGAATTAAGTACATGAATTTGTTTAGGTACAATATAATATAAATCCCTATAAAAGCATTCTCGCAATTGTTAAATTTCATTCAAGTTTTAAAAAAATTAATTTTATCTGTAAATAAAATAATTTGAAATGGATTTGTATAATATAAAAATTGTTTTATTTGTTATGCGTAAGTATTTTATTCATTTTTTCAAAATATTTAATTTTTCAATTATTTTCAGTTTGCACCTATTTGGTGCAGTGCACTCAAGCACAAGAGTACGACTTTACTGGTCGTTACCGAATGTACAGTAGCGAGAATTTTGATGAATTCCTCAAAGCTCTTGGAATTAACTACTTCCGCCGAATTGCAGCTAACAAAATGACACCCGAGTACATTATCACCAAAAACGGTGATTCGTACACGCTTCGAACTGTTACTGCTTTTACCGATTCGGCGATTACTTTCCGAAGTGGAGTCGAATTCAAGGAGAGTCGAATGGATGGACTGTACGTGCGAACGGTGATCAATGTCAAGGACAACATTTGGACTCAGGTTCAGTACAGCGATCCAGAGGTGAACATTGTGAGGGAGTTCTCGCCTACCGAGGTCAAAGTCACTTCCGTCTGTAAAGGCGTTACCTCACTGAGAAAATATAAAAAGGTTTAGATGATTTGTGATAGTGTTTGATCAATCTTTTGTGTATACATAGTTCCATATTTTGTCACTTCATTAATTATAATTTTCTTCGTAATGATTAAATTGCTCAAATTTTAATTACAGCGACATTGATATGTTTGAAATGGTGCGAACGTTACTCTTTTGGGTTAACCTGTTAATCTTTTTGTTAGACCAATTTAATAACATTATCATAAATGCATCACTAATCATGACTGCACACGCTTTCATTAACAGTCAACGCGATGCGCGAATATGCAAACAGTCAGTCATTAACACGATTCCCTATATCTCTAGTTAACTTATTTTTTGAACAGTGTTTGTCCTTTTTCAAGTTCAAATATTAATTGAACATGAAAAAGTGTTCCAGTATGTAAAGCGTTTTGTTAAGATTGGAATTTTCAATGTGAATGTAATTTAATTTATAGTTGTATAACCTAAATTTGAACTTCATAGTCGTTAAAAACTTGGGCTGGAGTTATTATTCAAACTAAAAACTAAGAAGAAAATTAGATCATTTTTGTTGATGATGATGTTCATGATTAAAATTTTAAATTTAATTTATTTTTAATTAAGTAAATGAGTTACAATTGATAAATCAAGTAAGCATTGTTATCATCCTTGTGTAATTTAATATTTCCTCCACTACGAATGAGAAGAATTTTCTACCTAAATGTCAATGACAGTGGAATGCTGATTAAGCCACTGAATTTTTTACGAGAAGTGTTGCAAACGAACTTGGGTGGCTCCTCTAAGTAATTTTATTTTGCCCTTGTTTCAAGCGGTGTTTTAAAGTACTTAAGTGCAATGCATATTTAATATGCCATATTAATAGAGTTCGTATGGCTTTCCGTTGAGTTAATTTTGACTGTATGCTATAATGTTCTTACAAACATTTTGGTAATAAATTTTAATTTGTTTGTATTATTGTTTGTATTTTCATCACTAGATGGCTACATATTCGTAAATATTATTTTTCATACTTTGCCAATTTAAAAGTAGAACTACGACCGTTTCACTTCAATCCAAAACCACAAAAATGATTCACCTTGTCCTTTATTTTATTATTCGATTTGATAGAAACTCTTTATTGACAAATGTCTCATTTATGACAACTTTAATTAACAACGAATAAATAAATTAAAAAGTGCATATTAATGTTTGTAATTTTATTTAAATTTATGGAAATATAATTTATATTTAGTCATAAATTTGAATTTAAATATTATGAATTTATGTTTAATTTAAAGTTCCCAAAGTGAACTCAAGTTGGACTATTTAAAGGAAATAAATGGAATGCAATAAACAGAGCATAACTTCATCCTCATACCTGCTTAATGATTAATGAGAGTCAATTACGGTTGCCTTCAAATTGCTTCACTTGAAATTAGTTGATGGCACAATTAGTGCGCCAATCGATTTCTGTTTTGGAGTGTCATTGTCAAACAGAAGAGCTAATTTCAAATTGAGTTGTCATTTCAAATTGCTCAGTTCCTGAAATTTCTTCACACAAAAACACACAACAACGAAATGCAAGTCGAAGTTTTTCAGAACCCAAACCGCTATTATCGAATGCCAAATTCGAGACAAATACACAACCAAGTGAGTGACAATATCGATCATTTCCGGTTGAAGACACTACCAAAAGTAAACACATTGGTTCATCCATATCCAAACTATGAAGAACCAAGTAAGAAGGGATCTGAAGACAAAACGAAGAAACCTCAAAAATCATTTGGTTACTTCAAATATGGCTCAGCAATGTTCGCTAGTGGATTGTTGATGTTTGCTCTGTTTGACCCGATGATTGGCTCCGGTATGAGCAATTAAATTTCATTATTTATCTTTAATTGTTCATAATTAGTTCTTAATTATAACTTTCAACTTCGACAAAATGGATTAACAACGGCAATTTGGTAATAAATCACAGAATCGTTCAAATCAATCCAAATTAAAATCGCATTAAAACACACAGGTTACTCAACCCAATACCAATTCACTCTTGTTGGTACATATTTGGAATACAAAATGCGGAAAAGTTCTACGAAGGAGCCAAGCCTCATCTCAAAGAATTTGGTCCATTTTGTTTCGAGTAATCAAAAAACATGATTTTAAAAATTAAAATTAATTTATATTCAAATATAAATAGTGTCTATCGAAATCGTACTGTTCTTGAGTGGAAAGAAAATTCCGTGACTTATATGGAACAATTTAGATTTGAATTTAATGAAGCTGATTCGGCGCCGGCTGATACGCGAATTTCTATCATCAATTTGCCAATTGTGGTAATTTAATTTCTAAAAATGTTAATTTTTTATTAGACTAAGGTGTTTATTTGCATTTGCAGGCAGCAGTTCTCACAGCTAAAAACATAATGGAACAATTCTATGTGTCCTTCCTCGGTCCGGTGGTGTACAACACAATCACATTGGCACTGAAAGCAACCGGAGAACAACTTGTGGTGGAGATCACGGCTCGTCAGCTGATGCAAGCCTGGAAGGTGAACATCATTCAGTACATCAATGCAATGATGGCACCGTTTCGATCGATTGGAATTCCACTGCCCGACTTTAAGGAGGGCTTCTTGGGCATTATCGATCACTCCTTTGGTATCACTTCGTCAATTGGTTACTTTATAATTGGTCCATTCGAGGCGTACACTAATTCGGAGCATGGACGCACAGTGGGACATGCTTTCAAATTTGAAGATTCAGCGTAAAATATGATTCATTATAATTTGTGATTTTACTGTTTAATTCACAGGACTTATCCTTACTTTGAATCGCCCTGTAATAAGATTGGCGGTAGCGATGGAATATTTCATCCCCGACCAGTTGAAGCAAAACATTTGTACGTCTACATTCACCATCTTTGTCGAGTGCTTCGTTTCGATCGGAATATGTAAGTGCTTTATGTTTTTGTAAATCTTTAATCATTTTCGTAAACATAGATCCCATTACTACAAAGGAAGCAAAGTTGTGCGCTACAACATGGACGAGCGAATGTTTGATATGAGCCTCAAGCGAAATCGATGTTTCTGCATTAAAAAGCGTTCCTTGCAAGAGTGTGATGGTTGGACAGACTTTTCGCCCTGTGTCTTTGGTCTTCCACTTGGACTATCATTTCCGCACTATCTCAACAGCCCACGGAGACAAAAGGATTTTGTTGGATTAAAACCAAATCGAGATATTCATTTTGGTCACATGGAAATTGAACCACAGTTGGGCGTTCCGGTTGATGCTCAAATTATGGTTCAAGGTATAATGAACATCATGCCCATTTCGTCAGTTTCGGCTTTGGCTAAAATTCGCAGTGTTCAGCTACCAATTGTTTGGGTTAAGATTGTAAGGAGTTCTTATGAGAATTTTGCATATTAATCAAAATTTCTATCAAAAGTACCAAGGTGCCGATACGGCTGCATTGGCATCTTTACTGTTCTTAGGCTCGAACGGACTTCGATATGGTTCGTATGGTTTCTTACTAGGCGGAATGGGACTCTCTGGATTGTTATTTTCTCTTGGCGCTTACAAGAGAATTAAAAACAATCAATCTGATGAGGTGATTTAGTCAATTTTTTAATCTTAAATCGAAACTCATTAAACTTATTTTAGATTGAGAAAGTTAAGAAATAAAAATCTAGAATTTACATTTTACAAGAATAATCACTGAAACACATAATTACCAAACTTGTACGAAATTTGAACCAACCATTGTATGAATTGTATCTCACCATAAAGCCATAAATGTGACAATGTATTAGTAAAGTCAATACAGCACCAACACGTCATTGTATCAATGTTTCATCTACGGACACTGCTTCACACTGCAATTCAAACACACGCACGCACATCTCAAATTAAATCATTGTTTCCACACAACCTTGAAAATGTCGGTCTCATCTAGATTGTATTAAACACCTAATTAAGTAAATCATTCTTTTCCACTGCACCCAAAAAGTGGTCCGATCTAGATTTCCAATGAAACACACTGCAATTGAGTGTATGTGTAAATATTTGTATTTGGCTTCTCGAGATAAGAAGATGACGAATAAGAACCAACTTTACCAGTCTTTCATTATTAATCATAATTTAGTAATTTGGGATAAGAAAGAAGCTTCTTTGTTGGCGGATTTTGCAATGCTTACTCAAGCTATAAAAATTGCAAAAGCATGAGATTGGGATTGCAAATAAATGTAATAAATGTATTTTTTGCGTATTTGCAACCAAAATACGAGAAACTCAAAATGCGTAGACATAAAATTTCCACTCTTGTTTTTCTAAAGAAATCAACATTAACCATAAGTTTAGTTCACAACAAACTTATTTTTTTGGATCACACTATTTTGGTAAACAATTTGGGGAACACATTTGTATATTGAGACTATCAAAAAACAATTATCGTTCTTGTGTTTATTAATAGAACATATATCAAATTGAATCAATATTTATCATATCAAATCTGTACATTTTGCTGAACATCTGTTCACGTGTTAACAAAATGTCTTTTTTGATGATTACATTCATTTTTCTCATATTCAAGGACTACGAAACACCAAAAGGTACACACATCTGCTTGCCTGTTGAAATATTGAGATTATATTTGTGAGTACCTTCAAATGGACTTTTCCATTGAATTACGTGACCAGGAGCAAACACACAAACACATTTGACTTATTCGAATTTGTACAAATCGAAATTACCTCGAGTCATTCATCACTATTTTTCCACTTTCACAACTCATGTTCAATCAATATAGATTCTGTAATATTCGCGCGGTCAATTAACTATTTGATAACATAATTCGCTTGTTTACCAAAATATCCAACTGCGGTCAATCAAAAAAGCTCTCGAGTTCAATGTTCAATGTTAATGTAAGACATTGTTTCGGTCATGCGGCGGACACATTTCTGCTTTCCAAACTCGCTCTTAAGCGCTCTCTTTACTCAATCAAATATTGACACATTCTGTTGTTTGGTCGCATTATGGAATTCCCAATTTCGTTTATTGCAAATGAATGAATTCAATAATAATAAATTGAATTTACATAAAGCAATGTACCGAATCAGGTCCAAATCAATAACAAACCAATTACCAAATGTGCCACAGACAAATAGGCAAGTCATCAGGTCTGTTTATGACACAGCCGAAAGTCTCCTAAGCTGAAAACACCAGTGATGAACGGGAGGCATATACTCAAATGACCTTTCATCGGACATTCTACCGTCGACAATCTCGAATGCATTAATAAATCAAATTAGCTCGATAGCAACAAACAATGATCGCGCCAACTACTAACACTAATAACCTGTTTGGGTAGCATTCGCACTAAACCGTAAGTGCAAAAGTGAATAAACACTACTTTTCTCTCAATTTCTCTCGCGCGCGCGAGCCTTCTTTCTATTTCCATTTCTAATCTACTAGTACGTCTGCGCATTTGCCTAACGGACACTACATTATTGGATCCTGATTGGTTTTGTTTGCGTAAGTGTTTTATGGCTTTGTTTGTGGGTGCCGCGCGCGCGATCCCAGGGCTTTTGATCTTACAGAACACACACACACAACCACACAAGTCATTGTCAACTACATGACTACAGTTTTGGCTGACATATTAACAATAGTTTGACCGAATAGTACTTGCGACAGTAACGCCACCAGTACAGTAGTCAATAGCCATACATAGGGAGCACGAGTTATCACGTAGCCACGCCAAAAAATGTACTGAACCCGTCCGATGATTGAGCGAAAATATTTTAAGTGAGCGAGTGAGTGTTGTGTGTGTGCATATGTGAGTTTGTGTGTGAGAGTGTGTGTGTGTGCATGCTACAATATGGCGGTGAGGCCATGGCGCCAGACGAGCATGATTGTGACGATTGGTTGATGTGCTGTATTATAATGCAATATTCACTAATACACTCTAAAACACACAACACGCGATATCTACTGGCCTGGCACACGTTTGCTACCGTTTCATAGTGTAATTAGGCTGAAGTGCAAAACAAAGCTCCCCCTGGTATTATTATCGCACTGGTCTCGTTAAACAGAGTGACAGATTACTTCACTGAAGGAACAAACGAAAGAGCCAGTCTTCAGACGTTATCACTTAAGGACATTTCGAGTGCAATCCGAAACTCCGAACTCAATGTGCTAATGCCGATTTAATGATCGAATCATTTAAACCAATCTGACCCTGATGAGACTGTCTCCCCCTGCTACTCAAATTAGCAACCAAATTAGCAAAGCGACTAATTATTTCACAAAACTAAAAACTAAAATCCCATCATTTTCAGTACATTTCCGTTCGCTGAATGTAATTTAAAATGTAGTCGTCATGGGATACATGAAAAAGAACGTAAACAGAATGTTTCAATTGACTAGAAAACAAACATACGATTCCCATTAGTAGTAGCGTTAGTCAACAGTGAATCATCAAAGTAAATAGAGAGCTGCAATTTGCTGTGAAATTTGTTTGAATTGACAAACTAAATTTTGGCTCGCAAAAGTCGCTCTTGCTCAATTACTCATGTAAATGCAAACATATAATATATTCCGGTTAACTCTCAAGTGGCCGGTCATCAATAGACAGATTTCGATGTAATTGAGCATGTTAACTCGATCGAGTAAAGTGGAAACATATAATGTGATATATGCAAAGCGGTAGACGCAGTTCCGCATTTTAATACTCTATCAAAGGATTGTCACTAATGATTGTTTCTAATTTTAGTTTTATATATTTTGAGATAAAATAAATTTGGCACTTTATGCATAACGGAACTCTCAATTTCAATTTGTTGAAAAAAGTACAAAAATTAATTAACATTTCAAAGTCAATGTAAATATTTATATAATTCCTAGAGCAGATGAAATAAAATTCATAGGAAATAAATAGAATTTAGTAAGTGTTTCTAAAATAGTCAAAAAATTAATGCTTCATTTCAAAAGTTTTAGTTTTGCAATTTTATAAAATTAAGAAATAAAACTTTCTTCCATTGCTCTTCAATAAAGTACTTTCGTTATGCAATTCATAAATTTTTAATGTTAATTAACTATTGGTTTCAAACTCAATTAGTGATCAAGTCAAAGTTTTACTTGAATAGATCAATCAAAAGTTAATGATTGCAATTTCCGTTATTCAAATTTTGCTTCAAATTTATTGTTAATTTTCTAATTGAATTCACGATATTTTGTGGTTAGAATAAATCATTATATAAAAGTGGTGACATACTAGTGGGTTTAAATATTTATGAATATGCTAATGAAATTCATAGAGATGAATCATGTGATGAACTAACCATTAAATATTAATAATTTCAAAATTTGAATACAAAGTGACTCCAAGTTGTGAATTGTTGCGAATTATTAAGCAAATTGGTTTGTGTCGTTTTTACGGAACATTCGATAGTTGTTAAATTCTTAAAAATTTAATAAGCATTTTCTGCTTGAAGTTGTTTGAAAGACGAATTGAAGTTAACTTTGTTTTGCATTCGTTTGAATTCGGTCCAATCCTTTTGAATTTAATTTATCTACTTATCTATAAAATAATACGTCTTGTTTTTTAAATAAAATTTAAAATATTTTAATTTACAAAAATGCCTCATCCAATTCACCTGCCAATTGGAATATATTCTGAACGACAAAATGTTCGACATGATCGTATGATTCAAGATCAACAACAGAATTACCAAAATGTTCGTCCAACAAGCGAAACAATAATAGCCAACACAATATCGCCCTCATCCACCGGAAAGCACTCGATCTCCTATTTCAACAATCGAAATCAGATGACATTTGTCAAGAATGTGAACAATCGCATTCGACCTTTCCCCGCCGGATCATCTTCCACTCCATTTTCGATTGCCAATCCCAACTATTACAACATACCTCAGCCCACTTCGAATTATTATTACGAAACAACAACAACAAAAGGCCCGCCATTGCCCGCTCGGCCAATGCTCACTTATCCTCGTCGTTTGGCAATTGAATCGGTGCAAAGTCTTGCAGCGGTAAAATCTCAAATTCCTAATCTTGCACCAATAAGCGATGTCGAGTTTGTCACACAAAAAGCAAAACAATTTGAAGATGAGGAAAATGAAATTGAAGGTTCCAGCCCGAAATCCAATTCCAAAAGAAGTCGTAAACTGATTAAGGCAACGAGTGTTTTGATTTTAAGTTTGATTCTGTTTCTTTCGTACGATTCGATGATTACTTCGGGTAAGTCAATTTGTCTATAATTTGATTCAAACAAATAAGTAATTCACTTTGAACTTAAAATTTAGTAATGGACATGACAATGCATTTGAGTGAAGGAGGACTGTTGACCAAGGATTGGCAAATTCCACCAGTTCCCTTTGATGCGTGCTTTTATCTCTTTGAATTGGTCAACGGAAAACAATTTCTTAAAGGCGCAAAACCTCGAGTTCAGGAACACGGACCGTTTTGCTACAAAGAATTTAAAAAGAGAAAAATTGTTAAATGGTTATTTAAAGTTTTAATAATTTTGAAATTATTCTAATAAACTTGTTAATTTAGGGACGAGCACACGGTGACTTTTACGGAGAGTTTCAAGTTTGAATTCAATGACCGTGAATCCAAATCACTGGATACTCGCTTGCAAGTGCTCAATTATCCTATATTTGTATGATTTATATTAATGAACCCAAACTTTACAATTTACAATTTTAAACTTTTTACTTTGTTTAGTTCACAATTCTACTAGTGAAACATATGTTGGAGTCGTTCTACCTTTCCTTTTCAAGTCCGCTCGTGTTCAATATGGTGTCATTGTCACTGCGGGCAACTGGAGAAAGTCTAATCGAGGAAAGGTCTGCCCGAGAACTGTTGGATGGAAGGAAAATTAAATTGGTCGAATATCTCAACATGATGTTGAGTCCGTTGAAGCCACTCGGAATACCTGTACCGGAATTTGGCGCTGGTGCATACAAAATGCACAATTCCTCATTCGGATTTGTGTCACAGAGACTTTTTACCGAATTTGGTCCGTATGAGGTGTACACCAAGTCGGAGGATGGACACACATTTGGGGAGATTTATCAGTTTGATGAGAAATCGTAAGTTGTGTTCAGATTCTTAAGTAAAATATTTTTTTTAATTTCTGAAATTATGAAAAGTGAATTACCACTCTACAAATATCCGTGTAATCAACTGAAAGGTGGTGATGGTATGTTCTTTGGACCAAGACTCGAAACTCAAAACGTTTACGTTTTCAACCAGCACGCATGTAGAACGTTGCCTTTAGTTAAAAATGGGTAATTCAATTTAGATTTAAAATTTAAATAATACTTTTTGAGTTATTTCAGTACACATAGACATCCTCAAGGTTTTACGGTGGCTCGATACACAGTAAATCCTCACATATTCGACATGAGTCGTGTTGAGAATCGATGCTTTTGCACAGGCGACCGTTCATGGCAAGAGTGTGACGGCTGGACCGACATGTCGCCCTGTTTCGGTGGCATTCCAATGGGACTCTCCTTTCCGCACTTTATGAACACTCCAAGGAGACTTCGTGAAGTGGACGGTCTGAAACCCGACCCAGCCTTACATTGGGGCTATTTGGACATTGAGCCACAGATTGGTGTACCGGCGGGTGGTCGCATTGGCATTCAGGGTGTTATGCAAATAGCGCCCATTTCATCAGTGTCAAGCATGGCATCGCTTCCAAAGGTCATGTTACCCATATTCTGGACTCATGAGGTATTTTTAGATATTTTTATTAAATTTTAATTTAAAAGTTTTTTTAAACTTGAAGGGCGCAAATCTAAAAGGCTTCATGATCATGCTAATGTCCATTGGTTCCAACTCTATTCGTTACGGTTCCTATGCTTCTTTATTGATGGGTCTATCCTATTCGGCATTGTCTTTCTACAAAGCATTCCAACAGAGATGATTGTGCACACAAACAAACTCATAGGTAGCAATTTAGGAATGACACAAACACATTTACCTTACCACCTTCCCACAGGTCAACAAACTCGACTTTGTTTTCACTTTTTATTGTTTTTTATTATTTTTAATTTGATTATTACGCATTTAGCCACTGAGTCGATTTAATTGCGGAACGCAATCATGATGGTAGCAAGGTCAAGCCATTTTTATTTGTTTTTGTTCGATTAAGTAATTCATACAGTAGCTAGCATACTACTACTATAGTCCTGCATACCATTAAAGTGTATAATTAACTATGTATATACCATTTCATTAAGCTTTTATTATCGTTCACTTCATCGTGGTCATATCATTAGGATTATATATTATCAATTAGTTGGGATGATAATTAGCTAATGACTTGAGGCAATTTCTGGTGTGAGAAGACGCACTGCAGTGTGTGTGTGAGATGATTACACGTTGCACACAATTATATAACACCAAACTGGTATATTTGATGGGACAAGGTGGTACAGGAAAAGGTAAGCCTAAGGAATCATAACGCTCAAACATTAGAATCGACTTTTTGCACGCTCGGGGAAAATCCAGTGATGACGTAAATTGATTGAGCAATCAAATTGGACACTTCATTTAAATGAATCTATATAGTATTGCACCTTGTTCTTTCATGTTTGCGCAAGGTAACAAGGAAATGTTCGACTTTTGTCTGATTTCATTCTCGCCTGGGACCATCGTGAAATTCTTCGGTGTGAAATGTTTCGAATTAATTAGATTTTTGTATTCTTTTTTATTATTTAGAAAGGATTGTGCAGCCAAACAGAAAAAATATAAAGAAAATCAAGTGCAAAAGTTCAAGTTTAAGTGCAACTTTTAATCATATTGCCTGAGTGAGTGAGCATTCATATCAGCACTGCGCCATCAACTGACTCGACAATCAGCACAGCGGCCATCGAGCAAAATCAGGCTGTGGTTACAGCTCGTTTTTTCGAGCGTCAATTGAGCGTCAAGCGGCAAGCGGCTAGACGCTTGAGAGCCGTTTTGGAGTTTTGATGTTTATACGATGCAAAAGTATGATGCCTAAGTTGTATGAGACTAGTTTTGCCTGTGCAGCGTGTACTTTGCTTTAGTTTGCACTTGACACTACGTCGTTGTTTTGTCATCATTGCTAATCAATTCGAATTGCTAATTATTTATCTCTTTGATGAACTTTTATGTCATTTTAGTTATCTATTATTCAAATATTGACTAACGTTAGGTAAGAATTGTCTTATTGTTTATGTATTCGTTAAATGTTTGAATCTCTTTTTAGATATGGATTTTGAGCAAAGTTCAAATAGTGAACTGTCGAGAGATAGTGAAAGCACGTCTGACACAGACGATTGTATGGAAATATCATCTGTAGATTCAAATTCGACAGTTCTTACTTCTGAATCGAGCGAAGATTCGGAAGCCGCAACTAGTGAAAGCGATTTGTCTAGTGACGAAAGTGCCGACAGTGCCGACAGTGCCGACAGTGCCGATGACGATTATGATTATGATTATGATTCTTATTCTGATTGCGATATTGATGTCGAACTTTTGAATCTTCTTGCGTTGATCAAAGTGAGAAGAAACACAACCAAACGGAAGCCAAGGACATGTCAATCTATTCCATTGTTCAAGTTGAGGCACCGAGGTGAAGGCGATTACAAGCGCAAATTTCCGCATATTCTGAAAGACGACGAACTCTTTTTTAACTACTGCCGAATGCATAAAGAGACGTTTTATTACATATTGAATTCAATTACGCCTGCCTTGACCAAAGTTGACTTATTCAGAGAAGTAGTTTGTCCCGAAGAAAAGTTGGTTATCACTCTAAGGTAAATTATTAATTATTATAATACATTTAATTTAATAATACAAATTACAAATTTTGATACTGTTGTACAATGGATAATATATCTTTTTGAACGTCAATCAATCGTGCAGGTGGTACAGTTTTTAGGTGTTGTACTAGCATAAGACAAAAGTTGTAATTTGGGTCACTCTGAAGGGTCTTGGTCTCTTTTGAGTGTTTCGATATCTTTTTTACTGACTTTAAAATATCCTTATCGATTCTGTCTTGCTTAGCTTTAGTTATTTTAGCTTTCGACTTGGATAGTTTCGCAGGTTGTTGGGAACAATTTTGAAACAAATTTTCCATTGTTTCTTCATCTGAAAGCGCTTCGATATCATCCAAACTTTCGGAACGATTCCCATTCTGAGGCGCTTTATTTTGAGATTCGAATTGACTCAAGAACTCATTTTGGTGACTCATTTGTGTTCCAGTTTGGTCAAGTTCCATCTCGTAGTCTTCATCATCGCGATTGTAGAGTGGCACTCTGAGTGCATTCTCCTCATAAGCAGTGCCACCAGTGACGGCTGAATAAGCAACACCGACAATGTCATTCTCTTCTGGAACAGCTGGTGGAATGATCAAATTTTCATCGCGGAATGGAATGGTCGAATTGTCGTCGAGGAGTGGAATGATAGGATTGATCGAATAGTCTCGGACATTCTCAGCTTGGGCACTAGAGTCAAGTGCAGTGTCTTCTTGGCCTGTTAGAGCAATGTCGATTGTTGTTGTTGTTTTTTGTTGTTTCACTGGTGGTGGGAATATTCTGACTCGCGCTTTGATTGCGGTAATGTTCCTGATCGTAAATCCACTCAATTTCGCTTTTTCCTGTGTGTACATCTCCTCCTCCACCAGAGCCAGAAGGCTTGTCCTTGGCTCGCTTTACTCGTCTGCGATCGTTGTCTCGAATTGCTTTCCAAATCTTCTTCAGCTCCTCGATTGATTCTGTAAAAGATAATATTGGTTAATATCTTACTAATAATCGCAATTTTTATTCACAGATTCCTAGCCAATCAAATGTCATTTCGGTCGCTAACTTTCGAATTCCTTATGGCGCACACTACAATTAGGCGAATAGTCTACGATACGTGCACTGCCATTTGGGATTCTTTTCACCGAGTACACTTTCCGAAACTGACCCAAAGTTACATGAAGAAACTTGCCCAAGAAAATGAGCGAAGGTGGCAATTCCCGCACGCGATTGGAAGTATCGATTGCAAGCACATCAGAATTGTTCAGCCATCAAATTCTGGTTCGCTTTACTTCAATTATAAGCTTTATAATTCAATCGTGCTCCAAGCTATTGCTGACGCTCATTGCCGATTTGTTCATGTCAGTGTTGGCGCACTGGGTCGACAGAGCGATGGTGGAGTATTCGCGCATTCTTCAATTGGCAAAGCAATATCCTCGGGTCAAATGAAATTTCCACGAGTGCGATTCCCTTTCAGCAACTTCGCCACTTCGTTGTACTTTGTTGGTGATGACGCCTATCCTGGAAGATTATCTGTTGAAGCCATATCCTCACAGAAACCAGACTCAGGCACAGAGAATATTCAACTATCGATTGTCGAGGTGCAGGCGATCTGTTGAATGTGCTTTTTGGCATTCTCTCGACCAAGTTTAGGTACTTGTTTTCACCTTTGGCAATCAGACCGAAAAATGCCACCCTGGTTGCGAAAACAAGTTGCCTCCTCCACAATATCATCATCAACAGAGAAAGTGAAACTTTGCCTCGATCTCTGCCTCGTTATCGTCAATTAAGAGGATCTACATTACCTTTGCTGCCTCCTAGACAAATGCGTGACAGAATCGCAAGTTTCTTTACCAGTCAAGTTGGTCGTATCAGTGGTCAAGAAGACCGACTGCACTAGTACCAATCAAGCAGTAGCATATCTAGCAAGCCCAAGCTATAAATTTTTGTAAATATATTCTAATTCTATGCCTACACAAGCAAAAGTGCTCCTTTAATTCGTTAATTCTATAAATATACTTTACTGTCAATCATATTTTATTCTTATAGTACATCACTAGACACACGCGCATTTAACAAACATCTGTGATTACATTTATTACATTAATTTATTAAATTTGTTACCTTTTGCATTTGTTTCTTCTTTTATCTTCTGCCATTCAGCTGTTTGGACGTTTCGGTTGCGATAATGTTGATGCTTGATTAGCCACAGTGCAGGACGATTCCGGATTGCATCCTTCAGAATGGAACGGTCAATGCCAGAAGTATTCATTCTCGATTTGTTGGGCAAAATTCGTTATGAGCACGTTGTTTGCTTTATTAGCATCGACAACACAATGATTGCATCGAGGATGGCTACTGTTCTTATGAATAATGAGTCATGATGCTTATCTTATCACTAATACTCCCCTTATCAGAACTATCCACAGATTGATAATCGATGCTTGTCATTTGTTCGCATCTTTCTGTTATTTCTTTATGTAATATTTGAATTATTATTGATATTTATTATGCTGAATTGTATATTTTTCTCTTTCCACATTTATCAATCACTATAGTTGATGTTTTTGCCTAATATTTTGAACTTACCTTATTATATCGTATGAAATAGTCTCTATTTGTGTTTGTTTGAATTGCAATTAACCAATCACTGCTAGAATAGTAAATTCGCTTAAATAGGAACATTTTACAATTACATCTATATTTGGAAAACTGCGCTCTTTAGTCGAAAGGCAATTCAAATTCAAAAACAGTTTAGAGTGTGCGAGTAACGAAATCGTTTGGCTTTCTGCGCATGTGCGTGGACGCTGACGCTCGGCTCGATATGCCGCTTGACGCTCAATTGACGCTCGAAAAAGCGAGCTGTAACCACAGCCTCACTCTCGACCGTACATGTAGGCAAGCAAGCAAACAAGCCAGCCAGCACCTAACCGTACCACCAAGTCCTCACCTCATTAATTCGCTACATTTATCTAATCTAATCAAACATCTTTCCCTTCACCAAACTCTCTTTACTTCTCAGTCTGCACACACACAAGTTTTATACACCAGAAAGAAGGAAAGATGACGCACGAACGAGCATTAACACTTCAGTGGTAATGTGCTTTACCTTATTCCATCAAACAATAATGCAGTAGACATTCACAGGAGACTGCTAAAAAAGATCAACAAAACGGTCGTGCACCCGCGTAGGATTCAAAATAGAATACGAGTGCAGACACACAAAAAACAATTTGATGTGCAGTGCACCTAAACTCAATTATCTGCAAATTCACCAAAATTTATGATAAACCATTTTGAGGACTAATTCTCGGAAACGGCAATCCACCAAACCATACATTACACCGTACACTTCGTTGTTAGTATTTGCATTTGTTATTTACATTAGCACCACTGTAGATACCTTGACATTGACATTGTACGCAGTCAACACACAGACACGTACATTGTTGACAGTGCTCAATCATATCGATCATTAACGATGTGTGTTTGTCTATTTGCAAATACCTAAATGTTATTAGGTAAACAAGGCAAGAGTTTCCTTTTGGCTAATCACTCGAATGGAACTTTGCTTGCTTGCTTATGAAATTGAATGTTCATTTGTGTGCGGATTGATTGATTTAAAATCGATGTAAAAATGTTTGCCAAAATTGAGTCAAATAATAAACTTGATTGCTCAATTAACTAAAAATGCAGTGATATCATAAAAAGGGATTTTTGGTACATTTGCTATCTATGTGTCCACCATTTGTTTAGCAATCGGTGCAATATGGGCTAATTAATCTAATTATTAATATTATTTCACTTTGCTAAAATGTCGTGAAATAATTTGCGTAAGGCAAAGCTTTAGACTAAAATTGTCAATCAAATGCCAGAGTCACTCTGTCTACGTGATCCATTGTTAGTTACAACAAAAAGAACATCCCATTAATAAAAGTATCACCATGCAAGTTCCAACAACTCAATTATGTTTAGATGTTTATATTGATTTCAACTTGTAGCAATCAACACCTGTCCGTGAATGTACACACTCAAACTTACAAGTGCACATTCCATACAGTTTATCAGTTCGGTCATGGATGATCTAATCGTTTAGTGTTGTATTTACATGATCGTAATGGTTGATAAGCAATAGCAGTAATAATAATAGTCACTTGACTAATGACTCGATTGAGTGTATTTGTGTGCAAACAAATGTGTCTCCCGTTTTGACGCGTTGCTCACACACACAACAGGTGCAACATTTAATTTAACCCGTTTTATCTCATTTTGGATCCATTAGAATATAGAAATGGTTTGTTTTGTTTCAATTATTTAAAATTTACAATTTAGCAGAATATGCAATTTAAAGAGTTCCTGCTTTAACTGTTATTATAATAATCAAGGAACAAAAAAGTATAAATCTAGATTAAACATAACAAGCAAAACGACGCTTTACTGTCAAACCGTAAATGCACTTAACTGTCAACTGTCGCTTGAGTATGTCCTAATCTAATCGTTCACAACATTTAGATCCTAAATGCATATTTCATATTTCCTCTTAGGCTTTGAGGTTATCTCTTCTTCAAAACACACACACACACACACACACAGTACTGAACGACCAACAAAAGTTGCATTAAGTGATAAGTACAGGCGCACTACTGATACTACTTGCTAGGCCTCGACATGAATGCTTATATTCTAATCATTTTTGAGTTGATTGTACATCATCATTTGGTGAGATATGATTTGGGTGTGTGTGTGTGTGTGTGTGGATGTATGTTCAAGATTGCATGTGAAGTGTGCGTGTTTGATATTAAAAGATTTTTTGGATCGATTGCTTTGTACGACCAAAGTCCAGTGCACGTACAAAGCTCTCTCCTGTGAAGTAATGCGATACTACACTACACTAGGGTTATAAAAGAACATCATAAATAGCTTTCATTACAACTCATTTCGCACGTATCGCACATAAAGTAAACCAAAACCACCAAACCAACAGTACAATGGCACAGTCTGTGCAGCAGCAGTAACAGCCACAGCAGCAGCAGCTCTCACTCTGGTTGGCAACATACTCGGCTGTACTCAAGTCGACATTTGGGCGACGCTAAAACTTTCTGGTTAGTTTGGTTGGTTGGTCCACAAGCTCCTCTTTTGCAATGGTTGTCAATGTGTAGCAATAATAATTAAAAAACATAGAAACCGAGGCATAAAGAGAAAGAAATAGAGATACGAGAGAGGGAGACGTACATTATGCCACCTAACGCACACATTGCCTCATCATGCTCGGGTACTCGTGTTCACCATGAAAGCCATGGCTATAAACGCCCACTTTCACCGAAACTTTGTACTTTTGTGAGCTTTTGTACGAAATACACTTTGTGCACTTGATAATGAGACCATTCCTAGAATAATATAATAATAATAATAATGATTCTCAAATTAAGGACTATTTTCGGTCGGACGTACAGTTTGTGGGCAAATTTGTGAAAAATTGGCATTTCCGCTGCAAATTATCCACTCAATTAATCAAGCTCGGTTGAATTGGAATGCACTTTGGAGTGCAAATTGGAGTCATCAAGCACACACGTGTGTATATATGGGGAAATGTACAACAACAGCAAATGTGCCTTGGAACTTTTTTGTATACGAAAGATTATTTATTGTATTGGTATAAATACAGGCAAACACCGGTGCCTTGAAAAAGCATCGACTCGTGTCTGGGTTTGTTCCATTACCATTTTGTGCATGAAAGCAAATACTCACATACAATTTATCATGCATGCTCGTTTAGATATACATCGAGATGTGTTCGGTATGATCAATGATCATGTACATTGATTTAGAGGTAAAATTCACCACTTATGGGGGTAAATTAAGTAAATATTATTATCAATTCTCAATTTAAAAATCTAAATTTACAATTTACAATTTTCCATTGCGTAAACACGATTATCATGATTGTATACAGGCTAAAACTAAAATGTACATTTTGGTTTGTAGACACTTGTGCAATGACTGAATTAACATTTCGAATCGTGACTTTTGTTTGGGTTGTGTGTGTGTCTGCTCAAATGACTCGATCAGCTTAGTTTAGGTCACCCTGTCGAGCTCTGTCCCCAAACAGTCCTCAACACGGAACAGAAATATCGATCAGATGTGAGTAAATGTATAAGTAAATGTCACTTTATTATATAGATGAAAATGTTTAATTTATTGCAACCTATTTCCAGCTAAGGCCGGTTATTAGACTTTTGTGTGTGTGTGAGTGCGCATTTACTTTTTGTTTCGTGGCTGTTTCGAAAGAGTTGGTTACATGTTGAGTACAGTTCGAGTATAGTTTGCTTTTCAATATAACTTGTAATAATAATAATTCATAGGGAAACTGTCAAATAAATGAAATATATGCGATAGTGGAGAAATTAATCATTTTTGGTCATTTTGTTTGTTGGGCAAATGAAAATCAAGGCAAATGCATGTGCACTAGACAAAAAAGAACACAGTAACTCACCAGTTTGACTCATCTTCCAAACAAGGTGCTGTTTAATGTAATGTAATGTAATGTAATACAATGTGATAATACTAAGTTTATTTATATATAAAAGACCAAAATGTCCGATACAACTTTCTCACCACCTCGTCCTTTTTTATGACCATTATACGACAAACAAAGTATATGGACAAAAAGTCACGCGTTTTAGTGCAAATTCAAATGAACAACAACAACAACACAAAAACGAGATCGAAACCAGAAAGTTCACTCAAACAAACAAACAGTGTGTCATCGAGTGAATGTGTATGATCGAGATAGTTTAGGTGCATTTCTAGTTCAAATAACTGGTTTAGCATATATCAAACAAGTCCAATTGAAAATGCACGGTTTGACCAATTAAAGTCAAACCAACTCAACTCTGCCCATCAAGATTGACACACGTGAATTGCTTGAGGAAATTAAGTTTCACATATACTTCTCAAAGTCCTTGACAGATTTTTATTTTTATTTATTTTAATACAAATTATTATCAAATTATGTGGACAATTACACTTTCTTTTATAGGGTTTCTTATTAAATAATATTTTATAATCGCAAAATAACAATAAAAATGTTCTACTGTCCTAACCTCGACCATCTTTTTACCTTGAATGCAATATTTAATGAAGCGTGGCACTGTGGGTGCAGGGTGCTGCATAGTGTTTGTTGAGTGTCTTCCACGTGTTCACGGTCATACAGGGAAATGTACCTTGCTAAATTCAAAGTCTCTACACATAGTAATGTTACACAACAACAAATTAATGCAATTCTCAAATGTTTTCACTTTCTACATTGCTTGCGGTGCTTGGGTACACTCATGCACACTGTCAAGTTCATTCCCTCAACAGAGTTGAAGGCTTGCCCAATCATCTTTCATCACTTACTCAGTAAGTGTTATTTATTGTAAACAAAAATGGGGAAAGAATCCTTGTGGGTCATGTCACATATATTCAAAATATAAGTTAGAATGTATCTGTGCCTCTGGGTACATGAGCGACTCACTGCTTCACTTTTTAGCCAATTTACAAAGTTTAAAAAGTTTGTCCCGCGTTCGGTAGAACGTTCTTTTCCATCAAACTGTTGATTCGTGATTCGTCAAATTGTGTGTGTTCAATTTTGTTAAGTTCTGTCTGTTTACTTGCTGTGCTTTTTGCCTAATAAAAATCGTACTTGTTTTTGATTATAAGTACATTGTTTCATTAGGTATTAAGATATTAAGATATACATATTAAATATGTCAATACACAATGATAATCAATTGCGTCAATAGGTGAAAAATCAAAAAAATACCGCGGTTAACATGTTAGATCGCACTCGCGCGGCGCAAATGCGTCAGGTGTGATGTGCTTGCGTGCGATGACGCTTTGCCTACAACAAATTTGCACTCGTTCGCACTTTGCAATCGCACTAGTCAATAACATTTGATCCCAATGCCATTCAAAACATAGTAAACAACAAAGCAATCAGTTTTGGATGTTTTCCATCACTGAGGCCCAATCAGCCCTTTTTGACTAAATTATATATCTTGCACACACATACTTATTATAACCACCACCACAAAACACTATAAATCAAGCATGAAATTGTGCTTATGAGTCGTCAACACCATTCATATGAACAAATCGCGACAAACAAGCCACACATTGCGTGTGAGTAACCTATCAACGTAACATTATATAAGAAAAAAAGAACAGCACACAATGAAGGATAGAAATAAGCATACCAAGCATTATTGACTTGTTTTGATGCTTTACGTGATTGAAGGGGGGTTGCACTTGTTTACGAGTTTTAGGGTTGCGGGTAGAAAGTGCGACCAGCGTGATTGATCGACTAATTGATTGATCAGTGTGTGTGTGATTTTGTCTGTCTAGAAAGGGGGAGAGATATCCCATCAAAACACAGTCTGCATTGTCCGATGGCATAATAATGAGTGTTATCGTCATCATATATGTTTGTGTGTGTCTGGACAGGTATTTCTCTCGACAAATAATACGAATATATATGTTTGTCTCGTGTCAGACTTGGAAACGAAGCCATTTGGAAAAACACTTTGTTTACTACCTCACTCATTCAATGCATGCACTTGACTTTCGATTTGTTCAATTGATCCAGACACAAACACACTTGATGATATGTTGTCGAATATAGTAATAGACTCGATTATGATTATGATGCACTTGCAAAAGACGTCAACAGACTCATTGTACTCATAGACACAATGACATTGGACCTTAGAGTGCAGTGCATTCACAATGCATATATTGAATGCACCTATCTGTAATTAGCCTCATTGAGCACACATTGTGCGTATACTCTGTCAATCAATCATATTCCGAGTGCAGTATCATACTCGTATAATTAGGTTATTTCGATTCAAAGCATTTTTAATCAAAATGCGCCAAAGGGAATTCTTCTTCTTTTCACACTTGAGTTGACTTTTAGTGTGACATCAATCTCTTTCTCTCTATTTCTTTGTTGGTCCAAGTCAAACAACTTTTCAAAATGTTTCCGTCAAAGTGCTTCTGCACTCAAATGCAATCGTAAATTTTTTTCTATTAATCTTTTCTTTTTCTTCTTCTTCTTTTTTGTTCACCGTGAAATTGGATTATTGTCTAAATAAATTATGAATTCCTTTATTCATGATTTGATGCGAACGTTTTAATATTGTTTGATCATGAATAGTACTGTACATCTTAAGTCAGCATTAGGCAAACAAGATTGTTGTTTTGGGTGTGTGAGTGCTGCTGCACTTGCAGACTGGGGAATAAACCCTCGGGATAATAATGTTTTACTTGAGTCAGAGGTCATCGAATGATGATCTATGTCGGAATTATGATTTGATGTCCTTGTTGTTGTTGTTGTTATTATGTTGTTGTTGTTGTCGTTTGTGTCTGAGACGTAGAAAAGTGGATTCAGTCGAGACAGACAGAAAAAAGCAAGACGAAGGCAGACGGGAACGAAAACAAGAATTCTCATTTAAAGGTTATCGAAGTGGAAAATATGGCCTAAGAATGTCCTTAACAATGGGCAAGTGTAGCAATCATTCAATGTTGCTGACTACTGACCTTATAAAAGGGGGCGAACAAAGAGGAGGAATTCCTTCGAGGATATCAACAAAGTAATAAGCAAAAACAAATTATTTTGTTGTTGTTTACTTAGTATGTTGAAGAATCTAAAAATATTATTTGTTTTTAATTTTGAACTCACTGTCCTCTACATGCACTTTTTGTTAGTCGCAATGCGTCGCAATTAGCAATAACTGTAAGCTTCGGGTGTATAAACACAAAGTTGAGTGCGCGCAATGACGCCGAATTAGTTTGACCTGCAAATTATACCGCATTCCACTTCGTGTGTGTGTTGTACACAGAAATAGCTTGTTTGTTGAAATGTTGGTCATCGTTTATAAAGATAAACACATTACGCACAAACACAGACACTCTCTCAAGTACGTTGAGTAATTGATTTAATCAAATTCATCTGTCAACAGCAATTAGGTACTACTAGACCGGATAGGAATAGTAAGATTGAATTGATTAAGAATACTTGTCACAGTTGTAGGGTTTGCCTGTTCTCAAGTGATATAACCTTGTGTTGTGTTCGAGCTCACTGGCGAATCCCCCTCCCCAACTGTTGCGTAATCAAATCTCAAATCGATGAACTCTATCACACACAATCGAACTTTCAGTTCTTCTCCTTTTTGTTCTTGTTCACTTCGACAAAGCAATTCCGAGAATTCGAGTGCATCTAAACCGTGTGCATGCGAACAATTTGTCCCAGGGTAATATGTTTCGAAATGGGGAAACACGTTTTTATACTCGCTTTAGGTTAACTTAACAAAATTCCTTATTTAATTTGAGTGTAAATAACAAAAACAAAAACGACCACCACTATAAAGTCCGTGATAAGCGTAACGATCGAAGGCTCAATAAAAAATCGTTAGACGAAGAGTTAGTAAGCCAATAAGTAGAAACATCATCATCTCACAAAACAAGTTATCAATGTGCACTTGCACTTGAATGGACTCAATCAAGTATGCGCAGCGAAGTGTGCACAGGGCAACAAAAAGAAGTGCTACTCTCATACAGAAAAGTCAAGTCATTTCGATCGTATGTGATGTGATCAAGCTCAATTTGAGTCACATGTTGAGCGCATGCTGCTGGCCAATTGGTCCCTGTCAGTGCATTCGGACATTGCACACTTTCCGCATGTGCAATCTGAGCTGGAGAGTTACCTTTGTGTGAGAATACCACTGCAAGAAAACGTGTCTAATCATTCACATGCCTCCAACTAAGTCAAATCGTCGGTTGGGAGATTTTGAGATTCGATAAAGAGAATATATTCACATTAAGTTTAAGTAGAGGGCGGATTAGAACACTAGTAGTTATCCTCGAGGCAATTGTGAGGACAAATATTGTACAAACAGTGACTGACAAACAGGTGACGATGCGATGTACAGTGGCGAGAACATAGACAACAGACATACATCAACCATTTAAGATTAATACATCTATTGTGTTTGGTGTGTGTGTGTGCAGTACAATCCAGTGAGAAACACTTGTGGAATTGAATGCATAATATTAACAAAACCGATTAAATCTTCCAAATATAGACATACAATTCATAAGTGAACTTTCAGTTGCACTTGAATCTGTTCATATTATTCGGTTGGGTTTCGTTCACTTAATTGAACCAGTCAAACCAATCAGTGGATGTGTCTACTTGAGTTGGGCTAGACTGTGGAGACAGACCCATTGCACAATCACATCCGCACAAATAATATTAAATTAATCTAGACACAAAATTGGTAGACTTAATGGCCTTGTCTAGAACACTTAACACGTTCACTCCCATAGTTACTATTTGGCACAAATACACTTAGGAAATGTACTGGAATTTGTGGATCTTTTTTGTTTGCTCGGTCAAATAATAAAATTTTTAAACTATTCCGCGTCGGAAGTAATTCTTGGCAAAATATTTGAATTTTCGAGTTATTGCACCCGTGAAGAGTGTATACGTGAGTTCAATCGTAAAACGACACACAAATGCACCTAAAACGAATAACAGTTCGTCAAACAAGAAGAAAAAGAGACATTTGAAAACACACAGAACCGAAAATAGTTTTATTTTTGTTTCGGTTTGCAGGAAAGCAAACTTTGAAAGCATGAAATTAAATTTGCAAAAATAAAATAAACTAGAAGAGCTCTTATTCTGTTTGTGAATTATTAAATTCTGTTCTATTAAATTCTATTGAAATAAGGAAATTAATTAAATATCTTATTCCTTAATTTTAAAAATACTTATCAAAGTTGATTTAACAGAATTGCCTCAATTCAATGTCAACTTTTGGATGTCATTCGGAATCACTTCGATCGATTCAATGAAACATCATAAAAACCAAGTGCACATGCACCATAATACAATAGAACAAATCACTATACAGTAATTAATTGAATTAGTTAATTAATTCTCAATGATAATTGTCTGGTCAATGTAATATAATGCACACCCAGGGCTGAACGAGTTAATTAATTAATTTAGGGTGTCGCAAGTATTATTAACTAACAAGCTAACTATGTTTTCTTCCCCCCTTTTCAGTCTCCTTCTTGTTCACATCAATTCAATGTTTCAGTACATTCGGCCTGTTCAATGCCAGCGTGAGCATTGCCACCGAGCGTCATCATCATCTTCATTTGCCGGCATCGGTGTTGTTTTGTTGTTGTTAGTGATCGTTTCTTCATGTGTGCATTGGTTCATTCGTGGTTGTGTCTCGTTGTCTCTCGCGAGCATTTTCTTCGCCTTTTCCCAAATCCCGCAATTCGCGAAAGCACGCGCACCATCGTGAACGCGCACATGCTTCAACTGAGATAGTGATGAAGTAGTGTAGTGTAGTGTTGTACAATGTACATGTACAGACACAGGCCATGTACATGTGCCTCTTCTGCAGTGCAGGGTTGCACTTTTGCACTTGGGGTGCACTTGGAATCCGTTTAGAGTGAGCTCAAGTGAGAGACGTCTGTTTTACTATCAGTCAGGGAGTCTCTCTCTTTCATTCATTTCCACTGCAAACAAGACCATTAGTCCGTGCATGTTGCATGCATAGGGGCAGTCATACAGTCAGTCATGCAGGCAGTCGAGGCACTCATACAAAAAGCACACGATGCCACTTTTATCACTCGTCGTCATCGTCACCAAGCTCACCATAGACCAACTTGGCCACAGCACTTGATCTCGCCTCTACAGAATGAAAAAAGAAGAAGAACTGCAAGAAGAAGAAGAAGAAGAAATTGGTGTTGGCAGTGAATGTTGAGTGAACACTGTGTGATCAGGGCTTATTTTGATAGACCATTTATGCACAGTGGAGTGAGTGCTGTACGTAAATGTATTTTAAAGTACATCTCTAGTTCGATTATACAAAAGGAAATGAGGGGAGGGGTTCAGCTCAATCATGATTGAATAAGATCTCATTATTTGTCTTGAGATATACGGCAAAAGGATGATGAAGACGAGAAAGTTGCCAGGTGTTGGTGTTGCTGTGGCGGTGTTCACGAGTGGAAATTGGATCCTTTCTTGGAATTACATTGTGTGTGTTGTGTGTGCCAAAACTCTTGAACCGTTAGGTGGTTGTCCAATGTATGTACAGCACAGTACCGTACACTCAATACTTAATTGGCATATACATGGACAGTTGCTGTACAGCACCGATCTAGTAAAAGTGTATGGGTACAACAGGATGTGAGCTCACATTTGGAGTGTACAAAAACAAGAGGCTCGATGTATGAACTTGACACCGGGTGTGTGTGTGTGTGTGTGTGTGTGTGTGTGTGTGTGTGTGTGTGCGTCCAGTAACGACCAAACGTACAGAAAAACAATTCAATTAAATCTAATTGACCATCTACGTCGTGTACTCGAGTCACTGAAAAACAAAACAAAACGAAAACGAATTCAAAGTAATGGTCAATAAAGGGTGTGGATCACATACAAATCAAATTGTTTTACATGGAATATTAATAAATATAAAATTTTAATTATTTTAATTATAAGCAATTTAGACGTCATCGTGTTTAACGACCCTGACCTCACAATAATCGATGCTAATAAGTGTTTTAATAAAATGTATGTTTGTGTAAAATCAATTGATATGCATGATCAACTGAAATGTTCATCAATTTGAACGAAAAAGGGGAAAATGTGTTCAACTCGATTTGTATATTTTTAATGGAAAATTTTCTAAAATTGTGATTAACTCTAGAGCAATCGGGTAATTGTGCTAAATTGAACACTTTTACTATGCATTACTATTATTGGTCACCAGGTAGGTTTGTGTGTGTGTGAGCGGTTCCACCGATTACCTGTCATTTGGCCATACATACTCGAGTGAGCACAGTTGCACTGTACTTTGACTCTGAAAGTACCTTTTTCTGTCTCTCACTCCACCATTTTTTGGCTTTCTTATTCTTCTTCTTCTTCTCTTGTTACAATCAATATTTATAATATCGAGCCAAATTATATCTCGGAAAAATAGATTAAAATAGCTGCGCTTTGGTGATTATTGCAAATCGCTTTGCTGGACTTTGTTGTTGTTTAGTGATCCAATACATTCACAGTTTTGGTCTCTGGGTGATTAGGATAATTTTCCGTTAGTTCAGTTAGTGTCTTTTAGTGAGCGTTGCTGTCTGTCGTATTAGTCTTAATAATATTATTTTGTCTTATTTAGTGAACTCATTGGATTGGATTGAACTGTTTGAACTGTTAAGTAGCGCGTAGCACCCAAAGCCAACACACACAAATCCGTGGCTACTTTCTCTTACTGTGAGTGACATATCTAATCATGAGTGTGTTTTGGTGGATGGTGGATGTCTCACTCCAGTCCTCCCACCCACAGTGCACAGCACCAGTAGTACCACAAGTGCCTCACTTGAGTCATTGGTTTTTGCATACTGTTGGTGGCGATGATGATGATTATGATGGACAAGTTGTTGTTTGTCGAATCAACCGAAAGTGGTCAAAATTGTTGACTAGACTTAATATGATACAAAAAATCTAAGAAGAAATGAGCAGGAAAAATTTTCCATGATTTAGATGAAATTGCAGTAGAGCTGTGTTGTGTGTGTGTGTTTGTACATTTGAGTGAGTACCTCTCGGGGGTGAGATAGACCAGGCCGTGTAATGTACAGGGAGTAGATTGTGATTGTGACTCTGTGTGTGTGACGCTCCATTGGTGGACAAATGATGATGGTGAGCATGATGATGATGGAAGTTTGTGCACCTACTTCACACCTAAGCACTGGTCACTGTAGCACTGGCCAGCCAACTGGTAACTTACCACAACTCTACTCTCCCATGGACTAGTGTAACTAGTAAGTAGTATTCACTGTTCCCCTCCCCCCGATCATCGCCATGCCATGCACACCGAACTGCATCATCAACAACAGCACCACACTTCGTCGTCATCGTCGGCATTGAGGAATTCTCCCAATTATGTGCCAATCTCACCCAAGCACACAAACACACAGAGTGTGGTGTATATGTGATCTTTATCACATCGAGGACCACCACACACACACACCAACACATAAACGGGTGGCAGAGGTTGTTGCGATCGTCGCCTGGATAGAGTCTGGCCAACACTGGCCAGCACTGCTACCACCACTTGCACTGAACCAGTAGTCCATGTGTAATGGTGTGGTTGTGCAACTTTGGGCGCAACCACTAGCTTCGAGACCATGCACACAGCACAGCACAGCACCATCAGCAACAAGATCGGCAACATCCTCTGGCGCGCACATTGTGAGATGATCAAACTGACTGTGGTGCAAACATCGAACTGTGCTCCACACTGTTGCCTCTTCGTCTCTTTCCACTTTGGCGTCTTGTGTCATGCCGCGCGCGTTCTTCTGCCTTCACTTGTCCATTTGCTCGGCCTGAGTGTACGGACCGAGTGCCCAACACCACACAACACTCCCGAGGAGAACTCTCGGAGTGAAGAACACAAAGTTGAAGCTCTTTTGTGGACACTTTGCCACACTGGCCGCTTGTGTGTCCAACCCACTTGTGAACTTTGCAGTGCAAACTGACACAACACAAAAACAACACAACACTCGAACACACGAGTTCATCTCAACATTTGAAATTGAATTCAGTGGATCGAGTGTGTGTGTGCGTGTGAGTGCTTCGGACAGGTGAATCGCACTCGTTCCTCGACTACTACGTTCGGTACACTGTCCATTGTACGATTGTACAATCACATTAACCAATACATTGCATTACGGCTGTATTACACTACACACCAGTGAATTAGTACATATTTGTCCATCGTCTGTACTGGTGCATTCACGAGTCACTCAGTCCGACCGTTCTCATATAAAGGAATCGACCACAAAGAAGCGATCTTCTCAGTCTGTGTCTGCCCGTCGTCTGGTCTCGTTTGTGCCGGTCTACCCCATCCACAGCCGCACATTGTTGCCCACTATTGCGAGCTGCACTCCACTTAAACGATTGTTGGTCGGTCTGTTGTGAGTCTCTTTTTGCCTCAATGAAACGCACCACTGACCACAAGCACCTCTAACCACACGGATGTTCATGTTTTGCTCTCGTGAGCAGTCAGTCACTTGTTTGTTGAACATTGAACATTCATCATTGAACATTTGAACATTCATTATTGCAAGTCTGTGTGCCTTACTCCAATATTCTCACATCGGTAATTATGTATTGATGATGCAGTAATTACCCCCAACCGCAAGCACACACAAGCACACAGCCACCACCAGCAAGCTCAGTCAATCCACTGGTCGTCATCAGAGTTGTCAAAAGGTGCTTCAGTGTTGTTTGTTGTGTTCGGTCGATCGATTCATTGAACCAAGAGGGAACACCACCACTCTGCCTCAGTCTGCCTGTCACCCGAGTACTGTGAACGAACTCAAGCCCAGACCAAACAGTCACTCAATCGACACAGTCATTACATGTGCTCTTTTCTGCCTCTAAATATTCACTTAATCATCTTTTGATTTAATTTTGCCGACCAGTCTGTATTGCGAATAACCGGGCACCGAACCGAATGCCACTGCTTCCACGATCATTTGCCGCGTGTTTTGTTTAGAGCAACCAGTTTGCTGACCCGAGCACACACACACAGCACAGCACCAATTTTCTCAGTCTCACTCAACTACTACCCTTTGTGTGAATGTCATAATTGAGGGTCATTCCCGACCGATATAATCGTGTGTGATCGAGTGAGTGAAATGCACAATCGGACAAGCATGCAGTGAGCACACGGAATATTCGACATTGCAACATCGAGTCGACTTGTGCGAGTTGTGTCAGTGTGCATTGGTCTCGACCACTCGTCGTTAGTGTTTCTTCCGATTGCACCACAGTCGCACTGTCCGCACATCGATTGCAGTTAGTCATCGCCATCGCCATCCTCAAGTCTCTCTCTCACTGTCTGTGATTGTGTCGCATATCGCTTTACTCCTTTCTTCACTGCTCACTCACTCACGCACGGCCTTATCTCCCTGCATCCCCTTTCACTCCTCCAAAAGTACATTGCAACCGGATACATTCGCCACTCTGCACTCACCACTCAACTCAAGTCAGTCTCAACACATTCACTCGAGTCATCATGGATCCATCAGCGTTATCGAGCAGCAGCACCAGGCCAGACACCTCGTCTGGTGCGGCACAGTCGATCAGTAGTGCCACAATATCGTCATCGACGGTGACCAGTGCGGCAATCACCTGCAGTCTGGTGTCGTCGAGTGCACCACCAACATCGTCACTCACCTCATCGAGACCACCTTCTGCAACCGCAGTTCCCACCACTGTGATCACCTCAGTGCGGAGTGCAATTCTACCATTTCCATATTGCAATTCCAATTCTGAGCAGCACTCCAAGGAGAATCCAAATCTTGTGAGCTTACTGTCTGGAAATTCGGATTCAATGTCTGGTGACTCGCCACCTCCGCCACCCACAAGCAAACCTATGTCATCAGGGGTGGCACAGAACACCACTCTTCAGTCGATTCTCTTAGCCAAAGATCCCGAGTTCATTCCCTCGCCTCCCAATGCAAGTCCACGTGCTTCCTCTTTGGACAATGGCAACAACGGTCACAGAGTGCCATTGCCTCCACAGTCACACCCACAACAGCATCACTTTCCACTGTCCGAGAAGTGTCAATCCTTTTTGATATCAGCTGGTTTTCAAACGAGTACCTTCATGCCGGCATGTCCGCAGCAGCAGCAACAGCAGCAACCAGTGGCCAAGAGTAGCAATCACGGAAATTGTATGATCTACAAGGGATACAAGAAGCTGTGCAATGCTCAGTCATTGTTCAAGTGCAACAAGTCGTCCACAGCGAATTGTCCACCACCACGACCCCCGGTAGAAAGTCATCCTCAATTCCAGCCAAATCACCCATATGGACCAACACCAGCAGCATTGATGGAACATCAAGCTCACCGTCAGTCACCAATGTCAATAAGCAATCCCACATCTCCATCTGCCTCGGGCACATGCATTTTGGGTGATCTGTTACGTCGAGGCAACAAGTCACGAAACAAGGTAAGATCATCTCCTCTAATTAATGCTCACTCAACATTGACGCAACATTTACTGACGTCTTTTCTTGTTTGTGCATGTAGAATTATACCTCTTCGGATACATCTAGTCTGATGGATACGGCGGCTAGCGATAGCAATGACCGATTGTCACTGGCAAGTCAGAATGGTGCTTCGATCACGGCGGGTGTATTGGCGGCGAGCATGGCTGACGACATCATGGAGCAACCAGTGCCACCTGGTTCGGCCGCTAACAACAACAACAACTTCAGTGTGTCCTACTATAGTCAATTGCTGAAACGACGCATCAGGAAGTTGTACCACGACTCGGATGCGATTGCGGGCACAGACAGTCAGGTCTACCTTCAGCAGCAACACCAACAGCAACAACAGCAGCAACAGCAGCAGCAAATGTTGAACGAATCAGCCTATTTACCTCGAGCCAGATCTGCCTCGGACGCGACCAAGTACCAAGGCATGGTGCCAAGTAACTTCAACCGCAAGTCAGTCATCAGTAAGCTCGATGCCATTCCGCCTAACCACTTCCAACAAGCACGAGCAATGTTTTGCAATCAAATGGCAGAATTGGCCGGTTATAAGCTACCGTTCTGTCAACCATCTTCCTCAAATTCGGTTCCAGTCGGACCTACCGGACCTGCCGGACCATCCACCTCCTCTTCTCACCAGTCAGTAAACAGTTATCTGGACACACTGATACGTAGCAATGTGTCACGTGATCAGTCTGTTCTAACAGGCCAAACCGCAGCTCAATCATCAACGTCTTCATTGCCAACCAGCAGTGGTTCGGTAGTGAGCAATTCGGTGATCACCACCGTGGCCGACATCAACCCAAACAAACCTCAACATTTTGTCAATCTAATCGACAAGATCATTTCGAATGTCTTCATCGGAACGACAACCACAGCGGCAGTAGTGACCGGAGCCAATTCTGGTGCCTCAACCACCACAACCTCATGCTTCATGTCGCCAACCTCAAGTCTGAGTTCACCACCGGCACCACAATCGTGTTCCTCGTTGATGTCGGTCTTGTCCTCTCCGGAACAGTTGGACGCTCCATCACCATCGCCATCACAAATGTCGACCCACGATCCAGGTCCATCAAGCGTTGCCCCACTGGGACCACCACCAACGCCTCCCTCGCGTCCACCTTCTCGACCACCATCGACCGTGTCAGCAATCACTCAACTGCTCAATTCGGATGGATCTCCACCAGCGTCACCTCCATCCCAACCAGCATCTCCGTGCCAAAGTCATTCCGATTACTCATCCACTCGTCCATCTCCACGTCCATCTCCTCACCCCTCACCCAAACCGCCCTCCTCAAATCCAATGGAATGTATCAATGATATATCCGACAAAGTCTATCAACAGCTGATTGAGTTTGAGTTCAACCACGAATCGATTCTCAAGAAATTTCAAACCATTCCAGGCACCGATTCGCACATCATTCAGTCCAGTAGGCCAGGCTTGAATCCAAATGAGAAGGCTCGCATTGAAGAACTGGAGAAAGTACTGTATCCTCTTCAATTTTGCCTCTCGTCCATGTGCGAACAACGAGAAGCACTTAAAAGAAATCTTCAAAAGAGTTTCTTTCAGAAGAACTCTGGCGTTTCTGTGGATTTCCAGCGGCAAACCCTGCTGGCAACCACCGAGCAGGCAATCAATCTACTCATTGAACTCACCAAACAGTTGGACTCGTTCTCCGAGTTGAGTTCGGCTGATCAGATGAACCTACTGAGGACATCGGTGATGGAGATTATGTTGATGAGGTCCATTTTGATTTTGCCACAGCGATTCAAGGAGAAGATGAACAACTCACTGAAGAGGTGTCTCGACGAGAACGGGACAGGCCCCAGTGCTCACAACCACGACAACTGCTGTTCAGGTATTGGTGCTTTAAAGTCTTGTTGTAAATTGATTTATCAAAATATTAATTATCCAGGAAAGCTCCTTAGCGCCATCTATGAAGGCAAAAGCAAAGAAGATGCAAGCAGTAGCACAAGTGAGAATGGTGGTGGAGAGGAGGAACAAGTGCCAACAAAGGACGACTTGGAGCCGTGCACTAGTCACCCGCACGATCGGCCATTTGTCGATTTGGCCTCACTCGATCACCGAAGACTGGAGGACTTGATGAATTCGGACGAGATTGGCTCGGAGAGTTCACGGGACTCGTTCGCAGACGACAGCAGTGCTTTCAGTGGCAGTGGTGACATTCAGGCGGCGGACTATGCCAAACAGTTCCGAGCGCACTACATCAAACTGGCCAGGTCGATCGACAAGGACTGGTACGAAGACAAAACAATCTTCTACCTGGTACTGTGACACACTCTCGACCACATGCGTTAATCTGTTAATGTTTCTTTCTATTTAAGTTGTTTGCAATTTTGCTCTTCCGACCGACTAAGTCAAACATTGCGGACGTAGAGAAAGTTCGGTAAGTTTGTCGAAATTAAGGTTGCCATTCCCGGAACTAACCAAATATCCCCAAAAATAGAGAGGAACATCTCACCTACGTCTATCTGCTCAAACGCTATCTCGAGAACAAATTCAAGTCATACTGCACTGCACGGTCTCACTTTATTCGCATCTTTGACCGACTGGAAGAGTTGCAAAAGATGAACGATCAGGTCATTCAAAAGTTGCTCGACTTTGACCTTGTCTGTGCACAGAATTTGCTCGAGAAGCTTTGCATCTGCTAATTTTGAGTTTGAACTAATTGAACATTGTTTGTGATCATCACTGATTTGTTGTATAAAGACTGCTAAAAGCAACCAAAATCGAGTCACTGAATTTTGTATTTATTGTGTGTGCAAATCAAAACTTTAATTCCTTCTTTATGGTCGTTTGTTAAGAAAATTACGAATTTTTGTAAAACAAAATCAATTTTTGCTTTGGTTCATTATCATTTTGATACTACTACCTAAAGTCTAATACGTTGCAAGGAACGTTTTTATTTATTTGCCTTTATTATTTTATTTTTGTGCTTGAAAATAATAATAATAATTTTATTTAATAATTTTATTACAAGAGTGATTTACTTTTAGTTCAAAGATTGTAAATTATTCTGTTGAGCTTTTGAGTTTGTGAGAGGAGGGAAAATAATTATCAGACGTTGAAATGAAATTAAAATATTTATTTTGTCCCTCATTGAGTCACTTGATTTTCAAAGTAAAGATTTCAACTTTAAATAGTTTCAATTTGTATTTTTCATCTCAACATTTGAAAGCACCCAATTTGAACGTTCAATGTCACTCGAGTTCGTCACAGATGGTCGCAATCAATTATAATTTGATCAAAACAATCAAAACATTTACGACAATGCTGCTTGGGTAATTATAATCGATTATTAATTGGAATTAATGAAATTGTAAGATGATGATTAAACACAATTTGCATTGTGCACTTTTGTGTACTTCTGTCAGATGGTGTGATTTTGAAGATGAATATCTACTACTACAACTGCTAAGTAAGGTAAGCACACAAGTTTCGCCATCTCTCTGAATTGAGATGTTGAACAACAAAATTGTCCCAATTCAACAAAATAGGCAAAAGAATGTTTAGGTTAGGAAACAATTACCGAAGCTCATTTTTGCCTGTTTTTTTGCATTAACCAGCGCAATTGTTTCGACAAAATGATATGACATAATTGAGAGTCAAATTGATTGTACTGTGAAATGGCTCGATTTTTTCCTGGACGAAACCCACCAGAAAGCAATGTAATAAACGCTGCCAACCAAATTATAGTATAGTGACAGTAATAGCTACATTCAAATGATGGTGCATTTTTATTATGCGATTTGTGAGGAACAATCGAATGAAAAGAACCACTTCATGATGAGAAGTGCACTTGCACTTGAACACTGAGCACACAAATTGTGTCTTGCATTTCTCCAATGACACTTTGACTCATTTTGTGCAGCTCTTGTCCTGACCGTCTCAAGTCTCGATCTTTTATTGACATTGTAATTACGTTGTGCGTAGTACTTTCCTAGGAGGAAGTACGACTGAATTGACAGACCTAAAATCGAACCTGTCATACAGTTTTGTTGTTTCGTGTGCTGGCGATTGCGAAATCTGGTTGTCGCACTTAGTTTTCCCCGTTTGGCGGCAAATGGCGGCGTTTGTGCGAAAATGTTTCTCCTACTCCAGTACAACCTGTGCCAAATCGGTGTTGCCAATCTATCCTGATGGATTACTCATAATCTTTACCATTTTGGCGACACTGTGTTCAGTGTGGGATCTGTATTGGCTCATTGAACGATTTCAGATGATCAAACTGTTGTGGATAATACTGCCATTTGACAAGTCCGTTGATGTAATCAACCAAGAACAGGTAAATCATACATTTTTTAATATTAGACGCTAATTATGATTTTTCCCTATTTCCAAAGAAGCAAATAATCCTACTAATTCTAGTCACCCTAATATCACTCTCAATTGTGATCGATATTCTACTGCTGCACATGACCATTTCCAATTACCGCTGGAACATTTACTGGATCCATCAAATAGTGAAACTGTCAATGTACCGATCGGGAGTTGAATTTGCTGTTCGCCTAATGAATTTGTTCTTTTACTTTTCTGTCACACGATTCGTGGAGATGGAATTGATCATTTGTTGTGTCAATTTTATGTTGATATTCTTTGCATTCAGACTGTGGCAACAGATTTACAGGAAGAACATTACACTCTACTTGCTGAGTACGAGGAGGCTCAGTGATCTCGAGTTTGGCACAATCGAAACCACGCTGGTTGTGAGACCTTAAATGGCGTGTTTAAGTTCAAACTTGGATATTAAAGTTGAATTATGGTCAATAAATTCATAAAACAATTTATTTTTGAAGTCATTTTTCAAATTGTTCGATATTAATAAAGTGAATTATTGCTAAATAAAATTAGCTTTAAACAATAAATCATCGAATCAATTAATAACTTGGATGAAAAATGATTGTCGATATGCTGAATCGAACAAAATACAACTTTATGATGTCTATATTTAAACAAGAATGTTCATTCGAAGGTAGAATTAAAATTAAAGTTTTAAAATTTATACAAAAATGTTTCGAGCTCTATTGACTCAATTGCAAACAAAATTCAAGAATGTCAAACAGAATTTGTCCATCCTTATATCGGTATTTGAGTTTTGGCATTTCTACTCGAACTATCAACAGTACTTCGAGTGGATTGACCAAATAGCGCACAATTCGAGCGGTGGACCGAACCCATTATGGCAAATCAAACTGATCATAGCAATTCACATCGCGAAAGCAATCCACGCGACCTTCCTAATGACTTGTCCAATTTCGCATCACATGAGAATTGTCAATTTTGATTTCATTCATATGGTGGATGGACTATCGCCCCGGCTTCACCTCATCTATGTTTGCTTTCAAATATTTTCACTGATGTTCTACAAACTGATATTTCTATTTGACTATCACAAACATTTCAATGCATTCGAAATTCCGGGAAGAGTTCTGTTTGGAGATCACAAATATTTCTTATTGAATGATCGACAACTGTTAAGTGTAAAGTATAGAAACGTCATTATCAACATATACCGAGCGTGTCATCTATTTACTACTTGTGCCGGTAAACATTATTTCGTATTTATATTTCTAATAGTTATTTTCAAATTAGGATTATTTATGATTTCAACACAATTTTTTTCTCTCAAATATTTAATTTGCAACTGGAGATATTTTTTCTTAGACTTGTTGGGAATGGTATCGCTGTTTTGCATGTACTTGAATGCATTCTTGGTTTATTTCACTGTACATTGTTTATTTTTCATTGTCATTTTTGGATGTTCATATTCAATGTTTTTCACAATGATTTGCTTTGCACGGATGAAACAAATTAATCGAAAATATTTATTAAACTATAAGAATTACTCAAATTACCGGTGGATTAATTTGTGCAGATTTATGCAACTGAACACACAAACTTTGGAAGCAATCTTTTCGTTCAACCACATTTATGGTCGATTGTTGATCATTTGCATTGTGATCAATTTCCCTATCAATACGTACTTGATCACACACGTTTCAGATTCGCCTCCAATTGTAGCAATATTTTTCGCTATCATCATAATTGGACAGACAATTTACATTTTCATATTTCATCTAATGTCCGCGATGTATGTCAAACGAATTCACTCAATAGCAAAAATACTGATCCAAATTAATTTACAAACAAATTATCGCAATATTTGGTGCAATGTCAAATTGGCTAATTACATCGAGGTATACCACACCAACAAAAAATACGGAATGACTTATGGAAGCTTTGGACTGATCACTATGTTTGGTTTCGCTAAGGTTTGAGTGCTTGATTTGGCTGGACATTTCCTGATTTGTTTTATTTTAGTTTTTGCTGTCATACTCAGAATTTATGATGTACTGGTTTCGATGACGTTTTCGAATGTGACTCCAATTGAGAATGCATTTATGCATTTATTTTTACTTTTGAGAAGGCTAACAAGTAACTGATGTTTGTTACAATGGAAACCACTTTAGTAATAAATCATTAAATGGGGATATAAATATTAAATCTTCACTTCAATTTCGTAAGTCAACTAAAAATATAAATTCTGTATGATTTTGTCTTATTTTAAGAATTCGTTAAAATCTCTAATATATTTTCCTCTTGGCACGTGAAGATATATCTATTATAGAAATTATAATTATAGGTAATAGTAGAAAAACTTATTATAAAACAATAAATCATCCAATGCAATAAATTGTCAATAGAACTGAATCGCTTAATAAATAATTATTTATGAAAAATTGAACTCGATGAATATAAAATAAAACTCTAATAAGAACTCAAATTGTCGAACTCGGATCATTTAAATAAAAAGTTGCAAGTTTTATTTTTGACCATTTGAAAATGTTTAGAGCTATATTGGATCAATTGAATACGAAATTCAAAAAAGTCAAACAAAATCTGTCAATCCTAATATCGATATTTGAGTATTGGCATCTCTACTTGAACTATCAACAGTACTTCGAGTGGATTGACCAAATAAATCACAATTGGCAAATCAAACTGATCATTGCAATTCACATCGCGAAAGAAGTCCACTCGACTTTCCTAATGACTTGTTCAATGTCACATCACATGAGAATTGTCAACTTTGATTTCATTCATATGGTGGATGGACTATCGCCTCGGCTTCACCTCATCTATGTCTGCTTTCAAATATTTTCAATGTTGTTCTACAAATTGATATTTCTATTTGACTATCACAAACATTTCAAACCAATCGCCATTCCGGAAAGAGTTCTGTTTGGAAATCACAAATATTTTTTATTGAATGATCAACAAATGTTGAGTACAAAGTACAGGAATATCATAATCAACATATACCGAGTGTGTTATGTATTCCCAATTTTTACTGGTAAATTTGATTAGTGCGCATTAATTTTTTTCTAATAAATTATTTTGAATTAGGTTTATTTGTGATTTCAACACAAATTTATTTGTTCAATTATTTAATTTGCAACTGGAGATTTTTTTCTTTTGGATTGTTTGGGAATGACTTCCCTCTTTGTCATGTACTTTAATGCATTCCTTGTCTATCTCACTCTGAATTGTTTATTTTTCATTGTCATTTTTGGTTGCTCGTATTCAATGTTTTTCACAATGATTTGTTTTGTCCGAATGAGACAGATTAATCGGATTTATTTATTGAGTTATAAAAATTACACAAATTACCGGTGGACTTGTTTGTGGAATTTTATGAGACTCAACACGCAAACTTTGAAAACCATCTTTTCTTTCAACCACATTTATGGACGATTGTTGATCATCTGCATTGTGATCAATTTGCCCATCAACATATACTTGATCTCACAAATATTTCACTCACCTCCAATTGTAGCAATATTTTTCGCAAACATCATAATTGGACAGACAATTTACATTTTCATATTTCACCTAATGTCTGCCATGTATGTCAAGCGAATTCACTTTATCTCAAAAATATTGATCAAAATTAATTTACAAACAAATTATCGCAATATTTGGTGCAATTTGAAATTTTCTAATTACATCGAGGTGTATCACACCAACAAAAAGTACGGAATGACTTATGGAAGCTTCGGATTGGTCACCATGTTTGGTTTCGCTAAAGTTTGGTTGCTGCTTCAGATTGGATGCTTACTAATTTGTTTTATTTCAGTTCTTGTTGTCCTACTCAGAATTCTTGATGTACTGGTTGTGATAATTGGTAGACTCCAATTAGAAATGCACTTTTATTGACTTGTAAAATGTGATCATGATCTAGTTAACTTTGTCCTTCTAATGTCATTTACAACAAATAACTAATTTGTATGATTAAACAATTATTATTTTTTGACATCCTAGATTGCATATTAAGCGAGGCCCTGCAGATGTTGGTCACAGGCAGAATTGATTCGCTCTGTGCAACAGTGAGGGTAACATGAGACGAGCATGTGCATTGCACAGATTGTGTTTTGATTAGTTACATATGTAGATGGAAATATCGCATATGGAAATAAATTGATGGCGATGTGCGATCGAGTGGAATAATCTGAATGTAGTAGTAACTGGTTGATATATTAAAATAACTGTACGCAGTATTTGTAGGTCGGTGCTTTCTTATCGAATTGGCGCCTCAACTAGCTTCTCGCCATGCCACCAACCATGCCAGACAATCCTTGGACAAACAAATCTCCGATGTTCGTATCGCAACGCAACCAGACCACTGCCCCTGCACCGAATTATTATTTTTGTTTGGTGAGAAATCAATGATAGCACTCAATCGGGAGATAATAAAAATGAACTTGAAGTAATCGATGAGCACATTCGATTTGGTTCGTTCTGGCTCTCTAGTCACGCACGCATCACACAATGGACCAAATCACTCGGTTACAAGAGATCGAAGGCGTCCAGAAACGAAACGGAAATGGCAATTCGGTTACGTCAATGCTGCAAGACAGTCTCAAGCAAAGTATCGACTTGCCGGCGTACATTAGCTGGCAAACACTCTCAACCGAGGTGTCTCAACGGTTGCGGCATGGGTCTGTGCGTATCAATAGAAGCAATCAACTCGAATTGACATCGATCGAAGAGGGCAAGAATGAGAAGGCGCCTTTATTGGGTCAAATCGCATCTCGACAACGCAAATCGCCTGGTTCTCCTAGTGGAATTCGGTACTTGGATGCCAAAGCCAGTGAAAGTGTTCAAGCTAACACAAACAACTGGCAAGTTGGTGTCTTTCTTCTGTGCAACACAGCTCTCGGTGTTGGCATTCTCAACTACCCTGCAGCATACGACCGATTGGGTGGAATATTCATCTCGACCATTCTCCAAATGATAGTTCTGGTGCTGGTTGCCAGTACCATGTTGGTGCTTATTTTCTGTGCAGAACTTCACAACGACACTACCTACCACGATGTGCTGCGGTCAATGTGCGGCAAGACGAGTCAATTACTAGTGGCAGCATGCATAATGTGCACCTGTTTCGGCGTCAATGTCACATTCCTGGTCATCATCGGGGACCAATTTGACCGACTGTTCTCAACATATATTGGTCCAGACTTTTGTGAGACACTATGGTTCAATCGAAGTTTTGTTATCATGTTGACTGCGTGTTTTCTCATTTGGCCAATCTGTTACTTCAAGCGTCTGGATTTTCTTCGTTATGTGAGCACCCTGGGCATCTTTGCAATGTTGTACGTGCTATTTCTCAATGTGTACGAGTATTACTTTCTGGACATTGTTCCCGGTGTGATCAAGACCGAACCATCCAGCCCTTTTGAAGTGGCCGCCGCACTACCTGTGATATTCTTTGCTTATCAAAGTCAAGAAATAGTGCTTCCTATTTACTCATCAATGGAGAAGCCTCGTCCAAAGAACTTCATCAAGTCAACCGTTTTCTCACTCGGTCTTCTGTTCATTATCTACACTGGTGCTGGCACCTATGGCTATCTGACCTTTGGCAATAAAGTGATTGCCGACATCATTATGATGTACGACGCTAGAGATCCTGTGGTGGCTGCGGGAGTGATTGCCCTCATCATCAAAATGATCACCACTTATCCTCCTATGATGTTCTGTGGTCGAGGTGCCCTTGATGGATTCTACGCAGAGTGGAGACAACTCTCAGCAGAAGCATTCATTAAAGGCGAAAAGATGCGTAGAATGACGATAACCACTTTGTGGAACGTTGCAGTACTGTTTCTAGCCGTAATGACGCCCAATATCACAGTCGCCATTGAACTTTTAGGTTCACTAGCCGCCTGTAATGTATTTGTCTTTCCGGGCATGTGTATGGTCTCACTGGCCTGGCGACATCTCAACGGTTATTACAGAAAATACAGAAACGAACGTCGTTTGCTGCGCAACTTAGAAGGAACTTCATACTGGACATTGGTTTGGACATCATTGCTCGTCTATGGCACAATCATAATCATGTTTGGTCTTGTCATGTTCTCGATGGTATTCGTGCAAGTGGGCAAAGATCTGTTGGCACAACAAACCATCGTCGAGGCGAACGTGACATCTTTGGTTTGTGGCATTCACCCACACATCTAACCAAAACGAAATATCACCAAATTGTGCAACAACAACAAAAAACACAATGATTAGTCATTGCTAATCAATGACTCTAATAATAATAATACAAAGTGATTGCTTGTGCGCCAAAGCAATAGTCTGTAATGTAGTCGTATAAAGAACAAAAGACTGCATTGCTCAAATTAGATTCAACCACCCAAACCAACATCCTGGTCGCAACTGTTCATTAGTAAAAATGCATTGTAATAAAAATAAAACAAAAGTGTTCTAGTTCAATAAATTTCTCAAACTATTTCAAAGAATTTTTACATTAAAAAAGGTTAATTACTTTTTAATTAGTGGGGTAATTAATAGGTGTCATTGCATCAAATGTATGACTTGTCATAAAGCTATGGGGTAGGCGTTTCTATTGTTTGAGTGCTGAAGTGCACCCAATCACGATCATTGATCAATTGTGATAAAGCTACTGTCAATTGCATTGTTTAATTATCTTTTCAATTGTGTGTTGTTTCAGTGACGTTTAAGGTGACTAACAATCGATACATACGAACATCGATATATATGCTCATTCTGGCAGTCAATTTAAAGCAACATACACAACTCGCATTTTACAATTCAATTTCAGCATCATTCTGAAGAAATAATCCCAAAAATGCCCGCTTCCGACGGTGAAAAGTGTTGTGCCGTGATCCTTGCAATCATCTTTCCTCCACTTGGCGTTCTGCTCACCCAAGGCTGTGACTGTGACCTGCTGATCAACGTTGGTCTCACCCTTCTAGGCTTCATTCCTGGCATTATCCACGCGCTGTACATCATCTTTAGCAAAAACCAAAGTCACAATTATAACTGAATCACTTGTCAATCTATGGATTAATAAATTTATTATTACTTTTTATTAGACATGTTTTTGGTTATTTACTTAACTTATATGTTGTGCAATGAACCTTATATTGCTGCATTGCACCGCACACCTGAAAGCGTCGCCACACAAGATAGCACACGAAATTGTTTGTCTGATAAAATGGTGATTGATGGCTTTTATGAGCACTGGTCGTCATGACTTGCGGAAAACTATTTTCATTATCCGTTAAAGTGACGAGCAATAAAACCAAAACTCACTAATTGAGTTTGACATTTCTCTGTGTGTTTGCTTAGAGCCTTCTTAGTAGTCGAACCTGCGACACTACATTCCAGAACCACAATTGCTACGACTTGACTTGTCTTATTTTTCAAATTGTCAAATTATACATCAAATTGTCGTATATTTAAATTTAATACTTTCATCACTTAATCTGCGAAACAATGAACGAATCGACGAAGACTAATCAATGCTGTGCTGTGGTACTGGCCATCATCTTTCCCCCACTGGCAGTGCTGCTGATGGCAGGCTGTGGTGTCGACTTGATCATCAACATACTGCTCACCTGTCTCGGCTACATTCCCGGCATTATACACGCAATGTACATTACTTTCAAGAAGGATAATTATTCTTTTAATTGAGTGCATGCAATTTGGTGTGTTTGTAAATATATAATATTCTTATATAAAGCAATCATTAAAAGTTATCTTAAAATGAAATTAATTTGTGTCTGTTTATTATTACGAAACATTATTATTGATTAGTTCGCAACTTGGTCATATGGCTGGCTTGAATCAACCGATTGCAATTTATATTTTTGATTACTATTGTTCCGGTTGAGTTCATTATCTTTTACTCGAACGGGTGCAGTACCATCTTATCGTGCTTACTCATGAGTGCATCAGTGCAATCTAATATGTTTGTGGTTGGCACTGTATGTGACTAATCCGGATTGTAGTGGTTCTTTCTGGAGTCTTTCCTTCCTTGGCTTCCCTACCAGATAAAATTGGGTTGCGATTTATCAATACGTGACATCAACGAGTTATAAGTGGAGATTTCACTACTTGATTGACAATGAATCATTGACATATATATTGAAAAGTCGACTAAAGGAAGCAACTCTGAAGATCGTGATAATTTGTTATTTATAACTTATAAATGATAAAAGACGATTGAATGCCATTTTTGATTTAACTTTCGCAGCTCAAACGTTATTTAAATTGACTGATTGTATCGATCACTGTCGTTCAATTTCCATTTATTCATTTATTGTTAATTAAAGTCTCTCAAAAATGGTTTATATTTGAATAAATCAAATTCAATAAATGTTTTAAGAGAAATAATCGTACAGTTTTTAAAATAGACAAAGTACTAATTGACTGAACCCGCTCGGTTCATATTGAAACGGGCAATAAATAATTGACTGACAATTGTGAATGGACTATTGTAATATATAAAATTTAAGAATGTACTGCCATCTAGTGTCGCAATTGCAAACAAGAATGCAAAATGATTCAAATGTGTTTTGTAATTTAGAGAAACTTCATAATAGGCGCAATTACCAAACTGTCCGTAATAACATTAAAGCAGACAACCCAATGCCACCAAACATAATGCCATACGATCCATAACGAATCGAATTGGAACCAACAAACAGGGCGGTGGTTAACAAAGGAGTGTCAGCGCCTGCAAACTAAAAATACGAATTCAATAAATGTTTTGTTAATTATTAATTATTTACTATCTTAAGCCAGAGAAGAGGCATTTTGACGTTTCGAATTTTTGATAGAGCTGTTACGGATGAAATTGGTTGAATAGCAAGAATGGCTTGAACGGGAATGTTAGCTGAAACCGGTACTCCAAGTTGAGGTTCAAAGTAGACATAGCCCAAATGTTTCTCCGGGTCAGGTTTCATTCCGTAGATTTCTCGACGCCTTCGAGGACTGCCACAGAAGTGTGGATACGAAATGCCTATTGGTAGGCCCATGATGCACTCGGACATGTCACCCCAACCATCACACTCCTGCCAGGGGCGATCCACTTTGCAGAAGCAACGATTTCGAGGCAATTTAGCGTTGAACATTTGATGGTCCATTGTATAATAAACAGATTGTGTTCCGGAAAACATGGTTGTACTGAAACATTTGAATTTAGTCATTGGTGATTTAAAATTTGAATTACCTATTTCGATCAAATCGAAGCAAACGACAAAGATGGTGAATGTAAATGTAGAGTTGCTCATCTTCAACGGGACGAGGATGAAAAATACCATCGCTTCCACCCAGACGATTACAGGGAGGCTTGAATGCAGAGTAAAATCTGAAACAGAAGAATTTAACAGATCATTAGCTCATTTCAAACAAACCTTTGTCCATCAAACTGATAAACTTGTCCCACAACATGACCACCTTCGGTTTTGGTGTAAGCATCGAATGGACCAATTTCAAAAGCCGAAGCCGAAGTAGTTATTCCAAAGGAATGATCCACAATACCGAGAAATCCTTCTTTGAAGTTGGGCAATGGTAGTCCAATCGATCTGAATGGTTTCATCATCAAATCGAGATATTCAATGATTGTCAACTTTTGACCTTCCATCAACTGACGAGCAGTGATTTTCTTGACCAGCTCTTCTCCAGTTGATGTCAAGGCTACCGTGATTGCGTTGTACACGATTGGACCAAGAAATGTCAAGTAGAATGATTCCATAATAGCCTTCGCTGACATAACTCCTGCCTGGAAATTTGAAATATTTTTTTAATAAAATACACTTGATAAATAAACTCACAAATATAGGCAAATTGATCATTTCCATTTGTGTGTCACGAGACACGGACATTGTCGGGTTGAATTTAAATTCGAAACGTTCAGCAAATTTTACCGAACCTTCGTTCCATTCCAACACTCGGCGATTGCGATACAAACTATAAATAAATAAATAAATATTTTATATTTAAATCCAATCGCTTAATTAACTCATAACAAAATGGGCCATGTTCGACCAAATGTGGTCTTGAGCCTTGCAAAAATGACGGGCCATTTAGAATTCCAAATATGTACCAACATGTTTTGAGTGGAATTGGATTTCGCTTCCTTTAATAAATTTCAAAATTTAAATTCAATTATTAAATCAAAATCATACCAAGCTTCAGTTGTCAGTCCATTTGGTCTTAATTGAAGATTGTACCCAATAACTAATTTACAAATTAATTTTAACAATAATTCAAACATACAAATCACTTACTAGAATCCACCAATGGGTCATACGAGAGAAAGCCAATAAGACTAAATCCAATAATTAATAAAATTTGACTGCGAATTTTGGATTTCTTCTTTTTGCGTAGCTCATCTTTGAGTTCTTCTTGAGAAATTACTTCTTCGTTTTGATTTTTCGGAAAATATGTATTGACTTTCTTTGGTATTTGACTTCGAATTTGATCACAAACTTTGCTGTTTTGCAGTTGTTTTGAAACTTTCTTACCCACTGTCATCTTAAATGGAGTTGTTATTGTTTTAGGAAGTACTCGAGAAACTACAGAAATCGGACTAAAATATTTGAAATATAATTTCAGAATTTTTAAAATAATTTTTAGAAATGCATTCATCATCTTGAACTTGATCTTGAAAATGCCATTTATTTTAGTTTCTAAAATAAATTTATAATTGACAATTCAAAAAACATTCCACATTTACTCATTAATTTGTCGATTAAATGCTGTCAATAATTAATAATTTAAAATAAGGAGTTTTAATAATTAAAAATTGAAATTCCTATTGCAAATGCAAACACGTTTGTTTTCTCCCTCAGCTTTTTATGCTTAAGCTAACCAGATGAGAACTTTTCATTGATATAATTGGACAAATGTTTATGTTAGCTTAAACAAATCGATTAAAATGTTTAAATGCTACTAATAGTAATTGTGTTCATTTTCTAACCAAATGAAAACAATGATCGAATGGCGTTCTTGAGTTTTTCAGTAAATTCTTGATTCAACTCTCGCAGCACAATACCTTCTCGGACCAGTACCGCGCCAATGGTCTCAATCTCAGTCGTTTCCAAGGCCATTTCGAGCTGGTCCATCAATTGACGAACAAGGAAGACCTGTTGACGCAGAACAGTTTGGTCAATTCGCGTTTCACCAATTCGACCAGTGAGTTTGATTCGATACATGACCATTTGAGTATGTTTCAGGATTAGATAACAAATACTAATGAGATCTGACTTGAATTGGGTTGTGTCCTTGTTAGGCACTGTTCCAGCAGCCGCATTTAATGAAAGAGCTACAAATAAAAATAAATTAAATATTAATCAATATTTTTAATATCAAACTACTTCCAAAGATCGCAACAAGAACAAAGCCTGTGCAGAACTTCATCATAACCTATTAATAATAGTATTATTAAAAGCCAATTTGAAGTTGTCACAGTGTTCAGTGAGAACTAACTAGCATTCAGGCTTCATTTGATTGAAAATGTCAAGTGAACTATCTTTATTTGTATTTCCTAGAAAATAATCGTATGATCTTGCTGGTCTCTAATGGTTACGGGTTTTAAAGATTCACCACAACAAACGCTCGGTTAATGATTAAGTTTGCGTGAATTGACACAATTATGAGCTGAGGGTGAGTAAAGATACACCAGATATAGTTTTAACGGCGAGGGAGCCACTATCGTTTCAGTTGCTTGATTAATTGCTGTCAATCATAGAAAATAGTCAGTTTTATTAATTAACTAATCGCGACTTGCGAGGTTAAAAATCACTAATTAAAAAAACAAATACAAATTTATTTATGTGTTCTCTTCAAATAAGCTTTAACAAATCAATTGAAATGTCCGACCGAGAGCTAAGTATTTAATGAAGAACGATATTATACGGAGAACACAATAGTTACATTTAATCATTAGTATTGGACGGATCACTGATCAGTCGCAAATACAAAGTCAAATTGACAATCGACTACTATTAAAAAGGCCACAATGATCGAATGGCATCCTGGATTTTACCAGTGAATTCTCGATTCAACTCTTTCAGCTCACACCCTTCACGGAGTAGTTCTTCACCGTTGGCCATAATCTCTGGTGCTTCCAAAGTCATTTTGAGTTTGCCAATCAAACTACGAACTTTGAATGCCTTTCGAAAGAGAGGAGTTCGGTCAATTCCCGAGCCAATTCCACGAGAAAGTTGAATTCGAAAGAGGACCATTTGTGTTTGTTTCAGGATTAGTTCACAAGAGCGGATGGCATCCGACTTGAGTTGAGTTGCGTCCTGGAAAGGTATTGCATCATCAGCATGGAGTGATGAAGCTTATAAAAAATTGAAAAATAATAATTAAAAATAAATTATTACATTAAAATTTCCAAATTACTTGCAACGATCAAAACTAGAACGAGGACAGAGTAGAATTTCATCTTAAGATTTTAGCAATCCAATTTGAAATTGTCACAGAGTTACAAGTTTTTCTGTCAGAACTGACGAGTCTTCTAGTGACTCAATTCAAGTGAACTATCTGGCTTTATATGTTCAAAACGTACCATTGGTACGTGACCGTGGTAAATGAGCTCACTGGTTTCTAATGGTGACGTACTTTACACGATAAAAAATGCATGGATAATGATTATGATTCAGTTTGCGTGTACTGACACAATTATCTTCATATTTAATAATCTAGATTTCTAATTTTAATGTCATAAGATTTGATTATGCAAGTTTCTGGAGAATTTTAGCTAAATTCAAGTGTAACTGTGTGGGTGAAATGATATGTAAATAGAATTTGGGAAGATAAGGTCAAAGAAGTTATTAAACAAATATTTAGTGACGTTTCCCAAACTCGCTACTCGCCACTCCCATCGACGTTACTTATTAATAGTTTATTGATAAATTGCAATAACATATTATTTTAACTTAATTAATTATTAATCAATAAATTTCAACAAATAGTTATCTCAATTCAAACAAACCTTTGTCAATCAAGCTGATAAACTTGTCCAACGACATGACCACCTTCAGTTTTGGTGTAAGCGCCGAATGGATCAATTTCAAAAGCCGAAGCCGAAGAGGTTATTCCAAAGGAATGGTCCAAAATACCGTGAAATCTTTCTTTGAAGTTGGTTTAATGGTAGTCTAATCGATCTGAATGGTTTCATCTGATATTGTTTGGACATTTTAGAACATAGACCTATTTGACATGACAATTCTTTATTGGTAAATCAATTGAACCAACAACTCATTCAATGATTTTCTTTTTCATCAATTTATACGAAATGATGCAAAATTTCCCATATAAAAGTACAAACTTGATGAAAGGATAAAAAAGTGTTAAATTAAATATTGAGCATTCCTAATTAATGTACCTTGAGAGAAATCAGCCCAAAATCTCCATATGTAAAACCATAGCGATTCTGGGTGTTAAGAGTAGCTATTAAACCGGCAATATGAACCCGAGTTCGTATTGCAAGCATACGAGGTGCATCATTACGAGCAATAATGCCAAATAGTAATTTGGTTGGTCTGTGAATGTGCTTGGTGCACTGCGCAAAGATGCAGTGAAACACAAATAATAGATTGCCAATCCATGCAATCCAAAAGTAGACGATTAGTTTGGAAACAATCTGCAATTCGCCCTGAATAATCCACATTGTGAGTAGGATACTAATTGGAACGTATGTGACCAGAAAAACGCAAAACAATTTACCGTAGAATTGATTAACAGCGAAAAAATACTTCAAACATTGCACAAATGTCTGCCGAAATTGATAATATCTTCTACGGGGAACTGTTTTCCCGAATGCAGATACAATCCTTACCAAAATCAAGAAAACTTGTTGAATTTTGAGATAAAACATCATCAACAGGGAAAAGATACAGGAAAGTTTATTGCTATAGAGTGACCAAAGCTGAGAAGACCAAGGCCAAATATGAATCCATTCAAATGACTAACAACAATCCAAAATAGAAAGCGCCAAAAAGAAATCTTATTTCGCAAGAAAATTGAAACAAAATCCAATAGAAATAAAAGTACGAAATGGTGATAATAATTTCTATTAAATTAATTAATTAATCAAAAATATCAGCTATGAAAAATTATAAATCAAAACTGTTAATTACCAAACGTTGCGATGATAAAGAGGAATAGATTCAAAACAATTAAATAGCATTTTCGGGTTTGACTGCAAACATCTTGGCTGTTAAATTTGGATCGAATAAAGAATGAACGCCAATTATTGTAGATAATCACTGGATAAAGGAGACGTATAAGTTAGTGGTGACATAGAGTTTGTGATTAAAGTATAAAAGTATGAGCAAAGCAATGGATGCAATCAAATTGATTTGTTCTTTTCCAATCATGAGTGAAAAAGCATCAAAGTGGACGGCCCGCTCCAGTGCGTTATCCGGCCACCAAATTGAAAGATATAACCAGTGAACACCCATTATGACCCGAAAAGCACTTAATATTTTGATCATTGTGTCCATCTTCCAATTTCGAAACAACCAGATCTGCTCTATCCAACGATAATAGTGAACAAAATACTCAATGCCTTGGATTGGTTTGAGCAGAAACAGGACAAACATTTTCCGATTCATTTTGTGCGGTGTCTTGGGGTTGACTGATATTTTCTGGAAAAATAAAGTAATATTCAAATTAGATATTTTAATTTAAAAATTCTACCAACTTCTAACAACATGAAAATAATTTCATTTTTTAATTAATTAATCAATAATTAATTTAAATTAATTATTTGATTTTAATATTCTCACTAATTACCATAGATTAATGATAAGCCACACGCCATTCCTTCGTTGCATGACATTTCAATGTGAAAATTAACATACTCAAACCATCAAAGAGCCCCCAGTACGTTTCAAATTTTGTCCCTTTAAACCCGACAAACAATAGCACTGTATTCCATTTTTATGGTTTTGTTTGCTTTAAATTAAACTTGGTCGCCTCAATTTACAAATGTCAAGACGTTTACTTTGTCCAGTATTTGTTGAAAGATCAAAGTTGATATATTTGTTCAAGTTTATTTTATCTATTGAATTACAAAAGCACACACATCATTCATTGCATGATTCAATGAATCGTGCAATACGATAATAAATAAATAAAAAGCACACACTTTTGGTTGCACATTTAATAGATAAATTGATTCCAAATGTTTTCACATTGCAGTTGTTTCAAATTGAACTTGAAACTTGCCGACGATTGAGCTTGATTGCCAAGTTCATAATATGGTGCAATTGTTTCAGCATTGCTGTTCGACATGAAGTAACTCTCCCATTCTGATTTTCCAGGATTTCTATTTTTTAAATATTATTTTGTGAATGTCAAACACAAACCACATACCCAGTTCTGATGAACGATTTGACAAAGTTGATCACTTCATTGGAAATGTCTCATTCACGATTGTGAAATTGGTCCGGAAAGCGAAATGGTACACCAAAAAATGGGAAAATATCATCAGTGTGACATGTGCCAGATCAGGCACTGCACAATAACTTTGTTGGATTGCCAAGCTTGGCGGTATAATACCACTGATAAGCTTGAATTGATTCAGGACTGGACTTGAAAAGTGATTTCGCAAAGTCGATTGAGGGACAACTCAAAATGTAATCGCCATAAGCAATGCTAATAGCGCGACGGATGGCATTCTGGCTGGCTCCAGTTTTAGAGTTAAGTCCAGAAAAGTAAATTTTGTTAATCGTGGTTTCTGGGATATTCTTATTCCCCAATGCATTTTTTAGCAGAGCACTCAAATATTCTTGAGCACCTTTAACTGTGATTGGTTCGGGATTTGTCCTAGCAAATCTTTTGTCAGTTTCCTGTGGATAGAAAATAAATGGAGCTTCATCCTCAACCGTACTGAACAAAAGACTAAAGTTTGTTTTGTGATTCTTCTCGATGATCATCTTCTCTGGGAAATCAGGGAAGAACTCTTTGTCTTTCACTAAAATAGGCGGGAAGACTAAAACAGAAAATATAAACAATTTAGAAATACGAGAGTTTTTAACAAATAAAAAATACTTACGATTTCCAAAACTTAGCCACAAAACACTGTATACTTTGGTGGCATCCAAATTTTCCAAACACTGTACAACCTTCTCATCGATACTCGAATCGTTCTGGCTTGCACATCCAACAGCACGAATGCCTTTCAGTACTTTCTGTGCATACTCTGTAGGATCGTGAATTTTAACCACAGCTCCAGACATCATAATTGCATTCTTGAACAAATTGCGTGAAATTGGCTATAGAATGTGCGCAGAGACGGACCAGCTACCAGCACTTGTACCCGAAATTGTAATCTCGTTTGGATTGCCACCAAAATATTAAATATTTTCCCGTATCCATTTCAGGGCTAACGTTTGATCCCACAGGCCTTGATTGCCGCTTATTTCTGGAATCTTATCCGAGTACAGAAACCCAAATGTCGATACACGATAGTTGATTGTCACTACAACTGCATCGGCACGTGATGCCAAAGTTTCGCCGTTTATAAGTTCAAATGAAGAATCGCCATAGTAAAATCCATCCGGATAAAAATATACCAAAACAGGACGAAGCTTTTCTTGCTCTTGCACATTCGGAGTCCAAACATTTAGATAGAGACAATCTTCTGAGATGTTTGCAAAATGTTCTTGCAGATATTTTTCGTTGCCACTTGGCTTTACAAAAGTTTGGAAACAAGCGTTTGGCCAGGATAGCGCTTCAAGAGTAGAGTTCTGATTTGTTCCAAAGCTCCAAGGTAATGGCCGACGAAAACGCAACTTTCCTACGGGTGGTTTAGCGTATGGAATGCCCAAGAAACGATGAAGTGTACGATTGAGACTCGATTCGACGATGGTCTGCCCGAATAAAGTTAAATTGTCATACTTTGGTAAAGTTGTCTTGGTTTGTCCATTTTCACAAGCACTGAATACAATGTTTGTCGTGAATAAAGAAATGAATAATAATACAAAATTAAATTTGAGTGTATCCATTTTGCAACTTTGGAACAATGCACCATAGAGATGTGATTTGTTAGGAAGCACGTGTAACTTTTATATGGGCATTTATGGAATCAAGTACAAAAAACAGTGCAAAATCACCCGACCTAATTGATCAACGAGCTTTTGAGTAATCGATGGTCACATTACTGATCATAGAAGTACAAAGTACCGACCAGGGCTATTAGTGACTATATATGAACTTTAATTAGTCGTTGATGTTACGTTACTAATTAATGCAAGAACAAGCAATTACTTTTGTGTATTTTTGAACATAGTTTGTCCGAATGCATCAAATGTGTTTTGTACAACTCACTTTTGAACAAAGCTTGAACGTGTCAAGGCTATTTTCAATTAAAAATTGGGAAAATAAATGGCAGTGAGTATTATTATTGTCTTTCGTCGACAAAACGACATTTTTATCTTCTTCCAACTATTCTTTTTGATTTGACACACTATTGATGATAATGAATTTACTAGATCGATAAGAATTGATAAGAATATTTATTTGTTTCTTTCCAAAATGTCCTTCATTGACAAAACCACATTTTTATCGTCTTCTCTTTTTGAATGTTGATATTTTCGAAAGCCAAAATAACCAACCACAATGCCAAGCACAACAAAAAGTGGAATTAAAACAGCTGCTGCTATTTTACCAGCTTAATAATAAATCGTTAGAATTAAAAAAAATAAAATAGTTACAAAGGAAAAATACCTGAACTTTTGTCTCTTGGATGTGCAATGATTGGGCTAGCAGTGAGTGCTATTGTTTGTGAATTGGTTGATTCGGTGTTGGTTGTTGGTATTTGTGTAGTAGTTGTCAGAGGTTCCACCTTTGATGCAACACAATTGTGATCATACGAAATGTCGTCCACAGCAATTCTGACCAAATCACTACCAAGATAGCCTCGGAATACAAATTGAAACGGTATAGAAGATTCAAACTGAGCAATTGTTTTGTTCCAACGCTGCTGAAGGTCGACATTGTTATTGGGGTTTACTTGTAAAATTGGTTGTGGTTCTGTTTGCGCTTTGTTAGCATATCGAACGAAGATATCCAAGTGTGCTACAGATGTTTTGTCTGGTTTGCCGAAAATGAACGAAAAGAAACGAATACGACATTTCTGTACGGCTGTCAGCATTGGAGTGTAAAACTCTGCTGTTGATGGAATTGATGTGCTATGATTTGTCTGTGATTCGACTGGTTGCAACATAAAGTAATGTCCATTATTCGATCGTTTTGTGTTGTCAATTACGGGGGCAAAAGGATTCAAATGTGAGGCCATCTTAATCACCCATTGAACATTGACTCCGTTTGAACCACTTAAATTATCGTCTGTTTTGATTCCACATGTTTTGAGAGAATTTTCGAAATTGCAACCAACCATCAATTGATCACAATTTTGTTCGTCACTGCCATCACCACAATCGTTGACATAATCACAAATGTCGTCATTATTCACACAGAATCGCATTTTCTTGCACATGAACTGTCCATTCGAACATGTTTGATTGGCACCTAAAGGTTTGGGTTGAGAGCAGTTGACGAATCGAATATTGTCCACTGCAATGAATGTGTTTGTACTCGCATCTAAATGACCAACAATGTTCACCACAAATGGACTAAATCTGGCACCAATGTAAGCGCTTGTTGTGATCCATTTACCCAAAGTAGGTTCTGTTGATTGTGTGATTTGATAGATTGTTTGCCAGTCCACTGTGTCAGAGCCTACTCCAACAGCGAGACTATTGTTTGCAGTGCCTTGCACAAAGTAGTCCAACTGCATCACACAAAACTTGGATGCACTTTTTAGGTACATGCTCGGAGTGTTGAGATTGAGCACAACCTCAGCGTTGCTTCCTGATGAAGTAGAAGTCAAAAGTAAGTAGTGGCCATTACGAAGGCCTCTACCATCCAATTTTGGTGCATTTAAGATGGTCGATTCATTAGTATTTGTAAGAAGCCATTTCTGTGCACGCCTATTCATCCACCCACATTGACCAGATTCAAAATCGCAACTGCCACAGTTGAGTTCATCCAAACCCGAAGGACAGTCATTGATGAAGTTGCAAATCTTGTCTGCACTAATATGAATTCCATTCTCACAAAGTACTCCATCAAATTGACACTGGCCTTCCATCAGCAGAATGTCGTCAATCGCAATGAGTCCACTCGAGTTGACGCCAATTGTACCTTCGATGACAAGTTGTATTTCTACGCTGTTCATCAGAATTGTCTGATCCAATGTGACAAATGTTTGAGTCCAATCAGTGTTGAATAAGTTGGATTTTGTCGATAGCACAACAGTTTGATTGCTGTCAGTCCAATATTTTCCATATCGAATCAAATACAACTTCAAACCTAAATCTTGGCTTAACAACGAAGTCCACATTGAAAGACAATAACTTTTTGTGAAATCAACTGAACGGGCACCTGAAATTACTTTTGAAACCAATGGTTTCGTTATTGTGCCAACAGATCTGTATGCAGTGAGATAGAGATATCCTCCACCGTATTCTCTGGTTGTGTGATCGTATTTTGGTCCTGGCCATTTTGGATCTAGCGCTGGTGCTTGGAATAGACCAAAGTTGAGTGCACTGGTGGTACTGTCGCTGAGTGGAGTGTACGAACATGTTCGACCATTCTCAAAGTCACAATTGACAATTGGCTGACACTGGTGATCGAGCACTGTCAAATCGTCTAATGCCACAAATGAATTCGAGTCGTACTGTTTCTCCAAGTAGAAGGCCACTTTGTGCTCATAGGCAAGGAATTTGTTTACTTCTGCAATTGTCCATCTTGTTTGATCACTATTCAAAGATTTTAAGTAAAAAACAAAATCGTGAAAAATAATGAAATTTATACATACAAATTTGGTTTCCATTGCGCAATATTGTTTCTCGAGTCAAAAGCATCAGCATTTTCCGCTGCAAAATACACACTCAATGAAGCATTTCCGTATATTTGATAAGCGAATCGTATGCAACACCAGGTTTTGTCAGAAGGTAAATTTGTCATCAAAAGAATGTCGACAAAAGTAGTTTTTAGATTATTATGGTTGTTCACGAAAAGGAAATACGATCCTTTGTCCGAATTTGTAGTGTGATCAGTTGGAGGCACTCCCACTCGATGCTCGATATAAGGCGAGTAGAGTTGTCCAATGCCATTTTGAAGAGGCTGGATCACTTCCAATTGCAAGTCTTGCATTCCTTGCTCAAACGTGTAGACATAGTTGTGCTCGTGGTCACACTTGCCTGGTCGCACTGTGATGTCGTCCAGTGCAAAGATTGAAAAGTGTTTCACTCGATCCAAACTGGGCGTGTAGCGAATTTAAAGTTGAAATGCTGCAATAATTTGAAATTTAACAACAAATAATAACACAAACAAATTCATCTTACACTTGTTGAGATAATCGTAATTCAGTTCAATGTCTGCTTTAAACAAATTCCATCTCCTTCTATTTTCAATGGCCGAAACGTAGTGACCAACCTTAATGTTGGATGCAGCAAAAACGGCTATAACATCCAATGTAAACGAATCCTCTCCATCCTCGTAGTACCACAGCGTTGCACAACGATCCTTGTCCAATGTTGCATTGATGGAGGAAGCAACCTTGAAGCCATCTTCATGATAGAAATTTATCGTTTTAAACATAAGATAACTTCCATTTGAGGTTTCAGATGTGTGATCCAACCGAGGTGCATAAAAGTTGTTTTCTATGTAAATTGTGAATTAGATTTTTTAAATAAAATATGGCAACACTTACGGTTTTTCACAGGTCCAGCTTTCCAAAATTGTGAATCATATTTCCAGTTGCAGTTTTGGCTTTCAAAATTGCAATTGAGTTTTTTCTCGTTTTCGGGAACAGGTTGAATGTTGTTGTTGGATGTTCCACATCCGTGTTGAATGAACTTGATATCGTCCAAGCCAATGTCACTCAACACAGCTCGAATCGTACTTGAACTTTCAATTGATATAATGAACGAGTGAGGAATAGGTTTAATTTCAGTCTCCAATGTTTTCCATTCGAGTTCAAGTGATGCATTCGCCTGAGAGATGACACTACTTTTGTTGTGTGTTAAATCGGTCATTCTCACTGTGAATGCAGTGACACTTGTGTTTGCTTGAGCAAAGTAGCTCATGCGCAGACAGACCACTCCAGTGGACGGAATTATGTGCAGAAATTGACTTTTCAGTATGACTTGCACTTCCGAGTTGGACATTTGAAGTGGCAATATGAGATAGTGACCTTTTCTATTGCCTAGGGTTTTGTCTTTTTTCAAATATCTACCTCGAAGAAAGAGATATTCAAAATTGCCACCAATTCGCTGCCAGAGAACTCGTTTCACATTTGTTGACTTGATGTCGTTTTGCCATCCACACAAATCTAGGAAAAGAAATAATTTTGACAAATCAACATTTACATGGCGCCCACATACCTGTTTCAAAGTCACAGTTGCCTTCAATTTGCTCTCTAATCGAAGTATCAAAGCGAATGTCATCGATCAACACTGTTGTGCCTTCATTCAGTGTGGCACTAATTTGCACAATGGTTGTTTCAAGGAAGACAAAATCCATACTAAACCTCATCCAAACACCCGTTAGTGCTGCATTGAACAAGTCCACATTGGAAATAGTGCGCATGGTGACATGATGCAACGAATTGTCACTGCTCACAGATAATATCGACGAGTTGTTTAGAAGATTTGCATTTTGAACATTCAAAGAAACATAATAGTAAAACTGTAGATTTACAAGTTTGCTTGTGTGTTCGTTGAGAGAATCGATTGATGAAATAGATTTAGTCATGGTCACTTTCTTGCCAGTGGATGTGGTCTTCATGAAATGACCATTCGCAGTGTTGGTTGTATGATCGGGCATGTTTGTCATTCCTTCAGATCTTTGCAAACCATCGATTGTCCACTCACATGTGTTCGATTCAAAATCACAGAAAAATCGATCACCTGTCGTGCAATTGCCACTCGACAAGACAATGTCATCGAGACCTACGATTGCGGTTGGGTCTATTTTGGCAACAAAAATGAGATAATAATCTGAATTTTGTTTGTTAATCTCCACGTTAGCCTGATTCCACATTCGATTTTGAGGAGTGTAAGACTTCCACAATGCTTGATAATCAGAAGTTGATTCTGGACTTGCGGAAGCGTTTCCACTTTTGGAAGCATACAAAACAATAGAAGAATTGGTTTCAATGGCCATAAAATAATACCAAAAGGAGAGGCAATAACTTGTGCTCGCATTCAATTGATTCACTGTCACTAGATAGTCAGCATCTGTTTCTAAACTACCATCATTCGATTGGGTTGTGAGCCAAGTTCCGGAATGATCTTCTGGATCGGAAAACTTCAAACTCGTGTGATCAATGCCTGGTTCAAGTGTGGGATCATTGGTTCGTTGCCAGTTACTTCTATCTGAAAGTCCTGTAACTCTCCATCCGCACAAATCTTTTTCAAAATTACAAGTTGCATTCTGTTGCACAGAGGAAGCATTACTCTTGTGTGGATCACAGTCAATCATACGAATATTGTCAATGGCCATGCCGTGGTAAATGCCAATTCTCGCTGTGGATCGAGCCATAAACTCAACATTGAAACCAGCCGCTTCTCTACCAATTTGTACTCGAAATGATTGCCATTTGGCAACTGCTTGTCCAACAATGAGCAGACTGGTGCTGTGTTCCAGTCTAGTTCGTCGCACACTGAGATGCGTTTTGTCCAGCGAAATGTACGAAAATTGAATTGTACAACTTGCTGCTGTCTCACCATTGATTCGTGGACCTTGAAGACGATCGATTGCAATTGTTTCTCTGTCTGATTGTAGTGACACATAGCCTCCATCGTGCTTTCCATCAGCATCCACCTTTGGCATGCCTGCAGAACTGCTGGACGCGTGCTCAACTAAAACCCAATCTTCTTTATCGTCCGCATCACTCCATCCACACATTTGTCCATCGTTAAAGTTGCAATCTCCACAATTTTGTTCATCAGTTCCATCTTTGCAATCGGTGACAAAGTCACAGAATTGTTTTGCTTTGAGACAAATCGATTTACCGGTTGAACTCAAACACGAAACGGTGGAACAATTGACAGGTTTGGTTTGACTTGAATCGGACGAAAGGTGAACTGTGCACCCAGCACTAAAGCTGATATCATCCATTGCCATGTATGGCTCGAATTTGGTGCATTGAGGCATTTTTGTGGTGAACTTGACCCAATATTCACTATTTGGATTGAAAGTGTTCAATTTGTGAGAGTAGTGCTTCCATCTATAAGCACTGCCACTAACTCTGCCAATAACATTACTTTTTCGTGTTTTGACATTTTCAATTTCGACAACCAGTTCATGATCAATTGAATTAGTATACCAGAAAAAGCTGAGTTCACAAGTAGTGCTTGGAATTATGTATGGAGCAACCAATTCGAATGTTTGTGTCATAAAAGTCAAACAATGAAACAACCAATAACGACCACTGGGAAGACCTATTTCAAGAGTAAGTTAATCGATTAATCAAAGAGCATTGTGACATACCTGTAGTGTGATCATAAGTGACACCCGCCCTTAGCGACAATACATCTTTGCCATCTTTTGAATTTAAGTAGTCATTGCCCCAGTAATTTCCAAACTCAAAACTTTGCATTCGATTTGGATCACAATTGAGTTCGTCTGAACCATCGCCACAGTCATCATCAAAGTTGCACACTTTACTGCGGTCGACACATCGATTGCTGTTGGCACACTTGAATTTGGTACACAAAGTGGCCACTTCGGGCACTGTTTGCACACAATCAGTCATTCGTATATTGTCAATTGCATAGTAATCATCTGGAGATACATAATCCACAACAAACTGGATTCGAAACGAATGTTTGATTCGATTGAGGGCAAATGAAATTGTTTCCCATCGATTGTCTTCAATTGGTTCCAATTGACTTTCTATAATGAGCAATTTCTGTTCAAGATCGAGCATTTTAATATAAACTTTTAACGCCGATTGCTTTTGGTTGTCATGACTTTTCAGATGATTGTGGTAAAGAGCAAAGTTTAGTTGACAACCTAGGATGACAAAATAGACAACTTTGAAAACAAATTTTCAATACACTCTTCAACTCACCAATATAACTTTGATGAATTATTGGCGATTCCAAGACAGTTTTGCCATCATAATTTCCACTTGTAACCAAGAACAGTTTGTTGAACTCGGATCCCGAATCAGGTCCAGCACTCACTTGGTCTCGAAATTTAAAAGTCAAATTACCATCACTTTCACTTTGTATTTCATATTTGCACAAATTGTGATTTCGAAATTTGCATTCGCCACAGTTTTTCTCGTCTTCCTCATCGTCACAATCGACAAACCAATCACAAACTTTCGAATGTGGGATAAGTTTTCCATTGGAGCATTTAAAAGAATTTTTATCTGCTCCTGTGTAGTTGGTACATTGAGTATCCACCTGAATGTCGTCGATTGCCAAGTACGTTTCTTTGTTGTGCACAGTACCGACCTGGAACAGTAAGAAAAGATCAATAAAAATAAAGAATATATAAATAATCTTACAAAGTAGAAAAACATGTCTACTGAAATTGCGTTGTGTGGTTTAGCAATTATTTCGAATGTCTCCCAATCATTTGTCCTTCTTTGAGTATCCCATATTTTCAAACCAAAAGTGTCATTGAACGGTTCGCCTTGATATATTTCGAGCAGACTTTGTTCACTTGGTTTATAGAGAGCAAATTTGAAACAAATCTGACGATCGCTTGTTAGTGAGTAACGTTCGGTGATGAAGACGGCCCGGTCTTCTTCACGGGTAGCAGCCATTAGAAGATATTTTCCAAATTCTGACCGCACCGTGTTGTCATGTTGTACATATTTGTTTGACTGTTGAGGCGTGAAAACATGCCAGGTTTGTTCGACATAATCGGTCAAGTATTTGCTGGTCAATCCTGAATTGTTGGCCAATTTGGTGATGACTTCTTTCACTTCTGACGGAATGTGACCTCCACTGAACAGAACTGTTTGCATGCCACAAATGTTTCCATTCTATGGGCATTCATTAATATTGACATTAATATTCGTTACACATACCAAACAGACATACCTCAAAGTCACAATTGTACTCAGGATAGCAACTGCTCTCATCTGCGACAATGTCATCGATAAATACTTTTCCATTTGGATCGTGAGTCAATGTTTCAATTCCCATGATGATGCTCACGTCTGCACCAAACCAGGCCTTTAGAGATATTCGTTGTGTGAACCACAACCTATTGGTAGTTCCCGAAACTTTCCATCTAAATGATAGATTGTTGTCTCGAGTTTTAATTTGATAAAACAGTCGTGTGCTCGGCAGAACATCGGCCAACAAGTACGAGAAACGTACACAACTGAACGTTTTGGTGGAAATCCATTTCGACTGAATTTGATAGGACTTGATAGTACCACTTTTAGGCAGTGAACCTAATTTCATTCCGTAAATATGCCCATTTGTGCCGTGGAGGGTATGATCATGAATGTTCAATTCACGTGCCTCAAATATCTTCCATTGAGCATCTTCATTGAAAATTGGCTCAAAGAAACATGTTTGCTCGAGTTCAAAGTCACAACGAAAGTTTCCATCTTGGGGTGAGCTACATGGCCCTGGGGACAATTTGATATCATCAATCGCAATTAAACCTATTAAATAGAAGCGACAACATTAATTTAAAACTTCATATAAGAATTTGAACTTACCGAGTTTGGATGTTAGTGAAAATTCAAATGATTTAATGTTTGCTGTTTCCCGAACAGTGAAATATGCTCTTCTCCAGTTGATCTCACTAGTTCCATCACTCTGAAATAGAACTGCACTCGATGGCTTAATTCCATCTTTGTTGATGATGCTAAATTGAAATTGACTTTCAAAATCTGAATAGAAATAGTAATAAAATTCGAAGCATATTTCTTGATTTGACCGAAATGGATTGTTTCCCCTAATGTATGCATAACCTGGACCACTAATCAGATTACTGTAATAATAGGCAAAATGGCCAAGTTTAGAATGAGTTGTGTGATCCACAAAAGGCATAAAGAGACGCGGGATCTTTGCCAATGTTGGCAGGGCAACTTCGAAATCCTGAAACTTCCAATTGCACTTGTGTTCAAAGTCACAATTGAGATCTTCTGTAGGTGAAATGGTTGATGGCTTGATTGTGCTAGTTGGTAGAGTTGTCGAGCCATGGCCACATTTGCTCAAATCGGTACTATACTCAATCGATCGTACTCCAATAAATGTTTCACGGTGAGTTGATTGGGCATATAGTGAGAGTCGATATGAGCTGACAATCGTCGGTACAAAGATAAACACTGACTTTGAGCTTGGCAACTTGGTGTCATTGAAGCTCCATAGAATTGTGCGATTTCCTGAATACAGAAAAACATGTAAAATTATAAACAATTTCACAATCTCTACCATACCATTAACATCAATTTGTTTCAACTGAAAAGCATCACTTTTTAAATTGAAAGATCTGACCAGATAATTCAGGGTAACACAAGCGCCGGCTTTAGAAGGGGAATCAACCAATTCACTAACTAATTCCATACTTAAAAATTGCATAAAATAATAAGTGAAATCAGCGTATGCCATCTGATCATTCGAATATTCAATTGCATCGAGATGTAAATATAACGCGTCTTGTACTCTGCCGATTCCAATGTTCCATGTGCTGTCGTATTGGCCAGGTTCAGAGTACCATCCACAAAAGCCATATTTGAAATCACACGAAATTGGAGGATCACATGCAAATGGCACCAATGAGATATCGTCGAGTTCAACGAGGCCATTGCCGGATTCTAAAATCATTTGATTACTTTCAAGTGAATAATGAATAACACAATATACCTGATTGTTTTGCTTCAAAAATAAGTTTGATTTGGTCTTTAATCTGAAGAGTGTTTCGCACTTGAATCCATTCATTTTGAATCGTAGAATGATTGTTGTTCTGCCAAATCAATTCATATTTTTTTGAGTTTATGTAGTACTGAAATAATTTGAGCTCCATTGGATGAGTCCCACTTGACAAAAACCAAAAATTGAAACATTGAATCTTCAAATCTGCCATACTGGGACCTGTCAAGCGAACCGTGGCTGGGACATTTAGTGCCAAGTACTGCACATTTCCATATGAAGATCGAGTGGTGTGATCCTTCTTGTTGCTGCTATCCGAATCTGCGGCTTTTCTAAGTCGAAATGCATTGCCACTCGAATAACTCTCACTACTCCAACCACAGTTACCCGACTCAAAGGTGCAAATGTGCTGAGTGTTGTCACACTTTTGATTGTTTTTAAAGTTAAAATTCTTCAAAGCAAATATTCCTTCAATTCTAGTTCGACTGAATTCAAACTGAAATAATAGCTATTTTCAAAAATAAAAATAAAAATAAATAAAAATAAAATCCTTTTGTAAACTCACCTCGAAAAGGCCATTTTGTTCAATCTGCACATCGGCTCTAAGCCACTGGTCAATGCTCTCGCTAACTGAAGTCCAAATCACCGTTTTGTTGGCATCTGAATTTGCATTAATTAAACTGAGAGTTAATCTCGATATGTTGTGCTTTCGATTTGCAAGGTGATAATAACTGAATGAAAAACAAGCCAACTTTTGAGTGATATTAAATTGAGGAGATTTTAATGGACTCCGCTGATCTTGAACATATGAATCGGCTTGTAGCACGAAACAGTCCGAACATGATGCGTCTGAAAGTGGGAAACAAATTAAAATTTGATGTGAAAAATCAAAACTTGAAATATTACCTGTTCGATCCCTAAGAGGCACAGATAGAGAAATCGAATGTTGAAGTGGTTTCACCCATTTCCACTGTTTCACACCTTTCCAGTTGCAAATTTTGTCTTCAAATGAACAGTCCAATTGGTCACTTGCTAAAATCGTGCCATCTATTGATGTAGCTAGAAATGTTGCAAACACAAATGAAATCACCACAAGCCAAACATGGACAACTTTTAGCGAAATAAAACTTTGATTCAGTTGGTTTGATTCCATTTCATTTGAGCATTTGCTTGCATGTTTGATTGTAGGTAGCAGATGGAACTATACCAACAACTTAAACATTTCATGGATTATAAATAGGAAACCATGTGTCCATGTGTTCGAAATATCAAGATTCAATATCCACCTACAAATATGGGGAATTTGCACTGACATTGTATCTTGCGGTGTGCCCTTTCAATTTCATCGTTTAATAGGAGTTATCACCCTTTTGTTGTTCATATGATTGCAATAATAACAATCAAGGTTTTTATTATTTATCATAGTAAATGTCACATTTGTTATTTCTGTTTGTGTGTTGTAATTGTCGATAACATTTTGTATATAGATTGAGATCACTGGGACAAAATGGCGAGAGACGTGAAACGCTTGATTGTGCCTTTCTAATCAGAGACGAGTCATCGAATAAGCGGTTGGGCACATTTCATGCACAATGGATTTTGTTGGTTATTTGTTTTGAATCAACTGCAATCAATACATTATGCATTCTCCGTAGAAACAAGCAAACTATTCACATGAAAACCCGAACAATTAATTAAAAAATTTTGAAATACAAGTCAAATACCTTAGCCACCGAATAGAAGGACATCAAAGCCAAATTGGCATATGTCATGCCGTACTGGTTGTTGACATGGAATTTCCAAATGTAGTCACTCAATTTGATTCGACGAGTTGAAATTATGTTACACTTCTTTTGGGCACTCAAATGAAGTAGATTCTTGGTGCAGCTGTGAATTCTGTTGTTGTAAAGGATTTAACTTGGTTTTTCTTTTACCAAAAATGCATTGTTCTAACCTGTTTGTGTACATTGCAGCAATAAGATGAAAGCAAATTACGATCGAATACTCGTAGAAGACCATAGAGAAAAAATGCAAACTTGGCTATCATACTCAAATTACCGGAATGAATGCATATTCAGGTAAGAGTTTATTGGTATGCAGCTCAAAATGGTAATAAACATGACCCAACCATACAGCCGATCACAGACTAGAATTTCTAATAATATTTTTGTGTGCAGCTTCATGAATCGTTCCAATTTGAATGATCCTAATTTTGGTTGCTTTACCGAACGCATTTGGATCAATTTGTTTATTTGACACAATCGAATGAAGGTGATCCATGAGTTGACTACAAATGGTGTGCTCACAAGCACGTGGACCAACAAATATGCATACTGAAAGTTATAGAACAGAAATCCATTTATAATAATACCAGCCAGACATGAATATCCCAGCACGGTTGTAAGATAGAATGACCAATCAAAATAGATGCAATTCACAATTTTGATAAAATATATTACAAATAGTAATACTGTTTAGGAAGAAAAATTAATCAAACAAAAGAGATACTAATAACTAACCCAGGAAAAGCGAATACAATCGAATGGAATTGATGTAATTTTTAGCAAACTTCCGAATGTCGTTTTTGATCAAAACTCGTTTTTTTCTGTTAACAAATCTCTTTTGAAGAAATAGTTTCTGTCTATATTTTAGATTGACATCATACAAAACCTTCGAAGTGATCCAAATTGGCGAATTATCCAAGGCGTGAATTTGACTGAAATTGATCCAATAGTAGAAAACTACTGCTTCGAGCCCGAATGTGAGGAAAATTATATTTTGACGTGGATCCGAATTTTGAAACAGCATTGGATCCCAACAAACTATTCGCCATGTTATCCAATCTGGCGGAAACACAACAAATGTTGCAAGAATGATACATCGAGCTAATGTGAAGCACAGAAAACTGTAAATTGAAGCAATCACTTGTTTGCGACTTTCAGAGTTGTCTTCAGGAGACAAGTGAATCAGTTGAATGTTGAAAAGATATTCATGAAAATTTTCACTCAATTTTTACAAACGAAAGTGGATGTACAAGCTTAAACGGCAGATGGATATTATATTTCATTTTGAAGATTTTTGTTAATTTTTTAATGACCGAATTAGACTTTAAAAAAGAATTTTCAAAATTTAAAAATGTCATTTAAATATTTACTAATTAAAACACGTTAATTATTTACGTGTCCTGTAAACGTGGTTTCCAAGTCAGACCCGTGACGCGTGTAGATCATTTGACTTTTGTTAATGTAAAATTAATGATAAAACTGCAATTGGTTGACTTTTGAGTAATTATCTTTTTAGCAAATTGAAGGTTAAATCGTAATGAAATGTTTACTGAATTTAATGAAATTCTCTGCTGCATTTTCACTTACGACTGAAAGTTTTGATCAAAAATTAATAACGCAAAAATCTACTAAAATATCACTTTAATTGATTGTCAAATTTGATTACAAACGCAGCATTTTAAAATGACTTAGCCTCGTCGATTGGCACGATCGATCAATTGTCTCAAGGCTCGTTCATGTCGGGCCAGCTCTTGTTCGTCTTTAAGAAGATCGGCAGCAGTTGGGGCAGGCTTAGCTTGAATTGCCTTGACCAACGACTCGACAATGATAAGCTCGGATTGGATTTCTTTGATTTCTCGTGCTTGTGGATGGGCAGCAATGGCGGCTTGGGCATCCTTGATCAATTGTTGACCACGAGTGATCAATTCGGCAGTAGACTCGCCTCGCTGATCGTTACCAGCTTGGACATGAGTGACAATGGCAATTTCTTCGGCAACTCGGTTTTCCAATATTAGTAATAGTATTACGCGTTAGCCCCATGGTAAGTGGCGCCTCTAGCAGCAGTTGCAAATCAGCTGACTGGGGTGCAATGTGTTCGCTGCTGTTCTGCAGTCAGAGCAAAAACGTATAAACAACTTGTTTTTTCACCGAAATCATGTCCAAAATCATCAAAAGTCGCCGAAATTGTTGCGTTTGTGGCTGCCATAACTCTGAGGCTAACGTTGAGGGCAAACAACCCCCAGTAAAGTTCCATCGGTTTCCAGCAGAATCACAAAATGCCTCTCGACGTGAGCAATGGGTGCAGTGGGTCAAGCGAAAGTATGTCGAAGATGGGAAAGATTGGAAACCGACCGACAACTCTCGAATTTGCTCCGAACATTTTGTCGATAACAAAGCCTATGATTCTTCAACCCATGCTGGATATCTACCATCGATATATCCTAAAAAGCTTTTACGCAAACATCCTCATTTGGCTCGACGAAAGGTGCCCATTGACAACGAACGTTGGAATCGGTATGACCTGTATTGCCTTGCCTGACATTCAAGTGATGATCTCTAATTATATTATTTATTATCCCATTTAATAGAACTAACAATAAGAAACGACGATTAGCCACAGAGCAAGAATTGGTCATTAATCAACAGATTGAAGAACAAGTTGACCTTTTAATTGACGATTCTGTTCCAAACCACATCGAACCAAAGTGTAAAGACCAAAGCATTCAAACAGAAGCGTCTCCTTCCGATTATGTGAGCAAGCCAAAAGGAAAATTACATTTACTTATGAGCAATGTAAATGGTCAAGTCAAGGGCATCAAGGATCAATCCCCGGACCTCGAAAATATGACTGTATATAATGAAGAAATCAACGATTTAACCGAACAAATTGCTCAACTCAAGTTACGACACGAGGAACTCATTAAAGGACTCGATCTCGCTGACAAAGTACAATTTCTTAAAGATTCAATCTCGAAGCTCGAGAATAAAGTTTTTGGCGGCTCCATGCCCGAGCACTCGGTATTCAAATGCGACTCCTCCACTCAAATTTCACACCATCCTGAGACAGTGGACCGCGGAGCCGGTCAAAATGAAAACATTTTTTTCCTTTCATGGATTTTCTAGTATCGAGCAGCAAAATGACAAAAATTCGAAAGCACTTGAGCGCCTGACCGCTGTAAAGCCACAAGTGTTTCACTTTTTGTGTGCTGTTTTGAAACAAAGTGGATTTCAGCCGAGAATTCGCCGAATCCAAGATTATCTTTTGTTGTTTCTAATGAAACTGAAGCTAGCTCTCACTTTCTGCTCACTGTCTGTCATTTTCTCTATGCCGCTGACCACTGTCCGAAAAAATTTCTACCGAGTACTGAATCATCTTTATTTATCAACAAAAGAGCTTATCGACTGGCCAAGCAGGAAAGATGTGGAGGCTTGCTTGCCCGAATGCTTTCGAAAAGAATTCGCCAAGTGCCGTGTCATTATAGATTGCACGGAATTCAGATGCGAAAAGCCAAGAAGCATTGTCCGGGCTAATGCGCTTTATAGCAGTTACAAGTCTTGCCACACTGTAAAGGTGCTGATTGCTGCCACTCCAAATGGCCAGATTTGTTTTCTTTCGGATGCTTACGGAGGGCGGTCATCTGATGGATTCTTGACGAATTTTACTGGCTTCTTGAGCAAACTTGAGCCCGGAGACGTTGTTCTTGCCGATAAGGGGTTCCCGGTGATTAATGCTGAAGATGTGGTAACCGTAATTCCTCCCCGCAAAGACAAAAACATTGTCCAATTCTCTGCCGAACAGCTGAAGGAAACCGAATCCATTGCCTCTCGTCGTATCCACATCGAACGAGTCATTCAAAGGTTGAAAATATTTGATATTCTAAGTAACCAGCTGCCACACTCTTTACTGCCGCACATCAACAAGATCCTGACAGTTTGTGCAGTTTTGGTTAATTTCCAAAAACAAGATAATCAAAGGAAAGTCTACTTCGCCTTCAAACGACGATTGTGAGGACGATGAGGATGAACACATGGACGAAATGGATCACTGGGACGAGGAAACGGCTGATCAACTTCGAGCTTCAATATTCCGGCCTAATGAACAAGATACCCAAATTGAAGACATGACTTGTAGTCAGATGCAACAGTTTTGTTTTGATAATTAAACTTTTATTTGTACATTCGACTAGATACATAAATGGTGTACATGGTTTAGTTGATATTGTGCTTCAATTTGAACAGTTCAATCTTTGGCGAGTCCAAATCAAGCAAGTACTCCACAATGAGTGGATGGAGATCAACTGGCAGTACTTGGCACTTGATTTCCTTTTCTGGGACAATTCCTCCCACCACAGGCTGCCCTTTTGGATCAATTGATTTGGGGCCTCCCCAGACCTTCTCCTTCGTCGTACACGAGTGAGCCTTTTCATTGTTGACATACTTCACCAGTGCCTTGGTGTGCTTGCAGCTGCCACAAACTCCGACCAAACAGGAACAATATCCGCTAACAAGTGTACGACTGGCGTCGATGTCCACCCTGACCGCATGAGCCTTCCTCGAGAGATTGGTGGTAGACTTCATCTGAGGCCTGCACTCACCGGTAAACTTAAACTTAGTTTGGTCTCTTGTTTGGTGTTCCTTCACCGTTTCATGGACCAACTTGTACTCGGCCATATCGGTGCCAACTTGATCGGCCTTGCTGGTAAAGTGGTACTGCTTCGGGATGGTGATTGAAGCGAAACCAAAGCTGATTTGAATGGGAAAATCATTGTCGTCGCCGTAGACACGAGCAATGGCTTCGGCAACTAGTTCTGGAAACGATTTGATTTCTGGTAGTTGAAAGTATGGAGCAGATGTTAGGTCTTGAGGCTCGTGGACTGTTACATCAGGATCACTCGGCAAACTATTTGTCGGCTGCTCATTGTCCGTTATTGGGGCCAAAAACTCCAAAATCTTCGAAAAAGTTGAGCTTTGACTAGACGGCCTTTGATGGGAAGCTTAAGTTTCTTTTGAACCTCTTTGAGCTTGTTTACAGTATAGTTGCGCCCATTTTGCAAGAAGTCTTCACTCACCTTAGTCTCTTCCTCTTTGGACAAGGGCGCGGGAACAGATGTCATTGTAGCACTGGACAAATCGATCACAACCAAAACACAAACACGTTTTGTAATGAAAAGGCGCCAAATGACGAGACGACTGCACAGACTGCACTTGAAAATGCCGACATCAGCGCTTTTCTCGTGCATAGCGGCCGCACTTGTCTCTAGGCTGAGGTGCATTTTGAAATGCAAGCTTCCACCGCATGGTGGCGTAGTAGTAAGGTGCTTCATGGTATTGGAGCAATTCCTCTTCGATCACGTGAATGTGGTGAAGCTGGTGAACAAAGTTTGGATCGGCAAGTTGGGTTTTCAGGTCCAAAGCCAAAGCCTCGATTAAGACAATTTGTCGGTCAACGCCTTGCAAAAGATGAGCATGCTGTTCTCGGTTTGTCTTGGCCAATTCTTGCACTTGGGCCAAGAGAGCAGATGCTCGCTGTTCCAAAGTTTCTGCCAACACTCGATTGTAGTCGACTGCAGCTTGAGCTAACAAAAAAGGTTCATTATAGACAAATAATATTTTTAAATCAAAATGTTACATCATACCCGAAACAGCTCCAATGAAAAGAACAGCAAAAGCAAAGAGAAACTTCATCTTGTTTTGAGAGGTGAGAATGCTTCCAATCGATGACTGGTGATGATCAGTCTAATTCAACAAAGAAGCTTATATACAACATTTACAGGATCTTCCAAGTTCCAATTTCAACTTAACCATAGCCAAAAAATTAATTGATAGTTCCGTAACGGACTGTGATGATGTGAATGATTGTTATTTGGACAAATTCAGTTTGTAGACCCAGATTTAGAAAACTACTACTCTTATACTCGTTATTTCATTTTGTATCGTAGGATTTAAATCGGAGCGAGAGAATGGCAAACCCATTGCTAATATTTACTCCCTTATCAGTTGAGTGACTGATTACTTATGAGTGTCAACAAATAAAGATAAAATTCGTATGAATATATTTTTCCATAATTTAGATGGAAAAGCGCCCAAATGTTTTTCATATCTATACATAATGTTGCTTTATATAATTCATGTCATAAGATCAATTATAGGCCCTCGCATGAATCGCTCCGACAACTAGAATTAAAAGCTGCATAATATCTTATTTTTATTGATTCTTAGTCAATCAATTGGCCCGTGTATTTGAATCCTGGTTTGCAGTAATGTTATCTTATTGATTTGCTTAATTTAAATGATATGATTCCAGCGTGCATCCTACGTTCTAATAATCAGGGTTTACATTGGCTAAATAAGAACAAACTTGGCAAATGCGTTGTTTTTGATTAGGGAAACATATTCTAGAAGCGTGAAATGCCTTGATTTAGATTTGTCTTGCTAAAATTTAGGCAGTGGCAATTTTTATGGACAAAAACAATTTTGTTAATTAATTTACTTTTTGCAAGATTTTTCAGGGTCATAACTCTATGCTAATATAAAAATTTTAAAAAATTCACTGAAAGATTAAACAATAATGCCACAATAAAATGATCAAACCATACAAATGAATAACATTCATTTTAATATTTGCCTCCGATTTCCGATTTAACCAGAGATTCGGTCAAAAATATACAATTAGATGAGCTCCAAACTGGTAGAATATTTTTAAATTTAAAAATATTAATTATCATAATTAATATATGTACAGTGTAGTTTCTACACTTACCTTGTTATGCGTATTGTAAAATGATAAATCGATATTGACATTTAAAACTCATAATAATAATAATAATTAGCTTTAATATAATTAAATTATTTTTTATATTTAAATTTTTAAATTAAATATTATTTTATTTTATCGTATTTAATTTAAATTTTTCAATTTTAAAATTGAAACCACCACAAAATCGAAAATGTCTAAATTTCTATTGGCCACAAAAAGCTTTTTGCTTAATTCAATTGTCGACCATTTCAAAGTTCTGTACGCTCAGTTGGATCCGATTGAGAATTGTTCTCAATCGTCCAACAATAAAGAAAATGTCCATTTTAGTTTTGCCCTAATTTATCTGCTTTTTGCATACTTTTATGGAACAATTGTGCACGAATATGTGCTGGAAGGTAAACTCGATTGGTCTAAGATGTTTACCACAAATGGACACATGTTCTCTCATCAGTGTGGACCAAAGATAATTTGGAATCAACTCGATTTTGGAATTGGCCTCGACACTTTCGCTTCTTGTTCAATCCTGTTGGCGTTGATCTGTACAACAAAAATTCGACACGAATGTAAATTGTTTGTCTCGGAAGACTATAAAATTTTCATTGGTTTTCAAGGTGAGAATATTTTTAATGACATTTATTTATTTTAGAATTTTAGGAATGGAAAGTGGACTATCAAAAGCGATTCTTCGAAAGCGTGCTAAATTGAAGCCAATTTTGCTATTATTTCTAATGTCAATCAATGTCTGTCCGTATGTGTACGAGTTGCACTACTGGTTGAATGTTCCCAAAAGTGTAGTGACCATTATATTTTGGTTATTCATATTTCCTTTATATTTCTATTACATTCTCTATGGAATGTTTGCCCCTCAGTTGAACATCATATTGGCAAGCAGATACATTTGTGTTTGGCAGAAGTATCTTTTCAATCGGCAAAGCCAACTTAACAATCGAATGTTCAGTACTAAGAAGCGGCGTCACAATAAAATTGAAAATTTCAAATTATGGATTACTCATATGAAGTTGAATCGAAAAATCGTTAAAATGTGTTCCACCATTGAGGAATACACCCGATACACCACTCCATTCCTGTCAATCATAATTCCCTTCTTTATAGTAATTCAATCCGTCATGATGGGAATAGTGATCTTTGTGGACACTCTTCCATCACTATTCATAAATCTATATTTAGTCGCATCTTTGGGCGTCAATTTTGTGCTCTTTTTCATCATTTACCAGTGTGCAACAGTGGCCTGTGGCTATCGACAATTGGAACGACAGAATCGGACATTCTATTTCAATTATTTTGTAAGATTGAGTTGTTCGAACAATATTAGACATATGGTCAAAGCGGAGACACTGCAAACGTATAAGCGCTTCCACTGGTATGCTTTTCATCTAATGGGTCAACGAATCACTACAAGCACTTATAATTTGGTAATTTATTTAGAATAAATTTTTGATTTTTTAATTTATTTTTTATAACCAGATCATATCATACATCGTGATGGTCTTTATGTTTTTGTACAAAAATCAATATTCCAAACAACGATTCGCTTAAATAGTAACAAAATACCTTTTCTGTATTTTCTAAGAGAAAATTAATTTTTGAAATCGATAAAACAACAACAAAAATCTTAAATAAAATATCAGAAACTGCAAAATAAAATTGTTATTGTCATTAAAGTTTCATAATAATAAAAACAAACCTTGAAGAATGTCTGAAATGAAGCCAACCCAAATGAGGCATAGGTGATCCCATAACGTCGATCTTTATTATAACGACCAGTGTTGCTAAACATGAGAATATTATGAAACAATTTCAAATGAACACGAAAGTGTTTCTTCCAAATGCGAAAACAATTTCTCACATTGATCTGAATCAAATATTTAGCTGCTGAATGAATCCGCTGTGGATACTGAACTGCAGCAAAGAGATGAACACCGAAAATGTATGCAGCTTGAGTAAGAATAATACCAAAAGCTGTAACGTAGCTCGTGCTTGGAAATCGACCAAGTGCCAGTGACATGATCATGAAGGCATTCGTTGGAGTGCACAGAACCAGATACAACATCAGTTGGCGACCAAACAGACGGTTCGAGGAGAATATTGACACTCTGCATTTCGTATGGAAGTAATCAAATAATTTCAATTTTACAAATAGAAATGTTTTGCCAAATTGATTCCTGAAAGTGTCCAACAACAATTGATCCGCCTGTTCCAATCGTTTAAAGTTAATCAAGCTTCCAATAATTGAAATTGAAATCGACAGTTGAAAAGTATTGCTCAGTGAAAACATACAAATGTACAGCATCAGTGCGTTCAAATGTGTAATCACGATTTTGATTGTAAATATAATCAAATTTTCATTATTGAAACTTTGAAAAATCAGATACAAGATCATCGTATGAGTTGATACCATTATTAAATCTAATGATGCAAAAATGTAGAATTAATTTTAACTTTAAATCAATTTACCTGAAATGATTGTCGAGTACTGCAACGCATTCAGCAAACGAATTAAAGTTTTACGAATTTTCTTTTCAATAATTTCATGATTTTTAATGAAGTAACTTTTACTTTTTCCCAGAATCAAAACTCTGTACGGCACTTTAGCATAGTCACACTCGAAAGCTTTCAAGTAAATTTGATCATTCACCAGATAGACCAAAAGGTACAAGCCAAATGAGACAATGTTAAATTCCTCATCAATGTTGAACAGCTTCATGTATGCAACCATGTAGAGTGAAAGTGATTCAGACAAATCAAACCAAAAGAAGCAGATCATTTCAATCATTCGAATGATGAAACAAACTTTTAGCAAAATTAACCATTTTGGCAGTTTTTTACTCTGATGAATATGCAAAATGGTTTCGAAATAACGTTTGAAATAGTCAATGCTCTTGTGAGGTATCAAAATTTCAATGACAGGATCAATTATCTCAATTTTGAATTTATTCATTTTGCTTTGAATTAAATTTAAAACTAAAACAATAAAAGTTCTATTAAGTAAAATTGAAAGGAAGTGTTTCATTTTACAAGTTGGTTTTCAGAAGCGTTTTTTCTGACAAGTTTCAGAAACAATTGGATTGATTATCTTCAATGTGCTCTTTTGTAATTCACTAAATAACTTTAATAACTCACAAATTAATTATCGCCGCTTCCGTTCAAAATTTCTACGAAATTGACTTTGCGTGGGCTGCATGTATTGCATTTAAACTTGGAGTTTGGCAAAATTGTTACCAAAAAGCACAACACAAACAAGATCATTAATATCAGTGACGAAATTGCCTATAATTTTTATAAATGATAAATTAAAAATTGATTAAACTCGATAACTGTAGTCAACACATAAATGAATTCAACTTTTCACTTCTTCTCAAGACCATCAAATCTGGAATAAGCTTTGCTCGGCTCATAGCAAAAGTTTTTTTTTGACAAAATCTTGCGGATCTGCATTGAAATGCACGTCCTTTACATTAATGCAAATGAACTCAATTAAAGTTTAAATATTCAAATGGTAATTTAATATGAACTGGGTGCATTAAATTATGGCTTTTCGTACAGTGGAAAATTACAAAATTATTTTGAAAAATTGCACAATACACATTTAAAAGGCAAATAAGTAAATTCAGTTATGTTTTAATTTATGGGATTAATGCTCTAAGAATTCCTTAAAATAAAATTGAATATTTCCTTCACAAAAAAAAACATAAATTACGATCCAAATACTAGTAGAACTCTTCTTTTTAATTGGACTTTTTAGTCATACTGTCTTATTATTTCAAAGCTTGTATCCGTCAAAAAAGATTACAATCTTAATGTCCACAACCGGAGTATTGCCGTTGTGTAAAGCTCTTGCAAGCATGCTCACGCTCGCCGTATGTCAATAATGTCAAACAAAATTCGATCACCAAGTAAAAGCTTTCAACTCAAAACATTAAGAACAACAATTTAATAGCTACATGTGAGCTTCATAAATGAATAATAGAATGTAATACTAATTTGAGTATGTCAATATGAGACATTTGGTACATAAAAGTCAACATATTGTGACATGCTCTAATTATGTAAATGGTACGAGTTTCACTTTTTGGCCTTAGTGCCGGGTGCTTTAGAGGGAGCCGCCATGGAGCTACGAATCGAGGCCTTCGAAGCGGCACTACTGTTGGCATTCAATTTGGTGCCAGCTGGACTGATGCCACTGGTCTTGCCACGATCCTTGCCACCCGTTTTGCCACCAACACCAACTTTGCTTTGTCCCACAACGAGTTGCTTAGTGGGGCTCACTTTGGGGCCAACCAGATTGGTGCCACCTTTGGTCTGACCAGCACTGCTGGAGGCTTTCACTTTGGTAGCATCTCGAGGCCTGTTTGCACCAACGAGTTGCTTGGATTTGCTTTGTACATTAGCACTTGAGGCAACTTTCGAGGGAATCACTTTAGTGGACAAAATCTTGCTGGTGACAACACTTGAAGCTTTGCCACCGGACACAGTAGACTTGACGTTTGACATCACCACTTTGGAAGCAGCTTTGTTGTTGGACTTTGTGTCCTGAGACTTTTTGCCACCATAGTAGTACCATGCCGAGGCGGACACAATGATCACAACCAGGATGATGACCACAATCAGGATTATGATCCACAAGGAAAACTTGGACTTTTCTGTAAAACAAAATTATTGAAGATCAAGACAACAAATTCACCAAATCGCATTTACCCGAAGACGTTTCCACCGCATGTGTGCTTGAAGCATTGTACACCAGAGTAGTTCGGTTGGATACCTCGGTGACTGTTAAAATGTAATTATACATTATATTGTAAATAATTGTAATTGTTAATAAACTCAAATCTTCACTTATCATTTGAGGTAGTATTGGAGTGGGCCGATGTAGTTGAGAGAGTCAAGGTTGTGACTTTGGGCTCGGGACACACAAAGAAATCCTTGTACTTCTTGTAGCTCACAGCCGAGATGAAATCATTCTTAACAAGATGAACATCAAACTGATCAAAGATCATCACTTGTTGGTTTGTCTTGTCGAACAAATAGAAGCGGACAGTTCGGTTCTTTTCAATCAAATTTTCCGTCCAACCTTTGAACGATTCCACCCAGTTCCAGCTGCTGTAATTAGGAAAATCTACGCCCCTATATTGGCAATTCTTCTCCTTGGAATATACTAGTGTATGCGATCGCAAAGCTAAATTGCCTTCAGCAGTTTCACAGGTGTACGCTTTCTGAGAAATGCTCATGTCTTTTCGTGAGTCCAAGTTGTATTTCAATCGAAGCGATTCCAAGTAAGATTGCAAGTAGAACGAGTAAAAAGATGAATTCAAATGTTGAGCGTCTGAAGCAGAGACAAACTCTTGCGCAGGACTAGGAACAGTAATGTTGGGGTTAACATCGGTGTCATTGCTGTCCATGTTGTAGGTGAAGAGCAGCTTGTTATCCATCGAAACCATCCTCATGTACACTGAGAAAAGTGGTGGTCTAATGCATTCGGCGTTCACCGCATTTTGTCGAATGCATTAGACTGAGCCAAAAAGGTCGAATGCATTCGACCTTTTTGAAAATGACCGAATACATTAGACAATTTCAAAAGGGTCGTATGCATTTGACGTGATATCTGTGTTGACTTTTTTTGAAAATGGTCGAATACATTTGACCTTTTTTTATCTAATAATTATACAAAACAATATAACAATATTAAAAGGCTTTATTACCATTATTAATGAATCCATTCGATTAACAAATTGTCATTATCTAGTTTAAACAAGAAATCATTTGCGAAATGCAAATTGTCTAATAAAATATACTTTTTCTCGGCAGTCACTCTAAGGTACTGCAATTTTGATACATGGTGTTGCCTCAGTTTTGGTCGAGAATCGTCAGTTAATTCTTCTTCGTACAACGAACCTTCACAATATATATTTTCGTCTTGAATGTTCTTCCAGAATTTGGTTGTAAGCAGCCAGTACTTTTTGCGTGCATCCTTGACTCTTCGTAAAACATTCTTTTTGAGCTTGAAAGGATTCAAAGTAGAAGGCAAATTGGTAAAAAATTTATCATCGTCGGGCAGTTTATCTAAAAACTCGAGGTGCTTCTCCTGGTATTCGGGGAAAAGGTCTACTTCCAAGAAGTTTGTTTCTAGTTCAATGTATGCCCTCATTGCTTGATGTCTTTTATGAATCGTCATACATGGATCCAAAAAGCATCTCATAATATCAGCAATATTTTTGCTATATTGATGCTTGTGTTCATAGTGCCATGACGAATATAGATACAAAGGGCCAAATTTTTTGATAAGGTCGCCATAGTGAGACAAGTGATGCAGCTTGCAAAAGACTTCAGCGCCAGGATTGACAAATTGATAATCTTTGATGATTTTGTCGGACAAACTATTCAGTCTTGTGAGGTCTTCTGGGCTGAATTTTGAAGCAAACGCAAGTAGAGTGAATTCTTTCATGTTTGCGTAAAGTTGAACCAACGCATTCAGCAGAACTCGACTTTCCTTGTCCAACTCCATCTGAGGAAAAAGTTCAAACTCCTTAAACAAAATAATATCAAGTTTTAAGAGAACTTCAAGCTTCTAAATCATAAAGATAACAAATTAACAAAATGTATTGAAAATAAACTCAACAAACCTGGATCGCTTTACCCTCCAAAACAAAGCCTTCATCCTGAGAAATCCATTTTAATTTTGGTCTGTCCTCCAGAAAAGTGAATTCATTGAAACGGTCGAGTATAACTTGGTATGAGGCCTTGAAGTCGTCTGATGCGTCCAATTCGAAATTCTTCGCAAGTTTGGTTAGGAAAAGTTCAATTCCAACCCGTTGACCAACTCCCTCAGGGATATCATGCATTAAATCCGGGGGCCCAACAACCCATCTGGTCATATGCTCGCATCCATCAAATACAAAGTTGCTCAAAGGTACATCAGATTTTTCAATCAATTTTCGGTGTTTGACTTTTTGAATTGAGTCGCCGCCTTTCTTTTGGCATGCCCAGGCGCGTCACAAAACCGGCAAACAAAACAGTTGTTGTTGAAATTCTTTTTGTATCCAAGGAGTTCATATATACCGAGATTATCACCAACAAATGTAGAAATTGCGACTTTGATGTTTTCGCCTTCAATATCAATTCCATTTGTAGATAAATCTTGAATTTCCTCTTTTACTTTAGAAAAGAGGGCAGCCATCGGGTCATCAGTTTCATTCAAAGTTCGTCGCTTTGCAATTGCGAGAATTTCGATCGAATTGGACTGAACACGTTGAGGATAAGGCAAGTCGGGGAAGGTACAGTACACCATTGTACATTTGAGGTGGCCATTTGCGACAAGTTGAATATCGTCAATAGATATTTCAACTTTCTCTTTCCCACGAACTCGAGTAGAGAATTCGCCATCCATCATTGATTCGATAAATCCTCCATTCCGTAGTCGCTTTACTTTCTTCTCTAAATCCATTTCGGCCCGTTCACGTAGGATTTTGTCCCGAAATGATTTGTTCATTAGATACTTTGTACATAGAGCTCTCAATGAAATGAGTGAAAAGGAACCTGACTGGAGCTCAAAGGCTTCTGGCTTGATATAAGTTTGCAAAACATTTTGTAAATAATAGTCTTGTAAATATTCACTTCGGCAAACTCTGATGGAGTCATCGATTCTTGTTTTAGTCGAGTCCATCTCGTCAGAACATATTTCGAGAGCTTCAGCGATCGTTTGGTTGATGTGTTTGGCAGGAAGGAAAAGTGCTTTTTTACTTAAAACAAGCCTAATGACTTTCTATATTAAAAGCAATAAAAAATATAATTAGAATTAGAAACATACAGATTTCAAACAAATTTACCTTAAAAAATGGATGATCTTTTACGCTTTCAATGATTCGGACAACTTCGTTCATATCGGCATAATTCGAATATTCGTCGTCGTCTTCGTCTTCTGCAGGCTCAACATAATAATACTCTTCAACTTGATGTATTTTCGGCAAGACGACTCCGTTATCATCCACCAACTCAATTTCCACGGAATCCGAATAATTTCTCTCTATTTCATACATTTCCATAGTTGGTTCCATTGGTTGCAGCTCTATTGGAGGCCTAATAAAAATAATATGTAAACACAAATATAAATAAGAAATTGGTACATACTTTCCGTGACGTTGTAAATTTGGATGGAACTTCTCAATATGTTTCAGTAAACCAACGGCGTTAAATAGACGTAAAACGCATTTCGGACATTTCTTGGACTTTGCCAAATCTTTGTTCGGACCGAATTCGAGTAATTTGTTCATGACTTCCTCGAAGTCAGATCCTCTATAACATTCGGTTCCTCTGGTTGCTTTTGTCATTTTTGATGTCATTCGAAGAGACTTGGATGATGAGAACAAGAATAATTTTAAATGTAATCGTTCGGCAGGCACAAAACTTGCAACTTGATTGGAGGAAGACTGCTCTAGAAGTGACAGCAACGAGAGCAGAAGGGTTGCACAGTGCAACTTGCAGTGCACTTGACACTGACAAACGTTGTGAAAACGAACAAAACGAAAATCAAACGTATTTTATTACTACTCATGCGCACAAACCAATCAGCCAATCACAAGCAACTCTAACTGACAAATTCAACTCAACGGTTCACCTGTGAGCGCGCTCACTCACAAACAGTTGTGCGACACACACTGCCACTTGTTGTTTAGCAACGGTCATTCATATCGGTCGCTCTGTGATTTCTTCAACTTCCACTTACCCATCCAACGATTTTTTTCGTATTCTGACACTGGCACACAAATTCTTCTTCATTTTACATTCGTGTCACAATGACTGATAATTACGAGAACATCGATCCTAACGGTTAGTTTAATTATCTACGAATGTGTGTTTAAAATTATTGTTTCCTGACTATTTTTTTTACTTTAAGAAAAACGATGCATGAAGCGAAAGATTTATAAGAAACCCGAGTTTAGCAAAAACGAAGAAAATGGTAAATAAATTATTTTTGCCTAAGTTGAGAATTGATTGTTTACTTTTGTATTATCTACAGACGATCGTGTCAATTTGGATTATGAAGATGATGATGATTATGAGAAATTCACTGAAGAAGATCTACAAAAAGAACTTTCACAAAATGACCAAGAGAATGACACGACCGTATCAAGCAAAGAAATTGACGACAAGGCGGATGACAGCGATCAAAGTCAAACTATATCTGCCAACAATCCAATTAAGGAATGTGGATATTTAGTGGGCGAAGAAGAGGTAACACCCCGCGAAAAGATGCCTAATTGGTTGGTCGAGGATCCTTACGATAATACGAAGTACAATTTGCGCACAACTAAGTTCAAGTACAGGCGCTTTTCTGGCGAACTTTTCAATTGGCTTACCGATCAAGACAAAGATGATACAATCATAAGCTCAGACTGGATGACATTTTCTAAACGATTAACTCGTTTACTTAAACGATATCGAGACATTTTGAGCTTGTTTTACCGGCACGGAATGTCTCCAGTGGATCGACGAGATTTCCTTGTTGGCCTTTTGTTCGCTTTCCCTAGACTTGAAGAACGATATGACGAATTTCGTGAAATTGAAGGTTCTAAGGACCCAAAGAATATTGGCTTCATTACTGGAGTAACGAAAACTAGCTTGAAGAAGACACGTCTTACGGTAATAAACATTTGAGTTTATTTGAATTTAATTTAATGTAAATCATTTAATAGGATCTAATGATGGACAGATTTGGCAAACAATTTAGCCGTGAAAATCGTTTGGAGAAAAAGGCTCGCAAAGCGGCTGGCATTCCGACTCCAATCAAGACCAAGCACGCCAAATTTGGCACAACTTTGGCCATGTCCGAAAGAAACAGGAAGAAATAACGATACAATGTTTTTTATATATGCTTATTGTATTACCACATTGTATTTTGTTGTTTGTTTACATAATGATATTCTCGCTGTATTTTGCTTTAATTGTAACAAATATTGCCTCAATGTACCTTACTAAAATTAATAATAACATTTTAATGCTCATTTCAATTATATTCGGTAATTCCTGGCTCATTTTCAAAAAGGTCGAATGGATTTGACCATTTTCGAATAAATAAAATAAAATATTTCGTCAAATACATTCGGTCATTTTAAAATGGTCAAATGGATTCGACCATTTACAAATAGTTAAATGAACTATTTCGGTCAAATACATTCGGTCATTTTCAAAAAGGTCGAATGCATTTGACGTTTTTGGCTCAGTCTAATGCATTCGACAAAATGCGGTGAACGCCGAATGCATTAGACCACCACTTTTCTCAGTGATAGGTGGCAGAGTTAAATAGTGATCCGCTTGTGAAGATTTTGACTTGACTCTCGTTCTTTCCATAAATCAACTTTTGGAACGTTTCATTTTGGTAGAGAAATGGAAAATAGTTCTCAAGCGGGACTGGTTTCACACCAGACATGTTGACCGTGTCGTTTTGAAGCGAATCGGGAGGAAGTTCGTACACGAGATAGTCAGGCTTGGCGGTAATCAGCAAACGGTTGCTAGAGTGTCGACCAACCAAAAAGAAATTGACAGGATTGTTTGCTGCAATACTAGCGCAGATGTCCTACAGGAATGGAGGCGATCATACATTAATATAAAGTTGATTAATATTAGTAGGAAAACAAAACAAACATACCTGAATCGTGCCCGAGCTGGTGACTGACATGTGCACATAGTAGTGACTCAAGCTGGTCAACAGTAGAAGAAGCTTGAGAGCTCCATTCCCAGAAAGAGACGCCTTCATTACGAGATAGTGGAGAGCAGATAAACGAAGATGACGAAATAGAAACGGCCAAAAGAAAGAACATGCAAGCCAAAATGAACAACTTTGCTTAGTAGTACGACATTCAAATATACTACACGAAAGTTCTAAAAATTTAATCAACAGAAATAAGATTTGATTTATAAGCTTATTGATGAACAATGATTGATCTAATTGGGACGTTCCTGACCATTCAATTAGATAACTAAATACTAATTTAGCATAAACAAAGACTTGGTTTTTTATCGGGTCAAATCTTACTAAATAATTAAAATTGGCAATGACACATGTTGAAAGGCACAAAGTATAAACTAGATCTAGCAACAACAAAAAATGTGTAAAAGTTATTTTACTATAACACTTATTTGAATGAATTTGCAAGAGTAAATGGAGCAATAACGCAAATTGAGCCCCGCTAAAAACGATTTTATTGAAAAGTTAAGTGAAAACAAAATGTAAAAGTTAAAAAGCAAAATGTAAAGGTTTAAAAGCAAAATGTAAAGTGAATATCATATTATATAATATGTGGAGAAAGAGAACATTTTTTGAAATATAAGCAAAATAGATAATCGACCTTTTGTCCCGCAACCTACTTGGCCACTTTTCGGTGCATCTTGAGAACATGATCCAAGACATTCTTTCTCGACTCGCTACTAAAGTCACACTGAACAAATCGACAGCCAAACAGTCCCTGTTGGTGTTCCAATTTGATGTGAGTGTTCAAGTTAGAAGCAGACTCAAATGGGGCCAAATCGCACTTGGTGCAAGGCCAGCTTTTCACACCACGGTGAACTTGGTGAAGGTGAACATTATATTTGACAGATTTCTCGAATGATTGACCACAGCCTTGGGCGGCACAGACATACACACCAGAATTGTGTACCAGTTTGAGATGCTTCTCCAGTTGGGTCTTACCCTTGAGTACTTCCTCGCAGTTGTCGATGATACATTTAATTTGTTTAGTTACCATATGCCCCACAATTTTAGCTTCTTTGTATTTAAAGTTGGATGCTTGCACTGGAGTAGAAAGTTGATTTGTGTTCAATTCGATAGGCAAGCTACCAGTGCGTACTTGTTTTGCTGGAGTTGAACCTTCGTACCAAGAAGTACTAGGCATTGGGTTTGCAGCACGTTTCTGAATTCGGTCAGATCGACGAGGACCAGGAGAATACTGTTCAGGACGTTGCATAGTGTTGAGTTGCAACTGTACATTTGGGGAAATTACATTCAAAGAACCTGGCTTTGGAGAGCGTCCACCATAGTTCTGAATCGTAATTGATGGATTTGTTTCATTTTGAGTCAAATTCTGGCCAACATTCAGTCGATTCTTATTCACAATTAGTGGGTTACTCTGATCCGAAGCTTGCTGTGATGATAATCCTTGAGCAACCACCGAATCCACGGTCTGACGAGACGGGGCTGTGGGCTCTGATGTGCGCACTGTAATAAGAGGGATATTTATTGTACGGCCATCTTTCAAATGCACAATAATCGGTTGAACTTTTGAGTTACCTCCGGGTGAAACATTCGTAATCTTTAGAGATGCCCCAGAAGTAGAGGTCGAACTTGAAGCAGCCTTGTCTGAACGAACAAAAGTTAGAACTGGAGCTGGGCCAATTGCAGTAACATTCTTGTTGGCCACAGCTAAACCAGGGGTTAATTGATTAACAAATCGAGCTGGTTCAATTAGATTAAGACTCGTCTTTTGTGGCGGTCCAGCTAAAGATGCCACTCCGGTTAGTCCACTTGGCTGCTGAGATGGAACAACTATCGAATGTTCTTCCACGGTCTGACGAGACAGAGCTGAGGATTCTGATGTGCGCACTGTAATAAGAGAGATATTTATTATACGACCATCTTTCAAATGCACAACAATTGGTTGAACTTTTGAATTACCTCCAGGTGAAACATTCATAATCTTTAGAGATGCCCCAGAAGTCGAGGTCGAAATTGAAGCAGCCGTGTTTGAACGAATAAAAGTTAGAACTGGAGCTGGGCCGCTTGCAGTAACATTCTTGTTGGTCACAGCTAAATCAGAAGTGAATTGAGTAATAAATCGAGTTGGTTCAATTAGATCAAGAGTCGCATTTTGTGGCGGTCCAGCCACTAGGGTTAGTCCACTTGGCTGTTGAGATGGAGCATTGTTTGCAACTTGAGTTGAACCAGGCAATGGTGCTTTAGTAGGAATACTAGCTCGTGCACTTGATGGCTCAACAGGCTCGACCATAGAAACGGAAGCCACACTTTGGGATGGTCCATTTTGATTAGGAATAATATTCACAGGACAACCTGGAGTATTCAATACTGAATTCAATACTGTAACTTGTTGCGGCGGAAATATTTGTGGTGGAAATATTTGTGGTGGAAATATTTGTGGTGGACAAATTTGTGGTGGAAAAATTTGTGGTGGAAATAATTGTGGCATTGGTGGCAATAGCTCTTCAGGCAAAGAATAAGGGCGCAGTGATGAAGGATGACGGTTCTGGCAGCCGGCTTGCTCTAAAACAGTGAAATCTGGACAAATTTGCTCAACTGGACGAGGTGAGAATGGATGAGGAGTTGCAAATTGTGCGCGAGGTTGTTGAGGATTTGCAGCAGAAATAGGAGAACTAGCAGGAGACAATGGTGCCTCACATTCTTCTTGTTCTTGTTCACTTGACCGTGCATGTTGTTGCCGTTGGGAGCAGTTCAAATTGACCGAATCGTAAGCATGCGACACAGGATAGCTCGCCTGTGCATCCATATCACCACCAGCCCGATCCGATTCAATATGGCGGACAAGAGCGTCCAGTTCCTCACCGGTGGGAACCCCTTCTTCATGAACAAATAATCCAGCCAAAACTACAGTCCTCAACGCAATGTGATCAAAATCATCATAGATGATTCTTCCCAAATTTCCAGCGATAATTCGGTTACCTTCAATAAGTCGTTCATCCCATTGACGAAATAAGCCTTCAACTAATCTTCCAACTTCGACCGATTCCCCAGACATGTTGAAAGGTACAAAGTATAAGCTAGATCTAGCGACAAAAATATTACAAATATATTACAATTTAGTTGGCTATAAACAATACATACCTGTAAAACTAATTCACGTGATATCGTAGATGACACCAAATTGACCAGGAGATAAGCAGATTAAACGGAAACAGAGATTAATGTATACAAAAATTATAATTCGTATGAGTGAGAATGGTCATGCGAAACAGTAACGCGCACCCGTACCACCATTTGCAGTGGACGACAGATTGGTTGTGTGCAAGTGAGTGCGCCGCAGAGTGACAATGCTAATAAAAGTGGTGTGTTTTGCTGGAAGAAAGACATGTTTGTACGTGCATAGTACACTGTGTAGCACGTGGCTTGTAAATGTGTGATTAGTTGAAGCAATTTTCGGACAATGTTCACGCTTGTTAACATTCCTGAAGGAAATATAATGGAAACATCACATGCGATAATATTAATCTGCGAATTGCAACTAACCAACAGCGAGGGTTTTGTTGTTATTGATTTGAGTAATAAAACGACATTCACACAAACCAATTCGCCAATTTTGATTGTAAATATGAGAAAGTCAGTGTATAAAATTGTGCTATTTCTACTCTTGCATTCCAAAAGGCTGTTAATTCATTTGGTATTTATGATTTTATGTGTGAATTGATAATATCGATTTGGGTCATCATGTTTTGAATGGAAATGATTTGTCGATTTAATTCACTTTAATCTAATTAGTTTAATTATAATTTAAATTATTTATAATTTACGACTATGATTTTATCTCAATAATTTTCTATTTTAAGCTGTTTTTTTAATACAGATCTCTTAAAATGCCTTGCTGTCTGGAAAAGGTGGTCGACATCATAATCGTCATTCTGTTTGTTATATTAGCTGTATTAGTTTTTTGTTACATCGATATGAGATTGCTTGACGTTACAATAAACTAAATTGTTGCTTAAGATTCGCAACGAAATATTCAATCAATCAACCATCATGAATTACCTTCGAGCCAATCACGTGGGCATGAACAGACTTTCTCTAATGATTGGAAGAAAATGTGAGTCTGGTCGAAGAGTCACCGCTCACCATTCCAGGAAAGGACAAACTTCGCAACAGTGACGACAGTTTGGCCTATCCAAATTATCCAAATCCTAATTAATTACCACAGACTGTTCAATCGATTCTACATCGAAACACTCAACATGGGCGTTACTAAGACCATTGTGGCCACGAATCATTCCCATGATTGAGCATCTCAAAATTGCGGTTAACAATGTAAACCCAGCAGTGATAAACTCAATTGCATTTCTGCTCGTACAGTATCAGGCTTTCACTTCTTACCCTGGAATTGTATACAGTATACTTTCGCTTTTCCTACACGATCGTACACCTATTCGAATAGAAGAGAATCACAGGAGGACAGTTAGGTAGTTTGCCGCTTTAGTCAATAGAATTCGATCAGAAAAACAATTCGACAACATTCAGGCAAACATTTAATCATAATCAACAAAAATGATAAACAAAGGATAAATAAATCTTTTATTATATTGAGATGGCTGTTTGCTGTTTTGTTGAAGTTTTGGTGATTAACAAATGACAATGAAATCTGCAAGTGAAGATATCAATTATGCGAACTATGTGGACATTAAGGAACTTACCGATGGTAAAGGTAGATTGGGTGATTGGGCTGTCAAGAAGATTATGTGATCAGCCATTACTTATGTATCCATATGAGTTGATTAAAATTACAAATAAAACTTGTGATGATAACAACCGTTGGGATACAAATTGAGTGAGTGTGAAGAAGTTGTACGGTGATTGGGTGATGTGTTGTGTATTGTTATGTAAAGTTGTCTTTGTCTATGTTTGTGTATTCTTAAAAAGTTTCTAATCAAAAAGTTAATTGAAATGGTTGTTTTGTGGGTATTAGGGAGTATGACGTCCCTACTTGTCTGTATTGTGTTCTCTAAAGTGTATTCTTAAAAAGTTAAATCAAATTCATCGAGTTTGCTTCAAAGACAAATCTCAAATCGCTTTAGTGCCTCGATTCGAATAGTTCCTTAACATTAATGACCAAAAAACTGTCCTCTACTGAATCATAAGAAAATGCATCTCGTGCAGTCGAGAGCAGAACGCGATATATCTTGTTGTACTGACCACTAAGCAAGCAGCGCTCTACTGTGCGGTACAACTCAAACGAGTCCAACTCAAATACGAATTGACTCTTGGTCTCATTGGCTATTCGATTGAGCATTCTTTCAAACTGCTGTACAATGGCTAGGGAATTTGACCGAGCGTCCATTGGACTGAAAGATTGACTGTCTGTGTCAATATAAGTTTGACTAGTGAACTTGCGAACCAACACATCTAGAAGCAGTAAAGTGCCGTGAACATTGACACTTTGAAATGGAGTGGAAATAGACTGAGGTGATGCATATTCATGGTAAGACGAAAACAACACAGACTGACAGTGCTTGGTGATGATGCCCAAAGTGCCAACAGCCGCTCCCACAAAGTCACTAACCCACCAAGATGTTCTGCCAGCACTGCTCGAAGCTAGGGGCACACTAAACTGTTCGACAATTTGTCTTCGTGCTCGTTGCTTTGGATGCCATTGCTCGAGAAACTCGACGACTTCAGTTTTATTGTTCAGTCTAGCCAAATCCAGTGCAGTTTGCTTGTTTGCATTTAGTAGTTCAACATGAATACAATTTTGTTTCATTTCACACATCTTTTGCAACGTTTTCAAGTGACCATTTTTAGCGGCCAAATGTAGCGGACTGTTTCCCTCAGTGTCCTGCACATCAACATAGGCACCTCGTTCTAGCAGCGTTTTCACAACATTGACATTATTCTGTGCAGCCATCAAATGAAGCAAAGTCTGGTTATGTTTGTCTTTGTAATCATATGCATAGAACTTGATAGAACGGTCACATGAATTTTGAATCATCATATCAACAGCATATTTCCATCCAGGCCCATGTGCATTGATTAAATCAGCACCACTTTCAAGCAATAGTTTGACCATTTCCACATTGTCCGAATAGATTGCTTGATACAATGGAGTTTTCATTGAAACACCGTCCCAATTAATGTAAACATCTGCCAATATGAGCGTTTGTGCAATCTCAATCTTATTCTGTTCAATTGCAAGAGTTAGAAGATTATCGCATTTACCTAGATCGACAGAAATGGTGGCGAATTTGTCCAACAATGAATTGACCACATTAATATCGCCATGATATTGAATTGCATAATAAATTGGTGTTTGTAAGTCTTTAGTTACCACATTTACATCAATTTTATCTTGATCTAACAAATAATTGACCAAATCCAAGTTGTTATTCTTAGCAGCATTGTGCAGGGGCGTTACTCTATCATCGTCTGCCATAATATAATCAACATTGAGTGAGATGAAGTACATGGCGAGATCAGATTTGTTTGCCCATGCTGCAGCATTCACCAGCGTGCCTTGGTGTTTAGGGTTATCTAGGTTCGCACCAAAATCAAGCAGATACTTGACCAACTCTAAAGTGCCATACCCTTCAGTTGCAAGATACAAAGGTGTCTTACCGTTCATGTTTTTCATGTTAATCGATTTTATGGCACCTTTTTCAAGTAGACGCTTTACAACCGCATTCAGGCCACACTGTGGCCATATTTATCTGCATTGTCAAAAGGCGCGCCCAAGTCCAAAAGCAAATCCACCGCATCAATATGGCCATTTTCGATAGCCAAATGCAACAAAGTTTTCCCATCAACTCGATCCACCACCTCAAGTGTGGCTATATAGTCGGGTGCATTGTCAATTATGCATTCAATCATTTTGGAATCACCTCCATGAGCAAGTATGTAGTACAAGGCGGTCCAATTTTTCTCCGGCTCAATGACTGAATCGGGAAAAATTTGGCCAAATCCGCCATCTCTGAAGCAATACTGTGCAATATTACAATTGGCAAATTCTAGTGATGTCAAAAATATATCTCCCAACTTTTTGTCCCATTTAAAGTATTCGTATTTGTGGAAAATGTCATTCTTGTGCATTTTGACTGATGTCTTAAGCTCCTGTGGTCCAATAAGTCCAGGATGAATATCTTCAAGATATTCCACTATTTCGAGAGTGCCTTTTCCTTTGATTGCAAAACACAGAGTAGTTATACAATCAGTGGCATTGTTGTGATGGTCATAAGCGCCTAAAACCATTCGAACAAGTTCTAAATTTCCCACAAATGCAGCAACATGAAGTATTGTTTCTTTTTGATCATTTACTACATGTATGTCAATATTAGGAATGGTGAGTAGATACTTCACAACCGACACATACTCAAGTGCACACATGTAATGAAGCAGAGTATTGCCGAATGTTCCTTTCAAGTTGAGATTGAGGTTTTCATCCAATTTGACCAACATGCGAATAATGGACAGTGCTTTGTCCTCCGTCAAGTTAATTGCCAAATGAATGTCCGGAATACCAATGAAATCGATTGTATTTGGTTTGGCACCATTACGTAAGAGAGTTTGAACCATTTCAACATCTCCCAACCAAACTGCATAGTGCAATGGTGTACGACCTAGCGCATCAATGGCCAAGACATTAGCGTTGCGGTCATGCAATAAGCTATTAGCCGCACTAACATGACCATGAATCACTGCCAGATGGAGCATAGTTTTGTTGTTGTTCAAACGAATGTCTTCGTTGGCACAGTAGCAGCTTATCAATTTGTGGCACATGTGCAAATTATCTCTATAATAAGCATTGTAAAGAGGCGTATATTCATGATCATTTTGAGTGCTTACAGTTTGTTTGATATTCATGTGTTCTTCAAATGCTGGAATAATATAAAATTCTTTGTTGAATGCAGCAAAATGAAGCACATTCGAGCCATCGCTGGTTTTTGAATGAATTGTTTGCATTTTGCTGTTCAGAAGAATACTTTCCACTACAGGCTTTGTGGAAAAAGCCAATGATATTTCAAGTGGTGATACATTGCCCGAATTGACAAACGATTCGACATGCTTATCGTAGGTAGCCCCACCATCCAATGATAGATTCAAGGGAATTTCAATTTGCCCCGAAAAAACATTGAAATCTGTTCGATTATAATTTGAAAGCATCGAAATGATCTCTGTGCTATTATTGTATGTGGCAATATGGAGAGCTGTAAAGCCATCCGTGGTTTTGGCATTTACGTCAATCAAAGGAAATTGCATCAACTGCCGCACAATGTTCACGTGTCCTTTGTAAACTGCACAGTGCAGCGCAGTAAGTTGATGGTTCTTCTTGCTAGTTGGCACATTAACGTCAATTCCTTTAATATTAAGCAAATTTTGTACAAAACTTTGGTGTCCAGCATGGGATGCAATATAGATTGGCGAATAGCCATTGTCATCAATAGCGTTTAGCATGTTGGAGTCAGATTTGATCAATTCCTCAGCCACCGCCCATTGGTTGTTCTGAGCAGCAGCATGTATAGCCCGTCTGTTGTTTTCAAACACTGCACTTGCATTTGCTCCATTTTCAAGGTAATTTTTAACATATTTTATAGCATCCTTTTTATTTAATTTAAGCACTGCATTGTAAAGATCTCGATCAATGTCACGGAACACCTCTTGTTCGGCATCCTTTATGATGGCCACAATTTGTGCTGTACCATTTCCAATTAAACGAAAGATTACTCTGATTTTCTTGAGAGGGTCTCGGTAAATTGACACAGACGGATTTGCAAAACGACCTATTTTATCATTAGACCAGTCACTAGTCACCGAAAATGGTTCCACTGAATTGCCCATGAACATTATTGCATAAGAAAGCACAGAACCACTTGTCCACTCCAAAATGGGTGTCTCTATTTTTGAAGAAGCGTAATCTAATTTTGGGGTAAAGTTCTCTTGCTTGTCTACTTTCACAAGCGTTTGATAATTGTCCAATAAGAATTTCTTGATTGGCTTAAATTTATCTAACTTTCTAGCAATAAATTTTGTTACATTCTTTTTGTAGATTCGAATGAATTCTAATTTTTCAACAGTGTACAAACCATTGACAACTTTGTCTGACAAATCGATCAATGTATTGGTTAAGTCAGAAAAAGCATTCGCACCCTCAAGATAATAAGAATTGTATTTATCGAGATCGTTTTTGTGATAATAAGTGTTGCAAAGAATTGTATACTGTTGCAGTGCGAAAGCAAGCATGTAAAGATAGACATCTACACCGGTGCACAGCAAGTCAAGCATGCCTAAGCTGAGATTGTCGTCTTTGTGTTGGGGAATAGTAAACTGTCGGTCAATCAAGTCCGTTAGCAAGGAATACATTGAACCGAGGCGGGGTTGTGTGAACTCTTTCAAATACTTAAGAACTCCATCACTTTGCTCAAGCTTAGAAATTCGTTGGTTAAGTTTAAGATTGTTAATTGTACTCATCTGATGGGCAAAATCATTAAAAATCGACTTTAAACTTGCCACTAGTTTCACTGCTTCAACATGTCGCGGCTCCTCTTGATGAAGATCCTGAAGTTGAAGTGCCTCAATATGGCTAATGATTTCTGCTTGAGTGCTGCGTATGTCAAACAAAGCTGTTCTGAGAGTATTCTCAACTCTTTTGAACGCAATGTCTACTTTAGTTCCATTGTTAGCGGCCACATCGTCAGCCTCGATGTCCTGAATCGAGTCAAAAGTTTTGCTCAATTCCTCTCCAAATTGTTCCATCTTGATTGCATGTGCCATAATTTTGTGTTTCTGTTCGACGTAAATATATGAAAGATTCATATGCTCTACACGAAGATTTCTTAAATTGTTTTCCAATTCTTGTCTAGTGTTTGCTTCATCATTTCGTTTGAAATTTCTATTTACGGTGCCCAAAATGCCAAGAATAAAAGTTTGAATCGAAATTATTTGACCCATATTGAAAATAATTATTTTAACAGTTTGTATAAATTTTGGAATATGAGCAAAACTTTTGTCAACTGTTGAAATCAAAAATTCTAGTTACAAATTAGTATAAAACCATGAGATAAATTTCACTGAAAGTAACATACCTTGATAATGTTTCAATCAAATTTCAATAGATTTTGACTGTTGCTCAGTTGATACTTCTCAACCCAAAAAGGCTAATGCGTTAAAATAGCAATAAGAAAAACATTAGAAATAAATATTGATTATACATAGAGCAAATACATACTCAAATTGAATTACTTGGGAAATAAAATTTGTAGTCACATAAAAAGATAACTGTAGAATGTCGAGCGATAAAATTGCGAACAGCAACAAACAATTTTGGGCACTCAATGTTAAATAAATTTAAATTAAATAAATTTACTTATATTTATTTTAAAAATTAAGAAACAATGTGTTTTCTATTATCTAAAACTAAATCAGTGTACTCAAATCCAACAGAAACAAAATCTACCAATCTTGTGTTGAACCACGATTGAATGGGCTATTAATTCTGCACGGATCAATTTGAAACAAATAAAATCATGAGATCATTTGTGTGACATTTAATTAGAAAAACGTATTGGTGGTAATGATCAATGTCTGTGCGATCATGGTTGCCAATGGAAATGGCAATTTCAATATTGTCTGGTGCTTCTATGAAGTTCAAAAGTCATCGATAAAGATTGCGGCTGCATCTCATTTGATTATAATCTACAATTGTAACATGAAGTACATCATCAGATATATTTTTGCTGTAACAATTTATATGAAATCATCAAGAATCTCCCATATAACAGTAAATACTAAAAAAAGATAATTAAAACATTTAAAATATAATGTAACACAAACCTTCATAAATGCGTTCATTGAAATGAGTCCAAAGTTTCCATAAGTAAATCCATACCGATTGCGCACATGAATTGCCAATATTTGATTGCACAATTGTAGGCGTGCTCGTACGTGGCCCATTCGGTGTTGGTTTCGAACCATCAGCTGATGCAAAGCAATACCTGGCTTGTGGATAAGCTTGGTGCAGTGTGCCAATAGGAAATGCACACCAAATATAACCACGTAGAGATATAATATGAAGAAGACAATTATGGGCATATTTTCTTGCTCTACATAACCAGTGAATATCCAAATGGTAAGTAAAGTATTGAGAGGACAACACACCAGCAAGCATGCTAGAAATAATCGACCATACATTTTGTTGGTACGAAAAAAGAACAACATTGTTTGTGTCAATTGTTTACGAAAATTGAGATAATTTCGAGTGTTGTATTGATGAATCAAGAATACGGTTAATTCGTTGTGTACCTGCTTGACTTTGATGTAAAACGAAATCAACAGTGCAGCGACCAAACTGAAAAATAATGACAAACTGTGGGTGATGGTGAATCCGTACAACCAAAAGAACACGAAGCAAATGTAATGCCATATTAAAATTAAAATTAGTGAAGTTGTTGAATATTTTTCTGATAATTCGTGACGATATTTAAATATTTTGAATTGGTATGAAATGGTGATGTACACAACGAGAATATCTAAAAAAATTAATACAAAAAATTAATTTTATAATACTGCACTGCAATACTTTTGAAGGGATTACATTACAAGGTAAGTAAGTTATTTTTTGCAGTGTTTACAACCTTTCAAACCGCCAATTTTATAATTACCTATTATCAAGGTCAAACCTTGAAACAAATTCAATATAAACAAGAAGCACTTTCTGATCAAATGACAAACATTTTTTCTTTTATAAAATTTTGAATTGAAGAAAGAAGAATCATTGTTGATCATAAAGTCGGTAAGAAAGCGATTAAGTTTTTGATCATTTTTGATTAGCAGCATGTTGCACAAATAAATAATCCACCAACAAATAAGTACAGCAATTAGATTGAACTGTCGTTTGGGTAGAAGAAGGTAGTAGCCATCGTACTGGATTGCGTGATCGAGTTCACTCAGTTCCCTCGAACTCAAATACGCAAAATGAATCGACTTGATTGTGAGCAAAAAACCGATGACACGAATTATGCGAAGTAATTGATAATTTTTGAACACAACGATCTGCTGGACAATGTTTAAATAGTCAACAAAATAAGTCATTGTTTTGTGTGGATTAATAATAGTTCCAACTATTTTGAAGGCCATTTTACACTGTTGAGATAATTTCAATTTGGCTGACATTGTGCTTTTGTTGTCGGTTTGGTGACGCAGTAATACCAAGGTGACACTCAAGGTGATATTCAATTTATGGTAAACTTTTTATTAATAATTTATTAAACAAATAGAATAAATTAAAGTTTGAGAGAATAAGTTTGTACGTATGTGTATGTTTACTGAAGCCAATAATGATCTCTATATTGCCATGACAAATTGAATTGATTTTTTCCTTTAGTAAGATTAACAATAAAGCAAGAGAGAGAGAGAGAGAGAGAACAACTTTATTAATAATAATAAAGGATGCTGCCCATCTAATGATGGGAGGCCATTAAGCCCAGCGTGACCATCAGTCCTGAGGATAATAAGGGGACTCGTGGCAACGGATTGAGAGTGTTGAGACTGTGAGGGTTAGAATGTGTGCGGACCAGAGGTAGAGACTAGTCGAGGTAGGGTCTGGGAGAGTGTGACTACACGTTAGAATATATGTGGTGTTGGATGATCTTGATCGAGTCGATGAGCACTTGCTCGGCAATCGTAACCAGGTGGGAATCGTTCCCAGAAGGCGACCAATAAAACTTAAAACAAATAAATTTGACAAAACCAAACAAACGCTTCAAATATATTTCCATTGTATGAGATTATACGAAATCGTCATTAATTTTTCATATTTGGCATCCGATCGATCCTTAATATCTTCTGAACTGCTGATTCACACAAAATTCTTGTTGTACACTGTACAGTGGCTCTTTTCTGAATGTTGAATCTATATACATAAAATTGAAAGTTTGTTCTTTATGGATTCGGATACTACTGGACCGATCTTGATAAAATTTTTCCAGAATACCTTTATCACCCACCGTCAGATGATAGGCTATATCCCGGATCATAATATCCAATGGATCCAAAGATATTTGGATTCTTAGGATTTTAATGCATTGTGGCTATGGCATGCGTGCAATAATGACAAGTATGAGTAATAACAAAGCTATTGATGCAAAATATATGTTCTGTAATCAAGAAATCCATGGAAATTTCTAGAAATGATCTTTCCTTGCATGATACAAACAGATATATTCATGGAATGTTCTAGAAACTTCTAGAAAGTAATTCCCTGTGAGGGATATATCCATGGAATGTTCTAGAAACTTCTAGAATGTCCGGAGCGAAGCCCGGGTAGCTCATCTGGTTGAACATATATTTACATTGTTAGTCAACAAAAATTACCCTCAAATCTAATCCTAAGGTTAAAGTATTTTTGAGATAAACATTGAGGAAGACAGATGGTAGATTATGTCATTTTGGTATTCATCTGTTCGAATGCATTATTTGTGTCAAATACAATGAATTGCTACAATGACAACAGCTGTTGCCTCTTTTCTCTTGTATGAAATCATTTGCATTTAGTCCGACTTTTGCACGCTTTATGTGCAACATTCAATAAATGAACTAATTGAATTAATTTTTGCTTGATCATTCTGTTTTAAATGTGTTCGACTTTTCGTAAGGAGATTGACTTGTTATAAGAAAAATGGACGCTTTTCTATGCAACCTACATCTTATAAGATTGTACAATTGTTGTTTATACATTTAATTTTAAATTTATTTTCTCTATTAATTAATACAGTGAGGCTGCATAAAAGTGTTTGTCCGTTTTCTGGTTTAAAATTTACATAAACAATTTTAATTCGACAAATATTTCGTATATTTTTGTCAAGGTTGACACTAGGTTAGCAGATGGACATTTCCTCTGTGAAATTTTATGACATTCAATTGTATTTTCTCTCGCAACAATGATTTTGAGATCTTTTCGGTATATAAACTTGCGATCTTCCAGACAAGCAACATCACAATCAATCAATCGATTTATCAAGCAACATTTGTTTTTTTGTTACAAAAACTTGGATTATTTTCATCAAGACTAATATAAAAATATTATCTCATATAAAATGGCACTTCAAGTAAGTTTTGCATTGAAATATTTTTTTGTTAGTTTTTGCATTATTTTTCAGTTTGTTTCTGCTTGCGCCTTTTTGGTTTGTATGATCTCGGTTGCTTTCGCCGGTGGCTATGGAAGCGGTGGTGGTGGATCAGGTGGTGGCGGTGGTGGTTCAGGCGGCGGCGGCGGAAGCAGTGGTCCATCCTCAATAAACGCAGCCGTAATCAGCAAACATGTCTTCAAAATCAAGAAATTTGCCTCCAGTTCCGAACAAGCCCAAATTCCCACAATCATCATCGGTGCGGGCAATGTTGCACTGCCAATCAAGATGCTATCCTCTTCCTCAGATGTGCAAATATCTCAGGAGCACAACAATGCCGGGCCACAGACAATGAATAGCAATTCGGTTGATGGCACAATTGTGTTGAATCAATTTGTGAAGAAACCAATCTTACAGAATGTGCGCGAAGTTATCATTCCACAACGAAAGATTGTTCAAGAAGTGATGCCAGTCAAGGAGTTCATCAAGACTATTGTCGCTCAAGAGGATTCCTCATCGTCTGGTGGAGGTGGTGGTGGTGGTTCTTCGGGAGGGTCTGGCACATCGGCACCTGACTCTGATGATTCTTATTAAGAAAAGACAGTTGACTCTAATTTAAGCTAAATCCATTTATTAATTTTATAAGATTTATTATTTATTTATTTCATTAAATCATATTCAAATGGTGTTTCAATTAACAAATAAGTGTGAATAGAAAAGAAGTTATAAATTAAGTAATTTGTGTGCCAGTGGCACCACATATTGGCAATATTAAAGCATATTAAATTTATTCACAACAAACCCCCTTTGGATATCTGGGAGACAAAGAGATTCAGCAAAAAGACTTTCAACCGAGTAAACTGGCGAACAAAAATTAATTTTCCTAAAAATTAAAAATATTTTTAAACGTCGATATTGAGCGTACCAACAGTTACAAATTATACTTCCAAAAATAAAATTTAAAATAAAATTATTTCCAAATCTTAATTACATTTTTAAATTTCTAAGTGTCACGAACTCGAACCAGATAATGAGTTGTCATCAAACATGATTAATTACTTTTACAGAGAAATTTTAAATTTAATAATTTATTTAAAATTTAAATTCGAGATATTTAAATTAAAAGTAATTTTATAAATTATTTTAAAACCCTATTCCATTTTCTCTAAAAATATTCTGGGATAATGAAGCATTTACTCAAATATCTGTCTTTTCAGTTGAACAGTCATGTCAATGTTGAACTGGAATTATCCACCACAATTGAGCGAATAATCTCACAGAAGCATTTGAATTATGCTCTCTTTAAAATAGTTCTTTATCTTCTCAGAATTCTTCAAGCCTCGATCGTCTTACTGATTCCAATGTCCGACCAAGCCCATTTAGTTTTGTTTGACTATTTTCACATAAACAATTTGCCAAGAGAATTCAATTTTGTTGTGATATTTGTCACATTGATGGCAATGTACTTTACTTTTGTGTTGTATTTGGAGTCTTACAAAAATGAATTTATGATTCTGCCTTTTCAAGTTTGGATTCAGCAAGATTTAATGTGCTTCAAAAGTTCATACATTTCGGTTGGGTCTGATCGCAAAGAGATTATCCTTGTCGTTCAAAATGTGGCGAGGCAATTTATCAAAATAATTCAAATGTTTTATTTTGTTTATGGTAAATTAAAATTGAAATTAACTTTATTTAAATAAATTTTAAACTTGCAGATTTGTTCTTTCTGAGTTCACTTGTAATTTTGATTTACCAAATATACATTTGGAAGGAATATTTTTTCAATTCTTTTGGATTGATCAAATTAGCCGTAACTCTATTGAATTATTCAATCGTGAATTATACATTGTTTGGCCTAATTCAAATCACCTCCTTCACAGCATTTGTCTCAGTCCTTTGCACTGTAATCATATTTCTCCAATTGGCTCAATCGAGAAGCATTTTGTATCCAAATTTTCGGAACTTTTATTTGATTCGTTTCAATTTGTACTTTGATTATCACACTAAAATTCTTTGCACAATCCGGAAATTCGATAAAATATTTGGGAAATTGCTTTTTTCAATCATACTAATCAATGCGCCATGCTCAGCCTTGGTAATAATGTTGATCATAAACCAGAAAATTCAAATAATTTTTATTCCATTGTTTTTGGGATTGATCGCGGGTCAGTTTATATTGATATTTGGCATTCACTTGATGGCGGCACTGTACACAGAGAAAATTCATAAAAGCACAGCAAGATTGATTTATTTGAATTTGAATATGAGATATTTTGCTACGGGAGTTAGGCTTAAATTGAACAAACATATTCAAAAGTTTTGTACTGACAATCCATATGGAATTACTTATAATCAAATTGGACTGATCACCGTTTATGATTTCTTGAAGGTAGGTTTTTAAGGTTTTGAATTCGATATTGTGTTAAATGTTTCCTTTACAGTTTATAATATTATTTGTTCAACTACTTTTATATTTGCATCAATTGTTGAATTTGTATGATTCTTACTGAATTTAATTTAAATTTTATAGTTTTTGCAAGTTTTGCAAGTTAAATTGCTTTCACAAGTTGTAAATAATTTATTATTTTCTGAGCATTCTTACTAGATTTAACCTTTTGATATTTTTACATTAAAATATTTTTTTCTAAATGCATTTAATAATTTAAATGTTTTTGAAACAACTTCCGAAAGTGCTCAAAACTGAATTCAATTGCAATCTAAGAACCTGACGTGATTGAAGGTGATTTCTTTAAAAAATCAAAATGAAACCCATTTTCAAAATGTCCAAACAATTGTCACTACTTTTCAAGCCAAAATTGTTGATTTTATCAACAATTACTCAAATCATTAACCAAACAAATATTTTCAAAATTTGTGTGCTAATCACAATTTTAATTCTTCAATTAATTCGTGGAATAATTTGTTTGTTCTTTCCGTTGACTAATCGAGAACGAATTGTAATGTTTGATTATTTCTATCTAAATCATCTGTCGAATGAATTCAATGCAGTCGGCATTGGATCGATGATTTTATCGATTTATTTTTATTATAAAATGTTTTTTGTTGAATTCCGTAATGATTATGTTGCGCTGCCTTACAGAGTGGCAATTCAGGGAAGAAGTAAATGTAGTTTTATTGGGAAATTGTTTAAAGACAAATGTGTGGTTCAAGTGGTACGCAAAGTTACGAATTTAATCATTTTATCTCATTTAGGATTCTATCCGGTTGTTTGTAAGTTTGATTTTTGGTTTAATATAACTTGTGTTTTATTTATTTATTTTATTTTAAAACTCAAAGATCTAGTTGCAGCGTTATCCCAAACCGTTATAATTTTGCACGTTTTCAACGATTGGTTCTATTACAAATCGTTGAACATTCTGGGCTTCATTTTGATTTGTCTAATTGAATTTAACGGAATTGTGTTTTGTATCGCAATCTACGCATTTGTTCACGCTTCAGTAATGATGATTGTCATCTCGACCATTTGTACCTCCATCTGCTTTATCCGTCTGTCTCAATCGAAACAACTTTTGTATTCCACACATCGAGTTCCGGTAACATGGAATGATTTTCGTAAATTCGCTGCCTGTCACAATCGAATACTTCAATCGATCATTCAAATTGATAAAATATTCGGTAAACTAGTCAACATGTTCATACTGATCAACGGACCGGCTTGTGCGTTGATTTTAATTTTCCTTGTGTTTGGTCGTATATCCTCGTTTCATATACCATTTTTCGTTGCCCTTGTAAGTGGCCAATTCATCACCATATTTGCAATTCACCTGATGGCGGCAATCTATTCGCGCAAAATTCACGAACCCACAAATCGATTGATTCACATTAATTTGAATTATTCGAAAAACAATTTTCCATCAATTGCAATGAAATTCAAACTTACTCACTACATTCAGAAGCTCAACACTGACAATCGATATGGCATCACTTACAATGAAATGAAGTTGATTACTGTCTTTGTGTTTATTAAGGTGAATTGTTATTAATCGAAATGTGATCTGTTAATAATTTAATATTTCAGTTCCTAATCTACTATTCTCAAGTTCTAATGATTGCGTATCAACTTTTGGCTAATTTCAAGAGCAAGTAATTAGTCTATTTGTTCAATTTTCAAAGTATTTCAAAAAATAGAAAAATATTTATAATATCTAAATTGAGTTTGCTCTTTTGCTAATTATTTCGTCATTTGGACGTTTGAAGAATAAGAAATTTAAGCTTCAAAACTTTAAATATATATTTTTAAATTTTTAAATTAATTACATTTTTGGTACAGTATTTCAAAATGATTTTGAATTATCAAGTTAAATTAGCTAAAAAAATATATCAGACATATATGTTAAATTTTAAAGTTAAAAGCTGCAAACATGTATACTCAAATCTTATCTGAGACTCATTTCAAAGTTGCATTTCATGTTTAAGGACATTGTATGAACAAATAAATTGAAAGGAAAAATTTTAAATCATGATTGCCAAGTTGCACTTAACAGTACGCTTACCGGATAATTTCAAAGGTAAATTACTTAAGTTATTAAACACATCCTAATATCAAACATCGCACAGTTATTGGTAATTTACGCTGAATTCATTCTGAAAGTGTTACTTTAATTAGGTAAATTAATAATTTCAATGACGTTAATTGATATTGAAAAATTGTTATATTGACCTAGAGAATAATATCCTAATGATGTGTTTCGATGTTAAAATAACGAATTCATAATTCATAGTTCCCGGTAAGTGAATAATTAGCATTGAAAATTGAAAGTAAATTGATCTGCTCATATTTGAACACATTTTTTGGCAAAATAGGAATTTTCCCATTTGTTTGTTTCAAGTACGGACAGCTGTGTAGCTTCGCATTGTGTTTTTGTGTGTTTTGCATTCCAATTGTGAGTCAATTTGGAAGGTTAATTAGTTTGTCAATGTCTTTATTAGTGCTAATGATATAACATAATTAATAACATTATTGCAAATTATTCTCAAATTGTTTCACAATCGAGTAACAATTTTGCTATAAAACCACATTGAAATTGAGCAATTGAAAATGAATTTTTTTCTTTAATATTTTTGAAACACTTAAACTGATCTAATCATCATGAACAAAAATAAAATTTTGACTTTGAATATACTTTTGTTTGTAATGCTGTGCTTCGAAATTCCAGTGAATTCTCTGAAAATTGGCGATTTCAACCATGAAGTTGAGTTTGTTCCTCTGCAAGGAAGCGATTTTGTTAAACCTGAAAACGAAGCTATAAACAGGAAACCTCGAGGTATCATCAGCGCCATTGCCATTTCGGACAGAGTTTTGCAGGCGATTAAAGGTCAACGGTCATCGGACAGTCAGTCGGACAATAGATGGAGAGATACTGGAAATGTGCAAATTCCAAAGAATTGGGACGATAAATAATGGAGCGTATACATACATCGTCTAAATGAGGTATCGAATACTTTTTAAAAATGTATTTTAATCTGGACACATAACACACAATGAGAGTAAGCAGGCCTCAGACCTCTCACCCTGTAGTGATCATGTGATGCATAACCATTTTGAATGTATTATTTAAATTTTGTTTGAATTAATAAAATTAAATCAATATTTTCAATAAATAAATTTTGGTGATTTATTCAAGAATAAATTAATAAATTAAAAGTTCAAATTAAAATTAAATCTTGCTGACTTCGTAGAAAACCCAATCTTCCATAAATGAAGGAATAAAGGCAGTACGTCGTGTGAACTCTGCCTTTCCGGTTAATTCCGTTTTGAGAATTTGTTCAAACTGTTCGAGTGCGCCCTGAGAACCGACGCCATTGGCATGATTGAGATATTTTCCCGTATCAGCTCGAACCAGTTTCCAAGCAAGTTGCAGTATCTGCTTCACAAATTGCCACATTTCATCCAAATTTTCATGGTAGAAATCTTTGTTATCCGCAGTGCTAAAAGGGAGATCGGTCAAATCGTTGAACACATAGTCGAACTGTTTGCCTTGTTCAATGTATTGGCGCATGTAGGCAAAGCAGTCACCAACGATTACTTCAAAGTTTATTCCAATGAATGAATCCAAAGTTGTGCCACAAACAGCACGGAGATGCTTGCGACAGTGTTCGATGACTGCATTGTCAATTTCTACCATAGTCACAAATTTAGGACTTTCTTTGAGTAGCTCGTGCAAAAGCCCGCCATCACCTCCACCGAGAATTAATATTTCTTTATCTGAAAAATAATCAAAAGTAATAAAACATCACAAAAACATTGGAAACAAACCTTTAAAATCATTCGCTCCATAATTCATCAAAGATCTGGTGTAAATCAAGTCAGAATCCGACATGTTGGGAATGCCATCCAACACGAGAGTGTTACCAAGTGTAGGAGAATGCAGAATCTTAATGTCCTGATACTGAGACTTCTCGTTCACCAAAACGTCATCGAAATCATACTCCTGAACACGATGATCCGATGAATAAAAGTACAGTGGCACCGAGCTGTTGCGCCTCAAAACAGGAAGTCTCTCGATCTGTTTCTCCACTTTGAGCTGTCTTTCCAACTCTTCTTGCAAATTTTCCAACTTAAAATTGTTAAATTTGCTAAATTCTTTGCAAGTTTTCGTAACTTCGCCATTCAACGTGAAAAGTTGCTCCGATTGATAGTAACGCAGAGTAAAAGTGATTGGATCATCGCTTTGAGCAGAAGTGATGACGACCAGAAAGCCATTTGAATCTCCAAAAGAAATTCGATCCATTTTGGTAAGACTTGGAAAGTATTGTCTCAGCACTGACTGGATCGAATTGAGAGCAAACTCATTTTCGCTTGATTTTAGCTTGAAAGTGAATAGAACAGTTCGGAGAGACATTTTTGAAGTGACAAATCAAAAACTGGCAAAATTAAATCAAAAGGCCTTTGAAATGAAGTCTTCTTTGTGCAGTGTCAGTGGTGGTGAATTCTGTCAATCGATGGTTTGTCTGACTGACTGTCTCACTCGATGCACCGCACAGACACACAAACACAGAGATACAGAGACACGTTCAATCAGAGAAGGTCACCGCACCAATCAGGCGAATCACATCATTATCGTTCGTTCGTTCATGACGCATTCAGTAAAAATGAACATGCATGTTGACACAACACTCGTGTGTGCTTGCATGTCTATGTACTACTGTTGAACACCATTAATGCATGTTTACACAGAACTATACTGAAATGCACTAACTGACAAGTTCATTAGAAGCACATAGCATTACATGCGGATCACATACACAACACACACAGCACATTGAATCAATAAAATTCTTGGAAAGTTTGAACTCACATTTTCCTCTCTGACCTTCGTGTATGTAAATATACACTAAACATTTATTGTAAAAATAGTAATTATTTATCAAGCAATCATTAGTTCGTACAAATGGAATACTAAGAAATTCATTTAATATAATTTTTATTTAATTGTTTTACATTTCGTATTAAAGAATTTAAAATTCCCTAAATAACTTCAATGTTTAAAAATAAAACAAAATTTAATTAATTTTAATAAGCAATATTCCGATTTTTGCTAATAAGAATTAGAAATGTGCTTTTAAATGGCATAAGAGATTAACTAGATAAAATACTGATTTTATGAAATTAATTATTAATTAGTTTTTAATATTAAAATCTAAAGGTCAAAATGCCATTGGAAACGTTTCCGCAGTGACTCGATGATTTGAAAACACTCTAAAAACATAAAAATTTATTATCATTTTCGGCCTTAAAAAATTTAGTGATTATTGTTCTAAATTAAACCGAGATTAAGAATACTTTGAGTTTTTTTGACGAATTTGAACATCCGAGAATAGTTGAGAAAGCAAATAAATGTTGAGATTCTCGTGCAGGATTGCGCCATTGCGCAGTATAATTGAAGCACACTGATCAATGAGTAGATAGAAAAATTACAATAACGAACAATTATTAATTATTATAATAATTAAAAATTAGAATTCCTTAAGGAACATAACCATCATTTTGAATGTGCCAATGGATCAAATAAGGTTATTACAAAAGTTTAAATATCACCTTATCTCTACAATATCCTTAGATAGGCTCGAAGTTTGGTTAGTGATCCACATTAATCAAAAAAGATCAAATTACATTATTTCAAATTTGCTAGTATGTATTTCTATGTGTTGGTTAATTATTAAATTAATGAATTAAATTGGTTGTGAAAGCCATACATATACTCTTATAGTTTCGGAAGAAATTACATTTCACAATTTTCCCCAATAAAATTGCACAAATGTTGTTGATTAATTATTGTTTGACTCTGTCAAATTTGGTTTATACAGAGCGGTTTAGTATTATGCAAAGGCTGAATTGAAATACAACTTGCAATGTGGTCGAATGTAGTATTTGCGATTACTCTGTATTTGATTGGACTGGTGTGTCCATTCAATTGGTATGTTTTGTTTCGTAAGAAAGCATTTGTTCGTAGATTTTTCTACCATTAAATCGAACACATCCTTAGAAAGCATCACAATCGAATGTATAATCTGGTTCACATTTTCAACATTGTTTGCTATGCATTTCACATTGTTCGTTATCTGTACATATTTGCATTGCTGCCATATTCTCAATTAGATCAATCGATGCTCAAGCATGAGTATCTGCTGAAATTCTTCACTGAATTCTCAGATCAAAAAGATTATTTCTTCATTACCTGAAAGGTGTCGCATTTAATGCAATTTGGTTCTATTACTACATGTATTTGTTGCCGTATTATGAGACTTGGCAATATTCTATCATTGTCATAGAGATATTGCTATTCTTCCATTGCTTGATGCGATTGGTTGTGTTGGGATTGATTTTGCTATGTTGTGCAAACACTTGTTCCCTGTTGTACATTTGTCATATTGGAGATTTGAATCGAATGTTGAAAAGTATTGCTAATCGTGACCGATTTGCCTGGGGAAACATTTATCAGATTTATTACTTCCTTGTGGAACACACCAAAATGTCCGTTCTGGTGATGACTGTGAATCGTGAATTGTGGGCACGAGTTCTGTTGATTTCACTTGCACTCCACATTCCCAGCAATGTTTATCTGTTACATCGAATTGTTCGGGCGTATAACCTGATTGGCTCTCAGTTAATACTCTCGTGGATTATTCTGGCAATTCAAATTTCAATCGTACTGGCTTCTATCCTTCCCTTAGCTCAATCGAGTGCGGTTTTTCATCGATCAACAAAATCAATACCGAAAATTCAGAAATTGCTTTCTTCGAGTAATTTGCACTATAAATTGAAATATCTTTCACTTTACGAACGATTGAATCAAGAACACAAGTATGGCATCACCATTGGACCCACAAGCACGATCACATATCGAATGATATTTGAGGTAACAAATTCAAAAATTAAATATTTTTTAAACTTTATACTCTTGCAGATATTTCTGCTGTACTTGGCATATATTCGGAAAATATTTGAAATTTTTATTTAATTTAACGAATTGAATTATTTTTTATAAAATTAATCAACTATTTATTGTTAATGCTCGATATTTAAAATAATGATTCTTAAAAATATATAAATAATCTTTTTTTAAATGTTTAGTAAGAAAATGAATTTCGAAGAAAGTTGACAAAATAAAGTTTAGTTTGAATATTTAGAAATAGAATCGAATTATTGTGAACTTTCAAACAATCTTCAATCAAACCTACTTTAAAGTACATTCAGTACATTTTATTTATTTTCTTTTAAAAGTCATATATGACTATAGTGGAAACCGTTTTGCCCACATAGGCATTCAGCATTTACATAAGCATTTGATTGTCCCAGTTTATAAAAATTGTAATAAGTTTCCGGATTTCCAAATTGATTTCGAAATGTGGTCAAGCATGTTAGCATATTGTCTGTATTTGCTTGCAATTGTTGGAGTATTCAATTGGTATGTTTTGTTTCGAAAGAAAGCAATCGTTCACCGGTTTTACTACAACCAAATCAAACATATCCTCGGAAAGCACCACAATCCAATGTACAACTACTTTCACATATTCAACCTAATTTGCTATTCATTGCTTCTAATTCATTTTACATTTTTGCTTTTAATTCTTTCAAATCGAAAATTTGATCATTTTATGCTTCAATTTGATTTCTTTATTCGATTCTTTGGAGAATTCTCTCAAGGAAAAGATCACATTTATATATCAACATTCATAATGCTTTTGTCGTTTGGCTGGTTGATTGAGCGTGAAGTATATTTCGTCCCTGTTGACACTATTACCTGGAAAAAGTATCAAGATTTGGTGGTTGACAATTGGGACATTTATCAAAATTGCGTTCGTAAAGAAAAGTTCTTTCAGAAAAATGGAAAGAACAATTCGTTTAGGATCAATAAATTTCATAATTTAGATAAACCACAATTTTGTCTGACGAAACTTATCAATTTCCCTACTTTGTCATTTAATTTGCGAATTAAATTTCTCAAGACAGTTTTTGGCATGGAAAAAATCAGCGCCTTCTTATTCTATTTTGTTTGTGAGTAAATCTTAATATTTAACATAATATGATTTAATTTTTTAAATTTACATTTGTTAGGTGTTTCGTTAAATGTGAATATGTTGTATTTTTACTCTCATTTGTTACCGTTCTACCGCGTTTGGCAATATCCACTAATCGTCATTCAAATATTGGCCTTCTGCTATTGCATTGTTCGGTTGGTTGTGTTGGGCTTGATTTTGGTTTGGTGTTCCAACATATGTTCCCTACTATATATAGGCCATATTGGACGGTTAAACAAAATGTTGAAAAAGATTACCAGATATAACAGTTTAGTCTGGGGCAAAATTTACGCACTTCACTTCTGTTTGGTAGAGCACGCCAAAATGTCAGTTGTAGTCTTGACGGTTAATAGCGAACTATGGTCACGAGTACTATTCATCTCACTATGCACCAACATTCCGAGTAATATTTATTTGTTGTATCGAGTTATTCGTGGACACAATCTGAATGTATCCCAGATAGTTCTCTTGTGGAGTATCTTGTTTATTCAATTCTCAATTGCTCTGGCATCTATGCTTCCACTTGCTTATTCGAGCTCAGCATTTCATAAATCCACACGTTCACTACCGAAAATTCAAATCCTACTTTCATCCAAAACTATGCGTTACAAATTGAAATATCTTTCAATGTACGAACGATTGAATCAAGAACACAAGTATGGAATCACCATTGGACCCACAAGTACAATCACTTATCGAATGATTTTTGAGGTGAAGTATTCAACAAGAAATTATTTCTTAACAATATATTTTTGCAGATATTTCTTCTGTACTTGGCATATGTTCTAAAAATATTCGAAATTTTTATTTAATATAATAAATTTAATTAAGTTTCCCTAAAATTAACAGATTCTTTATTGCAAGTAATCAATAAATAAAATATTTAGTTAAAAGCTTTATTGATGGAGATTGTGTACAAGAAAGAACGTCTTCGGTGATGATGCGAATAAAAGGCATAGCCCAATGATGATAAATTCAACTTGAGACACTTCAAGTGATGTCTATAGTCATTATATATAATATGTATAATATATAGTATAGTTACATCGACCGATGACAGAGTGACTGAATTAGTGACGGTCACTGGTGAGTGGCGAATGACGGTGGTTGATTTGTTGGCGAGGGAGCACTTATCTTGACATAAAAATCATAATATATAAAAATATTTAAATATGTTTGGAGAAAATATATTTCGAAGAAAGTTGACGGAATAAAGTTTTGCTTAAATATTGAGAAATTGAACTGAAATATTAGTATATAGTGATTATTGCTAACAAAACAATAAATTAAATAAATTCAAAAAACTTACTTTCAAAAGTGTACTATATTTATTTTTGTCTTTCGGTAAAGTCATAGGGGAAGCCTCTTTTTGCCCTCCTAACATTTATCATTTACATAAGCATTTAATTGAACCAAATTTTTAAAATTAACATTAGTTTCCGGGGTTTCAAGTTGCTATCAAAATGTGGTCAAACACGTTGGCATTTTGCCTGTATTTACTTGCCATTGTTGAAGTATTCAATTGGTATGTTTTGTTTCGAAAGAAAGCAATCGTTTATCGGTTTTACTACAACCAAATCAAACATATCCGTGGAAAACATCAGAATCCAATGTACAACTACTTTCACATATTCAACCTAATTTGCTATTCATTTCTCCTAATTCATTTTACATTTTTACTTTCAATTCTTTCGAAACGCAAATTGGATCATTTTATGCTTAAATACGATTTCTTTATTCGATTCTTTGGTGAATTCTCTCAAGGAAAAGATCACATTTATGTATCAACATTCATAATGCTTTTGTTGTTTGGTTTGCTGATTGAGCATGAAGTGTACTTCACCCCTGTTGACACTATTACCTGGCAAAAGTATCAAGACTTGGTGGTGGACAATTGGGACATTTATCAAAATTGCGTTCGTAAAAAAAAGCTTTCTTGGAAACATAGAATGATCAATCTGTTTAGTATGATTGAATTTCATAATTTGAATGAGCCACAGTTTTGTCTGACACAACTGGCAAATTTCTCAACTTTGTCATTCAAGTTGAGAATTAAATTTCTCAAAACAGTTTTTGTCATGGAAAAAATTAGCTCTATCTTGTTTCTATTCGTTTGTGAGTAAAACTTAATGTTTTAAATAATTCAATTTTGTGTATTTAGGTGCTTCGTTAAATGTGAATATGTTGTATTATTACTCCCATTTATTGCCTTTCTACCGTGTTTGGCAATATCCCTTAATTGTCATTCAAATATTGGCATTCTGTTATTGCATTGTTCGGTTAGTTGTTTTGGGTTTGATTTTAGTTTGGTGCGCCAACATATGTTCACTGCTGTATGTTGGCCATATTGGACGGTTAAACAAAATCTTGAGAAGCCTTACTAAATACAACAGTTTAGCCTGGGGAAATATTTACACCTTTCACTACTTTTTGGTTGAACACGCCAAAATGTCAGTTGTAGTCATGACGGTTAATAGCGAATTATGGTCACGAGTACTATTAATCACACTAAGCACCAACATTCCGAGTAATGTCTATTTGTTGTATCGAGTAATTCGTGCTCGGAATCTGAATCTATCTCAACTAGTTCTCTTGTGGAGTATCTTGTTTATTCAAATCTCAATTGCTTTAGCATCATTGCTTCCGCTTGCATATTCAAGTGCAACATTTCATGAATCCACGCGTTCAATACCGAAAATACAAATCTTACTTTCATCCAAAACTTTGCACTACAAATTGAAATGTCTTTCACTGTATGAACGATTAAACCACGAGCATAAATATGGCATTACCATTGGACCTACTAGTACAATCACTTATCGAATGATATTTGAGGTAAAACAATTTTAAAAAACTAAAAACTAAATTATTTTTTTAGATATTTCTACTTTACATGGCCTATGTTTTGAAAATATTTGAAATTTTTATTTAATTTAACAAATTGAATTAAACCCTGACAAAATTAACCAATTCTTTATTGCTTGTAAACGATAAATAAAGATCTTAATTTATAAAAATATTTAAAAATGTTTGTTAAGAAAATGAATTTCGAAGAAAATTGACAAAATAAAGTTTCGTTTGAATATTGAGAAATTGAATTGAATTATTGCGGACATTAAAACAATAAATCTTCAACAAAACAAACTTTCAAAAGTGCATTTTGTTTATTTTGTCTTCTTTTAAAAGTCATAGGGGAGACAGTTTTTGTCTATATAAGCATTTATTTGATTGTCCCAGTTTTCAAAAACTGTCATAGATTTCCGTGGCTTCAAAGTGCTACAGAAATGTGGTCAAATACACTGGCACATTGTTTGTATTTGTTTGGAATTGTTGGAGCATTCAATTGGTATGTTTTGTTTCGTAAGAATGCAACTGTTCGCCGGTTTTTCTACAACCAAATCAAACATATCATTGGAAAGCACCAAAATCCAATGTACGACTGCGTTCACATTTTCAATCTAATCTGCTATGTATTGTACATAATTCATTTTACATATTTACTTTCAATTCTTGCAAATCACGGATTTGACCGTTTTATGCTTCAATTTGATTTCTTTATTCGCTTCTTTGGAGAATTTTCTCAAGGGAAAGATCACATTTATGTATCTACATTTGTAATGCTTTTGTTGTTTGGCTTGATGATCGAGCGTGAAATATATTTCACCCCAGTTGATACAATTACCTGGCAGAAGTATCAAGACTTGGTGGTGGACAATTGGGACATTTATCAAAGTTGCGTTCGAAAAGAAAGGATGACCTGGAAACATAAAATGATCAATCTGTTTGGTTTGAATGAATTTCAAGATTTAGATGAATTACAGTTTTGTCTGACGCAACTAACTAATTTCCCAACTTTGTCATTCAAGTTGCGAATTAAATTCCTCAAGGCAGTTTTTGTCATGGACAAAATTAGCTCTTTCTTGTTTCGTTTCGTTTGTGAGTAATTTTTTTTATACTCATTAGATTTTTTGAATTAAATAATTTTGTTTTTAGGTTTGGCGTTAACTATAATTATGTGGTATTATTACGCTCATTTGCTGTCTTACTACCATGTTTGGCAATATCCCCTAATCGTCATTCAAATATTCACATTCTGCTATTGTATTGTTCGGTTGGTTGTGTTGGGCTTGATTTTGGTTTGGTGTGCCAACACAGGTTCCCTACTGTACGTGGGTCATATTGGACGGTTAAACAAAATGTTGAAAAGCATTACCAAATACAACAGTTTTGTCTGGGGCAACATTTACACCCTTCACTATTGTCTGGTCGAACACGCCAAAATGTCGGTTGTTGTCATGACCGTAAATAGCGAATTATGGTCACGAGTACTATTAATCTCGCTAAGTACCAACATTCCGAGTAATGTTTATTTGTTGTATCGAGTCATTCGTGCATACAATCTGAATGCATCTCAGCTAGTTCTCTCATGGAGTATCCTCTTAATTCAAATCTCAATTGCTTTGGCATCAATCCTTCCGCTCGCTCATTCAAGTGCTGTATTTCATGGATCCACACGTTCAATACCGAAAATACAATTCTTACTTTCATCCAAAACTTTGCACTACAAATTGAAATATCTTGCACTTTACGAACGATTGAACCATGCACGCAAGTATGGCATTACCATTGGACCCACTAGTACAATCACTTATCGAATGATATTTGAGGTGAAGTATTTCAAAGGAAAACATTTCTTAACATCATACTTTGCAGATATTTCTGTTGTATATGGCATATGTTCTGAAAATATTTGAAATTTTTATTTAATTAACCCAGCAAACGAAACGAACAAAAGAGAGAAGTGAGTTAATCGCCATTTTTCGGTGCAGGTAGAAGAATTTTCCGATTTGCTGATACTGCTATGAAGGTTGCAAAAGTGGCAATTTAATCGAAAAGAAGCTGATACAGACGGTTGCAGCTTCACAAGAATAAATGAAGTCAATAAATGTAAAAAATAAAATCAAAATGAATGAAATGAATGAAAGAAGAGATTTGAGAGTGATGATGTACCATTATTTTAATTACATTACACTTATACATTTTGGAAGAGAGCAATACTTCAAGAGGACTCCTTTTGAGGGACTGGTTAGCCAAATTAAAAAATTAATAAACAAAAATTGTCAATTAATTTCACTGGTTAAATCGAGTCCAATCTTTTCCAAATAGCGAAACTGCCTCTGCTTACACCAAATGTTCATTTCCATCATCTGTTTGAACTGTCCTCCTGTGTGCTTCAGTCCAATCAGCTGATCGCACAGCTTGGGCACTTCTCTGATGGTCATTTGCTGAGTCGTGCTGGTGCTGGTTGTCCCTTTCGATTGATTCATCGCATCGAGCAATATCTGCACTGCCTCCTGATGCTCCTGTTTCATCCGTAGCAATGATTTCTGTCCACTGTGTGCATAATTCAAGAAAGCTGTCATCTTCTTTTCTTCCTCTTCAATCAACAGGTCCAGGTAGGGTTCGATGTATTTGTTGTATGGCTGAAATGATGATTAGTCCGATTGAATTTGAAAACACTTTACAACTTACAGTCGTGGAATGTGCACTGAGAATGTAGGCAAACTTTGCACTAACATCCTGAATCGCCTTCTGTTCGAGCTCATATTCTTCGGACAGTTTTTTCATCGCTTCAAGTGCTTGGAAACATTTGTTGTCATTAGTAGTTTTATTACTCGAATTATTATTGATTATAGTTCTTTTGACTTTAACAAATTCACAGGTCACGTGTTTGTGCTTCTTCCAATCGCAACCACAGTGGAGACAGTTTGCAAAGGATCCACCGCCCATTGCTGAGCATTGTTGCAGTTTTGTATCTCCTGAAAAGAGTCAAGATTCAATTAATTGAGTTATTGCAAAGTTCAAAACAAACTCACCAATCAAATTGACTTCCACCTCTTCCAGTGAACACTCTTCGTGACATCTCGTTTTATAGTTCACTTTTACGGTCCCATCTTTTGAGTCGACCACTTCAGTGCATCTATCCGAAGTGCACACTGTGCTTGGATAGGCGAGTGGCTTCATCTCCAAGTCATACACATCGAGTGTTACGTTTGAGTTATTATTATGTAAATTGAGTCGTTTCTCCTCCTTTTTGATATGTTCAATATTGTCCGCAATGTTCACCTGCAACTGAACCAACGGTTCAGCCATTTTGATGATCAATTTGCGTGCATTGTTCAGCAGGACAGTGTACTCAAGACTGTGAGGCTCGAGGCTGATCACGTGATCAAACATTGCCTCCACTTGGCGGACAGATTGGCACCAACTTTCTCTGAAAGCTTTCAGTTGACTGTCCGAAAATGGAAATCCCTTCTTCAGTGCAACCAAAAAGCGATAAGCCTCATTGTCGATAAAGAAACAATTTTCGCCGACTTTCAGCTCGAGATTCGGCGCATCTTTTAGATCGTTTCGTATAAATGCTTGCAAGGTTGAGTATCCCTCGCCAGGCTGATAGAATGTATTGCGACTGTGGGTAAAACAAAAGACAATGTTCCTACAGACACTTCGGTGCAGATACATCAACAGTTCACTGAGACAAAAGTTGAAAAACACTGTCCGCCGATTGGTGTCTGCCTTCAACAGTATGAAAATGCCATGCAGAGTTTGCGGTTTGACACTGCGGAGAAAGCACAGGATCTCATCAAAATTCGCCTTGTCCTGATCTATGCCCGCAGTGTCCCCAATGCCCGGAGTGTCAATCAGGCGAATCAACGAGCCACCATACCGGAAAATATAACCAACCGGTGCTTTCGTGCACGAATTAGCATCACCATCAGTTCGTTCATTTTTATCATCATCAATACTCGATTCGACCACAAACGGTTGACCCGTCTCTGGGTGTGGCAAATGAAATTTACACGGAATCAACTGAACGAAATCACCCGATGTCGCCTGTTCAAAGGCGCCATACTTGAGATAGTTGGCAAATGCATTTATGGTGGTCGATTTGCCAACACCCGTTTGGCCCAACAGTAAAATGTTGTACTCACAGTTTGAGCGTAAATTGGACAATTTCACTGACATTTTTATGAATCTAGAGAGTAAATATAAACAAGAAATGAGTTTTAAAGACAAATTTGTATTAAATGTTGCTTACCCGACAATATTTTGGTCATAATGCTCAAATGTTATACATATGCAGACAAACGTAAACTGTTTCAATGTAATTGCTGATAAGAATCTTATCAGCAAATACTTTTACTTTCTCTACAAACTAACTTACAGTGCTTATCAAACCAATTGTGCATGTGACTTGTGCAATGGTAAAAATCAGAAAACGGTACCGTAAGTTTTAATTTAATAATAATGTGATTTACCAAAAGAGAGTTACAAAATTGAGCAATTGCAATCAAATCTTGATTTTCTTTGTCTTCGATTTTGTTGAGTGTACGGTCGATTCTGTGTATTCGTTAACTTTTGATCGTTTCGTACATTTTGGTGGGGTTTAGGCGAGTTGGTTCTATTTGGACTATTTGGCACTGCAGATTTGTTGGTAACTTTAGATTGACTTTGCTCGTTGGCCAAAGATTGTTGCGTTGATTTGGTTGGTTTCTGTTTATTTGGCGGGCTTTTTATCCTTTCGGTGCTGGTAGTAGATGGTTTTGGATTTGATTTTAATTTTGCTCCGGTATTCTTTGACTCGACCTGTTCTTGTTTTACAAGACCTTTCTCAATGTCGAGATTTTTTGGATCTTGATCCACTAGCCTGAAATCTATTGGTTGAGGCAAATCAGACATTATTTCATCGTTTTCATTTGATCTGTTCATAAAAATTGTTGTTGTTTGTTGGCTAGTTTTATTTACTTCTCCAAAGTTTTTGTCTGATTGGTTTAAAAAGACATTTGGCACAGATGGCTGAAAAGTTTGAGACAAGCCATTTTCAAGTGAATCATTTGAAACATTTGGAACACAATTTTGTGTGTTTTGTTTATCATTTAAGATTGGTTGAGCAGTTCCAGGTGTAAAATCTATATTGATTTTGATTTGCGTTGTGGCTCCATTGGTTTGATTAGTATTTCCAGTTCTACTAAAAGTCCTTTGTTGGGCTGTGTTCGGTCCTATATTTCTGCTTACTTCTTGTTTTGGATCCAACAGACTGTAACCATGTTGATCAAAAATTGAAGCTGGCTTGAAAACTTGTTTCACAATTGGAATTGGAGTTGTGGATTTTGGTAAAAGACAGTCGTCTTGATGTTTTTCAGCATCAACATCCATCAAGTTTGTTTGATTTGACTGATTTGGTTGTTTCAAAACATCTGCAGTGTCATTGATTTTAGGATTTGTCCATTTTTTGATCGAATTGCTTGAGTTTGAAGCGGATTGGACAATTTCAGGTGCTTTAGCTTTTAAAACTTGGGAATTTTGCCTTTTCTGTTCTACTCTTGGGCTTTGGTTTGCATTTGTCGGCAATTTTTGTTGCACATTCTTGTTTGACTCTTTGACTTGTTTAGGCGCTGCTTTCGATACTGGGCTTGTTGATTTTCCATTTTGCACAGCAGTTGAAAAAGTTGGTTTTGGGATATCTGCTGGTTTGGGTGAAACTACAGAGTGTTCTTTGGCTTTTGGAATACCAAAAATGTTCCTCAACTGTTCGCCTGAATGTTTCAGCTTTATCAACTCATTTTGCATCGATTTGAGATCTTCAATTTTAATTTCATTTAAATTTATTGAAACAGATTGGGTTGGTTTGATATTTGGTGAGTTTGAGGCAGTGTGAGTTACTTTCCCATTTGCACCCTTCCTTCGTTTGTTTCTTCCTGTGGAATTAACACGAGAATTGGATGTTTTCTGTTGATTTGTTGCAGCAGAATTTGTCTGATTTTTATTTTTCTCCAGCAGCTCTCGATAAGGTTTGAGTAAATTTTGACAATTCTAAAATGGAATTACCAAAATGTTAATGTTTTATTAAGCATTCTCTTATAGCCACTTACAAAATTAGCATTCGACCCTACAAATTGCAAATGTTGGCACAAATATTTATGAATACAATTCAGCTCTTCTTGATATAGCTTCTGTAAGACTCGTTTAGCAATAATTCGTTTCTTTGCTGAATCAATTTGCTCTTGATTTCTTTTATTAATTTTCAAACTTTCAATTTGTTTATTTTCGCGGGTAATTGATTCAGAAATTTCCCTAATTTTTTGTTTCAAATCATCAATTTGGATTTGCAGCTCTTTAATCTGCTTCTTCGCATCAATCAACCCAAAAGTGAGTTCGAGTTTTGTCGGCTCGAGTGTTGTAATCTTTTTCACCATGTTGAGCATTTGATCCACCGAATTGTCCCAACTCTCCTTGTAGAATTCAGCTTTATCTTGCGTGAACGGGTAGCCGTGTTTCTTGGCCAACAGAAACCGGAAAGCTTCATTGTCAATAAAGAAGCAATTTTCACCCGTTTTGAGATCAATTTTGTCGCAACCCAATTGATTCTCTTCTAAAAAGCCTTTCAGTGTTACAAAACCATCACCAGGACCGTAGAGTGAGTTCCGACAAAATGTGAAACAAAAGACAATGTTTTTCGAAGCACTTCGTGGCAGATTCACCAACAATTCATTGAGACAATAACCAAAGACGGCAGTTTTGCGTGTTGCATTGGTTTTGATCAGAAAACAAATTCCGTGCAAAGTGTCGAATTCTTTCAAGTGTTGAAGAATTTTACTAAAATTCTTCTTGTCCACTTCCAGTCCACCAGTGTCACCCATTCCGGGCGTATCAATAATACGAATCAGCTTCTTGTCCTCACCAAACTCGAAATCATAATGTTTCGGTGATTGCGTTACCGAACTACCGTTCTCATTGTGACTCTCGTTTTGATCAGCGTCCGACTCAACTTCATCTTGAATTACCAGCGGTCGATACGTTTTAGGATCGAGTAAAGTGATTTTCGATGGAATTCTCTTCACAAAATCGCCCACAGAAGCGTCGCCGAAACTTGCGTACCGCAAATAGTTGGCCAGTGCGTTGATTGTCGTTGACTTTCCAGCGCCCGATTCGCCAAATAGCAAAATGTTGTACGTTTCGGAAGTTTGAGTCATTATAATTCTTCTGTAAAACTTCAAAATAAACGGAAAAGCAAAATGTCAAAACACAGACTTAAACTTAATTTCCCTCTCAAGTGTCCACGTTGGTTGCGATTGGTTGATAAGGTATCAAACAAAATTATCACCAAATGAGATCAGCTTACATGTTGGGCTTTGTCATTGACTAATGTACAGGTGCACGTCAAATGCATTGGCAGTAGTATAATTACAATCTTAATTCTTGGAAACATACAAAAAGTGGTTTCAATTGTTATATTTGACAAGCAGAGATCTACTCGATTTAGTATGAGAACATTGATTGCAAGTACGAGTGGAGAACTATTTTGATGGAACTCATTGACGTGTACGTAGACGGTCTTTTATCAACATTACAATGTACAATGTATTCCGTCCGCACAAAAAGTTGTCACCAAATTATTTAGAGTTAATCTTTAGATTGTTATCGATTTTAGCAAGAAAAAAGTCTAAATCAGCAACTTTATTGTACAACAATTACGGCTAAATATCGAGTGCAACCTTTTCCTGGTACTTGAAACCTTTTCGTTCATTTGGATCCAAATTGGTCTCGATCATTTGCCTGAACTGAGCCCCAGTGTGCTTCAGACCGATCAGTTGATCCTTAAATCTGGGCACGTCTAAAATGCCTACACTTTCCTGTGACTTGTTGGTAATTGCATCCGATAGAAATTGAACACTCTCTTTGTGGGTCCTCTTCATTGTTTGCAGTGATTCAAACCCCTCTCGAGAATAGTTTGGAATTGCATTCAATTTTTTCTGTTCCTCCTCAATCAGTAGATCCAAGTACGGTTCAATGTACTGATTGAAGGGTGTGTTCGAGTGTGAGTGCAAAATGTACGCAAACTTGGAGCTAATGTCCTGGATGAGTGCACACTCGGACTCGTACTCTTGTACCATCTTGCGCATTGTTTCGATTGTTTCGTTCACCAATTTGGTGGCACTTGAGCCAGTTTGAGCAGCGAAAGCAGACTTTCGAATGATGCTTTTCTTGACTTTCTCATACACACAGGTGATGTGCATGTGCTTCTCCCAGGAGCAGCCACAGCTTCGTTCGCAAAAGGGTGACCCACCTCCACCCATTGCCCAACAGCCTGTCAAGATTGGATCACCTTTTGAGGAAAAAGTTAAAAAGTTTTTGATGTTTGTCAACTAAAACTCACCAATCAAATTGACTTCAACTCCGGTTAATTGACAGCTCTCATGACAGCGAGTCTTGTAATTGACTTTATGCAGTCCATTCGTGTCAATCACTTCAACACACTTCTCAGCAGTGCAAACCGTAGTCGGATAGTCAAGTGGACGCATCTCCAACTCATAAACATCGAGTGTCAAATTGCCAATCAGTCGAGCCAACTCCTCTTGTGTAGCATTTGGATTGCTCAGTCGAATCTCCTCTGTACGAATTCGAGTAATGTTCGCATTTATATTAGCCTGCAACTGCACCATTGGTTCGGCTAATTTGATCAACAGCTTTCGCACATTGTTCAGTAAAGCAGTCTGTTCGAGTATGTGTGGATCTAGTGCGGTGATGTGACCAAACATGGCCTCAATCTGTGCCGCCGAACGTTCCCAACTTTCTTTGTACATTCGCAGTTTGTCCTCAGAGAAGGGATAGCCCTTTTTACTGGCAACCAAAAAGCGATAAGCTTCGTTATCGATGAAGTAACAATTCACCGATGGCTGTAGGTCAAGGGGCAGATTGTCCAAATCATTGTTGAGAAAATTCTGCAGTGTGAAGTAACCATCGCCAGGCTCGTAGAATGTGTTTCGACTGTACGTGAACAGAAATACAATGTTTCGACATGCACTCCGATGCAGGTGAGTCAACAGTTCGTTGATACAGTACCGGAAGAAGGTTGTCTTGCGACTCTCGTTTGCACGCACAAGAATACAAATTCCGTGCAAATGCTTGTGATGACTGAGAAAGTAGAGAATCTTGTCAAAGTTCTGCTTGTCCGTATCAATTCCACTTGTGTCACCCATACCCGGAGTGTCAATCACCCGAATGGTTCTGTTACCAAATCGGAACAGATAGCCCATCGGTGATTGAGTACTCGAGTTGCCGTTCGAGTGTTGTTCGTTCACATCCGACGGACCAGATTGCACCACAAAGGGCTGTCCAGTGGTAGGGTCAGGTAGAGAAAATTTCGAAGCAATCAACTGAACAAACTCACCCGATTTGGCCTGCTCAAAGGTGGAGTACGTCAAATAGTTTGCCAGTGCATTTATGGTGGTAGACTTGCCCGAGCCAGTTTCGCCCAACATCACAATGTTGTACTCCGTGTTGGGCCGTAGACTGTCCAACTTGAGACTCATTTTGAAACAAAAATTCCAAATTTACAAATTGAGAATAGAATAAAAATGTCAATTAATTTCACTTGCAGTTGTGCACACAGAATGGCCACTTATAAAATGACATTAGTTTATTAACAGACAACAGCAACTTGTGATCTTTCGTCATAGCAACTTTATCTAATCATGCAGCTATAACCTGTACTATGTTACAATTGGAAATTAAAGATGCGAAATATCAAGACCCAATCGATCGAAGTGTTTAAGCTGGTCTTTTGTGCTGTTCCCATTGTCCATCATCCGTCGGAACTGTTCGCCAGTATGCTTCAACTTAAACAGTCGATCCCTCAATGCTTCAATATCCGAAAGTTGTACTTCACTTTGTTGGCCACTATCAATCGCTTTCTCGAGTCTCATAACCAAATCTTTGTGATCATCCTTTATGTTCACCAGTTGTTGCATATCTGTCATTGGATAGTTGGGCACAAAGGAGGCCATTTTGCCTTCCTCATCAATCAGTCGGTCCAAGTAGGGTTCGATGAATTTGTTGTGAGACTTTGTGTGGGAAATTAATTAAAATTTTTAAACTTAATTTTGGTTGATTCACTTACTGTATTTGAATGATTCAACAGAAGATATGCCAATTTAGCGGCAACTAATTGAATACAATTCAGCTCTAGTTTGTAATCTTTCAGTACTTCCTTTGAATGGTCCAGGAAGTATTTAATTTTAGCGATCGAATTGTTGCACTTTGAAATGCCCTTTTGTGCGTTTTGATCCAACAAATTTCGCTTCACTTTGAGAAACTCCACTGTCACGTGCATATGACTCTTAAAACTACAGCCGCACTTGTTGCAAAAGCCTCTACTGTTCATTGCGTCACAATTTTTTAAAGCAAGTTGCCCTATAGGGAAAAATTAATTTCTTAACTACAGAATTCCTCACAAGTAAAACAAACAAACCAATTGCATTTTGCTGTCCCACTGAAAGATAACAACCAACATGACAGTTTGACTTGTAATCCAACTTTCGCTGCCCATTATAGTTCACAAGTGCGACACATTTTGTTTCCGTGCAAACAGTCTTCGGTTTGGTCAGTGTTCTCATCTGTAAATCGTCCACTTCAATCGCCAGATTAGAAGCCAATTTGCTTCTGGATTCTTTTGAGTTTTCGAGTTGTTTTGTTTTTGTTTCAATCTGTCTAATATTGTCTCGAATGTTCTTCTCCAATCGCACCATTGGTTCAGCCATTTCCGAGATGAGTTTTCGAGCATAATTGAGCGATGTTGTCTGTTGTAGATTGTGTGGTTCCAGTTGAATGATCGATTCGATCATTTCGTGTGTGTTTTGGGCTGATTTGTCCCAACTTTCCTTGTACGCCTTTTCCAGGTGCTCACTGAAGGGATAGCCCTGCTTCTTGGCCACCAAAAACCGGTACGCCTCATTGTCTATGAAGAAACAGTTGACCCTGTTCTGAACTTCAAGATTTGTCTCATGCAGTTCATCTTTAAGAAATGCTTTCAAAATTGAGTATCCATCCCCGGGACCGTAGAAAGAGTTGCGTCCAAAGGTGAAACAGAATATTATGTTTCGACATGCACTCTTGTGCAAATGAGCCAACAATTCGCTAATGCAGTAACGGAATGAAGCCGTCTTGCGAGTTTCATTCGACTTGATCAGAATGCAAATTCCGTGCAGCTGTTTGTGGTAATTCAAGTAACTGAGAATGAGTTCAAAATTTTGTTTATCAATCTCCGCACCTCGAGTGTCGCCCATTCCTGGCGTATCGATGATTCGAATGAGTCGATTCTTGTCCTTGAAAGTGTACCCCACCGGTGATTGAGTACTCGAATTGCCGTCATTCTCGGGTCGTTCATTCGAATCTGTGGCACCTGATTTGATCTCGAAAGGTTTACCAGTTTTAGGATCGGGAAGAGTGAATTTCGATGGAATTAGTTGGACAAATTCATCGGCTTGATTTGCCTCCTCAAACGAGCCATACTTCATGTAGTTGGCCAATGCGTTTATGGTTGTCGATTTACCAGCGCCAGTTTCGCCAAGCAGGAGAATGTTATACTCGGGCAAAGTGACATTGTCCGTGTCCATTGGTTCATCTGTTTGATTTGATTCTGTCGAATTTGATTCAATTTGCGGGAATGAATCAGAAATCGGAGGCAATGGAGGATATAAATTGGTAGTCTGTGAATTCAAGGTATTTTGATTCACTGCCGAAAGAACCAAATTTCCCTGATTGTCGTACTGCGTAATCTGAACATCAATTTCTGGTCTCCAATTTAGATTCGGCGGAATGTTTCGAATGTTGATTGTCAACGAAACCCTTCCTCCCCCATTTGGTCCTCCACTAATTGAGTGGACACTTGAGGCGTTAGCATTTCCAGTTGAATTGTTTGCTTGAATGGAATTTTGCGCTAAATTTTCAGCCAAAGAACTTTTGATGTCCGTCTGCTGAATTGAGCATGGCGGAATTGTCCAACCTTTACTACTGCTTCCATAGTTTGACGCGAAACTTTGTTGATCCACTATTTCGGCATTAGATTTGACTGATTGATCGAAATAATTTTCATTGAACTGATCGTTTCTCTCGAAAATAGATTTTCGTTCCTCGACATTAACAAGCATCAATTCTTGATTTTCGTCTTCATTCTCAATTGCAGAATTCCAATGACCAATTTCAAAATTATAAAGTTGACTTGATAATCTATGTGTTGCATCAAGAGTTGATTGATTTTGTGCATCTGATGACGATGATTCGTTTGAATCGTTTAATTTATTTTCATTTTGAACATCAAGAGTTTCCAAAATTTCGCTTGACCTAAACAAAGAAGCAATTCCGCTTCCGAAGTTTTTCAGAAACGCCATTTTCTTCGATTGATTGTGTTAAATGTGTGATTCAATGCTTAGCATTTAGTAAAGTTTGCAGTTTGTGACTTACGCAGTTGTGCATTGACGTTCACGTTTTGGCTTGACAGCAAAACTGCGCTCTGTGTTATCTCTCCAACCATCAAGTCGAGGGATGTTTGCCGATTACAGCCAAGCAATACTCAACAAATGTTGTCTTTATTATTTTACTGAGTTTTCATTAATTTACAAAATAGTAAAAATCTTATAATATCTTAAACCAAGTTAACTTGCTAACTTGCAAATTTGCTTTAGAAGATCCAGAACTGTTCCCAAAATCCCCTTTTAGGCTTTGTATTCTCCTTTCTATCAATTTTACTCAAATCCAATCCCTTCTCGGGAATATTAGTGAAATCTCTCTGTTTCATAAAGGCGGCAGTGTCCATCATCTGTTGGAATTGTTTGCCTGTGTGTTTCAGCTGAAAGAGCCTATCCTTGTACAGGAAAATGTCCTCCAGTCGAACGTCCTCCTGTTGGTTGGTTCGGATTGCCTCGTCCAGTATACGAACACTCTCCTGGTGGGTGGTTTTCATGCGCTGGAGAGATTCGTACTTGTCACGCGAATAGTTCGGAATTGCGTGGATTTTCTGCTGTTCTTCGTCCATCAGTAGGTCAAGGTAGGGCTCGATGAAACGATTGTATGGCTAAGAACAATTTATGATTTAGATCAAATCGTCTACTTTGTAGATTTGTAGATATAATAATCAAACTCACAGTATTGGAATTGGAAATAAGAATGTACGCAAACTTGCAGCAAATCTCCTGGATGACTTTGTACTCCTCCTCGTACTCGCTCACCACGTCCTGCATCGTTTGAATTGCACTCTCAATAGCCTTGATCGCATCATCTGCACTGTTGATCTCGATCTGTTTGTTCGAGTCGAGTATGGCTCGTTTCACCTTGATGTACTCCACCCGAATGTGCATATGCTTTTGCCAGTCACAGCCACACAGCTGACAAGTGGCACGACCGCTCATTGCGGCACAGTGCTTCAGTGAGGGATGACCCACCGTGTTCACGGACACATCGTCCAGGTAGCAATGTGGATGACACTGGGTCTTGTAGTGAATTTTGTCCTGTCCTTGAAATTTGATCATTTCCGTGCATTTCGAAGCGGTACAAACGGTCCTCGGATAAGGCAATGGTTTCATCTCCAAATCTTCAACTTCCAGATTAATGTTCCTGGCGAGATCTTCTTTGTTTTCACTTGAATTTTTCAACAAATTTTCCTGTGCCTTGATGTGTGCAATGTTCGATTGGATCGTATTCTGCAGCATCACCATCGGTTCGGCCATTTCGAGTATCAACTTGCGCGCATTGTTCAGTGAAGTAGTGTTCACCAGATTGTGTGGTTTGGTGCGAATGATTCTCTCCCACATTGCGTCGCTCTGCTTCACAGATTTGGTCCAACTGTCCCGGTACGAGTCCTCCTGATCCTTCGGAAAGGGATACTCCTGCTTTTGTGCGACCAAAAAGCGAAAAGCCTCATTGTCAATGAAAAAGCAATTCTCCTCGGGTTCGAGTTCGAGTTTCACTTCTTTCAGTTCGGTCTGTAGGAAAGAACGCAGCGTGGCAAAGCCCTCACCGGGTCCATAGAAAGAGTTTCGACTAAAAGTGAAACAGAAAACCAAATTTTTACAAGCACTTTTGTGCAGGTGAGCCAACAGTTCGGTGATGCAGTAACGAAAGAACGCAGTCCGGCGTGTTTCGTTCGACTTCATCAGAATCAATATTCCGTGCAACTGTTTATAGTTGTGAAGGTGAGCAAGAATTTTGTCAAAATTCTCACGGTCCACGCCCACTCCACTTGTGTCGCCCATTCCTGGTGTGTCAATGAGTCTCAGTAGCCGATCCTTGAACTTGAAAGTGTACGCCGAGGGTGACTGAGTACTCGACGAGCCGGCCCCCGGCGTTTCGTTCACATCTTCACTGCCTGAACGAATCTCAATTGGTTCACCAGTCTCGGGGTGAGGCAAAGTAAACTTCGAAGAGATCATCTCTTCGAATTGACTCGATTTTGCATCGTCGAAACTGGCATACTTCATGTAGTTGGCAAAGGCATTGATGGTTGTCGATTTGCCCGCACCAGTCTCACCGAGTAACAGAACATTGTATTCTGGTAATTCGGTTAGGGACTTCCAAACCTTCCAAACTCGATTGCCCGAATTGGAATTGGCAGCATCATCGTCGTCCGTCATGTTGGTGCTCATTTTAGAGGGAAAGAGAGATAGAGATGGGTTGGAGAGATAACAAAATGTCAGAAACAAAAAGTCATACAAACGTACGCTTGACAGTCAGTTGCCAAAAAGCAATTTGCCCAAAACTGTTGACTTGAGCTGATGACTTGATTGGACTCTAGGTGTATTGTTGTTCCTATGGCAATTTGTGTTATCGATTTGTGGTTGTAAACAGACTTGCGCATTTTAGACTGAACTCATTTTAAAGTTTAGTCAAGAGAAACGAAATGATATATAAAGCTAGAAAATTTCCGAATTGAGCTCAATATATATTCAGACTGAACATCAAAATACGAATGTTGAATTTGAATTTTAAATATTAAAAAAAGGTAAAATTGAAAACTTGAATTCATGAATCATAAACGATTCAATGACAGAGATTCGTGAATTTTCTCGATTCCACAGGTCATCGAACTCACTCAAAAATTGGCCCCAATCTACAAGTTGACATCCGAAATTGAAAGCAAAATAGTTTAACTTTATTATTAGATTCTAACATATTGACGTCAATCAAAGTACTGAGTGTGTACCCTGTTTTAAGATTTGCTTCCGTCAAATCCAACCAAAGCACAATAATAAGAGTCATGTGCTTGTCATGTGCCATTTCATTGTTCTTTTGAGATCGTACATGTTATCGAACGTACCTTCACTTGTTTTGACCGATTGTTAATACAAATTTGGGTTTATTGCATTCCACACTTTGGCTTAATCCAGTTCCCTATTGTTGCAGACTGGCGCCTGGAGGATGTCAATTTAGTATCAATTGTGTACTGTCAAATGTGACTTCAAAGCCTCCACTTTGAGTGTTTTATCGCAGATTTGCATACATTTGGGCACAATTCCTTGTCTCAATTCCAAGAAATTTACACTCGAGACACAATAAAGATGTATATCTTGCTTTTCCCACTAAATCTACACTTATAATCCTTTATCGCATGTAGCACACATAAAACCCTCTCCCAGGATTATCTCCGGACACATTGTAGTATTGTTGTTCACTCTTAGTATGCATTAAGATAAGGAACTCTTTCTTTGTTTACATGCGAGTGAGTGAATGCAATTGCTTTAAAGTGATTTTATTATGTCGAGTTGAATTAGAAAATACAATTGAACAGTGAAAATGGCCATTGACAATGACGGCAAATGTCGAGACTTGCGTGCCATCTATCAATTCCAATTGTCTTAAACAGATCAAATCTAACTAATGTTAATGTTGAGCGCATGAGCTAAAACATCATCATCAAAAGGCACTATCAATTAAAATTACCTTTGTAACTATCTTTGTAACTGCATTTGACAGACATCATTGAGTTTGTGTGCTGTTTGAATCACAATGGACAGCAGTGAAATGAAACCAATGATCAGCTGCATTCTCGAAGCGCCAACTTGCGCAGGAATATCAATTGGCACACCAACATGCACCAATTTGGACCGATCGCATTGGTACAATCTGAAGTTGGAAAAACTCAATGAAAAACTGTACGACGATCGGTTGTGCGTTTCTATTCGACTGGGTCTAGGCGCTTCAAATGACAAGGAAGATGACGAAATTTTTCGACGCTGGAAAGTTCTGCATTCATTTGAGCAGCTATTCGATGTTGAACCATGTCAGGAGGAGGACAGCTCATTCGCCGGTTCAGATGGAAACAAGATTACAGTAAGCAGTGACCGAGACCATGAACACGCGTATAGTAGTGTTCAGTTGGATTGGAATCAAAATCGAGAAATTCAAGTGAGGGTCTGTTTCAACTTTGTCTCGAGTCAGTTTCCATTTAAACGAAATTTGAATTCACAAAATTCCATTTTCAATTTTGTTGTTCGTGTTTCATCGATGAACACTTTCTGTGAACAGGCCAACTTGTTCGCTCAGGTAATGTCGGGAATTTAAAATTCGATAATAATCTTGAATGCATTTAATTTAAATAGTTGAAACTATTTTGGCCTGGTCTATCGGATCGAGCAAATCACGATGCACAATTTCAAACACACAAATCAGAGCTAGGCACTGTACAGCACTGCGACTATACTAAGCTGAGACCGTTTGATCCGAATCAATTTGATCTAGATCTAGATCTACTTCAAAATGTTGATTCACTTGACAATGACTATTCTCAATTGAATCAAGAGACAATGAACATTTTGAATGATTATGACGAGTTTGTGCCTGAAGAACTCGAGAACTCAACAGTTGTGCATTACATTTTGGAGAAACCCAAAGAAAGTTATTTCGAAGTCCAAAATGGCGAAAGGCTATTAAAATCAATTTTCATCCAACAAAACAGTTCATTTTCAATTGTACTCAAATCAAGTGAGCAAATCAATCGATCGGACAAATTGGCGGTAACTCGATGTGAACTTGCACGAAGCAGCAATCAGTCCTTCAGTAAAAGAGATCAAATCGAATGGTTGAATGAGCACAAGTGTCCAATGATTGAGCCTGATTACAGCCAAACTGTGCTCACCTCAAACGTACTGGACATTCGAATTGTGAAGGCAAATCAAATCGAACTCATTTGGATTCCTACTTTGGAAACGGAGGAAATTGTCTCATTTAAGGTTAATTGTTTGTGTCAAGATTTTGGAGCCACACAACAGTTGCCATTTTGTTTCAAAAGTGAAACTTTGCTCAAGAAACTTGAAAATCAAACTAGTTTAGGTTCGGCTTGGATTCAGGTTTACACCACCAAAGATGAGCCTAATGAAGAGAAGCGACAATTCTTGCTGATTAAAGGTTTGCACAAGCAGAAAGCAACGCCATCTTTGATCATTTTGAATAACGATGAACTTCCAACACCAAATTCAACTCAATTCAACAATTTTTTAAAACAATTTTCTTTTCCGTTGGTTCAAATTCTGTTATGCATGATAGCAATTTTGCTTTTTGTTCCATTTTTCAATCAATTTTACGCTTATGACACAGTTCAAGAGATGGATTTAACAATTGTGAATAAAATGATTGAAGAAAAGTTTGATTTGCAAATGAGAAAGCTTACAAACAATCAAAAGTTTGAACACGAAAAGATTGAACAGATGATTGAGCTTAAGTTCGATGCAAAATACAAAGACATTTCACTCAAAGAACAGCAACTTGAAGTTCAATTCAAAAAATGTATCGAAATTGAAACGCAAATTCAGAAACAATTTAAAACGGAAACTAACTCACAAATTGACACCAAAGTGATTGATCAGTTGATCGTGGAAAGATTTCAACTTCAGCTAAGCAACATTTCACTGTCGGAGATTGAGGTAGAAAAAATCAATCAAATTGTTAATGAAAAACTTGAACAAAAGAATACACTTTCGATGATTGAAGAGAAAAATGAAATCCAAATTGACAGAGTCAATCAAAGTTTCGAATCAAATCAATCTAAAAATGTACTCGAGTACATTTTGTCAGCCCCAACCACAGCTGGAATAGCCAAAGGCAATCCAACGTTGACAAACTTGGATCGAAGCACTTGGTATGAACTGAGCCTTAAGAAACTGGATCCAAATCTTGAAAACGACAAACTATTGATCTCGTTTCGACTTGGACTACAGTTGAGTTCATCTGCAGTGACAAAAATTGAACAGAATTTGCTCAATCAATGGAAATCACTACATCCGAATGAAAGAATGTTTGACCTGGAGCCTGTTGTTGAAAGTCAAGAAAATTACGTAATTCTTGACAACAACCGTGACAGTGCCTACATAGATACTGCTAGCTTCTATTGGAACGCAAAAATGTTCTCGAAATTGCGAATTCGTTTCAATTTGGTTCATTGTCAGTTTCCCTTCAAGAGAAGTTTGTCTTCATCTCTGAAAGATGTGACTTTTTTCCTGCATGTCAAGGCGTCTTCACTGACCAAAAGCACAAGTCAAGTGATTGATGCTTCTGTTTGTCAGGTAAGTGAAGGCGTTTTCTATATATTTCAACAAAAAGTAAAGTTAACCTTCAATTACTATTTAAGATCAAACTTTTTTGGCCAAACGGAGCAGCAGCAGCCAATCACAGAGCAAATCAATTGTTGCACCAAGCCCAACCGCACGAAAAACTTGTACCTTCGCAACCAACAACCAAGTTGAGTGCAGAAAATTTTACAAAAAGTTCTTTAACAAACGAATTTGTGGAAGACGAAACATTTTTAGAGAAACTCAACACTCAAATAGATTCAAGTAAAACTACTAAACTGAACAACAACAATCGCAACTATTTGCACTACATTCTCGCAGATCCAATTGGAACTTTTGTGAATGTCAGTACGAATTCGGGTGAGAAGGTGAAAGGATTCTTTGTGGAACAGAATGCATCGTTTGCTATAAAACTGTTGCCAAATGTACGAACCTTCTCAAAGGTGGTTAACTCGATTGTACGAACTCAATTTGAGTTGAGTCTGTCGGAGCGTGACTTTAGTGAGGCTGAACTGATCAACTGGTCTGCCAGTAAGACATGCCCGATGATAGAACTCAATTATCTTCGTTCGAGTCTCTTGGAAATGATATATGATGTGCGACAGCTCGATGCGAATTGTGTCGAACTGATTTGGTTGCATAAAAATCATCATGATCATCAACAATTGAGAGAATTTTTGGTCGCATTCAATGTGAACGCAGAATATGATCGAGAGTTTCAGTTGAACATGAAAACATTTATGATCAAAAGCGATCATGAGATCAGTGCACTAGACTTTGGTTCGAGCCGCATTTTTGTCACTGAAGTTGGTCAAACAAAAAGTGTTGTTAAAAAGAATTGGCTACAACAGAACGCAAACAACCATCTCCAAACAAGCGAATCTGCAATTTTGATTCTCAATGATGCTCATGATCAAGGACTTGAACGACCTGTTAAAAAGTTAGATTTCAACTTTGATTTTCCAAATTTGTTTCGATTCAATAGTCTAAATGTAACAGGAATTATTCAATTTTGTGTTCGATGGGCTGTAAGAGTAGTGTTGGCGCTGATGATTTTCTCCTATTCGATCAACACTTATCGGGATGGACTCACTTCGAGATCTGTGGGCGAAAATGTTCAAGGCTTTCTGGTTGTCTTACTTTTGGTTGGATCTATTTGTGTAACATTTCTTATTTAGTAATTGATTTGAATAAAAATTTGGGAAATAAAACTCTGATCAATTGTTGGGTAGTTTAACTTTTTAATGGAATACAATAAATCGATCAATAATCTTAGTCGATCTTGTCAATAAATTCTATTTTGTAGTGTGTTTCTTCATTTCTTTCTGATTTAAATTAAAAAATAAGAAATGTTTCTGTTTTAGGGCCGATTTATGGTTTATATCGAATTCGAAATGGTCGATTATACTCGTAAAGTTCCATTCCAAATTGACTTTAACTTGAGAGACGTAGATTTTCTGATATTTGGCTTGATGTGAAAGTATCGATAAGTAAAAATTATGATTTATGAAAATATTCTAAAATATTTGCTAAAAAATTCACAAAATTAAGTTTCGTTTAAATATTGAGAAATTGAATTGAATTATTGCGGACATTACAACAATAAATCTTCAACCAAATAAACTTTCCAAAGTGCATTTTACTTATATTTTGTCTTCTTTCAAAAGTCATAGGGGGAAAATTTTTGCACATTGTGCAGATCACTTGAACATTTTGTAGATTGGTTGAGTATTCTACAGATTGGCAACCAAAGTGCAGAACGACTTGTGAGGGAAAGCTATTCGGCACATTGGTCGTAACACATACAATCTGAATGCCTCTCAGCTAGTTCTCATGGAGTATTCTCTTAATTCAAGTCTCATTTGCTTTGGCATCGATCATTCCGCTTGCTCATTCGAGTGCAGCATTTCATGAATCTGCATGTTCAATACCGAAAATACAAATCTTACTTTCATCCAAAACTTTGCATTACAAATTGAAATATCTTTCACTGTACGAACGATTAAACCATGCACACAAGTATGGCATTACCATTGGACCCACTAGCACTATCACTTATCGAATGGTATTTGAGGCAAAGTATTTAAAAATAAATTAAATTAATATTAAATTATGGCAGATATTTCTGTTGTACATGGCATATGTTTTGAGAATATATGAAATTTTTATTTAATTATCCCTGCCAACGAAACGAACAGGAGAGTGAAGCTAATTGACGTATCCTGGGAATTTTCATCAAGAATCAAACAAACTTGAAATTGCAATTAAAAATTAATTTAATATTTTCACTAATTTTACAGAATTCAACGACCTTTATTATCCTTCTGTAATTTTTTCTTTTAAATTTCATCTTTATTGATCAAGCTGTCAACATATTTTCATAAACTTTTATTTTTAATTTATGCGATTTTAAAGCAAATTGACATGAACTCAAATGACATTAGCTCAAAGTTTTTTTCTCAATAATTCAATGATTGTTACGAAATTTTATGCAATTTTTGCCTAAAAATTATTGCTCTTTAAAAATTTCTTGAGAAGTGCTCTTTTTGTGCATTCGGTAAGTAATTTAATATCATGTTTGTTTGCGTAGTTTGAAATTTATTATTTTAGTTCTTCGCTTGGAATCGTCAGTGCGTTTAATTGGCATGTTTTGTACCGTAAGAATGCCACCGTTCGTCGATTCTATTACACCCAAATCAAGCACATCATTGAGAAGCACCAAAATCCAAATCCAAAATATAATTTCATTCACATTTTCAATATGATTTGTTATGCACTTGTCATTGTTCATTTTACGTTTCTTCTTTTAATTCTATCAAATTCTGTTAGATCTGGAAATTTCATGCTTAAATATGATTTCTTTGGAAGATTATTCTTTGAATTTTCCCAAGGAAAAGATCAAATCTACGTGTCCACCTTTATAATGTTGTTGGTCTTTTGTTTACTGATAGAGCGCGAAGTGTACTTCACTCCAGTGAACACGATCACCTGGAAAAAGTATCAAGATCTGGTGGTTGACAATACGGATCTTTATCAAATGTGTGTCCGCAAGGAGAAAAAATTCACTTGGAAACATAAATTCAAATTCGAAAATTTGTTGAAAGTGAATGAATTTCAAAATTTGGACGAATCAAAATTTTGTCTAACTCAACTGGAGCACTTTCCTACATTGTCAATCAAATTGAGAATCAAATTTTTCAAAGCAGTTTTCGTAATGGAGAAAGTTAGCGCCTTCTTGCTTCGTTTCGTTTGTAAGTTTTAACTTTTTTATGCAAATTGTATAACCGATTTTGAGTTTTAGGTTTTGCTTTAAATGCCATTCTGTTGTATTACTACTTGCATTTGTTGCCCTATCAAGTTTGGCAATATCCCATAATCGTAATTGAATTATTTATATTCTGCTATTGCATTGTTCGATTGCTCGTTTTGGGTTTGATTTTGGTTTGGTGTGCAAACGTATGTTCACTACTGTACACTGGTCATATTGGTGAGGTTAATAAGTTGTTGAGAAATATTGCGAAATGTAGAAAATTTGTTTGGGGCAAACTTGGTCACTTTCACTACTGTTTGGTTGAACACACCAAAATGTCCGTGGTAGTAATGACCGTGAATCGTGAACTTTGGGCACGAGTTCTGTTCATCTCCCTGTCGATTCACATTCCCAGCAATGTATATCTGCTGCATCGAGTCATCCGAGAGTACAACATCATTGGATCTCAGTTGATTACCTCCTGGATTATTCTGTCTATTCAAATCTCAATTGTACTGGCATCAATCATTCCACTGGCATATTCGAGCAATGTGTTGCATGGATCAACAAACTCGATACCGAAGATACAGATTTTGCTTACCAGAAAGGTGCTGCACTACAAACTGAAATATCTTTCACTGTACGAACGATTAAATCATGAACACAAGTATGGCATCACTATTGGACCCACCAGTACAATCACTTATCGAATGTTGTTTGAGGTACATTTTCATTTTAATAATTTATATATATTAATTATCTTATGAATTTTAGATATTTCTGTTGTACATTGCGTTTATCTTAAAAATATTTGAAATATTTGTTTAATTTCTTTAAAGTAAAATATCTTGGAAATAAAATAAAATAAAACAAAATGTTTATGTCCATTTGAATCCACTCACAACAAGTCTCAGTCCGACTGAGAAGAAAAATACAAATCCAACAAAAAACATTCCAAAAATCCAGTCCACTATCGTCACAAGAAGAGACCCATTTCCACCTTGAGTCTTATCACCATTTCTCTCAATTCTTCCCTTGATTATGTCGACTTTTGGTTTCTTCAAGTCGTACGCAAGTCCAACCTTTGCAAACATGTCGATTGCCAGTGTTGTAAGATTGAAGTTGTTTGTAAAGCCAAACTCTGACGCGGAATAATCCCAAGGGAATGTGTGATGATAGTTGTGGTAACCTGTGAAAAGGGAATAAAACGTTAGTTTCTTAAGTGCGTACTTCTGTTAAAATTGGGTGCAATACTCAATGTATGATAAAATTACCTTCACCAAACGAGAAATAGGTAACGGCTTTGTTTTCACGTGGATTGATGTGCACATTATAGGGCCGATGGCCAAATATGTGTGCGGCACTGTTCACATTCCAGGTGACGTGCAACACGTAGACGTACCGAAATGCAACACAAAACACGAAAGCATTCCAGGGTGTTTCGTTCCACAGGTAAACTGGTATTAGCGTCGGTATCAGACCCCAACACAGCACAACCAGCGGAACATAGAAACGACGTTGAAATCGGACAATAGGATCAGCTAATATATCGGACAGATCGATGCTTTTGCCCTTCTCGACAACATCTGGATGCTTCTTCAGCATCAACCAGCCCATGTGTGCAAAAAAGAATCCTCGATTCGAATTGTGTGGATCCGCGTTTGTCTCCGAGAACTTGTGATGCACCCGATGATCACGACACCAGTCGTAGATGTCCATCTCAAGAGCCACTGTATTACAGAAAGCTAAAAATAATCTACAATTTAAACAAAATTAAATTTTAAAATACGATTTTACAAAATTTCACTTACCTTAAAGGCCATTTTGCCTTGTACGATCGATGAGACCAAAGTCTGTGTGCACCGGCAGTAATGCCAAATGCAGACAAAAATCCAAACGTGTAGCCCACAATCGCACACTGCCACTTGACCACTCCAGTCGCGTACAAATACTGTCCATAGAGAGCCAAAATGTGAAACAAAGCAAGCAAAATTGTATTTCTCCACTTGATTTCACTGAATTTGAACGAATAATTGCTGTTGTCTGCAACGAGCCGATTGTTGTTGAGATCAATTTTCGGTTTTAATTCAACATTTTCCAATTTGCCAGTCAGTTCCAGGGCACCAAGTGCCAGATCAGTATGAGGTAGAATGCTTCGATGTCGATCGTCGTGTTGGAATGTCGGAGCCATATTGAAAGTCGAGTTTTCAAGTTGTGAACAACAACAAGTTCAGCGCAAAAGTCTTAAGTGTTTATATAAGCGCCACCAAGTATGGGGAATTATTTGCATTGCACTTCATATTTGAATGTGCATTGCAAAAAAGATCATAAAGTACACTCGAATAGAAGGATTCAAGGTTGGTAATTTACCTCTATATTAGGTACAACTCGTTATTGCATCTAAAATCGTTATTATTCTAGAACATTTTAATTGTCCAATTCTTGGAAATCTTAATAAATACTATGTTTTTGAACACATGCTCAGGTTCAGATGCAGTTATTGACACAGTTCAATTATCTGACATTTGATTGACAGGTTCGTCTTCACGAGATTGAACAATTCGGTACTTCGTAATTAAGATGCCTCAAGCAACACTGTTTTGACACACATTTAACAGTTTAACATATCGAACGAACCTGTAATGACCGGAAAGTTGAAATTTCAACAGGTTTCCCTGCACTTGAGCAAACGTGACTTGGAGTCACCGGCCATTGGCCAGACGTGCGTGTACCTAAACAACACAATGAATTTCCCCTCATAACACCAGTTAGTTAGAAATGCTAATTAGTTTTTGTTCTTGTGTATTGCATATTAATAAATTAATTGAATAATGCAACAAGAGATGGTTAATTTTAATCAATTTTTAGTCAATTTTTAGAAGTAAAAAGTGGCATTTCATTTAGCAAAGAATAAACGAAACGAAATTGTTAGTGTTCCCAAAATGGCATGACGAACAGAAAAATGTTTCAATTGATTACGTAAAATTATTAATAGAAACCACATCACATCAATCAATCAATTGTTAACTATTCCTTGATGTGTCTGGCTGTGTGCTTTATTGTGTGATTCAACTTTAATAAACATATTTAGATGTACGTGAAAATTACGTAATTAGAAGTTACCACAAGTTACATCATCATCTTGAAGTGATCAAATTATCTGAATAAAGTAGGCATACGGAGATTAGTCAATGTTGCTTTTTTGGTGTTAAGCCAATAGACGATTAATTCAACAATGACGCCATCAATCTTGCACAACACAGTTCTACATGGGCATTGTTTGTGCATTAAGTGGAAATTTGAGTGTCATAAAAACTAAGAGCTGCTCTCCAAAAGTTCTATTCAAGTGAATACAAATATCATTTCAAAGGCGACAATGTCTTTCCAAATGAAACTTGAAAAGGAATAAAAACAAAATTAAATAAATAAATTTACTAGTCAAAAGTTTTAGTTCATTCTGAATGCAGATCCTCAAAACGTGCCTATTATGTAGTGAACCTTGAATTGGAATAATTAATCGATTATATTAACTGAACATTAGACAAAAACATGCATTTAGACTAGTATTTAGCTTAATTTTACCGGATTAAATTTAAATTTTCAACTGTGTCGCCACAACAATATGATAATTTGTCTTATTACTGTACTTATTCCTGCTTCAAACTGCATCATTAAAATGACAAATACAATGTTTTGCTAATTAACACTATGTAATAAATTTAATAATATAATAAAGCTAATCAAAAAGTGTAATGTACATGACCGCGGTTAGTCAGTTGATTTGCACCAATTTCGCCCTAAAACACCAATTTTGGCTGGGAGTGTACTAAATGACATACCATTGTATCATTACAATGTGATGCAAATTTACAGTAAATAATTTAATTTAGGTTATTATTTTAATTATTGTCTATTTTAAAAACCAAAAATTAATTACTAATTACAATCAAATTAAATAATAATTTCTTAGTTTATTTGCTAAAAACTCAAATAAACAAATCTTTTCATGTTAGTTTTCTTTATTTTGTTGCGAACTGTCACTGTAAGTTTACTGCACTCTACGTACACTCGATCAATGTTATCATTTATTATTTACTCTTGGCAGTGGCAGTTGTTGGTATATGACAAGCAATGTATTTGATGTCTGTTGCCTGACTCACCAAAATGAGTAACAAAGCAACAGAAAAACCTGTGATCACTCTCTTGAGTACCAAACAATGCATATTGCACACTGAATTGACACTCAAAACAATCATCTTGTTGCTTACTCCTACACGCGCACAACATTTTCTATAAATAAAACAATACATATCCAAAATCAATATTTGATTAATTCAATTTAAATTTGTTCAAACCGAAAATGTCCTTACAAACCCGTTTAAGAGAGCAGCATTACTTTTTGTTTGAATTTCTGTTGGTCTTTCGGCTGATGGCTGTCATGACGCCCAGCATTGCTGGTGGCATGTTGATTCAAGACAAAATATGTCTACTGCGAAATCATCAGAGCGCAACGTTTTGTCAAAACATTCAACAAACTATGAACACAAGTGCACAACAGAGTGCCAAGGATGACGTACTGGCCGAGACTGTTCAGTTTGGAAATTACAGGTGAGTTTTGCAATAATAATAAATAAATAAATAAATTGTTAAACAAACAAACAAACAAATCAACAGAACACTGATTGAAACAATTCCTGTGATAATTTGGTCTCTATTTCTGGGCCCCTTCTTGGACAATTATCCCACTGGGGCCTATGTGATCTTGTTGCTCAATGTTATTGGTGACATTTTTTCGGTTGTGATCAATTTGTCGTTGATTTATTTTTACAATTCAAGTAAATCAAATTATTTTAAATTCACATTTTAATGAATATTTCTTAGGTCCTTACTTACTTTTGATTCCATCATTCACAATTTGGTTCACTGGTGGACTGATGAGCTTCACCACTACTGCCGGTCTGTACATCACAGTGAATACGCCCGAAAAGTCGAGGGGTCTCAAATTTGTGGCTTTAGAAATAATTATCATTGTCGGCTTTGCGCTGGCAACTTTTATCGGTGGAAAGCTACTGGAAAATAGGACTCCAGATGCGAGTCATCCACAAATACGTACTTACCATTACAATTATTTGCTCACAATTGGATTTGATCTTCTTTGTGTGATCTTGATCTCTGCGTTATATTTTCTAAACAGGAAAAATCAGTCTAACCAAGCAAAGTGTTTGACAGAAAACGATGCGTTGTTGAACAATGACGATAACAATAATTACAATACTATTCAGGATGATGATGATGATGATGATGAGAAAATCCTAGTCCGAAATACGAGAACTACTAGTCATGTCGACCCTAGTCCCAAAAGTGCATTCAAGAGTCTGTTCAATTTGGACAACATTCGTCAAACCGTGCATTGTTTCTTCAAGCCACGACCCAACAATGTCCGTCTTCAAATACTTATCCTTTCCATAATTCAATTCTGCCAATTGACTGTCACCACTGGGCTGGGAACACTGATGGTGCAATTTGCTCAAAAGGTCTACAATTGGGGTCCTACTACCTACACCACCTACTCTGCCATATCCATGGTGCTTTCCATGGGTATTTTGGCACTTCTTTCGGGTGTATTTATCAAAATATTAAAACTTGAAGATTCCACATTAATTTTGATTGCTCAAATTTCAAATTTCACTGCCGATTTAATTCGAGGCACATTTCTAAGTCCTATGGCTTTCTTTGTGTCACTTCCAGTTGGTAATTTTAATTTTCAAATCTTTCTTCATTATCAATTATTTATTAATTAGGCGCTTTAAACGGCTTTGGGATGGTCTTTGTCAACACAAAATTCTCCAAAATCATCCCCAAAGAAGACACAGGAAAAGTGTTTAGTTTGAACTCCACCATAAACTCACTCGTCCCACTGGTGGCTTCCTTGGTTTATACAAACATTTTCACTCTCAGTATTGGCACATACCCGGGACTGATTTACCACTTCAGTTGTCTACTTATGGTTGTAACCATTGGTTTGTTGGCGGTGGAACAGATCTACTGTCCTGTCAAGTCGCATCAACAGCAAATAGAAGAGGAGGAGGATGACAGATAATAAATGATAAGAATGTTTCACAATATGTAGGCCTAAATTGTCCTAAATCTAATGATCAGCTAACTACAAATACAAATAATCATATCAAAGGTTTGCAATTTGATTTAGTTCATTGATGGAACATTGATTGCAAGTCACGTGATCATTAATTCGAATACATTTTAATGTTTTTCTCCATGAAGAAGTTGAACACATACAGCAGGCCAGCGATGTAAATGATGATTAACTTTTAATTTTATAAAATTATATAAATTAGATTTTAATCGATTTATTCAAACAATATGAACTTACATCCATAAACACTTCATTGGTGATCACTTTCATCGGTCCAATGGAGTAGCCAAACAAGTTCTTACTGTTCAATCGTTCGTAGATGAACAACAATTTCAGCTTGTAGTACAACAGTCGGTACGGTAGCATCATCTGGATCGATGAAAGATACTTCTTAGGCTTGTGAACCGACTTGGGAATGACAGCCAGTGAGCAAAAAGCCATTGCCAACAAGAAGAGCTGTAAAATTATCACACTCCACACCACAAACCATTCCATTGGATTCATTAGAACGAAACAGAATCGATATGTAAAGTAAATGTTGACAGGAATTTGACTGAGCAGTGTGCCAAACAGTGTACGAGCAAACACTTGTTTGTTCTCGATTTGAATCATTCGAATAATGTTCACATTCTCGAGCATGTAATAGTCCAGTGCAAGCAAGTCCATTGATGCATTACTGATTAAACGAGGCTTCTTGAGCACCAATCGAGACAACACACTACCGCAATCCTTGAGATGTCTCGAGTATATCAAAGTGGTCAAGGTAATGAAGAAACACATGATCATTGTGTTTCGAAACAGAATATAAAAGATGTACGACAAATAGAGGACATCCAGCAAGCAGAGAGGCCAAACCCAAATTTGGAATGGCAGAAACAACAGTGGGACATAGTAAATCCAGAATATCAACATTAGAAATGCTAAAAAACAAGTTTATAGAATTTAAATAAATTTTAAACCACGAACCTGTGCCGACCAAAGCCATCAGACAAAGTCTTTCAAGCACAATTTGAGCCACAATCAGCAAAATTCGTGTCTTGAGTGACATCTTGGGGAATAATCGGAATTTTTTGCTATACAACTTGCTCAAGTTTACATTGTCCAGGTTTTTCAGCATTTCAATATGAGTTTTCAGCTTGCAATACAAATCGAGAATGAAATCTGGAATCATTGAACTGATCCTGTAGTCCTTCATATTGAAGCGATGCAGTGAAGTTTTCATTTGAAAGAGATGATCAATTTTCTCTTTCGGTTTGTGAAATTTCAGATAATTTTCAAAGCCAACCACGGATATTTCGTAGAACTTTTTAGCAGTAAAACATTGAGGAATGTTGTCGTGGTAGATGGCCTGCTGACCAGCCACAATGAAGAACAAAATTCCTACAAAAGCAAACAAGAAGAATTGATCGTACTGACTTGACTGGTGGGTGTACAAGAAGTGAGCCACCATGTCGCACTTCCAGTAGTGATAATCCTCATTGCTCAACATGACAAAGCAACTCAACAAACGAAATAGTGCCAGCACTAAGACGATTGCCTCGATTAGTCGAATTAGTTTAAACTTCCTCGAGTTGCATTGCTCCACGTTGTATTTGTGGTAAGAGTAGAAAAAGTTCTTGAACGATTCCATTCTTGATGAATTTTGTTGCTCAAAATCCATCTAACAAACTAACAAAAATAATAAAGAAAATAGAACAATGAACAATTTGTGAAAACTAATTTCTGATGAAACAATGGCTATAAATACAATTAAGACAAATGCCACAACAGCAATATTGCTCAATTGGTTGATTAATGATTAAAGTTTCTAATGTTTTTGTCAACCAATCATCGATCGGATTCGAAAGAATTACTCAAATGGCACAACCTGATCTGGCACAATGGATCTTTTTACTTTTCTAGAAAATATTAATAATATAACAGATTATAAATCTGATAGATCTGAGAACATTAACAAAAGAACTAAGAATTTAACTATCTAAAAGATTTAAGATTGAGAAAAACATATGTATGTATCTGACTAATAATTTTCATTTGTCTTCCAACAGATGGCAACCAAATTTGAAATTTATCTTCTTGGCGCCAAATAATCGATCTAGGTTCAATATACAGAAGACGACTACACAAAGTGGCAAGTTGGTTTGTTTCGGTTTGCTTGTTTCTATCGTTACTCACCAAAAATCCTCACGATCACAAACCACATTTTCGATTTTTACAACGCAAGACTTTGCGATTCCAATTACGTTCTGGAAAGTGAACCTAAAAATCGATATTTGTTTTTCTTAAGGCGATTCGATGGCTAGTTAATTAGCCATAAAGCCAAAGCAATTATTTTGGCTATTCTGTATTTGTTGTTATAGAGAGTTGTCAATGCACAAAAATACTTAATATGAATTTTAAATTATATGGAAAATGCAAATTTGAATTAGTTAAATTTTGCTTGAGAATGATTTGCAATTATTGTTTTAATAGAAAGCTTTTATAATCATTCAAGTGGAATAATTTGAAAGTCAGAAAAAGCAGGGCATCACAAGACAAAATAAATTTAAATTAGCCGGAAATTATTTTAACGATTTAAAATTTAATTAAGTTTAATAATTATATTTTTGAATTATATTTTATATTTTAAATTAGATATTTTAAAACAGTTATTAATCTCTTGAAGTTTAAATTAAAAGAGCCAAGAAAAATTCGAAATGAAACTTGGAAAAATATTAAATCTGGCATTCAATCCATTCATAAATGGCATTGAATATTTCTGCGTGTACTTTTGCTTGGTTGAACAGATTTTGTTGTACAAAAGTGTAAAATTTAAATATGGGTTTTATTTGTTAAATACTTTGTTAATGCTCAAGTCGGTTCACTTTATTTATCTGGGAAATTCGAATTCACTCACCGAACTTGGTTATTCACTTCACTATGACATTTTCTACCTCATAGTTCAGCGACCATTCATCAACACAATGGCAGTCCTGTGTACGAGTGCTGTAATCTATCACAATCATGTTCTCTTTTTCAAGGTCAACTATCGACTGCTTGTGCTACTTCGAACTGTTCTTACCAAGAATGATTGTTATCTTATCTCAAACGTATTCAAGAATAAATCAATTTGTCAATTTCTGAAGAAGTTCTTTCGTATTATTTTTAGCTTGTTTCAAAGTTTGATTCTTGTTGATGGTTTAAAAAGGAGAATTTTTATATTATTTCATTCTAAATTTGCATTTATTTTTCAGAGTGTCTCTTTGCGTATTCTCATTCGTATTTTGGTTATAAAATATTTCAATATCGTCTCCAATTGATCAAGAAATCGATTTTAGTTTTATTCTATCACATCATTTGTTATCAACTCTCAAACTTGACATTTTGGCTATTCTTTCTCGGACTCGCGCATGTACAATCGATCAACTTTAGTTGCACCTTGACTTTGTTGGCGATGTTTTACCTCAAAATGAAACAAACCTGTAAACTGTTACTTGAATTAACTCGAACCAAATTAAAATGGAAAGAATATCAACATTTCCGACAGACATTCTTATCAACTTTGAATTTCTTCTTCCAAATCAACTATCTGTACGGTCGATTGTTTTTGGCCTGTTTGCTGGTGTACTGTCCAATCAACATTGTTTTTACCATGTGGGTTGCAAATGGCCTCATTTCGGTGGAACGAGTATTCTTCATAATATTCTTTATAGTTTATCAGATTAATTTGATCTTTGTGATGCATCTCTGTTTGACCTACTGCACCAGACTGATTCACCGTCCATGTCGACTATTGTTTCAACTGATGATTCGAAATCAACATAGATTCTCTCAAATTCGTGGCAGATTATGTTTGTCTAATGACATTGCACTGTTGCAAACAGCAAATCGTTATGGCTTCACTTATGGCAATTTTGGATTGGTCTCGTTGGCAGCATTTTCAAAAGTATATATTCTTCTATTTAAATTTAATATTTTTCACAATCTTTTCAATAGTATCTTATGCTATATGGCAAAATTATGATGATTTCATATAAGTTAATGCAAAACAAATACATCTAGTAGTTTTATTTGTAGGATACAACATTTAAATAAACAATTATTAATAAATTATATTATAATTATGTATGATGTACATATTTAAAAATCAACCATGATGTTTGCTCACTAAGTGATGATCACTAAGATCAATCATTGACTACCGTAACTTCCATTAGTTATTGACCTTATTACAAGAGAATTATGCCTTTGATCTTATTAGTTAGCAAACTGAAAAAAAAATTTCATATTATTGAATTTCAAAAATACAAGACTTCAATGAGTTTTAAAATATGACGATCATATATTAACATATATGAATCATCAATTATAATTACCCATAAAAACTCTCACACAGTTACATTGCAATAAAATGTACCACTAGGGTACGAAGCTTAAGCGTAATAAATCAAAGTTTTTTATAAATATTTTATTAGTTTAATCACTTCTATAAAAAGTATAAAAAGCTTACGACACCGAGTGTTCCCAGGTGGTCACCCTCCCAAGTACTGACTCGGCTCGATGCTGCTTAACTTCGGTGATCGGACGAGAACCGGTGTGCTCAGCATGATATGGTCGTAAGCTGAGGGATTGTTGCCATGCACTCTCTATATGTGACACACATTGGTTACTCAACAAAAGTATAAAAAGCTTACGACACCGAGTGTTCCCAGGTGGTCACCCTCCCAAGTACTGACTCGGCTCGATGCTGCTTAACTTCGGTGATCGGACGAGAACCGGTGTGCTCAGCATGATATGGTCGTAAGCTGATGGATTGTTGCGATGCACTCTCTATATGTGACACACATTGGTTACTGGACAAAAGTATAAAAAGCTTACGACACCGAGTGTTCCCAGGTGGTCACCCTCCCAAGTACTGACTCGGCTCGATGCTGCTTAACTTCGGTGATCGGACGAGAACCGGTGTGCTCAGCATGATATGGTCGTAAGCTGAGGGATTGTTGCGATGCACTCTCTATATGTGACACACATTGGTTACTGGACAAAAGTATAAAAAGCTTACGACACCGAGTGTTCCCAGGTGGTCACCCTCCCAAGTACTGACTCGGCTCGATGCTGCTTAACTTCGGTGATCGGACGAGAACCGGTGTGCTCAGCATGATATGGTCGTAAGCTGAGGGATTGTTGCCATGCACTCTCTATATGTGACACACATTGGTTACTCAACAAAAGTATAAAAAGCTTACGACACCGAGTGTTCCCAGGTGGTCACCCTCCCAAGTACTGACTCGGCTCGATGCTGCTTAACTTCGGTGATCGGACGAGAACCGGTGTGCTCAGCATGATATGGTCGTAAGCTGAGGGATTGTTGCCATGCACTCTCTATATGTGACACACATTGGTTACTCAACAAAAGTATAAAAAGCTTACGACACCGAGTGTTCCCAGGTGGTCACCCTCCCAAGTACTGACTCGGCTCGACGCTGCTTAACTTCGGTGATCGGACGAGAACCGGTGTGCTCAGCATGATATGGTCGTAAGCTGAGGGATTGTTGCCATGCACTCTCTATATGTGACAGACTTGGTTACTCAACAAAAAGTATAAAAAGCTTACGACACCGAGTGTTCCCAGGTGGTCACCCTCCCAAGTACTGACTCGGCTCGATGCTGCTTAACTTCGGTGATCGGACGAGAACCGGTGTGCTCAGCATGATATGGTCGTAAGCTGAGGGATTGTTGCCATGCACTCTCTATATGTGACACACATTGGTTACTCTACAAAAGTATAAAAAGCTTAAGCTTAAGTGCAATTGAACGACAATCTTTGATCAAATCTAAATTGAAATAGAATGCATTGAAATTTCCGATTATGAATTTTTCAATTGCACGATAGAATTTAAATATTTACATGAATAAATTTGATGGTTTGAAACATTTTGCTGTTTATTTATCTCACAAATTACTAACTCTGTTTTGATTCACTAAGATTAATAAATTTATTAAACATAATACACCATTTTAAATACATAAATTTTAATTTCTCAAGTAATATTCCCAGAATATAAATTGAAGTGAAACAAAACAACTTAAATTAATCATTCTTTAGGACATAAATTAATTTAAATATTTTAAAATAATCCTCGATTCAACGCCTTGTTTACTTCAACGCTATCATTTTTCACTTTCTAGTTTCATGTCAGTCATCAACAACATTGAGATCACTTTGTAACCACTTTCATGAATATGCAGCTCATGTAGAAGAATATCTATGAATTATTGAGCGTAATTATTAACGAAACAATTTACAAAAAAGCTTACAATTTGGAACATTTCCGAATTGATCAGATAATCATTGACCAGGGTGAATCCATTTTGATTGATTTGATGATTCAAGATCATCTTGTCCATCTATTAAATGAGATAACTTTATTTTTATTATTCTTCTTCAATAGTTTCTTACCTGAAACAAATTACATAGCTTGATCGGTTTGTTATGTCGTGTAAATTCATAGCAAAATTGTCGATTGGTTTTGTAAATCTGTAAATTGTTGTTGACAATAGAGGAACAGCCAAGCGTGACCATGATAAGCAGTGCCAAACTTTCGAATGTGAAGAATGCAAAGAAGCTTTTCTCAAATGTGCCAATGTTTGGGTTGGGAAGCATGAATCCGTAAATGAGAAAAGTGCCCATCGTGATGTGTCCCATAAAGTAGACAGTGGTCATTGGACTCCAGAAGCAGTTGTACGCTCGGATATCTTGATGCAGATGTCGAATCTCGTTGTTTATGCTTTGAAATTTTATCCATCGATGATGACTGCGACTGTTGAACAGTCTCAAAATGCCATACGTAATCGACTTTATGTCTTTCACTAGAACTTGTTGTTTGATTCGAACGTAATTGACCGTCAATGCAATGTAGAAGGAAATGTAAACCACTCCTGTTTTAAAACAAAATTAATCAATAGTTTTCAGAATATAAAGCAAAAATACCAAACACAGCAAAAATGGCAAACAACGGTAGATTCAGGAAGATAATTTTGTCACGAAGAGAACCAGTGAAATTGTTGTAAGCATTCAGGGTCCAGTAAGTAAAGGTCTGAATTAACGCACAAAGCATTACCAAACTTATGCCAAATCGGGCTTTCTTGCGGAATTGTACAATCTTAGCGGAATACTTTTTAGGCCAAACTAAAGCCAAAGTCTAATTATTAAAGTCAATTTTTCATCAAGATTACCTTTTTCGTTTGAGACCAATTTAACCTCATCATTGCGTTTACCTGTGACCGCATAAATGCGATACTTTGGATCCAAAAGCGGTTTGAATAGCAAAATTCCAAATATAAAAATCTCAATTGACGTGCCAATGTAGAACATGGCATCTGCCTGAAGCCAAAGTTTTTTTGGATAAATCTTACGAGAAATCAAATCTTCCAAACCATCATAGCCGTACTTGAAGTCAGCTCGATACAACACCAACAGATTGTCCACCATATGAGCCACCATTATGACAAAAGCAGGCAAATAGTAAATGTTCTGTTTGATACGTTCACGAATTGGAACACACTTTGAATCTCTGTCAATCACAGGAATATCCTGCAATGAAGCACAGTCTTTGATCAAATCCAATTTGAAATAGAATGCATTGAAATTGTTGGCAAAACATTTTGCCGCTGCAAAATAGAATCGAAACAGAGAATCGATAAAAATTGAGAAGAACATTTTGAGTGAAACGGGAAAGCTGGAATAAGAAAATAACTGTTTTAAATGTACGAAAATATTTAAATATTTAAAATTCAAATTATAAAATTTAAAATTCTAAATTGTACGAAATGTTCTCATCATAATTCATCAGAAGACCTTTAGATGTTTTTGTTTGTTAATTCTTACGAAATCATGAATTATTAAGCAACCATAATTATGTTTCTGTTTCGTTACATTCGCATTTAATTTCAGTGTAGGTGGGAGAATTGCTTTATCATTGAGTTTAAATGTAGTCGTTTTTTAATGGTTAAATGCAATTTTTTTTATTGTTCGGCTCTCAAATCAAGAAAAAAATGTCTCAGACTTGACATACAGTGTATGTCATACAGGAACATTAATCGCAACTTTTAATTAATATAATATATTATTAAATATTTATTTATTCAACAGAACGTAAACTATAAATCATATTTAAATTACAACTCATAATTAACTCAAAAAACTGAAATGTAAGAATTTGCCTCTATTTCTAATTCAGTTCGTCTACTTCATAGTTCGTTGTTACATACATTCTCGTGTCGGATTTAGTTCAAATACGAACTTGGTATGCACCATTGCAAACCATAATAGCCCGAATTGCACTCTATCTTATGAGCACCTTCATGAATATGCAACTCATGTAGAAGAAGATCTACATAAAAAGTAAATTTTGCAATTAAAATACGACAATTGCACCGGAAACTTACGATTTCAAACATTTTCGAGTCGATAAAGTAGTTGTTGATCAGTCGGAAGCCATTTCGGCTCACTTGATGGTTGGAAACCATTTTGTCCATCTATTTGCATTTAAAAATAAATAAATAAATATTTCACAATAAAGACATTTGAATTTATGAATTACCTGAAGCAAATAAATCAAATTTGGTCGACAGTACTTGCTAAATGCATAACAGAATTTGCGATTGTTCTTGTAGATGAGTTGATTGTTGTACGCAATGATTGAACACTCGTACGTGATCATAAAGAGCAACAACAAACAGTCAACAGTAAAGAAAGCAAAGAAGCTCTTCTTGAACAAGTCCACATCCTGATCACTGTAGATCATTCCGTACAGCAGAAAGGTACCCATTGAAATGTGGCCCGCAAAGTACACAGAAATGTACGGACTCCAGAAGCGATTGTACGCTCGAATTTCCTTGAAAAGTTGAAGTATCTCGTTATTCAACCGAATGAACATTATCCAAAGGTGTCTGTTCTGTCGAGTCAGTGGTCCTAGGGTTCTATTGCCGAGTGACTGGATTCGATCAACCAGGATGTGTTGCTTGATTCGAATGTAATGAACAGTGAGGGCGATGTAAAAGGAAATGAAGATCACTCCTGCAATTAGAAACATTAAAATATTTTTACAAAAAAAACAAATATACCAAAATCTGAAAATAATGCAAAGAATGGCTGATACAGAAGAATTATAGTGTCCCGCAGGGATCCATTCGAATTTTGGTACGCATTCCAAGTCCAGTAAGATCCAGTTTGAGCCAATGCAAGGAACATTATGACACTAATGTCAAATCGAGCTTTGCGTCGAAATCGCAGGATTTTCTCCGCGTCTTTTTGCTTCCAAACTAAACAATAAAAGTGTTAGACCCAATGATATAGTTCAATAGTTCTTACATTTTCCATTTGAAATAACTTTCACTGGTCCATTCTTCCCATCACCAACTGCATAGATGCAGTACTTTGGATCAATCGACGGTAGAAACAGAAGTAGAGCGTAAACGCTCAACTCAATGGTAATTCCAATGTAAGCGACTCCATCAGCCTGGTACCACAACTTAGTCGGAAAAATCTTCCTCGAAAACAAATTCTTAGCACTCTCGAAACCATACTTGAATTGAACCCGTGCCAGAACCACCAAACTGTCAATATGCGTCACCACCAAACACACAAACGGAATAATGTAATAAATGTTTTGTTTGATCTTGTCCTTGTGTGGAATGCGTCTCGGCTCCGAGTCAATCATAACGGGGACATCTTCTAGAGTGGCACAGTCTTTGATCAAATCCAAATTGAAGTAGAATGCATTGAGATGCAAAATAAAGAACTTTGATACCGAGGAATAAAGTTGGGTGACAAAACGAATCACAAATAACACAAGTCTAAACATTTGGAAATTATTTTCAGCTACTTCCATCGGCAAATTTCGAAACCAATGAACTAACTGAATGAACAGCTCAACTGGAACGGCTTTTTAAAGTGACAATGGGAACAGCAACAAAAATTTCGAAACCGGATCAGCGGATATTTATTACCGTTTCGCGTTAATTGTTTTCAATAAAATTAAACAATATATTTCGAAACAATAACCTAAAGACGTAAGTAAGAACAATTAATGTCATAGTCGCCTTGAAAAAAGACACTTACCAGGAATTTGGTTTAATTATCACAGAGTGGTTGCTAAATTTAATTTTATCATGAAGTTTTATGTGCTTTTCTGCTAACATTTCAAAATGTACCATCTGGAACATATTGATTCTGCATTTATTGTGTGAACTTATAAATTAAAGTAAATTAATTACCATTCATAAGAATGCACTAAACCAGTGGGGGTTTTAAAGATCAGACGACTTTAATTAAAAAATTAGAAAATTGTTGTTGAATGGTTTCGGATTTTTTCGGTACATTGGTCACTGAACAAAAGTGCATCATCGGTGCTATTCGTTCAAAGTGTCTCCATATTTCAACTTGTCCTGGTATAACAAAAATATTGTGTGCGTCTTTGATTGCATTTTTTGCTTCTTTTTGAGGACATAAATTATTCATTAAAATGTTGAAATAAAATCGTGAGAATATTTTTTTTACTCGCCTTAAGATTTAAACAGAATTCAAAATTTTATCAAATAAAATCCTGGACACTATTGATTGTGAAACTTTCCCAACACGAAAATCCATTTGAAATTCCAATTAAATTAGATTACGAAATCCGATTTATAATCAATAAATTTGACCGAATTAATTAAAAGTTGAAATATAAAAATATTCTTAAATTTAAATATTGAATAAAGTGTTTAAAAAATAAAATGTTTACGTGACATAGATCACGAGAGAGCATTAAAATGTAAACTCAAGATCAAGATTAAACTTGTAGATGTGAGGCACTGAAAGTTAAAATTAATTTAGATCAATTAAGATATAAAGTAAATTGTAAATTAATTAGTAGGATTATTGATATTAAAAGTTAATTAATTTGATCTTGGGTATTTGCTATTCAATTTGACATATAAAGCGAAAATCAATGTATCATTCTTTTATTTTTAAAAGCAAATTGAAAACATCAAAATGAAACTAATCATCGTTGTTCTGGTGGTCTTTGCTCTTGGAGGTAAGTTTAAATAGATTTATATCATAAAACTATTTACATTTGATTTTTTCATAGTTACCTTTGCCGACAAGCATAAACACGAAAATGGCACTACTCACCACGAAGAGCATCATGAAGAGCATCATGAAGAGCATCACGAGCATGAGGAACACAACAAAGTGGACAAACACTCCAAAGAAGCCTTGATTGCAAAAGGAAATGAATTGTTAAAACAAGCAGATGAAACTGTTCATAAGTTGGAATCACTAAACCGAACTCAAGAGGCCAGTGTAATCAAAACTGAAGAAGCCAAAATCAATAAGTTGCTGTCAGATGTGGAAACTACCAATGCCAATGCAACCAGCCAAATTACTCAACTTGAACACGAACTCTCAACTGCCGAACATCAATTGAAGCATGAACTCAAAAAGATCGATCATGAGTATAATTGAATTTGAATACTTTATATGTGATTTGAATTACTAATTAAATTTTATTTCTGTCAATTTAACATCAAATTAAATTCTACAAAGATTGCCTTATCGTGTGAGCACCTTCATGAATATAGTAGTCATGTAAACAAATATCTATTGGATTCAAAAGTATTACAAAATGATTACTTTACAAGTAAGATCTTACAATTTCAAACATCCTCGAATTGATAATGAAATTGTTGATCATACGAAATCCATTACGACTGCCTCGAAAGTTGGAAATCATTTTGTTCATCTTCGTAAAAGTGGATTTAAAGTTAAAGAATTTAAATTATTCAACTAACCTTCAACAAATAAACCACTCGAGGTATACAAATCCTCGAGAATAAGTAACAGAATTTACGATTGGTCTTGTAGATCTGAACATAGTTGTTTGAGATGACCGAACACTCGTACGTGATCATGAGCAACAGGAAAATGCATTCGATCGCAAAGAAGATGAAGAAACTCTGCTGGAAAAGGCTCAACTGCATTTGACCAAACAACAGTCCGTATAGAATGAAAGTGTCCATGGTGATGTGACCCGCAAAGTAGACACTCACATACGGACTCCAGAAACGATTGTACGCTCGAAGTTCTTTGTTCAATTGCAGTATTTCCTCGTTAATACTGCAAAAGCTTTGCCATAGATTTGCATTGGTTCGTTTTGAAGGTTTCGTAATTCCATTGGTGAGCGATTTGATTTTGTCCAACAAAATATGCTGCTTAATTCGGGTGTAGTGAACCGACAAAGCAATGTAAAACGAAATGTAAATCACTCCTAGTGAATAAATATATAAATAAAAAACATTTAATGTAAGAAAATTCATTGGTACCAAAATTGGAAAACACCGCAAATAAAGGTTGAAATGCCAGAATGATTCGATCTCGTGTGGTACCATTTGAATTTTGGTAAGCATTCCAAGTCCAGTAGGTGATGGTCTGAGTGAATGCACACAGCATCACAACACTGATGACAAGTCGAGCCTTGTTTCGAAATGCGACAATTTTGTTTGCATACTTTTGATTCCAAGCTTTAACAAAAATAAAATAAAATCACCAACATATTCAGACACTAAATAGACTTACCTTTTCCATTTGAAACAATTTTCACTAATTTGCTTCCTTTTTCACCAATTGCATAGATGCAATACTTTGGATCGATTGCTGGCCTAAACAGTAACAGCGCAAAGACACTCATCTCAATGGCGATTCCAATGTTAATAATTGCATCAGCTTGATACCACAATTCCTTGGGATATAGCTTACGGGAGAAGAGATCCTGCAGACCATCGTGCGTGTATTTGAACTTGACTCGATAAAACATTTCAAAATTGTCCACCATTGATAGGAATGGAATCAGGTAATAAATGTTCTGATTGATTCGACGCCAAAATGTATTTTCCAAACTTTGTGGAACATTTTCAATTGAATTCACATCTTTGATTAGATCCAAATTGAAATAGAATGCATTGAAGTTTGCTGCTAAAACTTTTGATACGTATTTGAACAAGGAAACTGACGAATCAATTAGAAATCGTATAAAACGAAACATATTTGGATGTTTTCTTAGAGCGATTCCATTGAATAGTTTCAATCGAATTACTATTTAATTTGCATTAACTTAAATTAACTTTAAATTAATTTTCAAATAATACTTAAAGGTCTCATGACTCATTAAAACCTTGTAATTATCATTAAAATGGAAACTAATTAAAATTGTTTACTTCATACAATGCTAGTTAAAAATGTAAATTTTGGTTGAAAATTCACGGAATTAATAATTTAAAAATAATATAATAATATAAAAAGTATAATTAAAAATTTTAATTTTATTATTTTAATTTTATGTCAATAAGACAGAGTCCGAATTGAGTCGCACATTAAACATGAGAAATAAAATTTAGAAATAACTTAAACACCGGTCCAGGTTGATCCTTGTAAATTTCATGACCCGCCACGTACAAAACCACAAAGGTTAATTCTGTTTGATTGTTGAAGAGATACTGCTGTTGGTGACCAACAAGTTTTCCTTCACACATCCAAGGACTGTTCGACTTGAGTTCAGTTGGCAGTTCTGCACGAAGGTAGTCCAACAACCTATGAATAAGAAAATAAATATAAAGATTGTTTTAATCCTTGAATCGTTATTACCATTTTGAATTGATATAACTAGTTGCTAAATCAGCATCGCCATTGAGGATCAAAATACGAATTCCACTTTCGAGTAATTGTCGAACTTGATGCGAGACTACAGGAATATCCTTTTGGTATTTCCTAAAGTTGTCAGGATTGTAGTATTCCCAAGTCTTGGAATGATTGCTGACTTTCAGTGCTTTCATGACCAATTTGTTTCGTAACCATTCTTGCCATAATGGCACTTTGCTTGTTGCATCATCTTGTCCAGTCATCTTGTACACGTTGTACCAGTGGAACGATTGTACTGTACGATGTAAAAATGCCGTCGTATAAAAAGCAACAAGAATCTTTCGTTGAACAGATGGGACATTCTTGAAGTGAACAGAAAGTATTTGGACAACAGACTTCGGTCAGTTGAGTCCAATCGTACTGATCGATGAGGCCAAGTGCTCGAGCGTGCTGCAATCGAGCCGATCTTAACTGTGAGTTATTGAACACACCACTACTGATGAACACGCCTGAAATGACATTTAATGTTAACATGAAATGATGTAATGGATCATATTTACCTTTGAAATTCGCTAGAAACTTGCTTTCGACCAATTCAACACCCAAAAGAAGATTATAAATGGATGCATAGCTTACTCCGGAAAGATATAAATGGTTATTCTTGAAATTTTTCGTAGAAATTCTTGATTGCCCCAAAATTGTATTTCGCTGTTTGAGAATCATTGAATAGGTTATCTACTGGCATATCTTGGTAGGAAAAGCCGACACAAATAGGCGTCTCGATGAAGAGGAAGTTTGCTATTTTACTTCTATCAAAGTTTGTTGGGTTTCGGGTTAGAGTGCGGTTCTCATGTAGTACGAGTGGTCCAAATATGGACAATGCTCCAGCGAGCGAACTACCACCAGGACCACCACTCAACCACAGCACCACAGGATCGTTGATCCAGTTTGACGATTGAGACTGAAAGAACCAGTAGTAGAGGTAGCTTCGTTCGTCTGCCTTGAGATAACCAGCGTAGTGACCAATCGCGGAATAGTCTCCATCGTAGTTGGGAAGCGAAGTGACTAGATCGGATTGACCTGGGAACGATGATTCACTGACACTTTGGGACGCAGCCAAGACAATGCTGACAAGAGTGGTGATGAATAAAAGCTTCAACATTGATGACATGATGGCGATGGCAAACAGTCGGACAACTTGTGAGGCAAATTATTACAATGAAGGTGAGATGAGCTCAAACAAGACAACTGTGCAGACATCCGAACGAAGTAACACTAGAATGCCTTAGCCCCACAGGTCATACTTAAAATCATACTTGCAGACTTTTAGTTATAAACAAGCAAATGGAAGAGAAAAACTGTGATTATACTAAAGTTTGCAATGGAAATGAACTTTAGATAAAAGAAACAAAGAAAAAGCACATTCAAGTGCGACACTGCTGCCAAAAGTAAAACGAGCTTTGGACGATTTCTTACACTGAGAAAATTGAGATTACATATAAATTTATCTTAAACTTAACTTAATGTATCCTTCACATTGAATATATTCTATATGTTTGGGGTGAGTTCATTTGAATTATATTTTAAATCTGGTCCGAACATGAAAACAATATTTTTAAAAGAATAAACATTAAATATTATAAATATGAATTATATTATTTTAATTTATTGTCAATACAGCTTAAATAGATTTAAAAAATCCGTCAGTTTTAGATGCACAGAATTTGGTCGCACATGAGAAATAAAATCCGAAAATAGCTTATACACCTCTCCAATTCGATCCTTGTCGACCTCATGACCCGCGCCGTGCAACAACACAAAGGTTAATTCGGTTTCCTCATAGGAGATGAAACCCTGATAAGTGAATATCCACTGTTGCCGATGACCAGCCAGCTTGCCTTCGTACAACCAAGGACCGTTCGACTTGAGCTTAATTGGCTGTTCAGCTCGAAGGTCGTCCAACAACCTGTGGGAGAGAGAGAAGAAATTCATTGTGAGATACTGACTCGAGTACACTAAGTTAGTTACCATTTTGTATTGAAATAACTTGTTACCAAATCGGCGTCGCCATTCACCATCAATAATCGAATTCCACTTTTGAGTAATTGAACAACATGATGCGACACATCAGGAATGTCAGTTTGGTGATTCTCAAAATTATTATGATCGTAAAATTGCCAAGCCTTGGAGTAATTGCTGATATGGAGTGCATTCATGACCGTTTCGTTTCGAAACCAATTTTGAAATAGATATTTTCTCACTTCAATTCTCGTAGCATCCTGTCCGGCCTTCTTGTGAATGTTGTAATAGTCGAGGGATCTACTGCTTAAGTCCTTGTCAATTTGAATGATTAAAGAGATACACGGATTGCCCTTTGAATAGACAGGACATTCTCGAAGTGAGCAAAAAGCCTTGGGACAGCAAGCATCGGTTAGTTGAGTCCACTGGTACTGATCGATGAGGCCAATCGTGTGAGCGTGCTGCATTTGGGCCAACATTGCCAATGATTCATCAAAAAGCCCACTACTGATGAAGATGCCTACAATGAAATAAGAATAAAGACACATTTTAACATTCTTTGTAATGATGTAATCGATGATAGTTACCTTTAAAGTTCGTTAACTCACTTTCAACCAGCGCGACGCCCAAAAGAATATTAAACATAGAAGCATAGCTTACTCCGGAAAGATAAAATTTGTTATTCTTAAGGTGAGGAAATTTTTCGTAGAAATTCTTGATTGCACCTAGATTGTGTTTTGTTGTTTGAGAATCAGAAGTTTGGCTGTCGGCTGGCGAATGTTGATAGGAAAAGCCGACAGAAACAGGCGTCTCGATGAAGAGGAGGTTTGCTTTTTGACTTCTATCAAATTTCGTTGGGTTTCGGGTTATAGTGCCGTTTTCATGCAACATGATTACTCCAAATGTGGTCTGTGCCCCACCAAGTGAACTACCACCAGGACCACCATTGAGCCACAGCACAACAGGATCGGTGATCCAGTTCTCCGATTGAGATTGAAAGAACCAGTAGTAGAGGTAGCTTCGTTCATCTGCCTTGAGATAACCAGCGTAGTGGCCAATCGCGGAATAGTCTCCAGTGTAGTTGGGAAGCGATGTGACTAGATCGGATTGACCTGGGAACAATAATCCACTGACACTTTGGGACACAAGCAAACTAATGTTGACGAGTGTGGTGATGAATAAAAGCTTTAACATTGATGACATTGTGATTGGTACAACCAGAGAGGCAGATTATGATGAAGAAAGCGAGCTGAGTTAAGCAAACAATTGCAAATAAAATCAAAGACGAATGTGCAGACCTGGACAAAGTGATACTAGTGAATGTCTTAGTCCCACAGGTCATGATTATAGTCTTTTAGTTATAATCAAGCAGATGTGAGAGAAAAACGTGATTGTATACTTACGTTTATAATGGAAATGAACTTGAGATAACATAAATAAATTAGTCACTTTTATAATCAATGAGTTACTTTTCAAACAGAAATGAGAAAGCATCAGAGCATCAGCGATAAACGTTTGAGCATATTAATTTGCCAATGCAAAGTGTAACGTCCTGTTTGAAAGAATATGCCTATATGATTCATATAATTATTATATAAAGTATATTTTCAATATTGAATATATTCAAAGTCAAATATATTTAACATCGTTTGAATTATAAATCTTTCGAATGAATGAACAGAATACTTTTAATATAAAAAAAGATAATCATTGAGAAAATATGAATTTTATTATTTTAATTTATTGTCTATACAATTTAGATTATACGAATCAGTTATAATTGTACAGAATTAAGTCGCACATCACACATGGGAAATAAAATCCGTAAATAGCTGAAACACTTGTTCAAGTCGTTCAGCATCAAGCCTATGCCACGCGCCGTGCAACACCATAAAGGTCAATTCGGTTTGATTAAAGAGGTACTCTTGTTTCTGACCAGCAAGCTTTCCTTTATACACCCAAGGACCGGTTGACTTGTGTTCAATTGGCAATTCATCTCGAACTTTGCCCAAAAGCCTGTGTGTGTGTGAGGGAGAGAGAGAGAGAGAGAGAGAGAGAGAGAGAGAGAGAGAGAGAGAGAGAGAGAGAGAGAGAGAGAGAGAGAGAGAGAGAGAGAAAAGCATTGTTAGGTATTGACTTGAGTATACTAAGTTAAGTTTGTTACCATTTTGCTTCGATATAGCTTGATGACAAATCGGCGTCGCCATTCAAAATCAGAATTCGAATTCCACTTTCTAGTAATTGACAAACATGGTGTGACACATCAAGAATGTCAGACAAGTGAGTTGGCTTTTCATTAAAATATCCCCATACAGAATCCCAAGCCTTTGAATAATTGTTGATATGCAGTTCATTCATGACCGTTTCGTTTCGAAGCCAATTTTGCAGTAGATTCTTTTTCGCTGTCTTTGTTGCATCATCTTGTCGGGCCTTCTTATGAATGTTGTACAAGTCGAGGGACTTCATCAAGTCTTCCTGAATTAAGTTGCGTAAAGTGCGACAATATTGGTAATCCAATACTGAATGGATGGTACATTCTCGAAATGAACAGAAAGCCTTGGGACAGCAAGTTTGGGTCAGTTGAGTCCAATCGTACTGATCGATTAGGCCAACCGTGTGAGCGTACTGAATTTGGTGCAAGATTGAGTTGTGGTAATCGAACACACCACTACTGATGAAGACGCCTACAATGCTATATGTTAAAATCTTTTGTACGATGATGTAATCGATAATATTTACCTTTGATGTTTTTTTGAAATTCGTTTTTAACCAGACCAACGCCCAAAGGAAGATTATAAATGGAAGCATAACTTACTCCGGATAGATAAAGATCGTTATCCACCAGTTGAGGAAATTTTTCGTAGAAATTCTTGATTGCACCTAGATTGTGTTTCGCTGTTTGAGAATCAGAGGTTAGTTTGTCTGCTGGCAAGTGTTGGTATGCAAAGCCGACAGTAAAAGGCGTCTCGATGAAGAAAAGATTTGCTTTTTGACTCCTATCGAAATTCGTTGGGTTTCGAGTTAGAGTGCCGTGATCATCTAAATTGAGTGGCCCAAATGAGGATAATGCTCCAAGAAGTGAACTACCACCAGGACCACCATTGAGCCACAGCACCACAGGATCGGTGATCCAGTTCTCCGATTGAGATCGAAAGAACCAGTAGTAGAGGTAGCTTCGTTCGTCTGCCTTGAGATAACCAGAATAGTGACCAATCTTGGAATAGTCTCCAGTGTAGTTGGGAAGCCATTTGACGAGATCGGAGTGATCAAAGGACGTTGATTCACTTACATTTTGGGACAATACCAAACTAATGTTGACGAGAGTGGTGATGAATAAAAGCTTCAGCATTGATGACATTGCGATGGTGAACATATAGAGACAATTAGATAAAAAGTGTCAATGATGAAGAAGGCGACCTGAGTCGGTCAAACAAATGCGAATAAAATCAAAGACAAATGTGCTGAAGTCTTAACGAAGTGACACTGGAGAACGAGTAGATTACAATGGCTAGTGAGCTTTACTTAAATAGACATACATGTTGGTAGATGACAACTTAAGTTTAGTCCTCACATAAGTCACCTTTCAAACAGAACGTTACTTTTAGTAGGGCAAACGCAGCAGTGTGATGCATCAGAGATAAGAGTTTGAACGAGTCACTTTAAAAATCCAAAATGTGTAACCCATTTTTGAAATATGAATTATAAAAGATAAGTTCAAAATGGCAGTGAACTTTAGCATAACAAATGAAAAGTACTCTCAACTAAATAATGCTAAATACTGATGATTTCTTATCAATTGCACATTACGAGATTTCATGAATTTTTAATAAAAATATTTATCATGTAAAAACGGGAAATACTACTGATCATACTTCACAAATTGAAATACAATAATAAAAGATTAAAAAGTTGAATGAAGACATTAATTGGCAGAACCATTCCACCAGGAATGGATGATACAGCTTAGGCAATATTCACTTTTGTCAAGTTGCCTTATTACATTTTGCCGTCTTTCTGCAGCCACCATTTGATCATCGGGTCGATCTGGATTAATTTGAGGCCTTTGATTTAGTTGTGCCATTTCGAATGCATTTCGATCAATGTTTTTATAATGCCTCATACAGTGAAACACAATATGAATCGTAGTTCCAAGAATTGTGAAGAAAGCACACAACCAGAAAAGCAACGATGACAAGGAAAAGTTTTCAGAAGTCGTCTTGCCATCAATATAGATGTCTGGTTGGGTAGTACTCGTATACGGAACAAGTCTAGCCACTTTGGTAATATTGATTGGTCGAATAGTGCTGAGCATGCAAAAGTCTTCATAATCGTCACATGATTCGTCGTAGCCAATGCCCAGCAGTTTATCAGTTGAATAGTCAAATAGAGCAGAGCCATCAGTAATCTGTTAACGAAAATAATGAAAACTCGTCTTATGTAAAATAAACTTACCAACAACGAGTAATCGATTGCATGTGATCTGTGAAAATGATCGTCAAATAGGTAAACGAGCGAATCAATTCGTGATCGATTGGCAATGGTCGACTTGATTGCAGTTGAACTAAAAATGGGACAATCGTACATCTGATTCTCATATTCCTGGTCAAGCGAGACGAGTGTGTTCAGTTGAATCAGTTTGAACTCGTCAGTAGAACTGCAGGACCATTCAGACAAATTTTCGAGTGATAATGATGGCGCAACCGAAAGCAATCGAGCATAGCGAAACTGTCGATCTGCTGGTTGAGACTCGTTTCGGGTGGTAGTAACTTCAAACTCATCATCAACAGGGGAAAGTTGTAAGGAGGCGTAACCAACAGACTTTCGGGCACGTGTACAATTGACGTCGTCGTGTCGCACAATACCTGAACTGATCACATTTCGAGTAATCGATTTCCATTTGTCAGCGTTTCGTTTCTTGACATACTGTGTGAACGTTACGCTTTCTAATCTGAGAAATAAAAAATAAAATAATTCAAATATGCGTTTCCAAATTTTCAATGTCAACTTACGGAATACGAGACAGACAGCGAGATGAAGTGATTGCCAAGTTCCTTCCCACCAGCGTTGCAGTACAAATCTTTCGAGTCTTTTCATTACAAATGCGAGCAATGTACGGATAACCATCCCAAGGCACTTCACTCAAAATATAGTTGAAATCTTCTGGTTTCTCTACATCAAGAGCCTTCGTGGACAATGTTTCATTAATAAAATAATTTTCCAATATGGGATCTTGATAAGCAAATTTTGCATCGTTTCCAAGTTCCGCCTTTAGAAGTACCTCCAAATCTGGATGAAAATAACTTGCAATAAAGACAGGTTCGAGAGAGTATGGCTCGTGCCGAGTAATGACTGCCAGTACATTCTCCGTAATGGGATCCAAGACGGGCGCTCCCCAATCGTATGGTGATAAATATGTTGCCTTCAGTGGGACGGCAAATTGATGTCCTGGGCCATTCAATCGTTTACTGTACTCGATCATGTCAATGGTGGCAGTTTGCACCTCGGTCGATTTGGTATAATAGTACTTTATAGTCTTAAATCCAGTCTTAAATAGTTCAAGCCGAGAATAAGACTCATCTCTGCTAAAACTGGCAAACTTTACAAATTTTCGTGGAATAAAACTATTGAATTCAATGTTCACCGTTTGAATATGACGAAATTGTTCATCTTCAAAGCTGGCCAAGTGTAGAATTGCAATGTGCTGGTGCGGACCAATGAACGAAATGTTGGTCACGTTTCGAGTAGTTTCCAACAAGATAGCCTTTACAAATGATGTATGATTCACTTGTAGATGCGTGAAATTCAAAGTTCTAAAGCCCAAAAATAATATTGTAAATAAGTGCAATTGAAACGAATGACTTACTTGAGGCGATCTTTGAGGCAAGTGCTGGAAGTGATTAGTCTGTTCCGTGTCACAAGCGAACCAACACAATGTACTCTCAAGTTCAAGTACACATTCTTGACCATTGCCATGAACTGATTATCACCAATTTTGCCTGTGAGACTATTGATTCGCGAGCCATCATCTGGTGGACACTCGAGGTTTGGTTCATACTTGACTGCCTTCACCACATTGATCGATTTGGTCACTTCGGTTCGACAATAATTGTTGAACGAAAGACGATTAACACACCTTTCTGCAAATCCAATCCCAAGCAGGTTTCTAGATTCATAGTCCAGTAAGGTGGCACTGCCATCGAACAGGGTTGAGTAGTCGTTTGAATGAAAATTGTGAATGCCATTGTGGTAACCACTGTAGTTGGTGTCATACACACGGCCGATTGGATTCAGTGGATAAATGCCAATGTTCACATTCTTGGTAGTCGAATCAAAGATGTGACAGTCGTAGACTTTGTCGTGGTATTGGCCATTGTACGTTGCAATAGTGTCGAGTTGAATCAGTTTGGGCTTTACATTGATATTGCACTTTGGTTTAGCAAATGAGACAAGGCTAACATAGTAAAATCTTTTGGTTTCTTGATTCAATTCGGTTGGTTTCAAGCCGGTTAGATTCGTGCCGGTTAGATTCGTGTCGGTTAGATTCGTGTCGGTTAGATTCATGCCGGTTAGATTCGTGCCGGTTAGATTCAATTCAGTTTGACTCGTTTTAGTCTGATTTGATTTGGTTTTATTCACTATCGTCAAGTCATATTCGCCTTGAAAATCAAACGAGGAGAGTCCCAGAAAGATGTAGTCAATGTGCACAGGACCAGACACTTCACCACAAGAACGATGCTCAGGAATCCACCATTTAGTGACATGCCGAGTGAACAATTTCCATTCTTCTGTGATGCGATTTTGAGCATAATGTGTCACTACAAAAGTGTCATTCAGACCGCCAGTGGTACTGCAACAAAAAAAACAAATGTTTTTTAGTTTCAACCAAAAAATCAATTTACACAAGTGCTTACCGATCAGTGATACATTTCGGCGTAGTGACCACCGTGTTATTGTCCACCAAAGTAGCACTGTAGATTTGTTTGGTTTGACTGTTACAGACTTGAACAATGTAAGGATGATCCGTCCACTCTACTTCACGCAGAGTGTAACTGAATTTTGCCGGTTTACTCACGTTGAGTCGCTGATTGTAAGTGACGGATTCGTCTGTATGGCTTACATTCAAACGCTGTGGGACATAGCCATCTTCTCCAAAGTGCTTCTTGATAAATTCCTCCAATTCGGGATAAAAGTAAAAAGCAGTGTACACAGACTGCGTTAGAAATTCAGGATTCTTATCAATGACAAAGCCCAAAAAATTGTTCGATTCCAAATCGAGGATAGCAGCAGCATAGTCAGTCTGAAATGTACGAAAAAAATATCGAATAATGTCATAAAGTCAAAAGTGAATCAAACCTTGTCCATTGTGCCGCCGTCATCGAACACAATGCCGTACTCAAGTGAGCCATAGTACATTTTCATCAACTCGAGTGAGACAATGCTCGCATTCCATTTCACGAGTGAATCTTCACTCCAGGTCAAAATTCCTAACCAGTACACACCGGCACTGACCAGTCTCACTTTTCTTGAAGCATACCGATTGATCTCAATCTTCACTATTTTTGGCTTTGCATTCAGTCATATCGAGAGGATTCAAGTTAATTATGGCCATTTGTCGGTTCAGATCATTTTCGTAACCATCCATGTAGGTTATGCTTGTGGCATTACGTCTGACAAAGGATGTTGTCCCGTTCTTACAAAAGACCGGATGACGAACCTCGACTTGAGTGCTAACAAAAAACATCTAAAATAATTGTCAATTCCACATTTTATGGCTACTTACCTCACGTTACGTCTCTGATCATAGGTGCAATAGGCCGAAGTGATAACCTGATTTTGAGTAACGAGACAGCCAGAGCAAGTTTTGAATTCATCTTTTTCATACGGTTTCTTCAATCTAGAGACGAAAGCCATAAACGGATAATCACTTGTTTTCCAATCAATCTCATCATGTTCAGCAGCTTTACAATCGGTGGGCTTGGCTTGTAGGCAAAGGACGATGATCACAAAGCCAAAAGCTATCATATTCGCCGAGATGCGGGAACGAACAGAGCCGTCCATGGTGGGAGATGGTGAGGTTGGTGAAGGGAGTAAATTTGATGTGATGCGAGTGAAGAGGCACTTTCAAATGACGAGACAGCTAAATGGGCGAGCATGACATCGTACACCAATTTATATGACAGGCGAGAGGGCAAACACATAAAGTATGTGCACTTGCTGTCACTAGAGTTGTGAAGTTGTTAAACTTTCGATGAAAAATGAACTTTGAGAGGTAAAGCAAAGACAAACACAAACAATGACTAATTAGAGTGGCTCGCGCTTTCTTATCAATGACTCGCAGCTGCACACATCAATTTAATGTTTCAACTTTGTTTTTTATTGATATCAAAATTTAGCATATTTTATTTGTTAAAATATGAAATCAATCCAAAAGATCAATCTTTGGCTTGTTGAGTTATCAACTCGTCTTTCAACAATTGGTTGAAATATTTACGATCTATTTTTCCAACCGAAATTCGTGGAATCTCCTTGACGAACACTACTCCACCGTTGAGTCGTTTCATATATCCCATATTGTCTAGAATTGAAAAATGATACAAATCAATTTGTTTAAGGTAATTGTGTCATACCTTGTACATATTTGATGATTTCTTCTTTTGTCACATCCTTGCCATCTTGGTCCAACTGAACATAAGCGCGAAGATGTGCCCCTTCTGTGGCATGTTTGACACCCACAACACAAGCACTCACAATCGCTGGATGTGTACTCAGAAAGGCTTCTATTTCTGCCGGTGCAACCGACCACGACTTGTACTTGATCAACTCTTTCAATCGATCTGTGAGGAATAGATTGCCATCCTCGTTGTAGTAACCAACATCACCCGAGTGGTACCATCCGTCACTGTCAATCGTATCACGAGTAGCCTGTTCGTTGTTCAAATAGCCAACAAAACATGCCGGACCACGGAAACATATCTCTCCCTGTTGGTTAGCAGGTAACGATTTGCCCGAACCAATGTCTACAATTTTCATTTCAATATTTGCCAAAGGCGATCCAAGATTGCCTGATTGCCATGGTCCATTATTGGCCACTGCACCCATAAATTCAGTAGCTCCGTACAGTTCATTCATTTCAATGCCAAATTTGTCAATCAATCCATTTGCAACATTTTCACCAAATTTGCCTCCGCTCGTAATCAATGCTTTCAATGATTTGAGATTGGCTGTTGCATTTCGTAACATGTCCACTCCATGAATGTAAGCAATCAAAATATAAGTGATTCCATACTTTTGTACAGCTTCGTACACCACACTTGGAATCAGCGAATCAATAATGACAATTTGCATTTGTGACAGCAGAAACACGCCCGAAAAATAAGTTCCAGATATATGACCAAATGGACAAGCAAAGCCGGCAATTTCACCCGAGTATTTTGAAAAACACTTTGCTTGAAGTGAATTCTGAATTGAGGATATGTAACTTCTATGTGAGAGAATTGCCCCTTTGGGCAGTCCAGTCGATCCAGAAGTGTAAACAATTGAGTAGGGTTCGGTTGTTGGATCTTTGACTTCAAAGTATGGAATCTTTTCAAGTAAAACATTTTCCTTCGAGTCAAGTTGTACATAAGATATTACTTTAGTCGAATCAAGTAGATCTGGAACTTCATCTGCGTCCATCAGAATCACCAACTTTAGCCGCGTAATAACCTCAGAATTACTAGAGTCATTCAAAATCTGTTCAATAATCGGAAGCTTTGCCTTGGAAACAATCAAAATGGAAGCACCACAATTGGCAAGTTGTTGAGCCGTCTCGAAAGCTCCATTTGAAGGCTTGTTTGGTGTGACAGGCAACCCCAAGTATGCCATCGCCAGAGCAAGGACAAAGTACTCGAGACTGTTGTCTGAGAAGAACATGCACAAATTGTCGGATTTAATTCGATTCTGAACCAATGCATGGGCAATCTTCTTTGCTTGATCGCTGTATTGACGATAAGTCAGTGTACGAGCAGTACGAGCGTCAATCTGCATAAATGAAACGATAAAATCATGTAATTTATAAAAATTTATTTTTATTACCAAGGCAATTTTGTTTTCATTTGTAGAATTAATAATTTTATTTATTTCTCGATTAAAATATTCTCCAACTGAAATGTTCGGAACTTGAGTTCCTACAAGTTTCGATTTGATAATGTATTCGGACATGTTCTTCGTTTTTTGTATTGTGAAGACTTTCGTTGGATTTTCATAATATAACCAAATAATGTTTTATATACTAATATTTATCATCTTTGTTCATGCAATCGACTCGATTGTTATCACCACAAATGAAAATATAAACCTTTTGAAGGCCAAGCAAGCCAGGCAATCTATTCGAAATGCAACTTGCATATCGATCAGTTTGTTCAATGATTTCTTTGACAAGTTCGGAACTAACTCACTGTCAGTGTCAGCTCAATTTTTTCGAGTACGTACAAGTAAACAAGTACGTGCGTCCTAAATCAATGTTGAATTAAAATAAATTTTTTGAAATTCTAAAATAAATTAATTAATGTCTCACTATTGATTATGTAAAGTAATTAGCAAGTTGGTAAAAGTTGGTAATAATAATGACGCATGAAACCACGTTATCATTAGCAAATATATAAATAAAATTTAAAATTTAGTTTAAATTTAGTACGCTGAGTTGCTAATAAAATATTTAAATTTTAAAATGATACTTTTAAAAATTCTACAAAAACTTCAAAATTGTTTTAAATCTATTTGTCGTGCAATAAAAATTCATTTTGGCCTACTGTTCTATTTGTTGGACTCGGTGAAAGATGATTTTGATAGTAATGTTCAAGTTAATGAATATTCTAAAATTCATTTTATGATTCCGTTGATATCAATTGTCGGAATTGCGGTGGATTCTATTTGTCAAATGGCCAAAGTGGATTTCGAATACACATCAAATGGAATACCGAATCTGTATGCACACAAAGTGTTTCCAAAACAATTCTGGCAGTACAGTGACATTCTTGTTTGTGTGACCTTCACAATGTCGTTCATCGTTTACTACAATTTGATGTTTGATCCAATGTTGGAGAAAAAATATCTTATGCATGTGGTAGGTAAGTTTAAATGTGGTCTTGCAAAAATTTCTCAAAATGACAAAGGTAATTGTGTTTATTTAAATTAAAGATTAGTTTTAAACCCCAATTTGAAATATTCAGTTTTGAAACACGAGGAATGCAATCGAATTTACAACTTCCGTTCTAAGGCTCATTACATTAATCTAATAGCGATTTGTACCATCACAATTTTCGCCGATCTATTTCTACTGAGTCAACTTTATTGCAATCAAACCTATTTCATTCGTGATTTTGTCATTGCGATCTACATTGTTACAGTTTTCAATTATATTTTATATGGTAAATAATTTATTACTTATTTTAACTCATTTGAATATTTTATTTTTTAGCTGCCTTATTTTTTATGAATTTCTTTATTATAAACGCCGGATACATTTACATCAAACAGAAATTCCGCATAAATCAATTCGACAAATTAAAAATGAAATTACTGAAAAATACTTTCAAATCAAATAAAAGAAATGCAAAGAAGAATTTTACAATATATTGGAATTCGTTTTTGAAATTTAATAAAGAAATTCAAAATTTTTACAAAGAAATATCAGCTTACAATCACTTTTGGTGTCGCTATTTGACCATTTACTTTGTGACTTGCATCATTTCCACTTGCTATTTGGCGTACTCGTACTTCAAGTCGGACATTGATTTTTTGCTCAAATTTTGCCTGGTTTTCTTTGCTGCTGAATTATTTTTTGTACTATTGGCACTAACTTATGGCTGTGCACTGGTCACATATCACAACTTGACACTTTTTAAAGATATGAGACAGTTTTGTATTATTCTATCTTCAAATAGTGCTATTTCTTGTAGGAAACATATGCTGGTTTGTATTGATTTTGATTTAATGTTAAATGTTAATGTGCAAATTTAATGTTTCAGGTTGATCAAATCGAATCAAACCAAGGACACATCTCAAGAGTTGGATTTTCTCTACTCAATGATTATCGGATCAATTCGAAAATGTTTGAAATTGTAAGATGAAAAAGTTTTAATGTCCAAATTTTATTAATTGATTTTTCGTAGATATTTTCATATATTTCTTTAATATTTATGATGATTGTTCGGAAACAACTTTAAGATAAAAAGATAAAATGCAATCTATTCTATTTGTAATTCTTTGTAAATTAAATTTTAAAATATGATAAACATGACCTAAATATTAATTATTCAACAAAAATTCGTTGCACCACCACACAGTAGACTGTTGGCCCCGGGTGCTTCTTGTACATTCGTAATTTTTTGTGCTTTGGATTTTTTTGTCGCAGAATGTGACGAGTTTCGAGGTCTTGAACAGCGGGAAAACTTTGCAATACATCGAAGCTTGAACTGTAAGTGTACCACTTGCCGGCTTCTACTCCTCCATCCACACATTCAGTTCCATCGGTAGCCACCAGGGAGGAGTTGGAGCATGGACTGATTGGTGGTCCGTAGGGCACCTCGATTTTCTTGTCTAGCGCTGCGGGCACTCGGGCAATGATCACTCGTTCTAGATTGGGAATAGTCACGTTGGGTCCTATTTGAATGTTGCAAATTAAATGAAAATTGAATAGCGCTTTTCTCAAGACTTACTAAAGCGAACAATGAGATTCGCTGGTGCGCCCTTCTTGAGGAGACAAATAGAATCGGTTCCATTCACAGCTGGACACTCGGGTGAGTACACTTCGATATCCACAGAAACGTGTGGGTTTGGTAGTTCATCTGAGAAAAGATTATTATTATTATTTATTAGAATCGAAATTTATTCAAGTCATTAGAATCACATACCACTGCATGGTCTCCAGTTTGTTTGCATTCCAAGTGAGGGCTGTTGGGGTTTTTCCTCTTCGGCCGACACCTGAAGTTGTGGTGCCACCAAGACACAAATAACAACACCGCAAGCAAACAAATCGAATCGCATCTTGATGCGCACTTGCAATCAATCGACAAATGACGGAAAATTGCCAATTTTACTGAAAAAAAAGTTGAATTAATAAAATTCGTTAATTTTATGCAATTTAAAGGGAAATTTAAATTAATAATTTTACTTACCAAAAAATCGAATTATATTGTCGTTGACGGATACAAAAGCAACAAAAGTCAAAGCTCACAATTCAAGTTTGCCTTCGAGTTGGCTTCGTCTTGGGTGGGGTAAGCCTGTCAAAACCAGTGATTCGGCTGATTAGATTTCTGTTGATTGCTCACACAAACACTCAAACATTGCTTTGGCATTGAAAGAGATAAAAAGAAGAGGAGTCCATTTTCATTTAGACTTGAAAAAGTCATACGATTTTTGATTTATATCGAGGTTAACACTTTTTATGTCATAAATCATCGAATTTTGGACAATTTATTGTCTATTTGATAAGATTTTATCTTGCGGCCTTGATATAAATATTTTTTAAAAATAAGAATTAACAAATTAACGAGAATAAAGACTGAAAGTTTAACGTTTAAGTAAATTTAAAATAATAAAATAGGAATTTAGAGAACAGAATAGTTATTATTCTTATTGCCATTTGTCAAAGCAACTCGCGTTTTTTCCTTTTTAATGTAAACACAACCCAAAACTGGCTTTCTGACAAAGTCCCAAAGTGCAAGCGAAGTGTCATCTGCCCTTATGCACATCTAATCACCAAACCAGTGCATCAACACTCATATCGCACCAGTTGACACTCCAACATTTCATCTGTACATTCAAGCAGCACCGCAAAACCCAAATCGCCTTTAATCACTCAAAAAAAACCTCCAAGTTGGTTTGACTAAAGTTCATTTATTGAGAGTGTAATACGTTCAAAGTCAGTGTGTTATCAGTGTTGTGCACATTTACTTGTGTGTGTGTGGTTTGATTTATCGAGGCTTGGCGCTGTTTGCTTGCATCAAACCGGAGAGTCCGAGAAACGCGATACAGCGTCCAAGTATACGCTCTGATCGTCATCGATTGAAATGGCATACGCGAATGGCTCTGGTTCGACTTTACATTGCACCAATTGTTTGTCTTTTAGCTCGTTGTACAGCTCGGGCAATTCGGTGCGAAGTAGTTCGTTGTAGTGCACCGTGAAAATCGATGGCAATTCCACAGGGAAAATGCGATGAGGTGGCGATTGGTCACTTTGCTGAGGTTCCACTTGTGAAGTGTACGGCAAACTGAATTGCATTGTACGTGGGTCGAAAGCAATGCCCAAACACAGTTCGTACACTTGCTTTGATTCGTCGTCGTACAGTTGGTTCGCTTGTGGCGCCGACTTGGACTCGTCCTTGTTGACACACATCTTGTCTTTTGGCTCAAAGCGCACTCCATTGATAGGAACAAAAGCCAGTCCCGAAAGCATGTGCAGTATTAGGCCAGTTTGGACGTCGAACAACGAATTATCACTTGACAGGACATACTTTTGTTCTGGAAAATACTTTGGGAACATCAGCGGCTGCTCGGAAAGCGTTGGCACCATAGTAATTGGATAAACCAAGCCGTGCACCGTAGGATTCATTATTTCCTCATACTGCTTGCGAGCTTGCTTGAATTCCTCTTCGGGTGTAGTCGAGGTACGATGCACAAAGACAAACAGTAAGGGAACCAAAATAATGGGCGCCAAAACGGCCAAACCGATGAGAATGCACGCGAGTACGTAATAGCTCACTGTCTTCTCGGTGGTGACCCAATCTTGCTCACCGTCCATCATGTCATCATAGCCATCACCAAGATTGCCTAATTGGTCATAGGATTCAGACTGACCAAGTTCGTTATAGTTGCCGCTTTGATTGACCAGCTTGGTGGTCACATTCACTTCTTGATTGGTCACTTGTTGAGGCGCACATGTAATCTGCAAACACAAATAGATCACTATCACAAAGATAGAGTAGAAGACGCGCATCTTGAGGTGACTCAGCAAGACAAATAGCGATAGGATACGTATAAATCACATTTATGTATTCAAACATTTTAGTAGTCATTTAAGCTTATTCGGTCAATTTCGAATTCGATATTCAATTTTGCAACGTGTAACGATCAACTTCGATAAAACAATTTAAAAATAGTTAACCAATAATGTTCACTTTAAATAATTAAATATTTTTTGATACGCATGGATCAATTTAAATCGAATTAAATAAAACATTCTACAAAAGAGTCGAATTTTCAAATCTCAGTTTACTCTATTTACTCACCTCTAATCAGTCTAATATGACACGCAATGAACAATTATTATTATACTCTACTATATCTATAGACAGGTGACTAATTAAGCAAATTAAAATGCAATTATTAACGCGGAACTGAGTTGCCTTATTTGAGGTCATCTGAGGGCACGTGATATACTTTGTGGCATTGGTTGAACGAATGTCAAGCTTCACGATAAGAGTTATTATCATTTGGGCAATCATCAAGCTCATTTGTTACACAACGCATTACTTTCGCTTTTGCTGCATTCGTAATTTATTTATTCAATGTATTCTTTTATGTGATAAAAGTTGGTTACTTTGCAATTGTGATTGCAAGTTTGTCTCTAAATTTGCAAAAAAAATTTTATCAATATACTTACATGAAACGAAACTATCTTTGATACTTTGATGCTACACGTGTTGAAGCTGATTTGAAGTTAGCCAAAGGAATTTTCCTTACTTCTCATTCAATCCAAATGGAAAATTATTTGTTTGATGATATAATGGAAATTTTTTTATGTGACTGATCAATTTGTGATATATAATTATTGTCCAACAAATATTTGTGCATCGTGAGAGATGAAAATCTCATAAAATGGAACTCTTATTCGACATAGAAATTGAACGCCAGAAAGTTGAAGATCTTCGAGTCAGGATTTATGATTACATAGCTACAAATTGTTCAAAGAATATCAGTGTCGATGATGTTCGCAAACGAATTGAACCACCAGAAAAACGTGCACCATCATCATCGGAAGATTGCAAAACTTCTGATCTAATGTTGAGACGTTTGTTGATCTGCACCAAACCGGCTCACAATGTGGACGAAGCATTGAAATTGTTTGTGGAAACATTCAAATGGCGTGCTCAGCACAATCTACCCGAGTTGAAAATTGAAAGAGTGATTCCACTCGAGTTCTTCCATGTCAATCCTTTCCTCGTTGATGGCTATGACCGAAAAGGTAACAAGTTGTTCATTGTTCGAGTGAAATTCTATCGAAAAATGCCAGAATTTGATGTGCTTATCAAGAATGGCTTGCTCTACATGCTCGAGCAGTACGATTTAGAATTTGAACAGGGCAAATTTCAAGCTGCTACCATGGTTATGGATCTTCAGGATTTTGATTATTGGGCAAATTACAATTTTGATTTGCTTCGATTTGCGGTGCAGAGTTTTTTCAAGTACCGTGGATTGACTCACTCGGTGTTGGTGTACAAGTTTCCGTACGTTTTGGGCTATTTACTCACACTTGTTGAGTCGTGGATTGCTGCAGTTCGGGGATTCCATCACAAAATGATTCACCTTGTCGATGATGAGAACATTGACCAATACATCGAGGCCGATCAAAGACCTCACTTTTTGAATGGCACACGGCTAATCAGTCAGGAAGTGCCCGAAAATGTGGTTCCATTTTCCGAAATGATCAAATGCTTGGTCAATGATAATGTTGTTCAACACAAAAATGCTCAACGAATGAGTGATTATATTGATGAATTGATGACTCAAATTGGTGATTAATTTTGTTATTTGGGGAGATAATTTTACTAAATAAATTATTTTTGTCGCTTATTATTAAGGGATTATGAAATTATTGAATGGCTAAATTAATTATTTCGTTTTGCTATTTTACACTTAAATTTTATTATTTGATCCAATTACAATAATAGTACCACCGTTCCCGTATTTAAATTAAATAAATTTTCCTAAGTTTAGAATCGAACCACTCGGACGACTTCAGTCGGTTATTATTAATAGCTCAGAAAGGTTCTTGACATTTAAAAATTGTTTATACCTCAACCTTGAAACAAGCATAAACAAGTTGATTCCACAACAATTTAGGAAAGCAACCGAAATTCAATATTGACAGATAGACTAATGATTCTATTTGACAAAATAAGTCTTGTGCTCCAAAGGCTATTAATCAAAAATGTCATTTATTAAATTGAAAACAAAATTGTTTTGAGCAATAGTGTTATATTTCAATGGTTTTAGTTTTATTTTCGAAATCATCTTTGCAATTTCCAAAATAATCGAAACTAAAAATGTCCAAGCCCATTGATTTGCGACGATTACGACCAATTATAAATGTTTTGATTCCAGTCAAATCAATACATTTCATTGAAGATTACTTTGAAATCATTGAACGAATTCGAGGTGACAAAGTTACCAGAGCTTTGTTTAATTTATTGTTTTTGATCGTATTCTTGAAATGGTTTCATTTTGTATATCTGGGCCTTGAATCGTCTTTGACATTCGTTGATCGAATAGTAATGTTTGACATGTTTTTCACTTTCATTCCTCGTCCATTTGTGAATTTATTTGCCTCCAATGGTTGTGTATTCATCATCTACACCTATTATCACTTGTATTTCGATTACAATCAAACTGTGAATCGATTACTCGAAAATATTCTCATCCATGGAGATGTTTCGTTTTTTCTTTGCCCAACCTACAAGAAAACATGTCTAATCAATTTCTTTAGAAAATTCTATTTACGAATTGTCAATTTATTCTATGGACCTATTATTGTGTTGGATGCAATGTTTGTCTATGTTCATTGGAATATGTCCATTCAGATGATTGAGAATTATCGTTCACTTTCGAATTTATATGACATTATCCAAGTCACATTGTTCCATTCGTTATCGGCAATTGGATTCTGGTGTTGGATGTTTTGCATAATGCATGCAGTTATTTTGGCAATGACGTGTGCTTCCGTTTATCTGGGAATTATTTCAATCAAATTTAAACAAATCAAACAACTTCTGGCAAAATTAGTCCAATTTGGTTTGACTTCAAACAATTTGTTCAGCTACAATCGAAAATACATTGAAACGTTGGTTTATTTTCTCAGAGGAAACTGCATGTATGGAAGTCTCTTTGTCGCATATTTAATTTCACACAGTCCCGCCAATGTGTATCTCCTCATGTGTCTCGCTCAGGGTCATGTCGAATCGATCAGTCGGATATTTATTTGTACATTTATATTTCATGAAATATCATTCATATTTGGGGTGCACTTTTTCCTTACTTTCATCACACAACACATTCATCAGCCAGGCCGAGTTTTGCTCCAACTGATGGTTCACAATCAACACAAAGTGGGCCATTTTCGGAATAAACTGCGACTCAATCATTTGATTGTTGCAATTCACACACAAAATAAGTATGGCTTCACTTATGGCAACTTTGGACTAGTCAAATTGGAAACATTTGTCAAGTTTCTCTTGCTTTATGGCAAATTCTTAATGATTGGATTTAAGTTAATTAACAAGTCGTATATTTAAAAGTTTATGAATAAAATTACTTATTATATTTATTGACCATTGTATTAATTAAATTTTAAATAAAATATTTATTTATTAAGTTTTAAATTAAGTTTGATATTAATAATTTACTGCATAAAATCGAAAAATACAAGAAACTTTTCAAGGTCTGTGTAACTTTTAATCATTAATTATTGTTTCGAAACATATATCCGAAAGTGAATTCGATAAATTATTGAATTGCAAGTTTTAGTAAACTTCTAGTCAAGTTGAAATTATTAATAATTTGGAAAAACAATTCCATAAAATTAATTATACACATAAGTGAAATTAACAAAAATTGTAAAAAAACAATTCTGTTTGTTCAACCTTATTGGTTTAAAAATGTTCAACATTAAGAATTTTATCAAATATTATTTAAATAAATATTTTGACTTGAAAGAGTACAGATGTGTATTTAATGTACTGCTTCCTTTTAAGTCATTGAAATATTTAGCTGATTACTTTGAAACCGTTGAGAAAGTGACCACTCGAGCATATGAACCAACTCTGTTAGCATTTAAATTGATTTACGTTATACTCGCGTACAACATTGTCCATTTCGCATATCTCACATTCTACCCCTCCAACACTGACCTTGAGATAGCACTCAACTTTGACATAATCTATTCGCTTGTGTACAAATGGGAAGCAAACATTTTTGTCTCATTAGGCGCTATTCATGGAAGTTACAATCTGTATGTTATCTACTTCAACTGCAATCACAAAGTCAATCGACTTATCCGTGAAGTACTGCTTGAGAGAAATGGTGAATTTTTCATTTTTCCGGAGTACCAAAATCGAAATGTTCTGAAAATGATAAACAAGTTCTATTTGAAGTTTGTTAATCTGTTTTACAGTTCTGTGCTTTTGATGAGTAAGTAACATTTGAATGAATAAATGAATAAATTATCCATATTATATATTTTTTCAATAGATTTCTATATGTTTTATTTTTACTGGAAATATTATTCACAAATTTATTTGAATGCAACCACTTTGATCAAGAACATTCTGTATCACCATTTCAATGCAATCTTTTTTGGTGCATACTTTTACTGCGTCTTCAACACGTTTGCTCTTATAATTATTCTTGGTGGCGTATTCTTGAAAATAATTTCAATCAAACTATCACAGAATTATGAAATACTAACCAAGATCAAGTTGAACCGTTTTTGGTCAAGGAAATTAAATTTCTTTCGTATAAACTACATTGAAGCTTTGTTGTACGTTCTCAGCGGCAATAAAGTGTTTGGCAAGTTGTTTGTGTTTGCTCTTGTGTCTCAGTCGCTGCCAAGTGTATTGCTGCTTATGTGGGTCATAACTGGAGTTGTTTCGCATCGGAAACTAATTTTCATTTATGCCGTTTTGGTACATCAAATGATGAATCTATTCGTAATTCATTTGTATCTCACCTCAATTACAAATCAAATTCACCAACCAAACCGTAAATTGACTCAATTGATGGCAAACAGTCAGCATAAATGTGGAAATGTGCGTGTTAAGTTCAATTTGGCTAATTTAATATTTGCATTTCATACTAAAAACAAGTATGGATTCACTTATGGCTGCTTTGGACTGATCAAATTGGAAACTTTTGTAAAGGTTTGGGATTTTAAAATTGTCAAGGTTTTAATTTTAATTTATTCTTTATTCAGTATTTAATGTTGTACGGAAAATTTCTTATGATTGGATACAAATTAATTAAACATTTAAATTAATGATAAACATGTAATTAAAATGTTTGTACTAATAAAATTTATCCTGTATTAAACTGCTCCACAATATTCTCAATCGCCAAACAAGCCTTTTCTCTTGCTTTTGCCAATTCGTTGTGAAGCTTTTTGCAACCTTTCCTTAAGTTTTTGGTCTTTCATAACCTTCTCGATTGCATTCAAAAGTTCTTTGTCCTCAAAATTGTAAGTGTCAATACGAACTCCCCAACCCTTGTCCTGAACGCGTTGAGCATTGTCAGGCTGATCGTAAAATATTGGCAACACAACCATAGGTTTGCCAAAGCTGAATGCTTCCGTCAGAGTGTTATTTCCACCATGCGTAATCACAAGATCGACAATAGGCAGAATTTGTGTTTGTGGCACAAATGCCTCACCCCACATATTGTCAGCCAAGTCAAACTCTTCATGTAGAAGGCCTTTTGCTACAATATAGAAGTGCGGAGTCTTGCTCAATATTGAAACCATTTTCTTCATCAAGGCAATGTCGCACGAGCCCATCGATCCCAGTGAGAGAAAAATCAATTTGTCATTAGGTTTCATCTTGGCACGCAATTTTTCCGGAAGCTCAAATGTGCCAGGCTCATATCGACAGAAAGCGTCGACTCGTGCAAAGTTTTCATGGATTTTAATGACATCGTGGTAGTCCAATTCCTCCGGATATTGGTAAATGTTCAGGTGTGGAGAGTGAGGCACAAACACTTGCCGCTCAACGTATGGGTAATCGAACATTTCCGAGAGCTTTCGTTGGTAATTAATTGTCATTTCGAAATGAACAACCATGGAGACTTTCCTATACTCTTCCCAGTCATTCCGGTCTCCATTGATTGGTAGACCTAAAAAATAATATTAAATAAAATAAACTTACGATTAAAACTTACCAGAAGTAAAGGGAGGCAGGTCGAGTGAATCGAAACAGCCAACTGGATTACTGCAAAACAAAAGTGCCCAAGGAATTCCCGCATTGATTAGACAAGGCATTATAATGTCCGAGTCTAATACCAGAAAATCAGGTTTAATTTCCAGTAAATAAGCTTTAGCTTGTGGCTCAAAACGGACACATTTGTTGAAAATGTCCTTATTCTTTTTAGGAACTAGTGTCTTCATTTTTTCAATAACAGGAATATTGGAGAATATTCCATTGTCAATCATAAATTGAATGAACTGCCTCACAGGGTTTTCCACCGAAGAATTTGTTTGAGTGTATGACTCCTTTAATGGACACAATTTGAAGCCATATTTAGCAAATTTTGCACAAAATTTTTCATTGCCCAAAAAGTACACTTCATGGCCGCGTTGCATCAGCACCTGACCTAAGCCAATGCAGGCGTTTTGAGGGCCAACTAGGTCCATCATATGAAAGCAAATTTTCAGTTTACGAGACATGTTGGATAAAGGGGAAAACAAGTTTATTAGTCAGCAAGTGATGATCAAATGTTCAGAAGAAAATAAAAATAAAATGTACTATTATAAAAATGTCATAAACACTTGATAAAGCTTAATGTTTCGATGTGCAAATTGCTCCTCAAAGAAGAAAGTCTCCCTCCTTTTATAATCTTCTTCATTTTTGTCTGTGATAACGTGCAAATTGTCATTTCATGCCAAAAGTCAATAATTTCTCTTGCGACTGTTACTAAGGCTACAATTAGGTATTTATTTGTCCAACAATTGTTACTAAATTAGATACAATTGACAAGGGACAATTCTTATGCAAATGTAATCAAAGAAAATTACTTATGCAGTAAACATCTTAATAAATACACTAAAACATAACAACCCCATTTATAAGCAAACATTTTTGTTAATTAATTTCTATAATTAGTAAATGTGTACACAGCAATAATAAATTTCATTGTATTTCGGTAAAACAAACCAAAACTCAAGACAACAAAATAAGGTATAAGCAAGTTACACATTTCAATTCAATTAATTGGCAAATTTAATCATTAAAATACATTTGATTAAAATTAAGGCAATATTTTATAGTTGTTGTTTAAAGTTGTGTTCATTCTTGATTATGTACATAAAGAATACGCTTATGTAAGACAACATCTGAATATATATAAAATTTACATTAATTCCTATTTGTGTTTCATGAACTTACGTAATAGAAAGTCCTTGAGGTGATTCGATAGTTGCCAAACAAGCGGAATGAACATTCGCGCAATGAACGATAATCATGAAGCATTTGAATCTATTTCAAAAGAAGTTATTGTTTCATTTTTCATGTGAATTAATTCATTACCTTTAACAAATGTCGTGGCAAATTTGATTTTGTTCCACGCTGAATTAGAATAGACCTCTGATAGAGCAATTGAAATTGATAGTTTTGTTTTAATATTCGCTTGTTGAATGATACAATTTGAGCGCACAGATTTATGAGAGCAAATTCAACAACAACAATTTGGACTGCGCAAAACAGAAACAAGATTCGCAACAAGAGTGCAACAGAATTGAAGAACAAAAATACGTAAGAAGAATAACATTGGATAGTGATGAATGCCATGAACATTATGGTTAAATAAGTTTGTCAATATGTTGCGTAGGCATTTTGATTCAAGCGAATGCGGTTGACCGCATAATTTAAAGCAATCATTTTTCGGTAATATATATTTCGCTTTTGGAACCACAAATTTTGGGCCTTTTTGAATTCAAGCCTAATTGCTTTGATTTCTTGGTTTAATTTACCAATTTGTAGGAGAAGAGATTTTTGCTGAATGCTTACGAGCTTGATGGCCAAAATAATGTAGAATGAAAATCCAAAGAAACCTATTTGTAGATATATAACAATTAAGAAATATTTTTAAATATTGTACACACTTACAATGACAATAAAAGAATATGATCTGTGGATAGATCAACAACCAAAATAGCATTGACAAAATTTTAAACAGAAATGCGTTGTTCAGGTAAACATTTACATACATGAATGCCGCAGCTACAACAGCAAAAGGTACTTCTATATACAACAATGCTTTCTTTGCTTTATTTCGGAATGAACACATTATAGACAAATCTTCCCGATCAATGCTTTCAATGCTGTCAAAGTAAATAAAGTGTTGTTCCGAAATTGGACATAAGAAGAAAAGCTGGACATAAACGCAATCAAATGGATGACGTCTGATAGTGGCCAAATTTGTTCCGGAAAAGTGGCGTGAATGTAGATATATCTACTTGAGAGAATATCTGAAAAGTTACTTCCATTTGACGACAAACCCAATAGTCCATAAATTGCGTTGATCAATAATATCACCATAACATACAAATAAGGCAAACTACGAGGTTTGATTTCCTTCTCACGAACAATGTCCACTTGATCATAAAGTGAAGTAAAGAGACAATTTGCAGCGGAAACAAAAACTTTTGATATATTCAGCATATTTGATATATTTTTTAGACTTGAATCATATCTCAATAGATTCAATTTTATTCTTCTGAACTTTTGCTGACACGATAAAACTCAAACTATAAACAAACTAATTAAAACAGTAACAGAGAAAATCTTAAAAACAAACTAATTATGAGAACAATTAATATTCGAGTAATTATAATTTTAATTGCATTTTCGAATTTTAATATCCAAGGTTGAATTTGTTTTATTGTAAAATTTTAAATAATTTCATTTTTTAAATTTTAATACTACGAGCGATCTTCCGAGTTAACGAACCAAAGTGAGCATTGACCTTGAGGCATATTGACAATCGAAATCAAATTAATGAGTTGTGTTCATTCTTGATGTCAATGAAGAAAGTCGTTCTAATTAAAAACTCGGTAATATGCTTATGAAAATTGAACTCCTTTTCTTGTGCCGTAAGTTTTGAGGTTTCTTTGATTAAAATTTTGTAGCGTTTTATTTTCTGGTTTAATTCACGATTTTTTCGATAAGCGATTTCTGCTGAATGCACACAAACTTGCTTGCCATGATAATATTGAAAGGTAGTCCAAAGAAACCCAGTGTTAAATGTAAGCAACAACTTAAATTCAATAGTTTGAAAATTGTTGAATGAATTGTTATTTTAAATATTCAATTTTATTACCCAATTTTTAATTGGGTTTATTAGAAAATTTAAATATTTAATTTAATTTAATTATCGAGAGTAATTGTGTGTCAGTCACAAGCCATAACCAAGCCACTAAAATGCATTACTAACATTTGTGACATTTGCTGAGTCCATAGACCGCTTGGCAAACCGCGAAATGAGCGATTTTAGTCCGAACAGAGCCACAAAGGATAGTGATACACTAAGAAACGTACTATAAACTATAATATATGGCTCAGTGTCAATGTACAGACCGATCACAAAAGGGGCCAGCACCCTAGAGCCAGTACTCGAGAAAACGAGTATAGAACCCACCATGTCGGTTACCACAAAACCGTGCTTTTCAAGGAATGGAAAGAAGCTTGGGAAAGCACTGGCAAAACCAGCGCCAAGCATAATAATTCCAATGGCAAAGAGAGGAAGACTGCTATCAGCGAACAGGTAAACCAACGAGTTGCCAATGATAACGGCAATTAAGTCGAGTAAAATCATCGTGCCAGGTGAGAGTTTGAGTGCAATTAGGACGCTTAGACCACGAAATGTGGTGTACGATATAGCAAGCGAAGAAGCCAACAGGGCGGCATCGGATTCGCTCATGTGCAATTTTGTCTTGGTGGCAAAAGCGGCAGAGAACTGAAACCAAGTTCCTTCTGAGAATAGAAACACAAAGAGGAACACACAAGAAGAGAAGATGACCAGATAACGAACACGTGACGAATTAGTCGTACTTGTGGTAATATCTCCAGTGGATTCGCTTTCAATTTGGCCAGTTTGGTTTGAATCAGTTTTCTTGGCTGTGTTAGGCTGGTCGTATGGATACATCAAGAAGAGAATGAAAAAGCTCATCGAGGAAGTGAGCACAACTGTTGAAGCAACTGTGTATGGCAGTACTAGACAGTTGGATAGAAATCCATCTCGGTATGTGTATGCATTGCGCAAGAATGGCTCCGAAAGCAGCGGTCCCAGAATAGTTCCGACACCGTAAAAGAAGTGCAACGCTTGCATGAACACATTGCCAATGTCAATCTTGAAACTCGATGTGTCGATGTCTGTTTCAACTTCATTTGTTGTATAATTAGAGGAATTTTGCTGCTCCTGACCGAGTCGGTTTCTTCTTTTCTCCTCCATCTGTCTTCGTCTTGCGGACCGAGACCACTGTTCATTAATCCACACATTGATCATCACAGCAATAGCAGAGGTGAAGAAACCATTGAAGAAGCCATTGATACAGAATTGCTCAACGGAGGTCCAGTGGGGCACTAGAAAGATTGTAAGTGCTTTCATCACTAAGCATGAGAATAAAAATATCTGCCGATTGACGTATTTGTTGGCAAATCCATCTTGAAAAAAAACATAAATTCATCAATCAAAAACTGTCAAACTGACTCACTTGTTAATGTCCCAAAAGTGGAACCAATTGAACGGGCTGGAAATATTAATGATACATGTCGGAGGTCGGTGTCAAAGATTGTGCTCAGCTGTATCAAGGTAGGATTGAATATTGATGAACAAAGACCCTTAAGAAATAAGGTTGGTGAGATACAATAGAACGCTGTGTCGCATACTTACTATCGAAAGAAAACAAAAATAAAGTGCACAAGTGTAGATGATATGTTTTCGTTTGCGCACTTGTTCAAATGTTCTTTCAGTGTGCTGCTCATCTTGATTAATGTGGTGATCAATCAAATTTGAGACCAGTTCTTCGTTTTCTTCTTCTTCTTCTTCTTCGACAACAAGCCTCTCAGTAGACATTTTTAATAACTAAACCACAAAAGTCGATCTTAAAGCTCAATGCTGATCCAATGTCACCTCATAGATCAACGTAGATTGGACTCTTAACAGATAAATGGCCGTTTTGGTAGCACTTCTAACACACTGGCACTGATGTACAGTGAAATAATCTTTGTACACACGATAAGATCTATTTATTTAGATTGTGTAATCAACAAACCAACTTAGCACCCAGTCAAGTGATGCGATTATGTCAACTAAGATAAGTTTGTTATATATAACTAACTGTATACTGCTAACTAACTAAATGAGTGCTCATGCAAGACAGATAAGTCTGGCAATTAGCTTTAGCCAAATGGCAGTGAGACTATGAAAATGAATTTTAAGATGAGTTCAATTATTACAATATTTCCCAAGCCATATTAAACATTAATCATTTGTGACAATCATGTAGGCATACATCAGGACTTCGCCATAAATTAATAAACCCTTAAATAAGGACAAATATGTTTGTTTTTAAAAATCAGAGCAATGAAATGTAAAAGGCTTACCTTTGCAAACGAAGACATTGTAACCAGGCCAATGTGGCCATATGTTAAGCCATACTTTTTATCGCAATTTAGCCTTGAAATAGTTAGAGATAGTTTGAAACGAGTACGAAAATCTCCAACCAGATGCTGCCGATGGACCATCAAATGGGACAAATAGCTCACGGAACGATAGAGCTTTTTGGTTGATAGAGCCACAAAGAAGTGTATTGCACCAATGCCAATCAATTGAAATATAATGCACAAAATGATCATATATGCCAAAATCAAGGGAAACTTTCCGAGCATCATAGCCATTGTCAGATAGGCATTGACCGGAACATTCACCACGATAAAGATAAGCCATATTTTGCAAAACAATCGATTTGCCAAAAAGATCAATTCAAACAAGCGAATGTCGTTACGGACAAATTTGTTGACGAAGGTCAATCTATAACTTCGTTCACCAATTGAGTTTATCAGTAGATTTTGATTTTTAACAACAAGAATATTGAGATAAACTTGTTCCATCATGGAAAGTGATGCAATCAAAATTTGAACATGCGCAAACGAGTAGAGTGTCATTGCTTGCATTTTGAAATTGAACAAATGTAATATATAATACAGCACACTCCATGGTAAATTTTCTGCAAAATAGTTCCAGCGGTTGTATGTTTCAATCAGTAGAAAAACGTACAAGTAGACAAGACATAGTCCTAAATTTAATTCAAATAGGAATAATTCAATTAAATTATAATATGGAATGTCTACTACCTATAGCAAACATAAATATTTGTAATACATTTACAAATTTAAAGGAAAATTTGCGAATAACCGCAAAATCTAGTTCACTTTGACTTAGTGATTGAAAAGCAACAAATTTAGAATTGCAGAATGTTGATCTTGCTGATGCAGTGTTGAGCGTTCACTCTCAAAAGAGACTTGCACGTCAAGAATTAGGCAATCATTTGTGGAGCTTACAGCAACAATGTCAGGCTTAAACTCTTTCCCGCGAGAGTTTCGAACCGAGAAGTTGGTGAATACAGTCCAGCCGTGGGTCTCGAGGTGATCCGTGATGGTCTTCTGTGCTTCGTTGTGACGCTTGCGATGCATTCCTTAAATGTATCTGCATTCGGAGAGTATGTGCTTGAGTGTTTCTAACTTGCCACAGCGATGCCGACAGTAAACTGGGATCGACTCAAAACCAGAAGCTCCAATGGAACATGTGCGCATGCGCAGATAACTTACAAACAGGGGCCCAGAGAACCAGGTATTACCTGCTAGATGGCGGTTTACTAAAGAACCTGCTACGGCGAAGGTGGATTGGCCTTTGAAATTTCGGATACACTCTAGATCGTTGGTTAGCCTTGCCTGGTTATCACGGTAGAGTGGCAGGATTCTTTCAATTTGTTTCATTTTCTTATCAAACCATACCGAACTTGAAACGTCCTTGATAAGCCAGGAGTCAGATGATTTTAGTCTCGATAGTCGCTTGTAGGCCATGATTGGAATCTCAAAGCGAAATTGAGTCAGCCCAAGACCGCCATACTTGATCGGTAGATGGAACCAACTACTAGCTACGGAGTTCGGTAAATGAAGAAATTGTTTGGCACAGTTCCGAATGCTTCTGTCCAGGTCCTCCAATATGGTTGCAGTGAAGTCTTCATTGACGAGACGGTGGAGAAATTTCGGAATTATATAGACTCGAAGCATATACAGCTTCTGGTTTGGCCTTAGACTCGATTTTCTCAATTTTTCTAATAGCGGACTGATGGTCATTCGATCCATACGATGCTTATTGTCAACGTCGATGGTCACACCGAGGTAACTCAACTTGTCGTCCGACGAGATCACAGAAGAGCCGATGCTGAGGTCAGATGCGTTACCAATAGTGAAAGACTTGTTCGAGTTGGCACTGAGACCGACCGAAGAGTAGAATTCGTTTGTGAGATCTATCAGAGCTTGCAAGTCGTCATCATTTTCGGCAAAGAGCAGCAAGTCGTCTGCGTACGCCAATGCAGCGAGTCTACCTGACTTTAGACGAACTCCGAGTAACGATAGGTTTGCTTTCTCGAGGAGTCCATCCAAGACAAGGTTGAACAGGAAGGGTGAGAGAGGATCACCTTGCTTCACCCCATGCTTGATGCTGATTGGATTGCTTTTGAGTTACGTAGAGACAGAAATGTTGAGCAATCATTGTACAAGTCACGTATAACGTCCATACTGTCGTCGTCAAGTCCTTTATTTTTTGCACACCGTGAAGATGGCTTCTTGGCTTAGGCTATCGAACGCCTTGGACACGTCCAGTGATGCAATTCGGGCCTTTTGGTGATTCTTGACGACATACCTGACGGAGGTGATCGCTTCGCAGATGCCGTCGTGGCTGACCAAGCCTTTTTGGAACTGCGACAATTGAATTTGCTTGGTGATTCGTTCGGTCAGCGCCGCCGTATAGCACCTGTACATAACACTGCTTACTGTTATTGGACGGTAGTGCTCAGGTAGGTTCGATCTCTTCTTGGGGGACTAGTGTAGTCTTGGACTGCTTCCACGCCTTCGGGACCTTCTTTTGGATGAGACACCAGTTGAGTAGAACTTGGAACTCTTTAACAAAAGGCAAAATGTCCGCCGCTGTGACACTATCCAGCCCAGGGTTTGATTTCGTCTTTGAGGCTAAAAACTTCGAAATAAACTTTTCGTCGATATAGTCAATGATTGTTTTGTCCTACGCTCGTCTTGCTTCATCTGCCTCGCAAGTGACTGTCGACCGCCAACAAACTCACCCTCAACAACTATTGTCACCTCCTGTGTGAACGTTTTTATGTGTTGAACTTGTGTGTTTGTTTTTATTTTACGTGTTTGTGTATGGTTTTATGTATTAAGAGGACCAAATGAGGGCGAACTCGCTGTAAGACTTTGCGTCTCGTTTGAAGAATCGTATAAAAATTCGACTGCAATCGATGACTGTCTCAGTTATTTTGAATCAAATGGCAATAACAATAACAATAATCAACCGCAAACTGGAAAACTCGAGCTTAACCCACGTCAAAAGATGCAACTTTGCCGAACATTTGGAATTAAAAGCTATTTAGATTGTGTCGATTTACTGTTCAAAAAACCAAAGACATTGAATTCAACTGTACGGGAATGTATCAATTCTCAAGCATGGCAACTATCACGCGCCTTTAACTCGGTGCCATGTGATTTTGAGAGAGAGAGCGAAAATATGGACAGTTTAAGAATTACGAACGTCAAAGAAGTTTTATCGACAATTTCATTTATCAATTTTTGTTTGTGAATGATCAGGATCAGAATTTTTCAAAAAACGAAAATGATAAAGCTCATTGGAAGAAACATTTCGATTGGTACGGATTGAGGCAGTTTGATTCAAGCAATTTTACTCAAATGCAAGAATGGAAGCTGTTTAAAAGGTAAAATTAATTTATGTCATGTTACTAACATCTAAATCACAATTTTTAATTTTTTAAAACAGAAACAACTTGTCAGGTCTCTTATTACCGGAACTTGCAACAATTCCATCGCCATCTTCAGACCACCCAGAGCTACTCAATGTGGTAATGATTGATAAGCAGATGCAAACTAAATTTTCGACAGCAAAATTTAATTTTTACGGAACCACACTCTTTTGATGGTCGCTGGAATCACACTCTAGTTCGATTGCCCTACCATGATCATAGGTACAGTTTGGTGTTGGCAATGCCCCATGCGAATGCCACAATTCCCGAATTGTTGGGCGGTCTGAATTCTGAGAAGTTGAATCACTATTTGCGATTACTTCACACAGAGCCCAAGTATGTCCGTTATCTTGCGTTGCCTCTGTTTCCGATTGCAGGAAAGGTGTATTTGAGTTCACTACTTCGTGAAGCGTTGAATGTGTCGAGCATCAACATGACTTTACCATCATCAGCTGGAACAAACTTTTCAATTCCACTAGACACTAGCCTTGTTCAACAGTTGATTCGAGTAACAAATTTTGGCTCTGATGAGACACTCGGGAAAACTTTAACCACACTGGACGTTAATGAGCACAGGGGTGAGGCGGAGTCGTACATCCGGTTCAATAGACCATTTGTGTACATGCTTGTGGGCAAATATATCGAGCTTCATACTCGACAGCCGTCATTTGAAATTCTGGTTACTGGCTTCTACAATGGGCCAGAACAGATGCTTCGTGTATAAATTGAGATACCACTAACACAGAATACATGTTTTTGGACAATTTTACAACCTATTTACGTAATAAAATTCTTTTTAATTCTACGCATTAATTGTTCCACGGCAAATTAAAGACAAATCAAAAAATAATATTGTATAAAAAACTATAAAATATAATGTAATTTGTGAATTAATTTGAATTATGAATGAATGGGCAATTAGGTTTATTTATTAAAAAAATCAATTATTTCATTTTATTTAATTATCGAGCAATTGTGTGTGTCAGTCACAAGACAAACCACAACCATAACACTAAAATGCATTGCTAACATTTGTGACATTTGCTGAGTCCATAGACAGCTTGGCAAACCGCGAAATGAGCAATTTTAGCCCGAACAGAGCCACAAAGGATAGTGATACACTGAGAAACGTACTATAAACTATAATATATGGCTCAGTGTCAATGTACAGACCGATCACAAAAGGAGCCAGCACCCTAGAGCCAGTACTCGAGAAAACGAGTATTGAACCCACCATGTCGGTTACCACAAAACCGTGCTTTTCAAGAAATGGAAAGAAACTTGGGAAAGCACTGGCGAAACCAGCGCCAAGCATAATAATTCCAATGGCAAAGAGAGGAAGGCTGCTGTCAGCGAACAGGTAAACCAACGAATTGCCAATGGTAACGGCAATTAGATCGAGTAGAATCATTGTTCCAGGTGAGAGCTTCAGTGCAATTAAGACACTCAAACCACGAAATGTGGTGTACGATATAGCCAGCGAAGAAGCCAACAGGGCTGCATCAGACTCGCTCATGTGCAATTTTGTTTTGGTTGCAAAAGCGGCAGAGAACTGGAACCAGGTTCCTTCTGAGAATAAGAAAACAAAGAGGAATACACAGGAAGAGAAGATGACCAGGTAACGGACACGTGGGGATTTTAAATTAGTAATACTAATTGTGGAAATATCACCAGTGGAGTCTCCTTCAATTTGGCCAGTTTGGTTTGAATCAGTTTTCTTGGCTGTGTTAGGCTGGTCATATAACATCAAGAAGAGAATGAAGAAGCTCATCGAGGAAGTGAGCACAACTATTGAAGCAACTGTGTATGGCAGTACTAGACAGTTGGATAGAAATCCATCTCGGTCTGAGTATGCATTGAGCAAGAATGGCTCCGAAAGCAGTGGTCCCAGAATAGTTCCGACACCGTAAAAGAAGTGCAACGCTTGCATGAGCACATTGCCAATGTCAATCTTGGAACTCGATGTGTCGATGTCTGTTTCAACTTCATTTGTTGTATAATTAGAGGAATTTTGCTGCTCCTGACCGAGTCGGTTTCTTCTTTTCTCCTCCATCTGTCTTCGTCTTGCGGACCGCGACCACTGTTCATTAATCCACACATTGATCATCACAGCAATAGCAGAGGTGAAGAAACCATTGAAGAAGCCATTGATGCAGAATTGCTCAACGGAGGTCCAGTGGGGCACTAAAAAGATTGTAAGTGCTTTCATCACTAAGCATGAGAATAAAAATATCTGCCGATTGACATATTTGTTGGCAAATCCATCTTAAAAGAAAACATAAATTCATTAATCAAAAACTGTCAAACTGACTCACTTGTTAATGTCCCAAAAGTGGAACCAATTGAACGGGCTGGAAATATTAATGATACATGTCGGAGGTCGGTGTCAAAGATTGTGCTCAGCTGTATCAAGGTAGGATTGAATATTGATGAACAAAGACCCTTAAGAAATAAGGTTGGTGAGATACAATAGAACGCTGTGTCGCATACTAGTATACTAGTATACTTACTATCGAAAGAAAACAAAAATAAAGTGCACAAGTGTAGATGATATGTTTTCGTTTGCGCACTTGTTCAAATGTTCTTTCAGTGTGCAGCTGATCATCTTGATTAATGTGGTGATCAATCAAATTTGAGACCAGTTCTTCGTTTTCTTCTTCTTCTTCTTCTTCGACAACAAGCCTCTCAGTAGACATTTTTAATAACTAAACCACAAAAGTCGATCTTAAAGCTCAATGCTGATCCAATGTCACCTCATAGATCAACGTAGATTGGACTCTTAGGGGCCATACTTTAATATCGATATCAATTTTGGGGAGGGGGGTCGTCAAAGGAAAATTTGGAGGGGGTAAAAAAATGTAGACTTATCAGTTAATTCTCAAATCTCATACCTAGATTGTCTAAATTGCCATTGCCACTAACTGCAAACTTGTGCCAAGTCAAAATATTACGCATTGAATTAGTGTCTAGTGCCTAAAACTCAGCAATGTTTCTAGATAAGATCAAGTTTGGGGGGGTGGTGGTCACGTCCTGATAACTGTTTGATAATTTGTGTAGTAGGGGTGTCAAAAAATCCTGAATTTTTGATATCGATATTAAAGTATGGCCCCCTTAACAGATAAATGGCCGTTTTGGTAGCACTTCTAACACACTGGCACTGATGTACAGTGAAATAATCTTTGTACACACGATAAGATCTATTTATTTAGATTGTGTAATCAACAAACCAACTTAGCACCCAGTCAAGTGATGCGATTATGTCAACTAAGATAAGTTTGTTATACTGCTAACTAACTAAATGAGTGCTCATGCAAGACAGATAAGTCTGGCAATTAGCTTTAGCCAAATGGCAGTGAGACTATGAAAATGAATTTTAAGATGAGTTCAATTATTACAATATTTCCCAAGCCATATTAAACATTAATCATTTGTGACAATCATGTAGGCATACATCAGGACTTCGCCATAAATTAATAAACCCTTAAATAAGGACAAATATGTTTGTTTTTAAAAATCAGAGCAATGAAATGTAAAAGGCTTACCTTTGCAAACGAAGACATTGTAACCAGGCCAATGTGGCCATATGTTAAGCCATACTTTTTATCGCAATTTAGCCTTGAAATTGTTAGAGATAGTTTGAAACGAGAACGAAAATCACCAACCAGATGCTGCCGATGGACCATCAAATGGGACAAATAGCTCACAGAACGATAGAGCTTTTTGGTTGATAGAGCCACAAAGAAGTGAATTGCACCAATGCCAATCAATTGAAATATAATGCACAAAGTGATCATATATGCCAGAATCAAGGGAAACTTTCCGAACATCATAGCCATTGTCAGATAGGCATTGACCGGAACATTAACCACGATAAAGATTAGCCACATTTTGCAAAACAATCCATTTGCCAAAAAGATCAATTCAAACAAGCGAATGTCGTTACGGACAAATTGGTTGACAAAGGTCAATCTATAACTTCGTTCACCAATTGAGTTTATCAGTAGATTTTGATTTTTAACAACAAGAATATTGAGATAAACTTGTTCCATCATGGAAAGTGATGCAATCAAAATTTGAACATGTGCAAACGAGTAGAGTGTCATTTCTTGCATTGTTAAATTGAACAAATGTAATAGATAATACAACACACTCCATGGTAAATTTTCTGCAAAATAGTTCCAGCGGTTGTATGTTTCAATCAGTAGAAAAACGTACAAGTAGACAAAATATAGTCCTAAATTTAATTCAAATAGAAATAATTTAATTTAATTATAATATGAAATGTCTACTACCTATAGCAAACATAAATATTTGTAATACATTTACAAATTTAAAGGAAAATTTGCGAATAATCTCAAAATCTACTTCACTTTGACTAAGTGATTTCAAAGCAACAAATTTGGAATTGCAGAATGTTGGTCTTTCTAATATTGCGTTGAATACCCAGAGATAGTGATAATTGTCAACACAGTAAATAGCACGATAGAAATAAATAGCTTCAAAACAAAACAATATAATAATGACATAAAGTTGCTTTGATTCAAATCCTAGATGGAAAAACAAATCGGAGTAGACATAATGATTGTAGTCAGTGGTAGAGCCATAAAAGAATGCATAAAGAGTGATTCCGTAGAGTAAAACAATTTGATTGCAAATAAATACAAAACGAGCTTTTGTTGTTTTGTAAATTTGTAAATCCTCGACAAAATTCAAATAATCAACAAAATAATTCAAATTTTTGTATGGAACAATTGTGCGTAACACAAATTTGAGTATTTGTTTAATCATTTTTTTACAAATTAAAAGTATATTCAGTTTGCTATTGTAAATAAATATAATTTTTATTTAAACAAAATGATCTCGAGAGCATATCATGGAAAATTATTTATAAGTGATTGAATTGGAATAATTTTCGAATTTGATAAATTTAAAAAATGACAAAATAGATTGAAAAAGTAAAAATATTTTTAGAAATTGCACTAAATAGAACGGACTTTTAATTGACTTTATATTTATTGTCAAAAGTGAATTCAATTATTGATTTTTATTTACAAATTAATCATTTTGTGACAATCATATCACACCAGGAATTTTCCATAAATTAGTAAACCCGATTAAACTGGTTTGAAAAGTCTTTCGACATAGTTGCCATATAAGCGCATATCATTAGCAACTCTGAAATTCTTCTTTTCTTGATAAAGTTGAATTGATGATATGCATGAATAAAGCGCTTGAATAAGTCGACATCTATATAATTAATAAGTATTAAATATATTATATAATTGTTTCTTAAAGGTTATGGAATTAATGGCACTGACACAAGCACCACTGAGAAAATTGTCCTTCAGTAGCAACTTTCCTTCCATAACATTTAAAAAACATTTATTTTAACGTACGTAATAGAAAGTCTTAGATGTGATTCGATAGTTGCCAAACAAGCGAAATGAACATTCGCGCAATGAACGGCAATCGTGAAGTGTTTGCATCTAATTGGAAAAGTATTTCAGTTTATGAAAATAGGACAACCTTGTCAAACCTTTAACAAATGACGGGGCAAAGTTAATTTGTGGCCACATTGACTTTGGTAGAGCAATTGAAATTGATAGTTTTGTTTCAATACTCGCTTGCTAAATGTTACAATTTGAGCGCACTGATTGATGAGAACAAATTCAATGATCATAACTTGGAGTACGCAAATAATAAACACAATTCGCATCAGGAAAACTAAAGAATCAACGAACAAGAATACATAAAAAGAATAACATTGGGTTATGATGAATGCCATGAAGATAATCGTCAAATACAATTGCCAATATGTTGCATAAGCATTTTGGTTCAATCGAATTTTATTTACTGCATGATTTAATGAAATCAATTTTTGAAAAATGAAATTTCGTTTCTTTAACAATTTTTTCGATTTTTTCGATTTAAATTTGGCTGCCTTGAATTTCTGGTTTATTTCACATATTTGTTGTAGAAGCGAGCTTTGCTGAATGCACACAAACTTGCTGGCCATAATAATGTAGAATGAAAATCCAAAAAAACCTAATATGTGAGAAATAGCAAACTTATAAATTGTTTTAAAAAAATTGTGCTTACAATGACAAAGAAAGAATACTGATTGTGGATAAATGAGAAACCAAAATAGTATTGACCAAATTGTAGGCAGAAAAGCGTTGTTCATGTAGATATTCACGTACATGTAAACCAAAGCTATTGCCACGAAAGGTGCCTCTATGTATAAAAGCGCTTTATTTCCGTTCTTTTGGAATGAGCGCATTGCGGTCAGCTCTTCTTTGTCAATGCTTTGGTCATTACTCAGGTTAATCAAATGTTGCCCTGAAATTGGTTGACTAAGGAAAAGATGGACATAAATAGCCATGTTGGATACAAAAGCAATCAAGAAAATCACATCTGTATGCGGCCAGGTTTGTTCCGGATAAGTAGCATGAATTGCGATATATTTACTTGAGAGAACATCCGAAAAGTTACTTCCATTTGGAGGCAAACCAAATAGTCCATAAATTGCCGTGATCAGTAATATCACAAGCACGTATAAATAAGGCAATTTTCGAGGCTTGATTTCCCTCTCTCGAACAATGTCCAACTGATCATAAAGTGAAGTAAATAGACATTTTGCTGAGAAAACGAAAATCTTTGATATATTCATCATATTTAAACAATTATATGATTTGAATTTCTTAATATTAAAATGCCTTCCAACTGAACTATTGCTGTCCGCAATTTGCTGACTCTGTATTTCGGAAACTCGTATAAATAATAAATAAACTTAGTAGGACACAACCAGAGTGTTCTTGAAAATTTAATTTAAAAACAAAGTAATTATGAGAATAATCGATTTGACATTAATTATAATTTTTAATGTCTATATCTTCAATATTCAAATATAAGCTATATACTGTTCATTTGACGTACTTTCTCGAGAGTTCAACTTGAAAAGCAGTACATCACGTTAGCAAAGCAGACAGAAACAGTTTAATAAAGACAAATAGTGTCATAAATAAAGTGAATTTGTGATTTGTCTTGTTTGTCTTGGTCTGCCAATTAAGTTGCGACGAAAAGTTTGAGACTTTATTACCATAATGTAGCTGTCAATTGTAGCTGATTGACCCTTACCTTTCCGGCTATTAGTTTTTTATTGCTCACTAAAATTCGATCATTTGTTCTCGATGGTTTAGTCTTCAAATATTTTATTAAAATACGAGTTGAAGCAAGACCCCTTAAGGAGCCGGAACAGAGTGAGAAAATATATTAAAAATAGACAAAGAGTTTTTAACATTAAAGTCGATGATAGAACCGATTCGGGATAAAGGCATGTCAAGAGAGGTAAGAATGTTCAAGGTGGTGTTGTGGATGGCTCCACGTGCACCAAAGATAAGGCCATATACCTCTGTTGACTGAGGATGTAGACCGAGTCTGTTGAGCTTAGTCTTGATTGCTGCAATGATCGATTCTTCCGAGTACTTGGTACGTTTTGCCATGTCACGTTGGTGCAATGTTGTGCGCTCGCTTTCGAATGAGACTTGCACGTCAAGTACAAGGCATTCTTTTGTAGGACTAACAGCGACGATGTCTGCTTGAACTCATCGCCACGAGAATTGCGCACAGAAAAGTTTGTAAAGACAGTCCACTTTAGCTTCTCGAGGTGGTCGGTGATTGTCTTCTGTGCATCATTATGACTAAATCTAAATAGTCTCGTTATAAATTAATATTTTCCTGGGATAATTAAATTGTCCCTGAATCCTGTGGAAACCGAACTAAAGTCATTTAGTTAGGCCACGTGGCTGATTTTTTGGTTTTCGTAAGTTTTTAATTAGTTTTAACAAAGTATGCAAGTTTTACTTGCAATCCCACGAAGTTTAAGATTTTGCTAAAACATTTAAAGCAAAATGCGATTTTAATTTGGAAAATTTATACAAATTTGAGGTAAACAGTTTAATTAAGCTTTTAATTGTACATTTAAAAAATGAGAATTTTAGCAATAAAATGGTTTAGCTTCAATGTTGGGAATCATTGAAGATTCACAATCCAAAGAGTCTGTATTCTCAGAAATGTTTCTGTCACTCATCTTCAAACTACTTCAATGGCCCAATTTTCTTTTAACAAATCATTTTGAACATTTATTCACCAATCTTGATCCAATCAAGGAACTTGAATCGATGGATGATGTTTACAAGTCGGATTCAGTGCTCAAGAAATACATATTTCTTCCTTTCAAAATCAACATTCACTATGTGTTTCCATTCTGTGTCATGTCAGGAATTCAACTTGACAGTTTGTTTATTCTGTATCGAAATGATTTCGTATACAACGCAACTGGGCTGCCAGATTTGTACACTCACAAATACTTTCCCGATGGACTTTGGTTGCAGGGAAGTGCAATCGTAAATTGGGGAATATTTTTAGAGGTGTTCACGTATGCAAGATTGATCTTTGACCCACTGCTTGACAAGCGATACATAATGTATGCGGTAAAGAATTCTGCTGATAATTCTGTAAAAATTATTTGTAATGGAAAAGGTAAATCAATTTTAGTATTTTAAAACGCAATTTATAATCATTTTATCCTAGTTTTAAACAACCAGAAATCGACTAAAATCTATGAATTCCGCCGTAAAGCAAAGCCAGTGTTTAAAATATTGATCAAATTGGAAGTGATTCAAGTGATGGTCTACTTTGGGACACAAGTGATTCTACACTGGAAAAACACACCTCGAGATGTGTTTCTGGCATTCTTTCTGCCTGTTTTTACATTCTACGCAGTCTATGGTAACAAACTTTATTTAGGTTGTCTTAATGATTTAAAATTTGCAGGAGCAATAAACTTAATTTATTATTTCCTTTTGTCGACAAAATTCATTTGGATAAAACAGGATTTTCATTTAGACGAAATCAAACAATTGATAAATCGTCTAATGCATTTGGTCAAGAATGGCAAAGAGAGTGACATTCAAAGAAGCAGTGCTCTTCTATGGCAAATTTTTAGAGGATTAAACGTTCAGGTGTTGGCATTGTTTAAAGAATTTTCTGGTTACAATCGATTCTGGAGCTTTTACATCACAAGTTGCTTTGTGAGCTATGTCGTAATGATCTGCTACCTGTGCTATGGATTGTTGGATTTGCTTCGCAACGAATCGGTCACCTATTTTATGTTGAGTTTCTTTATGTTTTTCCTCTTTGAATTTGTGACCATTTTGTTGATTATCTGCACTGTCTGTTCTTTTATTGTGCATAACAATGTTCAGATTTACAAATATAATCTCAAATTTTGTTATATTTACTGCAAACATTGCCGACCAAATGTGTGCTGGCTTTTGAAGGTATTGTAATATAAATTAATATATCATAATGACTATTAATTATTATTTTTATATTTAGATGGATAAACTAATTTCCAATTTCAAGGGAACACGAATTGGATTCCGCTTGCTGAACAACTTGATTATCGATTCAAAGATGTTTGAACTTGTAAATAATTTTTTCAACAATTTTGATTTAATTTTGATTTAATTTTAGATATTCGTCTACACCAGTACATTGTTTTTAAAAATTTTTAAATGATAATTTGATTTAACTATTATTTGTAGTAATAGTAAAACGTTGTTTTTTTTTGTTTCTTGAAAATGCTATTAGAATTTTAAAAAATCTTAATATTCTACAGTAATAAATCAATCTCCCCTGACAGTTGCACTGCTGAAGGTCACTTCTGTCTGTACTCACAATACTTCACCACTTTTTGAGTAGGTCGGTTTGGCTATTTTTAAGCCAATGACACTTTGAACCTTTACTGCAAAGTGCACATTATCACGTCTTTCTCTCTGTAGAGGGAAAATTTACACAAACAGACTAATCGCATTAGCTAATATGCTATATACGGAATCATGCATACAGCAGCATGCTGCAGCACATGCTGAGGAAATGAACAAAATGACTTTTTGTCATCTAGGCAGACTTTTCTAGAATATATAAACAAACGTGGAGATATAAAAGCTTTTTAGCTAATAAGAAACATATTTGAAAATAAGTGTTTGTTGCATTTCGAATTTGTCAAAATGGCATCGTCTGATTCAATTCCTGAGCCATTGGCTGGAAGATACAAAGGGTAAGGTTCAAAAGTTTGGATTTAATTTTTGATTATTTTTTCTACAAGAACGTTCGCTAACAAAGTATTGACCCACAATTTGCCAGCTATTCTTGATCGAGTGATCAACGCAATGCAAAGTCATCTGGACGAAATTCCACATCGATTGGGCATTGAATCTAAAGAAGACATTGAATTGGCAAAGCAAGAAATCATAATTCTTGAGCAAAAAATCGTCGAATTAAAACAAGAATTACTCGATAACAAACCACTGAAGGAAGTAAATGCGAATCTACATGACACACCACTGTGGAATGACATCTTGAAACGTGAACAACAAAAAGTGGTCAACCCGGACGTGGTCAATTGGTTAAATGTCAAATGGCTCTATGCGGAATGTTATCTCTATCGGAGAATGCGGGAAATATTTGTTGAATCGAAATATTTCAAAAATTTTTATCCGTTTTATTCGTTCAAAGAAGAGGCTTTTTTCAGTTCTGCTAAATTTGCCAGTAATCTCGCAACTCGAATGTTAAATGCTACTGAACTGTTGAATGTAAAGAACGCTCAAGTTCGAGATTTGTTTTATTTTTACGTTATGGTGAGTTGAATGTATTTTGAGTAATGCTTAAACGTTTGATACATTCCAGACATCGCTATGGGGAAATCAATGTGACCTGTCACTGTCCTGTGGTGAGCAGTACACTGAAATACATTGCGATTTGTGTGCATTGCAATCGAAGATTTTGGTCAATAATTTTGATCAACTTTGGAACTATGTTCAAACTTTATCTCAAAACAAATCTCAACAATATCGAATTGATCTGATTTTGGACAATGCAAGCTATGAACTGTTTACTGACTTGTGCATGGTACAATTCTTTCATCTTTCAAATCTATTTCCCAGAGATCGAACAAAAGTGTACTTTCATGTGAAAAGTATTCCTTGGTTTGTGTCCGATACGATGCGTAAAGATTTCAATTGGTTGCTGAATGTCATTCAACAGAGACCTGATTTTCCTGCTCAACTGAAAGAAGTGGATCTATGTTTTAAACAAAATATTGCTGACGGTATTTGGATTATTGAGGAAGAAGAATTCTGGACACTGCCATACGATTACAGTCAAATGCCCCAACATGGCGTTGAACTGTACGGCAAACTATGCAAATCCGATTTGATAATCTTCAAGGGAGATTTAAACTACAGGAAATTGGTTGGCGATTTAAAGTGGGATCCAACGGCGACCTTCAAAAAGGCTTTACGCGACTTTCAACCGACCACAGCCATTTGTTCGCTGCGTACAGTGAAAGCTGATGTGGTGGTAGGTATTGAGGATGATGCAACTCTGCAGAAAGTACATTCTTTTCCCAATAAAGAATGGATGGAGACTGGCGAGTATGCAGTCATACATTTTCTCAATAATAAAGTCGATGCCCAGAATGGAGTTATCAATTAGAAATGTAACTTTGATTTAGTCTAATAAAATTTGCCAATTATCGTCGTTTTACTGTAGTAGAGGAAAATGTTATTTCTGTATGTCTACTTTACTACATGTACATTTTACATGTGAGTGCAGAGTGCTTCTATCGTCTATATAACCAGGAAAGTGAGAGAGAAAGTGGCAAAAACCAACATCAAACCGGTTGAATAAAGTTTCTTGTTTGATGAGAGTGAATAGAGAGATACGAGATTAGTGTGACATTACATTTTGCCCGCTACTGTCGACTGTTTGTCGCGAATGGAAAATCTCCACCGAACTGTCAACTTGTGGATTTTAAAGTTGGTTTGAGCTTTCTTTCAAGATTTAAATATATTAGAAATGTCATCTAATGTCACCATTCCAGAACATCTTGCTGGGAAATTTGAAGGGTAATTTTTATTTATGAATATTTTCATTAATTAATTAATCGATTATTTGATTATTTATTTATTTGCCACAGATCGTTTGCGCACAAAACTCTTTCAATTCGATTGCCACTAATTTTAGATAAAGTTATAGCATCAATTGAATCTTGTCAATCAAATGATTCGTTAACAAGTGAAGCTAAACAAGAATCGCGAAATTTAATTGAACAGACAATTCAATTGAAACAAGATTTAGTAAACAACAGACCATTCACCCAAATCGTATCATCTCTTTCTGATACAAAAATATGGAATCAATATCTTTTGGATCAACAGAAATTATTAAATCCAGAAGTGGTAAATTGGCTAAATGTGTCATGGCTTTACGCTGAATGTTTCATCTATCGACGATTGAGAGAAGTGTTTGCGTCATCGAAATATTTTAAATCTTTTGATCCGTTTTATGGTGTAAAAGAAGAGGCATTCGTAAAATCTGTTTCATTTGCTTCAAATTTGGCAAAACATTTAGTTTCTGTGCAAGAAAAAGTCACAGGAAATATCAAAATTGAAGATTTGTTTTACTTTTATGTTATGGTAAGTTGGAAAATAAATCGAATTAAAAAAATAATCTAAATTTATTTTCTACTAGACATCACTATGGGGGAATCAAAGCGATCTGTCCATAGCTTGTGGAGATTCGTCTAAAACCATTGAGATTCAAAACGATTTCGCAAGTTTAGAGCAGAAAATCATCGTCAATGATTACGAGAAACTTTGGAGCTACTTTCAAAATTTGCCGAACAAGTCACAAATTCAAATAGACATTATTTTGGACAATTCCAGTTATGAATTATTCTCTGATTTGTGTATGGTTGAGTTTTTCCATCGATCGAAGTTACTTCCCAAGGATAGGACCAAAGTGCACTTGCACGTTAAATGCATGCCTTGGTTTGTGTCTGATGCACTGATCAAGGATGTTCACTGGCTTTTGGACACAATCGAAAATGGCCAACAGTTTTCAAGCGAACTCAAACAAGTGAATGCACTTTTCAAACAAAACATTGATCAAGGAGTTTGGATTGTAAAAGAAAACGATTTCTGGACTCTGCCTGTTGATTTTAGTGATATGAAAGAGTACGGTCCAGAATTGTATGATCACCTGAATCACTCAGATTTGGTTATACTAAAGGGTGATTTAAATTATCGAAAATTGGTGGGAGATTTGAATTGGAAGCTCACTACTTCTTTTAATGATGCTATACGGAACTTTAAACCCACGACGGCAATCTGTTCGTTGCGAACTATTAAAGCTGATGTAGTGGTTGGAATCAATGATGAGGAAACATTGGAACGAGTCAAAACGCTTCCAAAGGATTGGATGGAAACGGGTGAATTTGCTGTTTTTCATTTTTTAGATAATAATGTTTAGTACAAATTTGTTGTTTAATTAAGGTTTTTTAATAAAATTTAGAAATCTCAAATAAGTTGGATTAAAGTTTAAATCTACTTTGGAACAGCTTGCTCTATGAGATGAAGCAAGGTCTTCTGATGACGATCGAGTTGCTGTTCGGCTTCATTGTTCACCTCTGTAGGGTGCGACTTGTTGACAACAGTAAGATGCCCGAGAATTGGTTGAATGTTGTTCACTTCATGCTCAATCTCCGGAACCTCAACTAAATTTCCGTGTTTGCTAATAAAATCTTTACTAAGTTTCACTAGCAAATTTGCACGATTCAACAACTGGTGAGTAGTCTCGTTTCGGTATGAAGATGCCCTCAATATTTCGTCCACAATTTGAGTTTCTTCCTTAATTCGGTTGTCCACTCGAATAGAATCTTCGATTATCACTTGAAAGTGATGTTGTGTGAACACTTGATTGTCCGCAGCCAATTGACTCTGGATGTTGTCTAAGAGATTTTGCTTTTGTGAAATCTGATAGGCCAAAGCTCTGGTCAATCGATAGTGGTTAATGCTTTCATTCTCTGTTTTGTTTAGTGCTGTCAAGGACCGGTTAACTTCTCTTTTTATGCTTTCTTCTTGATTTTGCAAAAGTTGAACCAAACTCAGCACCACAACTGGATCTGTTAACTGCAAAAGTGAACTATTGGTTGGGTGACAATACATATTGCACGGAAGTCTCCATTGGGCCTTTTCTCTCAACACTTGCAAGGACATCTTATACTGGACGAGGACTTGTGATTGCAAATTCAATTGAGTTTCATTCAAAGTTGCATTCTGCAAGTGTTTTACAAAATTTTCCACATCTTTTGCTTCTTGTTCAATTAGAGAGTATTCTCGACTGTTGCTGTGAAGTAGTAGGGATCGCTTTGCTGCCTTGATTACATATTCTGCATCTTCGATAAGTTCATGTGGAGTTAAACTACTTTTGTGTACACCATTTTTAATAATTTGCTGCAAAATTGTATATTCATTAGAAAGTTGCTCTTCGACAAACATCATATCAACCACAATTGCATCCACTAAATGAGTTTGAAGTAGCATCGGGTTTGCCCCTAGGAATCGAGTATCGACAAAGGATAAAAATTGCCTCAGCGTATCGACATGATGCTTCAGAATGCCTGTCAAATGACCATAACCATCATGTTCAAGTTGTGCAATAGTGGCGGTGACGTTGTTCAACTCTTTTAAGCCATTTGTGTGCAGTCCTTCAACCAACGTTTGATCAAGTGTCTTATTTTCTTCAGCTGAAATTGTAAAAATGTTTTAAATTTAAATGTTGGAAACAAAATTATCCTACCTTGAACCAAGCTGAAATAAAGACAAACAGCCACAAAACAAAAGTAAATTTTCATTTTAAATTGATTCCAATTGGATGACAGTGAATGGAAATTGAATGCAATTTATATGCTCAAATGCAATTAGCTCCAAGTCAATCAAAGTCCAAAGTAATCGTTTCTATTAGGTTGCTCACAAATTTGCAATAATCATTGGCCAATTGAAAAGATGACCCCAAAGTTACAATTTATAATTAGCACACTTACTTAAGACAAATTAGTGTGATTGCTTATTAAATTAAATCAATTGTGAAATATGTGTGATTAGTTTAATTTAATCATTAAAGCGATCATTGTTTGATTAAAAGTTTGTTCTAATTACATGCGATAAGCTTTTGCATTGTCTTGTGTAATATATTACTCGTTGTTTAAAATATTTATTAAACGAAAATTTATAACAAAAAATGATTGAATTTCAATTTTGTTTTCTTATGCCATAATTTCAGGAACAGATGAAGTCTCTTCATCTACAAATTTTTCTCTGCTCTCTGCGTGCGATGTTCGCATTTTTGCCAATCCCAAATAAGACAAAGCGCCAAGAATGGCACCAATGTGAGGTCCAACTATACCAGCCCCAATCCAGTACCATCCATTCAATGGCCTGAAAAATGACCAAAATTAATGAATTTATTTAATAATAATATTATAAACTTACGCAAAAACGATTTTATTGTAACCGTAAAAAGAGATAAATACGCGCGGTACCAGATCACGTGCTAAAAAAAATATTAAATAAAAAATATATAATTATTTGAAAATATAATTACCAGGGTTGAGTGGAGCGCCACAGTTGTAGTTAATTGAGACAATAATTGCAAATAGAGAAAAGCCAATTGACAATGCCTGAATGGCTGGAGGTGTTCGGAAGCGAGACTCGTCAGTGATGAATAGAATCGCAAATGCCAACAATCCAGTGCCCACCACTTGGTCAATGGTCACTGGAAAGATGGAAACGTACGAAGATGGAAATGTGGCAAATATGCTCGCAGTGGCTTGACTTGGTGTGTTTTGATGATATTCCTTGTCATAACCTTTCATACTCTCAAAGTACAAAACGTACACGATTACACTGGCCAGGAATGAACCAAGATACTGGGCCGCAAAGTAAACTGGAACCTTTTTCCATGAGAATTTACGAATTGTACTAAGAGCTAGTGTGATAGCTGGGTTAAGATGAGCACCTTAAAAATAAATAAAATGTTATAGATAAATTATTATTCTCTTAAATCTTAAAGGGTGCCAACCTGTAATCGATCCACAGAAAAAGATTGCGATAAAAGCTCCAGCACCGAATGCAACTGCAGGAAAGAAAGCTGATCCGCTGTTTGATAAAACTGTTGTGGCAACTCCACTCAGGCCAAATGACTGCAAATAAATCAATATTAAAATCGCAATAAATAAATTGAAATTAAAATATCCTATTAATTTTGACATGAAAATTCCAAAAAATCAAACTCACCACAAGAATAGTTGTGCCAATTAGCTCAGCCAAAAACTCTTTGACCAGAATATGCATGATTTAATAATTATTATTATGAACACAAAAATAGACTGATTCGTTAGAGGAAAAGTCAAGTAACTCAAGACGAGGTTCAATAAAATCAATATCTTTTGAAATTATTATTGAAATAAATCATTTTCAAGAACTGTGACATTATTTTCAAATGAACGCTACTTTAAATTGAATTTAAACAAGCAAACCAAGCAGTTTGATAGATAATCTATCATAGATTGTGTCTGATTATGTCAAATATAAAAATTTAAAAGTCAAATGGAAACACCGTGTGCAATACTGCTTTGATTGTTCCTTCTCCATTTGCTCATTATCTCAGTTCAATCTCAAAACATATGTCCATTGTTCTATGCGAAGACAATGCTCATGGTGTGGCACAATGTGACATCAATTTCGGCCACATTCAATGAAATCGTTGGAAGTGGGAGTAATTGTGTACAAATTATGTACTTCAACTAACAATGATATGTCCAAAGCTAAAACATTTGGTACAATTGGTACAATTAAATGGATACAAGGACAAATGCGACAGGAGGTATCGATCAAATTATTTATTTAATGTTTGCTCTCTTATGGAAAGGCAATTCTAAATTGACAACCAATTTTGAATATTTCTCATTTTAATGTTGATTGATGACAAGATTACTTTTACAAGATTATTTATGGGCTTTTGGCTTTAGTCGATGGTAACAAAGATCGTATTTCCGATTTGTATTATAATGATTTTCATTAATTAGCAGTCATTGTTAAATTCCAATCAAATCAGAGGTAAAAATAAATATGCTCATCCGTGTTTGTTTAATATTATCACCTAAATGTCCTAAGATTTTCCCATCAATCGAAGTGTCCCAAATTAATCAATACAAAAACACACAATAAATTAAGTCAAATAAGGTGGTTTTGTGATTGCCCAACTTAGCTAAACGGGATTTGTGAGCGAAAAAATTGTTTTGTTTAATTAATAATAGTAGTATAATCCGAAATAACTGTTGCTTAGTGTTTAAAGGTCGATTTAAAAATAGATTGGAACGATAATCAATTTAGGATTATTTAAACGAAAAGTTTGATGCTAAAATCTGTCTCAGATGCTTTGCACCAAAATGGCGCAAAAACTACAATATTTTCTATTTGCTTTGGCATTGCCTTTGGTTTCGTTAGGTAAGGATTAGATTTCCAAATGTTTTATACTAATCAATATACTTTCGCATAGCTTTGGAATGTGCTCATCTAAGCTATGGCCACGGATCGACTGTATGCGTTTGTAACGCGACCTACTGTGACACGATTCCAAATTTTTCAAAGACAGCAAAATGAGTGGCAACATCAATCGTAACTAGCGCCAGCGGTGATCGATTTGCTCACAAAGTACTTCATTTCACCAAAGAAGCTTCTTCCCCTGCTACAGCGACAATTTCAGTCACAATTGATCACTCCAAACACTATCAAAAGTTGATTGGCTTTGGTGGTGCATTCACAGATTCAGCAGGAATCAACATTGCAAAGCTGCCTAAAGAAATGCAGTCCCGATTGATCAAAGATTATTTTGCAAACGATGGAATCGAGTACACCTTGGGCAGAATTCCGATTGGTGGTAGCGATTTTTCCACACGTGCATACACTTACCATGAACATCCTGGAGATGACAATTTGACTAAATTTGCGCTGGAACCAGAAGATTTCAATACAAAATTCCGTACTTGCAAATGGCTCAGCAAGTAAGTGCTCACAATTTGAGTTATTTTGGTTCGCCATGGAGTTCGCCGGGTTGGATCAAAACAAATCACGAGGTTAACTACGGTGGTTACATAATCGGAAAGCCGGGTGAAAAGTATTACAATATTTGCTCTTTATTTCATCAAATTCATCCAAGAATACACCAAGCACAACATTCACATATGAGGATTGACAATTGAGAATGAACCAGGCGCAGGTGACAATCTCAAGTACAAGTGGAACAGTCTCGGCATGAAACGAGACATGGAACGTGATTTTATCATGCTGGACCTTGGACCAGAATTGCATGCTCATGGATACACCAAAGATAAGGTCAAGCTGATGATCTACGATGATCAAATGTCAAACATTAAGAGTTACGCAAATGTGGTTCTCTCAGACCATGAAGCGGCTAAGTATGTTTCTGGAGTTGCATACCATTGGTATGCGAATCTTGGGTTTGACCATCGAAATGATCTTGATTGGATCAATCAACGTTATCCTGAGTACTTTCTGTTGGCAACTGAAGCCTGTGAAGAATGGAAAGGCAAATGGGAGCATGTTTCTCTGGGTAATTGGGCCACTTTCAATCGATACGCGGATGACATAATTAGAGATTTGAATCACTTTACCGTTGGATGGACTGACTGGAACATTGCACTCGACACTCACGGTGGTCCAAATTGGGTGAACAATCTTGTGGACGCTCCGATAATTGAACGAAACTGCACACGAGTACTACAAACAACCGTTCTTCTATGCGATGGGTCACTTCAGTAAGTTTTTGCCACCAAATTCGGTGCGCCTACATCACGAAGCTAAAGTTGGTGTCGAAGTGCAAAACAACATTCTGGTGACTGTCTTTCAAAGGCCCGACAATGCGACTGGGCTCACCATATTGAACAAATACACACATTCAATTACACTTGCTGTGAATGATCTAACTAGTGGTCATTTGAATGTTGAGGTCAAAGCTGAAGCACTGGAAACGTTGATTTGGTATTGATTGCTGTAACCAAAATGATTTGAGTGTTTTGTCGTCTTTTGTATCGACAGATGGAGGGAGAAAACTAATAAACGTTAACATACATTTAGTAGACATATGCTTGTGCGTAATCTTATTGAGCTATTAACAAATGGCATTGGAAAGCAGTCATTAGTGAGAGTACTGCTGCTCAATGTTATTATCTCTAATGAACACAAACTGTCTACAAACACTGTCATAATTTGGTAGACAAACATTATGGCTAACACAAATTACAATTTCAAAATATAAAATTATGAGTAGAAAATGCGCTGTTTGTGGGGATAAAGCTACTCGTGAGTGCTTTTTACTGATCTTGATTAAAATTAAAAATAATATCTTTAAACATTCGTAATTTCAATTTCAGGCTTCAACTACTGTGCCTTAGCATGTGAATCGTGCAAAATATTTTTCTATAGATATCAAGCAAGAGTCTGTATAATTTATTTTGATTGAGACAATTTACAATTTACAATATTTCTATAGACATTCAGATGCATCAAAGAGGGCCGTTGTGAGATTGACATTGCAACACGAAAAAGTTGTCAAAAATGTCGAATGGACAAGTGTTTGGCCGTTGGAATGCGTATTACATTTACAAAAACAAATTCCAACAGCTCAATTCACACAAATTCTGACAACAAATTAAGATCGATTTTGCAAGTTAAATTATCAGAATCTGATAACTTTGAGTCCAAGCTATGCGTTCGAAAGAAAAAGCGTTCAAGTCCGTTTGAATTGAATCAACGTGAACAAGAAAAAATTGAACTAGTTCAAAGTGCCATCTCCGAAGCATTCGAAGATGAAACCAAACTGGAAATTGTCGGTGAAGTGAGTCACAATGTTGCGATGCTAAATTTACATTGGCCCGACATGTATGCGAGAAGAATTGTTCGATTCTGCAAGAATATGTTCGCATTCAAGCAGATGAACAAAGACGATCAACTCATCATATTGAGAGAGTTTGTGATTGAATTGTTGGCCGTTAGGCTTTCGTTTTTGTTGGACATTGAGAAAGGTGGATATCTAGTCATTGGGGTAAGATTTTAAAATTATTATTGTAAAAAAATACAATTTGATTGTCTAGAATGAAAAAGGCGATGAAGCCCTTTTCCTCAGTAAGAAACGAAGTGAACCTATAAATCACCCAGAAGAAAAGAAAATCATTGACAAGTTATTCAATTGCTTACACTGGGAAATGGAAAACGATATCAAAATTCGAGATTTGGTTTGTTCGAGTTATCAAAGCAAAAAAATCTAACTACTTTATTTCTTATAGCTTATCGCGATAATACTTTTCCAGCCACGAGAGAAAATTGTACATAAAGAGTTTATAAAGTGAGGATTGTCTTTTAAAAATGTACATTCAATAATATTTTTTATTCATTTTTAGTTATCAATATTCATTGCACTGTCGTTTGTTACGAAAATATTTATCACACAAGTATAAGAATATGTATCGGGCTATGCGCAAATACGAAACACTCATGAGTTATGTGGACTGTTTAAAAGTGGTTAAGAAAGCAGCAAAAGTTATATTTCAAGATTCAAATATTAGTCAATTGCCGGAGCTATTTGTTGAAGTGTTAAATTTTAGTTGATTTTTCTGTAATAAATTATTGGAGTATATTTGTCTAATTTTCTATTGACAGATGGAGACTCAAAGCCATCAAACTTTAACATACATTTAGTAGACATCATATGATTGTGGATATCGTATTTGAGCATATTTCAACATATGACATTGGAAAGCCGTCATTAGTGCGAGTGCTGCTCAATGTTATTATCGCATGCAATCGTATGAACACAAATTGTCTACAAACACCACACTAGTGCACTAGTACATGCAGTGTGCTGTCATAATTTGGTAAACATGATTTATTATGGTAATCACAAATTGTAATTTCAGTAATTTCAAATCATGAACAGCGAAAAATGTTAAAGAAAAAATGTACTGTTTGTGGGGATAAAGCTACATGTGAGTGATTGGAATGACAAAGTAATATCCTTAATTTAAACATTTGTAATTTAAATTTCAGGCTTCAACTACTGTGCCTTAACATGTGAACCGTGCAAAATATTTTTCTATAGATATCAAACAAAAGTTTGTATAATTTATTAAATCAATTAAGCAATTTACAATTAATTTTTATTAATCCGACAGACATTCAGATGCATCAAAGAGGGCCGCTGTGAGATTGACATTGCAACACGAAAAAGTTGTCAAAAATGTCGAATGGACAAGTGTTTGGCAGTTGGAATGCGCAAAACATTTTCACGTTTATTTACAAAAACAAATGTTAATAGATCTTCTCAGACGAATAGTCTAAGAACTATTTTACAAGCTAAATTAACAAAATCTGAAGAATCAAAGCAAAACATTCAAAAGAAACGTTCTAGTCCATTCGAATTGAATCAAGGAGAACAAGAACAAATTAAGCTAATCCAAAATGCAATCTCGGACACATTCGAAGATGAAACCAAACTTAAAATTGTTGGTGAAGTGAGTCATATATTTGCTATAGAAACATTACATTGGCCAGACATGTATGCGAGGAGAATTGTTCGATTCTGCAAGAACATGAACGCATTCAAGCAGTTGAACAAAAACGATCAACTCATTATATTGAGAGAGTTTGTGATTGAATTGTTGGCCACCAGGCTTTCTTTCTTCTATGACATAGAGAATGATGGATATCTGATTATTGGAGTAAGACACATTCCAAAATTGCCTTTGTAATAAATTCATTTTTGGTTGACTAGAATGAAGCTGGAAATGAAGCACTTTTTGTGAAGAGGAAACAAAGTCAACCAAAAAAATTTCCCGAAGAAAAGAAAGACATTCACAAGTTTTTTCATTCGTTGCAATGGGAAATGGAGGACGATGCCAAAATTCGAGATTTGGTTAGTAAAAAACAAAAAAAAATCATTTAACAATATGCTCTGTACAGTTGATTTCAATTTTGCTATTTCAACCACGAGAGAAAATCGAATATCAAGAATTTGTCAAGTGAGATACATTTTTAAATTGTTGTAAAAATATGCCTAATTTATATTTTCAGTTATCAATATTCGTTCTATTGTCGTTTGTTACGCAAATATTTGTCCTTCAAATACCGCAACATGTATCGTGCTACGCGCAAATATAAAACACTCATGAGTCTGATTGACAATTTTAAAGAGATTAAGAAGTCAGCTAAACTGTTTTTTCAAGATTCAAGCGTTAATCAAATGCCCGAGTTATTTATCGAGGTGCTCAATCTTTGTTGATTTCCAGGATTTCTTCTATCAAACTCTATCATGCATAAGAACAAAGTAATGTCACACAGTCCTAATCCTGTTTCAATACTAATTGGAATAACTAAATATTTGTTTTGTAGCTTTCTATGATTTATCATTAAATCCCGAGAAATTAGATGTAACAGATTATAAATTTTTTAAATATACTAATCAATCAACAAAGCAAATGCTAATTCACAACATGTGTAGAATATATTAATGTTTGGCAACTACACTAATCGAATCATTAGAAAAAACATTAGACGCTCTATTGAGTTTATTCTGTTGACAAACAAGATTTTAAAGTTAAAAATAACACACACGTGTCGATCATTTAAGAAGAAGACGAAAAATGAATTTATTCTGAAATGGAAAATTGTCGAAAGTAATAAATTATAACTATTTTTAGTATACTTAAAGTATACGTAAATGCAATTAGACAAAAGAAAGTTTAGTATTTTTCTGAGTTTTTACTCTGAAGAAAAACGATTTATTGGATTTGAAAAAATTGTGACTGAAAATTGACCAAAGCTATTTAAAAAACCTTAAAGAGCTTAACCTCCCATTCAAATTATAAATTCAAAATGAAAATGATTCCTTTCATGCCTAGCAATGTAAATCCTTTTCGAGATGTTTCATTTTATTCGGACTATTTTGAAATTGTTCACCAATTGACTGTTTGTGGCAATCGCAAAAAGATTTACACATTTAAACTATTTTTAATAGCAATATCCATCAAATGTTTGCATTTTCTATTTCTCACATTGGCTCCACTGAATCATCATTCCCGAGTGCTTCACCATGATTCCATTTATATTATTTTCGATCGTTTTTCAAATCTGAACATATTTCTTTTCATTTTTGCAATTCTACTAGTGTTTTTGAATTATAAATTCTACTTTACTCCTGATAATTTGAATAACAAACTTCTATTTGATGTTGTGATTCGCAGAAATGAAGCATTTTTCTTGTCAACTCGATTTAATCAGAAACCAATTCATGAAGTTATCAAATGTTATCTTTTAATTGCCTTCAATTTGATGCAAAATTTTGTAATCACTGGCGGTAATGTATCAACAAATTATGATGATTTTTAAATTAACCAGATTGGTTTTTAGATTTGCTTCTTTTAGTTTCTCGTTTTCTTTTAATTGTCGAATTTATTCGTATAAATTCATTTTGTTTGAATTCAATTGTGACAACATTTATCAAATTAATAATTTTCACACTAAACTCCTTTACATTTGATTATTTCATGTTAAGTTACACATCCACAACTGCACTTGTGATCTCTATTGCAATGACCCAACTGATTGTTTTGTTGGTTAAACTCAATCAAATTTATGGTTTAGTTCACAAACGTAAATTCGTTCCACGTGTATTCACAAGTTTTAGTAAACATTTTGTACGTATTTTGATCCATTTGGAAAGTTACAACAAACTGTATGGCAAAATGTTTTTTGTCTTTATGATCGTCAACTGTCCAACCAATGCTTGCATTGTCATGTTGGTCATTCTTGACAAAGTTCCTCTCATTGGAAAATTCTTCATGGTCGTTTTCTCAATGGTTCAATAGATGTGTCTTATGATATTTCACTATTACTTGGTTAATTTTTCCCGGAAACTACATAGATCCAACATTTTATTAAACCTTATGGCAGAGAATCAGCATTTGGTGGGAAATTTTCGGGCAAAAGTTCGACTTTACCACTCTATTTGTGCTCTTCACACCGAAAATCAATATGGAATGACTTATGGCAAGTTTGGCAGAGTTACCATAAAAACTTTTATCCAGGTAATTAATTGAATAATTTGTTTTGTGTATTAATTATTGAGCTTTTTATCAATTTCAGTTTTTAATACTCTATTCGAAATTTCTAATGATCACTTACAAATTGATGAATAATATTTTGTAAAGCTTAAATAAACAAATACTGTTTTATGATTCATTCCCTGTAAAATAAAGCGTTTGAGGAATTCGATTTGGATCTTATGTGAATAGAATGTGATTCTGTACATTAAAGTTTATTTAAATAATTAAGAAAATTAGCCGCAATGTATTCTGATGACAATTAGAACATTATTTTTAAGCATTAAATACCACACACACGTGTATGTCACTTAAAACTGAAAATAAATGAATCAATCAAATAACTTAAATTCTAAACTGTCGAAAATAATAAATTAAAACTATTTTAATTTGTAAATGTAGTTAAAATACGATTTGAAAAAAGTTAGGAATAGTTGAGTCATTAAGAAGAGATGATTTATAGGTTTTGAAAATTAAAACAGAGAATAAACTGAACCCACATAAAACCTAACCTGAACGTAACCACCAATCTCAATTTTAAATTCAAAATGAAAATGATTCCTTTTATGCCTAGCCATATAATTCCTTTTGGAAATGTTTCATTTTACTCGGACTATTGTGAAACCGTTTACCAGTTGACTGTTTGCAACAATTTCAAATTGGTTTACAAATTTAAATTATTTTTAATTGCAATATTTGCCAAATGGTTACACTTTCTATTTCTCACATTGGCTCCACTGGATCACCATTCTCGAGTGATTCATCATGATTCAATTTATATTATTTTTGACCGTTTTTCAAATCTAAACATATTGGTCTTTGCTCTAGGAATTTTGTTGGTGTATTCAAATTATAAATTCTACTTTGCTCCTGATAATTTGAACAACAAACTGCTGTTTGATGTTGTGATTCAGAGCAATGGATCGTTCTTCCTGTCTACTCGGCTTAAAAATAAACAAATTCAAGTAATCATAAAGCGCTATTTGTTGTTTACATTCAATTTGATGCAAAATTTTGTACTTGTTGGTGGTAATGTATCTAATATAACGATTTTGTTGCTAATCAGATTATTTCTTTATAAGGATTATTCGTTTTAATATCGCATTTGCTTTTAAGTGTGGAATTTATCCGAATCTGTTCATTTCGTTTGAATTCAATTTTGACAACATTAGGAAAATTAATAATCTTCACACTAAACTACATTACATTTGATTATTTTGTGCTAAGTTATACATCCATAACGTCACTTGTGATTGCCATTGCAGTGACCCAGCTGATTGTTTTGTTGGTTAAACTCAATCAAATATACGGTTTGATAACTCTGAATCGAAAACTTGTCCCACGTGTATTCACAATTTTTAGCCATAATTTAGTAAACATATTGATTCATTTGGACAGTTACAACAAACTTTACGGCAAAATGTTCTTTCTCTTTATGATCATCAACTGTCCAACCAATGCCTACATTGTCATGTTGATTATTCTCGACAAAATTCCTCTAATTGGAAAATTCTTTTTGGCTTTTTATTCAGTGATTCAATGGATGTGTCTCATAGCATTTCACTATTATTTGGTAAATTTTTCTCTAAAATTACATAGATCCAAAGTATTATTGAACCTAATGGCAGAGAATCAGCATTTGGTTGGAAATTTTCATGCAAAAATTCGACTTTACCACTCTATTTGTGCTCTACACACCGAAAATCAATATGGAATGACTTATGGCAAGTTTGGAAGAGTTACTTATAAAACTTTTATCCAAGTAATTTACAGAATAATTTTATTAACATATTGATTATTGTTTTATACTATTTTTAGTTTTTAATACTTTACTCAAAGTTTCTAATGATTTCTTACAAATTGATCAACAATATTTCATAAACATGAAAAAATATAAAACAATAAAACTACATTATCATTCATTCATTCAAGCTGTAGATAAATATAAATATACCATATGGTAGTTTTAAAGAAGTTACAAGAAAAAAGTCCGGCAAGCCGGGCAGTAAGCGAGACTTAGTGTAGATAAAATAAAAATAAAAGTAAAATAAAGTTATCCGAGGTGGGAATCGATCCTACAACACCTCTACACACACACATACAGACATACATACATACATACACGATGGCAAAACCATTAGCTTGACTTGTTCTTCGAACTAAGTCTCGCTAAAAAATTAAACAAAGAAAGCTTGTGTGCAGCTACACTTGACTAGTCTTGCTCAGAAAAAGCTCATTCATAAGAAAACTTTTATTTCAGCTAATAGATGTTAATTGATAAAGTCCACTTCTTCGCAAATCAAAATAATCATTTATTACTCTTCACAATAAACGATTTCAATTTATTAAAAAATGACAAAAACACTATTTCCGTCATGACATCTTCCAACTAATGTTCCCTCATGTTCACAAATGTTTTTGAGTGTAACATATGTCGTTAGCCATAGATATCAGAGTTAGTTTTGTGTTGAGGCTTATTATCATCGTTACAGTTTGGCGTTATCGCCAAGTGCAAATGTTGAAACGAGCAACAAGAGAAAATGAAAAGAGTCTTCAGATTCGTATTACTAGGAAGGTAACAAGAAATTATTATCGTTATGTTAGTTGGAAAATATATGCAACTTTGTAAAACTTTTACGAGCTATATAACTTTGACATTCGATTAGCTAACTTGCGAGTTGTCATATTTAGCAGTATATGGCTTTTGGTGAAGTTGTTACTTTGTAAGTTGTAAATCGTCATCGAAAATTGGATTTTTAAAATTCAGGTATGCTTTTGCATAATAGACATATCAAATAAGTTAATCTTTTTCTAAAATGTCTTTTCAATAAATGGCGATTTATTTGTGCCTGTATCAATTGTAGAGTACAACTTCAGAAAATGTCTGCCCAGGGTCATCTTCAAGATTTGGTGGAAGATCAAGCAGTGGCAGTACCCGAGAATCGGCCAACAAATCAATGTCTACGTTCAAAGAATCACCGACCAGGTGATGCAATTCTATGAGCTGATACCCCGAATGGTGAACCAGTCAAATGACACAAGACTGTCCATACTCAAGTCTACTCGAGTGCGACCCCAGGCATTGACACTTGCCCTTGGGGAATATACCGAATATTATCAATGTCCCAAACTGAGACAGGATGTATGGAATGTGATGCACAGTGTGGCAAATACGAGTATGTTCCCAGGTGGAGTATACACGTCTTTTTGTGCATCATACAAATCAAAATTTGAACTCAGAAATGGAGTTTATATGCGTTGCCGTACGCATGTACGATATCAATGGAAAAAATGCGTGTGATTTCTGTTTGGCCACCTATTCATATTACAAGTCAGTGGACGAGAGATTGCTTCAATTGGGAGATTCTGCTATGTCTGCTGGTTTAATGTTTGGAGCACTGAATCTTGCTAATCTTGCTATGTTTGGTAACCTTGGAGTACTTTTTGGTGGCCTTGGCATTGTCATGTCTTTGGTGAGTTTTTTTTTGCAAACAGAGAGGCAAATGACACCACCATTCCGGAGGATCTCAAACATATTCTCGAAGCAAACTTTCTGTACGAATTGGTTAACCGAGGTCATGCAAGGATCGAAGATAGAAAGCTGTTCATCACCAGTGAACAACAATGAATGAAAGAATAATTGTTTATGAATTGTAGATTTGGGTAGATTTTATAGATAGAAAATAAATAATAAATAGTCAGTTCTCGGACTAATTGGTTATCAATACAATTCATTTTTTAATCGTTGTTGACAAAAAGTTGCGATTAAAAGGAAAGCACTCGCCACCTTCGTGATATAGATAAAAGTCAGAAACAATCCTACATCAAACAGATGTGCAGCCATGTACTGATCACGTGAAAGCAAATGACATTTATCGTTGCAGGATTTAATTTTTAAGCCAACAAATTTAGACAACGACAATGTTGTTTTGATAGGGGAAACCCCTTTGTTTTGGGCACTTCTAGAGTGTATATTTTCTTTAATCTAGACAAATACAATTAAGATAATTTTGATTATTTCAATTAAAAATCAGTCATCTCAATCTGTACTATTAAAAACGTTTATTAAAATTTTTTTAATTGAAATTATGCTATATATTTAAAGTTTTTTAACTCATGGGGTCTAAAGCAAGAATCTTGAGATTTGCTTCAAAATGACTCGCTTAGATTTATTAACACTGTTTTGCTTGCAAGCTATTTCCATTGTGACAGGTAAATTAAACGTTTTTGAATTGAACTATTGTTTTACCCAATTCCACTGTATACAGCAATTCAGTGCAACCGTCGCAGCTATGGCCATGGCTCGCACGTTTGTGTTTGTAGTGAACAACTGCACTGTGATGACATGGATGTGAAGCCATCGCAACAGTCGGGCACCATCAGTTCGTATACCACAAGCAGAGACGGAGACAGATTTGCGCATCGAGAATTGAAATTTACCAAGGAAACACATGCAGCAAGTGGGCACAATCATTTTGAGGTTGAGGTGAATCGAAGCCATCATTACCAAAAGATCATTGGCTTTGGTGGCACGCTGACTGATGCGTCCGCGATTATGATCTCAAAGTTGCCTAAAAGTCTTCAAGAAAGACTCATCAGAGATTTTTATTCCGATGCCGGACTTGGCCATACTCTGACTAGAGTTCCAATTGGTGCTACTGATGCCTCAACTAGAGGATATACACTGGATGATCATGCGCATGATGATTCGTTAAGTCAATTCGCATTGGTGCATGAAGATAATCTAAGGGTAAGACAATTTAAATTCGATTTAAATACTTACAAATTAACTACTTTGACTTTCATAGATTCTACAACTTGAAATGGCTCACAAGGTTAGCCATCATGGCATCAAGCTGTTTGCCAGTGCATGGAGTTCGCCCGCATGGATGAAAACAAACAATCGACTAATCAATGGTGGAACTCTACTTGGTCATCCTGGGGAAAAGTATTACAAATTGTTTGCAAAATATTTGGTTCGATTCCTTGACGAGTACAACAAACACCACACTCCCATGTGGGGCTTGACTGTGTTGAACGAGCCTTTGGTGTGTAACGATCCTCATTGGCCTTGGAGTTGTCTTTCTATGAGTGGGACCCAACAACGAGATTTCATTAAACACGACCTCGGTCCAGAGTTGAGGAGTTCCGCTTTTAAAAATGTCAAACTCATGAGCTACGATTTCAACTTGCCCGACATTGTTAGTTTCAATACTCCCATTTTGACCGACCATGAATCAGCAAAATATGTGGATGGTGTTGCTTATCATTGGTATTTCAACGAGAAAAATTATGATAAACTTGAAACCATGGCAAAAAACTTTCCAGATAAATTCCTAATTTCTACCGAATCTGGTCAAGGTCATGCTGGTGAGCCCAAAGTTTGGCTTGGCGATTGGGGCACATTCAACCACTGTGCGGATGATCTCATTAGAGTGCTGAATTTACACACAACTGGTTGGGTTGACTGGAGTATGGTGAATGATCTTCAAGGTGGTCCCAATTATGTGAAGAATTTCGGCGAGGCGCCAGTGATTGTGAACGAAACCAGCCACGAGTACTACAAGCAACCATTCTTCTATGCACTGGGACACTTTAGTAAATTCATTGTGCCCGACTCGGTTCGAGTGCAACACCACAGCAAAGCATCGGAACATCCAGAGAATCTTCTCGTGACCGTGTTTGAGCGACCAGACCACGGCACAGTTGTGACCATTCTCAACAAGAACACTCACCCTGTTAGCATTCAGTTGCATGATCCTAAGCATGGATACATGGTGACTGATGTTAAGGCTGAAGCCCTTGAAAGCCTAATTTATTACTGAATTTGATTGAAACTATATGTTTCGAATAGATTAATTCAAGGGGAAAACGTGACTTTTCCAATAAAAACATTGTTTGTGTTTAATTAATATCTAATCAATGATGAATTGGTAGATATCCGGTGACACTTACAAAAATACATAACCGAAAACAAAATACCTAGAATGCGTACAAGGGTAAATTTACTTTTATAAGCACAAACAATCGACTTATTCCGTAGAGAAACACAAAATCAATAAATGCCAGAAAAATGCTAAATAAATAATTCACTACCCAACTTTTATTTTCTTGGAAATTGCAAAACATCACAAGACTTTAACCATTACTAATTAATCATTTGTCAATTGATTTTATTAAAACTTTTATTTTAATTATTTTATTTTTCAATTTGGAGATATAATAAGGGAAGCCAAAGTAGCATAAAATTGTTTTGAAATTATAACGAGCGCATATAATTTCAAAAAACTCGAGCAAAAAATGGTGTCAAAAATTATCAAATCAACATTGAAGAACATTCACATGTAAACACAGCAAAGCTTCCACTCATTTTTGTGATAAAAAACGAACAAGAGTCAGATATAAGTAAAGTATATTTCTACATTCCTCTAGCGGTGATCACATATGTCCTTCTGTACGGAGTTGTATTTCTGCACTACGAAGCAACTGGAAGTTGGCATTGGCACGAATGGCCAAACAGTCCGCACGTTTGTTTCCATCAATTGGTACCCCGACCAATATGGTCCCAGTACACTGTTCAGAATTAGTATATGTCACAAAACATATTGTACGCGTACAAGACGCTTCTGCCAGTATTGCAATGTAATATGTCCCTGACCGTATTATACGGTATCTGGCAATGCAGCTCTTACAAATACGCTTCAGACCGTATTACATTATAATATCTTCAATTACGTATTTGCAGTTGTAAAGCTACCTTGCTATCTTGCTACAGCTTGCATATTTGCGCATTCTTGCAAACCAAATTTAAATTTACTGTCAAATTCACATGTCAAATGAAATTCGCTCCTCCATCGACAGTTTCTTGATAATCGATCTATTCTAAACGACATTTAAACATTTCTGTTTCGTGTCAACCGAATGTTTCGAAATAAGTCTTTGCTTTCTGTCATTGCTTTTTTATGGTCAATGTTCCAATCAATAGGTACCCTAGTAATGATAGTAAAACATGATCAAATATCTTCCTTTGCTTCAGCAGGCATAATTGTCATTATGTCAATGCATTGCCTTGTTGCATCGCCTTTGGCTCTATAAGGCTTGTAACACTGGTTTTATTTTTAAAAGTACTTTGGAATTATTTAAATATTTTGTTTGTATTTTCTTTTAATGGTTTGCTAATTTATGGAGAGGTCTTAATGTATGCGTAAAAGTTTGCTAAAACATTTAAATTGGGTACTTGTATTCAAAGAGCGTTTTAGCGCCAAACATGATGTGGGAACTCAAGAGCAGGTCCCAACTTGAATAAAAAAAATCATTTGACATTATTCTCGCTAAAAGGTAAATGTACCAGAAGTACATCTGTGTCACTAATAAAACTGAAAACTAAAGGTGAATTCTATTTGAAGCATTTAATTGTGTGTTAAAAGTGCAGAATTTTATATTATAGAAAATATTGGCATTGGGGATTCACATGAACGTTTTTTAATGGCTTCAAATAAATGGTAAATTGCCGTTTTGGCCTTGCCCGGATTCGCCATTTCCAAACACTATCATGTAGTCTTAAATTTTTATTATTATGCACTCGAAAGTGAAAGATCTGTATCTCTAATAAAAATAAAGTTATATGCAACAATTGCTCAATTTTATAATCAATTCAATAACAATAAAATTTATCTAGGTGTTAATTGTGAAGAAAAAATAATCATAAAATTCTAGGAATCACGTTTTTATTATTTAATTTAAAATATAAAAGCCTAGAATAAATTGATCTTTTAATATAATTTCTATGATTTTTAAAATTATATTTCAGAAAAATAATTTATTAATTCATCGAAAATTAAAATTAAATTACAATGGGGTAAGTCCAAATATCGTATTTTTTACAAATTTTTTGCAAACACAATTCACATGCAAACATGCAAATCCATACACACAAAAACTTCCGAAGATCATTTGCGATGATTAATTCGTTTTTTGTTTGCTCAAATTTTTACGGAGATTTGTTGTGCATGCCAATCACCTGAAATAGGTCATTAAAAAGATATTTAGAAATAATTCACAAAATTCGATTGAGTAATCTACCTTTGCATTAGAACATTTTGAATACTTTCAAAAATCATTTTTTATTTCATACAAACAACCATGAATGTTCATTATGGATTTTGATTTTTTCAGAAATAATTTAGTGATAAATAAATTGAAGTATTTCAAAAACAAAATCCAAACAAATTCACATATCAAAATGTTACTTACTCCTGTTCGTCACTTCTTCACCTTTCTATTTGCATCTCACCTGAGTGCTCTGTTTGAAGTGTTGGATCCAGTGCAAGACTCGTTCTCCAACATTTACACTACACTTCACATAACCACAAAGTCGAACATCAAATTAAATTATCAATTTGTGATTCCAATTGCGAATCTAATCTGTACTGTGCTGTATGGTGTGCTTGTGTTGGAGTTTGTCTGTCGTGGTTATGTGGACTTGACTCAGTTGAAGCAAAGTTCGTTTCATATTTTCCACTTGTTAATGCCACCATCGATGTGGTCTCAGTCGGACTTTCTCATCATTGGCGCGGTTGTAGAGTCGGTTCTGGTTTATACTCCTTTTGTTATTAATCCAACGTTTGATGAAAAGTGCAAAATGATTTTCAATGGACGAAATTTGGTGCTCAACTCGATTGGTAAATAATATTTTTAAGGTTTTAAACAAAATAATATTTTTTTTGTAGAAATGCAACCCGAAGTATCTCAGAAAATCATGAAATTCAGAAAAATATCCCGTTCTTTACTAAACCTAGTCATTGGAGTGTTCTTCGTGTTCATTATGATCTATTGTTTTGGGATTGCACGGCCTAATGCCACATATCCATCAAATCTGTTCACTGAAATATTTTGGTTTTTTCTATTTCCAATGTGGGCGTTCCATCTTGTGTTTGGTAATTTGTTTTTATTATTTTGTAAATCTATTATAAAATTTATTATTTTTCAAAGCATTCTTTGGCTTTTCAATGCACGTGATTAACCTCAGTCGATACTTGGTGATACGACAAAAGTTTCTAATTAGACAAATTCGCGGAATCACCGATTTACTGACTAAACTTCAAATCTCCAAATTGCGTTCGAAAATTTGGTGCAAATACATCAACTTGAACCGTGAAACAGTTGATCTTTCAAAGTACATTCGAATGTGTGCACGATTTTGGAGTCCATTTCTAAGTGTCATATTTCCGGGTTATATATTTATATCAGCGTATGCATTCTACCTGGGGCTAATTGTCAAGTCCAATGTTTTGCTAGCAAAGGGTGTCTTTATAATGGCCACGGTTGAGCTGTTGTTGTTTTTGTTTTTGTTGACCAATCAATGTGCACTGGTGATGAAGAAAAATCGAGAAATTGAGATGGAAAATCATAGATTCTTCTTGGCATTTAGCAAAAGTAAAAGAGGTCCTCAAAGTGAGGCAATATTTCTACTTCAGGTATATAGCTCAAATATTTTTTTACCACTTATAAATTGATTTAAACTTTCCAGGCTGAAACATTTCAACTAAGTCATCGCTTGCACAGTTATTCCTTCAAACTCTATGGCAATTACCGAATTCGTCCAACAACATTTTACATGGTAAACTTTTTTCTGAAGTCACATCTTTTCAAATAAACCAAAATATCTTTTTAGTTCTTATCGTACATCACAACATTCTCAATTCTGGTTATCAAAAGTGCAAATGGAATATCATAACAAAGTTTGGATTTAAAATATCTTTAAAACTAGCTCACCTCATGGAAGTCTTAAATTGATTAAAGGATAACATGTGATTTACAGCAACAAAGCCCAAAGTCTTCTTTTGTAGTTAAGATGTTGCTTTTAGATTCGCACATATCAGCGAACTTTAAATGAACTTCTTTTTTGTTTTATCAAACAAAATTTATTTAATCTTTAGCTTTTGTACTTGTAACAAAGTTCGATCTTTGTACTTGAAATGCTGAAATGTAACTTTAATAACTTTAGTTAATTAAATTAAATAAATCATACCACTTACTATTTATATCATCATTAATTTAAAATCATGTGAGAAAATTTCTCTAATGATTGTGAGAAATGCATACTTTGGTGCAACCTTTGATCAGTTGATAATTACACGCAAGGTAAAAAGAGTATCGTTTGTGAGTCTATTTGTTTGATTGGAAATAATAAAAAGCTTATCTTAATCCGGTTAATATAATTGACATTTTTTGGTGGTAGCATTTTGAGTATATAAGTATTGAGTTAGAGTTATTTTGTTACGTAACTACAAGGACAAAAAATGCAAAAGATGAAGCTTTCTGTGTCATTGGTCATTTTGGCCACTTTGGCACTGGTTGCAGCGGATCACGAGTTACGGATACGTAACAATTGTCCATTTACTGTTTGGCCTGCTTTTCAAAGCAATCCAGGAAAGTCTCTGCCTGAGAATGGTGGTTTCCTTCTCGTGCAATGGACGACCAAAACGCTGCACGTGCCGGACGGTTGGGCTGGTCGAATTTGGGTTCGTGCTGGTTGTAATGTTACGGGGCACTGCGATAGTGGCAATTGTGGTAATTTGTTTGTGATTTTTCTACAATCTGTATGCTCAATTTATTTTTATTATTAAATCAGACAACAAAATTCAATGTCAAGGTGCAAAGGCAACTCCTCCAGCAACTCAAGCCGAAATTACATTGGACGGTGAAGGTGGTCAGGACTACTACGACATTTCACTGGTGAACGGATACAATTTGCCAATTGTGATCGAACCCATCCAGGGAACCTTCCGTAAAGTGTCCGACTCCCACTATGACTGCAACAAGGCAGGATGCAGTATGGATGTGACCACTAAATGTCCATCAGAATTACTGTCACGAGCTGGACCCCCTCAGAACACTCACATTATTGGCTGCAATTCTGCTTGTACCGCTTTTAACACTGATGAATTCTGTTGCCGTGGTGCTCACAACAAACCTGAGACCTGCAGTTCACGTGACTGGAAGGTCAACTATCCAGCCCACTTTAAACAATCCTGTCCAGATGCGTACACTTATGCGTTTGATGACAAGAGCAGCACCTTCACGTGTCATGGTAATCCAAAAACTGGCTATGAAATCAGATTCTGTTTCTAATCGAAGTTGAAATCGAGATTCTACCGAAAAACAATTAAATGATTAATTATTCATAAGTTTTTTAATTTCTATTCCGAATAAATATGCCATTAAAAGTGACACGCGTGCACGGATCATTAAGGAGAAAAATACCAAGTAATCAATATTTCAGAAAAAAACTTTTTTAATGCGTGAAGTAAACGTTTTATCATTAACATTTTAGTTTATCCAGCTTCTGATTAGTTTAAAAAATCAAAAAAAAAAATTCGAAATACAAAAAAATTCAGTTTTGAAATGGTGCTCACCCCAGTTCGTCGAATTGTCACTTATTTATTTGCATCGCACCTGAGAGCTCTGTTCGAAATCCTGGACCCAGTTCAAGATTCATTCTCCAACATTTACACCAAATGTCATATAACCTCCAGATCGAACCTCAAGTTGAACTACCAATATGCCTTTCCAATAGTATTTCTTATCTGTAACGTCATTTATGGAGTGTTTGTATTGGAGTATGTCTGTCGTGGGTACTTCGATGTGCACCTACTGATAGACAGTTCCTTCCATATGTTCCATTTGGTAATGCCACCAGTGATGTGGTCACAGTCGGATTTGCTAATCATGGGTGCTTGTGCGGCAACGATATTCATCTTTACACCATTTGCCATTAATCCATCACTTGACCAGAGATGTAAAATGATTTTTAATGGTCGGAATTTAGTGTTGAATTCAGTTGGTAAGTGATGAAAATGTTGTTGTATTTATCCTAATAAACAAATTTTAAAGAGATGCATCCAAAAATATCTCAGGAAATCATGAAATTCAGAAGATTGTCTCTAACGTTGCTTAATCTTGTGATGGAAGCGTTTGTTCTGTTCATTATGGTTTACAGTTTTGGGATTGCACGACCAAATGCCACCTATCCACCGAATTTGTTTACTGAGATATTTTGGTTTTTCCCTTTTCCAGTATGGGTATTCTATATGGTTTTTGGTAATTTTAATAATGATCATAGTTTTGTATAAAAAATTTAATGATTTTTTGCTTTACATAAGCACACTTTGGCTTTTCAATGCACGTGATTAATCTGTGTCGTTACCTGGTGATACGACAGCGATTTCTAATTGAACAAATGCGTGAAATCACACATTTCCTCAATAGTTCAAAGTACAACTGTCGATCACAAGCCTGGTGTAAATATATCCAATTGAATCGTGATACTATTGACCTCGCCAAGTACATTCAATTGTGCGCTCACTTTTATGCTCCATTTCTGAGTCTCATACTTCCGAGTTACATATTCACTTCTGCTTACTCATTCTATTTGGGACTGATTGTAAAGTCCACTGTCATTATGGCAAGGGGACTTTTTATAATGGCTTCAGTTGAATTGATTCTATTTATGTTCCTGCTGACCAATCAATGTGCACTAGTGGTTAAGAAGAATCGTGAAATTGAAGTTGAAAATCAAAGATTCTTTGTGGCATTATGCAAAAGCAAGAGAGGTACTCAGAGTGCAACGATATTCTTGCTTAAGACTGAAGTCTTTCAATCGAGTGACCGTCTGGACAATTTTTCATTCAAACTGGCGAGCAATTATCAAATTAGCCCGGTAACATTTTACATGGTATGACCTTACACTTGTATAACTTTAAAATTCAGCAAAGTTTTATTTTAGATTTTATCATACATTACCACATTCTCAATTCTGGTCATGAAAAGTGCAAATGGGACTTTGTAATATGCTTTATTTGTAGTCATGAAAATAGTTAATGAAACAATCATACAGCTATGTTTATTTAATGTTTTAACTTTATGAAAAATTATCGATCCGTTTGTAAGAGATCATAGAAAGTAATAAATAAAGTATTAAAAACAAAATAAAAGTTTTAGTTGTAATTCGGTCAAACTTTTTAAATGTGATTTTCAGTATATATTATTAAATTTTTGAACCCAATAAATCATCTCTCCTTCTTAGCAACTCAACTAATCTTAACTTTTTTTTAATTTATTTTAATTACATTTACAAATTTAAAAATAGTTTTAATTTATTATTTTCGACAATTTTTGGGTTAAAAATATATAAATTGATTTATTTGTTTTCTGTTTTAAATGACACACACGTGCGTGTTATTTATGGCTTGAAATAAAGTTCTAATTGTCATCAGTATCGATGCAGTTTTGTTGCTTAACTAATAAATTAGATTTTATCATCACATTATTACATTCACAATTCACAAAGTACATATTGAATTTCTTAAAAGCTTTATTTCAAATACAAAATGAGTGAATGAATCAAAATACAATGATTTTATTTATTTAAACTTTATGAAATATTATTCATCCATTTGTAAGAGATCATAAAAAATTTCGAATAGAGTATTAAAAATTGGATAAAAGTTTTCATGGTTACCCTGCCAAATTTGCCGTAAGTCATTCCGTATTGATTTTCGGTGTGAATAGCACAAATTGAGTGATGCAAGCGAACTTTTGCACGGAAATTTCCAACCAAATGCTGATTTCCTGCCATTATGTTTAATAAAACTTTGGATCTATGAAATTTTCGTGAAAAATTGACCAACCAATAGTGAAATGTAACGAGACACATCAATTGAATCACTGAATAGAATGCCAAAACGAATTTTCCAATTAAAGGAATTTTGTTGAGAATAATCAACATGACAAGGTATGCATTGGCTGGACAGTTGACGATCATAAAAACAAAGAAAATTTTGCCATACAGTTTGTTGTAGCTGTCCAAATGAATCAAAACATTTACCAAATGATGACTGAAACTTGTGAATACATGTGAAGTAAATTTGCCTTTCTGAATTAAACCGTAAATTTGATTGAGTTTAACCAACAAAACAATCAGTTGGGTCATAGCAATAGGGATCACCAGCGCAACTGTGGACGTATAACTTAGTACAAAATAATCAAATATGAAAGAGTTCAGTGTCAAAATTATGAATTTTCCAAATGTTATTACAATTGAATTCCAATCAAATGGACACACTCTAATAAATTCGATACTTAAAAGCAAATGCGATACCAAAACCACAAATTCTTATAAAAAATAATTTGATTAACATAAAAATTGTCATAGTAATTTGTAGATATATTACCCCCGACGATTACCAAATTCTGCATCAAATTGAATGCAATCAAAAGATAACTTTTAATAACTGAGTGAATTGGTTTCTTGTTAAGTCGAGCATACAGGAAGAACGATCTATTTTTCCGAATCACAACATCAAATAGCAGTTTGTTATTCAAATTATCTGGTGAAAAATAGAATTTATAATTTGAATAAACCAACATTATCCCCAAAGGAAAGAGCAAAATGTTTATGTTTGACAAACCATCAAAAATAATGTGAACTGAATCATTGTGAATCACTCTGGCATGGTGATCCAAGGAAGCCAATGCGAGAAATAGAAAATGAAAACACTTGAAAATTGTCAAAATTAAAAATAGTTTAAACGTGTTGATCATTTTTCGATTGCGACAAACAGTCAACTGGTGAACAGTTTCAAAATAGTCAGAGTAAAATGAAACATCTCGAAAAGGAATTACATGTTTAGGGATGAAAGGAATCATTTTGAATTTATTGAAATTTAGACGAATAGTTTGGATTAATATTTTGAGCATTTTTTCTGGTTCTAAGTTTTACATTTTCGAATTTACAAACAAATCATCTCATTGGCCGTACTACAACTCACAAAATAATTTAATTTTTTTCCAAATTGCATTTTAATTGACAATTAATAATTGTAGTTTCTCCCATTTAAAATAGTTTAATTTATTATCTTTGACAATTTTTAGCTAAAAATGAATTGACTTTCAGTTAATGACATTCACGTGTGTTTAATTTATTGCTTAAAAATTGAGTTCTGTCTGCCAACAGAATAAGTCGCTTAATTTTTCGTCCGGCTATTAAAATATTGAGTTCGACTAGTGTCTATTCTAAAACTACCTCAAGCCCAGATTACCCAGAATTTCAATAATGAATTTAATAAATCATTAAAAACTAATGATCATAAAAATATACGAAAAGTTATTTATAACAAATGGAAAATACTACACGTGTGAAGAATTAATAAATTTTTAAAAAGTTTAAAATCTTTGAAAACCTAGCATGTTTAACTCATAAAATAAGTTTGGTTTGGGTGTACCAAATGGATTTTTGAGCCAACATGCGAAATTGTCATATTTTTAAAAATAATAAATTCATACGGATAATTAATGGAATGTTTATCGTTTACAAAGACTACCTAAGGTACTTAATTAAATAAATAACATAAAGATTACCTATCCGTGCAAATACAACTCAGCGAGCCAATTTGATATAATCGAGGCGTTCACTTCATTCACAATTATTTTCAGCGTTTTCCTCATGTTATCCATTTTGTTCAATAGTTTTTGTATTGCAGAGAATTTCTTATCGGCCCGTGCTACATTTTTGTACTTGTCCATCAGATAACGGCGTAGCAACTGATTGTACACAAAATACTGGTACCTGAATATATGGCATAAAAATATTATTTATTTATAAATTTAGTAAATATAAAAAAATACCTGACAAATTCAGAACATGAAACATTTGTGTAATTTCGAAATAAAATTTGAGCAATTACCAAATTGCGTATTGTACAATCGTCTTCCATTTCATTGTGAACATTTTTCTTGAAATTCATATCTGTCTGCACATCATCTTGGCACTTGAAATCTTTTCCAATATTTAAACTGATGAATATTGTTTGGGTACCTTCTTCGTTCTGTATGAGTTTGAACAAAACAAAAAGTTAGTTAGATTGTTTAACAAATTACCTTACCAGCAGAATTGGATAACCATTCTTGACTTCGTCGTACATGAAGGCATCTCGAATCATCAATATCTCCATGTAGAATGGCTTCAGTACTATCAATTGGTCGTTCGGGCTCAGTGACTTGAATGCCTGAATTGATTTACAAAATTTCACAATTTGTTTTGAATATCTCTCGGGCCAATTGAAGGTATCGGCAAGATTGTCAGCTGTGCCTATCAGTGGCAGTGTCCGCTCATCCACAAACGAACTGTCCATTGCATGGTCAATTTCGTCAATGAGCTTTCGTTCAAAAAAGGTGAGATTCGTTGCGTAATGTCGTCGCTTAGATTGGAATTGTGTTGCTGGGCTTTCTGTTGTCAATTCGGATAGACTTGAGTTAAGTGGATAATCGATTTTAGCATCTTCTTCTAGAATACTCTTTTGAATGTACTCTTGAAGCATAGCTTTTAAGCCTAGACAGGCTTCAGCGTTTGTACTGTCAAAAATTTCTGCTGAATTTTTTCTCATTCCCGCTGCCATGCACTTTTCCAATCGACATTTGGGACAACTTTTGCGTGTAAAAAGGTCAATCACACATTTGCCTTCTTTTCGACAGGTCAATTTCTGATTTCGAATAAATTAATCAGTAATATTTAAAAAACAAAACAAAACATACCTGATATTTAAAGAAATTGCGCTGAAAAAAGAATCTACACGAGACACATGTGAAACCATAATAATTTACACCAGTGGCAGCATCGCCACAGACGTGACACTTTTTAGGTAGAGATTCGGTGCTCATGTTTGTTGATGGTAATAATAAAATAAATGCTAAAACAACTAGAGAAACACAAAAAGATTATAATTATTTACAGTCCCAAAACCAAAACACACTAGAAAACACTGCGCTTGCCAAGTTTATCTCAAACTGCAAACATACCAAAAGTATCTCGCCGTAGTTGTGCATATGATGTGAGTGTTTGCATTATCATTGAACAACACAGCAGTATGGAAACTAATTGTACAAGTGCATATTCGGAACAGACAATGTGTTTAGCTAAACTGGCTTGTACGAGTACATATTATTGTAAGCTGCAAAAAGTTTTCTTCTTTTTCATCATAGCAATTGAATATTGATGATTGAGAGGAACTTTTGTCGTATCCTAAAACTACACACAGCAATACTCTCGATATCCGTTAGTCGTATGTGCGGTGATGAAATCAATGTATGATAGAAAGCACTCTTTGGAGTTATGTTTAATAAGCGGCATGTGTGTTTACTTGCACCAATAAATGAAATTATTATAACAAATGCCAATTGGCAACAAACATTTAGCACACAATTTCAATACAGCGTAAATGTTAAATTTTAAAATAAATTAAATATTGAAGGATTGAATATTGAGTTTCAATCAATTTGGTAACACATAGAACTGGATATCGTTGACAATAATTAAAATAATAGTAATTTTTCAGTTTTTAAATCTTCGTTTGTGACTACTTCAAATGACGTACACCTGTGTTAATTTCTGATTTAAAAATAAAATTCTGTTTGTCATTGGAATCCATGTCTGTACGTTTTTATTCAATTAAAGTTTCATGAAATTCAATTAATCGAACATGCACCAGCATGAGTACCTGCTTGACCCCGTTTCCCAGAATTGCAATCTTGCTGAAAAAATCATTAAAACTAATGATTTATAAAGCTATTTATCATAAATTTAAAATTATAAACGCGAAGAGAATTAAATAATTTTTCCTTGATTTGAATAATATGCTTTAAAAAAGTTTGAAATAAGTTGACAATTTATTAAAAGTTTTAAGAAAACTCATCAAAATATTATAAAGAATATTCAAAACTTATGCAAATAAAACTAATGTTGCGTGAAAAATGAACCCATGTTCGGCTATTGCGCATGACACAGAATGATGGAATAAAGAATATGGCAGCAAATAAATTTATAAATTGAATTCGATATCTTTATTAAGAATTTAAAAAAAATGTTTCAAATTCCGCATTCAAACATGAAGTATTGGTTCAAGCTTTTGACAATCAAAGCGAATCTACGTCACTACCTCGAAGACATCTGTTTTTCAAACTCAAACCCAAAACTTGATCTACAAATTGTGCTTACATTGATCTTTGTATTTGGTCAATTTGTGCATGCACTTGCACTGACTTACATTCCACTCGACTTTCAATGGCGTTTACTTCACTACGATATGAGTTTACTTCTTCAAGCATCGCAGCATTACAATCTTGTTTATGTGTCCTTGTGGTTCGAGGCCTCCTACTTCTTCTTCACGATGTATCGACACAAATATCGTCAATTTTCTCCAATCGTAGTCGTGCATCAAGTGCTCTTCCAGGATAAGAATGATTTTTTTATTCATAGAAGAGTGTTGAATTATCGTAAAAGGAGGGTTTTGGTCAGTGAATTAATAGCATTCTATATTAAATATTATATAATCATGTTGAAACATTTTGCGTTTGGTCTAGGTAATATGAGAAATTTTAAGAATTACCGACATATTCTCGATGTAACATCTGTGGATAGATTCGTGTTCGAAAATGGACTCAAAACCTTTCCACAGATGACGTTACGTATCGAGTATCACAAAAGCTTTTTTACTGAGTTTTATAAAACTAATAATCTGTTTTCAAAGTTTTCTTTCTAGCTTGTTTCATTTTCGAGTCAATTCACTACATCACATTGGATTGGCGATATTACTTGTGTACAGTGAAAGGATTGTGTTCACTATTGGTTTTGCAATTGAATCATTTGATGCTTTATCTCCAGTTGAGTGTATTTGCATTTGTCAACACAGTCTTCTCCATTGTGATGCTCACATTTACATTTATCTGCTTCATCCAGTACAAACAAGTCAATCTATTACTTAGAAATCAATTGTCCACTCAAATATTCACTCAATTCGCACGTTATCACACTCAACTCTTGTTGTTGATTATAAATGGCAATCGTTATTTTGGTCATTTATTTTTTGCTTTTATGTTCATTTACATTCCGTTCAACACCAGCTTGACCATCTCGACTGTCAGCACGAAACAATCACTATTGGAACGACTATTCTCAATTGAGATCTGCCTCTTTCAGTACGTTTGTATATTTGGCTTTCATCTGCTGGCTGCAATGTACACCAATCGAATCCATCGGTGTGCAGAGGCATTACTGTGCTATAGTGGTCAGGTGGCCAAAAATACCAAAAATAGTTTGTCACTTAAGCATTCACTTCGATTGCACAATTACATAGAACGATTTCATACCGACAATCGATATGGCCTCACTTATGGATGCTTGAGAAAAACTGTTTCAATCTACTCATTTCTGATTGTGAGTATTTTGAGGAACATTCGGCGGACTAATTCGACCCTTGTTCCATAGTTTCTCATAGAATACACCAAACTGCTGATATTTTGGCATCAACTTAATCGTTAATTGTGAGCATGCTTGCAACTAGCTGAACGAACTGAACTTATGGCTCTTGCCCATTATGGATAATGGAAGAATTTTAGTTGATTTCAAGAAATTCATTAAAACTTGCAATTTAAAAGAAACTATTCATCACAAATGGAAAATAGTACACGTGGATAATTATGCTATATCGATTTGTACTAATGTTGTCAAAGTTGACAACAAAAAGTTTTTCAAAAATTATAATGCATTTTCAAAATTTAATTTATTTTAATAATTAACTTAATAACTTGTAATTAAATTTATCATTTATAAAGTCATGTGAGCCAAACTAATTAGTCATTCAAGGTTCCCGGGTGACACGGTTTTGTTGGTGGAAAAAAGCATTGAAAAAATCGAAATTAAGCGAATTTGGAGCTTCTTGCAAAATGTTTCAAAAGATGTTTCCAATTCTGGGCGATATCATGAAACGTTGGATCAAAGTTTGGGCCATCAAGGCGAATCTGCGTCACTATCTCGAAGATGTCTCTTTCTCCGAATCGAACCCAAAGCTTGATTTACACATTTCGATTGTATTGATCTTTGTATTTGTTCAATGTTTGCATACACTTGCACTGACGTACATTCCACTGAACCAGAAATGGCGTTTGATTCACTTCGACATGAGTCTATTTCTACAAGCATCACAGAATTACAATCTAATCTTTGTGTCACTATTGTTCGAAACTATTTACTTCTTCTTCACAATGTATCGACACAAATATCGTCAGTTTGCTCCAATCGAAATTGTGTATCAAGTACTGTTTCAGGCTAAGAATAGTTTCTTTATTAAAAGTCGAGTATCAAATTATCGCCAAAACTTGGTTCCAGTAAATGAGTTGATAGTTCTCTTTGTTAAATATTATATAATTTTGTTGCAGTATTTTGTGCTGGCTTTAGGTAATTTGAGCAATTTTGAGAATTGCCGACAAACTCTTGATGTAACGTCTGTGGATAGAATTCTGTTCGAAAATGGATTCAAAGTCTATCCACAGATGACGTTTATCTTTTTAGATTACTAATCTGGTTTCAAAGTTTTCTTTCTAGTATGTTTCAATTCCGAGTCAATTTACTACATCACACTGGATTGGCAAGATTACTTGTGTACAGTGAAAGGATTGTGTTCAATTTTGGTTATGCAATTGAATCATTTGATGATTTATCTCCAGTTTAGTGTATTTGCATTTGTCAACACAGTTTTCTCAATTGTGATGCTCACATTTACCTTGATATGCTTTATTCAATTCAAACAAATCAATTTATTGTTAATAGGTCTTTCGAAACGACAATTTGCTGTTCAAATTTTCAAACAATTTGCTAACCATCACACTCGACTGTTTCTGTTGATTACAAATGGCAATCGATATTTTGGTAATTTATTTTTCTCTTTCATGTTCATTTACATTCCGTTCAACACCAACCTGACCACCTCGATTGTCATCTCGAAGCAATCACCATTCGAGCGGTTCTTCTCGAGTCAACTTTGCCTTTTTCAGTACGTCTGTATATTTGGCTTTCATCTACTGGCCGCAATGTATAGCAATCGAATTCATCGGTGTGCGGTCGGTTTGTTGCATTGCAGTGCCAAAGATGCGGAAAATACCAAAAATCGTCTGTCCTTTGTACATTCACTTCGGTTGCACAATTACATTGAACGATTTCATACCGACAATCGATATGGACTCACTTATGGATGCTTGAGAAAAACTATTTCAATCTACTCATTTCTGATTGTGAGTATTTTGAAGAACATTCGGTCGACTAATTCGAGTCTTGCTCCATAGTTTGTCATAGAATACACCAAACTGCTGATATTTTGGCATCAACTTAATCGTTAATTGTGGTTGAGAAAGAACGAACGAGAAATAGAATCAAATAGTTCAAACAGATAATGTAATTTCATCATTCAAATTGAGTATTTCCACCGCCAACTCGGCCACCTTGTCCTTTCCAAATGTCAATAACAGTCTCCGTAGGCAATCTTTTCCATCACACAATTGGCTAACCAACGAATTTAGAGATCGAAATTTGTTCTTGGCTTTTTTCGCATTTCTGTATTTGCAATGAAGATAGCGTAGCAGTAGATTGTGATAGATCCAGTGGTGATATCTAGGTAAAATCAAAATAAATATCAAGTTAGATCAAATAATCCTAACCTCATGGCCTCGGAATTTGAAACTTCTTTCCAGGAAGTGTAAAATAATCGAGCTGTTATCTGTTAAAATAAATATTGATTAAATAATTGTATTCAAAACTAAATTACATACCAAATCACGAATGATTACGTCATTTTCCATTTCGATATTCAAGCCCATTGAAGCCTTTTCACTCTCAACAACCAGATGATGGTGCTCCATTCCTTCAAAAGTGGCTAATCTGGTGAAGACACAACTGTCTGCCTCTTCATTGGCAATCACAACCTGTCCCCTTCTTTCAGGAACATAAATGAATGCATAACGAATAGTGATAAAGTCATAGATGAACCGCTTCAAGATGAGCATCTGATCCGAGTTTGACATTGATTGGAATGTTTGATTCGTCTTGCAGTACTTGATGATCCTCCGAATGTAGAACAGACCCAAGTTGAGTGACTTTGTCGGATCTGTCTCCTCGTACGCGATTGGTAGTTTCTGCTCTTCAAAGTTGAATATCGATTTTGTGGTTTGTTCAATCTCATCGATGTACTTCTGCTCGGTCGGAGTCAGTTTATAACTGTTGATTCTAGACGTTCGGTTACAATCCTTTAATTCATTTGAAATTTGATCCGATTCGACATCAACATTCAATTCCAAAATGTTTTTTAAAGCATTTCCAGTAGTTTCAATCGAATCAACACTTTTGTTGGCAGTCACATGTTTTGGTTTCATGCCAATTTCGAAACACTTCTCCATACGACACTTGCGACATTGTTTTCGGTTGGTGAGATTGATTTGACAGTTGCCGTTGGTGCGACATTTCCATTTCTGATTAATAAAATGTATTAATAAATAAACTTCACGAGCGAAAACACACAAACCTTGATTTTACCTTTATTTTGGTGACATTTCGGTGAAAGAACAATCTACACGAGCCACATGTGAGCGCATCGAAATTAAAACCTAAGTTATAAGTCAAATGTTAGAATGTTAATATAAAAGCCAACTAATATTACCTACAGATTGCTTGATCACCACAAATGCGACATCGTTTGCTTGGTTCGGTTTGAGTGTTGATATTCATTTTAGAGTTCATATTATAAGTTCAATAATGCACATTGGAATGACTAGAAATATATATTTGGTAATACAATACTACAACAAAACATTATATCCATGTTTCCATGGTAATTCGAGAATATGCGGCAATTTGAACCGATTTAGTTGTGTGTCCTTAAAAATACAAATCGGTTTTGATTTCATTTCCTCATATGATGATGACATCACCACATGACATACACAAATATAATCTCAAATTAAACGCAGATCCTAATTCTAACCGAATCACAGTCCTGAAAAATCACATCATTAATAATTATCGGATTAAGGCACTACGAAATAGGGTTTCAAAACAGATCTTGAAACCTTGAAATAAACTCAAAATCACAACAATCCGCGACTATTTTGACTCAAGCGAAACTAGACATGCGACTATTTCACACCAACGGTGATTCAACATAACAATGCCGCTCTTTTCAGTGCTGCTGTCCACCGTACTACACTGGAATTTGATATTTTAAACGTTTTATTTTATTTTTTTGGTTATGTTATCCCGAATTAATTGTTCATTCTGATCCTAAAGGTATGGTTTGATATGAGATAAGTGATCTAGATAAGGAGAAATTTCATATTTAGGATTTTTGCCTTTGAGTAGTGTAATTTGTACGAAAGTTGGCTTTCCTGCGAACTGAATTGGTTATACGAAAGGCATGCTGATTATCTTTGATAAGATCAGTAAAATGATCTTGAGTTTAGTAATGTTATAGTGCGTTAGAATCAGCGTGAAACGTAGATTAAGATGAACCCGATTGGGAGTTTAGGACATTTAGTTGGTTTTGTCGCCAGACGGCGTGTCAGTAGTGCGCTTTAGCCTGGTGGAGTGCGCTGCTGCTGCTGTGCTGTAGGTATTAGCACGCCTGATGCAAGCTAAGGCTCCGCTCTCTTCCCTTTCTTGTGTATTGTATTATTGATGTACAGGGCACAGAGTTGTATGCTGTATCTCACACAGTGCTTTCTCCACTTCACCTCTACTAGGAACTGAACATTATCAAATCTGTGGTTTCGGTAACATCATCATCAGCATCAAGCACACCACCAACACAACAAACGCCAAACAGCCAAATCAAGTCGTACACCGACAACGAGTGTAACTCAAAAAGGAAGACCAACACCAGGCCTTCATCATCACACGATCATTTGTGTGCAAAAGTGAGTACTCCTGCCAATTTGAGGCACAACAAACAGGGCCTGTACGGTTGTGTGTGTGTGCTTGAGTGTGAGTGTGTGCTTGTCTCTACTGGTTGGTGTTGATCACTGTACAGACACCACCAACTGGCTGTACAGAAGTGAGAGGTCGAAATTGAATCAAATCTAGCGCCACAAGTATCTATAGCAAGTAATATCTCAGTACTACACTCATCAATGTATTCCATTGTCTGTGTTGCAGTGACCTTGCCTTCCTGCCTGCCTGCCTGTCCGCCAGCTTGACGGCAAAAAAGGCGCCAAAAACTCGGCGCGCTTTATAATGTCACTTATCAAGTGATTCTAATTGATTTTAATGCTCTAATTAGTGTAGGCCTATCTATTGTCTTCACGTGTGTCTAATTATTTTGTTTATTTTGCCCCATCTAGATCCACTTATCGACTGTTTTCAATTCCCGAACCGAGTCGCACTATCGTATTATCGTCATCTTTTTTGTTTTATTCGGAATTGACCTCAAAACAAAATGGGTGATTACACCGACTACCACCAGGCAATGCAGCACGCTGCCCTCAACGCCAATCAGTTGCATCAAATTCAGACTCAAATTCCCATGTCTCAGTTGATCAACGCCACTGGTCTCAATTTGACAGTGATGCCAGGCCAGTTGGGCCAGGGCCATCAGCTCGGTCATGGTCAACATCAAATTTTGTACACCACCGCCAATGTACAGCCAACTGTTCAGGCTGTTGTTCATCAGCAACCACAACAGCACGCAGGTGGCCATGGAGGCGGACACGGACATCAGACAAAGAAGGAGAAGAAGAAGTCGAAGGTCAACAAGGATGGTGTGCCAGCACCCAAACGAGCTGCCACTGCTTTCATCAACTTCACCCAGTGGTACCGAGAGGAGTTGAAGAAGAACGATCGACCCGTTCCAAAGATTACCGAGTTTGGCAAAGAGTGTGCTGCCAAGTGGGCCCAGATGTCCGAGGACGAGAAGAAGCCGTTCACAAGCGCAGCACAGGTGGACCGAGAGCGTTATCAGCGAGAGATGGCCGTGTACAAGCCTGCCCGTGACGAAACCAAGCCCAAGCGACCAGGTACTGCTTTTATGTTGTTCATGGTGGATTTCCGTAAGGAGTACAAAGGCAAGGAGCCTTCCGGTGGTGTGGCTGCACTCGCAAAGCTCGGTGGTGAACGTTGGCGAAACATGACCGAAGAAGATAAGCGGCCATACGTGGACAGCCAGAATACGGAACGTGCCAAATACGAAGTGTCGATGGAGGAGTACCGAAAGACTCAACAAGCTACACAGTCGGTGGCGGGTGGTTCACGGGACAGCGACTCCGAGTCTCCGGTGCCCCAGCAGTTACTACAGCAGGCGACCCTTGCTCCAGCCGCCCATCAGCAACTACAACAACAGCAGCAGCAGCAGCAAATTCAACTGGCTCAAACGACCACCGCTTATGTGTTGAGCAATGGTGGTGCGACGTACTCGCACATCCAGACACCGTACACCTGGAACTAGACGATCGACCATCACTCAGTATGATCATCATCGCTCCACACGACACACACACCCGAGCTGAGCTGGTAACTCAGATTTACTACATTACCTCGAATAGATTATTATTATTCTCTTAATATGTTCAACTTAATTGCTTCTCTCGCACCATCACTTATCGGCCAAATCCACACCACCACCACTCGGCATATTTTACACATCTCAAACACTACTTCGAGCACTACTTCGAACTCATCACCACCAAACCTCGAAACCTATTCATTCATTTAGTTATTCTTACGATCTTTTTACTCACTCTCTTCACACATTTTCTTTGATTTTGCCTTGATTTTTGTCGATTTTTTGTTCATGTTTCATTCTCTACGTACTGATCATGCTCTCTCCCTCTCTCCCCCAATTCATTTTTATCGTACTCTGTAATATATATTGTCATATTCACATTATGATGATTTATTATTAATTATTATTATATATCACAAACACATTCGAAAGTACAATTTGTCACATTACACCTTTTTGATTGTAATTTTCTGTTTGTATTATTATCTATTTGATTTACAAACTTTTTTTCTTCTCTCCTTTCGAAACAAAACCCTCCGCTAACAAGTCGCTCTACTTTTTACCGTTTTTATTATTGATGTGAACACTTATGAGTTTTGTATACGACACTAAACTGACCTTTTACTTTTGCTTATACTTACAATCCAACCAACATATACAGAAGCTAATTTCACAGTGCTGTAAAATACCACACAATAACCAAAATTGTAATGATGGAAAATTTTGTTGGCAATAAAATCCCATAAAAAGTCTATTTAATTGGTGGTAATTTCGTGACAGTTGAATGTGTTTTTAAATCCTCAAAATACTCGATATTCGACCAAAACATCAAAATCCGAAACGACATCTGTGAATAAACCCTCCTTTTGCCACCTGGTAACACAAATTTGAACTTTAAATGTTTATGTTTTTGCTTTTAAAATTTTTGATATTTTGCTTTGTTTTTTCATTGCCAAATTTAAAGATTTTCAAGATGTGATTTTATACCTAAATCACTGTACATTTGTACAGTTTACTTTGCGTAGTAATGTTTTAATTTTAATCTAGAAAAGATGCTAAAATGAGTGAGAACAAGTCGAAATCGCGAAGCAAATATGATCGGGCAAATTGTATAAGTAAATTATACTGTTGGTAATTTTGTTTGTATAATGTTTTAATATTTTATTATATTATTGTTTTCTTCTTTGCAGGTATGTTTTGCCATTTCTATTGCGTAATTACAAGAAAAACTTTAATTTCGATGTATTTGATGACTGTTCCAAAGAGCATATTTGTGCCAAGCATGCAAACAGACTCCAAAGGTTTGGTTCTTTTATTTGGTGGATTTTTATTTTAATTTTGTTTCTTTTTTATTTAGATATTGGAGTAATCAAATTGAAAATTGCGGGAAAATCAACAAGAGAAAACCGAGTTTACTCGTAGCACTCGTAAAATGTTTTGGTTTGTTGTACTTGTGGACGAATGTGAAAAGTATTTTTGTTTATGGAATACTGCGGATGGTTATGCCGGTTTTACTGGGAAGAATAATTTTCTACTCGAATCTTTATTTGAAGGATGATGTTCGTCATGATAATGATCAAATGATCAATAATTCGTCTGTGATACTTTTGTCTACTGATTTATTACAACTGTCAAATGCTCAAAATGTGCTACTCTACTCTGTTCTACTATGTTTTGTGATATTTTGTCACGTTTTATTTGCTCAGCCATTGTTCATGTCGAGATTTCGTTATGGAATGCGCTTTCGACTTGCCCTCACCCGACTGATCTACGAGAAGGCGCTCCGAATACCGAACGAATCTGTTCAACGGAACACTGCGGGCAAGATTGTCAATCTCATTTCGAATGATGTCTCCCGATTTGACAGTGCATATCACTTTTGGGAATTTGTTTACACGGGAATACTTCAAACTGCCGTGGGAATGTATTTCATGTATCTCTACATTGGACGATCGTGTTTGGGCACCCTGGCCATCATTGTGCTCTACATTCCATTTCAAACTGTGATGGCAAATATTCTCAGTAGAATTCGTTCGAGTGCAATTGCACTCACCGATGATCGACTTCGACTGATGGCAGAAATATTGCCCGCAATGCGTGTCATCAAAATGTACGTCTGGGAACAAGCCTTCGCCCAACTGGTGCAACTTGCTCGTAAACTCGAAATTGCTAAAATCAAGCATTCGATGATACTTCGAGCTGTCAACCTGGCACTCTATTTTGTCTCTTCAAAAGTAATGTCATTCATCTGTATAATTCTGTTTCTACTCGACGGTGGACAGTTGAGTGCAGAGAATGTGTTTGTTACCCTGGCGCTGGTTGCACAAATACGAGAGATAATGACACTCAATTTTCCGCTGGGAATTTCGTATGGCGTTGAGACTTATATTTCGGTCAAGAGAATTGAGGTTTGATTTATTTATGAATATACAAAAGTATTTAATTAATTTTGATATTTTCAGGCATTTTTACTTGAAAACGAAATTGAAAGTCAATCTAATGTGATTACCCATTCAGCGAATGACTGTCGCATATCGTTGAATCAAGTATCTGTTCAACTGGAACCAAACATTCCAATACTCAAAGACATATCATTCGAAGTACTACCCGGAAAGTTGACTGTGATCATTGGTCCTGTTGGTTCGGGCAAATCATCAATCCTTCTTGCTATTCTAAAGGAACACTCAGTCAGCTCTGGTTCTATTGACATCAAAGGAAAATTGGCATTCGCTTCCCAAGAGGCATGGATTTTTCCCGGGACAATTCGAGAAAATATTTTGTTTGGTGAACCATATAATTCGGATCGATTCAAATTGGTTATCAAAATGGCAGCTCTTAGCGCTGATTTAGCGCAATTCCCACTTGGTGTTCAAACTGTGCTCGATGACCGTGGAACATCACTCAGCGGTGGTCAACAGGCTCGAATTAGTTTGGCTCGTGCACTCTACCGTGATGCTGATTGCTATCTATTGGACGATCCACTCTCCGCTGTTGACGCTTCAGTAGCCAAACACATTTTCGAAAAGTGCATCAAACAATATTTGGTGGACAAATGTGTGATTCTCGTGACTCACCAACTGCAATTCATCAAACAGGCTGATCAGATTGTTATGATCAAAGATGGAGCATGTGTGGCCAGTGGTACTTATGAAGAACTGGCGAAACAAAGTAATTTTATATTTTTAATTTCATTTTTACTTAAATTTTCTCATTTTCTAGATATCGATTTATTTGAATGTGCTTCGATTGAATCAGAAGAAGAAGAAGAAGAAGAAGAAGGAGAATCGATAGCCTCTCTACATACTTTAGAATCGATTGTTGCTAAAGGAGATCAGAAATCAAATTCGTTTGAGATAGATGAACAATGTGACAACATCTCATTAGTAGAAAATCAACTAATCTGTTCGAACCAAAACGAATCTCCAATTGACGAATCTCAAAGTCATCAAAAGAAACTGCGAATCTATTGGATTTACATTCGTGCTGGTGCAGGAATTGTTCTCCTTTCAACATTCTTTCTCTCAAACCTAATCACCCAAGTACTGTTTACCGGTTCTGACTATTGGTTGTCCGTTTGGACTGATTACAAGCAGGATTTGTACATGCACGGACTGAATCCAAATTATACTTTCAATAAGAATCCAATTGTTTCTGAAGAGGAAAGTGACAATGTTTGGATTTACACTGCTTTGGTTGGATTTTTATTTGCTTTCTCGATTCTACGAACTGTCACCTTTTTCATCATTTGCATGTGTGCCTCAACCAATTTGCACAAACAAATATTTAGTTCACTAATGCGTGCACCAATTTGGTTCTTTGACAAAACACCAATTGGTGTCATTATGAATCGTGTGTCACGTGACCTTAGTGTTATTGACGATCTCTTACCGCCCGCAGGATTTGAGGCACTTGAAATTCTGGGCAACAGCATTGGTGTATTTGTCATTTGTGTGTCGCTCAACTATTACATTGTACTGCCACTGATTTTGATGGTTATATTGATCTACTTTTTCAGTCGACTCTATGTGAACACGGCTCGACAGTTGATGCGAATTGAAAGTGCCGCCCGAAGTCCACTCTACAGTCAAATGTCATCTAGTCTGGCGGGTTTGAGGACTATTCGGTCCTGCCAAGCAGAGAGAATGTTGATCGACCAATTCAGTGGCCTTCAAGACCGTCACACATCCGTGTATTTCACTTTCCTGAGTGCAAGTCGATTTTTTGGTATTTTTATTGAATTTCTCTGTTGGCTGTACATTTGTTGCCTCGTACTGGTGATCAACCTGACATTAGACAACTACACGGGTGGCACCATTGGACTCATATTGTCACAGTCGTTGCTACTTACGAGTGGTTTTGAGTGGGGTAATTAAGATTTATTGCTGATAATAGGACACTTAACCTAACCGGACTTTGCCTCTACTATTAGGTGTACGACAGTTTACGGTGGTGGAAACGTACATGATATCAGTGGAGCGTATTGTTGAGTTTGGGTCACTCGATAAGGAGGATCTTGATAAGTGCGAACACGTTCCGGGAGACGAGTGGCCCCACAAAGGTCAAATACAGTTCGAAAATGTCTCATTGCAGTACAGAGGAATGTCAAATCCGGTTTTGAACCAATTGAACTGCAGAATAATGCCTGGAGAAAAGATTGGAATTGTTGGACGGACTGGCGCTGGGAAATCATCTCTCAGTGCTGCACTCTTCCGTTTGACTCAACCTGAGGGCCAGATTCGAATTGATGGATGCGATACGGCACGGATTAGTTTAGCTACACTCAGGCGCGCACTCTCGATCATTCCACAGGAACCGATTCTGTTCTCGGGAAGTATTCGTCACAATCTCGATCCGTTCAATCAGAAATCGGATGAACAAATTTGGGATGCAATCGAAAAGGTTCAATTGAAAACGAAAATTCAATCATTACCGAGTCAATTGAATAGTCCAGTTTTAGGCTCGGACTTTTCAGTCGGTCAAAAGCAATTGATCTGTATGGCTCGAGCTATTTTACGTAAAAATCGAATACTAATTCTTGATGAGGCAACAGCTAATGTTGATCCACAAACTGATGGGCTCATTCAACAGACAATTCGAAGAGAATTCAACGATTGCACAGTGTTGACCATTGCACATCGAATACACACTATCATTGACTATGACCGAGTGATGGTGTTGGACAAGGGCAAATTGGTTCAATTCGATCGACCTTATCAATTGATTGAACAGAATTCGGGGATTTTTAATCAACTTTTCACAGATCTAAATCAAGAAACACAAATTGAGCTTAAACAAATTGCCAAATGTGCCTACAAGATAAGTGCCAAGGACAATTATGAAAGTGTTTTAAAATGATTTTTAAAAATAATTAAACAAATTAATCAAATCAGATACAATATCAATGTTCAACGTAACGTCATGGTATATGAATTAATTCTTTTAATGATTTGCATCACTGTGATTCCGCCTGCATTTGCAATATGATTTTCTTCGCCTTGTCCATCTTCTGTCGGCAAAGCATCATGAAGAATGTACTGACAATGTACATTGCCTAAAAGTAAAAAGATAGATGTTGATTTCAAGAATTCTTTTGTGTAACTTACAAAGTTGAAAGCAGTCGAATCGAGACGATAGCTGTTGATCAGCCGGAAGCAACATCGAGTGTAATTGCGATTGGTTGCAATCGTGTCGATCTAAAATTCTTTAAGTTTTAAGCAAAAAGTTCAAGTGTTAACTTACATTAGCCAAAACGTCCAGATGCACATGGTTAAACTTCAACTGAAACAAAATGCACGCCTTCATGTTGTTAGCATAGGCCTTGTCATTGTTCTGGTCAACCAGCGAGCACCGATAGATGACAATGTAGATGAGAATGGCAAACTCGACCATGTAGTACACAAAGTAGATAATCTCCATTGGGCTTGCGTCCATAAAGATGGTACAGTACATGAAGTAACAGAACAGGGCCAGATTGCACATAAACTGACTCGTGACGTAGATACTCCAGAAACGGTTGTATCCACGAATCTCATTACAAATGTAAGCCAACTTGTCACTTATCTCCCAGAATCGATATCGAATGATGTAGAAACCTTGCCTGCGAAGTTTCCTATGGTCCCGTAGAGCGTCAATCAATTCCAACTGCATGGCGATCAGGTGTTTCTGCTTCATGATTATGTAATTCGAAATGACGAAAAAGTGGTAAAACATAAACATGAGAGCTGATAATTAGAACGAAATTAGAACTCAAAATCAAATCAAAAATATGTTCAAACCGAAACAATAATTCCAAATCATCATGGGCACAAAGACGTAGCACTGAAGGTGATACTTGATTCCGGTAAATTCCTTGCGTCGCAGAAAGTACTGAAAATAGCTTTCAGCCAGAAAGTACGTAATGACGATAAAGAATTTCATTTGACGAATGTTCTTGGTCCAGAAATTGTAGATTTTTTCCGAGATGACCTTGTCCCAAACTAATATAAAATCAATATAAACAATAAAATAAATCAACAAAAAGCATTACTCTTTCCCCCAGCCACCAGTCTATACTCGGACCCATTCCAAATAAAGTACATCGCGTATCGATCATCCAACCAATCGCCCAACCACAAATTCCAATTGACCACCAGTGAGCACAGGCCCGCAAAGATCATAATAAAGTCTCCCTGTTGCCAGAACATCTCATGGAACATCCTATGAGTCATCAACTCTGGCATTGGCTCATTGAGGTAGTCGTACTGATTCTGTGAGAGAACATAGCCAAAATCGAGAAAGAACATAACCGGAACCACAAATTGAATGAAGAAAAGTTTGTGTTTCCATTTGGACTCTTGTACGCGCACTTTTCGGTACTCGTTGAGATCCGTCAAATTGCGGACATTCTCTGGAGCGACAAACACGGGATCAAAGCTGTCGTAGCAAGCTTTGATGTGAGCCAGAAAGAGCCACTTGAGTTTGAGTAGCCATTTGAGCAGCCACTTCAGTGGTTGGACCATCTTGTCGAGTGAAAGCGCTAAACAAGAATGAGAGAGAATCGATTCTGATTCTGATCAGGAGCACCACACAATCAGAACTCTCTTCAAACAAATGCAATAAACAAATTTCAAAATTTTATTTATGAATAAGTAATAGCAAACAGTGGCCGACAATTCTACCTGACATACAAGTACACCTTCCGAATTTAATTACAATTGTAATTATGATTCATAATTCATAGTTTTGCCATCAAACTTTGTCTTTAGTTATTTATTCGATTCACTGTAGGCTCTAACATTGGTTTCGAAATCAAAGTTGAAGCAATGAATAAAACATAAATTTTACTTGTTTCGAAACTTGGATATAATGTCAACTACAAGTCAGGTGACAGTCGTACATTTGTCATTTCAATCAATTTAAATTTAATTTAATGTGTTCAATTCAGACTAATTTGATTTTGAGTTTGACTTAAATAGATGTAATAATAATGGATTGTTTAGGTGCAAATGAACTTTTGCTTTAGATGCATCATGTTACATAATGGTTGCATAGTGTTGTGGGTGCATCTCGAACAAGGCACTACTATTAGCCAAAATATGTTTGAAAAGTAGAGATATAAGTGTTATCGCACATTGAATTGGTACTTCAGTTATGTTATACATTAGTTATATAACATTAGCACTATCGCATGGTGATGCTTTTATAAACAAAGTACAAAGAGATAATTTTCTGCATCTCGGGTATTTTGAACAAAATTATTCGTCAAAATGTTCAATGTACGCCATTTTGTTTCATCATCGGCATCTGTCAACTCGAAAACCGTTGTAGAACTATTCTTCGATCTGGTCTCGCCCTTCAGTTATGTACAATTTGAGTTGTTGAGAAGACAGAAATGTCAATGGAATCGAATGGCACTTCGTTACACGCCTGCGTCCTTGGGCGGTGTACTGCGAAGTGCCAACAATACTGCCCCTGTGATGGTGCCAGCTAAGGCTAAGAGTAATCTCATCGATATGGTCAGGATGACTGACTATTATAAGGTTTGGAGTTTTTGTGTCCAATAAGCTCGTATGCTTAGTTTTGTAATATTCCCATCAGATTCCATACAAAATGTATCCGAATTTTCCCGAGTACGCTTTCAAGATGAGTTCCCTGAAAGCACAGAGATTCTTTGTCGCAATCGAACCACTAATCACTGAAACGCAATACGAAACACTAATTCGTGCATTTTACCAAAATCTCTTTTCACCAACCAAAAGTTTGGACATTTCCAGTGTTGATATCATTCGGCAGATAGCGAACGATATTGGTGTGGACAAAGTGGTGATTGATAAGGCACTGGACGCGATTACCACTGACGAAGTCAAGAAGAGATTGTTGATTAACTCTCAACGCGTTGTCGATGCTGATGGATTCGGTTTGCCCACCACACTCATTCATTTACCCAATGGGGTCGAGATGGTGTTTGGTTGTGATCGAATGCATATTGTGGGACATTTGTTGGGAGAAGAGATGCCGCCGATACTGAAGTTGTAGTTTATTTTAAATATTGTCCATTTTGTAATGTATTAAAACAATTTTAATAACGTTTTATATTTATTTTTTTGATATTTCTTACAAGTGACCTTTAGATCCAACTTAATCAAAGCCTCCAAAAGGCATTTGACCTTAGGTCACTGACCGTTTCAAATTGAGATTGCGCAATAGAGATTACATTCTGTTCTCTTAAATTACACTGTTGGAGACAGTAATCATCACTACACAGTGTTCAAAGCTGCATATTATATAGCTGATGCTACTTCTATACACGTACATAACCTGCTTTTGGCTAAAACAGCTGACAGCAGCCAAGTTCATGTGTATCTGATATTGTGAGTGTTTTCGCATGTTTGTGATCACAATTTGCATTGTTTTGTTCTCTATTTGAGTTTCAGAATACATTATAAACTCAAAATGAATCTCACTCGTCGATTTATGTCATCATCATCATCTACTTCCAAAATTGTTTGTGAACTATTCTATGACATTGTGTCACCATACAGTTATGTTCAATTTGAGTTGTTAACCCGCCAAAGGAACCACTGGAAGTCAATGTCACTTCGGTATACACCAGCGTCGTTGGGTGGTATTATACGAGCCTCGAACAATACTGCCCCGGTTATGTTGCCGGCCAAGAGAATTAATCTTATCAACGATATGAATAGATTGACTGATTATTTCAAGGTTTGTTTGTTTGTGTAACTAATTTAAATTAAGCCAATACTTATTTTTAACCGATTCATTAGATTCCGTACAAAATGTATCCAAATTTCCCTGAATTTGCTTTCAAAATGGGGTCCCTGAAAACACAACGTTTCTTATCAGTAATCGAATCACAAATCTCCGAACAGCAATACGAATCACTAATTCGTGCATTCTACCAAAGTCTATTTTCTCCAACTAAAAGTTTGGACATTTCCAGTGTTGATGTCATTCGACAGATAGCGAACGATGTTGGCGTGTACAAAGTGATGATTGATAAGGCACTGGACGCTATTGGCACTGAGGAAGTCAAGAAAAAGTTGATTGATAACTCTCAACATGTGGTCGATGCTGGTGGATTTGGTTTGCCCACAACACTCATTCATTTGCCCAATGGGGTCGAGATGGTGTTTGGTTGTGATCGAATGCATATTGTGGGACATTTGTTGGGAGAAGAGAAACCACCGGTTCTCAAATAAATACTTATGTGTTTAAAAAATTGTAATTTTTTAATCGTTAATACAAATGGATTTAGATCTAAAATTAATAGTTTTGGAATTTTCATTCATTTTTATTAGAATTATTTGAGTAAAAATTTGCAAATTAAAAATACTGTATATTAATCAACTAGAGTTGTAAGCGGGTACAAAATTTTCGCTTAACGAAAAGGAGTTTTCAAATCATGCCCGTAGATTGACCTTTAGACGGTTTAAAATATGCTTGTTTTGTACAAAACATTCTACTGCTCATTGTTGGTAGAGTATTAAATTGACAGACAAAATATTTCATTATGATAAATATTTCGACATTTCCTTTGAGGAATATAAAATTTTGCGCAAAGTGCCGAAATTAATAAATATTCTACCTTATCAACGGAAAGCGTTTTCTTACCTTATCCATGAATGCCCGGAAAATTTAACCTTGAACTACCGAATTCATCAGCTCTCTATCGGTCATTTGTTGAAGGGTTTCATAAGCTTTAAAGTTTTATCTATTTTTCGAAAAGTATAAAAGTGATGAATTTGTATTCTAATCATTTATTAAATTCAAAAATCATAAGAAGTACGTTCAAGAACAAGCAAAATGAGCCGATCAATTTTGGTGTTTGCTTTGGTGGTCATGGCTGCGTTTGCCATGGTTTGTGCTCAAGTTGAATGGCTACCTGATGGACGTGGTGTGCGCTGGACTCAACCCATTTCGAATCAATGGGGCAACCAGTGGAGTAACCAGTGGAACGATCGATGGGGTAACCAGTTGGGCAACCAGTGGAGTAACCAGTGGAACGATCGATGGCCGACCCTTCATTCCTGCGTTGCCTTTTAGAGGTTGACACCAGGTTTTAAGTGTGAGTTTTGAAACTACGAAGTGTACCAATTTTCGTCGGGAAACTGATATTTTAATTTAATTAATTCAATAATTTATTGGTATTATTAAATCACAAACTGAATAGCTTTATCTACTAGAATAGAATGAGTTAAAAAACTGACAATACATGTCTAATTTAAATCCATTTAACCTTCAAAGTATAAAAATACATTTATTAAATAAATATTATTAATTAAAGATATTAAAAACATTTCATATTGTATAGTCTATACAGTATAGATCACATGCACCAGCAGACAGTGTCCAACGTGATCGTTAAAAACTAATCGCACCTAAATTAATTAAATTTAATCACAATTCTTGCTAACATGTTACAAATTAGTGTCGTGCGAGCAAGCATCCATTGGATCTGCTCAATAAAATTTGCAAAGTGCATTCAATAAATGATGAGACATTTTAATTATTTTCTCAAGCTAACGATAATGTACAAAATTTGTTTTGACTAGTTACTACTACTTGAACAGTTATTTAGTGTGAAACAGTCTTTGTCTGTCACAACTTTCGCAACCATTTATTCCAGTCCCCTGTCAGGTCATATCAGGTGGTACGATATAATAAATTAATCTATCTTTGTTGAGTACGTGATCAATCGAACCATTCTGTCAAGTTTTTTACTTTTGGTAATGTCGGCATTTTTTAATTAGCCCCTCATAAAAATGCAATAGTATCAATTGAAATTGTTAAATGCTGCGGCGTTTATTTTTGCAAATTAACTCGACATTGAAAGTGCTCATTCGTAATCTGGTCCAGACTTTTTATAATAACATAAGATAATATGTACATTGTATATCAAAGATCACGAGTGTTACTTGTGTGACATGAAATTTATTTTAATTTTAGAGTTGGGCCACTTCTAAGAATAGATCTGTCTGTGCCCAAATGATCTTTCACTTTCTGCTAATATGATCATTTAGACTGATAATGAGGCTATTTTGGAAATTCAACAAAAATTGGTTTCTATATAAACGCATTGTGGTTTGCATTTAAAACTATTGAGAACTTGTATTCTTATTTCTAGCAATTCAGTTCAAAATTAAAACAAACCTAAATTATTTTGCCAAAATGAAAAACATTATTATTGTTGGTCTAATTGTGGCATTTGGAAGTGCGGTGTTGGGTAATATTTGAAACGTCTAAATGTTAAATATATGTTAAATTTGAATTGATTTAGCTAAACCAGCTGCAGACCCAACTACTTTGGCTCCAACAACTTCCAATGTGGCAGGAACTACCATAAATACAACTGGCCCAACTGCAACTCCAACATCTGGTCCGACAACACCAGGATCCAAGTCTTCTAGTGGTCCAACCGGAACTCCAGCCCCAACTGCAACTCCTACTGGCACAGCAGCTCCAACAGGAACGCCAACTGGTACTCCAGCCCCAACTGCAACTCCTACTGGCACAGCAGCTCCAACAGGAACGCCCACTGGTACTCCAGCCCCAACAGCAACTCCTACTGGCACAGCAGCTCCAACAGGAACTCCCACTGGTACTCCAGCCTCAACAGGAACTCCTACTGGCACACCAGCCTCAACAGGAACGCCAACTGGTACTCCAGCCCCAACAGGAACTCCTACTGGCACAGCAGCTCCAACAGGAACGCCCACTGGTACTCCAGCTACTACTTCAGGTTCAACAGCCACCCCAACATCTGGCCCGACAACGCCTGGATCAAAGGCTACTAGTGGCCCAACTGGAACTCCAGCTCCTGCCACTACTTCAGGCCCAACTGGAACCACCAGTGGAGCAACAGCCAAAGTATCTACTCTTGCGCCAACAACTGCAGCTGTTGCCACTACCAAGAAGGCCTAAATAAGACTTGGCAATAGTTTCAAAAATATCTTTATTATTTGTCATTTAATTAGTAAAGTAAACTGATATAATTTTAAAGTTATGACAAAATGTTTGCACAAGCATTCGACGACATAAAAAGCTCACCGCAATGTAAACAAAACCGTAATTAAAAGAGCACATTTATGTAAAATGTTCCATAAATGGAGCTTTATCGAGTAATAATAGAATAATTCATTTATTTTTATTTTGTCTAAATTAATTGCGCCATTCCAGGCTGAACCAACAAGTGCACTTGGACGAGAACGAGATAGAACGAGACACAAACAAAACAAAACATTTCCCAAAACTAACTAATTCAATTTGCCATTCCTTTAACAGAATGTAAATGTCAATTCAATTGTGTTGTCATGTTGCCATGTGACAATCAAATATGCAAATGTGTAATTAAACTTGTTGTTGGTAAATAAGTCGTGAGAGCAATTTTTTCTACAAATGTAAAAACGAACCAAAGTTGTCCTCGCGAATGCCGAATAGTACTCGATTGTTTTCGGGGTGGACCGAATTGATTCAGTGTCAAATAATATTTATTTGCCAAATAATAATTACCAATTAAATATACTGCAGTGGAATTATAGTACTACTTTATTCGAATGGTCGCAAGTTGAATTCAAAAATGGCAAACGTTTAATTTTTAAAATTAATTAATTAAATTCTTTGAGTGATACTTACTTGTATTAAATTATTTGAACCCTTTTCTATCAATCCAACTGGGATGTGATCTAATAAGTAAGAGGCGAATTTGTCTTGGTGAAAGTTGTCGTTTTGGACTTGAAAGTTTTAACGCTTTCTTGTTATTATTATTACTAAAAAATCTGTTGATTGTCATCTCTAGACAAAGAGTGAGAGCTGAGAAACTGATTCCCAGAAACCAAATAAAGTAGATGGAGTGCAGTTCACGGAGAGTGAAAGTTTGCATTCGATTCGATTGATTCTCGTACAATGGAGGTTTATTAGTGGGCGTTGAAAAGTATATTGAATCTATTTGACTTATATTTTGTTTCATGTGAAAACGCATTTGAGAGAAAGTTTGATGACGCCAGTGTTTGGTGAAACCTGATTCTTGGGCACGTACAATTCTATAAATAAAAATTGTATAATAATTTATGGGTCACAACAAATTATACATACATTAAATTGATATATTTTAACAATGGTGATTTCTTGGACAGAATGGCCCCCGTAAAGTCAATATTGATATTCTCCGAACCAACGTGATATCGATCGGAACCGTACACATTTACCACCGAACTCAGTAGTTGAAGTCGTGTGTTGATTAAAACAGGATTTCGCAACTTGGTTTTCTCCAACTCAGTTACCTGTGTATCCATTTGATTGTAGAAATTGGTTTTCGTTCTATATTGAGAGGGGAAAACAAATAATAATATAAAACCAAAGACAAATATTACCGATTGATGTGTTTTCCAAGGAGATGATAAAATCGATTTTCTGGACCTGAGTGAATCAGCTTCCTTGCATAATACTCTGAAGTTATCAGATGCATCTGATCACTATTGGCAAGTGGAATAAGATCTTCCAGAGTGTCGATAGGTCGATCAAAAGTGGGCACAGTCAGCATAGAGTAGAACACACCACTGTACGAATGATTGATCGTTAAAGCAATTAATAACCAGACAGTGCAAAGTAAACAAATTGGGTTGCTTCGACTCCAACTTTGAAGTTGAGATGCTAAAAACAATAAATTTTTACTATATTATTTTTCAACAAGGTTACCAAAACCTACATTGACCCAACAAAATCGCATAAAGATTCAAGAAAATTAGTGAATAATTTTCCGAAATGCCGGCATCACGTTTTATCATAATTTTGCCGGACATCAAACGAATCGTAATGGATAATAAAATCAAAGCCAAAATTATACCAAACCAAATGGAAATTCGAAATGGACTAAAAATTATCCAAGTTCGTGGCTTCTGTCCTGGAACTTTTGAAACGAACGTTATTGGATCAAAGTAAGTGAATCGAGAATAGTCAACAGATGTGTGTTGATTTGAAGTTAGAGACACATGACAAATGCCCAAATCGCTTGTTCCATTGCCAACTTGTTCAATTAGTCCGGAAACTCGCCCAGTCGATGCATCCAACTGACCCCAATTATGGCGAGCTTTAACAAGTTGAATTCGGAAATTAAGTTTTTCTTGAAAAAGTTTCAAAAACTCAAATTCCATTGATGTAGTGTTGATTTGAATTGATCGATTTGGACCAACAATATTTAAACTACAAAATGGCAGAACGTGATTCACCGAAACACTCAACTTGGATTGATTCAAATTGCACTGATGCACCAGTGGATTGAGTCGATTAAAATCGAATTCACTTTTTGGCACAAAAATTCCTTGAAAAAGTTTACATCCATCTAGTGTTGGACGAAAATGAATTTGAGTATAAATTTTCAGAGATTTTCTGTTTTCTATAAATAGAAAAATTGATTTGAAATTGGATTTTGTTTTGATAATAAATTTTGAAGACCAACGGAAAATTTTATCTGCTAAGCTAACATGAAAAACATTAATAAGCTGAAGACAGTTTACACAACTCGAGTAAAGATCATCGAGGTATGTTATCAGATCATCAAATTTTGCTTCATCAATTTGAGAAATGCCGGTGAAATCAAACATGATTAATAGTTTTTTGAATCTGAACATTTCATGCACAAAATTACTCGACAAACTTTGAACTCTTAGAACAAGTTGAAAGCATTGTTGAAAATTTTGAAAAAGATTGTTTTGTAATGTTTGATTTCCGCTTCTTGATAGAATCAACAAAATTGCCGCCCATTTGCTTGACTTTTGAATTGGACAAATACGTTCGCGAACATAATTGTCCAGTGAATGTTGACCATAAAATTCAGGATTGTTTACTGCTGTATTGACAGATGCCGAATTAATTGTTTTCGTAAATATAGAAAAGAGAATCACTGAAGCAAATAGGTTGAACCATAAAAAGGAAAACATTTTGATTTAATTTCATTTTTTTTAATCAAAAACCTTTTGACAATGAAGATAAATTCTCATGCTAAGTTGTTTTCTACACTGCACAATCTATTAAAAAATGTGTCTGTTATCATTTCGATACAAGAGTGCAAAACAATTTTTCACTTAAGTTAATTTGATAATTAATATTGTAGTATGTATTAATATCATGTCAATCATATAATATGTCAATAATTAAAGAAGTTCACACACACACAGGGAAACCGGAACTGTAGTGGCGTTGTATATATAGCACCAGTTGAAATCTTCCAATGTCTGACAACTATGACCGAGTGAAGATAAAGATATTCCGAATAAACTAAATTTCAAAGTATAAGTAACTAAATTCTAAAGCATTCGATAGCATACTGAGAGTGTCATATTAGAATGCTCAATTTATATAGCGTAATGGAGATCTTTAATTATTATAATTAATAAAACCATTATAATAATTGAAACCATTACTATTATTTTCAGTTTATTATTTCTCATGCAATAAGCAAACATATAAAAGCGACGTTTCTTCCTGCATAAAAATTGAAATTCAAGCATGAGAATATCTAATAAAGGGATAGTTGTTTGTAAATAAATTTATATTATTGAAAGCTTTGAAATTTTATCTTTTTAAGTTTTAAACACAAAATTTTGGTTACAACTTTGATTTGAATGTTTTAATCAATTTAGTCATAATTTTATCTGCTTCGTCAACCTCTTTGATAGGATACATCTTTAGTCATAAAAACAAAAAAAATGTTTATCATTGATCGAACTCCTGCCCTTGCCAAATCTTCAAGCACTACTGGAACCACAAGTACATCCAATGTATACTCTTGCGCAAACAACTTCAGCTGTTGTAACTATAAAGAAGGCATTAGATAAGATTTGGCAATAGTTTTGCAAATATCTATGCAAATATTTGTCATTTAATACATGAAGTGAACAAATATTGTAATATTATTGCAAAATTCTTTAAATTAATTTGAGGTAAACATGTTTTCAAATTATAAAGTTCACACCATTTGCTGGGAAATACCGTTGAACTAAAAGGACATATTTTATTATGCATTACATTTTAATTTCAACATCTCTCATTATGGTATTCCTAATTTATGAATTTATGTTGCAATAATTGTGGTAATTTGTCATATTCAAAACAAGTCAATAAAATCGACATTTCTGGTTGCAAAATCAGACGCTATGCAAACATAGAAATCATTTATAATGAGATATAGTTTGCATGTAGATTTTATCTTTTGAAATTGAGAATTAAGAAGTTTGAACTACAAAGCTCAAAATGGCTCATTTTGCAAAATTGGAAACTTTGGCCATTTTAGTTGTCATTGTAATCCTGGGAGCTGAGTCAGAGGTGGAAGCAAGTCCTGTAGTCCAGTTGGAACCAATGGCAAGTGACATCAAGCTCATCACAAATATGTAGAGATCAAGAAACAGTGTTGCGACTATTCGTCCTGTTCGCAAGGACCGACGGTGACCAAGTGTGAGGATGGCAAATACTGGATTACGGACTCGAGTGGCAAAGAGTGCTGCTCTGTCTCCAACTGTGTGACTCTTCCCAAGTAAATATTATGGTAGACGAAATGTTATTTGCTCATTTGTGATTGCAATCAATATATGAAAATAATTTCCAGAGTATTTTTAAATAAAATTAATTTGATCAAATTAATTATTTTTAGTGTTTACTTTATTAAATAAAATATTTCTAAGCATGTGGAGAACGCTTGAATTGAAAGTATATTTCAAAATAATTAAATAATTTATTAAAATGGCAATAAAAGCAACATTTCTGGTCCGAAAATTTTCCATGCTTATGATATAATGAATTCATAACATTGAATGCTTATTTATTTTATATGTCCCGAACAAATTTGCTTAACAGTAAGTAAAGAAGTTTATTAATAGATTCATTAATAGATTCAACAAAATGATAAAATCGATATTTCATATTGCATAATTTACGTATGCAAACATTGAAATTCATTGCCAATAGATAGTTTAAATGTAAATTTGGTTTTTGAATACTTTTGTTCAAATAAGTACAAAAAATGCAAACTTTAATTTTAGTTATATCTCTGATCTTAGTTGCAGAAACGAAGATGAAAGCAAATTAAAAAGCAAAATCAAATTCACAAAACCGATTGCCTCAGATAAGTGTCAAGCTCATCGCAAATATCTCATGGGAATATACAATTATTGCTCAGATTCATCTCTTCTCATTTTAAATTACAATTTGATCAAATTAATAATCTTTAGTCTTTTGTTTTGGCACGCAAGCTTAAATTGGATTTAAATCAATGAATATGCTGTGTTCGATATACCTTGGTATCGGTCCAAGTGCATCTTCAGTTCCGGTTTTGTATCGACATGCCAAAATCACACGATAATTGTGATTGACAGACAAAGATCGATCACATTGACAAATACCTTAGTGTGTTTGCGCAAATAGAAATAATGCTTATCTCAAGTTTAGTAGGTCAGCTTGCAAGTTTGTCTAGCTCAACTTTCTTTCTATGCCGACAGTTGAGATTATCACAGTATCATATACAATTGAATTGGCTAAATAACAAGCCAGACTGATCCAAGGGTGAAGCTAATTTTAGAAAGATTAAATTGCTTCAATCAGTAAAATCCTGATTTGGTTTGGCAATTGAGGCATTAAAATGTTTCGCATTTTTATTTACTAGCCAAATACCTAATGCAATACATTATTTATAACTCATTTGCTCTTTTCACGTAGCAATTGACGATTTATTATAATAGTTAATAAGTTTTTTTAGTTGAGAAGCCTTTATCCGTTTGCAACTACAATTATGAATTTTTATATTCAAATATGTTTGGCAGCTTTGCTTATTACTGCCTTAGGTATTTATAATATTTAGCTTATGTGAATTGTAACCAATAATTTTTAAAATAATAATTATTTTAGTTAACCCATCTTTTAATCAAACTACCAATGTTCCGACAACCCATGCTGCAACTACCCCAGCCCCAGCCACACATGCTCCGACAACTCACGCGCCAGCGACTCCAGCTCCAACAACACATGCTCCGACAACTCATGCCCCAGCCACACCAGTTCCAACAACGCATGCTCCGACAACTCACGCGCCAGCGACTCCAGCTCCAACAACACATGCTCCGACAACTCATGCCCCAGCCACACCAGTTCCAACAACGCATGCTCCAACAACTCATGCAACTCCAGCACCAACCACGCATGCACCAGCTACTCCAGCTCCTACAACACACGCACCTGTAACTCCAGCACCCACTACTCATGCCCCAACAACGCATGCGACCCCAGCTCCAACAACGCATGCGACTCCAGCCCCAACAACGCATGCGACCCCAGCTCCAACAACGCATGCGACTCCAGCCCCAACAACACATGCTACCCCAGCTCCAACAACGCATGCGACTCCAGCACCAACAACCCATGCACCAGCGACCCCAGCCCCCACAACGCATGCACCTGTCACACCATCACCCACAACTCCAACTCCAGCTCCAACAGCAGCTCCAAATCTTTTGGATACAGCCCAATCACTGATTAATGATGCTAAAAAGCAAATTGCAAGTGCTCCTGCTGACCAACGAAAAAGTCAAATCGAAGCTCTAGTCAAAGAAATGGAACAAATCATTCACGAAATTATCACTCCCGGTCACGAAGAGGACGACTTTCTTTTGACACTCCGATTGTCGAGTCATATGGAAGAGTTGAGAAGTCTATTGGGCAATTAAAAATTAAAAATTTTTATTAAAATTTTTACTTAAAGGATTAAATGCTTATTTTTACTGTTACCAGATATTTTTAAAGAATGGACATATTTTCATAATTTGAAACGATAAAAATTCGATTTCCTGATTATTACTTACATTATCATGATACTTGAATTTCTGTTATTTTTTTAAAATCACGTGTTAGTAATGATATCAAATTATAAGACAAGAAAATCATTGTCATTATACATAATCGATCACAGCCAGGCTAAAATCATCGGCCATTCTGTTTGTGTGTTGACAAAAAATATTTGTATATCTGCGAGTGTATGCAGAGGTGTGTTATTTATTTACAATATTTACATGTATCTAAAAAGTATTGGTCCAGTATTGGCATAGTGTTTTAACTTTAAGATTTGGCCAATTTAATTGAAACCTCAAGACCTTTAGACTTAAGGCATGAAATCATAATGTGTTTGTTTGCGACACAAAGTTGGGACGCGTCCTGTGAGCAAAAAAAAATCACTGCACCCCGCAAGCAAACTTGGCACACAATCTAGGCATCACTTTAGAAATCTGCATTCCAAAAATCAACTTCTTATATTATTATATAAGGCTTCAAAGATAAAACATCATTTATATCTTCACTCAACAATTATTACTACTAAAGTGAGCATAACTAAAGTAACAAAGCTGTATCAACTCAAGTTTAGTAAAATTGTAAGTTACAATTTTCACAAACCTTTTAGCAAATTTTTATCATTATTACTTCTTATGTATCCCCATTAATGTCGAATATTTTTTTTAAATAATTGCATTCCATGAAATTTGCAAAAAAAACATATAAAGATTTTATTGGTTTATTTTTAAAAATTTAAAAAACAAGTTGAATATACACAAATAATTAACCAACAAAATGAAGTTTATTTTACAATTTCACTTAATAATCCTGCTTTCAATTGTGGCTTTTGACTACTTTTATCCAATGACAGCAGCTTTGTCAAAAGCAACTCCTAAAGCTCCAACTCCGTCGTTAACAACCAATTCAAACTTAAATCCAATTACAAATTCCCCATCTATACATGCTCCAGTGAACCCAGCTCCAGCAACGCAAGCCCCAGCTACAAATGTCACACTAGCAACCAAACCACCAATTGCAACTCCGGCAACGCAAGCCCCAGCTACAAATGTCACACTAGCAACCAAACCACCAATTGCAACTCCAGCAACGCAAGCCCCAGCTACAAATGTCACACTAGCAACCAAACCACCAATTGCAACTCCAGCAAAGCAAGCCCCAGCTTCAAATGTCACACTAGCAACCAAACCACCAATTGCAACTCCAGCAACGCAAGCCCCAGCTACAAATGTCACACTAGCAACCAAACCACCAATTGCAACTCCAGCAACGCAAGCCCCAGCTACAAATGTCACACTAGCAACCAAACCACCAATTGCAACTCCAGCAAAGCAAGCCCCAGCTTCAAATGTCACACTAGCAACCAAACCACCAATTGCAACTCCAGCAACGCAAGCCCCAGCTACAAATGTCACACTAGCAACCAAACCACCAATTGCAACTCCAGCAAAGCAAGCCCCAGCTTCAAATGTCACACTAGCAACCAAACCACCAATTGCAACTCCAGCAACGCAAGCCCCAGCTACAAATGTCACACTAGCAACCAAACCACCAATTGCAACTCCAGCAACGCAAGCCCCAGCTACAAATGTCACACTAGCAACCAAACCACCAATTGCAACTCCGGCAACGCAAGCCCCAGCTACAAATGTCACACTAGCAACCAAACCACCAATTGCAACTCCAGCAACGCAAGCCCCAGCTACAAATGTCACACTAGCAACCAAACCACCAATTGCAACTCCAGCAACGCAAGCCCCAGCTACAAATGTCACACTAGCAACCAAACCACCAATTGCAACTCCAGCAACGCAAGCCCCAGCTACAAATGTCACACTAGCAACCAAACCACCAATTGCAACTCCAGCAACGCAAGCCCCAGCTACAAATGTCACACTAGCAACCAAACCACCAATTGTAACTCCAGCAACGCAAGCCCCAGCTACAAATGTCACACTAGCAACCAAACCACCAATTGCAACTCCAGCAACGCAAGCCCCAGCTACAAATGTCACACTAGCAACCAAACCACCAATTGCAACTCCAGCAACGCAAGCCCCAGCTACAAATGTCACACTAGCAACCAAACCACCAATTGCAACTCCAGCAACGCAAGCCCCAGCTACAAATGTCACACTAACAACCAAACCACCAATTGCAACTCCAGCAACGCAAGCCCCAGCTACAAATGTCACACTAGCAACCAAACCACCAATTGCAACTCCAGCAACGCAAGCCCCAGCTACAAATGTCACACTAGCAACCAAACCACCAATTGTAACTCCAGCAACGCAAGCCCCAGCTACAAATGTCACACTAACAACCAAACCACCAATTGCAACTCCAGCAACGCAAGCCCCAGCTACAAATGTCACACTAGCAACCAAACCACCAATTGCAACTCCAGCAACGCAAGCCCCAGCTACAAATGTCACACTAGCAACCAAACCACCAATTGCAACTCCAGCAACGCAAGCCCCAGCTACAAATGTCACACTAGCAACCAAACCACCAATTTCAACTCCAGCAACGCAAGCCCCAGCTACAAATGTCACACTAGCAACCAAACCACCAATTGCAACTCCAGCAACGCAAGCCCCAGCTACAAATGTCACACTAGCAACCAAACCACCAATTGCAACTCCAGCAACGCAAGCCCCAGCTACAAATGTCACACTAACAACCAAACCACCAATTGCAACTCCAGCAACGCAAGCCCCAGCTACAAATGTCACACTAGCAACCAAACCACCAATTGCAACTCCAGCAACGCAAGCTCCAGGTACAAATGTCACTTTGGCTCCAACAACGCAAGCCTTAACAGAAACTACTAAAACTCCAATTCCTACAACTACTGGACCAACTCCGCAGCCAAACATGATTAATTCAGCTAATAAATTAATCGAAATAGCAAAATCAAAATCAAACACCTCGAAAGAATATATTAAGGAAAAAATTGCAAAAACAATTCAAGATATTAAAGACTTGATTGACCAAATGAGTAATCCAAAACACGAGGAAGATGATTATTTACTAACCGTGCGATTATCAAGTTGCATTGAAAAATTAAATAAATTATTATCAGAAAACTAAGACTGAAAATAGCCAAGACATTCTGTTATTAATTTAATTATCTGTCTTTAGATAATAAAATTCATATTGCTTAATATTTGTGGATTTATAAAATAATTAACTCATAATATAACTATTTGAAACTTTATGGACCACATGATAAGAGTCAGAAAAAAATGCAAGGTGATTAATGTTGAATATTCTAAACAAAAAAAATATTTTGCTCAAAACGAACTTGAGAATAAGTTTCAAAGTGAAGCTTTGAATGGTTGTTTCCATATGCATGAAGAGGAATGATGCAGTGATACGAGTACTTAAATCTGAACAACCATCCATAACTTCAATTTGAAATCAACTTTTGAACTCAAACAGAAGCCGAACTAGATACCAAAAGCAATATAATTATTTCAGGATATTTGTGCAATTTGAATCTAATCAAAAATTAAAAAAATATAGCGCTATGATTGCCATTCGAGTATAAATATTTAAGCATTTCAATTAATCCATGGATATTAACACAAATAAAATTTAAACAATTAGTTTAAAAAACAAACGAATTTTTGACTAATTCGGACATACAAAATTCAACTTTGGTAATTCACGCCAAAGTAAACTCATTGTTTGTTTTTAACAATAAACAAAAAGAAGATGCTAATGTATGATATCATCTATTAGAAATAAAAATTTGTATTAGCAAACCTAAAGGCATTAGTTTATCTTACAATTTGAAACGATTTATTGCTGATTCGGTAATTGCCAAACAAGCGAAATGCATAACTGTGCAGCAGTCGATTGTCTTGTAGGCTTTCTGCCTGCCAATAAATAAAATAAATGTAAAAAGGGCTATTCATCTTCATACCTTTAACAAATTTCGACTCAAGATAGGTCTCACTCCTGGTCGATTTCTGTAGCACTGATAGAAATTTCTATTTTCAATAGTAATTCGCTTGAAATTCTTGACCACAGCTCCACAGTACGAGATTAGCACAAATTCATTGAATACTATACCGACAACCAAAAACATTAATATTGATCGCAATGTCAACTGTAACTCGGGAGAGAATAAACCCATGAAAAAGAGATAACATTGAATTGAAATTAATGATATGAAAATAATGGTTAACAATGGTGACCAGAATCGAGCATACTCTCGAAGATGTTTGCATAAGTTGCAAATATCAATGTTAACTACAGTGTATTCAAACCAGAGACGTTCATGAATGATTCGATTCATAGCCAAATTTTTGTTTTGAATTTTACTTAGTTTGGTATTGATGTCAGTCAGTTTGTTCAGCAAAGTTTTTTGTTGAATTGTGATGTATTTGCTAATAAGAATGACATAGCATGGAACTGTGTATGTAACTGAATTAAAAAATTAATATATTAAAATATGAATATGCTTCGTTGTTTGAACAAATACTCACGGATAAGACAACCATATATGAATAGCGGCGAAAGAAAAATCCAAAAGACAGCCGATGTCAGATTGACGTTATAAACGCCATTTATAAACAAAAGGTGAATATACACAAATGAAAATGCGCCAACAAATATCATCACTTCCATTGCCAAAATAAAATTGGTAAATCGTTTTCGATATTCACACATTTGACCAACTTCATCTTTAATAAAAAAAATATATAAAAGATTTAGTACACAATTTCATATATACCTCGGTTCTTTTCTTCAACACTTCGAGGGAAAATAAAAAATCGTTCATCAACTTGTGGAGTGAACAAAAGTCCAAACCAACAACTTGGACAAAATATGAACATATTTAGAAAGAGCATGTTCATCTGAAGCCAAACAGCTCTAGGAGTATATTGGTGGATAAAAATGTACGGACTTGTTGAAATTTCTGTCCATTCGATGAGACATGAAGTTCGAGACTCACATTCCAAACCAAAAATGCCGTACACATATGTCAAAATGAACAAAACAATCGAAAACCAATAACATTTTTGAATTTTATTGAAATCACGATAATCCTCAAGTCGAAACACATCCAAATGATTGTGATGCGCATAGAAGCCTAGCTTGAGAAAAGACACGACCTTTTTAATTCTAAACATATTTGCAAGAAAATTGGAACTGAATTTTCAATTCTGTAATTTCGACAATTTCTATAATCTGAAGCTTTATATGCACTTTTCCAACACTTAAAAAAACAATAAAAATAGATTTATCTACGCTCAAAAGTCTAATAGTCAAATAATTGAAATTTCTAAATAATTAAATGAATTTTACATTTATAAAAAAATAATCATTGTTTTAATGATCTACATATGAAAATATTGAGATTTTATTAATTTTTAATTTAATTCTAATTCGAAACGAATTGATATTTGATTACTTTATTTACCATAAAATTTCAACTCGACATTTATTTTATAAAATTATTATTTTTCAATTATAAAGAAGCTTAATTTAATGTGATTTAAATTAATTATAAAAATAATCATTGTTTTAATGATCTACACATGAAAATATTGAGATTTTATTGATTTTTAATTTAAATCTAATTCGAAACGAATTGATATTTGATTACTTTGTTTACCATAAAATTTCAATTAGATATTTATTTTATAAAATTATTATTTTTCAATTATAAAGAAGCTTAATTTAATGTGATTTAAATTTACAACACATGCCATATTTTAAAGTTTTTAAAATTATTTTCAGAATATTGATTTTACAATGCTCTGATTTTTCAAAAATTTGCTGCAGCAAAGCCAACCAAACGTCCATTCAGAATACTTCTATAAATGTGATGCTATGAATTCACAAGAAAAAATATCTATCTAATTTGGTCCAACTAATACACAAAGAATCTAGCGTATGTAATAATTTTGAATGGCATTGCATCAATTATTTTATCAATCTAACATTCCTTTGTACCACTAATCTGCCGTATACTGGCGCCAGCAAGCACTTGAAAATCCCTCTTTTGGGTTAAGCAACTTTTTGCCTGTAGGATTACAAAATCACAAGTTAAGTTACAACTGATACACGAAAATTTTCAGTGCATGTTGCATTATTAAAAATAAACAAAATAGTAACACAATCGCTGAAGATTAAAGTTGAACATTGAGATGTAGATTTTAAAAATATCTTTGAAAACGAGTCAAAATCTTCCAGATCTAGATTATGAAAGTTTACACGATTAAAAAGTGGTTTGAAATGTTGATCATACAAATAATTTTTAATGAAAATAGATTCTAAACTAATTAATTTTTATGAAGCATAATTTGAAATTGGTTGAATAAAAAACAAGCTTATACATCTTGTACATCTAATTTTATCCAAACCACTTCCGATTGCACTCCGCAGTACTAAATTGAGCAATGACATCACCCATCTTTCACTATCATCACATGACAACTTAAAAATGTAATCACTAAACTTATTTGTGCTTGAGCTCAGCAGGTGAATTTACAACATTGGAATGTATTAAGCCCATGTGATGCGTAACGCTAAGATTAAGATCTTACCGTGGAGATACACAAATGCTGGTGATAGAGTAAAAAACAAAATCCGTTTTAAAAACATCGATAAAGCGACTAGTTCATTGATGAATTTGTGTTTAGTGCATTTTTATTGCAATTTGAGTTGATCAGAATTGAAATTAAAATGAAATTATTTGTCTTTGTTTGTCTTGCACTTTTGGGTGCAGCTTTTGGTGAGTTTATTTTATTAACTTAATGAATTTTAATTGACTTTTTGGAAATTTCAGCTCAAACTCTCAATGTACATTCTTTGATAGAGCAAGCACAAAAGTTGACAATCAAAGCGAATCAATTCATTTCCTTTGAAAAGGAGAAAGGTAATTTAAAATATCTTCAAGTGTTGGAACGAGATGTTTCCGCTGTTCAAACAATCATTGTTGACTTGATGAAACACGAACAAGGACAACTAAAAAGCGAAGACGAACTCAAACTGATTGAGGAGAGCTTGCAAGGATACGAAATACGAATCGAGAAAGATATCGAAGCCGCCAAGATTGCAATTGGTATAACGGATGCACCAACTACCGAGATCACTACACCGCCTCACACAGACACTGATGCGCCAACCACTGAAGCCCCAACAACCGAAACCCAACATGTGACTGAACCACAAATCACTACCGAGCATACCACTGAACCAACAATTCACGATCACACAATCCCTGAAACCACAACCGTGGGCGGCATCTTTACAGTCACAATACCAGATGACAATCTTGTGCTAACAGCGGAGGCACTTCTAAGTAAAGCCCGAGAAATTCTCTACAACCACCAAGGAGAACACATAACTCAACTGGAAAATCAAATCAAAGTGGTCAATGACTTGTTGGTGCTCGCCAAGGACCCACTGAACAAGACTGACAAATTCATGCTCGCAGTTATTTTGGGCAATCAAGTCAAGTCGTTGAGAGAACTGATTGACAAAGTTCAACCACAACCTCATTAAATTATTACAAAATGTATTTGATTATTATTACTTGATTATTTAAATAAATTGCATAAACAGATTTTATTAAACATATTGATTGTGATGCGTTGCAATAAAGATAGAGAGCATTGATCAAATTAGACTTGACAATTTGACTTTTCCTGCTCTACAATCTAATGTACATTTAAATATGCCTTGTTTTTGGATTGAGAAAGTGCATCATTTTCTCAAGACACTTTTGTGTATCAATCTCTTCTAGGAAATTAATACGGCAAAAAAAGTTGGCTTGATCACAAAGACTTATCATTTTGATCTTTATCCGTAAATCTTAATCAAGACACTCAAGGCGTAAGTTTCTCAACACAATCTTCGTTCAAACGTGTTCATTTTGTGGCAGGACTAATTGTTATAATAATTTCTGATTTAAGATGCTTTTTGATTACAATTTAAGCGTCGTTCCAATTAAATGTTATTTACCTCAAATATGATTCATTCCTATAATATTCCACTTGAGATTATGATTAAAAAGAGATGTATTTTTAGATTGAGATGTGCATAAATGCACCTGGACGAAAGAATATGGTGATTTTTAAAAACAATGGTTTTACATAAAATAATCACAATAATTCACTTTGAACTGTCTCATTGTAGGCAAAACAGGAAGATCCTTTTTCGTTAAACGATAAAATATTTTAGATAATCACATATTATAAAAAGAAATCAATTTTGAATGCAATCCAATTTGACTGAAAGGTTCTTCAAAATGAAGATGATCTTTGGTACTATGCAATTTGTAATCTTTGTTTTGTTCAGCGTTGCCACAGGTATGTTTGAATTGATTTTTTAAAAAATTATTAAATCTGCTTATAACAGCTGACAAAACTCAGAAGGATTTGGTCGAATTTCTGGTTGAATTTGGCCAGACATTGACTCAGTCCACGGAGCGATTCATGCATGAAATGCGAAATGATGGATTCGAATATTTGCTCAAGGAACTAGAAAAGATTGCCGTGGAGGTAGAAACACTTGTCATCCAGCTTCGACATCACGAGTGGATTCCTGAGGATCCGATTCAATTCAAGGAATTGCATGGACTCGAGGAGAAACTGCTGCACAACATGAATTTGGCTACTCAGGAGATTGAAAACATCAAGAAGGAAGTCGAAAAGGTCAAGACCACCGTGTTTGGCAGTCCAGTTACTACCATCGCAACTACAGGCACTGTAACAAAGTTGTTGACTCCCAAATTGCCTTTGGTTCCAACTACAACTGTGTTTTTTGGAACGACACTTAAATAAGTGTCAAGTCAGACTACAACATAATGATTGAATTACACAAACCGTTTTAAATATTTAGTTTACAGCAAGAGAATAACTAAAAATGTCATTTGAATAAATGTTTTGCATGTTTAAATTTAATTTAACTTTTGTACAAAAGTACCTTTTGTTCCACCACAATAACAACTTTATTCAAGTGAACTACATTTAAACTCATTTATTTATTTGCGCAAAAACTAAATTATACAAAGATCAATATCAACATTGGATTATGCTCAACAGTTCCATTACAAAAACGCAAAATGCAACTCGAAAGCCAATCGAAAGCAATACAAAAACCGATTCCACCTCGTTTAATGTAATATATTTGCCTATTTGTTCACTAAAGCTTAATGGTTTATTTTCGTTTTGCTCAAAATTTTCATTTCTCTGTATATCACGACCAGTTTTCAATCTCAATCGATCAATAGAACGCTCAATAAGTCTGTTGTAAATGTCCATTTCACGCCATCTTTTGATTCTGAAAAATTAAATTAAGAAAATATTTAAATATATAATTTCGAAAAAATATCAAATGATTTTACAGAATATTGAATGGTTTTGTTAGTGGAGATCGTTTTTGTACGATGAATCCAGTAAATTCCCAACCAATCGCACCAGTGCTAATGTGTAAGGGCTTTTTGGAGTACAGAGCCTTAGCAACGGTCAAAGTTATTCGATCATTTGGAATTATATTTCTGCCGTCTTCCTCAAGACGAGAAATTAACTCTCGTTGTCCAATAGTGACAATTCCGGTTGTCCTAAACAATATCCAGAAAATCAGTAATACGAGCATTTGATTAAATTTATTTCAAACCTTCGAACATGTTGTACAATTTTGTGATATACTGGATCGCTTGGCTTGGACAGTAGAACATTACCAGCCTGAACAATGATTCGATGGCTGTCAGTCTCAGCAACTCTCAACAGATCGACTATTGAATCGATGGCTTTACTATAGTGAGGAATTGTGAAAATTGAATAAAGAGTAGATGAAAATATGTTTGACAATATTAACACGACCAAAAGTATTAATGCGAAAATCATTCTAGTTCTTGAAGAGTTTTTGGGATAAAATACTATCCGAGATGCTGTGAATAATAATTTGGTCATTTTGTTTCCACAAAAACAAACAGAACTTACGTTGCTTCAAACACATTTTCAATAAAGATGTTATTAAAATTTTAAACGAATAATGTGTGGTAAGATTTAGAAATAGAAACACCAAAGTAAAAGAAGCTAAAATCAACAACCAAATGGCTGGTGTAAAAGGCGAAACAATCATCCAATAAGAAAATATTCGATTTGGAGATTGAGACATAAAGGCGTGATCTATTTGACAGAGTGGTTCTGTGAATTGAACCACTTCAAGTCGATTCAGTGTTATGGCGATACAACAGATTCCAAGTTGGGATGTCTTTAAAGTCATAAGAATTTTATAATTCAATTATTAAATTTACGTAGAAAAACTTACTTCATTATAAACTTGCCCAACTATGCCAATCCAAGTTCCGTTCACTTTAGCGCCCCACAGCGGATTTCCGTGAACATAGTTTGTCTTGAAATTGAATTTCAATTTGAACATTCTCAAAAGTTCTAAGTCAGCCGAAAAATGAAGTTTTTTAACTTTTCCATTAGAATCTAATGACAAATCACAAAATGGATTCCGCTAAAAAAATGTTTGTCAATAATTCTTAAATTGAAACAAAAAATCTTACTTGGTTCACGGAAACGTTGAGAACTGTTCCTTTTAGATTGCATTTGGTAGAAGGTGTTTTGAGCCGATCAAAATCGATTTTATTTTGAGGAATAAAAACATTTGGATAAATCATGCATCCATCCAAGATTGGTCTAATGTGGATCGCTCCATTAAGTTTGTTTGGAACAAGTATCGATTGGAAATCTGCTTCAATAGATTCGATGAATTGTTCTGATTGAGACCATTCCACCAATAATTTGTAATCAATTTGCGTTTGCACAATAAACGGTAGACATGCTAAGCAAGTTTGATATAGTTTTGATAATTCTTTGAAAAATTGTTGAAATTTGTCAAATTGAGAAATATTCATATTAGTCACATCAATCAACAATTGAATCGACTTGACATGATGATTATTTGTAGTGGGAAGATATTTGTTTATCTCTTTTAACGACAAATTAGTCAAGAGGAAATGCTCACAGTTGAGTGACTTCAGAAGATATTGGTGAATGAATGTTGCATTTGAATTTTTATTGTTTAACCTAATAACATCAGTAACATCTTGACCCCAAAACATGTTGACACGATCAACAACGTACAAAGCATCTCTTGGGGTAACAGATTTGCAGTACATTTGTAAAAACTGTTCAACACTCGAGTCTCCATAATAGAGCTGGGCACTGTACAAAACTGAAAGTTGATTCAAAAATATAAAAATATTTATAAACATTTTTGAACTTTTTTTGGTCAGTAAGTTTGTTTCAAATGCAAGTTAATTAAAATATTTCCATGAAGATAATAAAATTAAACAAATTCTTTGCGGCAACATTAAATAAATAAATAAATAAGAATTTATTAACAAAAACTTTGATCATGAAAAAGTGCATTAAATTTTTTAGGCTACCAGTGCCGCTTAATTTTTGGAACAAATCCAAAATAAACTTATATAACACAAATAGAATTATGATTAAATGTTTTGCTATTAATTTACCTAGCAATATTTTCCTTAATAAATAAAACAATAAATATTGTTTCAATATTGTTGAGTAATCTAATGTTATACAGAAATGCAATCTAGAGTAAGTTAGTTAGTTAGAATCTTTTTCTGATATTTATTATGTATATCTATTGACCGCCCCAAAATGTCTGGAAGCAGTTGTTAATAGAAAAATGCTTTCTCGTCATATTAGTTTACCTCTATGATCAAATAGATTCTCGATCTTTATTTAGAAATATTCATGCTCATTACTCTTGAATCATGAGAAATTTCGAATTCATGTATAGGGAAAGTTACTAACGGGGAGATCCATACAAAATCACCAAACTTGGGCATGCACAAGTAAAGACTCAATAACTCAATAAGTTGAACAGTTGTCACTGCTGAGTAGTGATTAGATGAAAGTAGATAATAATACAGATTAATTAATATCAATAGATTTTGTGTTATCGATAAAATAAAATGAACAAATTGCAACTTGAGCTTTTCGACCACTTGGTAGAAGATACAGGCGCTAAATGTCCATATGTTTCCACTTGAGAAAACTTGTGAAAATTTTAATGATTGACGCAATACGTATCATCTTTTACATTCTCTGTATATAAATAAAAATAAATCAATCCATTTTAAGAATCAATTAAGATTAATTAGTTAAAATGAAAATCCTAATTTCATGCTTTTTGTGCTTTTTCCTGGTCAGTTCTTCTTTTGGTATGTCTAACTGTTTTTAATGTTTATTTGTGTATTTATTATATTTTGTTTTCCAGGAGCTGACAGACAAAAAGAACTTTTAGATTTTCTAATTAGTTATGGCGATGAACTTCAACAAAGTACGGAAAAGTTTCTGCACGAACAACGTCGTTTAGGACACGAACAACAACTGCACAGTCTCGAGAAAGGCATTATTGATGTTGAAGTGCTGGTTGATGAACTACGAAATCGAACTGTAATCGATCCAAATGATGAGAAAGCGTTTCACGATTTACACCAGATTGAACACAAATTGTTGGAGGTTGAGAATTTGATTGTGGAAGAAATTGAACGAATCAAACGAGTTATCGGACAGATTTCTACTCAGCTGACAACTCCTAATCCAACCGTTACAACACCACGCCCTGTGATTGACGAATTATTACACAAAGTGCACCAAACAATGGAAGAAGCCACCCAGCTACTCAAAACTTATCATGGAATTGAGAGAAGTACAATTGTACCTTTACTGCAAGTTCTACATAATTTGTTACCACAATATGAAGCTCATCATGGCCAACAGGTCATTACTGAAATGATTGGTCATGAAACTGTTCTGCGACTTGCAGTGCAACGTGCTAAACATTAATTTAAATTCATTCATTGTTTAATTCAGAGTTTAAATTAATGTCAAAACAGGCTTATAATCGATTATTATTAATTGAATTCACTTCCGTTTTAAATTTAAGTTAATGAGATTGTTGTTAACCATGGTATTTCAAAATAATAACCAGCATTTTTATTGCTATATTTAAAAATAGTTTTTATTGATGCAATTATCGCTTTATTGCTTTATTGTTTCATGAAAGCAATATAATTAATTTGGAAAAATAAATTTAAATTTAAATTCATTCCTCACCAGTGGGCTTTGTCACCTAATTTATAATTCCAATCTCAACTTTACACTTCTGATTATTTAAAATGATTCGTTTCTTAAAATCTCGAATTAAACTTTTATTTGTAACTTTTAAATTTTACTTGAAATTAATTTTCAGTCCATTGCTTGCCCATTTGGCCATTTGTGTTAACCATTTTGACCAAATTATTGAAACTCCGCCCAGCATTTATTTCAGTAATCTTAATTCCTCTCTCTTTGAGCAATATCGTCAGTATCGTTCCAATTTAGACCAATCAAAGCATCGGTTATTCATATTTCCATTTTGCTTGATGGCCATCGACATAACCGAAACACTTTATTACTTCTATCTGCATGGCTTCGTGTACGACAATCAGAATCATCCAATTCAAAAGATTTTTTCGCATAAAATATTTCCGAAAAAATTTTGGGATCATGGCGATATGATCATTTGGTCTCTTGATCTTTGTTGTTTAGTTGTGTTCTACAATCTTTGGCGAAATAAATGGTTGGACCCAAAGTTCAACGTTTATCTGGTCCGTGAAGTTGATGATGTGAAGCTGATTGTTCATGGCAAAGGTAAAATAATGAACTTGTAGTGTTTATTGTAATACACAATTTGTAAACATATACCATATATGGTAGTATGGGACAAGGAGAATGGCCGAAAGCTTGATTTATTTTGCAAGAAAAGCAAGCTACATATGAAATATTCAATAAGTATTTCTGATCTGTTTTTAGTTTTGTATTTTCTATACCACTTTACCAGTCTTCCAGAAGATGGATTTAAAAACTATTTGCAAAAATATCTTTTTATGCCGTTGATTATGTCGTATTATTTGTTTTGTAAGTGTTTTTCCTTTTATAAATCTCTAAACCCTTTGAAATTTGAACAGGCGTCATCATGATGCCGTATCACTTTTTCATCACTACCCGATACATCATCATTCAGCAGAAGCATTTGCTGTCGAGAATGAAAAAACTAGCAGCTTCAATGTGCATAGTGAAAAATAGATCAAAATTTGTTCAATTTTACAGTGAATTTCGACAAATAAACAAGCACTTGGCAAATCAGTGTTTGACCATTCGCGGATTGAACCAATTCTGGAGCATCTACCTGAGCTGCCAATGTGGCTGCAACATTGTACTGTTCTCGTACTTGAGTTATTGCTTTCTGTTTGTGCCAGCGTCAGTTGAAGAAATTGTATACTTTGCTGTATTCATGATTGAAATTGGTTTTTTGATATTTGCAGTCATTTATCGATGCTCGGTTGTGGACACAAACAATGATTTGTGCTACAGAATGAATGTTCAAATTTGTATTAACTTTCAACTGTTCTTTAAGTCATCGCTTCGACAAATGACTAACGTGAACTATTTGTTTTCATACTTCGTATTGCTAATTTGTATTATTAGATTCAAAAGATTGCGACAAACCGCAATTTTTCCCGCTGCTGTTTCCGATTGAAGAACAACTATCGTTTGGACTCGACAGCATTTAATTTGGTATATTTGAATCTTCTTTTAATTTCTATAAATTTAACATTTGATTATCTTTAAGGCTATGTACATCATCAGTACATTCTTTTTGATGATTTGTCGTAAAAATAATCGAAAATTTAGAAATGTCACCAAGAGATACTTTTTTACAGAAGTGTGAGTTATAAAAGTTAATATCTGGTTTATGTATAAATGAAATTTTGTTTTAATTGTAAAGATATTTCATTATAATTTTGATTTTCCTAAAACTTATTAGTTATTTAAATAGATATATACCAAGGCAGATAAACAGTTTGTATAAAATGGTACTAAATAATAATTCAACGAAAATTACTATGTATTCTATACATAGCTAGTACATTTTGGCTTGTATTCTTCACATAGAAATAAAATATGCTAAATCATATAAAATTTTCTAATTATCTTGGCAAATCCCTAATGTCAAATATACGAAGTTCACCCGATCTCTGAACTTGAAAAATTACTTTCATGATTATTGTCAACAAAAATTAATAGTCAAAATTTATTATTTCTTTAAAAATATCTTAACATTAAAAGATAAATCGATAGGACTAATGCAATTTAGTTTCGTCGGCCATTGACTCGCTCGATCAATTGCCGCAAGGTACGCTCTTGCCGGGCCAATTCTTCCTCATCTCTTCTAAGATCAGCTGGAGTTGGAGCGGGTCTAGCTTGGATGGCTCTGATCAAAGCTTCGACTACGATGATCTCGGATTGAATCTCACGGACCTCTCGAGCTTGTGGGTGAGCGGTGACTGCAGCTTGAGCATCTCTGACCAATTGTTGACCACGAGTGATCAATTGGGGACCAGTTTCATTTCGGGTACCGTTGCCTGCTCGGACAAAGTTGACAATGGCGATTTCCTCAGAGACTCGGTTCTCCAGGTTGAGCAAGTCTTCCTCGATGACGTGAATGTGGTGCAGTTGGAAAGGTTGGTTTGGCTGAGCAAGTTGTCTAGTCAAGTCCAAAGACAAAGCTTCAATCAAGACAGCTTGTCTCTCAAGGGCTTGCAGCAAATAACCAAATTGTCCTCGGTTCTCCTGTTCGACAGCACGGACTCGTTGCAGCAAAGCATTAGCTCGACTTTGCAGGGCCTCAACCAAAACACGGTTGTTTGGTTGGGTTGGGGCAGCGGTTTGGGCTAAGTAAAAATCATTAGTGCACTGTACATTTATAGAATGACAAGACGATCATACCTGCAACCACACCAATGAAGAGAAGAGCAAAAGCGAAAGCAGAGTTCATTTTCAAGTTGAGTTTAGACACTTGTCGAGTAGTTCAATTGTAGAATGTTGTCTGATCCATTGACTAAACTCCCTTATATACCGAATTTGTCTCACTTTATAACCAGTATTCTCTTCAAACAACATCTTAGCTGATGTAACACATTGTTCAAGGTGTCATCATGTTTCTTAGCCCAATAAATAACTATTATCAAAAATACAAAAGGATGCATTCAATTAGGGGAAAGGCAAATTATACTTAGCAAGTACATTTTGTACAAATGTCACACTCATTGACAACTTCGAAGCAGTTGTTTCCAATGTATCCAATGACTTGTTTCATTGATAACATTTAATTAATTAATACTTAAGAAACAATCTTATGCAATTAGAATGAAAATTTACTCATGCTTTTGGGCTAAACTTTTGGCTAAGCTTTACGTAGAGAAGTAAAGCAGAAAAATTTCAATTTAATCTTTTCGAATTTACCGGCTATAATAAATTTTTGCCATAAATCAAATTTTGTCAAATTGTTTAAAAAATAAAAGGTAAAATTAAAACTTATTTATTAGTCAAATGTTCAATTAATTCTACCACGAAAGCGCAATCTGGATTTTTTCTTAACTTATCTCAACAAACGAATACCAGAATTCACTTTATTTCTAATATATTCTATTTATTTAAAAATTCATATATAATTGAGGGACAAGCAAACTATACACAGTTATGTACATATTGCAGTTCATTGACAACTTTGAAACAGTTGCAACATCCAATGACTTACTTTACTGATAATACCAACCAATTAATACTTGAGAAATAATCTTATGCAATTAGTATACAAATTTGCTCATAACTTATTTTGCTCAGTTTTTGTATTTAAAACCAATTTGGGGCAATAGTTACAATTGGGAATATTAGATTGATCAGGGACAAATAAAATATTTTGTTGACAGACTCACTGAATTGCCAGTTATTCACCAATTGGTTAACTTAAGTTATTTGGCTAAAGTAATTCGCACCAAATTACAAAGACAATGGTATTATTTAACTATACAACTATTTTTACAATTAATTAACAACTAAGAATGAGTGTAGCGAGACATGCTCCCTATACTTAAGAGTAGAGAAATAATAATAAAAATAATGATTTGACTATTTTGCAACTGAATGTTAAAGTGCTTATAATCTGTTATCATCAAAAGTATTTTACGGGTCGTTTTTAATTAAACCAATTCTTTTTACAAAGAAAAAAATGAACTCAAAATTATTATTTTTAATTTGTTCGTTTCTAATTGGAGTTTCAGTTGGTTAAGTTTTGAGTTTCGCTTAATATTTCTTATTATAATCTTGTAAATATTTTATTGCAGAATTGGAAACACCAAATGAGTTGACAGAAAAGCTCATTCAACACGGAGATGAAATTGAGAAGAAAGCCACGATTTTTCTACAAGAACAACGCAACCTTGGCAACGAACACTTGCTTCACAATGTGGAAAAGAAAATGTTTGAACTTGAGTTGTTGGTTGACAAGTTGAAAGACCATAATGACCAAAAAACAATGACCGAACTGCATGAAGTTGAACTGAAATTGATTTTGTTGGAAAGCCAAATTGAATCAGAAATTAAAAGCATTCGAAATGGCGTTGAACCATCAGAGGTAACATCAAATGGAACGACGCAAACTGCAGCACAAACTACACTTGTTTCCACAACCATCTTTCCGACAACTCATGCTACCCGAACTACAGTTACAATTGCTCCCACCACCCATGCCTTCACAACACAAACTCCAATTACTCAAACATCTCCAACTCCAAAGCCAACAACTACTCATCAAACTGTCGCAACAGTAAATCCGATCGAAATTCATTCAACTGACAAACCAATCACTAATACAACAATTGTGAATGTAACCAGAGAAATTCTTCGAGGCGAAAAGCTTCTTCAAACCTATCATGGTATTCATCGAGTTCCAATTGAAGCTGAATTGAGTGCTTTAAAATCTCTACTCCATCATTATGAAACAGGTGGAAGCGAATCTCTCATAATTCAAATTAGTTTACATGAGAGTAGATTAAAACATTTGTTAGATCTAATTTAATGATCTATTATAATCGATGTCAATGTAACAAATCTTTTCTGGTTTAGAAAGTAATGATTAATGTATATCTTGTAATTGAGAATAAAAACATCTGTTTCTGAAGTGGATTGTCCCCAACTTTGCTAGCCAAACGCGGGATGTCCTGTTTGTTAAATATAAGATAATTGGGCCAATAATATCGAGAATATAACAAACTTGCATTTGCAACTTAGAATCAAGTCTAAATTCAAAAATGAAATTCCTAATTTTGATTTTGATTTTTGCCTTATTTGGATTCATCAAATGTTTAGGTAAAACATAAAATTGTAATTAATAATGAGGTAATTTGTATTTATTTAGAGGTCGAATCTTCTAGCACAGCCGGACCGTCTCATCGTACCACCAATCCTTACTACATACCCGATGAAAACGATCCAAAATTGCATTCTGCCCTAGTGGCAATGGCCAAAGCAAGAACATTTCTGCAAACGTACTTTGGTGTAGACGCTATCGCAATCCAGGAGGAAATCAAACAAATCGAGTACTTCATCAAGTATGTGCTCAACGCTGGCGGACTGGACTACATTGAGATCCACGACAAACGATTGAGAGATATTTTGGCTCGTCATGGTGTTCAGTTTGATTAGTAAATTATTCTACCAAACTAATGTATTTCATTCAAATTAAAGAAATGATGAAATCATAAAATATTTGCAAATCAATCAATCAATCGTTTAATCAAATATTGCGTGCTTCGATTTGCTTCATAGAACAAGATGATCCGTGTTGATATTTTGTAGAGTGTACTTTATCATTAAAATGAGTACAAAATCAGTACTAAGCTACTTAGAAATGTAGATTTAATTCTATTATTTTGAATCAATTTAACAATTTAAATTCAAAATGAGAGTTGCCTTGTTGCTCGTTTTGCTCGTTCTATTTGAATGTTCTTTGGGTTTGTAAATTCAATACCGAAAGGATTGTTTTAATTTTCATTTAAATTTCAGGTGATGTTACCCAAAAGAACATTATCGACCTATTAACTCATTACGGAGATGAGCTTCTTCAGAGTACTGACAAATTCTTGCATGAGCAACGAAGGCTTGGACATGAAAACTTGTTGCATGACTTGGAGAAAAATATTGTTGACCTTGAGTTGCTATTGATCGAGTTGCGCAATTTTACTTTACATGTTGAGGATGAAAAATCTTTGAAACAAATTCATGAAATTGAACACAAATTATTTGCTGTAGAAGACTTGATTGCTGAAGAAATCTTGAGTATCAAGAATAACACAGGACACAGTTTTACCACTCCAAACCCGTTAGACCCCACAACACATGGAACAACACCAAAGCCTGAAGATCCAATAGTAACTGAGGCACAATTTGCGATTGCCAAAGCCGAACATTTTCTTCAAACTTATCATGGATCTGAACAGCAGCCAATTGAGAATCGAATTAAAATGATTCGAAATTATTTGAAAGTTTTGAAAGATCCAAATTTGCATCCTAGCATGGTTGAGAGTGTGCAGCATAAAATCAAGGAGCACTACGACAGCCTAAACGAATTGCTTAAAGCCTTGGAAAAACCAAACGAAAAATTTGTTTGTACTCAATTTGGCCTTTTCCGAGATGTTCTTAATCCTCGAATATATCACCATTGTTGGTTAAATGGTAAACATTTAACAAGTTCTGACTATTTGTGTCCCGTTGGAGAATCATACACATCTGAACATTGTCATGCTGTTCCTGAGAGTGAGTCAAGTTGGTCAACTACAACCATTCCTACAGCCACACCAACTCCTAAACCTGTAACTCATAGACCATTCGTGTGTACCTCAAATGGACTATTTATAGACCCAGAACACACTCGTTTGTATCATCAATGTTTGTTCGAGGAAGGTCACTTTCGAGATTATGTTCACGAATGTCCACTTGGACAACATTTCGACCAGTCATTATTACACTGTATTGCAGTCAATTAATTTTGTGATTTAATTTTCAAATTGAATAAAATCTTAACATTTTAAACTTTCCATCAGTTTAAACCAGTTTGGCGTCTAAGATATGACTAAAATTTGATAAAAATATTGCATTTAACACTTGAAACTACTTTAATCAAGGTCGATTTGATTTGACGATTTGATAAATGATTGAGAAAGCAACATCTGTTGAGTCGGCATGAAATTCAATTTATTTATTTTCAGTTAATTTATTCATTCATTTTCAAAATGTTTAAAATTAATTCATTTTTCGTAGCATCTTCTTTTTGTTTCATCGGAATCTTAGGTAATAATTCCGTTAAAAATCGTTCAATTAATTAAATTTCAAATTTGAAAGGCGAAGTCAGTCAAAAGGAAGTGATTGACATCTTGATGAAGCATGGAGAAGAATTGATCACAAGCACAGATGTATTCTTACACGAGCAACGTCGTTTGGGACATGAAAGTTTGCTGCACGATTTGGAACAGCACAACATTGAGCTAGAATTGTTGGTGATTGAGTTAAAAAGCAAAACTCAACTCAATTTGGAAAACGAGCAATTTCTACACCAAATTCATTTGATTGATTTGAAGTTGTTTGATTTGGAAAATTTGATCGTTGAAGAAATTTTAAAAGTCAAACACATCTCAAGTACAGTGAAACCAGGGGATGCAACAACAGTGACACCTCTTCCAACAACAAAAACAACATTCAAGCCAGAGATAATTCTCGTGATTACGGAAGCAAAAGAACTTCTGGACAAGGCAAAGCAACTGAGCATCACTTATAATGGAGCAAAGAAAACCGAACTGCACAATACAATCTCCAATTTGGAACATTACAGAAGAAGAAAACAACTTTATTAAAAATAGAGCGGTGCTGTCCACCTGCGATGGGTTGCCATGAGACACAGCATACTAATCAATCCATAAGAACAATTGCACACAAAATACAAACAAATGGGTTACAGAATAAAGATTATGCAAAATACAATAGATTTAAAACTATGAGAACATTATGGTATAAACGAGTAGTGTTTGATCACATATAAAAGTCTATTCTTGTGAGTAAATGTGACTACGTACAATTTGAATAGAGTCTGCAAGTACCATTTCTGCAAGGTCCGGCAAACGCTTTTTGTCTAGTTTGAAACGGTTAAAGAACTCAACCATTTCCTTGCTCACGGCACCTCTGGCTCCAAACCAGAGTCCAATGACTTCATATTCACGTACTCCGTAGTGTTGATAACGGAGCTTCAAAGACGGGACACAACTTTCATATATTTTCTTCTTTTCCTCGTCGGCCAGTGCACCAACGTCCTCGTTGGTCTCGAATCGAATGGTGGGGTCAATGATGTAGGCCTTGTTGGCTATTTCAATGTGAACATTAATGAACAGCTCAAGAAAAAGTATTTGGAATATGTTGTTTTGTATGCGAATCAATTGAAAAATTTGATTAAAATTTTATAATTAAAAATAATAAATAAATCTTAAAATTGTTTTTAATGTCTAAATCGAGGCATATCTCCTTGATTATAAACAATAATATTTTAAGTATATAATTAACTCAATTTAAAATATTGCTAAGATAATTGTTTTTCTACGAACTGAAAAAATGTCAAAAATATTTACATTTTCATTCTTTTCTTCAATTTTAATTGGATTAATATTTTGCAACATATCCGATCAACAAGTCATTGATTTTTTGTTGCAAAGTGGAGAAGAATTGCTTGTTAGCACAGAAAAGTTTCTACATGAACAACGTCGCCTTGGAAATGAAAATATGTTGCAGGGAATCGAGAAAAATATCATTGATTTGGAGTTGCTGGTGATTAACTTAAGAAGTCGAAATGTTTCAGCTATTTTTGATAATGAAACATTTTTGCATGAAATTCATTTGATTGAAATTGGACTATTTAGCTTAGAAAATTTAATAACTGAACAAATTTTGATAGTCAAAAATCGAAATTCTTCTCAAACGCCACTTCCGACTACTCTAAAACCCAGATTAGGTAACACAGAAATTGATGCTGCAAATCAAGTTGTGAACAAAGCTAAAGATTTTTTAATTTCCCACACTGGAAGTGTTGCACTCAAAATTAAAAACGACACACAAACCTTAGAAAGATACATTTTGTATTACGAGACAAGTTCAAATGAACTATTAAAAAAGAAATATTTGCAATCAATTGTTTTACTGGCGGATCATCTCAAGTTCTTGATTGAGAATATTCCTTGATTTTTTGTTTTATGACTTAACTTAAATAAAAATTAATTTACAAACTTTGTTATCTGTATAACAACTTGGCTTCTTCAGATACATTCAATTGCATTTGTCGATAGAAATACATCAACTGGAAAAATGCCATATGGAGTCCATATTATGGACACTTCAATAATGAGTTGGTTTGATTGATAAGTCTGATCGATAACGCCAGGGGTAATTGATTGTTTGGAAAGACCACTTGGATTAAAAATACTTGAGTTTATTCATATTTAAATTAAACTTTGTTAGACATTTTCAAAACGAGTTCAAAATGAAATTAATTATCACATTATTGACTTTGGTGGCCGCGTCAAGCTACTTCACTGTTGGTATATGCCTATTATCTTTTTTTATAATGTATTAATTTTCTAAAAATTTATATTAAAAGGTGAAATTGTTACTCATAAATTCTTAATTGATTTTCTGATCAAAAATAGCGAGGAAGTTATTTCGAGCACGGAACAATTTCTACACGAACAACGCAGATTGGGTCACGAAAGTTTGTTGCATGACATTGAGAAGAACAATATTGAGCTAGAAGTACTGATTTTAGGTCTAAAGAATCGTAGTGTGCAGAATTTTGAAAATGAGACATTTTTGCATGAAATTCATGTTATTGAACAAAGAATGCTTGAATTGGAGAATTTAATTTCAGAGGAAATTCTCAGTGTGAAACATGGTCATTTAGGTGAAGCCACTACAACTAGCCAACCAGCACAACCAACCACTCATTCTACCTACGATCCAGTTGTTGATGCCCAAAAGACAATCGAGAAAGCTAACGAAATTCTCAAGACTTATCAAGGAAAGGACAGAAAGGAAATGCAAACTGACATTCTGCTTCTTACTCAATATATGGGTTACTATCGAAACAGCAGCCTCAGTATATTACAGAGACGAAAATATCTTGGATATGTCAACTCGTACAACGACCAATTGAAATTTTTGATTCAACATTTGTAATTTTATTGATTAAATTTTTTATAAAATATTTCTATTGTATTTCAATCATTTGGTTTTTATCAAGCTTTCAAGATCAGGGTTTGAAGCACAAGAGTTTCCTTGATTAGTATCTAATTTAATTTTTAAAATGTACACAATATGTTTGTGATTAATATCAAGTATTGCAACGTGATCTTGAAATAATTTGAAGTGTATTTGATTATCAAATGATTAACTTGATTTGATTGATAATAAAGAATTTCTAGTGGATACAAATGAATATTGTTAAGTATTTTTTTTTTATTTTTCAAATATTAAACTAGAAAACAAGTTTTCAAGTTGAGTTTCAAAAATGAAAATTGTTTTTATTCTATCAATTGCAGTTTCATTGGCGTGTTTCGTGTCTGGTAATTTAATACATTTTTTTGAATATAGCCTAAAGTTATTAATCATCTAGGTGAAATAAGCCAGAAGGTTGTAATTGACTTTTTAATTCAATATGGCGATGAACTAATGCAGAGTACGGAGAAGTTTTTGCACGAACAACGGACATTGGGACATGAGAATGTTTTACATGACATTGAAAAGAACAATGTCGAATTGGAGCTGTTGGTTATTGATTTGAAAAACAAAAGTTTGAGTTTTAACGAGAGTGAAGTTACTGAGCTGTATTTACACGAAATTCACACGATTGAAAACCGAATTTTTGAATTGGAGACTATGATCAGCGAGCAAATACAAAGTGTTAGGCACAATAGCCAAATTACAACTCAAGGACCGACAACTTCTGTAACTCATCCAACTGAACCCGCAACCATACGACCATTTAGCCCATACGGAGATGCACTGATAGTGATTGAAAAGGCAACAGAGTACCTCAAAACCTATCAAGGAAAAGACAGACTAACAATCGAAAATGAAATAGCTCTCCTGAAGCGTTACATGCAATTATACATTCGTACTCATAGTAATGCACAAAAATACAGTTATTTACAGGTGATCAGACAGAGAAGTGCGGCACTGAGTCACACTATTGGTTTATAGACATCTTAATAAAAATGTTATTAAATAAATCTTTATTTTATTTACTTTGTGCTTGTTTTCAATGTCAAATAATTAACCTTTCCTCATTTAGGAATTTATCTTGCTTCATCAGAATGAGACCAAAGTTTTAAATTCTTATCTGGGAACACCTTGAACTTTTAAAGTGGTTGTAAGCAAATCAAACACCTGTTACATGCATAACTAAATATAAAGTATGACACATAAGGGACTTAACTGTATTATTTTGTTTTAATTCCAATAATTGCAAAAATGAAGTCGATTGCAGCACTCATTGCTTTTACATTTCTGTTTGCAAGCTTGTCTTTTGGTAAGGTATTTTACGGATTTAATGAAAATTTTATCTGTTTTATATTTACAGAACAGCAAACTACACAGAAAATTGTTATCGATTTTCTGATAAAGTTTGGCGAAGAATTGACTCAAAAAACTGAAACATTTCTACACGAACAACGCCGATTGGGACATGAAAGTCTACTACATGACATTGAGAAGAACAGCATTGAATTGGAGGTGTTGGTCAATGACTTGAAAAACCGTAGTACCAATGTGAAAGACATTGAAAACGAACAAACATTGCACGAAATTCACGTGATTGAGCATCGCCTGTTTGACTTGGAAAATCTTCTCACGGAACAAATGCTCATTGTGAAGAATGGAGGTAATCAACCAAGCAGCACACCGACTCCTGCTACTACTGTCCATCCTACAACATTGCATCCACATTCGAATGATCCAGTTGCGAATGCAGAAGAACTGGTTGAAAAAGTAAATGAAGTACTGAAAACTTATCAAGGAAGTAAGCCTTTAACTGACCTAATAAGCGATGTCACACTACTGGATCGTTACATAGCCATGTATCGAATGAGCCACAACACAGTCAACAGGCGCAAATATTTGTCTTTGGTTGAACAATTTTCCAATAGAGTTACTAATTTACTCCAACAAGTCAACCTAAATGCTTCTGGTTAATTAAAGTTATTCTTTTTTATTTGTATTTGAAAAATGCATTAATAATAAATGATTTATGCAAATAATTAATTTCTATCCCGATTAATACCAGTAAAATCTGCTTCATTCCAAAATCAATTAATTTCAAACATATATTTTTTATGGTGCAATCGTAATATTGTAAGATAATAAATACTTGCATTTAAGTATTATCAATTAGTGATAGTAAACGTTCAATGTGCCAATGTGTGGGAGCAAACAGCAAAGATCCGTGTGCCAATTTGCAGATTAGTTCAAAATGGAGACATTTTCAGTACTATTTTGGTCATCAGATTTATTTTTATTATTAAAAATAAATTTAGAAAGTTATTTGTAAAAATGAAATTATTTCTGTCAATTGGCGTTTTGGTTTTGGTGTTAGTTGGAGAATGTGTTGGTATGTATCAATATATTGAATTTTGAATTGAATAATTCATACGAATTTAATTAGCACCAAAATCACAACGAGAAATCATCGATTTCCTTACACAGTATGGAAGCAGCCTGATGACAACCACAGACAAATTTCTGCATGAGCAACGGAGATTAGGCAAGGAATCACTCTTGAAGAGTATTGAAGCGCACATTATCGAAGTCGAAGTGTTAGTGGTCGAGCTTCAGAAACGAACAATTCAGGAGGACAACGAGAAAGCATTACACGAGTTGCATCAAATTGAAGTGAAACTGTTTGAACTGGAGAACTTGATTACAGAGGAAACTTTGCATGTCACAAAATTGTCTCAGTCGACCAATCAACCTACTGTAAATCCCACAACCGTTCCTGCCACAACTCCCTACCCTGTTTCTAATATTCCAACTCAATTTCCACTACACCAGACTGTTTCCCCGCATGATCCAGATGTTGCATTGGCTAAAGAATTAATAGACAAAGCAAACAGTGTTCTGAAAACCTACTTTGGAGTTGAACGAAGTTTGATCGAAACTGAAGCAATGAAGTTACAGCATCTACTCACTCAAATAATCAATGGACAAATTCACGAGACACTCGACTTGGCAATTCAGAATGCTCAATTGGCACATTTGTTCACGCTAATAGGCAGATAATGCTTTTTAAGTTAAAACATAAAATAAAAATTATTTAAGTTAAAATTTGACGTTTAGCTCACGTTTGTCAAATAATTCATCATTTAATGTCATAAATCGTCGAAAACATTTCCGCAATTTCCGAAAACTACACTAATTCGCCACTCGAGAATCATTAATTTCAAGTATCTAATAATTAATCACAATTTTCCGTTAAACTTAAATTCGTTTCAGAAACTTTAATTTCTTGAAATGTCATTTTTGAATTATTGATTTAAAAAGTTTTTTTTTTCTTATTCGTAGATTAATGTTTTATTCAAACATTTTCTGTTCATATGAAAATTTTATTATTAGCATTATTAATAATTCAATTATTTTTCTCGTGATCATTGGAGCCAATACTTTGAGAGCCAACAACTTTAGTACATTGCGGTGTTCTGTTGAAATCTCAGATACTAGAACCAAGAATAATAAATTTCTTTGAATTATTGCTTAATCAATAAAAATTGATTTTTGTAAATTAAATTTCATTTTGACTTTGATTTCATGAATTGCAGAATCAGAATCACGAGTATTTGACAATCAAATTGTTATTTAAAATATCTAATGTTAAACTCAATTCATTTGAAAATGCAACGAACATTTTGGATTGAATTATTTTGTCCAATTAAAGATTTGAATTATTTTCAAAAATATTTCAACTTGCTTGAACAGATTTATGTTTTTCACAATCACAAAGTGATTAAACAGATTAAAATTTTGAACATAATTTTGTTGATTGCTTCACTTCACGCATATTATCTTTCGTACGACTTGACAGAACTCGAACGTGCCCTTCACTACGACGGAATGTTTGTTCTCATGGAAAAGCGGGAATTGAATCTTTGTGCTTCGTTCATCACTTTGGCAACTGTTTATTACTTTAAAATATTGTACAGCAGTACAGACCTTTCATTGATATGTCTGTTGAGAAAAATTATGATTCAAAATGATGACACATATTTTATTGAGCCAAAATATCGAAACAAGCCAGTTTGTGAAATTATCAAAAGAATCTTCGTAAAAGTCGTTAATTTAGGTCAAAGTTTTACTATTTTTAACGGTATGTTTTGCTTAGAAACTAATATTTAATATATTTTTGAAAATTTTAGATTTACTTTTTCCATATTTACATGCAGTTTTTGCATATAAATTTTATCAAAATCAAAATTACTTCAAGAATATGTCAATAATTTCGATTTTGAATTTATTTGTTTTTTACATTTTGATGTCGTTACTCTATTGGGCAATGTTGTATCCCTTTAGTCACCTGATGTCAATCAGTTATGGTTGCTGTTCAAGTTTGTTGTGGGTTTTCTATATCAAGATGCAACAGTCCTATTTCTTATGGTCTCAATTATTGATCCACAAATGTAATTCCATTAAATTTAAAGAATGTCAAGAGAAGTATATTCAAACTCTGGTGTTTTTCTTGGAGATAAACAAAATGTACGGGCGAATCTTTTTGGCAATTGTGGTTGTGTTCTGTCCCACCAATGCGAACATGACAATGTGGTTCACACACGGCCAGATCAATGTGGACAATAGTTCGAGTTTAATGTTTATTTTCTTCATTGTGTACCAGTTGTCGCTCATTATGGTAGTTCATTTGTTGTTGACATTCTGTACGAAACACATTCATAGACCCACAAAAGTGATGTTCAGTTTGATGGCTCGACAGCAACATCGTGTTGGACTGCAGAGGTCTAGAATGATATTGGCTAATAATATTTTTGCTTTTCATACGAACAATCGTTATGGCTTCACTTATGGGCAGTTTGGTTTGGTTTCGCTGGCTGCTTTTTCAAGGGTAAAATTATAATATGATTATTTTCAATTTAATAAATATAAGTTCTTTAGTATTTGATGCTTTATGGAAAATTTATGATGATCTCATATAAATTGTTGAAAAATATTAACTGATTGGTGAACGTTTCTGCATTTTCAAGTACAAAATACTTTAATGTACATTATTCAAATTCGCTTGGTTGATAAACAAAATATTTATAATTTAACTTTATTTAACAATTAATCATGAAATGTTGAGTCAAAAAACAGTAAAAGTGTCACAATATAATTTTACTTAGAATTTCTGTTTGTGTCCTTTTATTGTGAGCCAAAAAATGTTTTAGTTTTCTTTGATTTCAAACGAAATTCAGTAAATTTACTTTTAACTGTACAAAATATATTCCAACGTTCATGCATTTTCTATATTTACCAGCATATTTGGCATATTTGCATTTTATATTTGCATTTTGATTATAAAAATAAATAAAGTTAACTTTACCTATTAAAATTTACATTTAAAACACATTAATCAGTTGACATGTTAATAATTGAGTCACTTTAAATTGCAGTTGGAAATATAAGTTATATTTTTCATTAAAATTGAGTAGATTTTCTTTATAAATGTTTTTAAAAATTAACCTTTTTATCGCAAACAGAATTCTCAATTTTAAATTATTCTTAGCTAAAATCGCTATGTTGAACATCTTGAAGTCATTCACTGACAATGTCAAATTGTTTATTGAAAATCATAATTTTTCCAATACAATGCAAACCAACTTCCTATTTTACTGCCTGGGCTATTTAATTGGACTTCAGTATGCTGCTCGTTTTTTGTTGACTTCTTTAATGATACAAAAGAATGCTTTTAGAAAATATTTTCAATATGACTTTCTGTTTCGTTCATTGTACGAGTCGGGATTTGAAAACTATTTTCTCTATGCGCCTTTTGTCCGTTGGTTCTATTTTTTCAAATCGTGCATTATCGATTGTACTGTGAGGACAAGCGAGAAATTTGGAATCTACACAAAGAATTGGTCATACAAAGTGCTCAACAAATGTTTGAACAGAATCCTGATTTAAGAATGCAATATTCAATCAAGGAACCGTTGAAGACACTATCGAATGTTTGTGAAATTGTGGCAAAAATGTGGACAGGAAATGATTTAAATGATTTTGTCAATAATTCAAATACAAATTTAAAACTCCAATTTCAGCATTTATTCAAACAAAATAAAACAAGAATTTTGGTGATTTGGTTTGGACTGGAATACACTGCACGAGTCTTGTGTTTTGCATGTATGTTTAATTACTGAATTGTTAATTTTACTTCTTATAATTAAATTTTCTTCAGTGATCCTAGCATTCAGTATCATTGCTTATCTTTATTTTATTCCAGTGTTACAAACAACACCCACTGCCGTCACAACAACATTGAGCATTTGTGATTACGCCGTCTTTGTGATTGCAGCCACAAAGTATCTTCGATGTTGTTTATTTTACGCCTCATTGATGATTCTCTTTTGCATTGCATCCGATCACGAATATGACAAACTGAATCACCTCATGCTAGAAAACGAATCAATCAAAACCCAAAATCGAATTCTAGAAATGTTTGTGCAATTAGCTTTACACTTATGATCTATCAAACTTGGCATAGTAAAGTGACCCTTATGATGCCCGATTTAGTGAATCGGAAAATTGTATCTAAATTTTTCTTTGATCTAATTTTATGCGATTTGTGTTTCAATGCATCGATGTTCTCATTTCTGTACTTCCGCCAAACTTCTACCTTTTTCAAGTACTTTATAATATCAACTTTGATCATTCGATTATTCTTACCGCTGATTGTGGCCTTGTTCATCATTTCAGTCAATCTTTGCATGTACGGCTCGGTGTCTGACTTGATTTGGTTGTTAGTTAGGCTAACTAAAATTTCAAATCCAAAAACAACAACATTAATTAGGGAACAATGGAAATCAATGACTTATTTGGAGATGATGCATCGACACGAAAGGACACCGCTAGTGATGAGTGCTGACTCACTGGGATCGTTTCAGTGGAAATCGCGAAATTGAGTTTGGATTAGTGTATGCAGCTTTTCTGATGCATTTTGCTTCAAAATTTATGATTAAAAATATATGAGAAATAAGTTTTCATTTGTAGCGATGCCCCTTAGATTAATTAGTCTTCGTTGTCTGTGTATCTTCCATCCCCTGTTTGTAAAATTTTCTTATATTCTGACTGAACACTTAACTTTAAAAAACCAAAAGATTATTTTAAAAAACATTTTTAAAGTAGTCTCAACATATTTAACCAATTTGATCATAACCAACTTTGTAACTGACCCAACAAGAAATAAACCATGTCTGCAAAGACTAATTTCGAATTATGTAGTCAAGAATGATATCGAATTTTTAAAATCAGCCGTCCTAAGAAAGCGTTTTGATCAAGCCGAGATAGGGCTTTCTGGAACACCTTGAGAAGACTGCAAAAGGCCTCATGGTCCTTTAAGTACATTATGATTATGATGGTATGGAAAGTATAATCATCTAATTGTCAAGTGATGTTAAGATCAAACTGCTAATATCCTGTTTATTATCGCCAAGATTGATTTTTGATTTAATTTGTAATACGTTAAACAATTCCGATATCTAATAAATACATCTAGTTCGCCCTAAAGTCCTTTGATTGGTACGTTTGATTACAATTCATTTTATTTTAGACAATTTTGTCATACTTGACTTTTTAATTTTTATAAATACGCCGCCTTTCTAATACATTTATTTTATAAAAATAAATTGTTGATAATCAAAATGAATAGTAATTTATTGTTTTTCGCATTCATTCTATTTGTTTGTAAATCTGTGTCTAGTATAGGTTTGTAAATTAACTTAAAATGTATTTTTAAAGAAAATTTTTTAGATACTTCTACAACCCCAAAACCCTGGGACTTCCCTAACACAAAAGGTACAATAGCGACTACTCCATGGCGCTATACAACACAGTATCCAACCACCCAAACCGTGTACTACACAACTGCAACATGGTATCCAAGAACTATTGAACCGACTACAGCAAGGAATGAACCGACTACCATAAAGTAAATTATTATTTTAAATACTACCAATATATTAATTAATAATAATATTGAATACTAGATACGATATTGTACTCAAAGAACAGGTGGTTCACTCGGCTGAAGAATTAGTGGCCCTGGCAACTCACATTATTCCAAAATATCATGGCGAGGAAAAAGTAAGAATTGAAGAGGAAGTAAGGACCATTCTTGGTTTGTTGGAAGAAATTGAGAGATTCGGTGGCTATGGGGATATTTATGTTAGACTTGCGAACCACCAAAGCATTCTCACTGAATTGCTTCAAAAAGCTACTTATTAATTATTTGTAATAATTAAAATTAAACTATTTTTGAGTATCTAAATTGTTTTCAAACATGAATTAAACAAGTTTTGATTCAAATATTCTGAAAATTTTAATTTAAACGACTGGCTATGATTGATTTGTTAATTTGAGCCATTCAGTCGAGTGGTTATGATAACAAAAACTTTAAGATTGTAAATGATGAGAATTTATTACGTCTCAACATCTGCTTTTGCATTATGCTGCATTAGTTGGGATATAACTCTGCAGTTGTCATTTTAAACTGTCCACTATGGATTACAAACTAATTGTTGTGCTATTTGTACTAATTCAAGAAAATGTCCAACAACAGTTGGTATTATTGTAATTATGTAATCTAAATTTATTTTGATATCAGGTGCTAAAACACAAAGGGAAGTAATCGACTTTCTAATTGGCCACGGCAATGGCATTATTGAAAACACTGAGAAATTCTTACATGAACAACGAAACTTAGGCAATCAGAATCTTCTGCGACTAATCGAACAAGATGTTGTTGACTTAGAGAATTTGGTGATTCGCTTAAGGAAGCATGCCTTGAATCCGGACAATGATGCATCGTTTCATGATTTACATGAAATTGAGGAACGATTATTTCATTTAGAAAATTTAATTGCCGAGGAAGTTTCGAAAGTTCTAAAGGAAACCGGCCAAACTTTGGAACCGTGGCTTCGTGATACAACTAATGCCATGTTTTGGACCACAACTGACGATCCATGGAAACATGAGAGATCTACCACAAGTGAACCAACTACATTTCACTGGGATACCACAACAGAATGGAAAGCTGAAACCACTCAACAAACTACAAACTACCGAACTTGGGAACCAACAACCACCTATTACCCGTGGACAAGTCACACTGAAGGCACAACTGCTAAATTCGGATATTTACAAGAACAATTGATTCATTCTGCTGAAGAATTGGTCGCCCTAGCAACTCATATCATAACTCATTATAAAGGCCCAGAAAAATGGAAAATCGAAGAAGAGGTACAAGTTATTGTGCAAACACTGGAAGAGATTGAACACTTTGGAAGTGACGATTTGCTGTTTCGTAAATTAGCCGAACATCAAAGCAGTCTAAGTGAATTATTGCAAAAAGTTACTTTTTGATTTGATGATTTGGATTAATTTGTAATTAATTTATAATTTTAAAAAATAAAAGTAAAAGTTGCGATTACTTAAAGAAAATTATTTTCTTTTATTTTCAAAGGATTTCGTAATATCGACTTTTTATGTACGTACCTATCCTAAATGACATTTTCTTATTTCGAAAACAAGAATCACATGATATTTGTCAATAAGCAACAAAATCATTAGAGAAGAACAATTAATTTTAGACTTTTGGAATGAAGGCTTGCAAACGATTTAATTTGCCATTTGATAAAGCATTTTATATTTGATTTCGAGTCTTCAGGTAGAAAATAATTTCAACCATGAAGTTTGCAAGGTTAATCAAGAAAAATTCTAGTCTTAAGTTTATTCCATCCAAATTCGACAAATACTTTAAATCATATTTGAATCACAAATTGACTGATTGTAATCATCAATCTAAATTCACCAAGATTCATTATGCAATTATGATTCTATTTGTTATTCGAATCTTCCATTTGTTTGTTCTTTGGTTATACCTCCCTATGGAATCTCAAAATGATCCAATTTCGACCTATTGGCTATACATCAACTTTAGCATGCAATACTTCTCAAACTTATCAAACTGGATTACGGTTTTGATTTTTATTAACTCAATTTATTTTTCTTATAAATTCTTCGATTACAAACCTAAAATTCTTTCTTTCCGACTGTCATGCACAGGAAGAAATGCTCAAACATCCCCGATTTCATCACGACTCAGTTCATGTCTGGACACGGCAAGTTCCACTACTACCTGACCAGATTCAACATTGAACATGACAAGAGATGCGAATTTTGTGTTGAACCTGAGCAAACCTCACTCCACCTCATCAAGGAATGTCCAAGATGGGCACTACTGAGGAACGATCTTGACAGCCACATCTGCAGGATCACTAATTCAAACCAATTAATATTGCCAAGCGTCTACTGCACCGACAGGTTCTATAGACATTTTCGTAACTTTGTATATAAAATATATAATGATTTGTAAATATCTACTTTAAGTTTTCATACCCTCTTTTTAATTTCCTTATTTTGCATAATAATTCATTTTGTATTATATTACTTGTAAACAATTGTAATGTATCGAACTATACCTCAGTATGTATGTATGTGCATTTTCTAGCTCACATTTAGCATTAATTTGCTTAAGAGGTCAATAAAATACTATTTCCAAAAAAAAAAAAAAAAACCTAAAATTCGTGCAAATTTATCGCCACTCTTCATTGTGAATCAAGTTCTGTATCAGAAAAGCAACGAACTCTTCGTGAAAGATCAAAGTCTAATCAAAAGTAAAGCAAGAAATTATTTGTTTGCTTGGTTAAGTGTGGTTCAGATGTTTATCGTCTATGTTGCATTTCAAATCAAGTTCTATCAAAAGAAGATTCTGATTTACTTTTATGAAAAGTGGAATTTCATCACTCAGGATAGTCCGTTTGGTTACTACAGTTTGATTGTCATTGAATTGAATGCAGCGCTCACTTATGTTTGTCTGCTTTTGACGGCATTAATTTGCATTTGCTTGACTTGTCTTTACTTGATATTCACTTTTGTCACTTTCACCCGATTGCACCAACTCAATTCATCTCTGACAAGCAAGCGCAATCGGAAAAGTTTGCTAGTTTTCAGGATTGAGCGTTTCATCAAGCAACACACACGTGTTATGGAAAGCATATTTGAGGGCAATCGTTTCTTTGCTTCACCTTTAATCGTCTTTATTGCAACTAACTTTCCCATTAACACCTACTTTGTAATGGCCGTAATGTTGGGCAAGTTCAATCAATATCCATTTGCCCTGTACAAAGCGCTCAACATTTGGCTGTACCAATCATTGTGCATGTTTGCAATTCACTTGATAGCAGCAATGTATTCAAAGCGTATTCACCGATGCACCAAGTGGTTAATCTCCATAGACGCTATGGATGGTTTCAAAGGCTACTTGAAAGCTAAGATCAAGAACAACATTTACATCGACAAATTCCATACCAATAATCGTTATGGCATTAACTATGGAAATATTGGACTGGTCTCATTTGATTCTTTTGTAAAAGTATGTATTCGACGCATAAACTTATTAATATTAATTAATTTATTTTTGGCAGTTCCTGATACTGTACAGCAAATTCCTTATCTACTGGTACAAACTGAAAGGCAGTTATTAGCTTTTAGCAAATTACTATTTGCTATTTATAAATTCCTAGTTTGTCAGATTTTGACAGTTAAGAATCATGAAAGAACATTACTCTTCACACAGGAATAAGTTGCGAAAAATATATAAAATTGCAAAACCCAAAAAAGTCATTAATTTATAGCTGTCTAATGTCATTGCAGTACTGTAGGAACAATAATTAATTGTATTAATTCTACAGAACTAAATTATTTGTTATTAACAAACAAAGTTCCAAAACATCCGGTCAATGTTCCCTCTCTGTTTGTGCAACGACAAATAGTTCAAAAGCACATATCGGAAACATTTCAACATTCGAAATATGCTCATGAGCAATTGCAATTGATCCACAATTGATGAAACATTCAACACCAAAATAGACATGATGAAATATATTCTATAGAATTGTTTGAAAGAGACAAAGTAGATATAAAGTTGAAATAAGCATTTAATTTATTTAGTTAGCTTTTGAGCAGCAGTTGAAGATGGCCATTATCAACATGCAATCTATTGTTCGGTTCTTACGAGCTATTCGAAAGTACTTGCAAGTATCGTTTTGTTTCAAACTTTATTTGAATCAAATTGAATCGATCAACAGTGATCGGGTCAATTACAACTTTGCTCGCGTTAAGATGAAAATGATTTACAAACAAATCATTTTGTTGGTATTGAAAATTGTTCACCAAGCAATTTTGTTATCATCCTCAAACAAACACGATCCATTGTTTCGATTGATTCTCTATGATTCCAATTACTTTCTGGGTTGTTCACAAAGCGTGGACTTTGTTCTCATACTTTGTTGTGTCATGTCAATTTACATGAGCGTTAAGATGCATTGGTTTGACTATTCGCGCAACCATTCGACCTATTCATTTCAGTTGATTAATGATGTTATCTATAAGAGCAGTTTGAAATTTTTTGAGCATTTCCATCTTGATCAAAATCAAACTCCAAACAAGATTGTCTCTCTGTACACGAAAGTATTTATGGGCATAATGCAACATGTTACATTGCTTATTGGTAATTTGCTATTTTGAATTAATGAATCTTAATAATCAATCAATTTTATCAATAGGCTCCTTAATGGTTTACTACAAATACTGTGCAATCTATTACATCTGTCAAAATTGGCGCTTCTTCTTTGCAAATTCGTTTTACGGTTACTTTAGTTTACTGTTTATGCAGTTAAATCAGTTTATAACGGATTTTGCTGTATACTGTGCAGTAATGTATAACATCTTGCCCGCCACTCTGATGGTCTCCTTCACGATGATCATATTCATTCGTTTGCGGCAAATAAATCAAACATTAAAGAAACGTAAGATTTCAGTTTGTGGTCTAAACAAATTCTTTCGTTGCCACACACAAACATTGGTCGTAATTATGCGTGCAAACGATTTCTACGGAAAGGCCCTGTTGACACTGATTGCCAATCAGATCACTGTCAACACTTATTTGTTCACACTACTTGTGGCGGGTGAATTTGGTCTGTTTGGTTCACTAGTCTTCTCGAATGTCATTTTGTTTCAAAATATCAATTTGATTGTGTTCCATTTGGTGGCAGCCATGTATGTCAATCGAATTCACAAATGCAGTAAAGCGTTGATGCATTGGAGTGCAGAATTGGTTTTGGCTAACAAGAAGGGAAGATTTCACCTATCATTGCTTGGACTAATGCGGATGAACATGTACATTGACAAGTTCCATGCAACACATCAGTATGGTATCACTTATGGCAATATGGGACTGATGACTTTCAGTTCGTTTCTAAAGGTAAATTCGAGAATTTATAACAATTGACAATTTTAACCGTCGATTCTATCAATAGTACATTCTACTGTATGTTCAATGTTTGATCTATTGGTACCAGTTGGTGCATTTGCCTATTTCAATTCAAATCGATTAGCCCTAGGGGTAACATATTGTTCCAAATAGGTCAATTGTACTGACATTTGGTAGTTTTAAAAATAGACGAGCAAAGACACTTTACTCTCAACTTCACTTTCAACTAACATTATCAACCAAAACTGAAGTGGGCAAATGTGTAATGCAGGACAAAAATTTTCCATTTCTATTCTCATTATGTAACTTTAAATTTTTCCATTGAGTCTTTCTAGCATGTAATTCAAATTCAAATTAATTTGATTTAAGTACGTACTGATTTGCGCTTTGTGTTAAAGGTTAATTAAAGTAATTGGTTTTGCAATGATAATTCGGTCTCGTTTCACTGTATAAAAAGGGAACCAAAAACAGTCAATTTGAATCAATTAGTTTTTTGCCTTAAAACATTGCACAAATCGCAAACAAAATTCACAATGAAATTTATCGTTGCTCTTCTGTTTATTGGAGCCGTTGCTGGTATGTTGATTTGTCTGAAATTGTTTTAAAATTTATTAAATATTTTTAAATTTAATTAAGCTCAATCAACCACCAGTGCTCCACAACAGCACCACTCTGGTCGAGTGCTGGCGGAAGCATTGGAAGTCCGCGGTGAGCATCTTTTGTCGAGCACCAAGAAAACCATCGAGGAAATCCGTCACACTGGCCATGGTCACTTGGTTGGTGCTTTGGAACACCAAGTTGTCTTGGTTGAAGCCTTGGTTGTTGACCTTAAAGCTCAATTAGCCGACAAGACTAAAGTCCACCAGCCTCATCATGTGCATGTGATCGAAGAAGATTTGCTTCACTTGGAGAACCAAATCTCTGAGGAAATCGCTATCATCCACGATGTTCAGCGTAATCATCAACATCAGGGCCTCAACCAGACAACTTTGCTGGCCAAGGCAGAGGCATTGGTTAAACAGGGCAAAGAAACTCTTGCAAAGAGCACTCACGCGAAAGAAGCCAGCGCAATTGAACACGAAATTGTTTCAATTGAAAAGTTTGTCAAGGAAATCGAAGCCAAGCCAGCACCAGCGGACCTGAAGAAGGAAGAGGAAAAATTGGCTCGTCATGAGAAAACATTGACTCAATTGTTGGAAAAGGCTGCACAGCGAAACAAGACACACGATCCAAAGACTCCAAAAACTCAAGGACATTAAAAACAGATTAAATTTGAATGAAGTCTTAGACATTTAATTAGATAATAGAAAACATATTCTAGATTATATAAAAGATGTATATTTAGCTTGATATCAAAATGGAAAATTTTGATAACAAATAAAAATTGTTTGAATCACTTTTGTCTCATTATTACCCAATCGTATCAGTTCCGTAATGACCTAAATAATCTTTGAAAGACAGGATACAACTTTGACGATCAAGTGTCCATTTCATTGTTATAAAATTGTGATGAGATTACTAATCTCTCTTAAAACTAGTAAAATTATCAACCAATTCTATCAGTGGCAAATGTAATCATCAATGGTGCTAGTTTTATTAATTTCTCAACCTGCTGAACAATCAGCGTGGACCAACAGACTGTATCGAAAGTTGGAATTTAGTATTACCGTCACATATCGTACGTATTACATGTCCGGTTATATGTTATTTTAACTATTATTGCCTAATAAGTCAATATCGTTAGTCTAATTTCATTGATCTACAGAGCGAACAGTTCAAAATCAATAAAGTACATTAGTAAAGAGCGAGCGTAATTAATGTTATCCAAATCATCCTGTATTAAATTTATAGATCTGTAGATCTAAAAATAAAACATCAAAAAGTACATGTAACAAAATTAAACAAAATATTATCTCGAGATTGTTAAACAAATGTAGGGGGTAATATTCAATGTTGGATCATGTGATCATTGGTATCGGGTGTGGATCAAGGATTTTTATTAATTAACAAATAATCAACCACAAAGTAACACACACATTGGTCAAGACTAATATGGCGACAGTTTAAGTATATAAACACAACGACCAATGAAGCAAAAGGTCACAAGTGAATTTGACTTTTACAAGTAAAGAATCAATCTTAACAAATCTCGTTAAACATGAAATTCATCATTGCCGTTGGTCTTCTGTTGGTTGGCGTTGTTGCTGGTAAATTAATTTTTTCGCATATTTGAAATTTGTTTCTAATAAAATCTTAATTTGTAGCACAACAAGTCGACCCAAACCGACCACTTGCCGAACTTTTGGTGAAACGAGCTGAGGCCCTGATTGCGAGCACCAAAGCACACGTTGAGGAGCTCAAGAAACTCGACAAAGGACATTTGCTCGAAACCGTCCAACATCAACTGACCCAAGTTGAAAGCATCGAGAAGGACTTGAAGGCACAATTGGCCAGCAAGGACATTGTTCATGTTTTGCATAAAATCAATGTTGACGAGGAAGAATTGTTCCATTTGGAGAACCGAATCAGCGAGGAATTGAGCGTTCTTCAAAATGTCAAGGATACTCACACCCCAAAGGGCAGTGATGTCACCACACTGGTCAAGCAAGCCGAGGCTTTGGTTTCCAAAGCTAAAGAAGCAGTTACCAAGCACGCTGGAGCCAAAGAGAACAAGGCTATTCAAGCAGAGGAAGCTCAAATCGAAACCTTGATCAAGGCTATCCTTGCCAAGCCAAGCGCCGCTGACCTTAAAAAGGACGAGGAGCAATTGGCCAAGCACGAAAAGACTTTGACTCAACTGTTGGAAAAGGCTGCCACCCGAGTGCCCACCAAGCCAGCCACTCCAACCACCCACTAATAATCTAAAATAAAACATTAAATGTTAAATTTAGATTTGAAATGGATCAATTTCATTGCCTCACAAATGAAACCAACTCAAATCAACCAAAAGTATATGTTAAATATTATTTTTTCACTGAATAAATTAGTTTTAGTTTTAATCATTTCTTTATTTACGTATATTCAAAAATGCGGTTTAAAACTTTCAAAATTCAAGGTTAATTCTAGATGGTGCAATAGAAAATGGCTGGCTTTTGTCTCGACTCGAATCGATTTTCCCAGGAATATCCAATTCTCCTTCAATTGCCCAACACTGTCTGTCTGTCACTACACTCAAACTTTAATGTCAATTACCACCCGGTTTGGCCTGAATATATTTCCACATCTTCGATTTCACCTACGATAGCTGAGTTGCCTTAATGAATAATTCACTATTTCGAGTATAACAATAATAATAACAGTAAAAGCCGAATAGAGCATAGGTTACTGAAAGGACGGTTTGCCAACTTTAATGTCTTTTCTTAGAAATTCGTATTCCAATTTTTATTCTTTTGAAAATGTGTATATAAGGTCGACATAAAGACAGAATTTCGTTCATTGAAACCTGAAAACTGTTGAAAACTTGATTGTAGTTGAGAAGTTTACTATTTAAAGGTTTTTTAATTAAATATTAATTGTTTAACATATTTATATTACTGAACAGATGAACGACTCATTAATGGATTCATGCTCACTCTATTCTGTGGAATCGATTTACAACGATTATCCCTCCCTCTTTCGTACCCAACTAAAACGATGCAAAGCGGAACACTTTGCCTCGCCCTGCATCAACGATATCATCTCTGGTGCAAAAGTGTACGATTTCGATTGTTACCCAGATTATCTTGAAGATTTGCCACCAAGTTACGACGAAGCGATGCAGCAGAATGCTAAAAAGTTGGATAAAATCGATAAATAATTAGTTATTTAATTTTTTTGTATATAAATGATTGCTTAATAAAATGTTTAAATAAACTAATTAGCTTTGATTAATTATCTTTAAGAATCCCAAACACTTGGCTTATAGTTGGCACATTAATTGCAACAAGTAAGAGTAAAGAGCTCGACGTTGGTCAATGAAAGTTCCTATTTAATTCAAACAAATATGGAACACTAGATAAACATTAAAAACACTTTAATTGACCAAAATAATGTTGAGTGGCAACTTTCCAAGCTGATAAGGATGATTAAGGTCTTAGGAGTCAAGGATTTAACTCTGTGAGAAGTCGATTTGTGTATATAACTGCACAAGTTTACAATCATTCATTACATTTTGAATCCTTCTAGTTGATTAAAATGAAGTCTTTATTTGCGATTTTACTTTTGGTCGGAGCAGTTGCTGGTATATCTGGTCCATTATTTTTTAATCTTATACTAAATTATTTTATTAGCTCAGCAAACCAGCGATGGTCGAGCCCTAGCTGAAGCCTTGGAAAAGCGAGGCGAAGCTTTGCTTGAGTCAACCAAGAAGACTCTCCAAGAATTGAATCAATCCGGAAATTTCCATTTGGCTGGTACTTTGGATCACCAAGTTGTCCTGGTTGAGGCCTTGGTGTTGGACTTGAAGGCTCAACTTGCCGACAAGACCAAACAACACAGCGCTCATCATGTTCATGTGATCGAAGAGGACTTGCTCCATTTGGAGAACTCAATTGTGGACGAATTGGTTGTTATCAACCAAATTCGAAACAACCATCAAAGCCAAGGTGACAATCATAGTCAGCTGACTACTCGAGGTGAGAATCTGATCAAGACTGCCAAAGAGTCTCTCAGCCATCATGCCAACACTCCCGAGGCTCGAGACATTCAACGAGAGGTCACAGCTGTGGAGCAGTTGATCAAAGCACTCGCCATCGCACCTCAGACAGCTGATTTGAAAAAGACAGAAGAACAATTGGCTCGACATGAAAAGACATTGCAACAATTGTTGGAAAAGGCCGCTAATCGCCCTATTAGCCATCCAGTGATTGTTCATCATGGCTTTTAAATACAACTAAATTCATTATTTCTAATAAATGATTCTATTAAATTTGCCAACTGTGAAATATTATTGACTGAATGCATATTATTTAATACATGTCTAATCTGTACGCATTTGTGCCCAAGTGGTGCTCAAAGTGGGCCAGACAAGACGTGGGTGATTGTAATAATCTGAATCCGGCTCAAAGTTGGCCTTCCAAGTGGAGTGATACTTAAAAGTGAAGTGATTGAACAATGATCGGTGATGATTGTGCGGGATCAAGTTTGATATTTAACCAGCAAATGTCACATAGAGATAGATAAATTTCGTGGACAGATTGCGTTCATATGATATGCTAATGTCACAAATCATAAAACATAATTAATAATCTTAAATATAATAAAAATAATAAACATAAACATAAATATTTATAAAACGAATTTCACGAATTAGTGTTTTAAGTTTGCAGATCTAAATTGCTTTTTTTAATTATTAATTATTAATTAACAAAAACATGATTGTAAATATTTTTGAATATAATTAACCAAACAAAGAAAAAACTACAAAACAATAATAAGTCCTATTTTAAAACTTATTTAAAAACTAGTAAAAATCATAGATAAAATCATTTGATATATCACTTGATCACGGAACAAATCAAATAATCGTTGACAATAATAATAAGAACCGGGCAGCAAATTTAATCACAAATACACACAATTACACTGATTAAGAGGTATAAAAACATGTAAATAAGCTATACTTTAATTAACCGAATGATTTTTTGGTGTGTTTGTGGTAACGCATAATTCTTAAATACAAAATGAAGTTTTTCTTTGCCATTCTTTTGTTGGTTGGAGCAGCTGTTGGTGAGTTTTGTTTGTTGAATTATTATTCTTGATTAAAAATGTAATTATCCTTGTCATTATCCAATAGCCCAACAACAACAAGACAATGTTCGAGCACTTGCGGAATCGTTGGAAAAGCGAGGCGAAGCTTTGATTGATGGTGTTCGAAAGCAGTTGGACACTTTGTACCAGAATAATCAAACTCACTTAGCCAATCAGTTGGATCATCAATTGGTCGAGGTTGAGGCCTTGGTCATGTCGTTGAAGAATCAACTTGCCGATAAAACCAAAGAATTCAAAATTCACGTTGTGAATGTTCTTGAGGAAGATTTGCTCCACATTGAGAATTCGATTATTGACGAACTGGCAGTCATCAAACAGGTGACAGATAACCCAAAACCAGTTGACCCTTCCAAGCCACAACCAGTGAAGAGCGAATTGGTGGTCAAGGGTGAGGCTTTGATCAAGACTGCCCAGGAAGCCTTGGGTCACCACAAGAATACTGCTGAGGGTCGAGCTATTGAACGAGAAATTACCGCTCTTCAAGTGTTGATCAAAGAAATCAATGCCAAGCCAGCTGCTGCTGAGTTGAAGAAAGACGAAGAGTCTTTGACCAGACACGAGAAGACTTTGCAGTACTTGTTGGAAAAGGCAGCCAACCGAGGACATTAAATTTGTTACTTTTAAATAAAATTAATTTTGCATAATTAAATTGGTTGTACTTTGGTTGGTTTTATTTAATATTTATACTTTGTTCCAAGTAAAAATGCAAAGATAATAATCAGCGATCCAGAATGAGTGTAAGGCTACTGTTAAAAAGCGAGTTAATATCATGATAGAAGTAGTTTAAGCAATTTACAAAAAGTTGCTTAAGAATTTGTTTACCAATAAATAACTTTGATATTGCAAAGCTGAATAATGGAGAGACTTATGTCTATTTATGTCACACAAGTTGTGCGTTTGGCAGTGAAAACAACAACTGCGATGAGAAAATAAATAGGATTTACTGATCCGTTTTCATTGTGAGCCGTCGTTTCTAAACTTTGATTTTTTGACTTACTTTAGCTTAAATTAAAAGTGAATGAGTAACTTCTGCCAGTTCAAACAAACTTAAATTTTAATCTTTGTTTTGATGAATATAAAGTTTAAGAATAAATGTTTTGACATTTTAGTTAGACTCATAAAAATAAAATTGAAAATTGTGTTAAACTGTTAAATTAGTCTATACCTTTGTTTTTAATTTAGCCAAAATTGGTTCAGTCCGACGCTCGAGTTCTAACCTAAACGACCGCCAAATCGAAAGTCTCAGGCAGATGAATAAATTAATTGACATTGCTTACATACAAACCCAAAGATTGAAAGCCATAAAAAAGTTATTCATTTTACTAACATAATGTAAGACAAAATTTAAATAAAATAAATAACAGTATCGCTTTATTTCAAAGTCAATCTCGAACATCAACTTTAAAATTGATGCACATTACCACTCCCTCATTTCCAACCAATTGAGCCGTGACAATCGACTTGACACTTGGCATAAACCTGGCAATGATGATATCATAGCTAAAGTGGTAAGGCTGTCCCTTCACAAGAGGACACTTCACATGATTGCAGCCATCTCGTTCCACACCAGGTACTGGAATGATTGTCTTGTTCACATTGGCAGATATCTGAATTTCCACATTTTCTGTGTCTTGATTTGAGATGAAGTCGGTTGCAAAATTGACCGAACTTCCTCGATAGATTATACATTGATCACCAGAACAGTTTGACAATTCGAGTTTTGTTGCTTTATTGTTTCCTAAAAGTGGCAATTTGAGAATTTCATACACGCAATCAATATTCAACTTACCACAATCTGTAAATTTAACTTCATTTGCCGTAGCACAAGCAACAAGGCAAACAACTAATATAAATAGATTAAATTTAAACATTTTTTGAATTTGAGTTTTGTTTTTTTGACTAGTTAAAACAACGTTTGTGTTAATATAATTCTACAAATTACACTATTTGACAATGAAAGTTGTAATACGTGGGAATACGTGTCCACTAAATCAGATTATTTCCATAACTCCCGACAGAAATATTTTGTGTACAACAGGTATATGCAGACTTAGAGGCAACTTTGCGCAAGTACATGAATGCCATTTGGATGCTACTGGGTAACACAAGGATCAAAACATGACACAAAATCAAGATGTACCCAATTTAGCTTTAATTTGGAACTAAATCCAAACATTAGTACCCATTTGGTATTTTACTTTTATTATTAATTAATATCTATGAACAAATTAATCTTGCACCTGAGCATTAAAATTGATACAAGCCACCACTGTTCCTTGTTCGCCCACAAGTCGAGCCGTAACATTGGCCTTAACATTGGGCATAAATCTTGCAATGATAATATCGTAGTTAAAGTGATATGTTTGTCCTTTAACCAGGGGACATTTGACATGATTGCAACCATCTCGCTCCACCCCTGGAACAGGTATTTCAACGCCATCTACTTTAGCAGTGATCTCGATTTCGAGTTGTTTTGAGTCTTGGTTCGAAACAAAATCTCCAGCCAAATTAAAACTTTTCCCTTTGTGAATTATGCAACTCTCGGCTGGACAATTAGATGCTTCTAGTTTGATCACTTCTTTGTGGCCTAAATTCAATAAAATAAAATAAAAACTTATCTTTACAAACAATTCAGTTAATCTCACCACAATCATGATATTGAATGGCATTGATATGCACAATTGAATACAAAATTATTAAGCAAAAATAATTATTCATTTTAATGATTTAGTTCAAGAACATTTGTAATTAGTAAAACAATTGGAGTCTGGAGAATATCTTGTTTAAATGGAATATCCAAGTCAACTTTATATCATGGTACATGCAAATCCGCACTTTGTTTACTGCAGTAAAGCAGCTGCTTTATTATTATATAATTAGTAAATCAAACAAATATTATTTGATAAGATATTTAGAAAATTTTGAACGCGTTTTGCTTGACTAAAGTACAACAAGTTTTCTCGTCCGGGGTTTGAGTTGTTGACAAGTATTATGATTGATATCTTTACAATTAAAATTAAAGTTCCACATTAAGGACAATTGGATAGTTCAAGTTCGGTCGTTTTAGACAACTTGTCTAAGATTTATTGCAGATTAACAATACAAAATATCAGATTAATAACTTTATAAAATTTATTTTTAAATTAATCTTGCACTTGTACAGTAAAATTAATACAAGCCACCTCACCATAGTCACCAACAAGACGAGCCGTGACATTGGCCTTGACTGCGGGCATAAATCTAGCAACGATGAAGTTATAGCTGAAGTGATGCTTCTGTCCTTTCACCAGTGGACATTGCACATGATTGCAGCCATCACTTTCCACTCCAGGAACTGGTATTTCAATGCCTTCTGCTCTGGAATCGATTTGAATTTCAAGTTGTCGTGTGTCTTGGTTCGACACAAAATCCAATGACATGGTAAAGTTTTTTCCCTTGTGAATGATGCATGTCTCACCTGGACAATTGGACGCTTCTAGTTTTGACACCAAGTTGTGGACTAATTTCAATAAAGTATAACAAACAATTACTACGTCAGTTCTTTGTGTTTGAGGCAACTTACAACAATCCTTGAAATGAATTCCATTGACCTTACAAATCAAAATCAAAACTGTTATGCAAATGTAGAGATTCATTTTAGTGATAAAGTCAAGTAAAAACTGCTGATGATTAAAACTAGGGAATACCTCACTTAAATACGTACATTGAGAACAACAACAACGCAGTGGTTTATGCAAATTTTCAAGCATTTTGTTTACTGCTGTAGTGACATAATGTTACCTAATCGAGCTAAGCATGAGGGCCAAACGATTACATCACGGCTATTGATATTTATTGATACAATTTAGACAATATAGGACCGTTTGCCAAGTTTTGTAGCTTATGGTGGTGCATTGGAACATTACAATAGGGACAAATTAAGGGTTTTTCTTGTTGAATGTTTTAATGCACCACGACTCAAGCTTTATCAAAAATCAACAGGAACAAAGCAGTAATGCTTGAAAATATCTAAATACAATTTTTTAAAAAATTATTAAATATTTTAAAGATATTCAACCAACCATTTCAAATGTCTTTGAATCAACTTTGTAATGATTTATCAAAGTGAATCCAATTCTGGAGAATGTTTTAGAGTTTGAAACTATTGAGTCAATCTATAAAAAAACAATTTTTTAAATTATTAAATTAATATTTACAACAAAATTACTTTCAATAAATTCCTCATATTAAGCTTTAGTTTTCGTTGTAAACCAAAGGAAAATGTTTTAATTGTTCTAAAAATCAGAATATTCTTATTGACAACCGAAGAACATTTAGCCGTGACGAGTAACAGCAGAACAAGTAAATAAACTGCAAAATAAATGAAAAATATTTTCGAGTAAGAATCTAATTTTGACTCGACAAACAGGAAACAATAAGCGAGAAAACATATCTCGATTATGTAATAGGCGAAATAGATGCTCAAGTATGGACACCAGAAATGGTTGTATGCTCGAATTTCTTTCAGAAACTCAAACATTTTCCTCTGAATTGAGTTAACTTTGTGGTAGATTTTTACATTTGAGTTTATTTTAATATGTTTACTTTTCAACATCCGGGCTGTTTTCTTTTCTAATCGTTTGTGCAAATGATTTTGCTGTATTTTGATATATTGAATGCTAATGATAAAATAATTAAGTATGAATACTGAAGCTAAAAAATAAATATTTTTTATAAATTAAAAATAAATTTAAATTTAAATCCAAAGAAATCTTACCGACATCCATGTAGAAAATCACAACTGGGATAGCGAATACGTAGATGAAATCTCGAATGGAATTGGACCAATTAACAATTAAAAAATAATTAAACAAAATCATCGACAACAGATAAGTTGGAATCATGAGAATTTTACAAAACAATTTTGACCGTTTTCTGAAGCGATTAATTTTATCGCTCATACAATGAGATAACAATTTACCATTTTTAACAATTTTGATTTTGTCATTTACAATTGTCAAATACATTTGATACTTTGGATATAATGATGGTAATATCAATTCACAAATGTACACTGCCAGGCACATGATCAAACCACAATTCCAGAGAACATCACTCAGATGCCAATAAGCCTTAGGAAATATCACGTGATTCAGAATTTTGGTTTTGATGTTAAATAATTTTTCTCTGTAAAATGCAACAATTAAATCTAAAATATAGATTATATGAACAAGTGTTGGAAATATGTTGTGCAAATTGTATATTTTGCATAGCGAATTTTCAGGTTTTTGTTTGATTTTCGAAATTTTAATTGCTAAAGCTAGATTGGAACATTCTCTGACACTGTCAAAGTCATCGTAGATCTTAGCAAAGTGGAGCTTGAGCATCTTGCTTGAGTTTTTTATAAACTGAAACATTGTGAACAAAGTTATATGCTTTCGGCCTAACCAAATGAGGACAAGAATTAAATTAAATTAAAAATTAATTGAATTTATTTAAAGCAAAAATAACTTAATTAAATTATTTTAATTAGGTAAATATCCAGAATTGTCTAGAATTGCCAATTACCATTTTATAGATTTTTTTTTGTAGAAATATAATTAATTCAAAATTAATTCAAATTATATTATGGTGATTAATTAATTTAATTAAATTGAAAACTAATTTGTGATACTTTGCTATGAAATTAATCGAACATGCAGATAGTGGATTAATTAAACAAAAGTTGAATCATCGGACATACGAATCCGGCATTGTTTGACAAATTAGGTACAGTATCGGCTACACTTGAGGGTAAGAGGGAGTTATCAAAAAATAAACTTTAAGAGTGCAATAATACAGACTATCGGATAAATGTCGAGAATATAAAACAATTGAGAGTAGATCAAGATTGTGATTGAATCTGTCTAAGGGGTGATATTGCTCTTGTGCCTAACATCATTTGTGATTAACAACCTTTATTATAACAAGTGATGAGATGATTCGCATCGGTTGAAACCTAAATCCTGAAACGTTTAGCATGAATGGTAGATTATATAAGATTAAATGACGATTTATATCTAAAAGATTTCAATTCTAGTTTGTGTATAAATAGCCACTTGGAATTGGTTCTTAATCACCAGTCTTAGTTGATCTATTTGGTAAAACAAACAAATCAAAATGAAATTCGTCGCTCTTGCTCTTCTCTTTATTGGTGCCGTTGCTGGTAATTAATTATTTTTTTCCATTTAGGTTTTGCATATTAATGTGTATTTTTTACTAGCCCAACAGGCCAACGATGGTCGAGTCTTGGCTGAAACCTTGGAAAAGCGAGGTGAAGCTTTGTTGGAGCGATCCAAGAAGGCTCTTGACGAAATCCGACAAGCTGGAAATTTTTTCTTGGCAGGAGCTCTCGAACACCAAACCACCTTGGTTGAGGCTTTGGTTATTGACTTGAAGGCTCAACTTGCCGACAAGACTAAGGCTTTCCAAGTACACCATATCAATGTGATCGAAGAGGATTTGCTCCACTTGGAGAACCAAATCTCTGACGAACTCCGAATTTTGAACGAAGTCCGAAACCACGTGCCCCGAGGCGACAACGCAGCTCAATTGGTCACTCGAGGAGAGGATTTGGTGAAACGAGGCAAAGAGGAGTTGGCCAAACACCAAAATGTCCGTGAAACCCGATTCATCGAACACGAAATCAAAGCCATTGAGGATTTGGTCAAGGCCATCAAGGCTAAGCCAGCCACCGCTGAATTGAGAAACGACGAAATGCAATTGGCCCGACACGAGCGAACTCTCCAGGAGTTGTTGGATCGTGCTAACCACCGAAACCCAGTCCGACGCCCAGGCCCACGTCAATAAAGAAAATCTATAAATTTAATTTGATTAATTAAGTTAAATGTTATTAAAATTTGCAGTAGTTATAAATTGTATTTACGATTGATTGATCAGCCGAATCTTGGTTTATACTTAAGTACTTGATAGAATGACACAATATCATTGTCAATACACTGCATTAGTAACTGGGAATATAGACTTGACTCCATCTTGGCACACAAACAAAACATCATTTTCTCTGTGGAAATTATGCAATCACAGAATCACCACAACTTGACCAATCGCTAAGAATTATGATTTAATTGTTCTCTGTGGAGAAACTTGGGGTTCAGTTCTTTTGCTGGATGACTGAGTGTGAATACAGACGTTTCGGTTTACTGACTAGAGGTATCAACTTGGTACTGAAGTGGTTTACTTTTTATATAAGTAACAAATTTGTTTTAAAACGACACCAATCCAAGTGTGTCTTCAATTCCAAGCTATCGATCGACAAGTGCGATACAAACCAAAATCGAGATTGTGAAATTGAAATGGGTGTCCCTAGAAAGGACTAAAATGAACAATTCACGAGCTGGAATTCGTTACTTCAACAAAAAATCTACCAGAGCAACACTCGGTCCTCAACAGCTGATGCATTCCTGGAATCGAAAGTTCTTGGATAGAATCCATAAGTTCTTCCAAATACATTTGAGCGTAGAATTCTGTTCAATGTCCCTCGTGGCACTCAAGTGGCTTAAGCCATATTAATCTAGTTTGGGTTAAGTAAATCATGCGTTCCCTTACTTGATAGTCTCACCCTCGCCAATGGTAATATGTCACACGAAGACAATATAAATGCAACCAGTATGACAGTCGTAAAATATTGCAAGCTTATGATTCCAAAACTTAACATTTGAAATGATAAAAATTCAACCATGTTGTCTGGAGATATTCAGAAAGTGTATAATTTTAAAGTAAGAAATAATAGCAGATTTAGTTTGATGATTATACTCGTTTGAGTATCTTGATTGAGTATCGTATCAAGCAATAAAGCATTACTACAGTAGAACATATTCCATTGCCCAGAGTGTAAGAATAATTCCGAATGCTGGATAGTTATTCTCCGCTCCATTGCATCCATCATAATTACAAGTTTGTGCACAACCCTGTAAATATTAAAAAAAAGTCAACATGGCCAAATAATTCCAAACTTGTACCTCATAAAAGTTGCCGTTAAACTGAAACGCTCCACATCGGTTGCTTTCCTCCAGTGAACAAGCTCTGATGACAAAATCTTTTCCTGTTTCAACTAAATAGAACAAAATGATAATTGAATAAGATTTTGTCATTGAAATAAGTTATACCATGTTTTCCAAAAACTTTCAAACAGTACTTTGCCGGGAATATGCCAGAGTGATGTCGTTTAGGCATTTTACAATCCATTATGAACATGTCACTTGAGGGGTTAAATGCGTCATCAGTACAGTTTGAATTGCTATCACTAAAACTTTCACAACTGTAACAGCTTATTGAAGCATTATTGCCTGCTCCATCTGAATTTAACATAAATTGTTAAAATAATTAAATAAAATCAAACAAACAAACCTTTCACAACCTCTGCGAAGCATTTCGGTAAAGTTGAAGTAATTGCCAACAGAAAGAGAATCCATTTGAATGAATCGTGCATTTTAGACAAATTTAAGTATTCTAATAATTGATATGAAGAAATAATGTTTAATCAATTAGGTTTGTTTGTAAAATTAGCTAATTGCGCATATAACTTTAAATTAAACTATTCATGGTGCTTACAAGTGTTCGTGCTCTTGCATATGCTTCTGATAAAAAAAATTATCAACTTGCCCTTGTACATAAAAATCATACAAACTCGTATGATAGCTTTCATTTTGTTTATATGATATCTTCGTCGTTTGTGTGTTGATAAAATTGTTGTATGGTTGGGAAAACAAGTAGACACGCATAAACATGTTGGTCAATTGTAGTGCACATACAAAATGATTTCAAGGCAAAGATAATTAGAAAACACTGCTAGTGTCTCAATGGATAGAATTTTATGATGAAATGGCGATTGATAACATGCCAATAATATAATTATAAGAACAGATGGCGAAATATAAAAGATCAAAGTTTAAAACACGAATAAAACTTCACTATGAAAAGAGACAATTTCGATTTCTTGCGTAATGGTGAAATCTTGAGGACTTAAATATGTATGATATTTGAAATTTGCCATTAATCTTAAAATAAAAATAGCATAGTTTTAAACAAGAAATGTGATTTTATTTTGTAATACAAATCATAATTATTCAAACTAAAACTTTGTTTTAAACATCAATTTAGTTCTTTCGGGCATTAATTTTCTCGATCAATTGTCGGAGAGATTGCTCTTGTCGGGCAAGCTCTTGTTGGTCCTTGGCGAGCTCAGCAGCGGTTGGGGCTGGCTTGGCTTGGATGGCCTTGATCAAAGCCTCAACAACGATCACTGAAGAGTTGATTTCGCGGGCCTCTGGGGCTTGTGGCTTCTTGGCAACGGCAGCCTGGGCATCCTTGACCAATTGTTGGCCTCGGGCAACCAATTGTGGGCCTTGCTCAGTTGGGATTGGGTTGTGTCCGTTGGCGAAGAAAAGGATGATGGCGATTTCCTCAGAAACTCGGTTTTCCAAATGGAGCAAATCCTCTTCGATGACGTGAACGTGGTGAAGATGATGGATGAAGTCCTTTTGAGCCAATTGAGTCTTCAAGTCCAAGTGCAAAGCCTCAATCAAGACAGCTTGGTGCTCCAAACCCTGGATAAGATGCCAGTTGTGCACTTTGTGTTCGGTGATCAATGCTCGGACTCGTTGCAAGAGAGCATCAGCTCGCTTTTCCAAGGACTCAGCCAAAGCTCGGCCGGGGTTGGTTTGTGGGACTGGGGCAGCGGTTTGGGCTGTCAAAATACCACAACATTAATCATCAAACATATTATACCATCAAATGATAGACTTACCAGCAACTGCACCAATGCAAAGAAGAGCGACGGCAAGGACAAACTTCATTTTGAGGTTTTTTTGGTGGTTTGTGAAACTTACTAGTTTACAAATGTTAATTCGATGATGACTTTCTGCATCGTCTCCAAGTCTTATATACTAAATTGACAGGAAACTACTTCACAGCGTTGGTACAACGTTCCAGGCGAACTTTTGCGCAAACACATGTAACTCTCCAACCTCGCTTCTCACGCAGCAAACAATTGGTACTGCCAATCAATGATACAGATCAAGCACATCACAGTTACAATCAAATTTCTCAATTTTAAAAATTGTTACCTTCTTGTTGAAAGCAATACCTCAAACTCAGCAAGAGATTAGACTCACATTGAGACGTTGCATTACAGAGTACAAATTAAGTGAAAAAGTTATGCATTCCAATTAGGTCAATGGATTATAGAGCTGATTTTGCGATTATTATTCATTGGCACTTTGATACCTGGATTATTATTATTTTGTTCTTTAAATTATTTACTAGTTAACTTTTAGACTATAAAATTAAAAAATCAAAGTAATAAGTATAGAGCAAAAGTTTGTTAAAATATAATTTTACTATTTAAACTTACCATTTGGCAAACCTAGAAATCTACGAAATAATAGTGGCAAAGCAGAAATAGGTTTTTTAGGTCTAAAATAAATTACTTCACTTGATTTTGAATTGCGACCGGATGTTTTTATGCAGTTTACAACAGATATATAAGTTAGCGTCAAATTGTCCAACACGTCATTTTACAAATTGACGAATCTGAGCACCAGCAAATTGCCGAATTTCTTATTTTATAAAAATAAGAAATGGTGCACTGTCACCAGAGTGACAACTTTTGAAGAACGGCAGATTATTGATATGTTTGTTACGTGACTTAATGACTTCTTGGAATGTGAATACAGCGGAATTCTTTATCAATGCGATGTTGATAGATACTTGGAGATGACATGGATGATGATGGAAATAAAAAGATGTTTTAGAATGAAACTTTCGGTTAGTAGAGAGAGGATTTGTGTGGACTTGTTCTCTTGCTTTGCGGGTGCACTGACTGTCGCAGACAACAGACACCGAGTGTGTCCCTGTCAAAAGCCAACCAATAATAATTGTGCGCATAATAAACTTGAGAGTTTTATAACTCGAGGCCAACTGGTCATTCATGAAAATAGGAATTAATAGTATTCACTTGGTCATAATCTTGTAATTTTTCATTTGAATATGAGATTATGCATATTATGCACTGCATGAAAACCATATGATTAATGACATATCTTGAAGAAAAGTCTTGAGATGAAATTCAACTTTCAATTTTACTTTAAATATTAGTCCAATTGGATGAATTAAACTGAAATTCTTAACAAAAAAGTTAATAAATTGGAACAAAAGTTTTGCTAATAAAATCTTTTAATGAATCGGTTCATTATAAAAAAAATCACTTAGTTTCGTCGACCGTTGGCTTTCTCGATCAATTGTCGGAGAGTTCGCTCTTGTCGAGCCAACTCTTCCTCATCTTTCTGGAGCTCAGCAACGGTTGGGGCTGGCTTGGCTTGGATGGCCTTGATCAAAGACTCAACGACGATGATCTCGGATTGGATCTCCTTGACCTCTCGGGCTTGTGGGTGAGCGGTGACGGCAGCTTGGGCATCCTTCACCAATTGTTGACCTCGGGCAACCAATTGAGTTCCATTCTCATTTCGTCGATCATTGCCGCCTCGGACGTGGGTGACGATTGCGATTTCCTCAGAGACTCGGTTCTCCAAGTGGAGCAAGTCTTCCTCGATGACGTGAATGTGGTGCTGTTGGAACACTCGAGTGGTGTTGGCGAGTTGTGCCTTCAGGTCCAAAGCCAAAGCTTCAACCAAGACGGCTTGTCGGTCCAAGGCTTGCAGCAAGTGTCCAAATTGGCCTCGGTGTTCTTGTTCAACAGCTTTGACTCGAGCCAAAAGAGCATCAGCTCGCTTTTCCAGAGACTCAACGAGCACTCGGAAGTTTTGAGCTGGAGCTGGAGCAGCGGTTTGGGCTAACCAAATATTTTCAATTAGTTTTTAATTTAATGTTTTTGTAAAATAACATACCAGCGACGGCACCAATGAAAAGGACGGCGAAGGCGAAAACAAACTTCATTTTGTCGAGAGGGGGTTGACTTTCCAATCGTAGAATGGTGATTTTTTGAATGGTTCTCTAAGCTTTATATACTAACTTTACAGGCCTCACAAGCAAAGTCAATTTAGATATTTACATTAATGGTTCCGCAAACTTAGTTCCGTATGATTATGAACTGTTCCTATATGCCACATTATGAATCGTATTTTGTACTTTTTATCAATGGACATCACAATAGACTAATTAAAATATAAACGCAAATTGTATTTGCACTTTTTATCTTGCCAAATCTGATATTACACATCAAATCAGTGTGCCCAACGATTCGTGTGTAATCAAAATGCTTCAATCAATAGATTAATAGATTATATTTAGTGTCCTTTGGGATATAACTAGTATTAATATTGATAATGAACACTGTTACTGTTAAGTATTTTTTTTGTTCCATTTGAATTCATTTTTCTAAACCTAAAATGTTCCTAAACCTAATTAATTTGAAGTAGTGATTTGTCCTTGTGATTAAGAAACTAATGATAGTTGATTAGTTTTCACAATTTAATCTTTTCATCTCATCAATGACACGGACAGATATAAAATACAGTAACTACTACTAAGTCACTTTCCAGTTAGTTTTGAGAAGCATTTTTCTATACCATAATAGGCCAATTGGACCAATTTTTTGCGCTCAATATATTTTTTTTGTATTTAAAAATTGCGTAGTGAACAAAGCAAAATTTTGTGTTCTAGACACGTTTGAATGCTATAAATTGGTTTAAAACTTAGACATGATCTTATTATTATAAAAATTTATTCTAAAATAAGCTAATCATATACATCATTTAGTTTCGTCGTCCGTTGGCCTTCTCGATCAATTGTCGGAGAGTTCGCTCCTGTCGGGCCAACTCTTCCTCGTCCTTCTGTAGCTCAGCAACGGTTGGTGCTGGCTTGGCTTGGATGGCCTTGATCAAAGACTCAACAACAATGATTTCGGATTGGATTTCTCGGACTTCTCGAGCTTGTGGGTGAGCGGTGACGGCAGCTTGGGCATCCTTCACCAATTGTTGACCGCGGGTGATCAGTTGTTGTCCATTCTCACCTCGTCGATCATTTCCACCTCGGACGTGGTTGATGATGGCGATTTCCTCAGAGACTCGGTTCTCGAGGTGCAGCAAATCTTCCTCAATGACGTGAATGTGGTGGAGTTGGTGTTGTCGGGCTGGATCAGCAAGTTGGGTCTTCAGGTCCAAAGCCAAAGCCTCAATCAAGACGGCTTGTCGGTCCAAACCTTGCAGCAAATGTCCAAATTGGCCACGGTGTTCTTGCTCAGTAGTTCGAACGCGTTGCAAAAGAGCGGCAGCACGCTTTTCCAAAGACTCTACCAACACTCGGTTGTTGCTTGTTGGAGCAGCGGTTTGAGCTAAATAAATATTTTAATATTAGTTAATTAAATTGACATTTTGGTACAATGACATACCGGCAACGGCTCCAATGAAAAGGATGGCGAATGCAAAGACAAACTTCATTTTGAGAATAGTGTTTAAACTTTTCCAATCTTAGAATGGTGATTTTTTCAATGAGTTTCGCGATTTTATATACTGATGGTACAGGACATGGTCTGCATCGTACGTCACAAGTCTATAGGTATTGACCCTAATAGTTCCGCAAACTATGTTCCCGATAATTGCGAACTGTTCTCTCATTGATAATACATGTCTGCACTTTTAATCAATATACAAATTGGGCACATCTCAAAAACTGATCACATTTATCACATTCAGTCCATTATACTGCATATCAACTCAAATTTGATTACACCTTATCTATAAACTTTATTCTTAAATTAAAACTATAGTCTAAATATATTTACGCAATTAGTTTATTTGTTTAATTTTACATCGATTGAAAAATAATAATTCTTGGCTCATAATCTGGTTATTTTATTTCAATTTTTCAATATCGGTCGTCATGATTTTCTTTGATCAGAAAAATATCTTACATCGCCTGAGAATATAGTCTGCAATAAAATACTAATTGGTTGTTACTAACTAGTTGGGTTAGTTATCGTACCACAATTTAACAAGTTAAATAACAGGAAAAGAAAAGGAAATAATTATAGAGTTTGGCGTTAATGCCAACACTCGGAAAACATATCGCACTGAGTTTTTATTTGGCATTCTTAGACAAGTCAACCAAGATTTTAAATATAAATTAATAAATTTCAATTTATGAGATGATTTATTTTTTGTCTTAAATCTATTCTTTCATTACTAATAGATTTAACAGATTTTATTATATTCTATCTATGTAACCAACTATAGTTTACATTAAATAAATCAGTTCATTAAGTAATTAAAAATGAATAGAAAAACTTTTTAATGAAATCAATTTATATTTGATAAATATTTAAAAATCATTTAGTTTCGTCGACCGTTGGCCTTTTCGATCAATTGACGAAGAGTTCGTTCCTGTCGGGCCAACTCATCCTCATCCTTTTGGAGGTCAGCTGGAGTTGGGGCTGGTTTGGCTTGGATGGCCTTGATCAAAGACTCAACAACGATAATCTCAGATTGGATTTCCTTGACTTCCTTGACTTGTGGGTGAGCGGTGACGGCAGCTTGGGCATCCTTCACCAATTGTTGGCCACGAGTGATCAATTGGGCACCAGTCTCGTGTCTTCGGTCGCCACCAGCTCGGACATGGTTAATGATGGCGATTTCCTCAGAGACTCGGTTTTCCAGATGAAGCAAGTCTTCCTCGATGACGTGGATATGATGGATGTGATGTTGTCGGGTGGGGTCAGCGAGTTGAGCCTTCAAGTCCATTGCCAAAGCCTCGACCATGATAGCTTGTCGTTCGATGGCATGCAACAAGTGACCGTGTGTACCTCGGTGTTCATGCTCAACAGCCCGCACTCGTTCCAAAAGAGCGGCAGCTCGCTTTTCCAAGGACTCAACCAAAGGTCGGTTGTTGCTGGTTGGGGCAGCGGTTTGGGCTAAGGAAACATCACAGCGTTACTTAAACACAATTTAAAGAGGGGAAAAGACTTACCGGCAACGGCGCCAATGAAGAGGAGAGCGACAGCAAAGATGAACTTCATTTTGTTTTTAGTTTGTTTGTTTGAAGGTTTCCAATTGAGAACTGGTTGAATGATGATGATCAGTTCAATACAATTGGAGGTTTATATACTCATTTACAGGATACTCATATTTGACGTCAACTCAGAGCATTTGCATCAATGGATCTCTCAACTTTGTTCCGGATCATTGAGAGGTCCATACAAACCAATGGTTATACGAGTATCATGATATTTTTGATGATTTATCAATGATTACACTTGTGATAAATAATTATATCGATGCATCAGAATCGATTATATTCTATATCTCAAGATCATTTGATATAGTTTATTGCTTTTTGTGTTGTTTTTTATCAGATGGTTTTGAATAATCAATTCGAAATGATTTTTAATTTGGGTTTGCACTTTGCAAATTGTGCATATAACAAGGTCCCAATACGATGATGTGGATTATTAGTTTCTTAATCATTTATCTCATCTCATCAATTTTGATAAAATATTGTCTCTAATGCAAAGTCCCACGTAAATATTAAAAAGTATTATACATAGTTTGTGTTTAAGTTGACAGTTAAAGTTTAACAAGGCCATGCATTTTTATTCAATTATTCAAACAAAAATATAGATTTAATGAAATTTAAAAATATTTAAAAATCAAAACAAAATAATAACTTACATTTAATTTGTAGATTTGACAAATGAAATAGCATCTAAATTCGGCCTTCAACTTTCACCATTTACCAAGGATTTAATTTTAAATTACATAACCGAGTTGAACTTACAGTGCAAGCACGATACTATCAGAACAAGCTACAAAGATACAAAACAAAACTTGACGTATGCAACTCGTTGATAACTCAAGTTGTAGTCTACAACTTGTAGAACAATTTAAATCAATGAAACCCAGTTGCATCACTCAAACAAACATTTAAAAAATAACTCATATAACTAATTGAAAAATAGTTCAAAGTACAAAAAGAAACTTAATGAACTAACGTTGTTTACAGCCCACTCCAACCATACCAAATCAACACCTGTTTAGATCCTGTATTTTCATATCCGCGATGGTGCAAAAGTGCAAATTTGAAAATCTTGATTATAAGCTAACCTTGAAACAAGTGAATAATAATGGTACGCGATGATGTCATAGTATTAAATATTTATTAATTTGAAAGTACCAATTTCAAAATTTCAAGATGCTTTTAAGATTGCTCTGCATGTACCGTACTGTTTTAATTGTTCTTACATAACATTATTCTAGAAATAAGTTGTGTACGAGCTTTAGTTTGAGAGTTAACAATGAAGATTTACTTACTATGCAGCATAGTAACTCGTAGTAACTCAATGTCCAAATCCAAATCCGGATTAAAAGCACCCCAATTGTCAAGTATCGACTATTATCATTCTAAAGTGTTTTAAGGACACGTAGACGTGATGGACTTGTGCTGGCCATAATCCCGTTTGTATTTGATAACCATAACCAGTTTGAGCAATGGTACCACAAAAGGAAATGCAAATTAAGTTCAGAAATTAAGGATATGTCCATTGATGATGTAATTCCTTATAATTAGCTGGCAAAAATGTAACTCATGTTAGATACAAATGGTAAAATACTGCGTGCAAAGTCGAAACCAGATAAAATGTTGGAAATTACTAACGATATGTTGCGCACAATTTGAAACTACACAAAGATAAAATATTGTTTTGTCAATTAACCTTTGAGTTGGTTCAGTGACTCGGTTACTTTGATTCAGTAAAATGGGACTTATCGATTTAAAACTCATGAATGAATAAAATGATGACTTGTCTACAAAACAGTTATTATTTATCAAACAAACAAAATTTAAATAATTGAGTTTTCTCAAGAGAATCTTCGATTCTGAATTTAAAAAGGCCTATTGAGCATCACATTGATTTATTGGATCAGAAAATCAAATTTGACAATCAAGACAAATGTACTGATACAATATTTTCGATTTTTAAGAGACTTTCCAAAGCATTAGACCATTTCAGCCATGTCATTAAAGCAATTAAATAAATCACCTAATTGCGCGATTCTATTACAATTCACTATCCAATTCAAGCAAAAAATGAGTTTTAAGATAAACTTTTAATGAAATCAACTCATTACAATCGTTTTAGTGTCGTCGACCGGCTTTGTCGATCAATTGCTTCAAGGTTTGTTCTTGTCGGACCAACTCTTCCTCGTCCTTCTTGAGTTCAGCTGCAGTTGGGGCTGGTTTGGCTTGGATGGCCTTGACCAACGACTCAATCACGATGATCTCAGATTGGATCTCCTTGACCTCTCGGGCTTGTGGAAACTTGGCAATAATAGCTTGACCATCCTTAATCAATTGTTGGCCTCGAGCAATCAATTGCGCACCAGTTTGACCGGTGACTCCATTACCAGCTCGGACGTGGTTAATTATTTCAATTTCCTCGGACACTCGGTTCTCCAAGAAGAGCAATTCTTCCTCAATGGTGTGGATGTGGTGCAGTTGGTGTTGTCGGGTGGCGTCAGCGAGTTGGGTTTTCAAGTCCAAAGCCAAAGCTTCAACCAAGACGGCTTGTCGGTCCAAAGCCTGCAGCAAGTGTCCAAACTGAGCTCGGTGCTCCTGTTCCACAGCTCGAACTCGTGCCAAGAGAGCAGTGGCGCGCTTTTCCAAAGACTCCACCAACACTCGGTTGTTGCTGGTTGGAGCAGCGGTTTGGGCTAGTAAAAAATATTTCTATAATATTCAAATACTTTATTTCACTTAACATCTTACCAGCGACAGCTCCAATAAAAAGAATTGCGAAAGCAAAGATGAATTTCATTTTGGTTTGTAGGATAGTTTGAATCAGTGACTGGTGATGATCAGTCCAATTGCAGATCGAATCTTATATACCAAATCGAGAGGATTCACAATTTGACGTTGATTTAATCTTAATTGAATTAAATTTCAATCAATTAATTAATTAGTCTAATCATTCATAATATGAACCAGAAGCCATGGAGCTAGAGTAAACAACTCAATTAATTTGTGCCAATGTCAATGTTTGACAAAACAATTTAATTTAAAAATTGAATTATCTAATTGGATCACAATTGTATTCCATTGCTAATCGGAGATTTTATTTAATTAATTCATTAAATTAAATTGTTTTTCGTAGATAACACATATAATTGAACGAATCAATTTCTATAATTAGGTTTAATTGGCCGTAAATCCATTTTACTGCCAAGAGTTATCGTTTCTTTTTTGGTATCTTCTAAAAATAACCAGTTTTGCACTGATTACGACATCCACAAATAAGTTATTTTCTCTCTCTTGTTTTGTACATTGCTTGGCCTTGACTTATTCCAGCTTCATCAATCTGACTAATTCAAAGCAAACTTAAAGGCAACTATGACATTAGAGACAATGGAAAATACCTCAATTAGAATACAACAAAACGACAGCCAATGATAGCTATAGTAAACTATGGTAAACAATTTTACTGGTAATAAAATGATTTATTGAATACAAAATTGTATCAAAGATTTATTTTTCTCAATGCTACATTTATAGTAAATTGAACTCATTATTAAAATGCACCAATAATGCATTAATGAATGCGTTTACAACTCACTTCACACCAAGTCCCATCAACATCTGTTCATACCCTGTATTTTCATATTTGCAAAAGTGCAAAAGTGCAAAATTTTATATCTTGATTTTGGACAAACTTTAAGACAAGCGAATAACATTTCTATGATATCATAGTTTTATGTTGTCTACGAATGAATTTGAGATACATGGAATTTAAATAATTTTTTAATTGTTTTTCAGATTACAAATAATTTTATTCAGTTAGCAATTTTTTTTATTGGTAGATTATCAAGTAAATTTATTTAAATAAAACTAAAAATATTCTTTGAGACTGAAAGTCATTGAAAATTTTTAAAATGATTATTATGTCATTTTATTGCTCATATTTTCAACAGTGCGCACATCTAAGCAAATTGACGCATTTAGACTTCATTGATATTATTGCGAATCCGGTTAAAATAAACGCATCGTTACTGTCAAGTGCTCACTTGTGATTATCACAACTGCAGGTACTTTGTACGGACAAAAATATAGGATCAGTTATGTACATCGTACAAAAAGTTACTTTTAAAGCAGAGACAAGATAATTGACTGGAAAATGACTAGAGATATGTTACGTTAAATTAGAGCATCTTAATGATAACAGCGCTTGTGTTGAACAACCTTGATTGGGTTCAATGCTTGGAATGGTAGAAATGAAACCTGGTCCGAATGCTTTACATGGTAAAATAGTAAATGCCGATTAGGTGAATTCAAAGTGAGAGTATTGTCTGATCCAGAAATAGAAAACTAGAGGAATGAGACATTAAAATTTATGAACTATTCGATTTATTCTAGAGCATTCAATTCACACATATCCAAGTCGGTTCGATTGTGATTGACGACAACAAAAATTTAAACACTATTTTGGCCAGGTTCTGAGTAAGTTAATCGCAAAGTCTCAAAACAATTTAATTGTGCGAAACAGCAGCCCTGAAGGGACTTAAACGTGACATTAGCTAAAATGAGTTGGATTGCCAAAGACATAAACTATGAGTACAAAACTCAAGTTATGAATAAAGCAATATGATATGACAATAAATTTAGGTTAGATATTGAATACAATGCATTTAAATTGATAAACTACTAAGTTTTTTTGATGTGCCCAGTATGCCCATTGATAATAAGTACAAATATTACATAACGAACATTTCACAATTACGTCGTTCAAAGTTTGCGGAACTATCAATTACATATACAAGTATATTGACTTGTGATTGTGAATCCTCGCCAATTGATATATAAAGTACTTACACCCATTGCAGAGATCGCCATTCAACGATTGGAAAAGTCTAAACACTATTCTCAAAATGAAGTTTGTTTTCGCCTTCGCCATCCTTTTCATCGGAGCCGTTGCTGGTATGTCGTGGTACCAAAATATTGATTTAATAAACTAATATTAAAATATTTGGCTAGCTCAAACCGCTGCCCCAACCAGCAACAACCGAGTGTTGGTTGAGTCTTTGGAACAGCGTGCTGCCGCCCTTTTGCAACGAGTTCGAGCTGTTGAGCAAGAACACCGAGCCCAAAATGGTCATCTTTTGCAAGCTTTGGACCGACAAGCCGTCTTGGTTGAAGCTTTGGCTTTGGACCTGAAGACCCAACTTGCTGACCCTGCCCGACAACACCACCTCCACCACATTCACGTCATTGAGGAAGATTTGCTCCACCTCGAAAACCGAGTTTCTGAGGAAATCGCCATCATTAACCACGTCCGAGCTGGCGGCGACCGAAGACACGAGACTGGTGCCCAATTGATCACTCGTGGTCAACAATTGGTCAAGGATGCTCAAGCTGCCGTCACCGCTCACCCACAAGCCAGAGAAGTCCGAGAGATCCAATCCGAGATTATCGTTGTTGAGTCTTTGATCAAGGCCATCCAAGCCAAACCAGCCCCAACCGCTGCTGAGCTCCAGAAGGACGAAGATGAGTTGGCCCGACAAGAACGAACTCTCCGACAACTGATCGAAAAAGCAAATGGTCGACGAAACTAAACTGATGTCTAGCTTATTTTAATAAATTTTATAATTTTAATATTAAGATCACTTCAATGTGTTTTTGAATTTATTCTTGGGTTTAACCCTTTAACGCCGAAGAAACGAATTTAGTTGAAAATTGTTTTAATCGATTTTAGAGGAGAAAAAATCGACACGTGTTTTTTCTTTTGGGTCACATATGACCTTTGACCCGAAATATTTGAGGTCAAAGTGTGAAAAACAGCCGACTTGAGTGCCTTTATCTGGTCATATCTTTTTTACCTTTGGTCCTACCCTACCCAAACCCGGTACTTATTTTTCTCAGAATCGTATGGGCTACAAGATAGGCATATCTCCAAAACGTTAAACTGATCAATAAAGAATTTGGTTTTGGCCACCAAATTCCAAAAACATTTAATTTTTGAAAATGTCGTTTTTGTCGAATATTAGCGCCATTTTATCAAATTTAGTGGTATTTTTATGGGGTTTCCGTTGACATCCTGATAGATCTGATCATGATGAATATTTTAAGTTTTCAAAACATTCAAAAATGTTAACAAACAGCATAGTTATGGTACTCCAAACATCCGGGACATAAATGTCCCGACAGGCGTTAAAGGGTTAAAGTGTTTGATCAAATCAAATATCACACTTGCCATAAAAGTGAAAATATGTTTGTTAATTACTTAGATAATATAAAATGAAGGATAATTAATTATTAGCCGCAGTTATGGGCCTATCAGGGTTGTGAAACCCTTGTCAGGGCCTTGACCCCAAACTTGAAATATTAAATTTCTGAATTTTCTATTTGTCCATACTTTCGATTTTGATTCATGGTCAAACATAGATTAACTGAAAGTACATCAAAAGTTTCTTCATTATTCAAACTTTTTAAGATAATAGGATTCAATTCTTTAATTCTCTAAAGTCATTTTGATTACACAAATTTATCTGAATGAATTGTTGCTGTGCACACTGATTTGATGTTTATTATCAGATTTGGCAAGATAAAACGCACAAATACAATTTGCGTTGATACTTTAATTAATCAATTTTGATGTGCCCACTTTGTCCATTGATTAAAAGTGCAAAATACGATTCGTAATGTGGCATATAGGAACAGTTCATAATCATACGGAACAGTTTGCGGAACCATTAATGTGAATATCTAAATTGACTTTGATTGTGAGGCCTGTAAAGTTAGTATATAAAGCTTAGAGAACCATTCAAAAAATCACCATTCTACGATTGGAAAGTCAACCCCCTCTCGACAAAATGAAGTTTGTTTTCGCCTTCGCCGTCCTTTTCATTGGTGCCGTCGCTGGTATGTTATTTTACAAAAACATTAAATTAAAAACTAATTGAAAATATTTGGTTAGCCCAAACCGCTGCTCCAGCTCCAGCTCAAAACTTCCGAGTGCTCGTTGAGTCTCTGGAAAAGCGAGCTGATGCTCTTTTGGCACGAGTTAAAGCTGTTGAACAGGAACACCGTGGCCAATTTGGACACTTGCTGCAAGCCTTGGACCGACAAGCTGTCTTGGTTGAAGCTTTGGCTTTGGACTTGAAGGCACAACTCGCCAACACCACTCGAGTGTTCCAACAGCACCACATCCACGTCATTGAGGAAGACTTGCTCCACTTGGAGAACCGAGTCTCTGAGGAAATCGCAATCGTCACCCACGTCCGAGGCGGCAATGATCGACGAAATGAGAATGGAACTCAATTGGTTGCCCGAGGTCAACAATTGGTGAAGGATGCCCAAGCTGCCGTCACCGCTCACCCACAAGCCCGAGAGGTCAAGGAGATCCAATCCGAGATCATCGTCGTTGAGTCTTTGATCAAGGCAATCCAAGCCAAGCCAGCCCCAACCGCTGCTGAGCTCCAGAAGGACGAGGAAGAGTTGGCCCGACAAGAGCGAACTCTCCGACAACTGATCGAGAAGGCCAACGGTCGACGAAACTAAATGATGTCCACAATGAATTGATTTCATTAATTTAATTACACAATTTTAAATAAAAAACTTTCAATTATTAATGTCAATTAAACTTTTTCATCAAGTATGTTTCATCATTTTTATTAAAACTTCTCAAATCAAAATAATTGAAAAAACAGAAATCAATTCGTATAATCAAACGAAGAATATTCGTCCACACTGTCCACTTCTAGAAGATTAGAAGTTCACTAAATTAGCAAATCAATCAAGCTTACGTAAACTTCTAATCTTACCGATTTTTTTTGTCCAAATTTTTCATTCGTCCCAATGCAACTAATGAAGTAAAAATAAATTTCACTTGTGCAAGTCTCTCTTCCTTAGTGAGTTGTGTGCTTTTGCTAACTTTGGATCTAACATCATTAAAAAGTAGCACAAAGTGAATTCTCTAGTCAGGTGACGGAAAACGAAAAACCATTATGGTACTGCGTCATTCTACTTTTGCTATTAATAGCAATCAAGGTTAACCAACAATAGTTCGTTTGTTAATTCATTATTTATCAAATTCTGTTTAAGTCATTGAGAAAGAATTCTTCCGGATATTGTTGTGAATTTTCAGTTTACAATTTACAGTTCCAATTCCAAATTCACAAATATAAATTTTAGTTGAATAAAATATAAAATAAAATAATACAATTGATGATAATCAATGATTTATTAATCATAACGATTCGATTAGTTGAAGTGTTGCTTATGATCCAATTTGAGAGGGCTCTTGAGATTGGTTTTCATGACGCGGATTTGAGCCTCTTGAGTCATCCGTTTTGGAATGACTATATATTGCTTCACTTGTCATTGGCAATATGTCTTCGAATTGACTAACCATTTAAACATTTATTTAAAAAAATGAAGTTTGTCGCGATTGTTTTGCTTTTGGTCGGTGCAGTTGCTGGTATGTCTAATCGAGTTTAAATTATTTAAATTAGTTAAAACGATTATTTAGCCCAACAAGCCAGCGATAGCCGCACTCTTGCTGAGGCTTTGGAAAAGAGAGGTGAAACTATGCTGACTCGCACCAAGAAAACCCTCGATGACCTTCGTCACGCTGGACAAGGACATTTGGCTGGTGCATTGGAACACCAAATGACCATGTTGGAAGCTCTGGTGATGGACTTGAAAGGAAAATTGGCCGAGAAAGCTATGATGATTCAAATGCACCAAGTTCACGTTCTTGAGGAGGATTTGCTTGCATTGGAGAACCAAATCTCTGACGAAATCCGAATCATTGAGAATGTGCAGCACAACACCCAACCAAAGGGTGAGACCAGCACTCAATTAGTGACCAGAGGCGAGAGTTTGGTCAAGTTGGCCAAGGATGAATTGGCCGCTCATCAGCACTTGGTTCGAGAAGCGAGACTTATTGAACATGAAATGCACTCGATTGAAACTCTGATCAAGGCTATTCAAGCCAAACCAACTGCTGCCGATTTGAAGATTGACGAACAACAACTGGCTCGACATGAACAAACTTTGAAAGAACTCTTAGACCGAGTCCATGTTCGTGACCCACATAACCCTCATAACCCCGGCCATCATGGTGGTCATTAATTATTTTTAATACAAAGATTTTAAAATTTTTAAAACTCTATTGATTTGCTATAATTTTTCATTTCTGCCTCAAACCTTTTACCTTTACTAATTTCACATTTGCTTAGTTTTGACATTTGTTAAAAATTATGTTTTTACTACATGTACCAGGTAGTTCTGCCTAGCAACATATTATCGAACTCAATTGCTTATCATTGATTAGATAATCAATTATTTAACAGGCTTATGTTGAACAAGCAATTAGTCATAGCCCAAGTAACCCAAAAATGGCAATCACAAAAGATGGCACATCGCTGATATGTTCAATGTACAAAGTGTACAATTGAGTAGGATCTTAGACCAATGGCACACTCGTTGAAATCGTGTAGCCACTTGATCCCACCAGTAGCATAGCCTTGAGTTCTGTCTTCTCTTGTCCTGTCATTGAATCTTATCATCAGACTGATGCTTTAAGCCATTACGACCAGGATACATATGAGTTAATTCACTTGTTAGAATAGCCAATCAGAATATTACGGAATATTGAATTCGCTATGAACATTCTGGATGTCTTAAAAGTTTAAAAATCACAGATTAAACAAGATAATGTATCTCATATTTGTATACTGACTAAATTATATCAATAATAAATCAATTGATCTCAACTAATAAACAAACAAAGAACAATAATCTTTTTACATTTGGTTAGTTTCAAAGTACAGTTGCAAAAGTACATAATTAGTTCTGGATTGTAGAATGGATAGAAGCCAACATCAAATGTACAAAGTGTAAAGTCCTGCCTGTGCAGTGTGCGGTAATCGATGATAATCACAAATGAATGAGATATTTTTAGATATTTTTGAGCCCAGATTTTAACATTTTTATCAAATAAATTAATTTAAAATCTTTCCTTGCCCTGCTTGATATCCCAGGAACTTTTGTTTATTTAAATTGTAAATGACAACTTTTGGAGTTTTATGTACGACTCTTTTTATATTCATTAACAAAATAGAAATGACTAGACTATCATGATAACAATCGAATAATCTTGTTTTGAGACATACATAGCCTTGTTAGTCAAGTTGAGATCGATCAAAACAAGTCAATTGTTCCCAGGATAATCAATGAGTTTGTCTATTTAATGATACATCACTTGATTTGAGAATAATCTGTTAGGAGTTGCCTAATAATACATCGCATTAAGCCAAAGTGGGCAACAGTGATAGTTATAATACTAACACTAAAATTCGTTGCATCCCGTTGTTGATTGCTCACTGAGGATGGTAAACATGATTGTTTTGATGTTGGGAAATATCCTAGAGAAGTGAGCTATATAAGTTGGTGGTATTGACAAGTCATAGTCACTTTACTTGTAGTTTGACTAATTCTTGGTATCCCACCAAACAAATCAAACCAAACCTCAAAATGAAATTCATCTTCGCCGTTGCCCTTTTGTGCATTGGAGCTGTTGCCGGTTAGTAAAACTTGAAATTGATAATAAATATTAAAACAATTTTGTGAACAGCCCAACAAGCCCAACCAAGCGCTGGCCAAGTCCTGGTTGAGTCCTTGGAAAAGCGAGCTGATGCTCTTCTTGCCCGAGTGAAGACCGTCCTTTCTGAGCACCGAATGCAACGAGGTCACTTGGTTCAAGCCTTGGACCATCAAGCCGTTTTGATCGAAGCTTTGGTGATGGACTTGAAGGTACAGGTTGCCCAAAAGGAAATTGAAAAGCACATCCACCACATTCACGTCATCGAAGAGGACTTGCTTTACATGGAGAACCGAGTTTCTGAGGAAATCGCTATCCTCCTTCACTTTGCCAACGGAAACAACCCAATCCCAGCTGAGCAAGGCCCACAATTGATTGCCCGAGGCCAACAATTGGTGAAGGATGCCCAAGCCGCCGTTGCCAAGAAGCCACAAGCCCCAGAGGCCCGAGAAATCAACTCTTCCATCATCGTTGTTGAGGCTTTGATCAAGGCCCTCCAAGCCAAGCCAGCCCCAACTGCTGCTGAGCTCGCCAAGGACCAACAAGAGCTTGCCCGACAAGAGCAATCTCTCCGACAATTGATCGAGAAGCTCAATGCCCGAAAGAACTAAATTGAGGTTAAACCAATTTATTATTTTAAACAACGTTATGATTTGTATTACAAAATAAAATAACATTTCTTGTTTAAAACGTCTCTTTTGTAGATGAAACATTTTATTCCAGATTAAGGTATCTTAGGGTTTGTTCAAAAGTTCGTTTTCCAACGCCTCCAGAAAATTTTTGTATTGCGGCTGTTGATGAGTGTGACTAGGAAGTTCCTCTGTTGAATGCAGTTTCAGAAACTTTGCAAGTTTATACATGTACATGCCTCAATCGTGGTTATTAAAATGATATGCTTCAATCCACCGATTGTGGTGTTTATGCCCGAGGATAGACTGGTGTAGTTGATATTATAATTAAAGTCCGAGAATTAGATATAATTATCACGTCCGGGTCACCATGTCGCGGAACTATACAGTCCACGAAGAAGGAGATAGGGTTCTTGAGATCCATCAGGGCGTTTATTGTCGCAGTAAACACAAGACAAACATAAAGCAGTCACATCTCGTAACCTGCTTGTTTAGTACATCAATACTGTCTGTTCTGCAGTCGACCAGCACAGTTATATATATACACACAAATGACATGTCTGAGGCATCAACATTGACATTGAACTATGACAATCGGTGAACTGTTGTCTTCACTTGAACTTGCTCGTCTGTTGCCAACTTGACCTGTCCTAGGTGCCATTAGCGCCATCGTCCGGAGCGTGGTTACGCGACATCCTCCCGCCCACGAGCTGGCTGTCGAATCCCCAAATTTGCTAAAGAACGGCGCAGCATCTTGGCTACTTGGTCATCGATGATTCGAGTTTCGGGCAACCGAGAAGAGTCCACGTTGACAATCGTAGGGAAGGCCACTTTAAAGTTGGGTTCTTGGGCCATCAATACCCGATCGTTCGGAACTCGTTCCATCTTGAACTCGTTAAAGTTCACCCAATTTAAATGAGCGCAGAGCATGAATGGTCATTTCTTGAAGACCACCGAGTTCCACATGTTGAATAGTTTGATCTCTGTCGTCACTCGTTAACTGCCTGGAAGAAATATTATAGAAACATAGTTCTTTACCTTTGTTCATAGTGAACGAGAATCATTCACAATTAGTCGTGAGCATGGATATGCGCTCTAAAGGCCATTCCGGAGTCCCCAATCTCAGGATTCGTTCACGACAGGGAGGTTCGGTTAAGTACCACCAGTTGGTCCAGTATATGACCAAGACTGTTGTTACTGCCCGGGTGTGCGCCACGGTCCAGAAGATCATCCTACGACCATATCCGTTGTTCATGATAGGGTGTCTGCCACTGTCCAACAAACGTTCCAGTTAGTACAGTAGTTGGTGTTGGTCGCAGTCAAATCCATGGATCAATCATAAGGAATTCCTCGTTGTATACAGTATACCGGGTCGGATATCATCACAATGCCATAGCAAGCGGTCTTTCATGCGAAAAGAGACTTAATACCACCGTTGCTTAGTAATCAGCGGATATCCAAGACTATGAGTCCGAAAAGATCAATCACTTGTTCCGGATTGTTGTCAACTTGTGCACAACGGGGTGAACTGGTCCACTGTGCTCCAACAAACGATTCATATTAACGCCACGCTTGTCGATTATGCCGAGGTGTCCACCAAACTCCAAGAGATCATCCAGTTTGGGGGCCAAGGTTGTTGATCAAGACGAGGTATCCACCACTTCCAATAGTCCGTCCAGGAGTTGTTGTTCGAGACCGGGCATCTACCACGATCCGACAGACACTCACGTTTGGGGCCAAGGCATTTGATTATGGCGAATTATACACCAAGTTCCAACAAACGCTCTAGCTCGGAGCTAAGGCGGTTTAAAATGACGAGGTATCCACCACGTTCCAGCAATCGATCCATTTAGGAACCAAGGCTGTAGGTCGTGACCGGTTGCCCATCCCGTTCCAAAAGGCGATCCAGCACGGTGCCAAGGGGCCGTCGACTATGACGTGGTGTCCACCACGTTCCAACAGACCATCCAGCTTGTGATCAGAGTTTTTGTTCGTAACCGAGCAAATGCCCAATCCAACAGACGTTACGGAATGATACCCGAGCTGTTGTTCCTAACCGAGGTAGCCACCAACGGTCCAACAGATGATCCAGATTAGGCCAAGGCTTTCGATTATGACTGAGTGACCACCACATTCCATCAGACGATCCAGTCTAGGGCCAAGGCTTTCGATAATGACGGGGTGTCCACCACGTTCCATCAGACGCTCCAACAGATGATCGGTTTGTGAACAGAGCTGTTGTTCGAGACCGGGTATCTACCACGATCCAACAGTCGATACGGATTGCCACCAGAGCTGTTGTTCGAGACCGGACACTGCGTCCGATCCAACAGTCGATACGGATTGCCACCAGAGCTGTTGTTCGAGACCGGACACTGCGTCCGATCCAACAGTCTATACGGATTGCCACCAGAGCTGTTGTTCGAGACCGGGCACTGCGCCCGATCCAACAGTCGATACGGATTGCCACCAGAGCTGTTGTTCGAGACCGGACACTGCGTCCGATCCAACAGTCGATACGGATTGCCACCAGAGCTGTTGTTCGAGACCGGGCACTGCGCCCGATCCAACAGTCGATACGGATTGCCACCAGAGCTGTTGTTCGAGACCGGGCACTGCGCCCGATCCAACAATCGATACGGATTGCCACCAGAGCTGTTGTTCGAGACCGGACACTGCGTCCGATCCAACAGTCGATACGGATTGCCACCAGAGCTGTTGTTCGAGACCGGACACTGCGTCCGATCCAACAGTCTATACGGATTGCCACCAGAGCTGTTGTTCGAGACCGGACACTGCGTCCGATCCAACAGGCGATCGGCTTGTGAACAGAGCTGTTGTTCGCAACCGGGCACCGCGCCCGATCCAACAGATGATCGGTTTGTGAACAGAGCTGTTGTTCGCAACCGGGCACCGCGCCCGATCCAACAGATGATCGGTTTGTGAACAGAGCTGTTGTTCGCAACCGGGCACCGCGCCCGATCCAACAGATGATCGGTGGTCAAGCACAGCTATGAAACCACAAGCGCTTTGAGATATTAATAATATCATATTATCAAGAGACAAATATGCTATCTAGCATATATGGGTTTAGGCCACAAACCCCAAGAGGCAAATGTGCTGTGGGTTCATGTCACGAGCACCAAGAGACATATGTCCATTATTCAATTAACAAAGATCATGGAACAACCACAGATCACAAATCAATCGCGATGGTTCACCCAGAACCAGAGGAACCAATAATCGTGGAACACCCACGAGACTCAAATCAAACACGATGGTTCACCCAGAACCAGAGGAACCAATGATCGTGGAACACCCACGAGACTCAAATCAAACACGATGGTTCACCCAGAACCAGAGGAACCAATAATCGTGGAACACCCACGAGACACAAATCAAGCACGATGGTTCACCCAGAACCAGAGGAACCAATAATCGTGGAACACCCACGAGACTCAAATCAAACACGATGGTTCACCCAGAACCAGAGGAACCAATAATCGTGGAACACCCACGAGACACAAATCAAGCACGATGGTTCACCCAGAACCAGAGGAACCAATAATCGTGGAACACCCACGAGACTCAAATCAAACACGATGGTTCACCCAGAACCAGAGGAACCAATAATCGTGGAACACCCACGAGACTCAAATCAAACACGATGGTTCACCCAGAACCAGAGGAACCAATAATCGTGGAACACCCACGAGACTAAAATCAATCGCGATGGTTCACCCAGAACCAGAGGAACCAATGATCGTGGAACACCCACGAGACACAAATCAAGCACGATGGTTCACCCAGAACCAGAGGAACCAATAATCGTGGAACACCCACGAGACTCAAATCAAACACGATGGTTCACCCAGAACCAGAGGAACCAATGATCGTGGAACACCCACGAGACTCAAATCACACACGATGGTTCACCCAGAACCAGTGGAACCAAGATCGTGGAACAACCACAGATCACAAATCAATCACGATGGTTCACCCAGAACCAGAGGAACCAAGATCGTGGAACAACCACAGATCACAAATCAATCACGATGGTTCACCCAGAACCAGAGGAACCAAGATCGTGGAACAACCACAGATCACAAATCAATCACGATGGTTCACCCAGAACCAGAGGAACCAAGATCATGGAACACCCACGAGACACATGGTAAATTATCCAATTATCAAATTACGTGGAACAGCCACGATATACCTATCAACACGATGGGTCATTCAGAACCAGCAGACTCAAAGATAGTGGAACAGCCACGATTCACAAATCAAACAGAATGGTTCGTCAAGAACCAACGGAACTAGTGATCGGGGAACAGCCACGAATCACAAATCAAACAGAATGGTTCGTCAAGAACCAACAGAACTACATATCAGGGCAACCACAACTGGTCAATCCCGTAATGTTCAATACGAACACAAATAATAGAACATGATGACAAATAAATCAAACCTCATTGTCTTCGACACAAACAAGAGTGGATCAATCCAGGAGTTTTCGAGTCATCTAGTTTGACACCCACTTTTCTTCTTCTTCTTAATCCCGAACTGTCGGTTCATACATCTGTCCCGTGTCGTTATCAGGACCTTTCCAAATCGATTCGGTGGCCAGCTTTAAGAGATCCGTATCCAAAGGGCCACCATTAGATCGTGTCGTTCTATCGTAGTAAGCTTCGTACTTTAGGCAGAATATGAAGATCCTTTTCGTAAGTCGGTAAACTTGTTGGCAACTTTTACAGCAAGTTGATGATAATCGAATCGAACCAACTAAACCATTGTCGCACCACCACGTCTGTCTAGATCAGCTGACGTACGCTTTGACCCAACCAAAGATTACGAGTTGTTCGAGGGCGTAACCCCAACAATAGACTTTCTAAACGAAGGTTAGTTCTAACTTACATGAGACATTTCGAAAGCATCTTTTTCTTGCTTCCTATAACATGACAGTCGCCGAAAGATCGCCTGCTTCACATCAGAAGGTCATAAGAAAGTACTTCGGTTTCTGGCTTTGACGAAAACCAGCCTAGCATGACGATCATCACGTCCGGGTCACCATGTCGCGGAACTATACAGTCCACGAAGAAGGAGATAGGGTTCTTGAGATCCATCAGGGCGTTTATTGTCGCAGTAAACACAAGACAAACATAAAGCAGTCACATCTCGTAACCTGCTTGTTTAGTACATCAATACTGTCTGTTCTGCAGTCGACCAGCACAGTTATATATATACACACAAATGACATGTCTGAGGCATCAACATAGACATTGAACTATGACAATCGGTGAACTGTTGTCTTCACTTGAACTTGCTCGTCTGTTGCCAACTTGACCTGTCCTAGGTGCCATTAGCGCCATCGTCCGGAGCGTGGTTACGCGACAGTCAGTTAGTGCAATTGAACAGGCGAGATATACTGCTTTTTTGTCTGTATTGAATGCGTATGAACGGGTACATACCGGTGTTCCCACTGCGCTGTACCAGAAGTTTGACGGAGTTCCGCAGAACCCGTAAGTATATGTTGGAGTGAGGGAAGTGAAAGAGGTACGATTAGGGAAAAGTTTATTAGCCATATGGTTAAGGTTAAGATTGTACATAGGCACCAGGACGAAGTATAGTGGGGTATACTAAATCAAGTGTGTGTGTTGTTGCGATTTGGTTGACTTCGGGTTGGCTTGACATCATCTATAGATGTAGGTGACAAAACATGAACGTCGTTGCGGCGGTGTCGGTATAACCAGTGAATAGAGTTCATGGAAGGGAAGGCACATTTGACCACAGAGCTGAGTCGAACCAAGTTTTGGTAAGTGTTTTCGGTGGGGAAATCGGTTTGATTTGATTTAGATTTCAATTCTTAGAGACGTTGTGCCAATGTTCAGATGTTAATCTTTTCAGAATCATACACATTTTGAAGTTCTCTTGTCGGTTCTGGTCTGCACATATTCTCATTTAATCGTTATTTCACAATCGGAGTAATGCGAAACTCGGACTCCATCCGGGCAATGATAGTAAGACTTCTTATAATTGAGCGCCGAGGGAGAAGGCCAACAGTTCCTGCCGGGGAACCGTGGCACAGATTTGTTCAGTTCTCGATTGTTTGTCAGTGATGAACGCTTAATGGTGCCCAGGCGGACAAAGTGGCATCGTCGAGATAGAGCGTTTGTTTTATCTACGCCACCAGTTCATTGAATTTGATCATGAATCAGTCTTCTTGAACTTAAAGCAAGGCTCCAAGCAGGTGACCCCAAAGATGACTGTTGATATGAGGTACGTGATGATATTCGGAGAATCTCATGATTCTAATCACAGCCTTCGTTTCGTAATGTTGACCAGAAGCTACAACATCATTAAGCTTGTTTTTGCTATGCTGGAAGTGAGCTTTGCGAAAAGTATTTAGTGGTCCAGCAGATTACATTACATTACAGCACACTACACTTTATTGCTGTAGATTTAATACCATAGTAAAATGGTGAACACAACTACTTCTTTGAGACAGGGTTTTTATTAATCATTGATCACAGTTAAAATATATTTAAACAAAGTCAAGTTTAAATAAAATCTCAAACAGTAACGTAATACCGATCCAAGATTTTAAAATGTTTTGGAGTGTTATTAATAATTAACAATTAATTAATTAATAATAATCAAGTAAAAAATAACCAAAAGTAAAAAAAAAACTTTTTAAGTAAATAGCATCGATTAGTACTCACATCTCGTTTGTTCTGATAGGCCTAAATTTTTTTTAATAAGTATAAAGTACAAGATCTTAACAAAAAGACATGAGCAAATTTTAATATTAATTGCATCAGATTACTTCTTAAGACTTTGATGGTACCATGGTATCAGTGAAACAAGTCGACGACTGCTTCGAAGTACAATGAAGACAATGTACAAAATGTACTAGCTATGTATAGCTTGTTTGTCCACTGATTAGATGCACTTTTTGCTTTCAGATAATCTTTTGCACTTGCACAGTATTGGACCAAGAAACATGATGACATATTGATGAACATTACACCAATTAAGATGCACGGGTTTGGGAATAATAATAATAATAAAGAAGGATACAAATTCGGTATATAAGGAAGTTTAGTCAATGGATCAAGATTCACTCTACAATTGAACTACTCGACAAGTGTCTAAACTCAACTTGAAAATGAATTCAACTTTCGCATTCGCTCTTCTCTTCATTGGTGTGGTTGCAGGTATGATCGTTTGCCATTCCACAAATGTGTGTACTAATGTTTTTTTAATTAGCCCAAACCGCTGCCCCAACCCAACCAAACAACCGTGTTTTGGTTGAGGCCTTGCAAAGTCGAGCTACCCTGTGAACACTTTTGGAGACCCTTAAGGACGATTTGACCATTACGGATCCCTTACGGGTCGTCCTTAAGGAAATTTAACCATTAATGGACCCTTACTGGGTTACCAGTAAGGAAAAATTAACGTAATGGTTCCTTAATGTTGATTCATTAAGGGAAAAGTATTCATCAAAATTTTTATGATTTCGAGATCGATTTGCAAACTCGCATAGAGTGACTTATCACTAGAGATATTTTTGAAAACAAATATAATCGATTTGTAATATTACATGTAACATATGCTTTTATTGATTACATTATGGATAATTTACATATGTCGATTAAAAATGTCAAATACATAATTAACACCATTCACATTCATACAGTAGGTGGCAAACTCGCAAAACTCAAGTGGCTGCAAAATAGTTAACTCCGTTGAGGGAGAATCAAAGGTATACATATAATCGAATTCAGTTGCTGGTGAATCGTCGAAAACTTGTAAAGTCACCTTTTTGACATTTAAAAGTTCTTCCCCCATTACCCAGATTTTCTTACTATCAGCATCTCGAAGTATCAGTTTAACAACAAAATACTTGTAATGACATTTCGATGTATTGCATCCATCTTGGGCTCGTACTTTCAGGCAGTGGTTGTTGGTAGTAGTAGCAGTTTTGTCATTGTACGAATAGGTGCATATAGCTTGTAGGCCAAAATCAGGATGAGCCCAACGAATCCGTTTCAACGAAAACAGCTTCATTTCATTTTTACACTTATCTCCTAGTAATTTGATAACTTGGTCTCTATACTCTGATGATGAAGTGTCGTACAAAGTGGAATATGAATACATTTCTGGGTCATAGTAAACCACGGATTCGGTGATGGCCAAATTCGATTCAATCAAATTGGGAAACCATTCGTCAACATATTCGAGGAATCTGGTAGAGCAATTGCCTTGCTTGATCAATGTCATGACTGCACCAATAACGGAAAATTGATTGGTATACTTGTTGAATCCTAGTATGCAATGAATTAGTTTGAAATGCCTAGCTACAAATATAGAAAGCAAACCTTGTTGGGGTACATTGGTGCCAGTGACAATCTTCCTCGCAAGTATGCCTACCAAACTCTCGGTAAAATAAGCACTTTGGATGAAGAGAGGACCGTACCTAGGTTAGGGGAAGACGTCAACCATATTTAGAGAAAAGCCAATAATTGCTCGCATTCATACCATTCCACGATGTCACAAAGATGTGCAACGTGATGTAGATTCGAACGCCACATGTACTTTTCTTCGTCGTTACCATAAATCTTCTCAAACGATAAAAGAAATCGATTCACAAGTTTTCTAACGAAATCAATTTCTCGGCGATCGACATTTCTTGCAGAAAGTTTAGACAAAATTAAAGCCAACAACATGAAGTTGTCCAAACTTTCTTTTTTGATGAGGTCAATGAAGCATATAGAACCATAAAAAACAAGCAATTCATAGTCCATACTCTTGAACTGCCCTTGATGGCGTAATTTTGGCATTTCTTTCAATGATCTACTAGGGAATTTGATTTTGGATAGCCGTTTGTCTGCCTCGTCGATTACTTTACATCTAGGCATCAACATGTGCCGCATCTTGTACATCTTCTTAGTGGCTTCATCCAAATTCGAGAACCACACTTTTTTGATTAGATCCAAATCGAGCCAGTGCTTCAGAATGCTCTTCACATTACCTTGCAGAATAATATTGATAAAAGGTAGACATATAGAATAAAATGGGGCTCACCTTCATACATAGAATGGAGTACTTCGGGAGGAAACAATCTACTCATCTTTAGATAATTTAGCCGCATCAACTCGCACGGGCCTTTAATTCCGTGACAATCTTCTTTGCTTTTGGATGTTGCTTGTTGAACCTCTTCGATGTATGTAGCCCATGTATCGTCGTCTCTGTATTTTATGGACAAAAGACTTTCAGTCTTGAAGATTGGCACCTTGTACTTCGAATCGTAGATAAACTGAACATCACACATATGACATCCTATGAATAACAAATAGTCAATAGTCAAATCTTAAGAAGTGCACATTGGAAACAAGTTTGCATACCGTATTTGGAAGTGTGACCACAACAGTTAAGTGCTAGTGCTCTCGCAGGTCCATCAGCGATAAAAAGTAACATCTTGACGAAGAATCGACGCTCAGTACCGTTAATTCTTATAGTAATAGGTTCCCGTTGTAGAACTTCAAGTTCGTCAATTATTGGCCGGAACATTTGGTCCCCACTCGGTTTGGAACTTCCAGCATAGAGTGCCACCAGCATGGCATTGTTGATTCTGGTTGTGAAGGGAAGCTCATTGAGATACATGCAAACTGGCCACAAGGATTTTGTTCCTTTTTTAGTTGTTTCTACTCCATCCCAAGTGCAAGTGAGAGTAAGGGTCGGGTAATCTGCTTTCGGGTCAACAATTTGTTTGTACATTTCCCCGTCAGGCAGGTCATGCAAATACTGAGAATCGCTATGTTTGTCGATGACGAGGCGAAGTTGCGAAAACCTAATCGGTACAAGGTGTTGAAGCCATTCAGATGCTGGAGCATAACAAAAGAAAGAGCCATCTTCTTTGACTACATTACTAGGATTTTTGATTTGACAACCGAGATGACCATTAGGGCAATGTGCTGGTTTCTTTAGGTCAAAAACAGGGCCAACAAGAGAATCACACTGTGCAGAAATGCGCGGAAAAAAGTACTTTCCGATTTTGGGATTGAAAGGATTTGGCACTTTTTTTCTCATGCACCTGACATCTGTGCTCTTGATCAAAGGAGGAATAAATCCCATATTTATCTGTTGCGCGTTTCTGGTAGTTTCTTCATCGGTTTGATTGCTACGTATTTGGCCCAAGAAAGCCATCAATATTGCTTCGATTCGGTTCGGTAAAATAGGCCTTTCAACTACGGGTAGAATATCAGGCTCGCCGGGCTCAGTGTCCTCATGCTCGTCATCTTCGACTGTTTCGTTATCGCCCTCTTCCTCGTAATCGCCGTAATCTGCAATTTCCAAGGGTGCGTCGTCGAATGCCACAAGTGGCGCATCCCCATCGTCGTAACCGTCGGGAAATTGAAATTCGAACATGTTGACATCTGTCTCGAGATGGTCCACATCGCTTACGTCTGCAGGTTGGTCATTGTTTTGATCGCTGGCATGTGGGTTTGTTGTTTGTTGGAGAACACCAGTTGGAGCTGTAACATTCAGAAAATCATTTACCATTTCATCATAAGTTTCGTCGTCAACAGGAGTAGCATTGACACCTCTTAGACGTTTGCGTGATGTCATTGCAATAAAAATCAAATTCGATATATAAATAGGAAAATCAAAAATAGTAAGAGCGGTAAAAGGTACACACGTGTTGCACACGATTGACTGCAGTAAGTGATAAACAAACAGTGTGAAAGAATGACTATTCCGCGCATTGAAATGCGCTTAGGTAGGAATAGTCGGTTGTCGGTTGAATTTGCAGTGTATTCTGCACTGCTGCAACGTATTGTGAACGTAGCGCGCCAACATCGTCTGCCGGGCCGCCTGCATGCGTTTGTGTGTGTGCGCGGCGCGCGTGTTGTGTTCTTGCTCATTCATATGGTGCACCTCTCTCTCTCAACTTCTGTGCTCGTGCAATCGGTTGTGTTTATTGTGCCATATTTGGTTATTTTTTTACATTTCAAGGTAATTGGGATTATTTGTTTTTACCTATATTATATTGTTTTTTTTGTAGTTCTCTGAAGAATGGCTAGAAGGAAGAAGATGGTGAAGGCAACTGTGCCAAATGATGCTGTTGTGTCTAATACTGGAGATGACATAACCGGAGAGACACTAGAAATTCCGTCTGATACTGTGGTGGATAATTCTCCTGGTGGTTGCAAGCCTCCTATTCGTAAAAGGAAAATTCAAGATGTCTTTGATATCAACAAGCAACCTTCTCGGGGAGTGAGTACGAGGGGAAAAAAGAACAAAACAATAACATTGGAAGTTGTTGACACAGGCAGAGAATCTGTTCCGAAATCGCCTGTCCAAACTAAAGAAACCAATGTGATTTTATCTGAAAAATCTCCGGATGATTCGAATGATGTTTCGATGAAGGATCTTTTGTTGAGCGACAACACCAACTCTCACAAAGACCAACCTGAAGTGCCGAATCTCAACGACAGTCTCGACATTCTCGACGAAGAAGACGTTGTATCGACTTTGGACAGTTCAGCTGAAGATAGCCAAGAATATCCCAAGACCGTTGCGACACCTTCTCTTGTCGAACAGTTTAGCAACTGCCTGAAGGATTATTATGCAGACGATCTCGAATACTACAAGAAGATTACTTCTGAAGATACATTTGAATCTCTTCCGCAATTTTTGTTTGGTAATTATTATCTTCATTTTAGTTTTTTATTGATAACACATTGACACAATTTTTCCTCTAGGTGGAGCAATTCCGAAGTGCAATTCACTTAACGAAATTCTTGATATTTCTGCTGAATCGTTAAATACTTTACAACTCGGTCACTACAGGAAGTATGATCGCTTTTTTGAATCTAATTTTCGAAAATGTACTCGTTTCTTGGTGTGTCTTGAAGCTAACGATATGAGCAAACAAACGCCCAAACTGTCTCAAAGTGAGCCTCAAATGAACAATAGCGTATTGGCTACTACTTCTCTTATAACCAGAATTATTGATGGTACTTTATCTCTCTCGGACATGACTACTTCCACCAAAGATGAAGTGATTGTTGCCATTGCCATCCAAAATCAAATGCAGTCATCCAGAATTACTTCACTCGAGAAACAGATGTCCGAATTCCGATCTACGTTCAAGAGGTACGCTAGTGAATCGACTGCACACATTAACAAGTTGGCCACAAGTCCGAACGAAGTCATAACGCAAGCCTCTGCTTCAGGAATTAAGCAGAAGTACGGGCCAGGTGCTTGGTTTCCAACTGTCAAGGACCCCTCTGTCGATCGCTATCCATACGACGATGAGTATGTTCCCAAGGTAGTCTCGAGAGGAATTACCATCAAGGAACATACGGAGAAGGACATTAATAAAAAGAAGTGGTGGGCTCAAGGGCATCTTATCGAAAAGGCAACTTTGGTGGGCACTGATCATCTTTCGAATCTCTTCAAATACACGCTTTCGCGCGATGAGTACGTCTTAGTTCGACAGTTCTATGGCCAGACATTGGCAGAAGCTAAAAGTAATCAGTTGACCATTCCAACCAACCTCAAGAATGCGATTGAAGAAATCATTGGTAATCTTTATCTTTTTACGAACTAATAATGGCTAATCACTTATCTCTTTTCATTTAGCTTTCGTCTCATTTGCCTCCAAAAAAGGAGAAGCTATTCGGGCCACTGCTCAACAGATCACCTTATCAGGAATTGAACCCCTTCAAACAAATGCAAGAGTACTTTATCAACGGTGGCTTGGTGTAAAAGATTACAAGATCATTTTTGATAGTGCTATGACAAGCTTTTACAATGGTCATTCATATGCAAGGAAGCAGAAGGCGTTTCAATATCTAACCAACAACGTAGATCCGGATTCTTCTATGGCCATTGATCCAAGAACAATTGGCGAAAAGCGTGGCGGCGGCTGTCTCAACATGAACTTTGACAACATCGATCCTAATGGTTGACTTAGCGTATCACATTTATTATTAACATTTTTGTTTAATCTTCATTATCTAATAAAGTATTTCATTTGTACATTGCATTGTAGGGTTTAGTGGGTGTACTAGAGTAGCCTAGGCTAGACCAGTAAAGCATACTTAACATTGACCCTTACGGTACCCTTACTGATAAAAGACCCTTAAGGGTCAACTTCCCGTTAAGTACCTTAAGGTTTTCCTTAAGGATATGTCCGTAATGGTACCGTAAGGGGAAAAAGATGCTTACAGGGTAATGCTTTTGCTGCAACGAGTCCGTGCTGTCGAACAAGAACATCGAGGTCAAAATGGGTTTTTGCTGCAAGCTGTTGAGCGACAAGCTGTCTTGATTGAAGCTTTGCTTTTGGACTTGACAACACAACTTGCTCAGCCAAACCAAGCCTTCCATGCGAATCATATCCACGTCATCGAGGAAGAATTGCTCCATTTGGAGAACCGAGTTTCTGAGGAAATCGCCATTATCAACTTTGTCCGAGCAGGAAACGGTAACAGAAATGAAACTAGTGCCCAATTGGTCACTCGTGGCCAACAATTGGTCAGGGATGCTCAAGCTGCTGTCACCGCTCACCCACAAGCTCGAGAGGTCCGAGAGATTCAGTCAGAGATTATTGTGGTTGAAGCTTTGATCAGAGCCATTCAAGCCAGACCAGCTCCTTCCCCAGCTGACCTCAGAAGAGATGAGGAAGAATTGGCCCGACAAGAGCAAACTTTGCGGCAATTGATCCAGAGAGTCAATGGTCGACGAAACTAAGTTAAATTATCTCAATCAATTTCAATTTTATTCTAAATTTTAATATAAACGTTATAATATTTTTGAGAATTTCAATAAAAAATTTTGATTAGTGATTCTTGTTGACTACAATTATAAAAACATTTTTATACTCTTTGACATTAAAAATTTGTCAAAACAATAAGAAAATAATTTATAATTAAGATAAAGGATTATTATTATATGTGAATTCAAAGAGCTTATAATATAATTCTGTAATCTTTATTTTCAAAATAAATTCACCATCCAGAATTCTTCCTTTTGACATTTAGTAAATATTAATAATTATTTAATAAAACCAAAAACATTAAGATCTATCTAAATTAAGCACTGAACATACAGTACCATTTTATCGTCAATTTACAATAATGATTTTTCTTCATCAATATCTTCTAGGATACACCAGATCCAGTTCAAGTCAATTGGATTCTCTTTGTATCAATAAAATCAATTTCCTTTACTACAAGGCACATTTCTTAAACCACAAAAGACGCATTGTCCTAGCTTAAACTTAGCAATTGTTTGTTAAGGCTAGGTCTCAATCCTGAAATGACTCGTTCATGGCAAATAAACGACAGTTGATTTGACAATTGTCTAGCCGCTTTCCATATATCTTATGAATCTTATAAATTCTAACCATTCTTGCCAAGTTTAAGCAAATACATTCCAGCTGAAAATTCGACAAAAGTTAGACAGATTTCTGGCCATTGAGGCTTTATTTCGTTACACTACGTTCATTCGAAATGTATGAGTAAATTTTCATACTAATTGCATAAGATTTTTTTGTTAAGTATTAATTAATTTGATGTTATCAGTGAAACAAATCATTACTACAGCTTCAAAGATGTCAATGAGCGTACAATGTACAAAATGTACTGGACTGTATAGCTTCATTGTCCCATAATTAGATAAATCCTCTTGCAGTTTTGATAATTGTAAGCGATTGGACTATGAAGCATGATGACATCTCGAACAATATGTTGCATCAGTTAAGATTTAGTTTGATGAAAATACAAAGGATAAAGCAATTCTCAATTCAGTATATAAGGAAGCTTAGTCAATAGATCAGACATCATTCTACAATTGAACTAGTCGACAAGTGTCAACAACAAACTCAACTTGAAAATGAACTCTGCTTTCGCTTTCGCTCTTCTCTTCATTGGTGTTGTTGCAGGTATGATCGTTTTCTCATTCTATAAAGTGTACTAATGATTTTTTACTTAGCCCAAACCGCTGCCCCAACCCAACCCAACAACCGTGTTTTGGTTGAGGCCTTGCAAAGTCGAGCTAATGCTTTGCTGCAACGAGTCCGTGCTGTCGAACAAGAACATCGAGGTCAAAATGGGTTTTTGCTGCAAGCTGTTGAGCGACAAGCTGTCTTGATTGAAGCTTTGCTTTTGGACTTGACAACTCAACTTGCTCAGCCAAACCAAGCCTTCCATGCGCATCACATCCACGTTATCGAAGAAGATTTGCTTCATTTGGAGAACCGAGTTTCTGAGGAAATCGCCATTATCAACTTTGTCCGAGCAGGCAACGGTAACAGAAATGAGACTAGTGCCCAATTGGTCACTCGTGGACAGCAATTGGTCAGGGATGCTCAAGCTGCTGTCACCGCTCACCCACAAGCTCGAGAGGTCCGAGAGATTCAATCCGAGATTATTGTGGTTGAAGCTTTGATCAGAGCCATTCAAGCAAGACCTGCCCCAACTCCAGCTGACCTCAGAAGAGATGAGGATGAATTGGCCCGACAAGAGCAAACTTTGCGGCAATTGATCCAGAGAGTCAATGGTCGACGAAACTAAGTTAAGATCAATCGATTTTAATTTTAATTTCAATTTTTTATCCTAAATTTTAATATAAACGCTATAATATTTTTGAGAATTAATAAAAAATTTTGATTAGTGATTCTTGTTGACAACTAACTAATTTAACTACCCGAGTTTATGGAAATGCTAGAGTCTGGTACCCGGAGTACAGTACTATTCAATGGCAAAGATTTCTTTCAGTGGTGAAAATTGTGCTAATCAAACTACAGAGATTTTTAAACAAATTCACGAAGTACTGGTGGAATGGAAAGCTGAGGATAACGATCAAGTGCGTTTAAAATATTTACCACATGGGTTCTCTACTTCAAGTCAACTGTTTGGACATTGAAACAAATATGAAACCTTTCTTTTCCAACTTGTAGATATTCTTTCTCTTTATATGGCATATGATCCATTCGAAAATGACTTACTTGAAACACCAAACAATAGTCAACCTTAGATATAATGATATTGCATTTATCAATGAATGTTATAACAACATGGTTGACAAATAAAATAAACAGGTTCACTTGTGTGCTGGTAGTTATCAAAACCAAGTATAAAGATAAAACATGCTCAAACTTAAACTACGCTGACAAGAAAAGCGGTCAAGTATGAAAATTTTGCAAAGTAAAAATTGATTTTTTTCTTTAATGTTTTATTTTGCAACACTACATGTTCATTCAAAAAGCAAATGTAAATTTTCAATCTAATTATATAAGATTTATTGTCAAGTGTTAATTAAGTTGATGTTATAAGTGATCACAAATAATAATAACAAATCACGAATAAAATTCATGAAACAAATCATTACCACTGTTTCCAAGATGAGTCAATGAGCGTACAATGCACAAAATGTACTATCTATTAATAGGCTATGGACTCAATGAATTTTTAAGAATCGATAAATATTTTAGTTAATGATTCTTGTGGACTACAATTATATAAAATGATTTTATTTTCTTCAAATTAGTTTGTCCGATTTGGTTCCACCATCACCAAACGTGCAAGATTTTTTTATTTGATTCAAAATATGATAACATTACGATGACGATGATGATATTTTGTAGATAGGTTATGAATAGGACCACTAACCTGTTTTATCCATTTTTGTGGATTACACAAGGTAAACTGGTATAAAGTATAAAGTGTAAAGTGTAAACTTAACCCCGAATTCATATAAACAAATCAATTGTGGATGTGTTAAGTTATTTGTTCATAAATTTAAGACAAAGTATCAATGACCTATTGGTATGTATACAGAGTCAATGAGATTCTATGTACTTGTACAGACTAATTTAATGTAACACAAATCACTCAAATCCGGAATCGAGTGGCATTGAGTACACTCAATGCCCAAAATGGATATCACACTGTATCAAAGAAGCAGGACATGCACTGAACAAGTGATCTACTCGTGATTTGATTTGAGTGATTTATCAGTTGAACGCAAAATGTAATTGAACGTATGTATTAGTTTACATAATGATTTTTATTCTTAATAATTTGAATAAACGAATAAAGAAACTATTTTAAAGTTAATTTTGCAAACAAATAAGTGAAATGCACAAATTAAAACTATAAAGCTATCTTAAATTTTAAACTTAGATTTTAAACAAATAAAAAAATAAATAAATGATTAGTTGCATAATAACAGTTCTTGAGAGCATCTGTTGTTGTAATTATCAACAATAAGTACGATAAAAAGGCTTCTTTGAAGAAAAATGATCACAATGAGCTTCCGAAGTGTAGCAATGATCATATCGATCAACGTGCCTAAACTGTACTCTGATAATTATTTGCACTAATGAATTGACAATAGACATCCGGCTATTAGTTGAGACATGTGATTTGTAAATACTAATAATACTTGAAATATTTAGATATATAAGGCTCATTGGTCAAAGGAGTAATCATCATTCGACTATTGGAAACAAGCCAAGTTTCGAAACTCAAACAAAAACTCAAAATGAAATTCATCTTTGCCGTCGCACTTCTCTGCATTGGTGCCGTTGCCGGTATGTTTATTTGTTTATTTTAAAAGTTCTATAAACATATATTTTGTTTTAGCCCAAGTTGCCCCAGCCCAGCCAAACCCAGCCAATCGAGCTTTGGTTGAGTCTTTGGAAAAGCGAGCTGATGCCTTGTTGCAACGAGTCCGAGCTGTCGAGCAAGAACACCGAGGCCAATTTGGACATTTGCTTCAAGGAATTGAACGACAAGCCGTCTTGGTTGAAGCCCTGAACTTGGACTTGAAGGCCCAACTCGCCAACAAGGACGTCGTCCACCACATTCACCAGATTCATGTCATTGAGGAAGAACTGTTGCATTTGGAGAACCGAGTATCTGAGGAGATCGCCATCCTTCAACACGTCCGATCTGGTGGAGACCACCGAGGAGAGACTGGTGTCCAATTGGTCGCTCGTGGCCAAAAATTGGTCAAGGATGCCCAAGCTGCTGTTGCCGCTAAGCCACAAGCCAAGGAGGTCAAGGAGATCCAATCCGAGATAATCGTCGTCGAGGCTTTGATCAAGGCCATCCAAGCCAAGCCAGCTCCAACTCCAGCTGATCTCAAGAAGGACGAGGAAGAGTTGGCCCGACAAGAGCGAACTCTCCGACAATTGATCGAGAAAGCCAATGGTCGACGAAACTAAGTTGAATTAATATACAAAGCCAGTAAACGTCATTATGTATTAAAATTTTATTAAAATTTAATCATTAATTATGTTTTACATTTAATACAACTTTTAAATTTAAAAACATAATTTTATATTTGGCTTAGCAATTGTCATAACATTAGGGTAGCTCCTCCGAGACGGTATTTGGTCAAATAAACAAAAATTGTTACCAAGTTGGCTTGGTCGTTTGATGTATTGATTATAATAATTTTATAAAAGTTATGTTAGGATCTTTACTGTTTCTATCTGGTCTATATAGATATGATGTAACTGTGATGATGATATTAATCGAAGCCACCAAGCCATCATCGAATTGGTCAGCTCAGGCAGAATCCTCTTGAATGCCCAACTTGAAGTGATCAAAGCATTTGAGCTGTTAATCATTCCACAATAGCACAACAGGGTTTCTATAAATCATTAAAAAAATTTAAAAAATCTATTTGATATATGTAAAGTCGATATTTATTTTATTACAACTTAATAAAATTAAAAATTGGAGAGTTTAGAAAATGCATTATATTGTAAGTGTCAATTATCAAGTAATACAAGTAATATAAGTAGTTTCTTTTGAAACTTATTGTAAATATATAAGAGCAAATTCGTACAAACATTTAACGATTATCTGGTTTCATAACACGAAAAATTAATTTAATTTTTAAAAATTATTGAACAACAATTTCATATCTGTTGGATCTGGGATGACATACTGGTTAGTAGGTACCAGTGAACGAAGTGAACCTTTATATCATGCTTTCCCTACCCCTAAATCGATTCCATATATTAAAATAAAATTCTATGCAAAAAAATCAACCCGATTGGTGGAGTGGATCATACCGCCCCGGGTTGCACTGAAATGTGTTGGGTACTTTTCAGGGCTACTGTCAGCCATGCAACCCGGGGCGGTATGATCCACTCCACCAATCGGGTTGATTTTTTTGCATAGAATTTTATTTTAATATATGGAATCGATTTAGGGGTAGGGAAAGCATGATATAAAGGTTCACTTCGTCCACTGGTACCTACTGGTTAGGTGACAAAACTTATCTTCTTCTTCTTCTTCTTCCACAGAATGTAATTGGAAATGTTGTCAAATTATAAGAACACAATGCTATATCGGAGTTGTTTCAAATGTTGCAATAATTTACCAGAATAAATCATTATAATCATATTGCAAAGCTTGATGTGTAAATTTACGTTGAAAAAACGTTCAATTATTAAACAATTCAAGTGTACACATTAAAATGGATCAAAGCAATTTTACGATAACTCATTTTTACTTAGCATTAAAGTTTGTGAAGCAACATTTCCTGATTATAGTATAAAATTTTCCGGTTCATTAAAATTATTGCTAAATATTTAATTTTAGAAAAAAGTGATAAGTTACTTTAGATTTGCCAATTTGCGTGAACTAAAAGTACTTGAAGAAGCGATATCATCAAGTAGTCATAACTCCCCTGAAGAATGATAATACACACATTTGCACTGTGACGCTCGTTGGTCCACTTGGAGGTACACATTGAGCAATGCTCAACATCCGTCACACACTCAGTTCTCGGAACTGTGACATTGAGACAATGAGTGCGTCGTAGTATTGGCCAATGCGGTTATTTTGCTATATAAACCGATTTGGTGAATGAAACGAGTCATCATTCAATTTTGGCAACCACTCAAGTTCCAAACTCAAACAAACTCAACTCAAAATGAAATTCATCTTCGCTGTCGCCCTCCTCTTCATCGGCTCGGCTGCCGGTAAGGCTTTGTCTTGTTCAATTGGAGCATAGTATATTGATGTATTTTTATTTCAATAGCCCAAACCGCTGCACCAACCAACTCCAACCGAGCTTTGGTTGAGTCTTTGGAAAAGCGAGCTGATGCCTTGTTGCAACGTGTCCGAGCTGTTGAGCAAGAACACAGAGGCCAATTTGGACATTTGCTTCAAGGAATTGAACGACAAGCCGTCTTGGTTGAAGCCCTGAACTTGGACTTGAAGGCCCAACTCGCCAACAAGGACGTCGTCCACCACCTTCACCACATCCACGTCATTGAGGAAGATCTGTTGCATTTGGAGAACCGAGTCTCTGAGGAGATAGCCATCCTTCAACATGTCCGATCTGGTGGAGACCACCGAGGAGAGACTGGTGTCCAATTGGTCGCTCGTGGCCAACAATTGGTCAAGGATGCCCAAGCCGCCGTTGCCAAGCACCCACAAGCCAAGGAGGTCAAGGAGATCCAATCTGAGATCATCGTCGTCGAGGCTTTGATCAAGGCCATCCAAGCCAAGCCAGCCCCAACTCCAGCTGATCTCAAGAAGGACGAGGAAGAGTTGGCCCGACAAGAGCGAACCCTGCGACAATTGATCGAGAAGGCCAACGGTCGACGAAACTAAGTGTTCTGTATTCAGTCTATTAGATCCATTTCAAATTAATAATGATAATATATTTAATTATATTTTAAAATAAAATAAAAATAATTCAATTCTAAATTCTTTAGCAACTCATAGAATAATTGCAATCCTTTTTGGCTGATCATACATTGCTATTTTAATCAATCGTGTCAACTTGGTCAATTTGTCAATGAACATATCGCACATCAAACAGTATAAGCAAATTGCACTGTTGTATAGTCGATGCATCACATGTTTTGATTCTCATCCAATCAGGCAGTGTGCACACGCACAAATTGTATCTCATTTACGTCAATTCAATATTTCTCATTACGACCTTGAAATAAAGGAACATAGTGAAAAGTACAAAAGTATTAGCTAATCTATATAGTTTTGGCATTACTCCATTCTATTGTTGTAACCGGTTAATTTTGTCAATTAAAACTATGAAAATCCTTGAATTGTTTTGTAAAATTACAGAATAGAAAAGTTTCAGTACCTAATACCCTTTAATTCAGACATATTTGAATGTCACAACTTAATGTCAAGGATGATTTCGCAATTATAACAAAACCAAAAACAATTTTTACCCTTAATACAAACTTGTAATGAATGGATAGCGCAACATTGAGCCTTATCGTCTGTGTATCGTGCCTACTGGTGAGCTAATTCCGATATCCGCGCTCTCATATGTGCAAAGTTGTACTTTGACTGTAAGAAACATCATACCACCGCATTCACATCCGCAATTAAGATTCTCGGCACAGTAGATTAGTCTGTTGAAATTACAATTACCAGGATCCTATATTGTGAAGTGGGCTATATAAACTAGTCCTCAATTCAGTTGGTGTCATCATTCGATCAGTACAAACTGAACAAATCCAAAAATGAAATTCATCATTGCTTTCGCCGCTCTTTGCTTCGCTGGCCTCGCCGCCGCTCAAACCTCTGCCCCAGCCCCAGCTGGCTCCAACCGAGTCCTCTTGGAGCTTTTGGAGAAACGAGGTGATGCTCTTGACGCTCGAGTCAAGAAAGCCATCGCTGACAACAAGGCCGCTAACGCTCACTTGCTGTCCGCTTTGACCGAACAAGAGAAGAAGGTTGTTGCCCTCGTCGCTGAATTGAAGAAGGGAGTTGCTGATCCATCTGGCCGACAGATCCACCACATTCACGTCATGGAGGAAGAGCTTTTCTTCTTGGAAAACCGAGTCACTGAGGAAATCTACGCTTTGGAGCACGCCAAGACCACCCCACCAAAGGGCGAGACCTCCGCTCAAATCATTGCCCGAGCTGAGGCTTTGGTCAAGTCTGCCAAGGCTGCCGTCGCTGCTCACCCACAAGCCAAGGAAGTCGGTGATATCAACTCTGAGGTCATCGTCGTTGAGGCTTTGATCAAGGCCATCCAAGCCAAGCCAGCCCCAACTCCAGCTGACCTCAAGAATGAGGAGCAAGAATTGGCCCGACAGGAGAAGTCTCTCCAACAATTGATCGAGAAGGCTAATGCCCGAAAGCCTTAAGAGTGTCAATGTTTTGTTGAATTTTTATATATGTTAATAAAATCTACATAATTCTCATTAAAATTTGGTCCGTTTCAATTAATAGTCATTGTCCGTGCTAAATTGAGCATTATTAGCAAACTTCAATAATGAACAAATTGTCAACAGACAATTCAATGTTGCGAAGCTATTAAACGATTGTCCAAAGATAAATAACTTGACAACCACTTGAATTTTGAAGTACTTTTTGACATAATCTAAATTAGTTACATTTGCGATCATCCGGGTTGATAATCAATGATAATCACAATTGATAATTAATTATGTACATTGAAACGATACTCAATTGAGTAATCAAACGTTTTGATCTGTCTCAATTTCTAAAGTCAATATATTAATTAATATCAAAAGTAGTTCAAAGCAAATCTCTTGAAAGTTAGGCCTTGTTAGTTTGTTCGTGGAACTCGGTCTAGTGTCTAGACTCGCAAACAATTCAATTGGCACAAAAGATGTTTCAATCAATCAAATCGTTTATAATCGCAACTCTCAATCAGTCGATTAAAATCGGCACTGTGCCTTGAGATCCTGATGGCAGCAGTACAACACGGATCAAAGACGGGTTGAGAAATAATATTAAAGTAAATAATAATATCAAGGATTCGTCTGTGAGCCGGACCACTTTAAAGTATCGCATAAGATTAATCATATATACGTTCTATATAAGATCAAAGATCGAAGGCCACATTGCTTAATTAGTTAGACTAAAGTCTGTATTGACTTGACAACAATAAAATAAACATGAAGTCCTTCGTTGCAGTTTTTCTCTTGATTGGCGCCGTTGTCGGTAATTCTAGTTGGAATCATTTAATATTCTTGAATTTAAATATATTTTTCAATAGCCCAACAAGTGCCCGCCGATATTGCTCAAGCTCGATTGGTGGCTGAGATTTTGGTGAAACGAGGTGAATTGCTGTTCGAGAACGCATGGCACCAAGTTGAGCAGCTCCGCAATTCTGGTCACGGTCACTTGTTGGCTGCTTACGAGAATGAGGCCGCCTTGGTTGAGGCTTTGACTGTGGACTTGAAGATTCAAATCCATGAATTGAACAAAACTCACGAGGTTCACCACTTGCACGTTGTTGAGGAGGAGCTGCTCCACCGAGAGAATCGATTGGCCGAAGAGATGGCCATCATCAAGGCAGTCCAGAACAACAACCAACCAAGAAATCAAACCAGCGTTCAATTGATTGCCAAAGGCGAGGAATTGATCAAGAAAGCCCAAGAAGTGATTGCCAAATTGTCGCACACTCGAGAGGCTCACGCCATTGAGGCTGAAATGTTCCAAATTGAAGACCTGATCAAGGCCATCAAAGAGAAGCCAAACTCACCAGATCTGAAGAACGAAGAACAACAATTGGCCCGACACGAACAGACCATCGAACAACTGCTTGCCCGACTCAAAGCAGCAGGACACTAAATAGTGACTGTGTTATATAGTGAATACTTTTAATATAAATAATAAATAAAATGGTCAAGTTGTATTTTTAAACGTTAATTCAATGTATTTGTAAATTTACCCAAACTATCTAACAAATTAGTAAATTCGGTAATCTAAAGATGGCGCAAGGGGTTATTGTTTCAAATGTAACTTATAAGTTATAAGTGATTTAAATTTGATTTTCTGATAACAAACCAATTTAAAGCACATAACAACTATGGCCATCTATAGATTTCAGAAAGCACTACCTCTGCACTATATCATAATGAAAGGTCCATTTTGACTTTTAATTCAATTGAATAATCAAATTGGACATTTTCTCCGTGGAGTTAATTTCAATTATTTGAAATCTCGTACTAAAACATAGTAAAATTAGTTCGTTTGAATGCAATGTCAAAGTTGCTTTCAAGTTTTGACCAACTCATATCAAACCGGATCAGGACTTTGTACCTGCTGTCGTGAGAATATCATCCAAAATGGGCCATCTGTTGTTGATTGTGCTTTAATTAATATATTTGTGTCTTATTTAATCAATCAAGGTTGAAGATATACCCACTGTCACACATACTTTCATTGATGACGATTATTAATAGTCCTTTCTCATAATAGTGACAATCTTAGTTCTAACTGTCCTATTATGGGTGTTCTCATAGAATTATGTACCCACAAATCACGGATGCCTCCTTGGACAAAGGTTCGCCAATTGATTTATTGATTTCAAAGTCTAAGGATTTATAAAAGGAAGGGTCTACTCTAGTTGTGTTTGTTAAGTAACTTATATTGTCTACTTTACTACTCAACACCGAAACAACACCTCAGTCTACCAGAATGCAATTCCTGTACGCTTTCGCTGCCCTCCTTTGCGTTGGTGCTGTTGCTGGTATGTCTCTGCGAAAGAATCAATTATTAGTTTACTAATTCGGTCATTTCTTATTGTAGCCCAAAACACAACCACCGCCCCAGCCCAGGCTCACCCAAACCAAGCACTCATTGACCGATTGCTCAAGAACGGTGAGACTCTCCTGTCCCACGCCCGAGAGTTGGTCGGCGCATTGGTTCAACAAAACAAGGGTCATTTGGTTCAAGCCATCGAGCACGAACTCATCTTTGTTGAAGCTTTGGTCTTGGAGCTGCGCGACGCCTCCAAACACGTCACCAACCAAAACATCCACCAATTGCATGTCATCGAGGAGGAATTGTTGCACCGAGAGAACCGAGTTGCCGAAGAGTTGGAAATCATCATCACCCGAGTTGTGCCAAACACTCATGCCCCACAAACCGCCGCTGAGTTGATCGCTCGAGGTGAGAAATTGGTTGCCGATGCCCGAGCTGAGTTGAAAGTGTTGACCCACACCCGCGAGCACCGAACCATTGAGAACGAATTGTTCCAAGTGGAGCGATTGTTGGCCGGCGTGAAAGCAAACCCAACTGCCGCCTCCACATTGGCCGTCGAACAGTTGGCTCGACATGAGCAAACTTTGGCAGCTTTGCTTGCCCGAGCCAAGGCTCAACCCGCACTCTAAACTGATGATGATTTTGTGATAAACTAAATAAATAATTATACTTTTAATATTTCGTTTTGTTATATCTTATTTTGCTTGTCCTAAATGTGCCTCAATCTTTTTATTTGACAAACAAATACAAAAAAAATCCTGAGTGAGCATTTGGGCTGTTCTTTCCATCGGACTAACAAACAAGCTGTCAGACAACCAAAACCAAAAAGACCAGAAATAGTTACAAATCAAGATATTCAATCACTGTTGCACATTGTAAATGAAATTCTATAAATCGCCCTCATTCTGTATTTAGACAAAATTGGCCCCAAAGTAAACGAAACGACATTTGAAAGAATAAAATATCTAAACTTGTAATCCGGATTTAATTACCAGTGACCACCAGCAGCAGCAGCAACATTACAGCCACTCGAAGATAAATCCACATGTGAGAGTGACTGAAAGCAGACCACTTTGAGGTGACAAATGCATATGCAATATGCATGAGACAATGTGCCTTCAAGACGTTTTGCCAACATATGCGGATGGGAACTACTCGATGTGTTATCATTGCACACTCATTGATCGTTTTGTTTTAGAGTGCAATTGGCAGTAGGCACAACTTTGTGTGTTTCACAACCCAACAATGGCAATGGTGCACTTTAGAATGACACTGCTTCAGTAATCATTTAGATGTTATCAAGTTAAAGTTTCAAAATAATAACGAAATTAGACTAATTGTATTGCATAGGAATGGGATATATAAAGTATTGATTGCATTCAAACAATTTGGTTCACTTGTTGAAATCAAACTAAACCAAAACTAAATCCCAAAATGAAGTTCCTCATCGCCGTTGCTGCCATCTACATGGCTGGTCTTGTTGCCGGTAATTAGTTTTGTTTAATTTGAGACAATTTGAATGTTAATTTCATTTTATTTCATTTTCTAGCCCAACAACAACCCGTCAACCAAGGTCGTTTGGTTGCCGAAATCTTGGCCACCCGAGGTGAGGTTCTGGTGAACAACACCCGAGCCACCGTACAAAACCTGTACAAGGCTGGTCAAGGTCACTTGGCCTCCGCTGTTGAGCACCAAATTGTTTTGGTTGAAGCTTTGGTTGTTGACTTGAAGGCCCAGGTTGCCAATCTTTCCAAAACTCACGAAATCCACCATTTGCACGTGATCGAGGAGGAATTGTTGCAATTTGAAAACCGAATTTCTGAGGAGTTGTACATCATCACCCACATTGGTGACAACCATCATGAGCAACACCAAAACGGCTCGGACTCAACCACCGCCAAGGTGATTGCTCACGCCCAAAGTATCATCCACCAGGCCCAAGAAGTGCTGAAATCTCATCCACACTCAAGTGTGACTTCTGCTATCCAACACGAGGTCGCTGAGATTGAGAAGTTGGTCAAGGCCATCCAGGCTAACCCAAACCCAGCTCTGCTCCAACAAGAATCCCAACAATTGGCTCGACATGAACAAACTTTGGCCCAATTGGTGGAACGAGCAACCCGACACAGTCACCCAATCATTCCAGCCCCTCCAGCCACCCATTTTGGTCATCCAACCAAAGTCTAAACCTTAATTTGTAGTCATATGATCAAATAAATAAATTTAATAAATTAAATTAAATGTCCATGTAAAGAACTAATTCGAACCGGATACGCTTTTTCGTGGTTAGCAACACACACACTTTTCGTTGCAATATTTCAACATTTTTATTTTCGCTAAATTGAAGAATTGTTTTTGACAAACATGTTTTTGTTATAGTCAATTGCGACAGTGTCACTGACTCAGTGACCTTCAAAACAAGAATCAACCGAATCATTAAATTTTGGATCTTGAAAACACATTAATCATTAATTAATGATCGAAACTTTATTTAATTAAAAATTTAATGTTTTAATTTTAACTTTTAATATTATTTATTTATTAGCTAACAATTTAATTTTTGGCTTTGAAAGGCAAAGTTCAATAAATTTATTTATAAGGAATTATTGTTTCAAAAAAATCCTAGAGAATTCAATATGACGTTCATATTATACATTTTGGACAAAATATCCGCTATGCTTCTGCTCACGCCTTGGAAGCATTTTCAGCAGAGTCTGGACACAATGAAACAAATAAAAGAGAACAACAATCGTGAATCAATCAAATTCGTCCGTTTCAAAATCATTCTTCTACTCTACCATGCCCTCTACCAAGGCTACCTCGGCACTGTCAATTTGACTCAAACTGAACAACTCGTTTACTATGACATTTCATTTATGGTGATGCAAACTCATTTGATCAAGAAAATGTGGACTTCCCTGGCACTTTACGGTGCGCTCAGTTATTATTTGATATTCTTCAAAATGGACCTGCGAATTGTTCGACTGATTGATGGGTTGTTGTATGGGGGCGATGTCAAGTATTTTATTTTCAATGACTTGAAAGTGTTTAATTGGATTCGTAGTGTCTTCTGGAAGCTATCTCAGGTTTTCAAATTCTTCGTTATTGCAATGGGTAGGTTTTATTACTTGGATAATTTCATAATTCCAAGTTAAATTTTCATTATCTTATTTTACTATTCACAGTATTCCCTCTTTGTTACTATCAAACACTGTTCACCATTGAGCTGTGGCATCAACTTGAGTTGACAAGTTGGCAAGATTTCATTGTAAAGTTTGCCGCTTTCTGGATCAATTCAGCATTACACTTTAACATGCTGCTCACCTTCATGCACGTCACTCAGATCAGTTCGCTTGGTTCAAGTATTTTGATTGTTTACTTCTTGATTGCATTCAAACAGGCAACCCAGATATTGATTCGAACGCTCGCCCACTGGAATGGTGGAAATTACTTTTATTACTTCAGGCGGAAACATTCCCAGATTCTGCGTAGATTCTTCCTGGTGAACAAAACTGTTGGTTTGCTATTTGTTCTGTTTTTGATCGCTACCATTCCAATGAATGCTTACATGACTGCTTGGTTGATTCGTTACAGTGACACTATTTCATTGGATAGAGGGTTCTACGCCATTTGTGTCATAATTCAGCAAGTTATCGTCATATTCTATGTTCATTTCTTGTTGTCCAGCTTCACAAAGCACATTCACAGGCCGAGTAAGTGGTTGATCAACTTGATGGTTCATAAGGATAAGAAAATTGAAAATGCAAGAACTCGCCTCAAATTGGCAAACTCAATATTTGAACTTCACAACAACAATCGATATGGCTTCACGTATGGTTGGTTTGGGCTTATCACTGTTAACACGCTAGTCAAGGTTTGTTTGACAAAATTTTAAAGTCTTGATTAATTATTTTAATATTTTTAGTGTCTGGTTTATTACAGTAAATTCTTGTTAATTTCGTATAAATTACATAAAAAATCATAGATAAAAAATTTAAATTTATAAATTGCATTTAATATTGCAATTAATTAATCACATTTAGAAGCCAATATTGTATTTGTTATAAGTATTTTGCATCATAGTCAAAGTTTTAAGATAAAAATGAAAGCGTCGTTTGTTTGTGTTTGTTTGGGCAAAAGTCATTGAGTCAACCTTTGTATCGTATCAAAGTGATACGAAAGTGGAAAAACTCAAATAGATTTCATTCATGAAAGTTTGTTGTACCCAAAGTTAATGTTGTACGAATTATGTGATAAATGAGAAATAAAATCACTTAAGCACCAGTAGTGAATCTATTTTAAGACAAATACAAAATTGTTATTTAAAAATGAAGAAATTAACCGTTCTAGTAATTCCCATCGACGCAATTGGTCATACGAACGCTTGCGCTGGCACAACTCTGCCTTTGTTGAAACGCGGACATCGAATTGTGTTTGTACTTGAAGAAGCATTCAAAGGCAAACTGAAAAAACTTGGATTTGAAGAAGACATCTACAAATTGACAACCAATGACGATGACTCTAAAAATGGCAATTGGGCTAATGATTTACTCGCAACTGGCATTATTGGACCAGCTTCGGTAGAAGAGAAATACAAGAAAATCATTGAATTATTCAATTTGTCAGATTATGCTCTGAATAAAATGAAACAAACTGATGAACATGTGCGCAAATCGATTTCAGATTATCGACCTGACGCAATTATGATTGATTCGGGTTATTTACTTCCTTGTGTTTACTATTCGGGAATACCGTGGATAAATCACACAAGCATGACAGCCTTAACTCATGCATGTACCGAATCGGAAGATCTGCCACCTGCTTCATCAGGTATTTTTAGCTACTTATTAAAAATTATTAATATTTTAATATTAGGTTTTGCTTCTAATGCTGTTCGCGACAAACGTTGGCACAATTTTAAACAGTTGAACATTGATTCGAAATATTCAAAATATTTCCACGATTTTATTGAAACAATGGGATACAAACGATATCCCGAAAACAGAGTATTTCCACTTGAGAGTAACATCTTTACTCTGTACGCGTGTCCAGATGAGATCAACTATGGTTACATTCGAGTGAAAAATTGGTTTAATCTGGAAGTGTTCAATCGACATGAATTGTGCAATATTGAACCGATTAATTTAACAGATCTATTGCCGAGAGAATTTCTGAACGATTCATTAAATCAAGAATGGACTGGAAAATGGATTTACATTTCAATGGGAACACTTGGTTCAATAGATTTGGAATTGATGAAACGAATTATGGATGCAGCAAGTGAGACTAAACACAAGTTTGTTGTATCGAAAGGACCGCGATCGGATGAATATGATTTACCGGTGAATGCTTGGGGCGATGCTTACCTGCCTCAAACCAAACTTATCCCATCCATGGATTTAGTGATCACACATGGTGGCAACAATACTTTCACTGAGACATTCGCACTTGGCAAACCAATGATTGTGATGGCACTGTTTGGTGATCAGCATGACAATGCTCAACGCATTGATGAAACTGGTTTTGGTGTGAGGTTGGATCCGTACAGATTTGAAAAACAAAAAATGATTGATGCTATTGGGCAATTGGTGAACAATGATCAGCTCAATCAAAAACTGAAAGATGTTTCTCACAGAATTTTGTCTTCCAATAAACATGATGAACTGTGTGATCAGATTGAACGACTTTTGAGTAAGAATTAAAAGCTGTTAAGTTGGCGAATTGAAAATCAAATTAATAGAAATTAAAATTTAATCATTTAATTGAACTCGATTGGACGGATTAGTACATTATTTGCTTATTTGCCTGGAAGAACTGGTTGGAGTGGTTGGGATCGATGACCACTTCGGTGGCTTGCTCGTTCCAACAACTCTTGAAGAGTTCGTTCGTGTCGGGCCAATTGTTGTTCGTCAGCTCGCAAATCGGCACCAGTTGGCTTAGCCTGGATAGCCTTGATCAAGTCTTGGACGGCCTTGATTTCGTGTTCAACACCTCGAGCCTCTCGGCCTTGGATGTTGGGCAACTGAGTTTGGGCGTTCTTGACCAAAGCCTCACCTCGGGTCACCAATTGAGCGCCAGTGTCTCCTCGGTTTTGGTGGTTCTGGGCTTCTCGGGCAATTCGCAATTCATCGGAAATTTGGTTTTCCAAATGTAGCAAATCCTCTTCGATCACGTGAATGTGATGGGCCTGGTGCACCTTGGTCTTGTCAGCGAGTTGGGCCTTCAGGTCAATGACCAAAGCTTCGAGCAAAGTGATTTGATGTTCGAATGCGCCAGCCAAGTTTCCGTGTCCAGAGGCACGAAGTTCATCGAGGGCCTTTTTGGAAGAGGCCAAGAGAGCCTCACCTCGCTTCTCGAGGGACTCAGCGAGCACTCGGGCATCGTTGGATGGGGCTGGGGCGGCAGTTTGGGCTATATAATTTGAAATAATCGGTTAAATATTTTAAACAATTTATTAGCTTGTAATTACCGGCAACGGCGCCAATGAAAAGGAGGGCAACAGCGATGAATTTCATTTTGGATTTGGTTTTTTTGGTTAATCTTAGTCTGAATGTGACTGATGATGACTAGAACCAATTCTTAACAAGTTTATATACTATTTATGAACCAATGTGAGAGTTAAATCCGTTTTGACGTAATTCATTAATGATTTTTGCTCAACATGTTCCAGGATCTGACCTGTAAACTCTCTACCTCCTCATTGTAATGTTATCACTTAAATCTCAATTACGTGCAAATTTATTTGAATGTAACTTTAATAGCACTGCTATATTTTAATTAAGTGCTTCTGTGTAAAAGATGATATATTTTTGTACTAATACTCGATAGTCCATTTTGATAATCACATTTGCACTATATCAGCCCTTTTGTTTGCTTTCTGCACCAAACCGGATTATGAGAACATTGATCGTTCAAATCTATTAATTTTTGAATGAGTCATGTTATTTGTTTAATATTTACACATTCATTCGTTTGTGCGTTCACTGAATCTTCTCCGTAACCTTTTTCACCTCGTAATAGTCATGCAGTTAATCTTTTTTCAACTCACGATCATTTCCACTAAACTAAAGATACTAAAGTTGAGCGATACGCTAACGTATCCGTGGTCAAGGCCGGGGTCTTTCTTCGGTAAGGAAAACTACGATTATCCCATCTTTCAAACGTCCAGAACATAGACTATCAAATATCAGAACTACTTGCAACAGAGTAAATAACTCTTAAGTTATACGTTGGGGCCACTTCCAAGAAGCCTCTCAATGTGGCCATTTCAGCACAATCATCAGCGAACCATTCGTGATGCAAGGAAAACTCAGTTTAAGTTTGTAAAGTGAGATGAGTACCTCCAGTGCCGGCCCACGAGATCATCTCAAGGTAGGCAAAGTGTTCATTTACCGCTCTTAACCCTCAGTTTACCGCCTTTGGCATGAGCTAAATGGACCAGAAATCGTAAAAATTTTTTCCACAAATAATTTTACCGCTTCTGGAAGCGAAAAACAAGGTCACTCTTGCCTACCTTCGCCTACTGGCTGGGCTGGCACTGAGTACCTCACCAGTGAAAAACTTGTAGAACAATCTTTAGATGCTCAGTGTAAAAATTAAAAGCTGTTAAGTTGGTGAATTAAAAAATAAACAGAATTAAATAAATAGAAATTAAAATTTAATCATTTAATTGAACTTCATTAGATGGAATTGGAATACTATTTGGCTTATTTGCCTGGGAGGATTGGTTGGGTTCGATGACCACCTCGGTGGCTAGCTCGTTCCAACAACTCTTGAAGAGTTCGTTCGTGTCGGGCCAATTGTTGTTCGTCAGCTCGCAAATCGGCACCAGTTGGCTTAGCCTGGATAGCCTTGATCAGGTCCTGGACGGCCTTGATTTCGTGTTCAACACCTCGAGCCTCTCGGCCTTGGATGTTGGGCAACTGAGTTTGGGCGTTCTTGACCAAAGCCTCACCTCGGGTCACCAATTGAGCGCCAGTGTCTCCTCGGTTTTGGTGGTTCTGGGCTTCTCGGGCAATTCGCAATTCGTCGGAAATCTGGTTTTCCAAATGGAGCAAATCCTCTTCGATCACGTGAATGTGATGGGCCTGGTGGACCTTAGTCTTGTCAGCGAGTTGGGCCTTCAGGTCAATGACCAAAGCTTCGAGCAAAGTGATTTGGTGTTCGAATGCGCCAGCCAAGTTACCGTGTCCAGAGGCACGAAGTTCATCGAGGGCCTTCTTGGAAGTGGTCAACAGAGCCTCGCCTCGCTTCTCGAGGGACTCAGCGAGCACTCGGGCATCGTTGGATGGTGCTGGGGCAGCAGTTTGGGCTATATAATTTGAAATAATCGGTTAAATATTTTAAACAATTTATTAGCTTGTAATTACCGGCAACGGCGCCAATGAAAAGAAGGGCAACAGCAATGAATTTCATTTTAGATTTGGTTTTTTTTGTTTATCTTAGTCTAAATTTGACTTATGATGACTTGAACCAATTCCCAGCAAGTTTATATACTATTTATGAACCAAGGTGAACGATAAAGCCGTCTTGACGTAATTCATTAATGATTTTGTGTCTATATGTTCCAGGATCTGACCTGAAAACTCTCTACCTCCTTATTGTAATTTTATCGTTTATATCTCAATTGCGTACTGATTTATTTGAATGTAACTTTATTAACACTTATAATTTTTTAATTAAGTGCTTCTGTGTAAATGATCGTATATTTTTGCACTAATACTCGATAGTCCAGTTTTATAATCACATTTGCGCTATATCAGACCTATTGTTAGCTTTCTATACCAAAACCGGATTCGGAGTACATCAATCGTTCAAATTTTTAATTTTTAAATGAGTCATTCTATTGGCTTAACATTTACACTTTCATTCATTTGTGCGTTCACTGAATCTTCACGGTGACCGTTTTCACCTCGCAATAGTCATGCAGTCCATCCTCTCCCAATTCACGACCATTTCCACTGTGTTTGAATCCACCAAATGGCGTCTGTGCCACCGTGGCATCGTAACAGTTGACCCATACGGAACCAGCCTGTACTGAGGCAGCAAACTTGAGTGCCTGGTTAATGTCTTTGGTTAGAATTCCCGCAGCTAAACCGTACAGAGTGTTGTTGCATCGGTCAATCACTTCTTGCAGGGTTTTATATTTCAATATCGATTGCACTGGACCAAAGATCTCCTCTTTAGCAATTCTCATTTTGTCGGTCACATCGGCGAACACTGTCGGTTCGATAAAGTAGCCTTTTCTCTTTACCCTACGTCCCCCTGTCAATACTCGAGCGCCTTCCTTTCTGCCACTCTCAATGAAGTCGAGAATCTTTGCAGTCTGAATGGCGTCAATCTGTGGACCATGAGTTGTATTTGGCTCGAATGGACAGCCAATCACCTTCTTTTGTGCCACAAGAGCGGCCTGTTTGACAAACTCTTCATAGATGGATTCGTGCACATAGGTTCGAGTGCCCGCACAGCAAGATTGTCCCATATTTTCAAAACAGGCGCCATGTGCAATTTGAGCCGCTTCAGATATGTCAACACTTTCAGTGACCACCAATGGAGATTTGCCTCCCAGATCGAGAGTGACGCGTTTCAATGTCTTACTGGCGGCCTTAGAGATTAGCTTGCCAATCTCTGTGGAGCCAGTGAAAGCAATTTTGTCCACATTCGGGTGAGCCACCAGTGAGGCGCCTGCAGTACGACCGAAGCCTGGCACGATGTTGATCACTCCAGGTGGGAAACCAGCCTCAACCACCAAGTTGGCCATGTAAAGTGCACTTAGCTGTATTGAAACATTATTCGAAGTGAACACAATGAAGCTAAAGGAAGCCTTACCGGAGTCTGTTCAGCAGGCTTCAACACGATCGTATTGCCAGCGGCAAGTGCAGGACCCCACTTCCAGGCCAACATCATTGCAGGATAATTCCATGGAATTATCTGTGCACACACACCGACTGGTTCGATTCGGGTAAAGCTAAATACGCCCCCGTCAGCGGGAATAGTCTTTCCGTGTATCTTGTCAGTCCAACCAGCGTAGTACCGCAGTGTAGCCACCACACAGTCAATGTCGATCTCTGCCTGGGCCAGTGGCTTTCCATTGTCAGTTGCCTCCAAGTCTGCGAGATATCGTTTCTCCAACTCAATCAGTTCGGCCAATCGGTTAATCAGACGACCGCGAGCTGAAGCATCAAGTGAACGCCACTTGGAGCCAAGCTTGAAAGCTTCTTGGGCTGCATAGACAGCTTTGTCCACGTCTGCCTGTAAATTTTAATTCAAATGATGACAAAGCAATTCGAGTACAAATCTAATTCGAAGTCATCCAATCATACCTTGTCACCTGCTTGAACATCGGCAATCTTTTCCTCTGTGGTCGGATTGATCACTGGAAATGTCTCGCCACTGACTGAGTTGTGCCACTCATTGTTGATGAAGATCTATGGTAAACCAACAAAAATAACCATCATAGTGAAAGTGCATTGGTCAATTGACATTGTTAACAAGGGCGAAATGTAAGACGAACCTTGGTAAATTTAATTTCAACTTTAGCCATAATATCAGATGTGACGGTGTCAATTTGGTGAATTCGCTTCAAAACAAGTCATTCTCTAAAGGTGACACAAGTTGTAGTTTATATACAAAAATTGAAAACTAAAAACTCGATTCGAGCAGAAAAATTTGCATTGAACCAGTGTAGAAATCTATCTTTTCAGTTTTGCTTGTTCTGGTGCCTCATCAGTCTGCCGCCACATTTGGCGATTAAGCAATTTCGAATTGTGGTGAGATACTGGAGCCGTGTTCAACAACGAGATAAAAATGAATACAAGAGAGGTTCGTTTATCTTTGACTTTCGATTGATTTGGGCTTCTCAAAGGAATTTTGCCAGTAACTACGCTTACAATCAATTACATCATATGCTCATCGAATGACATAAAATAGAACAACATTTTTTATGGCGAGGATTTTGTTCGCATGGTGGTTGAAACCAAAATCTTATGTATCTTGCGAAATTATGCTAATCGGAGGTCATCGATGGCCCTTTTGTCAATGTTGAGCATTCATTAGTGATCTGAGATCACTGATCTCTATTTGCGTGAGCAGAACATTAACAGAACATTATTAGATATTTATCTCGCTGTAATCAATTGGCATGTGCAAATGTGTTTGTGGCTGTAAGTACGTCACATTATTTATTTCCATGTACATACATACACAGTTGCTTTATCCAGTAACAAAAGTCACGATATAGAAGCGGTAATTATTATTATTTCAAATTTTTTCGGCACATCATTGATGCATGATATGAATGGACATTACATAATGTTAACAATAATACTCACATAATACAATCAGTAATGTAATCAAAGTAACAGATGCGGTATGAGCGTTCAATAATATTGGCTACACAATGCAAATGCATATTAATTCAAGATTTGGTGAGAATAATAATTTTAATTAGCATAAACTTATGCTTGCTAATTCTTCTTGCTTTTTGGTGAGTTTGACGATTTTGGATCCTTGGTTCTCACCGATGCGATTGAGGTGGAACGAAGCAGGGGAGTGTCTTTGGCTTTGAGGGTTGAGTTGACTTGCGATGGTGGACCTAGTACCTTGGAGGTCAACAGGCTTTCGGGTTGTCCGACTGTGGATTGTCCCGTGGTTTTGCGTTCTCCTTGAGGGCTGTGTCCAAAGAGCTTTTGGGCCTCGCGGGTAAAATCTGGAATCTCCACACTGCGCGGTTTGACACGATGCGATTCAGCTGGTACTTGAGTCTTGTGACTGCTAGTAGCCACGCCTACCTTGACCTTATCTAAAATAGAAAATCCAATAATTCGAATATTGCAAGTGATCATGATTTTACTTACCAGTAACGACCGAGGAAGTAGGTCCGGTGTTGCTTGAAGGTAACATTGAGGGAGGAGGGAGTGGTTGTACTCTTAGGCTCTTAGGCTTTACTTCACTAAGAGGCGTGGTCGAGGTTGGTCCAACCATACTGGGCATCATCGAAGGTGGTGCCATGTGCTTCCTATTGGGGTTTGCTTCCTCAAGGTTGAATATCATTTTTGCGAAAGCCACAGGATCAACTGGCTCTGTCTTGGATACCATAGAGGAGGTGACTCTGGATGTGGATTCTAGGGACTGTCCACTGTTGTCATAAGGGGTTGGAACGTATTTGATCGAAAACGTAGAGTGCAAGGAAGCTTTTGGCCTGAGGTGCTTTGATTGTGGGACTGTGGTCCATGGAGCCTGGGTCTTTTGAGCCTTGTGGATGTAACTTGAAGATAACCTGGTAGCAGAGGTGCCATTCTCAGAGTCAATAGGAGACAAGCTAAGTCCAGGATTAGTTCCGGGAGTATTCGCGGGTCTGTGACTACTTTTAGGCTTCTCGACCGCTGAGTTCGTGAAACCAGTGGACGTCCCCTTGGTGCTCGACTTGGAATTCGGTGAACTGCTACCGTGAGTACTCTTTCTAGAAGCCAAGGATACCACGTTCTTGCTTCTGGTCTTGGGCCTTCGCTTGTAGAGCCAGACGCCCAGAGATCCTAAGAGTACAAATACGACTACTAAAATAATGATTAGTATTCCAAGTGGGAAACCAGCTTCGATGGGCATGGTCGCGTCTTGGACGTCTTGGTCAGTGCTCGAACTGTTTACAGGATCTTGGTCGATGAAAGAGGTTTCTTCTAGTTGTGGTATAGTTGAGGACTGAACCACGCGCCAAAGGAACGAGCCATGCAGAAACCAGAGTAGCAAGAGAGGAGGAGGAAACCATTGAATCCAGGTTAGAGATACCATGGAGAAGGGGAGACTTTGGGCGCACGAAAATAAAAAGATCGAATAACCACAAAAATGCTCAAAAGATTGTGAAAAGAAACGCGTTTTAACAAACAAAAATGTTCTAAATGTTTGTTGAAATATGAAATTAAAATCATTTAAATCTCACAGGTTGAAAATCTGCATAACATTCGAGTGCTGCACTCTTATTCGTTCAGTCTATTTGGTAACTATCGAATTACTATTTTGTCTATCCAATCAAAACAGATCACATTCTTTCTGTATTGTCAAGGATTGTAATGTCTACAAATATAGAAAAATCAATTTCCGAACGATAAAATTCCAATAAAATAAACAAAAGTTTATAATTTCTTAGAAATTGATTAAAATTACAGCAGTCCATTATGCATTCTAATATAATATATTCTTGCTAAACCCATTTGGCCAAATCATTAATCGAGTATTCCAAAATGCAATGTCTCTTTTTCAATTTTGGATGCACCTCTCGATTTTTTGTTTGCATCCAATATTTTATTTTATTTTACATATCTAAAATCTTTGATATACACGGCGGTGAATATATACTGCTCGCAGCAAATTCTATTATTAGTAAGAATGCAGTATTCTAGATGTCTCTCAAGTCTCAATTCTTTCTAAATTCTCTCAATTCTCACATGAATGTTCATTTTGTTGTTGTTTCTATATATCGGGTGTGAACGACTTTCAAGTTACCCTTAGCACGAGGGTGAACTCTCGATTTGATCCTCAACCGAGCTGCGACTCTGTATCCCCTACTTAGTGTCATCACTCGAACGGAGTGAACGGTCGCTGGTGCTATATAGCGCCACAACCTCGTTTGCCATCTGCTCATTCGCTCAATGTGTGTTTGTATGTTGTGTGTGTGCGGTATTTACTGATTTACACAGTAATTCCATTATGCCAGACCAATGTCCATTTACACCCTTACTAGCAAAGTCAAAGATCAGACATTTTTGATTATAGACAGCACAGTCCAACAACATGCCGTCATGATCAAACCGATGATGCCTATTTTTGAAAGGTGAGTCTTGTTGCTTAATATAAATTGATTTAATAATAATTTTGACATGATTTTCAATTTATTAGTAGCAATGTCACGACTCAAGGAGAGTCATGGAATAGTGAGTGTAATTCTACATTTGTTCAACATTACTAATCAATGTTTTTTATTAGTTGAAAAATTTCTAATCAAACAGAAATTCATCAAAACACGCGATGACCTCGCCGTGACAATGTTCTTCTTCCTCTTTGTGCTACTACCACTGACTGTCTTCATAATACTGATCATAATATTTCGCATTTTTTACTATTTTTATGTGAAAAAATTCGGAAACAAGTGCTTAGGCGAAGATATGGATGTGGAGCTGAATGAAGACGAGGAATTCAAGGAACAACAAGCCGAAATGGAGATTGCAAGAATACAGGCCGAGGCGGCACGGATGCAAATATCGCTGCCAGAATCGCTGAGAAGTTCATTCGACTGATTGGTGACTAACCCTCCTAGTGATATTCTATTTATATATGTTCAAATTTGAGTGATCTAGTGATGTTTTTGTATGCATTTACACACACACACCAAATAGCTTAATGTATTCACTTTTGGATTTGTATTACGAATTTTTACACCCAATTGCATTTATATATTTACACTATTTAAGTATTAATTAATTAATTGATTAAAGTTTAACTTTTTGCATATTTGCGTGCTATTGATTGTAATTGCCCTGCAGCCATCGACCTCTGCTTTGATTTGACCCAAAGTTTGTGTTTTTTGTGGAACATGCTCACTGCCCTACCCCAATGTGCAATGCAATGCATTCAACCGAATATATTCCCCACATTGCCTCTGTTTATTTCGATCCATTTGGCGCGGTTTCCTTTTGGTTTTGGCAAAACTACGTACTATATGATGCGTCGTCGTCACTCGTCCCGGGTTTGCATCGACTCACTCTGGGAAACATCTCAAGGGAATGCGCTATTGAGCCAAACCAAATGTCCACAAAGCATCGCATGAAAAAAGCTCAAAGCATTAAAGATGAATGAATTCAAGGAAAACATCACTGAACTGTACCATTTTCTGGTCGAACGTAAGTAGATCCCTGATGATGATAATGATTAATTCATTAATAATTAACATTCGTAATTATATCTTCATTTCGAAAAATCAAATAGCAAATCACCAAAATGACTGTGAAAACAGCAGTTGGATCGACGAGATTCAACACTACATCATACTGCTGATTGTGTCCATTTTCGATTACTGTGCTTTCACTGTTTCCTTTGTGGTGTTGAGTCACTTTCTGATACAGATGGACATGCTTTTTCTTGAGTTTGTAAATGCGCTCATTTTTGAATTTATTTATTATTAATTTTGCGTGTGTGATCTTTTAAAACTAATTTTGGAAACAACTTATATATATTCTTTTACGTTTGCCTTTAACACTTGATATTTTTTCGCTCTCATCAATTTTTCAACAAATCAAATCAGTTCTGAAACAAATAAAAATCGATTATTTAAATTTTAATGTTTTAAACATAATTAAAATTTTTATTTTAAATCCAAGTATTATTTTGTTAATTATTAATGAATTCAATTGTTTTAATTTTTAATTTTATGAAATAAATTTTGTACATTTTAATAAAACATCCTTTTCCGAGAAAAATGGTTTAAAATTGGTTGCTAAGGCAATCCACTAGTACACACACACATCGTGTACTCTATATATCCATTATTTACGAGAGAGCTTTATAAAGAGCGACTCAAAGGTGTCTTTCTGTGTTATTCGATTTAACAACCAAGAAGATGTAAACAGTGAGAGAGTGCTGAGTTAGAGCTTTGTGTCTGACTTGAATATGTCTTTACTTTGTGAATTGCAAACAACATTTTGCTCAATTTGCCGAAAAAATTGATGCAATTTTAATCCAATTTCAATTCTGTGAATAATTCACTAAAATATTCGATTCGAGAGAATTTCACGGAAAAGTAAATTACAAAATTCTCAAAATGACTGCTCGTAAGAAAAAGCCTGTTTGTAAGTCTTAATGTGTTTTGTATGTTTTTTCCTGTAATTTAATTTAATTTTAAAAGCTAAAGCTAAAAAGCAAATAGCCCCAGTTCTTGCTGAAGAGCCATTAGTAACTAATGAAAAAGCATTGAAGACAAAAATTGCCGAAATCACAATCTACTTGATCAATCTCTATCTGTTTTTGACTCTAATGAATGAAATTTATAAATACTATTTCTTTAAATCTGACTGTTTGTAGATTTTTCATATTTGATTTTTTTCAATAAAAAAATTTAAAAGCTTTTATTAGTTTTGTTTAAGATAGAATATTTTAAACATATTATATTTACTTAACTAATACGATCTAATGCAAACACAGAAATGCTTTTAATGCATTTTAATTTGTTTGAGAATTTTAAATTTTGTTCACAAGTTTATGTAAATATTGCTTTATTGAAACATGTGTGTGTGTTTGAAGAATAATAAATGTTTTGGAAGAAATCAAATATTCAATGGAAAGTTTTTGAATTGAATTTTAAAATTTTTGTCCTTTGATTTTGTGTTGAATACAGTCGTCTAGAGTTTGTTTGCTAGCATCCCCAAGTTTGCTATATGTGTCTGTCTGTGAATTTGTTGAGTTCGAATGCATATGCGTGAAGCATGCTTCTTCTTCTTCTTGCTGGTACTTGAACCAGGCCCCTGATGTCAATCTACACTAGTTCCACTACTTTTGGTCATTCTGTCTGTATTCGAGTGCTTTTACAAACAAATCTCTTTTTCCCAGTAAATGCATTAGTGAAATTAAAGTTTTTTCTTGTTGTTTCAGTTCACACTGTAGAAAGGTTTGTCTGTGTGTGTGTGTTTTGTACATTCAGACGCAATCTCATTGCATTTTGTTTTTACATACCGCCTTGATGTCTCCATCGTTGGCCGCTATATCAAAGTTATACTGGTCTACTGTTCTACTATTCACATGGATGCTATCTCTCTCACGATGTTTTCTCTCTTGAATGAATCGATATTCTCCATACCTCAAAGCGAGTACGAGCTTGCACAAATTCAGAACTCAATTTACTCTCGTCGATTCAGTTAGTGTTTTGAACTGTTGGAATATTTGGGAAATGGTATTCTCCAATACTCGACGCTAAGTTGATTTATTATTATTCCATCAGACATGTCACTCTCATGGAAGTTGCTAATTTCGATTGTGTCACTGTGGTTTTGCTCATCAATCAAGGAGGCGTCCACTCGTGGACTAGTTGCCAGTGTCTACAAAGGTATGATTGATTTAAAATATAAACTTTAAAGTATAGCAAAAAAATGCCTTTGCAGGGGTGCCGCAGAATGAAAAGGGCAAATCATTTATGGACTCAAACTTGAGTTCATTCTGGACTTATTTGACAATTGCGCTGGCTGTGCTTTCGCCCATTATTGTTTTTGTATTATTCATTGGTTGTGTCTTTATGATGGATTGGTGCTGTGGCATCTATGGCTACGGCGCTGGTGTGGTTGTCAACGCCGGTAAGGCGATATATCACTGGGTTGTGAATATATTTACATTCAAGTCTAGTTCCGTCAATAAGACAATCCATATACCGGAACCAATCAGCATTCTGAATTCTCCAAATTCCGCATAGAACTCTCATAATAATCTCAATTATTTCCTCACAATTCCCAATTCGTGTTTTGCTCTCCTGCCTTACCCCACTTTATTATTCCGTATAGGATCCTAATGTTGCGACACTAAAATACGCTCAAATAACACCCACAAGAATCATGTTTCAATGAAAGAAAAAAAAGTTGTATTTTATTAAAACTATGTGACGCTTCATGTGTGTGAACATACGGCCCATTTCCTATTGTCCCAGTTGTTTGTACTCTATTTTTTATATTAAATTATTTATCGATTGTTTGCACAAAAATATAATTCACAATGTGTTATATATTTCCTATTCTTATAATCTAATGCTTTCCAATAAAATAAAATATATTTTCAAACTCTGACATCAAAAGTTACTTTTTAATATGAAATGCAAAAGAATCCAAAAGCCTCTAGCTTAGTTGAATAATCCATTGTCAAGTAGGTCGAATGTATCTGAGTCCATATGTGAGTCCCTGTGGATCATTTCCGATTTGTTGAATATAGATTGATCCGACGGAAGCAAGTGACTTTCGTGTAAGTCGGTGCTCCACTAGAACATTTTGAGTACTCCGCTTTCCTTATCAATGGATTTACAAGTTTATTCATTCAGAAAGATTAACTCTGGTCGTATCTGAAGGCTTATTTATTATTTGACATATTCTCAAACATATAAAACTAGGCTTGTTATCAGTTATAAGTCTGCTTTGCTACCTCTGGGAGAATGGTTATGTTACTGACAATGTGAGATAATGAATGCAAAAAGCAAACTTCATTTATGAGACAGGGCTTTTTTGAGTAATCTTGTTTTCAGTACATTTCTAAGCATAATTTAAATCCTCCAACAAAATTTCCTGACTAGACTACTTATTATTACTACTCTAAAAAATGTCTCCTAAAAACAGTGTAACGCAATTTAGTATTTTTCCGTTTTAAAGTTTGTTTGCTTAAAGTTTAAAATATCCAGTCTCTTATATTAATGCATCTAGACTTTGGCATTAAGTCTTCTACAGTGCTTATTAAAAAAAATATGAAACCAAAAAAGTAAATTTATTTTAAATTTGCTTGTATCAAATTAAAAATATTTTGAAAACATCTAAGTACGATTAGAATCCTGAATGGAAGTTTTTAAAGTACGACGTATGAAGTGAATTCATACAATTTATTTTGATTGCATTTGCTATAAATAAATTAAAGGCAATTAGTTTGAAATTGAGTGACCATTTTAGTCCTGAATTCTATCATCAATTATTGCAAGAAAAACTTCCATACTCGCTAACTAATATCCTCGTGACACTTTGACGCACATTTATAAATCTACAGGAACTAGGTAACTCGTAGTTGAAGGTGTACTTTTGACCATTAACTAATGGACATTTGACAGTAATTGCTTTCTACTCCTGGGAATGGAATGTCCACCTTTGCAAATTAGCCTGTCAACTTATACGCTTTCGGAGTCTAAGAGAGGTTAAATCGACCGAGAATTTTAACAACTTTCCTCTGTGAATAAATCGAGGCGGTACATTTGGCGACATTCGATTTATTTATTTTCAAAAATCAAATACTCAAATCATTAAAATAATTTCAAGAAAAGCATTTTAACCTACAAATGTTAGTGAATTTAATCAATAAATGTCATGATTTTATCACCTGGCCGGATGTCAACTAATGAAGTCATTTGCAAAATATATTTTTATTACTAAAAGTTAATTTGGGTTAGTACAATTCAAAAATAGCTTATTCCACACAGAATAGTACCAGTTTTTAATCACTCTAGTTCACTAGTGCAAACCAGAATGTAATGTTTGTTGTTTCCACTCGTTCCATTTTCTTGTCCAAGTCCACTTATCTTTAATGATAGTATAAAGTTGGTCATAAGTGCGTCCGTGCTCAGTTTTAGTGCCATAAACCAAGAAAAGAATTTGCCTATTTCCTCCCGGAATTTATTGCACTTAGGTTTGCACTAAAAAGATTTATGGAATGCACCCAATTTCCTTTAGTTCTACCCACGCCTAAAAATTCAATCACCTTTGAATGGATCTATTTATTGAGGCAAACACAAAATTTGCTTATAAAATTACACTACTAGAATAATTTGCATTTATTAAATTTACGGAATAAATCGATTTAAATTCGGATTTAGTCCTTCACTTCTCCGTTGATGGTCACACAGCCAATGAGACCTTGCTCGCCAACCAATTTGGCAGTAACACTCGATTTGATAGTAGGCAGAATGGTCGGAATGTTTAGGTCATAAGAGAATGTGTACTTCTGTCCCTTCACCAGTGGACACTTGACGTGATTGCAGCCATTGCTCTCCACACCCGGGAATGGCACCTCGAGGCTGTTCACCTTGCCAGTTATTTTAATTTCCACAGTCTTTGAGTCCTGGTTTGCAACAAAGTCGGCCACCAATTTCAATGGTTTTCCCTTGTGAATCACACAAAAATCCCCAGAGCAACCGGAAACGTCCAATTTAGCCACTTCGTTGTGACCTAAAATATTTGACAGCAAAAAAATATTATTTAAAAACTTTTCAATTTGACAATATCAACTTTCACGTACCACAGTCAGTAAACTTGACTTCATTAGCTGCCGCAACAGCAAAAAGTACAGCAAGGCAGACAAATTTCAACATTTTTTGTTTGGTTGAATTTTATTTTGCTTGTGGCTAAAGTAAAAGTTTAAGTTTTCGATGAAGTGAGCTGATGTTTTTTCCCTAATGAAGGCTTAGTTTATATACTTCTCGAAAGTATGGCCTAAATTTATGTTTACAAATTGGACCAATTACTATCTCATTATCAAGGGTATTTTTCGGTCCAGAAACCGGAGATAATTTTCAAAGTGCATTTTGCAGTTTCGGAGAACCGACTGTCCTTACTGTGACTTAAAATGTTTAAAAAGTCATTTTGATTAGATTTTTTTGTCACAAGCATATCAAAAGATATAATTGCGATATAATTGGAAAAACACCTTACACATTGATTAGTCCGCTAATCATTAAAATCATTACTCTGATCCAAACAATATTTCAAGAGTTCAAAAATTTAAATCAATAAATTCATAAAAATGCATTTATATTTTTGAATTTTTGAATTTAATTTTAAATTTTACTGTAAATTAAAGTTAATAATTAGAAAGTTGAATTTTTCTTAGTAACAAGTTTATTAATTAAAATGCAATTATTATTTCTTATTATTATAAAAGTAAATGTAAACTTAAGAAATGAATGCAGCTAATGAACTTTTAAAAATGCAAATCATTCATTTTCTTGTAACAAAAATCGCTAAAAATGCTTGAAATTATAACAAAATTATTTAAAGATTTGCGTTTCTATACTTTGTTTTTGGATAAGATTGAACAAATTGTTGTGTTCAGAGATGTGAATGTTGCACTAGGCGTCTATCTAAAAATTGTTTTATTAATTTACACCTATTTTCATGTTTTCCTCATGATGCTTTACCCACTGTCGCCATTTCAACGATTTGTCCATGTGGATGTAGTTTATTTTGTTTTCAAAAGAACTGATTTCTACATCATTTTGCAATCAATCAGTGGTTTCTTCATTCCTCTGACTTATTATATTTATTTTGGCATTAACGAAAAACTGCTAAAATTATTGAAAGAAATGCTTTTTGTTGGAAAGTTAAACAGACACAAATTCTACATTTACGAACACTACCGCGGAATGCATGTGAAAAGAGTTGTTTATTATACTGCGTGGGCCATTCAATTGTTCTTTGCTCTCATTCTGATTGTGTTTAGTAAGTTTCTATATTATTAATAATTATTTTTTAATCGTTTTTTAATAGAAAGTTTAATTTTAAAATTTCATTACAATTTTATTTGTGAAACAATTCGATTTCAAAATGAATTATTTGGTAATTCAATCACTGGTTATGTTCAATATTTAGTTCATTGGACGAATTTGTTGATGTTTGATTTTGTTTGGTGCATCTATGCGGACATTACCGTGTTGGTTGGTTGCATTGGAGTGATTGCACTCACTTCGCTGTACATTCGAACTATACAAAATTCACAACTTTTAATGCGGGCATTCACCACCGATCGCTGGTCAATTGTGAGCAAATTTATTGAGAATGATCTACAAACCTTTCGAATGATTCTACTAGCAAATAGACCATTTGGCAATTTGTTGTTTACTTTCATCTTTTTTGCCTGTCCCTTCAATGCGTACGTTCTCATGTCAAGTGTAATTCGAAAGGCAACCCAATCGGAGATGACATTCATATTGTGCATTTTAATAACTCAAATGTTTGGCATTTTTGTGGCTCACTTGTGTTTGGCAATGTTCACAGGAAAGCTCTATCATTCGGGCACTATTTTACACAAATTGATGGTTCACAAACAATGCAAGATTGGCAACTTTCGAGTTCGCCTTCGAATGGTCAACACAATAATGCGCTTAAGTGTAAATAAAAAATCCGGAATCTCCTATGGATGCATTGCCTTGGTTACAATTCAAACATTTGCAAAGGTATTTAGAAGATTATTTTTAATCTTAACAGCATGTTTTTGTTTTTATCCTAAAAGTGTTTGCTATTTTACGGGGAGTTTTTGTTGTATTTCTATAAATTTATTAAAAATCATGTTTATATTTAATCGAGCGAACGAGAGAACAAATGGAATGAATCAAGTGAGAGAGTGATGGAAGCCTTTTGACTTGACTTCGATTTTCTCGCCAATGCAGTTCAGCGCTATATATACACAAAGTACATTCGGGCGCTAAAACCCCAAAATCTCAAGAACGACCTAACTAAAAAAAATCAATTTGTAATTTGATCAGATCTATGTAGAAAATTTCATGCTAGGTGAAAGCAAAAGTTTCTGTTATTTTTGCCATTTCAGTGTACTGTCATAATAATACAAACAAGCAAATTGAACTGTGAGGATACTGTGAGTGTCTGTGATTGGTAACTCTGCCTGCATAACTCAAAATAAGGTATCAAATATCATCCTAGCACACTTTAGGAAAGAAAGAATAAGGATAGAATACAGGAAGAGAGTTCACGGAAAGTGACCTTTAATTCGGTGAGAGACTGTTTAAGAAGTAACAATATTCATTTAACATTGATCGCACACTGGAGTAAGTTAAATTAGAACACTGTAGAAAGTTCCTAGTATTTAAATTATTTTGAAATTTAAATTTTTGAGTATCCTTAAAACATTAATTTTGTCTCCGGCTGACAAGAAATGTTCTCTTTAAAATTACTGTACCAATTTTATATTTTAAAATTCACAATTAGAAGTTAAAGGTTTTAAAACATTAATGATTAGACATATATTTCAAATGTTAAATTATAAATTTACATTCTTACGAAAAATTATTATTCTGTCCAATTTCGTAACCGAATTTAAACATTTAAATTACACACTGACAACGTTGATTTTGAAATAAAATTTAAAATTCCTAATTACTTTGAAATGTAATTATTCATTTTAAAATTAAATAAATTCATATTATTCGACAAGCTATTCAAAGTTTAATTTTGAACTGCCTTCATAGTGAAAATGTCTATGCAAAATATGAATCGGTTAATCTCGTCCACAAATGTTCAGAACAGATGTCAAAACTATTTTCACAATTATCTCGAAAAAATCTATCAAAAAGTTTTGTACAAAAATGTCAAAATTATTTGCTTGATATATTTAGAAGTTCTCATTTTGGTTTATGTCAATTTGCATTTGTCCTATTTGATGCTGTCCAAACACACAGACTATGCTCGCTTTGTACATTGTGACATTCTGTACATTGTTTTCAATGAGTCTTCCAACACAGTCATTTTCGCCATGAATGGCTTTTTCATACTGATGACTTTATACAAGGACTACGTCAATGTCAACTTGTCAATGCTCGCATTGGTCAAACAAATATTGACCAAACAAACTGCCATCTTCATTAGTAGCCGATATCATGGTCGTTCAGTTGCACAAGTGATGCAACATTTGGCTTGGAGTTTTCATTTTGCACTGCAAGTTATTTTGTCAATGTTCAGTAAGTTTATCTGTTATTTTATGTTTTATCTTTTAAATCATATATTCAGAAATGTCCCTTCTTGGTATGGATTTTGGAGTCATATTGCAAACATATCACTTGCGCGATCATTTATTTTATTCGCCAATTGGCTACCTTGAATACAGCTTCCATGCGATCAATTTATTGTTATTCAATTTGGCCTGGATTTCCTATGCCAATGCTTGTGTCTTGTTTGGCTCGATTGGTCTGACTGTGCTCATGTACCTGTACATTCGTACAGTACAAAACTTGGAATTGCTTTCCATTTTATTATATAGAAACTTCAATTGGTCTCTGGTGGATCGATTTATTCGAAACGACAATGAAACATTTAAAATGCTGTTCAATGCAAATCGAACATTTGGCGATACCTTTCTGGTGTACATCATGATTACAACACCAGTCAATTCATATTATCTGATGAATGTTTTTCTTGGAAAAGCTCAAGGCTGGGAAATGATGTTTAACATTTCGGTTGTTATTCCTCAAATGTACTGTATATTTGCGATTCATTTATCGCTTGGTTATTTCACTAAAAAGCTGTATCAATCCCCAAAGATACTGCTCAATTTGATGACACACAAGCAGTTCATGATTGGCAACTTTCGGGCTCGTTTACGTCTGGTTCATACAATCATGCGACTGCATACTAAACGCAAATCTGGCGTCACCTATGGCGTCTTTGGCTTGGTTACCATCCAAAAGTTCGCAAAGGTTTTTTTTGTTCATTAATCAAAACTTATTTTTTAATTAAATATTATTACTTTTAGTTTGCTTTATTATACGTGGAATTTTTAATTTATTTCTACAAATTGATCAAACACATAAATAACTAAAATGTAATTTTGTGTAATAAAATAGATAATATTATATTATGCAAGAATGCACTTTGTCGGTCATGAGATTTAGCAAGTTTGAATGTTGGGCGTTTGTGGTAATCAGGTGAATTGCATCGCTGCATTGGTAATGTTGCAAATATTTATGACGGAGCTTTGTTGGTGTGGTGGGTTGATGAGGAGTTAACAACAACAAAATGTTTGGAATGAATTTGAAATCAAATATATAAGTAATTTACTACGCTTCAATTTACTCAATGAGTCAATGTGTGCTTATTGAGTGCAATAATCTTCCAAAATGGGTTCGATCATATTCTTTTGTGTTTTAATTGCTATTTGTCAGGTAAAAGGTGAGTTTTGTCGCTTTTGTAAATGAAATTCTAAGTTTTATTTGTTCCAGGAAATAGCGATGCTGTGACCCCGGCAGATGGAGATGAACAAGAAAGAGTTATTGCACTCGATTTGATAAAACGAGGCGAAACTCTGGCACTCACTTTGGAATATTACCTGAAAGAACTGAAACTTCGCGGACAGGAACATCTTTTGGGCGCACTTGAGCATGAACTAGTCCTGATCAAAGAGCTGTCCAACGAGCTGAAGCAGCCACATCTCGATCATCCAACATACCAACAATGGCTAAGCTATATTCACCACCTGGAGGAACTACTACTGCATCACGAGAATCGAGTGGCAGAAGAGTTCGTCATCCTTCAAGAAGTTGTTATGCACAATCAAACTACAACTGAGACTAAAACTATTCATCAGTTAGTGAACCATGTGCGAGAGTTGATCCACAAGGCAGATGAATCAATTCTTAAGCATTCAACTCATGTGAAGGAAGTGAACTCTATCAAATATGAACTCAAAACGTTGAAAAAGTTGATTTATCAATTGGAGCACGAACACGAGAGTGCAAACTTACTTAAAGTTCAACTACAAGTGAAACGCCATGAATTGACATTGAATAAACTACTTGAAAGGATTGCTAAATCTCTTAAATAATAAAATAAAATAAAATAATTTAGGAATTAATTTAATCCAAAATTCAATACGATTATTCGTGTAAATTATTTTGGCAAATTATCAATGAACTATTGCACCCTAAACTGACTTATTACGATCGTAAATAAGATTGCCGTTCAATGTACATTGCTCAATTTTGTAACGCAAACCACTCAACCCAATTTGGGTGTGCGATTACAACCAACACTTGAGTCATTATTATTATTAGTCATACATCCTAGACTGCTAAGCAAACACAGGTGAGAATCCTTCATGACACTCGAGTATGCAATTGAGTGTTCAATTAAGCTATTGTGAGATTAGATTCTTTTGAGGATTTGTATAAGGATTTTGAATGTATGTTACATAAAGTGCAATATTAAGTGTATTCGGTCATTTTAGGACATTTGAATTTGTCAAAATGAAGTTCGTTTTCACTGTTTTTGCTTCGATTCTTTTGGTTGGTTTGGTTGCGGGTAATATTTGATAAAGTTCATTATCGAAATTTATAATTAAAACATTATTTGATAGCTCAAGCCAATTTGGGTGTCGATGAAGCTCTAGAGAAGCGTGCTCAAGCTTTGCTTGATAGCACCAAGAAGGAACTCGAGGAACATCGAGCGGCTGGTCGGGGACATTTGTTGTCCGCCGTTGAGCATGAGGTTGTTCTGGTTGAAGCGCTGGTGCTGGACTTGAAGCAAAACGCTAGCAAGGCTGAACACCATCGACATGTGATTGAGGAGGATTTGTTGCATTTAGAGAATCGAATCTCTGAGGAATTGTCAATTATTCGTAATTTTGATCATCAACCCCGAAATCACACCGCAACCAATCTGTTGATGCAAGCCGACACACTGGTGCACGCTGCCAGGGAAGTGCTCCGAATTGAGCCAAACGTTAAGGAAGCTAAAGTGCTGAACAGTGAAATTGTGGAAATTGAAAAGTTGATCAAGGACATTCGAGCCAAACCAAACGCCACTGAATTGAGAAGAGAAGAAGAACAACTGGCTAGACATGAACAATCGTTGAGACAAATTCTCGAGAGAATTTCACGACGAAACCATGCTTCCAATCCTAATGGTCAGCCAATTGCTTAGGCTTGGGATTGATTATAACAACCAGCTGTCTATAGACATATAAGAATGCTTTATTGCATGCAATATATTTACAAATAAAAGTGCAAATATAAAATGAGTTTAATAAATTTATTATTTATTAAATGTCGGAATAACAAGCAAACGAAATTTTGTAATTACAATTAGCAAACAGTACATTATCGTATGAACTGAGGGTCTATTTATTTTTGACAATCATGTAAGCATACATCAGAACTTCACCATACATCAACAGTACCTAAATGGACAAAGTCAAAAGAAAATATGCAAAACAATAAACAAATACCTTTCCAAAGGATGCCATAGTAACAAGACCAATGTTTCCATATGTTATGCCATACTTATTGTCGCAATTCAATCGCATTATGGTTTGAGATAATCGGAAGCGAGTACGAAAATCACCAATAATGTGTTGCCGATGGACCATTAAATGTGTCAAATATGGGACAGAACAGTAAAGTTTTTTAGTCAAACGAGCATAACAGTAATGAAACCCAAGTAAACACATTAATTGCATACACATTAATACAATTATGATGCTAACGGGTATGATGGATACTTTTTGAAGCATTAAGATCATCGCCATATATGCGTTCATTGGGACATTCATCAATAGAAAGAAAGGCAAGGTTGGGCCAATAAAGCGATTAACATAGAAGACTAATTCAAATGTGCGAATGTCATTGCGGGTGAATTGATTCACGATTGTTAGTTTTCGGTTCAGATGGTTAGACTTGCTTATTGCATTAGATAATAGACTTTCATTTTGATCTGCAAGAATATGCAAATATAGAATTTGCATCATTGAAAGTAAAGCTATTTTAATATGAACATGCGTAAATACAATCACAGCTATGTCGTGCATTAACGAGTTGAACAAGTGATAAGCATAATACAGTGCACTCTGCAGTAAATTAAATTTAAAATCATTGATAGATTTGGTCAAGAAAATGCCATGTATGATGAGCAGAACTATTTCTACAAAAAAGAAATTAAAATAAATATCAATCATTATAAATAAATTGTTTATTACCAGTGAAAAACAGAAATATTTGCACTGAATTGACAAAAACATATGCAAATCGTTTCATAAATTCATGAACAGGTTTATTGTGATACAAAGCTGAAAATGGCATAAAATTTGTATTACCAATTTGATTTTGACCAAATATTGCTTTAAATACACAAATATGGGGAAAACTAATGCGATAATAAATCTTCAAACTAAAGTAAATAGTCTCAAGAGAAAACAAAATGTAAATTATATAAAAATCTTTTGAAATGTTGAAAAGAGAAAACATATTATAGTAGACAAAGTCACGGAGTTCGTTTCTGAACAAGTAAAGAAATGCATAAATGCCCATAGAATATAGTGTAATAATTTGGCATGAAATAAATGCCAATCGAGATTTCAATGTTCCATAAATGTTGAGTTCAACAACAAAATTTAAATAATCATACAAATAATCCAATTGTTTATATGGCACAATTGTTTTCAAGACAAATCTGATACTTGATTTTAACATTTTGAATAATGATAAGATTTTTTCAAATGTTGTATTTTGATACAAAATTTTATGATAAAATATTTTTGTCGCAATTCGATTTGAAACCAAAAGAATATTTAAGATTTCAAATATTTTATTTTGACAAATAAACATATTTTGTTTTAAATAATTGCTTATTTACAATTTATCATCGTAATTATTCTGGATTTCTTTCATCTATCTATCATTTTCAAAAATTTAAATTTAAAAATATTTAAAAATACTTTTTTCTTTTTTAACACTAAATAAATAATATTTGTTATTTTATTATTAAAGAAGTAAGAATTTTAACACATTTTTTAAACAAAATAAAAACTTTAAAATAATCAATAACTGACAAATATCATCTACTAAATCAAAAATCATTAATCTGTCGTTGCCTAATTTGTTGGCAATAGATTTGATAACCAGTGATTGATTGATTATCGTGACTTAAAATTGATTGGTCGATAAGGATATCTTCAATAAATTACAGCTAATCCAATTAAGCAAGTTTGATGTCCGTGATTTTCAATAATTTGTATGCATATATAAATCTGGCGAATTTGCATAGACTTCATGTTGTTCACAGTTACTAACTGTTTGATACAGAAATCAAGATGAAAATTTGTATTTCTATCTTAGTGATAGCTTTGGTTGGAATTGTCGTGGGTCTGTTTTATATTTTTATATTTGAAAAATTGATTAATGTGTTTTATTTATAGCCCAGGGCGAAGGCAAAGGCCCAACTGTAACAGATGTTCTCACACGACGAGGTATGATTCTTCAAGACTCGGCAAAGCGAACTTTGAGCCAACTCAAGCAACAAGGTCGCGATCATCTAGTTGCCGGATTGGAGCATGAACTTGTCCTCATTGAGGCACTCATTTTGGACTTGCACAAGAATCCAGTTTTCTCGGACCATCACAAGAATGCAATCGAAGAGCAATTGCTCCATCTTGAGAATCGAGTTGCCGAAGAGTTGGCAGTGATTGAAATGGCCGCCAATCATCAACATCATGGACTTTCGGTTGAAAAGTTGATCAACTATGCTGAGGGACTGTTGAATCTGGCACACAACACTCTGCGTCATGTCCCACAAACTGACATGGATGTTAGTTCTGCTCTAAATGAAGTTAAACTAATTGGACAGTTGATCAACAAATTGCGTGCTAGTCCAGATGCTAAGGATTTGACCAAAGAGGAGGAAGAAATGGTCCGACATGAGCAAACTCTAGAGCAGCTGTTGGCTCGAATGGCCAAACATGTTAAGCCAGATTCTGGTTCTCACCATTCTGGAACTGTAAACCCTCATGGGGTCTAAATTTTGCTTTAAGATGTAACTTTATTTGGAAACTCTAAACAATAATAATAATTAATCGATTAATCTATTGAAAAGGAAATGCAACTTTGATTGTTTAAATCACGGAAGAGTTTGATTAAATCATAAAATTGAACCAATTCAGGTCATTGGAAGTGTATTATGGATTGTCAGTTCAAACGAACTCACGTATTACGGAAGGATTGAACTGATTAATTGTGTTAATTTGTCACAATTGGTGTCAATGTTATATCGTTTATTTGACATTTAGTTTTAATTTTAATATAATTTTACATTTGTTATCGCACAAATCTGCCAATTGTTTGTTGTTGCACAGTTCATTGGAAATTTCTTTTGCTATTGATTGCACTTCACCAATATTGATTGTCGACTGTTCGGAAAACAAGATTTCAACCAATTTCATTGAATATCGACAATTTGTATATGACTTTTTCAGTATATAAATCTTGACCATTTCATCAGTTAATTACAATTCAAGTCAACCACAATTAATAAATCAAGCATTTTTGTGCCTACTGGATACTCAACATAACAAAAATGAAACTGTTCATTACCATTTCTGCTTTCGCTCTGGTGGGAATTGTTGCGGGTAAGTTATTATAACCTCATTTTGAATCCATTTTTATTTATTTTTATTTTTTGCTAGCCAATGGCTGGGGCAAAGGACCGAGCACATCTGATCTTTTGGTTCGCCGAGGCATGATACTGCAAGATTTGGCCACCAGAACTATGGCCCAACTCAAGGAGCAGAAACGTGGCAATTTTGTGTATGCCCTGGAGAATGAACTTGTTCTGATTGAAGCTGTGATTGCCGACTTGCAGAAACATGGAGTTTTCACTGCGGAGCGCAAAAGTGAAGTTGAGGAAAAGTTGCTGATTTTGGAAAATCGTGTTGGGGAAAAGCTGACAAACATCAAGAAAGCCATTGGCGATACATGGCAACACAATTGAGCAAACTAGTAAAACCAAATAATTTGCTTGGTTCAATTCAAGTTTGGTCTTTGCTTGAATAACTTTAAACGTTCGATTAATTAATTAGATTAAAACCTAGTTACAAATTAATTGAATGCTTTGCACCAAATAAAATTCCTGTATAAAATGTACATTCATTGAAATTATTTGGTTGATAATGTCTTCATTGCCAATGACATTGGACATTGATTTATTTAGCTCAATGTCGATTGACAAGATTAGAGATAAGCTTTAGAAACGTTGTTATTTATAAATTAGAAACAAAAATATATAAAACCGTATCCAGTCGACCAGTTAGGAATATAATTGTTTTAATTCTTTTTACAAATTATTAAATATTTAATCATGAAATTGTTATTGGTTTCGGTTTGTTTACTAACCGCATTGATTGGCTTAATAAACGGTATGCTTTGTATTGTGCTAGTCTTATTGTAAAACATTAAATATATATTTTTTAAATTACAGCTCGTGGTGCAGCAAAGAGTCCTCCTGCTTACACATTTTTGGCACGACGCGGAAGTATCCTAGAGGATATGGTAAAACGAACTTTGCATCAACTCCAACTTCAAGGCAGAGAACATCTTGGCGAGTCTCTCGAACACAAAATTGTGCTCATCCGTGCTGTGTTTGAGTATGTAAATGTACAAGGGCCAGTCACACCTGAGCAGACTCATACCATTGAACTTGGTCTGTGGCATTTGGAGAATGATGTCATCGAAGAATTGGCAAACATTGAACATGCTGCAGGTCATGAACATCGAGGCTATTCTGCAAAAGAACTCATCATCAGAGCTGACATTCTACTGGAGTTGGCCAACAGTGCATTGAAGCAAACAACTGAGAAGCCGGACATCACCACTGGTCTTGCTATTCAACACGAAATTAGCCTCATTGAACAGTTGAAAGCGAAACTAGACTCTAACTTAGATATGGCTGAATGGAAGAAAGAAGAACAAATCGTGGTCAGACACGCGAAAACACTTGAAAAATTAATTAGCAAACTAAATTCATAAATTAGCCTACAATTAGTTTCTACATTGTGATTTTAGGTTAATTATAAAAAAAATAAATTTGTTATTTAACTCATCGCACAGCATGAGTTTTTGAATCTCACATTGATTTTAGAAAGGCTGTAGCTAATAATCTACAAAACATACGCCAAAGCGCTATTGGTTTTGTGTCAATAATATATCTAAACTTCATTTGAGTAACTTGAAATGTCCAAGTATCCAGTGGTTTACTTTATTTTACTTTACTTACTTTCAATGTCTTGAAATTTTAACAAATGTCTATTCCAATTGCTTTGATTAGCCAAATAAAAATAAAATTGCCCAAACTAGCACAACCAAATAATTTGCTTAGTTCAAAACAAGTTCGCCTCAAAAGTGCTTTACTTTAATAACTTTGAACTTGATACTTTGCTTTAATTAAAATTAGATTAAAACATGGCAATCAAGAAATGCATTTGCATTTTGCATTGAACCAAACATGCTAATGTACGAACCAGCATGTGTTGATTAATATATTTGTGTTGCTAAGGTGTTCAAATCATTCAAGGTGTGATCAATCGATTGATCATTTTGATATATAATCAGAAAGTTTATATTCGTGTTCACAATTTGGGTATTATTTAGCCAATTTTATTGAAAATGAAGGTTTTTATCGCTATTGCCGCCCTTTTGGTGATTGGAACTGTTGCTGGTATGAGTTCAGTTTTTATTGAGTAATTTACTAAATAATCTTAAACATTAATTAAAATAGCCCAAAGCCGAGCAAACGCTGGTCCATCGATCACTGACTATCTGATCCGTCGTGGCCAAATCTTGCAGCAACATGTCGAACGGCACCTGTTCGAGTTGGATCAACAAGGTCGAGGAAACCTGGGCAATGGTTTGGCAAATTTGCTTGTCGAAATCAAAGCTGTAGAACTAAGTTTGTATGGAAACAATTTCACAGAAGACTTGGAATCCAAAGAGAAAATCGAACAAGAATTTACTCAACTGGAGAAGCGTGTTGCCGAGGAATTGGTTTCCATTCAGATGGCCAAACAAGCTCAATTGAAAAACTAAAATAGATTTGCATGTCAATCAAACATATCTTAGGATATGATCATGTCAATCATGTCAATCATGACAATCTTAATCTAAATTTAATATTAAATCATTAATTAGACTGTGCCTGTGCATCAATTATGTCCGCAGAGCATTACACTGATATTCACTGAGCCTTAACGATTCTGGTCATCGTCCAAAGATACCTATTTATTTCCTATTTAAAGTCGTCATCAAATTGTCCGTACTGTAGCACAATTACAGTACTAATTGGTTGTCGGAGCAAACAAGTGAAGCTCATTTTGTGAGCAAATCAAGACTTTAAATGTAGTTATCATTGTGTTTTCGAAACTCTTGCTCGGACTTTAAGTTAATGTTGTTCATATGAACACGAGGACTACGCAATGCCATCCGAGGATAAAAATAAATACGTAATTTCAAGTCATATGACAATTCTTATGCCAATAAGTTAAGTACATAATCAGTGGTGGAATCAAAACTTACGATAACCAAAAAATATGTGCAAATTTGAGTTAAAAAGAATAACATTGATTTAATAAAAATAATTTTTAAATCAAAACATTTATAAATGAATTAAAACGTGCAGGCTAAAATTATTTTTACATAAATTACCATATTTTAAATCCATTTTCGGATAAGGATCACTATTATTTGTACAGCAATTAACCCATGGCTATCGTATAAGATCAGGCATCGATACCAGTACCAGTACTGTACCCCCAATAAAGCGGACATCCTTTTTGAAAGTTAGAGGTAATTTTCCCTGCTTTGGAAACAATCACACACGACCAATTAGACTGAAGTTATTATTATTAATTGTCTTTGTAAGTGGACACATGCGCAATTAGTTGCTCGATTGTTCTAAATATAACCCTAGAAACGAACATATTTAATGTCAATTGCACTGATTCTTTGTTTTTGAGGTGTAATAGTTGTGTAATTGTCATTGCATCTCATTTTAATCATTTTGTTGTTGTTGCTTTTCATTTTGCTTCTCTTGACTTTTTAGTTTCAATTTAAGCAAAAAAAAATGAATATTTTAATATTTGTTTTAGTTTCCATTTTTGCCCTAATCGAAGGTAAAATCTTTGATAATCACTAAATTTATCGATTTTTTTTAACTATGACTAATCCTCACAGCACAACTCACAATCAACGATGTGCTAATCCATCGAGCCAAAACCATTCAAACCCAAGTGAAACAAAACATTGACGATCTCAAGCGGACTGGTGATGGCAAATTGGCTTTTGGCCTTGAAAATTTGAACTCCAACCTTGAGGGTGTCGTCTTTTACCTTCAACATCAAACACTAGATTTGAATTCTCGAAGTGTGGTCGAAAAAGAATTGGATCGTTTGCAGAGTCGTGTCTACGAAGAATTGATTGCGCTCACTGTGGTCAAGCATTACACGCATAAAGATCTAACAGCTGCGGAGCTTATCAAACTGTCCGAAGAATTGATCAATGAAGCAAACAAGCAACTGAACAGTATACCTGCCCATCATGAAAATAAAGAACTGGAGGCTGCGAAGCTCGAAGTGAGAGCTCTCGAAGAATTGATTGTAAAGATTCGTCTTGATACTGAGGGAAAAGAACTGGAGAAGGAAGAACAACAATTTGTGAGACATGAACATTCACTCAAAGTACTGCTCGACAGATTGGAGAAGCATGTCCTTCCAGTTGCTAAGGCGCCAGCAGTTCATCCAGAACACGAAGAAGAACATGAGAAAGAACATGAGGATGAACTCGTTCATCGACATGTCAGAAAGCAGCCTCATCATTAAGTCATTAAATAAAATAACTCGGTTTAATAATTTTTATAATGTAAATAAAAAATTATTTGTCATCTATCTAAAATCTTATTATTACAAATAAATTTTATTTGTGTGTTTTAAATTATTATTAATAAATAAACTTAATACTTGATAATTTAAAAAGGACTTGACATTGACACTCACTCTGCAAATGAAAATTATCTTAGTTGATTAGGCAAAAATACTTCCGTTCAATGCCAATTTGAGTGGATAAAAATTAATATATCCTTAAGTGAGATAACACTTGACGTGGGGGACCAACTGGTAGTTGGAGGAACAATTGACAATAAATTGACACTCATTGACAAATTGTCGATCCATTTTGATTAGTTTAAGGATTAAACAAACATTCGCGAACTACCAAAAAATGAAATCAATTGTCGCTGTTTTGGCTTTTGCCTTTTTGGCTGGAGTGGCGCTTGGTAAGAATAAAAAATATAAAACTTTGCTTTACTAATAAAATTAATCGAATTAGCTGCTGACTCAAATGTCCAACTTGCTGAATCGTTAATCACTCGAGGTGATGAATTGATTCTGCACACCAATCAGTTGCTGAAGGAACACCGAAATCACTCGCTCGATCATCTGGTCGACACTGTAGAGCATGAATTGGCTTTGGTGGAAGCTTTGATTTTTGAGCTCAAGGCCGAGCACGCAAAAGAAAATCGAACTTTTACTCTGCAAAAGATTCATTTGGTTGAAGAGGAATTGCTTCATCTGGAGAATCGTATATCGGAAGAATTGATAGTCATTGAGGATGCTATGAAGCACCAACACTTGAACCAAACAGCCGATCAATTGATTGCCCATGCTAAGACTTTGGTTGCCCACGCCAAGCAAGTTGTCCAAAACCATGCCTCTGCTAGTAATCGCAAAGAGATTGCCTCAGTTGAACATGAAATTCATCTGATCGAACAATTTGTGACTCAACTCGAGAAGAAGCCAGTTGGCGAGGAGTTGAAACGAGAGGAACAATCTTTGGTACGAAGCCAACAAACACTGCTTCATTTGATTGAGCGAATTCAGGCTCGAACCCCAGAAAGCAAGCCTCACAGTATTCCTGCCGCACACGAAACCCAAACTCCCGTGTAAAAACATTAGACATTTGTAAACTTCAATAAATAAGAAATAGATGGTTTAAATAGACTTGAAAAAAAGATCGGTAGATGGCATTGCCATTTTTAAATTTCGAATCAATTGCATTAAGTCAAGGACACAATTGATTATGACAATGAGTGATTGACAGCCATAATTGATTGATAGCCAAAAAGAACTCCCATCACTTGTCATTTATCAGGCATGCCACGTTGTGCCCGTTTAGTGGATCCTGGTCCAAGTCACGTTGGGCCAACATGAGTGAGTGAGGATATTTATAAACTGGATTACACTTGAAGATTATGTTTCCAATGGTGATCACTAATTGGTTTATCAACGAGGTCAATTGCAGTTCTTTTATTTTTGTTGCTAAGGCTAATTGAAACAACAACTCTTTTAGAGTTGACAAGTCCGATGAGATGGGAAGAAGATAACAATTTGATCCATCTTTAAAAATCCGATTTAAAAATTAATAAATATTTTTAAACCTAAAGTTTTATCAATGAAAACATAGAACAATTATATAGCAATTGAGGTTGATTACTTACTCATTGGTTAGTTGATAAAGTGAGTTTCTGTGCAATAAGTGCAGCTGAAATACATTTAAATCCTTGAGACTTTTGGAGTAGTTAAATTGTGTTCATTTTGCCCCTCAAAAATTGTCAACATGAAATTTATTGCTTCAGCATTCGTGTTTGCTATTACTCTTGGAGTTTCACTCGGTATAAATAAATGTTTTAGTATTATATCCAATATTTATTTATTTGTACATTAGCTGCAACTACAGAGGAGGCTGCTCTGCTCAAGACAGGCCATACATTGGTCAATTCAACTACAAAGGCCATTGAAGAGTACCACAAACAGGGCAAGGAACATTTGCTTTTGGCTGTGGAATGGCAGCTCAATTCGGTGGAGACATTCATTGGTATGATTGAAAACAACCGACACGGTTTTGATGAACCAATTCTGCCTGCCCAGCTTGTGATCATCGATGCTGGCTTGAAGTATGCCGAAAACCGATTGTCCGAAGAGTTGGCCATTCTTAAGGAATATATTGCACACCCAAAGCATGAAGCAGGAAATGTCAAAGAACTTATCGCTCATGCTAAGGAGTTGGTTGTGAAAAGTGGTGCTGCAGTCCGAAATGATCAAACAAGCATGGAACACTCATACGTGAACAACGACATCAGCTACGAAATCCGATCCATCCAACATGTGATTGCACAACTCGAGCACAAACCAGCAGGCTCGGACATGCGCAAAGAGATTGAAGCCCTGGAACGAAACGAAATTTCGTTAAATGCCTTGTTGAAGCGAATTGGAGCCAATCATGCTTTCTATTAAGCACACATGTGTCAATTTTTTTTCAAATTAAAGATCAAAATATTAAATTTCCATAAAATTAATCAAATTTATTTTAAAACAAAATTTGAAATTCCAGATATATTTTTCCGGATAATTAAAATTTTATATATAATTAGTAATTCTGTTTAATTTTAAATTATATACTAAACATTATTTTAATGCTTGAAAATGACTAAAATTCAAATCAAATCTTTGTTTTATTGATCTGTTAAAAGACATAGAGCAAGCAAATCGCCAACAGTATTTTTCGCTTTTCTTCTGATTTATCACATAATTCAGTCCAATGGCGAAGTGTCGCTGCTATGGCAAAGATAACCCCATACTTGCTTATGGCCAATCAATGATTAGTAATCATAGGTACTGTGGTTCAATTGTTTTAAATCTTCTCCACAAGGTGGCACAAGATATTAGATTTTAACTTTGTGTTTTTGAAAATTACAATATTTATCATTAATTAAACTTATGCCCTCATTTGGTGCGCTCAAACATTAATTATCTCATGAATTCGAATACTGATCAGCAAGTGCGAGCAATTAATAAAACAAAGTATTGGAACATATGTCACACTTCTTCTACGTACCTACCATCGAGCCGTTCTAATGTCAAAGTAAAGCAAAGGTACGTAAAACTACGTATATGGATTAGCAACATAATCATGGACAAATATCCCATTGACTCATTCTTCCACTTCATTCGAATTCAATTTTTCACAGAAATTGTATGAAATTAGTCATGATCAATTTCAAAGAAAACAACAAACACCTTTGTTTACTTTACTGGAACGTGACAAGATATCAATCAAATTGTCTGTTTCTTGGTCTTTTTCATGTCATTTCTAGGATTATAATTTGATTTGCTTGTAATATTGTTTGTGCTACACTGTCGTAGTTTATGAAGTGACAAATTGATTTCCGAAATTGCACAAAAATGCATTCTCCAGATTATACACCTACTTCCGTATCCTATAGGAGAAGTAAGAATACATCCAATTGCTAATCTTAAGCAAAATGTGCTTTCTAATCTCGAAATTCATGTTTGGATATTTATAAAATAACATGTGTTCGGTAAGTATCATAGACAGGATACTCAGTATGTAATACTGTATCACAATTGTATTTTGTATTTAAGAATTTATTTGGTGCATTAATCAGGGGTCTTCAATGAAGAAGACTCTCCATCTCTTTGCCTGTGACCAAAGTTTAGGTTACCCATCTGAATATGTAAATTCTTAGTTGCTATATAAAATGATCTAATTGGTACATTAAAAATTGTTAATCTTGTAACAAATGCAATCAAGCCATTAGGCTACTGGTTTGAGACCTCTAGCATAGAGATTGTACGAGTAATGCGTCATTGCACTTCAGCATACATGCATCTGTTTGTGTTTTGATTTCGAGGAGCGCAGATAACAATTAATTTGTGACAGCTAGTCGGACCCCTTTCCACCAGATGTCGCTATACCCCAAACATGTATATACACTAACACGCATGCGCACACACGAAGCCAACCGACACCAACAGACACACACACAACCGTTGCTCACTCTCGGTTTGGCCTTCGTCACGTTCACATCGACTAGGTCCCATTTTGTAATCTCGATATTACCCTCTTCTGATATCGTGCTTATTCCATCAATAAAGACTTATTCCGATCAAAGGTCACATCTGGCGCGGTCAGTAACCATCATGCGAACCAGGCGTACCCAATTGGCAAGCCCACCACCTGTGGTACGCAACAATCCGGAGGTAGTAATTACTGATGAAACTGCCGAGAGTTCTACTCCTCCAAACAACCCGGTCCCGCAGACGCAGACTCCTCAGGAAACCCCAATTCAGCCTGTTTCTCAGTCGTCTACGGTCCCATCACAATCTCCCACCAGTGCTCACCGTCTCCAAGTGCAAGCAACTGGTCCAACACCGATTAACACCACCACAGTCACTACATCAACTATGAATTTCCCACAACAGTCATCAACTACCACTCAAACGGCTTCAGGCCATTCTTCCTCACAGTCTACCAGTTCAGACTCGTCCTTCAATGTACCGATTATTCCTAACATGAATTTTACCCAAATGTTGGGACCCAATCAAGCAACCTTTGTGCAGCCAGTGCACCGACAACTCAGTATCGCACCGCACCACTCTCAAGCGAAATTCCCTAAGTATCAAGGCATCAGTACAGACATGCCAATAAACCAGTGGTTGCATTTTTATGACAACTATTTTGCTCATTTAAGTACTGAAGCTCGCTACAAAGAACTGTTCCTTCACCTTCAAGGCCCTGCACAATCATGGTTTGGGCAAGATGTCGTCTCCGGAAATTTCGGTGGAATGACCTGGGAACAAGTTAAAACGAAAATCACCGAAAGATTTACCGACAACACTAAAACACCTATGCTGAAGGCATTTGAACGTCGGCTACAGACAAATGAGAACATAAACGACTACTACAACGCTAAAATGAGCCTTCTTGGCCTTGACTTCTCTACCGAACAGACCAAAATTGACTGTCTCACTTTTGGTCTCCCAGAATATCTCAGCTTTCAAATCAATATGATCAAACATACACTCAAGACTACAAGTGATTGGCTGAGCGCTGCCACCTCGGTTCTGGAACATCAAAACCTTCAGAAAAGACGCTTCGGAACAGTTGAAACGAGCAGAGACACTCACAGTCATTCTCCTCAAACTAACAAGCGTCAAAAGGTCTTCAGGAATGAGAAAAAGCCTGCCAGGCCATGCCGACACTGTACAAGACGTGGCAAGCCAGACCAATTCCACTGGGACAACAAGTGTCCTCACAACAAGCCCGTTCCATTGGTAAATAGCGCGAGAGGAGAGACATCTGACAACGAAGAGGTGGATTTAAACTCGGGACGCGGCCAGTTTTCCGATTTATAGACATTCGAATACGTCTAAATCATCTGCTCGTCACTGCCTTCATCGACACTGGTGCCACCATTAGTGTCATTTCACTTAAGCTCGCCCGCAAACTCAAACTCAAACCAATCCCTAATTCATCTATCGCAATTCGGCAGCTTGACGGCAGAACTCGGTCAATTGGTCGCGTGAATCTCACCCTCAAAATCCAGTCCACCACCAAACAAGTATCAGTACATATTGTCGAAGGTTTTCAATATCCTTTCCTTCTCGGCCTCGATATCGGTCAACAGTTCGGTCTGCAAATAGATCTTAGCAAACTAACCGTCTCACTCCCACGTAACAAGAAGAAAGCTTCTCCAGTTGTCCTCAATCTTTCCACCTCTGAGAAGCAAGTACTCGACCGAATCCTCAAACGACGACGACGAGTCTTTAGCCTACACGACAACGACATCGGTCGAATTAAAGTGGCTCGTCACTCCATCGTTACCAAACCGCATCAACCAATCTATTTGCGCCCGTACCGCCGACCACAACACGAGTACGACCAGCTCCAAGAAGAAGTGAACAAACTCATTGAGAAGGGCTGTGTCAGGCCGAGTACAAGTCCATACGCTTTCCCTATAATTGGTGTGCCCAAGAAGGATGGCTCTATCCGCCTCGTAGTTGATTATCGCCGGCTAAACGACGTTACCATTCCTGACAAGATGCCTATTCCTAGGGTGGATGATGTCATCGATCGACTAAATGGCGCGAAATATTTCACGACACTGGATATTGCTTGGGGCTACTGGCACGTAGAAATGGACCCAGATAGCGTAGAGAAAACAGCATTCGTCACTAACCAGGGTCATTACGAATGGATTGTTATGCCCATGGGGCTAATGAACGCTGGTGCCACATTCCAACGCATTATCCAGCAGATCCTGGGACCGCACCTATACAAGGGAGCTATCAACTACCTCGATGACATAGTAATATACTCGGACACTTACGAGAAGCACATGGAACTTCTCGAGGACATTCTCCAACGCCTCGAGAAACACAACATCAAGCTCCGTATGTCCAAGTGTCAGTTCGCCAAGTCTGAGGTCACGTATCTCGGTTATGTCATCAGCTACAACAGCGTTCGCCCATCTCCCATCAAGACAAAAGCGATCAGCCAATTTCCAATCCCAAAATCGGTCACAGCAATTCGCAGATTCATTGGTATGTGCCAATATTACCGCCGATTCATACCCAACTTCAGTCGAAAAGCTAAGCCGCTGACCAAGTTGACCAGAAAGAGAGTACCATTCGAATGGGGGAAGAGTCAACAAGAAGCATTCGAAACATTGGTCAACGCGCTGAGCAGAGCTCCCGTACTTTGTATCTACGACCCGAAACGCCCGTGCATTATCCACACTGATGCAAGTACAATTGGAATCGGCGCTACACTGTCACAAAAGGATGCCAAAGGCGATGTCCATCCGATAGAATATTACTCACGTCAGCTGAAGGACGCCGAAGAAAACTATAATGCCACCGAGCTGGAATGTTTGGCAATGTTCGAAGCGGTTAAACACTTCGAAGTGTACCTCAGCTTACCATTCACCATCGTTACGGACCACAGTGCCCTTCAGTGGCTTCTGTCCATCAAGAGCCCGAGGGGACGTCTATTTAGATGGGCAGCAGAACTATCCGCATATAAGATGAACATTATCCATCGGGCGGGAAGCAAACAGCAGCATGTTGATGCCCTTTCAAGAGCGCCTGTTGTGTGTCACCTTAGTTACGACGAACTGCATCAGGCACAACAAAGTTCCGACCTGTCCTTCATTCACAAGCCCGTAGATCGGCGAGGCATTACCACTATTGTTCATCGCAAACAACAGAAAGCAGTCGTACCGGAATCACTCCGAGCCACACTGCTCAAACGAATGCACGACGAGTATGGCCATCCAGGACTGAACAAGACTATTCGCATGATTACCAAGAACTACTGGTGGCCCGACGTCGTAAAAGACATCACAGAATTCGTTAACTCATGCTCCACCTGTCAATATACGAAAGTTAGCAATCGTCCGACACCTGGCCAGTACATCAAGCCGAACCACGATCTCAAACCACTCGAGCTCGTTGGTCTCGACTCAATCATTCTGGGCACAGCGGCAGAAAAGACCCATCACAAGAATATTCAGGTCTTCGTCGACCACCATTCACGCTACATTTGGGCTTTTCCATCCAAGTCGAACACTACCGAGACTTTCGTGAATATGATCAACAACTTAATCAAGTCAGGAGTTAAAATGCAGAAGCTCATCACTGATTGCCATAAAAGTTTTGTTGGCAAAAAGTTTCGACGATTCCTATCAGACAATCAGATTGGCATCACCCACTCGACGCCATATCACCCACAGTCCAACGGAATCACAGAACGAGCGAACGGAACCATTGCGACCCGACTTCGAGCAGCTATTTTTGACAATCCTCGATCTAAATGGTCGTCATTGCTTCCATCTGTAATCGACAACTACAACCGTACTCCTCACGACGTAACTGGGTTTACCCCGCAATATCTCATGTTCGGCATCGACTCAACACCGGATTTCTGCTCTCCCATTGCAGACCTGGAAGGAGCTCGATCATTGGCAAACGAACGTACACTACAACTTCAACTCAAACACCAAAAGGCTCACAACAAGAAACATCCAAGCGCCCATTATGAGCTTGGTGACATGGTCCTTCGAAGTGTTCCTTTCAATCACCCGAACAAAAACAAACTGTCGCCCAAGTGGACTGGGCCCTACTACATCGTTGGGCAAACCGGAGAAGTCACTTTCGACATATCGGAGACACTCGATGGTGAATCTTTCCGTGCTCACGCTTCTCAACTCAAAAAGTTCGTCCACCGCCAATGATCTCGAGATTGGCGCGAGGGGAGTGTGACAGCTAGTCGGACCCCTTTCCACCAGATGTCGCTATACCCCAAACATGTATATACACTAACACGCATGCGCACACACGAAGCCAACCGACACCAACAGACACACACACAACCGTTGCTCACTCTCGGTTTGGCCTTCGTCACGTTCACATCGACTAGGTCCCATTTTGTAATCTCGATATTACCCTCTTCTGATATCGTGCTTATTCCATCAATAAAGACTTATTCCGATCAAAGGTCACAAATTAGAACACATGCTTTTGTCAATGGCTGTTTATGATAAGTGGTGTATTGATTATTTTGTCTCAGATGGGATTGATTTGATTATTTGTCATCGGAAACGAAGAGATAAATGCTGATATTAACATGTTAATTATTCTGCTTACTTTAATTTACTTAAAGTTAATACAAATAGAAGAATAATTATAACTCACTTGTGAGAATTTATTGCTTCAGATCTGATGTCCTCATCTGATACAAGACAAGATCTCAAGTACTAACAGATCTATAAAATCATTTGCTTTGACCCCCCGGTCGTATAATTTATTCACCGTTTATCCTCAAATAATCATCAAGTAGTTTTTAGATATGAAAGCACTCTCGGTAAAATGGAATGTAAAATGTACATTTGCAATATTATTGAGAGCAAAATGGTATGGAAATTTATTTTGAAATCCTGTCCACTTTGCTGTATTTGAGTTACTTTTTTAATAATGCGCGGTCTAGGACAGTTGACGTTCAAATGTAAAGTACACGTGACAACTAGATGCATCGTTGGACAACAGGTTTTGGTTAATGTCTGGTGGTCGGATTTGTTTGTCTTTTGAGTGCAATCAACTCTTGTCACACAATCTCACTGCCATATGTCACATTCTAAAAAATGTGTTATTCTAAGTTGTTTGGTTGCAGAGATAGCACCACATTTATCTCCCAAGCCACACTTTATGCACTCGACAATGTGTATATGGAATGCTATGAGTGTATCATTGTTGAGTGCTTGAAAATAGAGCTTGGAAGATAAAGACGATGCTATCTCTGCACTCACTGTTCTTGGCGTAGAAATACTGTTAAACTTTTAACAAATGTATGTGTCACATTGTAATTGGTATAGGATCCAACGGATCAATTTGAGTAATCTTCCATAGGCCACAAATGAGAGAAACCACAAGATAGAATCTATTAACACAATTATTAAATAAAATCTAACGACCAAATTTAAGTAAATGGAAAAAACCTATTGTGGAAAATTTATGGTCAAATTCTCTAGACTTATAACAAGACCAACTTTCTCGCATTTCACTAAATCTCAAACTAGGTTACTCCTATAAGTCCGTTCACTGGAATTATGTCTGATTAACAACTCGGAGTAATATACAAGTGATATTATCTCAATGTACTCGATTCTAGAGATATAACACTTGAGCTTTGGATTACTATTGTAGGCAAGCTATGTAAAAAATATTTATTAGCGAAAACTCGGACATCTACTTATTGATTTAATCGTCAAACACGTGATATGTCGATAGATGGGTCGGTTAGATAACACTTTCATTTATAAATCACAGCAAACGAAATGATAAGCTAGGATGTCTTTGTTATTTATAAAATGAACAATAAAATTGAAAATGGTATTGCCGATGATCATCGGAAAGGAAATGGATTATCTTTCTGGACTGCGGCAGTATTTGTTGTGGGCGAAGTTGCGGGAGGTTCGTTGAGATTGTTTGTTTTATTTTGCTAATTTGATAATTTAGCCGGAATTTTGTCACTACCACACGCTACCTCCCAATCTGGTTGGTCTGGTTTGGCAATAATTGTATTTTGTGGTTTCTGTGCAGCAATTTCTGGTATTTGTTTAGCCAAAAGCTGGCTCATCTTGGAGGAACGCTATCCGCAATATCGGAAAGGTCTAACAAGGAAACCTTTTGCCACAATTGGATTTCATGCATTTGGGAAGTATATGAGGTAATTTTGCTAAAGATATTTCATGTTTTAGGCTAATTTCAAAGTTCCTTAAAGCGCAACAGTTTCAATCGTAATGTCCGTTGCCAGAATTGGCTCTGGCACAGTGTTTCTGCTTGTTTCGAGCAGTTTGATTCACTCACTCACTCACTCATTTATTCACCTGAGCTACTGTCAGTGGATGCCAATTGTGATGGCAATATTGTTAGTGCCACTTTGGCTTGGCTCACCGGTGGATTTTTGGCCAATTGCCTACACCGCCATGATCTCATCTTGTTTTGGATCAATTTTGCTTATCATCAGCTTGATTGTGGAAATTAGCAAGCATGGAATTGGTCATGACTTTCATGTAGAAAATTTTGAAACCTTTTCTGGTGCATTTGGAACAATCCTGTTTGCCTATAGTGGCGTTTCGGCCTTTCCAAACTTTCAGAATGATATGAAGGAAAAGGAAAAATTTCCAGCATCTGTCATTTTGGGTTTTACAATACTTCTCTTGTTGTACTTGCCAATCTCTGCTTTGGGCTATGCCGGATTTGGTTTTGGTGTAACCGCTAGTATTATTGATGAAATTCCAGCTGGAGTTATTGTGACAATAGTGAAACTGTGCTTTTGTGTCCACTGTACAACAGTAATATTCATATTTGTCAATCCAGTGTTCCTAGATCTGGAAGAACTTTTCAAAATACCTAAAGGTTTGTACAGATATTTGTGATTCAAACTAATTAATTTGCCAATGTAGCCTTCAATTGGAAACGATGTGTCCTCCGAACGGTGATTGTGGTTTTGATTATTTTTATTGCGGAAACATTTCCCAGTTTTGGTCAAATTCTAGACTTGATTGGCGGGGCAACGATTTCACTGTTGGCTTTTGTCTTTCCGCCAATATTTTACGTCAAAATTTGCTTGACTAAAAGCGACAAATGGCCTCAAAGGTAAAGTCTACTATTGTACTTATTGATTTTATTATAATATTTAATAACCAAAACGCAGAAACATTCCATCATACATGTTAAACATTTACGCAGTGATCGTTCTGGCGGCAATTTTCGGTGGAATTTCTTCCACTGTTACTACACTTCGACATTGGATTCCACTTGAATCCGCATGTTATGTCAGTAAGAAGTGATAACCATACCCATACACTCGCGCCAGTGCACTGTACGTCATAATAATAATAATCAATGAATAAATCAATCTAGCAATCTTAAACCTAATCTAAGTCAAACATATATCTCATGTTCTAAAAACAAACATCCGACTTTCCAGACACTAACCAAAACCTGCTGTCTAATGACGCATCGAGCCGTCACGTGTACTTTACATTTGAACGACAACTGTCCTGGACCGTGCGTTATTACAAATGTAAAGCAAAATAACACAACCACGTGGACGGAATTTCAAAAATATATTTCTATCCGGATATGCTCTTTCTCAATAGAATCTCAAAAGTACATTGTACAATTACTTTTCATTGTACCATAAGTGGCGCCAACTAAGATTTCATATCTAAAACCACTCGATGAGTATTTGATGACAGTGAATAGAAGCATACGACCGAGGGGCCAATGTAAAAGATTTTATAATGCTGTTAGTGCTTGAGATTTTGTCCTGTATCAGTATCTAATGAGGACATTCGATCAGTAGCAGTAAATTCTCAAATGTGAGTTTAAATTATTCTTCTATTAGTATTTATTTTAAATAAATTATAATGTGTTTTGAGTAAAAAAATGAATTTTTTTCTTTTGAATCTTTATGGAAGAAGCCATCAAAGTAAAGCAAAGCCAGTAGAATAATAAACTTGTTAGTATTAGCTTTTATCTTATCAATTCTAAAGACAAATAATCAAATCAATCTCGTCTGCGATCAAACAATCAATACACTATTTATCACAAACAGCCCTTGACATTTATCTAGTTTCCTGGAAATCAAAATACAAACAGTTCTCTTTTTTTTAAGTACAATGCTGTATTACTTTATGCCAGACTTCAGACCCTCACAGTACCCACCAGTGGAGGGTCTTGTGAATATGATGAACATGTATGCTGCTGATACGTTTAATTGTTAAAATTGATTCCAAATGGTTAGCATGCTCACTGTTCAGACCCATCAAAATAGCTTAGGCGATTAGGTTTGTCTATTTACGAGATAGCTTAGTTAGGGATGGATGCATAACCGCAACAGTGGTCTAAGAAATTTCTAGTGGATCTGTCCTGACTGAGGCACAGAAATTCTGCATGGTCTTGTTAGGATCGAATGCCCTAACACGTTCTTGAATTCAAAATTATAAGCCCATAATCTAACATGAAAGTGACTGAATCGGCATATCACGATGAAAACAGATATTACGATCTCAATCAAAAGTGTGAAACCGCCAACACCTGTGATGTCTTGCACGACTTGTATATAGTAAGTTTCTATTTTTAGTAGCAAATTATAATATATAAAACATAAAATTGATTTCCCAATTGATATCAGATAGCATTTGCTAATAAAATCAAATTTCCAGATGCACATATTTGCACTAAGCACCGAGTAATCTCTGTTAAAGTAAATTCGCACAAAAATGAATTCTTCCAAGTGTTGCCTTAAAGAGCCATTTCTTTGGTATTATTTGATTGTTTTTTGTTTTCAAATTAAAAAATAATAATTTTTCAATTTCCTAGGTTCATTCTTACTTTCCTGAATAGCAATCATCGAAAAGAATTAAATTTTGAAGAAATTAGAAAATGTTCACTGGGCGATTCTTGTAAAAAAGTTGAAAACAATCTGAATAGGTTTGTTATCCTGGAAACAAGAATATTTTAACAATTTTAGATTCTAAAAATATTTTAGATTTTGGATTCAGGAAATGCGGAAACATGAATCTGGAAAACGCGCAAGCATTTTCTTGGCTATTGGCAAATGTTTTGCAGCTCAATTTGTGTGGATTTGTGTGAAAAGCTTTCTGGTTTATGGATTGGTACAAATGGCGGCAATGCCATTGATATTCGGCCGTATTATGTTGTATTCAAAACGATTTTATGATGAAAAAGTCTACAACAATTCCACCAGTTTTCTCAATTTGACCAATTTGTCTGCAACTCCAATCAGACTGTTTGACCAACAAATCCATCAAATATTTTGTCTAACCAACAGCCAAGAAAAAGTTTTTTTGTATTCCATAGTTTCGCTACTTTTTATTTTTGTTCATCTTGTTTGTGCGCAAGTCAACTATTTGGCTAGTCAACGTTTTGCTATGCATGTTAGAGTCTCTTTGACAAGCTTGATTCACGAAAAAGCTCTGAAACTAAACTTACAAAAGATGGATAATTTTGATATTGAAAAAATATTTGAGTTTTCTGAATTTTTGTTTGTTGCATTTTTTCAAGTTTCAGTGGGCTTCTTTGTAATGTATCAGTACATTGGTAGATCGTGTTTTGGTGTTTGTGTGGCAACAGCCATCTACATATTATTGAGACTCACTATTTGTAGTTATTTGAATTCCCTGAATGAACATATTATTAATCTTTCCAGTAATCGGCTTTCCCAAATGAAACAAATTCTCGCCACAATGCGCACAATCAAAATATTAGCTTGGGAATGGCCATTTAGTGTTCTGGTACATGAGGCGCGATCACTGGAAATCAACAAAATACGACACTCGACAATGTTGCAAGCGGCAAATTCGGTAATGAGTTTTGTTGTGCCAAAATTGATGACTTTTTGTGGTGTAGTTTTGTTTCTTCTTGATGGTGGAAAACTAGATCCGGAAGTTGTTTTCGTAACACTCATTCTGAATGCTTCAATTGGTGATTTAATTGGCAACAAACTTGCATTTGCTTTTTTGAACGCAATTCAAACTCTGGATCAGATTAAACGTATTGAGGTTTGTTTTTTTAATAATAATTTAAATGTGTTTTATTAATGTGCTGTTGATAAACTTTAGAAATTCTTGCTCGAACCTGAAAATGATTTAAATTTCAGCGTGGTCATTTATCAAAAAGATAAAACATGCTTAAAAACTCAACAAATTACTTGCAAAATTGATATACCAAAGTTGGATTTGGTTTTGGTCAGATATTTTGAAAAATCTTCTGAAATCACATCTCAAAGTAAATTGACCATTTATTGGAACTTTTTTCAGCTTGGCGGTGGTCCATTTTGGTTTGCAATAATAGGATTTTCAGCCTTGGTCGCACAAGCACTTTTCACCGGATCAGAGTACTGGTTATCACTTTGGACATTTGATTTTCTTGGAAAGAAGCAAGTCTATGATTTGATTCAAAATATTACCTACAAATACAGTCCACTTGTTTCTGAAACAACAGACGTAGACATTTTCATTTACACTGGCTTAATTCTGCTACTGATTATATTTTCACTTTTACAATCGTTTTCCTATTTCTGGATTTGTCTTAAAGCTTGCAAAGCATTTCATCACAAAATCGTTTTCACACTTATGCAAGCCTCAATCAGCTCTCTGGAACAACAAATTCGAATGAAATCTTTGATGAAACTTTTGTCTACCACCATGAGCAATATTGATTGTTGTTTTCCAAATGCGACCTTTGAATTTGTGATCAAAATTTTCAACTTTCTTGGAATTGCATTTCTGCTTGGATTTATTTCAAATTGTTTGATAATATTCTTTATTTCCGGGTTACTCTTTCTCGCTTATTTGATAAGCAAATTGTTTCCCAAAATACTCAAGAGATTACGGAAATTAGAAGAGGAAGCTCAAAATCGTCTAAATGAATATTTAGAAAATGTCCAGACCAATGAGAAGAAATGTGATTTGATCGAGAAATTTACTAAAATTCAACATGCGCATACATTCTCCTATTTTGCACTGATTTCTATGCAAAGTTTTTTCGAAATTCTTTTGAAATTGGCCTGTTTTGCATTCTTTTGCAGCTGTCTTTTAGTGATCAATTTGAAATTAGAATGCTACAACAGTGCGCTGATTGGCTTGACGCTTTATCAACTGTTACAGTTGTCAGCTTTACTTGATCACACCACTAAAGGGTTTTCCAATGTTCAGTCTTGTTTGCAAAGTATTGAAACAATCAATGAAATGAAACAGAATCTCAAAAATGAACATTTGGGAGGTTGTTTTAAAGATGTACACGAAAGTTGGCCTAAAAGAGGAGAAATTCTGTTTAGAAATGTTTCACTGATTCAAAGCACTGATTCAAATGATATAGCCATGAAAGTTGTATTGAAAAATTTATCATTCATGATTTATGGAGGAGAAAAGATTGCAATCGTTACTGAAACAAGCGAAGAAACGTTGGCATTTGTGGGAACATTATTCAGACTTACACAGCCCTTGGGCTCAATCTGGATCGATGGAGTGAACACTGATCAAGTCAGTCTCTCTCGATTGCGTTGCTCAATGTCTTTAATTTCAGCCAATCTAGTTCTTTTTGCAATGGAAACCATTCGATTCAATCTAGATCCTTTTGATGAGTTTACAGACGAACAACTCTGGAAAGCCCTATCCAAAGTTGGGTTAAAAGAAACAATTCAATCACTTCCATTAATGCTGAACAGTCAACTTTTGGAAATCAATTTGTCTCTTCATGAACAGCGACTGCTTTGTATAGCACGAACAATATTGCAAGCAAATCAAATTTTAATCATAGAAAAGTCAAATGAAACTCTTGATCAAGAAACCGACATTTTGATTGACCAAATTGTTCAAACAGAATTTGGCACCCGCTGCACAGTGCTGACAATTGGTCAACATTTTGATTCATTCAAGAGTTATGATCGAATAATGTTGATTAACAAAGGGAAGTTGGTTCAATTTGATGATGTTGTGAAATCCGATTTATCCAGCATTGAATTGCTCAACTCTAGCACAAACCAGCTTGTTCGGGCATGTGCATAGAAATTGAAGCCTTTGTACGAAACAAAATTTCGACGAATGTCATATTGAAGCGAGACTTATTCTTGCTTTCTATTGAGTACACGTGTGTTTGTTCAAAGTCATAATTTTTCAAATTAAAAATCAATATTAAATTTCCATAAAATTAATAAAATTCCAAATTAAAATTTGACATATTTCATATTTCTTTAAAAATAATTAAAATTTCGAAATATAATTTTTAATTACTAAATCTATTTATATTTATATTTTATTTTTACCATTATTTTAATTTATTAAAATAATAAAATAAAATTCAGTTTATAATTTCAAATTGAAAATTACTTTCATCCCAAATTACAAAGATGAATCAAATTGAGCTATATCTGCGCAAAGTTCGTTCAATTCTTGAAATTATTAAATCCAATTAAGGATATAAACCACTTTCAAGAATATCTCAAACTAGTTTATCAAATTGAATTTGACAATAATCGTTGAATTATTCGGAACATACAAATTTTGAACATAATTCTATTGCTTAAAGCAGTGCATTTACTTCATCTGGCAACAAGAAAAGGATTGTCCGACTTTGATCACGTGATTCACTTTGATGAAGTTTTTCTCTTTGTACCGAAGCAGTCGTTCAATTACATTGGCTTCATTGTGCCGCTTGGAATTGTATATTTCAACCATGTTCTGTTAAATCGAGTCGATTGTCCTCTCATGAGTCTACTTGAAAATGTGCTTACTTTGAGAGATTGCTCCTTTTAATTCGATTTCGATTCGATTAACGGGAATATAAATTCGAGAAAGCAGAGTCGTAAAAAAGATTGTTCACTTTGACGTGTTTGTATGGAACTTTCGGTCTCGAATGCGAGTCTCATCCTTTGTGGGCTTTCATCGACTGGGCATCACTGCCCACAAGTGAATACAACTTTTACCATCAAATGTTTCCGAAAGCTATCTGGAGGGAGGTTAATTTCATGGCCATATCTGTGTCGATCTTGTCTATTGGAAGTTGGATTGGTTTTTTGGCCAATCCGCCAATAGAGAAGCGCAATTTGATTTTTATTGACGCTTGGCCAAAGGAAAAGAAAGGTATGGACAAACAGATTTGACTATTGCAATTTATAGTGTGCTTAAAATTAAAGATGAATTACAACAAATGTGCGCATTCCAAGGTCGATTTCACAAGTTTGAATTTGTAATGGAAATTATCATATTTCTAAGTGGTTGTTCGTTTGTCTATTTGCACGTTTTCAGCATCAATGCGAATTACAATGTCAATTTGACATCGTTGCTGTTTTGGTGTTTGCTTAATCCAATGCATTTGTATTATGATGTTGTGTGTAAGTCTGATATTCCTAGTTCGTGTATTTCTATGATAGTTATTATATAATTAAAAAATTCTTAATTGTCAGTTCTCTACACTATACCAATAAACGTGATACTTGCAAGCCGGTACATCACAATTCAACAGAAAGCACTAAACAGCAAATTGATTGATCTCAATCTCAAACTAAGCAAAATTTGATTCCACTCTGAATTGGCTTTGCGACAAACCTGTCGCCATCGTCTCTGGCTGCAGTACATTTCAGTGAACACGAAAATTTGTAATTTATGCAAACACCTGAGAGAGTATGCTCGCTTCTGGTCACCATTCCTGACGATGCTCTTTGCAACTTTCATCTCAGTTCAATTTTATGTTTTTCACATGTATCTGTTTGTAACTTGGCTGCCACCTATTTTACGATTGATATTATTGCTGAGCGCTTTCGGGGTAACATTTAACGAATTAGTGCTCATCACTCAGTGTGCAGCAGTGGTAAAGCAGTTCAAGTTAATCACTGCGCTGAATCGAACATTTTACCAGTGTTACGGAAATAGTGCACGAGATAGCAAAATATTATTAAAAATTTTGTGGAAAGTAATCTCTAATTCAAATTTCTAATTAAAAATTGATGCATTTTATTTTGTACTTCCGTACAGGTGCAAAACCTGCAAGACAGTCGACTGCTGCACAGTTATGCGTTTCGTTTGTTTGGCAATTACCGTATCACCACAAAATCGTTTCACATTGTAAGTGACAAAACTGGTAGCATTTTGTATTTTACTAATCTAACAACAAAATTTAATTTAGATCATATCCTACATCAGCATATTCTTTTTGTTTATTGTTAAGAACAAACACTAATTTTGGAAACAATATTGTTTTATTAATACTGTTTTGCATTCATACTAATTCATATGGTTAATCAATTTGTAGCAGTACATCAATATTTCTGAATAAGAGATAATAAACTATTAAAAAAATTAAAAAAATTACACAATAACATCAGCCAATAAATACCTTGTAAAACGATTTAAACGAAATGAGGCCATAGCTAGCGTAGCTCAGTCCATAACGCTTCTTGCTAGTGAACTTCTCCGTATACAAAGCCAATTTAACTTTATCCCTCATATTTCCTCGACCAGATCGAGATGACACTGCACAGTAATGCCACAACTCGTGACGACATTTGTGGATTCGATTGGTGTACATTGCCGCAATCAAATGAAAGCCAAAGTCAACACTCAGTTGATAAATTGTGGTATTCAAATAGTTACAAAAGGTGAACCAATGCAATGTCTGAGTGGTGAGCAGAATCAATTGATACGAACTTGCCGGAATGCTCACCAGGATCAAGTTCAACAGAATTGATCCATTGAATTGGTTTGCTTCGAAAATGTCCAACAGAATTTGAGTATGCAAACGAGTGAATTGTTCAAATTTGTTTGCAAGTAAACGTCGTCTCATGTTTAGCAATCGATTTACTGTTCGTAGTCGTTTGAAGGTCACGTATGTGAACACAACTCCAAGGATAAATTCGAGATTGAACTGCATCAGCATGGCATAGTTGTAAGCGAGCATCATAGAGCCATTGACCATTACCAACAACAAGCTCAAATATCCAACAAGAGAATAGATAAAATAACCAGCTTGTTGATAGATACAAATTAGCAGTTTTACTAGGAAGAATACATAGACTAGCTCTGTTTGAAAATAAATAATTAACAAATAGAAAATCATTGTAAAACCAAACCCAAATATTTGTTGAAAACAGTTTGTGTTTTCAAGATGATCATAATCATTTTCTGACATTTCTCTGGAGCAACCCACATTAGCTTGTTATCTTTTGCATTCACAACAAATCTTTGATCACCAAAAGTGAGAAATTTTAGGGCAAGCCAAGTTGTTTGCCGTTTAAGTTGATTTGTCTCGCTTTGATAGAAATAAAGCTTATTATAGTTTAAAGCACACCACGGACCAAGGATAAAGTAGAGCCAATTCCAACTTGGTTCTCCATCTTGAAGCATCATTTGATCGACCAGAACAATCTTCTAAAACATGCTCCAGTTGGGATACATCAAAGCCAGATTTTGCATTGAACGAATTAGCATCCGATAGAAAAGAATTTTAATGGTCCAAATGAGAACTTTTCTCTTCAAATTGGTTTTCTTATCTTGCAATTGCCAACTTTGAGGCCGATTGATCAGTAGCCAAGACTTGAAGAAATACTCAAGGCATCTGATTGGCTTGCATACCATAATGTAGTAGAGGTACATAAATTCGCGAATTAATAGACATGGGTCTTTAATAAAATGTTTCATTCTGAACATTTTAAATTGTTCCAGGCTTCGAATATCCTCTAAAACTAATGACGAACAGCACCTCCGTCGCTGCTTGCGAGCTGGCTTTGAGCTTCTAGAAAGCGAAGTTTATTGATTTTGATATTTACTTGTCTCCGAAATTGCAGGGAGAATGTATTAAATTCAATTTCAAGTTGTGTTGATTATTATTGAAGCTGTAAAAGCAATTAAATGCAAGCTAGTTTCATTAAGTCGTCGAAATTTAATCAACAAAAAATAATACTGAGAATATAATTAAAAATAATAATTTTAATTTTTAATTTTTAAATTAATTATTCGTTAATGGGCTCCATAGACTGTACTGAATTTTCGGTCCACTTTTCAAAAAGAACACCAAGAGAAACTGAATCTATATGACCAGGTTGGAAATTAATTTCCATTTTATTAATACAGTTTCTTAATTGTACAACTAATTCATATGATTAATCAGTTTGTAGCAATACATCAACATTTCCGAATAAGAGATACTGAACTACATTTTAAAAAAATAGTTACACAGTTATTAATAGCAATAAATACCTTGTTGCATTAACTATTGTCAACAACAAGCTCAAATATCCAACAAGAGAATAGATAAAATAACCAGCTTGTTGATAGATACAAATTAGCAGTTTTACTAGGAAGAATACATAGACCAATTCTATTTTAGAAAATCATTATAAAAAAGTAACTAAACGGTATGTAACCAAACCCAAATATTTGTTGAAAACAGTTTGTGTTTTCAAGATGATCATAATCATTTTCTGACATTTCTCTGGAGCAACCCACATTAGCTTGTTATCTTTTGCATTCACAACAAATCTTTGATCACCAAAAGTGAGAAATTTTAGGGCAAGCCAAGTTGTTTGCCGTTTAAGTTGATTTGTCTCGCTTTGATAGAAATAAAGCTTATTATAGTTTAAAGCACACCACGGACCAAGGATAAAGTAGAGCCAATTCCAACTTGGTTCTCCATCTTGAAGCATCATTTGATCGACCAGAATAATCTTCTAAAACATGCTCCAGTTGGGATACATCAATGCCAGATTTTGCATTGAACGAATTATCATCCCATAGAAAAGAATTTTAATGGTCCAAATCAGGATTTGCCTTTTAAACTTGATCTTCTCATCTTGCATTTGCCAATTTTGAGGCCGATTGATCAGTAGCCAGGACTTGAAATAATATTCAAAGCATTTGTTTAATTTACATACCATAATGTAGTAGAGGTACATAAATTCGCGAATTAGTAAACAAAAAATCTTGATGAGTTTTTTCATCTTGGATTTTTTGAATAAAATTTTGTATGTTCATGAGCCCGGATTCGAATATTCTCAAAACGTCTCACTCTAGCTAAAACTCAAAACCTTCTGCACTGTTTGATTCAGAAGGCTTTAAGTTTCAACGAGACCTTTCAGACGCTCACAAACAATAAACTATATTCAAAAATATATTAAAATAAAACAATAATTAAAAATTTATTTGAAAACTCATTTTATTGTTATTGAAGCAATCAAATAATTCTACTGAAGCTCCCATCATTAACTAGTCAAAATTTAATTACTAGAAAATATTACTGAGAATATAATTAAAAAAATAATTTTAATTATTAGATTAATTTTTAATGGAAGAAACAATTCGAATGAGTCCGGTCTACTTTTCAATAGTCCAATCAGAGAAACAATAATCTTATAACCAGATGCAAAAAACTGGATACTTCTGTGACAGTTTCGAGAAGCCTTTGAATGTACAAGTCGTATAGTGTGCATTGTAGTGTACAACCCAAATGAATCTAGTGAATTCAAATTATACTTTTTGAACCTGTTTCGAAATATTAATTTTAATTCAATTTCTAAATGTCTTTTCTATTTTTAAATCTCATTATACTCGTACTTATCGGAGGGCCATCGTATGTACATGTACTTTACATTTTTAATTGCTTTCATTATATTTTTTGCATCAATAATTTTATTAATTAAATTAATATTGAAATTTCTATTTATTTTCATTTAAATATTTTGAATTTAAAAATTCGTTTATTTTAAATTCAACATGAAGAAATTTATTTGTCTTCGCAAATTCATCAAATACATTTATAAATCACAAATTGCGATAATCAATGAAATATTTGATCCCATCAAGGATGTTCCAAGTCAGCGAAATTTAAAATACTATTCAAATAAAACTTTTATATTCCCTTTTGTGACTACCCTTGTCTCATTTTTCATTGGTTATTTTTGTTTGGATGAAAATCATTCCACATTGGAAATGTTCAGCTTGGAAGCTGTCAAGTCGAGTCCATATGTGTTTTATCATCAAGTTTACCCAAAGGAAATTTGGCATGAAATTGATTTTGCGATGACAAATGCTTTGATGATGATTTTTGGAACGTTGGCTACTTTGTTGGTGAATCCTTTGATTCAACCACAACATTGGCTCTATCTTAAAGGAGCCGTTTCTTATTCGTTTGTACCCAAAATGAAAGGTACGTTATTCCGTTAAATATCGAATCTATTAATGATTTTTTAAATTGCAGTTTTGAATCGAACAGATTCAACCAAAATTGGACAATTTCGCACAAAATCCAAACGACGAATATTGATCATCGGAGCGGTCTCTTACATTCTATTTGTTCTTCTTGCCTCGGTCTATGTCACTGTTTTCAATGGTTTGTTTTCGTTTAAGATTTCACTCGTTGTCTTTTGGTTTCTACTCTTTCCGTTCATTTGCTACTATACTGATTTAGGTAAATATAATTTATGCTATATTTCTTATCTAAATTTTAATACATTTCATAAAATTAGGTTTAGTTATGATCATATTGTATGCAACTTTGACCACACAGTTTTTGAACCTCAAACAAAAATCACTCTTAAGTGATCTTCATTTATTGAATCGCAAAATCAAAACCAAGATTAAAAGTAAAAGAATTCAGCTTTTACAAATGCCTGTCAACTGGAAAATATACTCAAAATTAAATCAAAAAATTTTGCGAATTTGTGACGAAACCAAAGAATATTCTCGTTATTGGAGCCCATTTCTCACAATCAATTATTCCGGGAACATTTTTCTAATCTGTTATATTTACTATATTTGCGTCTTCATTCACACGAACAATTATGTCAAAAAAATTGTGCTCATTCCGCTTTTGGTCAACTTTTGTAAAAACTTTATTTCTGCTCACAAAACAGTGCGCTTCTGTATCGAGAAATAACAAAAATATTGAAGCAGAATGTAGAAATTTTTATTTGTACTAAAATTCTGGAATAAATTAAATATTCAATGTCTTTTGAAGGCAATTACATTAAATTTTTTTTATTAATAATATTTTAAAATATTTTTTTTCTAAAAGGCCGAAACACTTCAACAACACAGAAAGCCTTTTGCTTTCAAGTTGTTTTCCACACTACAGAATTACCTCAAAAACATTCCATTCGGTAAAATTCCATTGATTGGTTTATTTAACAAAATGTAATGTTTTTATTGTTTAGATTATGATTTATATTAGCACATTTTTCATGTTGATATTTAAGGATTTTTAAAGTGAAAACATTTTATACAATTTAACTTTGGTAACGCCATCTAGTTTCATACAAACATACAACTGATCATTTAGACATGTTATTTCTCAATAACGTTGAAAAGAACATCATATAACCTCCGTAGATGAATCCAAACTACCATGAAAATACAATAAAATTATTTATAAATTTCTTCTTTCCCACAAACAAACCTCATAAAGCATTTTACTGCAAACATAACAAATTGGCCCAATTCTAAATCCAAACTTATTTGAATTCTTTATGGAATTTAATATTTCATTGTAAACCATTAGTTTGTACTTTTGTCCAGTTGATTGGGCGGAGTTGAATTGTTCGTTTATCGACAACTGAAATGGAATTAACAATTTGGAACAAGAATAAATGGATTTGTTCATCACAATAAGTGGAATCAGTATGATCACCGAACCCAAACAGTGACACATGAAACCAATCATGAGCACTGCTTTGAGTATTCCCGAGAAAGGTTTTAGAAGTATGAATGTGATCAAATAAACGTTTGGGAATAAGTTGGTTAAAAGATACACTACAAATATTTTCGATATAAATTTACGATTGAACCTCTGAATGAATTGAACTATTTCGTGATGCTCCTGTCGAAAGGCATTGAAGAAAATTATATTTTCATAGATTCGAAATTTATTCTTTGTGGACTTTAAATTCTTAGAATGAATTTTATTAAAATGAATAATTTTATGAAATTCTAAATAAAGCGAAGCGAATTTTTGAAGGATCACATAAGAAAATATGATCAATGTGTAGCAGATGAACAGTGACAGTTGAACCAGATTCCAGAAAACACATTGAAACACACAAAAGTCGTTTATAAAGATCGCAATTTTCCACCATTCGTAGCATAGTTTGAAAATTAATTTATAAATATAATATAACAAGATACATTGATTCGTGGACACTAAAAAAATATTCAAAATTATTTAGTAATAAATTTTTGCTTATGCTGCATAAGTTATGCATAATTGCTAATCTTACCGAAGAAAATAAACAAAAGACCTTGGATAGTCTCGAGGATAATAACAAATAAAACAATTTTTGTATGGATTTTATTTGTTTTTAAAAATCCATGTTCGACATTTTTTATTGTAAAATCATAAGATTTAACATTAAAAGTGCTGAGAATTAATTTTAAACATTTAAATATTGAATTGGTTTTAGCTTTTTTAATTGTAGCCTCTTTTGCATGAATTTTCCAAAATTGATTCCAATTCTCAACCACAAAATGATAAAGTGGCGATACAATTTCCAAATCAAGATGATTATCAATCGCATAATTGATGAACATGTGAAACACAAAGATCACAATTGCACATTTGTATACATTTGCATCTAATTCTAAATCACGGTGAATCAGATTCAATAGAATGTCATATTTAAAGTAGAAATCAGCTTTGCGCGATAGTGAATAAATTGTGAGCATATATCGAATAATTAGGTGACAACAGTAAATGTTGAAATAGACGTTTTTCAATTTGTTGGACTTAACTGGATTGTTCCAATGCTCAAATGTAACTTTAACACGACCATAAAAAGTCTTGCCCACCAAATGTTTCAAAGCACGAATTGTCATTTTGATTTTTGTAAAAAAAATTATTGATATTTTTATAAACTTGCTTTGTAAAATTATTTTGAAATTGATTTGGAGACCAATATTTTTGGTTATAAATGCCTTATTGAATGCCAATTTAAAAATGACATTTAATTATGATTAATAATTCGGAAAAATTAATTAACCTTTTGAAATTTTAATTATTGATTACAATTCTGTGTATACTCATGCAAAAATTCTATTTTTATTTGTCACAATTTTGATGAATTGCTTTCTATATTTAAATATATTGATTTGAGTTTATTTATTTTTATTGCCAATAGCTTTTAAATGTTTTTATTTGTTTTGTTTGAATTCCATTGAGCATACAATGAAGATGTAAAACATTACAAACTTTTGAAGAATACAGAGTGTTAATGCCACAAATGGGCAGTTGATGGCCCACCGAATTAAACATCCACTAATACAAGGGCACTACTGAGTCGTCGGTAAAAGTGAGGCACAAGTATTTGAGTACTAACAAAGAAAAGTAAGAAATATTGATGGTTGTGCATCAATTTTGGTGGTTTGTACTCGGTTTACATTGTTAATTCCCGCAAACATACCACTCTCCACTCTGCAATGTGACATTGCCAATGTCGATCAATTGCATCTGTCATTTTCCAGGCATTGTCCCTGTACTTGGGTTTGTTAGTCAAACGCCATAGAATGAAGTTACTTTCTGCTAATTCGGCACTGAAACATATTACAATTGTCATTGATTAATCAGTTGAAATACATTAATCGAAATACCTTAAATACCTTAAATCATAGAAATTGTTATACGTATCTGTCAGGAATTACCTCTCGTGTTACATCTTGTGTTTCGTTGTAATAAAATTTGTACGGCGCCAATCTAGTTTCAGAACGAACTGAAGCCTCATAACAGTTTTGGTTATTCTTTCTGCCAACTCCCAATGTCTGCATTTTGTAGCTAAATATTTTTTAATGTTTCATTTTGCTTGTAGTTTGTATTACTCTACACTGGGCACTTCTTTCTGATACGGAAAAAGTTTCCGATTCTATTCAGATACTGTTGAGAGTATGCATTTGGAAGACCCTCAAGAAATATGGCAGCAGGATTTATGTTTATGCAATAAATGAGTTTCACTATTTTTTCTATAACAATCTTTAAAATGAACAAAACGGAATCCTGGTCTTCACAATTCAAATATCGAAACATGGATGTGTCAAAACAAGTGGCCATCGACAAAAGAGTCTATCAATAATATATATTCCACAGGCCTGATTGAAAGAATGTGAAATATTCTCCAATTTAATGAATGTGAAATAATCAAAATATGGTTTGGTTCAAGAGGAACTTTCAGTAAACATGTAACAGATATCATTTCGATCAGAAATAGTCGAGAACTTTCTGCTCTATATAGACACTCCAACTTATTCCCAAATCACATGTACTCATTCCTATCACGTAGAACACATAGTCTCACTGCAACAAAAAACAAATAAAATGTTCTTATCAATTAGTTTTACTTATTAATCATTTGTAATCAAATTAAATTAAATTGCATTGTAAAATCAATTAACCTATTTTGCATGCACAAAGGAAATCCTTTTGTTGTGAAAATAAACAAGAGGAAATAGCTCCGTACCAAATCTTCATGCTTGTAAAAATGATTAATTAATTAATTAACTTAATTTAGGGCAAATCTGAAAGGCGAACAACAGACATCATTTGATGTCATGAATGTACTGAAGTGTCTAAAAATAACGTTTGTATATTTAATTTATGATCAAATATTGAGACATTGCAATGATTCATACATGTACTACGCTTTCTACATGAAAGTGTAATTAATTCAAAGGCGATTTCTCAAATGTTATTTGTAATTGAGCATTAAGCATCAATACCTAGAACACAAGTTCATTATCTCATCTTAGAAGACACATTGATTGTAATGCAAATACTAACATAATTAATGGTTGTATATTTATGATTTGAATAGTACAAATTAACTTTGTATACAGCAATTTAAAATAAAAGTGCAAAACAAATAAGACAACACATTGCATTGAATGTGATGGAAAAGGAAAACAACGTGTGTGCGAGATGCGGCAGTGGCGCTAGACGGAAAGAGAAACCGGTCCACCTTGTGTGGATTGGATGAGATCATCCTTATCAGTCAAACAAGGAAATAGAGTACTCAAGTGAGCTGTGTGTGGACAGCTACAAGTGAGATGGATCGAGTTTGGGATGTGTTTGTGAGTCAAATAAGTAATTTTCTCTCCCAAATGGCGGTCAATTAGCTCAAATTGTAAATCGCTATGGGCGCACACAGGCACACACATCGTTATGCCTCGATTATGTTGTGATGTGGTGAGACGAGGCCATCTTCGCGTTCTTCTTCTTCAACACTTTCCACTTGGAATGATGCATCATCATGTCTTTTGTAGTTCTACTGCAGCCATAAAGTAACACACTTTACCTGTCGACAAATGAACAACAACAACAACAAGAAATCAAGCAAAATATTCTCTCTCCTTTCCAAACGTGTCCGCCCAGTCTCGTTTGCAAGTGTTCCAATGCACCACTTCTCCTCACTTTCACTTTCAGTCGCATTCTGGCACTGATCCACCAAGTTTCAATCTGTTTTCAAGATAAATTCAAGATTTTCGAATCATTTTTCAAGTATTCTAAATATAACTTGATTACCTACTGAACACAATTGGTCAGACACAATCAATCAACTTCCGTGCCTGGTGTGTGTACAACATCAAACAGCATCGTCTGCCGAGAGAAGAGCTAAGAGTGGCCCCAGTCGGGTGATTTCACTGTGTGTCTCTGTGTGCGACTAGTGCAGTGATCATAGTGAACTCACTCGTGCTAGTGCCCATCATCTTGTACCTTTTGGCATTGAAGATATTGATACATTCCTACGCGTGCACGTGCCCTAAACATTTCATGGTTATCGAGTGTCATCACATCACATTACAGTGATCAGTTATCATGAAAAGGTATTTCCATCTTTTTGTACATTCGATTACAGTAACAAGTCATAAAAGTGTAACTGTAAAGATTCGTGAAAAGATTATTATAGCGATTAGACTGCTTAATGAATTTCTTGTTTGAGGGTATTAATAGATGTACTGATTAGATATGATTAAATTAGATTGAGTTTAGATCGATGTGATCAAAAGATTTGGAGATATAAAAAATGCCGTAAATTCTCGATTAAGCGCCTCCACCTTAGTAACCGCAGCTCAAGCGCTGAAAAAAATGCACAATGGAAGTTATAAAGTGGCCGTAGTTTTGCCTAAAATTAGAGTTAACCGATAAGTTAATTGAGAATTTACAGTAAATGAAAAATAGCTCGCATTTTTTCAATAGAAATGTTTGAAGAAATGTCAGGTTGGTTTAGTCTGTCTGTTATGACTCATAACTTATGAGTTACCGGCCATGAGACATCGAGATATGAGAGAAAGCCCATTTGAAATATTTGTAATACTCTCGCTCCGATTTGAAGTCAACAATATTGTTGCCTAATTTTTCAAGTGTACTCCATTACATCAAATTAGGTCTCAAGATTGATTCAGTACTAAATATTTACAAATATTTACAGACAATCAGTTTATTTGACGTTCACGAGACACAGTCAAGTGTCGTCAAGTTGAGTTGTCACTCGTTGTCTGTGTTTGTACTCGACATTGACACAATTCTCATTACTTTCGAGAACGTTATTTCACTAGATTTTCACAACCTTGTGTAAATGTAAACAGTTTTAGTGTATCTTCAAGTGCTATTTGTTAGCGAAACTTGTTTGATTGTTCATATGATAGCTTCTGTTGGGAAGTGCAAACAAAATTGCCAATCAATCGAACGTTTACTTTAACTGAACGATTATCTAAAAAATAATAATTCGAAATACATTAATGATTTTCCAATAACAAATACTTAATCTACTGAGAAGATTGTCTCCTTATAATTTATCCATTAGCAATGTTCAATTTATTCAAGGCAAACGGCACAAATTTAATTTTCCTTTATTATTTAATTTTCCATTAGAAATATTCAAGTTCATCTTCTCGTGGTCTTCGTCATTTTTTCGTTTCTTTGTCATGATTTTTGTCTGTCGACAAATGTCGAAGAAGAAACACTCGTTAGCCTTAAAGGAGAAAATGTTAAACTTCGTTTCAAACGAGCCGCTGTAAAAGCATCGAAACGATTGAACCAAAATGGAAACGTAAAGTCAAATCAAAATGTGTTGAATGTAATTTTTATTTCATTAGATTTGAGATTTGATTATTGCTCAATATGAGTTTATCCCTATTTAGCAATTCATGAGATTTAATTAATTTGAATTTTAAATATATTAACAAAAATGCAGTTTTAGCTTAGTGAGCATTTTTTTCCTGTTTTTCTCTTACTTTGCAGACTGTTCCATTCAATGCACGTTTTCTCGATGAAAATCCCCAAGCCAACAACGGCCAACTGCCGTTGCCCAGGTTGATCGGCGAAAATATGAATAAAATTGTCGATGATGCAATTGAGAAAGTAAACAAACGACTGCATGTCGTTGAACCGAACATTGCCAAGAACAGTAAGTTGGGGCTTTGCGGGACAAAGGTAGGACTATTCACAAATGTGATGTTCAATTTTTATACTCGAATAGATGCTATGCAAAAGCCTGGATCAATTGGATGGTTTGTGGGAGCATCTTTGAAGAGTACTCCGTTGGCTAAGAATTTCTCAAGATCTGCTTTGATTGCTGAAGAGACTTCTAAAACGTTGGTTAAAAGGTAAAACTTTTTATTATCGCCTTTATGAAAATGTAACATTTATTTTTTAATGTCAAGACACAAACTTAATCTTGACCAAATTGCTTTTGGACTTACGAAGCTGGACATAAAGGAAACTTCACTTTGGCGTGAATGTCCCAAGCCCATACAGCCACTGAGTTGTTATCCTGGCAAATATCGTTCCTTCACGGGCCACTGCAACAATGTGGAACATCCAGACTGGGGCAGTGCCAACATGCCTTTCGCTCGGTCATTGGCACCGAGATATGCCGATGGCATTTCTGCTCCACGAAAATCTGTCAGTGGCTTTGAGTTGCCGTCACCTCGGGACATCTCACTGGCGGTGCATCAAGGTGGTGCAAACACATTTTCCCACATGACAACTGTGACAGCTTTCCTTGGAGAATTTGTCTTTCACGACATCGCCCACGCAGTACAATCGTCAGGATTCAATGGAATGCGAATTCGATGTTGTGGCATCAAGAACACTCAACTGATGCATCCTGAGTGCTTCCCTATGAAAGTGTCCTCAAGTGATCCTTTTATGAGTAGAATGAATCAGCAGTGCATGGAATATGTTCGTTCATGTCCTGCAATTAGAAATGAATGTGCCCTTGGACCGCGAGAACAGATCAATCAAGTGAGTAGCAACTTGAAGTGAATTTGGAATTTTAAACTTTTTTTTGTTTTTAAAGGCATCTTCTTATATCGACGGATCAGCATTGTACGGTTCGACCAAAGCCGAGGCAATGAGTTTGAGATCATTTGACCAAGGTCAAATGAAAGCAATCCGAATGAACAGCCAGAGCAAGGAAATGCTTCCCCTGAAGGAAGGCAACGATCTTGACTGTAAATTGGCCGGCAACATGAGATGCTTCAAGTCTGGAGATGACAGGTTTGTGTTTGTTTTGCATTAATTAGCGTACAACAGCGCACTAATTAACGTACATGTCTGTACAGAGTGAACGAAAACCTTGGCCTTGCTATTATTCACACATTGTTTTTGCGCGAACACAATCGAGTGGCACGAGACTTGGCCTCGATCAATCCACAATGGAGTGACGATGAACTGTACGAAGAGACAAGGAAAATTGTCATTGGACAGATTCAACATGTCGCTTACAGTGAGCTAATACCGTACATGTTGGGCGAAGAAATGATTGACAGACATAAATTGAGATTACAAAATGATGGATTCTATCAAGGCTATGACATGAACGCCAATCCAATGGTTGACAATGCAGTGGCCAATGCTGTGTTTCAGTTTCTCTTCACCACAATGCCTTCTACGATGGAACGATACTCGAAGGCGTTGAACTTGATGGGTTACATCAAAATGACAGATTCGTTCTTTAATCCAAGTGAAATGTACACAAACAAGTTTGATGAATATTTGCTCGGGATGATTAGTCAAAATGCTAAAAGTTCAGACACAATTGTGATTGACGATATGGCTAATGGATTGTCGGATGATGCAACGGAAGGATTCGATTTTGTTGCATTTGCGATTCAACGTGGGCGGGATCATGGTCTGCCGGGTTTTGTTGAGTATAGAAGGGCATGTCAGATTGAGCCAACCATTGATGGATTTGATGATTTGCAAAGTATTGTCAAAAGTGATGTGCTGAAAAGATTGAAATTATTGTACAAGTAAGTGAATTTAAATTTTGATTGGCTTTATACTTTAAACTTTCTTCATAAACAGGGATGTACGTGACATTGATCTTTTCACTGGTGGTCTAGCAGAAAAACCAATGAAAGGTGCTCTGGTTGGGCCAACCTTTGGCTGCTTACTTGGAAGACAGTTTGATTTTCTCCGACGAGGTGATCGATTTTGGTATGAAAACGATTTGCCACCATCTTCGTTCACAAAAGATCAACTAAGTGAAATACGCAAAACCTCAATGGCTCGAATCATATGCAACAATGGTGATCAAATTGAGTTTGTTCAACCACAAACGATGGTTTCGTCCGATCCATTTTTGAATGCATTTCAGTACTGTAGCACTCAAATATTTCCACAAATTGATCTACAGAAATGGAAAGCGAGACCATCTAACACTGCTTCAAAACTTGCAATCAGTGATGAAGTGATCAATGGTGAACTGATTCGAGCTCGCCGCGAAACGAATGATTTGTTTGATATGGAAAGAAATCTCCAGAACAGTCATCTTTCTCAAAGTCAATTGATGCACTACAGTTTCACACGAGCAAAACGACAAACAATCACAATTGGTAATCAATCACTGGTGCTTGAGAAGGCAACTCGAGGCATTTTGCAACAAATACGAAAAGGCCGTGATCGTGAAGCTTACAATGAGATACTGGACGATATCAACAGTCTTGTGTTGAATTTGCCCAGAATTGAATTGGAAGAGTATATGCGCAAACAAATTTTGACGCAAAATCAATTCAACGATGAATTCTTGGAAAAGTGTGATGACACTCAGCTGCCTTGTGATCATAGTTCACCATTTAGAACCATCACTGGATGGTGTAACAATTTGAATCATCCAGAGTATGGCAAAAGTTTGACTATATTTCAACGATTTATGCCTTCGTCTTATGAAGATGGAATAAGTCTGCCGAAGGTTTCTTCAGTAATGCAGGGAAGGTCATTGCCATCACCTCGGTTAGTGTCGGTCAATGTGCACGATGACATCAGTACACCTCATGTTCGTTATGTAAGTTTGCAACAAACAATATTTACCCATACTAATTGATTTCACATTGACAGAGTTTGATTGTTATGCAGTGGGGACAGGTTCGTTACTTGACTGCTTAAACAAACTTTCAATATTTCATTCTTTAGTTTGTGGATCATGATATAACTTTCACTCCATCCTATCTCACATCAAATGGCCAACTTCTCGATTGCAAGTCATGTTCATCGAAGACAACAGTCCACCCCGAGTGTAATCCAATTCCAATACCCGACAATGATGCATTCTTTAAGTCAACTGGAAAAAATAAGAAATGTCTCCATTTTGTTCGATCAATGAATGCACAGAAAACTTTGGGTCCACGAGAACAGATGAATCAGTTGACCTCGTTTGTAGATGGTTTGTTTGATTTGGTTTTTGTTTTTCAAAATTAAAATTAATTTCTTCCATACAGCTTCGAACATCTATGGATCCGAAAACTGTGAAGCCGACAAATTGCGATTGCACATTCAGGGAAAACTCAACTTTACCCGTCATCCAATTCGAGGGCTCAAAGATCTTTTGCCTCAAACTCCATCCCATCCCGAGTGCAAAGCTCCATCCGGTTATTGTTTCCTGGCCGGTGATTTACGCGCAAGTGAACAACCAAGTCTAGCTTGTATTCACACTATTTTCATGCGTGAACACAATCGAATTGCCGAGAATCTGTCCAAGATTAATCCACACTGGAACGACGAAAGATTATACCAAACAACTAGGAAGATAATTTCAGCATTTCTTCAACAGATTACTTTTGGTGAATTCGTACCTCGACTGATTGGAAGAGATTTTACGGATAGATTCGGTTTGATATTGCTCAACAGTGGATACTACCGAGAATATGATCCCGAATGTTCGGCAACTGTGAGAAATGAAATATCTGCTGCTGTCTTCAGATTAGGCCACACTCTACTGAAACCTTCATTCGAAAGACTCGATGTCAGTTACAAGCCAATCAAAAGGCCACTAATGTTGAGAGAATCTTTCTTCAATTCGGACATGTTATACGAACGTAAGTTTAAATGACCATAAGAATACAAATTAAGAATATTTTTACAGCTTTTGCAATCGATGAACTTCTTCGAGGCATCGTTCATTCAAGCATTGAAACATTTGACAACTCAATCACAGAAGAAGTGACCAATCATTTGTTTGAAGAACGAAATAAACCATTCTCTGGGATGGATCTCATTTCGTTGAATCTCCAACGAGCACGTGACCATGGATTGCAACAGTACAATCAGTACCGAGCACTGTGCAATCTCACTAAAGCACGGACATTCGAAGATCTCTCTGGTGAGATACCACAAAGAGTCATTCAGAAACTAAGAAGAGTTTATGAGTAAATTAACTATCATGTTTGATTAATGATTGTTGAATGTAATTAATTGAAATTTTGTTTTTAGTCACGTGGATGACATTGATTTGTTCAGTGGTGGAATATCGGAAACACCACTTCACGGAGCACTGGTTGGTCCCACTTTTGGCTGTTTACTCGGAATGCAATTTAGTAGTTTAAGAAAGTGTGACCGATTTTGGTATGAAACATCGGACAAGTTCACCCGATTCACAGAAGATCAGCTGACTGAAATACGCAAAGTGATGTTGTCTAAGGTGATTTGCACAAATGCGGACGACATTCCGTTTATTCAGAAACAAGCTCTCGATCAAATGGATCCATCATTGTGAGTATTTGAGTGTGATAACTAGAGACAAGACGAAAGTGCAAAAGTGCTTTTCAAAGTGCAGTGAAGCTAACTATTCTATATAGTGTAATTGAGCGCTGTCTCTAAATGTTAGCTTTCTTTGGGGTGCAGAAACAAAGTTTTGTTGTCACTGGTGGTAGTAACTTTCAACTAATTTTAATTTAAAAAGAAATCCACGAATATCCTGTAGCGCACTTGCCCAAATTGACTTGACCAAATGGAGAGATTTGGACAAGACCTGCATGGTGAACAAGAAGCCAATCCCACTAGGCAAGCATAGAAGAATATCACCGTGCGTCAATTGTGTGTGCACAACTGAAGGAGTAAGTGAATTTTGACTTCAAACAAAAATATTTAAAAGCAAACATTTTACAGTCTCTGTGTGGCTCAATTCGAGTGAACAATTGCAAGGACCTAACTGCCCATTTCACGCGTCAAGACATTGCCTCAGACCAGGCCTGCATGGTGCAATGTGCCTACTCAATGCACAACAATCACATTGAGCGATCGTCGAGGAATAAGATGATGACCAAGTTGGCTTCGTTTTAATTTTTTTGTTTTAAAGTATTTTCAAGTCAAATCACTTGTGTTCGTATTGGTTAATTGGTTGTTTTGTTTATAGAGTTTCGTTAAATAAAATACAAATTTAAACTAAAAACTATTATTTAACTTTATGCTCAAACTCCAATATCTATAGCATTCAAAAATTTAGCGATTTGTTAACAAGACAATTGATTGGGAACTGGTCTTTATCTTAAACTTATTGAATTCTTTAATCTTAGTATTGAAACATAAAACACTATTTTCTCTAAAAGTTTGGGGAAAATACATTTACAAATATATGCCTGAAAATGCGGCAACGGTTAGATTGATTTCCAGGCTTAGAAGCCTCTTTCGGTACATTCGTGCAACCATTTGTACAGCATTACATGAATTTCAATGTCAACGCATTTTCTCTGTCTCGGATATGACGTATTCTAAAACATATCTTAAGGTAATGTCAGTTAAAAAGGCTTGACCAAAACTGAATTTGCCTACTCTTGTTCTCTTTTAATTAGTTGACCAGTGAGAATTAAGTCACTAGGTTTGAAATACTCCTCTACAACTCATTACTGTATGCTATATCGCATTGACGTACTTCATTAAGGAGTGTTTTGTGCATGAGACAGAAATTGTCCTATAGAAAAAGAGCAATAAAGCTCATGACAAATCAACAACATGATCATTCACATCTCCGATTTCGGAATTTGAATAAAAAATTCTAACCTTCAAATTAAAAACTTGCATCACTAACCCAGCAAGATGTCATCTTACGTCGTATTTACTCATCACTCCGAAAACAGGTTATGCCGAAAACAGCAGGGGGCAAGTGGCGCGTGCCACTGCGCCATGGGTGGTCCACGTTACGCCGAAAGCCACAGTCACTGTAGCACACTCAAATGTGTGAGTGTTCGACGTTCGACGCGTCGAACATTCACGCACACTAACAAGACATTGTGTAAAATGAACATGGAAACTATTTAAGACCTGTTTGACTATTTATGAGTTTGTATAATGTGTCCTTGATCCAATTGGAATTAATTAACCCTCAAGGTATGACCTGGGTCAAATCTATCATATTTATCCCTGATTTCTGTTACCATCATTCTATTTGTCATAGACTAACTCAGATTATCTTGTTGGATGTATCCTTGATCCAATTGAAACTATTTAACCCCAAAAATGATCTGAGTGAAAATTGACCGATATCGATGACTATTGAGGAACTTAGTTACCCAATGGATGAAAATGAGATTTTCGAGGATTATGATGATGTTCTTGTCAAACTTGAAGAATTAAGGATTTAAACCGAACTTCATCAATCTTCAACTCATTAACAATCAATAGCCAGGTTTGAAACAAGTCAGTGAACCCATTGATTTCATTATTGGGTGGAATCTATGGGATTGGGTTGATGAACCAGTGACGATATTGAGGATTCAAGTTATACTTGGGTGGATCACTGGGATGGTAGATTTATTGAAAAATAGCTGAGTTCATCTTTCTTGTTTGGCACATATATACTTCATGACGAGACAGAAAAAGACAAACTCATTCACTGATTACCTGAAAAAACGTTTGGAAAATAATGTGGAGAGGGTCATTGCCGAGATGAGGATTTGGCTTATTGAGATGAAGCTTTCTGTTGCAGCTGAGACACTGGCGAGACAGAATTTCTTGGTACAGAAGTGGAAAGGATGAGAAGTGCTGGAAAGGAAGTGGAACTATCCTCAACGAGATCCAAGAAGGAAGTGATTTGTACAGCTTATCGTTCGGTTGGCAAATATCGTGGTTGTCGTGCATAGTGAAGATTGATTGTTGATCAGGTCACATAGTACTCTCTCCATTGGATTAGTCGAGTTAGTTGGCAAGACATTGAGATCATCGACTGAATATTGTGGATCCTCACCACACATTAGATCAGATTGTACAAATCGAGTATTCAATTTAATCATTGAGAATCATTATATTCACTTCTGTTTAGGGACACTCGAGTTTGAGTAAACAAGTGAATGCTTCCTTCCTCAGTCATTCAATAGATCAGGTTGTGCTCATTGAGTAATCAATCTTATTGGTCGAAATAGTGCAATTACACCCATTTGAATCACCTGTCACGAAACTAGTCAGCCAGATCAATCTGATATCAGTCCTGCGTTCCGAAACACAACCAGGTTGAATCATTTATATCTGGATTCACTAGATTCAGATTGATGTAACCAGTCTAGTGCAATGGGGCACTAACTGGTTCCACGACATTGAAAAAATCAAACAAAACTGGATCCGAATCCCAAAATCCTCATATCCGCGCGCAGCGTAGGTTTCAGGATGACCCAATCCCAAAACCACTGAAGCCATTAGATTCAACACCCCCGACATATGCAATAGAATCCTAATCCAAAAATCACCATATCCAGACGCCATCTTGGGTTTCAGGATGATACAATCAATGAGGAATGATCCATTAACTTGTTCACTCAAACTCGAGAAACATTGTATAGTAGTGGACAGTTCTCAATGATTGAATTTGGTTTCGAGTTCTAACATACTTCCATTAAACCAGATTTGCAAATTACAATATGATGCATGAGGTCATGACATAAACAAAGGGATCTTTCTCATTCGAAATCAATCTCATGGTTCGAGCTTAGTCAGTCTGATCAATAAGACATTCGTAAAAAGCTTTATTTCACAACCATATTCAATCAACATCACAAAGATCAAACAGAGTTAGTTTGATCCGACTGGCACCATATCCGTTCGTTATCTTAGGTTCCAGGGTGCTCCAATCCAAAAACAGATAACACTACAGGTTTCACCACCCTCGGGATAGTCAATGGGATTTGGTCAACAAAAAACTGTCATGTTCGACAACTGGCCAGTCGATCGTAAACAACGCACACCGAAAACTGTTTGTGTCGAACACTCGCGCTCACACACTCTCTGCATGCATGTGAGTGTGCTGATGAATCAGTGATGAGTCAGCGCTCACACAAACACATGCTTTTCGGTGTAACGTGGACCCCCTGTGGTGTGGAGAACAAAGGAGCTCTTTGTTAAAGAGGCACCGTCACTTGAGTTTCGGCATAACGTGGACCACCTGTGGTGCGGAGAACAATGAAGTCTTTGTTTAAGTGGCACGCGTCACTTGCCCCCTGCTGTTTTCGGCGTAACCTGTTTTCGGAGTGTTGTATGGTAACCTCTTACGTAAACCCCCAGGGCAGAATCATAGGATTCAACTTCACCCCTAGTGCTATTATTGCTAACTATGTGGAGAATTATAACAAATCCAAGTGTTTCGCTCCAACATCAGCAGAAACTGTTCTTTCTCCTATTGAACAATTTTTTCAGATCGGCATTATTTCTATCGTGTTTGTGTGTGTGTTTATCGGATGTGTGATTGTTATTAAGAAGCAAATGTTTAAAAAGAAAGGGAATAAAAGCAATCTCAATGATCAAATCAGCCTTGCCTTTTCCGACCTGATACTCTCTACTGTGTGCTTTTCGGGCAATATTATCGACTTGTGGTGCAACCACTGGATCAGTCCCTTGGACTTTCCGACAATGAGTGTTTCGATTTCTTCACTCGTGTTGAATTTTTGTGAACTGCTACTTATAAAATTCAAACCTCAAAAACCATTTTGGTTTTATCGATTTGTTCAATCACTTATTCGGTCATTTCTACTGTTGTCCTGGATACCTGAAATTTGGACTGTTTATCAACTAATTGAACAAATCAAAAATCCAGATTTTCTTATTAAGCAACATAAAAATTTTACCGAAAATAAAGTCATTGGAATAGAACATGCAATCATAAATTTTGTTGTGCGTTCTTTCATTTGTTTAATATGTTTGCTTAAGAAAAGTTTTCTGGAAATTCCTATGGTAATATTTGTAAAATTACAGTCGATTTGAGTTGAACTAAATGGCTGCTTAATTAAACTATTTAGTTTTAAAAAAATAATAACTAATGTTTATTTCTTGAAAGCATGTTGAATCGAGTTTGGCCAATATGAATCCTGAAGACAATCGTACTGCAACAAAAAATCCATTTAAGGTAGACATTTAACCATAAAATATGAAAAAATAAAAATTGTCATTTTTTGCCAACAGAATACCAAAGCGCTTGCTATAATGATTGGGTTGTACTGTGTTTGTTGGATGCCGATCATGATATACCATTTGCTGCTTGAATTTGGACTGCTATCAGTCTGCTCACGAGAACAATTCCACAGACACGTCTACTTTTACATTTGGTTTCAATGGTTGACAATGGCAAACTGTTTCCTCGATTCATTGGCTTATGTAATCATGAACAAACATTGAAGACTCAGCTACACTTTTGAACATAATTTGTAAGTTATATTAATTTAGAGCACTTTCCTTAACACTTTACATTCAACACATTAACTCATTAAAAGGTCAATTTCATTAAGATAAAATTGTTTTTAAAAGTATATCACGTCAGGTTTTGATTTTTTTGGATTTGTCATTAATTCTGCATGAACTTGAACTTGAACTTTGCAAATTACCAACTTTTTATTTGACTTATTAACTTTGACTTTCAACTTATTAATGAATAAAAAATAAAAAAAATTTGCATAAATTTAAAAATAAAGTTGGTTTCACGAGAAATGAGAGATGAATAGCTGGTAAATAACATAAAAGTTCAAACATACCAAACGAACCTGCAGTCTTTAATGTTCGTTTAAATGAAATTGTTTTAATACAGTGGAATTTAAGTAAAGCCCTACAACTGCGTTTATTATGAAATGTATTAGCAACTCGAGCTTGAGTTACGAAATATTACGATATAAAGACATATTTTGTTATTGACCAAAGTGTTTCATTCTGTGACATTTGGTTGTCCAGTTAGTTGCTAAGCACTAATTATAACTTATTTGCATGCTAGTTGAACTTCAAAACATGCGTTCGATTTTGTAATCGCTGATTGCAAATTGAAAAGTCAATTGGAATCGCGAATCGGAAGCCCCTCAAGTTTCGACCCCAGAGTTGGTCGAAATTAGTCTGAATTTCATTTAAATATACAATAATAATATATAATTGAAGTACAACAGAAGAAAATATGGAAAACCTGTATACGTTAAACAAGACGAGAAATATTTTCTTGTCTTATAATAATTTTTTTTATTGAACTCTTCATTGACCTTCTTTACCTAAAATGCAATACAATTTTTGTTGGTATGTCATCAATTTTGGCAAGCGATCAATAAAAAAAATACAGTTCAAATAACATTGACCTATTTCACAAAACATTATTTCAAACATTTTCGAGCTGATTTAAAGACTATCGAGCAATTTAAAGCAATGTTAGAATACCTTTTTGTTGGCTTCGAGGTTGTTCACATAATTAAAACCCAAATGACCCATGCAACCTATGTGATCGGCACGACTCATTTGTCTTGTACGACCTATGGGCCCAGTCAACTTTAGAAAACACAAAGTCAATAGATATGAATAATATTCTTGTTTTTTGTACGTGGGTGGATGAAGAGATGTCACTATGTAAAGTAAGCAAAATGGCACAAGCACAAATGTAAAAAGTAGCAATATCAATTTAGAAGCGAAAATGAATTTTCAAACTAATAAAGCCACAAAACCCAACAACAATAGAATGTAAATTAGAATAAAGTGGATAAAAACAGCCCATCTTATTTATGTAAAAATAGTTTGATTCTTCGATACTAGATGGTAGACGGTTGTAAATTTTGTACAGAACCTTAGATTGTCTCAAATTAGCTGTACTCAGTTGGCAGTCGAACAAATCGATCAAGATCAATCCGGATGTTAGCCATAATTGTGGAAGGCAAAAAGTTTACAACAGAAAACCAACATGATTATAATTTATGTGTACCATCTCACTGGATTACTCAAAATACTCAATCCAATTTAGTCTTGATAAATGCGAGGGTCACATTCAGCCTCACACTGTCAGTGGTTGAAATTGGCGAGCTGAGCGCTGTACATCGAGTAGCGTTCACAGTGTTGCGAAAATAACCTGTTATATGGGGATGATGAATGAAACCTTCTGATGTCTGAGTGACGTAAATAAACACTCGAGAAAGCTACAGAGATCAACATTAAAGCATAAAAGTTTTATGATAAAACTAATCCATCAAACGGTGGATCGAAGTTAATGTCATGAGATCATTAACGCATGAAGTTATATTAAAATTCGTGTACCTCGATCATTTCTATTCTGCTTGTGTGCTCAATAACCAGGGATAATCCAGCTTGAAATTAAGAATATGCAATCTTTTGCTGAAAATATCCATTTCTACTATCCAATCCTCAGTGTTATATAAAACTTCTCCAAACATTACAAAGAATATTTTTCTTCATTGCAGCTAGTTTCTAAATAGATTCAGAAGTATAAACAAGCCCTAAAGCATTTGATTTGTAATTATTTCCAATCAAGTTGATGATACAACACAACAGAGGCGAGATGTTAAGCGTTCATATTTTAAGAGAAACCTTGAAAAAACCTGATATTGTGCATTAAAAGTGCTTATTTATTTAAAGAACAGTATTATTATTAAGAAGTCTAACTTAATATTTAGTTAGAAATACAGATTGCCCAAGTGCTAAAATGGCAATTTCTGAGCAGTACAATGATCAGGTTGTTTACCCGAGCGACGAATTCAGGAAGGATGCATACATCGACAACATTGAAGAATATCGTCGGCTCTATAAATTGTCACTGGAAGATCCATCACAGTTTTGGTACGACATTTGCAAGAGTTTTTACTGGAAAGTTGCTCCAAGTTTGAACTCGTTCCTGGACTACAATTTCGACATGAACAAAGGTCCCATCTATGTTAAGTGGATGAAAGGAGCAGTTACCAACTTGTGCTTCAATGTACTCGATCGACACATCGAAAATGGACTTGCTGACAAAGTGGCTTATTTCTGGTACTTACAAGTGACGCACTGATGTGCAAGTTGTTTCGTTCAATTATTGTGCTTATTTTCAGGGAAGGAAATGAGCCCCATGAGTCGCGTTCAATCACTTATGCAAACCTTCGAAACGATGTGTGCAAGTTCTCAAACTTTCTTATCAGCATGGGCCTAAAGAAAAGAGATCGAATTGCGATCTACATGCCGGTGACAATCGAACAGGTAGTGGCCATGTTGGGAGCCGTTCGAATAGGAGTTCTTCACACAGTGGTGGTAAGTTTTGTGCTGCACTGATTTCTTTTTTTTTTAAATGAACATTGAAGTTTGCAGGATTTTCAGCCCAATCATTGGCCGAACGAATGATCGATTCCAAGTGTTTGATTATAGTGACCGCGGATGGAGCGCATCGAGGCACCAAAGTTATTCCACTCAAAGATATTGCTGACTCAGCTATTGACATTTGTCGCAACAAGTAAGTAAAATTTTCATGGCATCGATTCAAAATTTTGTCTTTAGAGGCCATTTTATCAAGTGTTGCATAGTGCAGCGACATCTCTCGCCAATCGTAACAAAAGTGTCCAACTTGGACATTAACAATAATCTGCAAGTCAAGTGGAACAGTCAAATAGACGTTTGGTGGGATGAGGCCATGATGAATATGTCCAACTATTGCGAACCAGTTTGGGTCGAGGCTGAAGATCCGTTGTTCATATTGTACACGAGGTAAGCCATTTTGTTGAGCTTAAATATGTAAATTTATTTTTTGTGACAGTGGGACAACAGGCAAACCCAAGGGAATAGTGCATTCAGTGGCCGGTTACATGGTCTACGCTGCTACAACATTCAAATATGTCTTCAACTACCACAGCCAAGATATATTCTTTTGCACAGCAGACTTAAGCTGGATCACTGGCCACACTGTAAGCGTGTACGGTGCACTTTCCAACGCGGCCACCATTGTCTTGTTTGATGGCACTCCATTCTATCCTCACCCAGGCAGACTGTGGGAAATCGTGGACAAGTTGCAAGTAACCATTTTTTACACTGCTCCAACCGCAATTCTTTCATTAATGAAGTACGGCGATGAATACGTCAACAAGTACAGTCTCGGATCACTTAAATTGCTTGGGACTGCGGGTGAACCAATAAACCCACAAGCCTGGCGTTGGTACTACAGTGTAGTGGGCAAACGACGATGTCCTATTGTTGACACTTACTGGCAGACGGAAACATCAGCCCCAATGTTGACACCACTGCCTGGGTGCACTCCTCTTAAGCCCGGTTCAGCTACGTTTCCCTTTTTTGGCGTTGTTCCTGTCATTATGGATAACGATGGAAAAGAAATTGAAGGTGCGGGAAGTGGAATCTTAGCTTTTAAAAAACCTTGGCCTTCGATTGCGCGCAACATTGACGGCAATCACGAAAGATACGAAATGACTTACTTTGATAAGTTCAAGGGATATTTCGATGCGGGTGATAGTAAGTGTTCAATTTCACATATGGTTATAACTAATTATTCATGTGTTACTTGCCAAGGTTGCTATCGAGACAACGATGGTTACTACTGGATCACTGGCCGGTGTGACGATATGCTCAACGTGTCTGGTCATTTGCTTTCCACAGCACAAGTCGAGTCTGCCATTGTGGAACATATAGCAGTGGCAGAGGCTGCTGCTGTTTCGAGTCCTCATCCAATTAAGGGTGAATGCATTTATTGCTTTGTAGTGCTCAAGAATGGCTATAGTTACAGCCAAGAAATGGAGAAAGAAATCAAACAAAAAGCACGCGACCAAATTGGAGCATTTGCAGCGCCTGATGTTATTCGTTCGATTAGTGCGCTACCCAAAACAAGATGCGGAAAAATAATGAGACGTATTTTGGTTAAGGTAACTCACAACGATACCAATCTAGGAGATATTTCCTCTATGGCCGACGAATCGATCATTGAAGAATTGTTTTCTACCAGGCCACAGTATACCACGTTCTAAAGCGCTAACAATGAACGTTATCTATCTAAGAAAATCATATCAAATGTTTTCACTATTTTAACAGATTCTCTTTACTTGTCTAACTTATTATCAATAAAATTATAGAAGTAGAAGACTTTCAGAGTAATTAGAATAATTAGTTGAAAAGTACGGGTAGATATAATTAGGTTGTAACAAGAAGCCGAGAATTTATTGATTTTTTAATGTTTGAAATCAACTCCAAAATTAATTATTTTATTTATTAATTTTTAAATTTAATTTCGAAATTAAATTTTAGTTAGAATTATGATATTCTGCTTTTCAAATTAGAAATCAAATATTGCATATTTTAAATCTTATTAAAAATGTTTAAAAAAATATTTGCAAATTTACTGTACGAATACATAGCCCAGTTTCGTGTAAAGAGAAGTATTGAACGTTTCTTTGAGTTCTGGTTGCTCATTCACCATTGCACATTCTCCGAGCGTCGAACTGAGGTAGTGAGAACACTACACACCGTTCTGGTGTTGACCGCAATTCGAACATTCATTGTAGCGGTGCTCACCTTCCACCCAGCCCTGAGCACCCATTGTCGGGTTCTTCTGTGGGATCAAATGCTATTTCAACAAGCTGATCCACTTATTGGCTTTGTCTTTGTCTCCGTTGGAGTGGGTGGAAGTTACATTTACTTTCGAATCTATTTCTACAAATCAGACAAACCATCACGAGAGACCATTTGGTTGGTGTTGTGTTGGTTGCTTGAAGACGATCAGCGGTATGTGGCTCAGCCGGCGATGATTGTGCATCCCAAAGAGACTCGTCGAGTGCTTCGAAAGATGTCTAAAAATCTTTCATTCTTCAACTTGTTTTTTGGTATTAAAATCTCGGTTTTAATATGTTTTAGTATGTTAATGTAGAAATGTCTTTTTAGTTTCAATTTCCTTCTATTACATGGCTTACATTTTGGTGTACATCTTCGGGAATGTAAACTATTTCGTGTTTACATTGCATGGCTGGGCTAGTCTACTGGTCATTCTGGTGAACGGTTTGCTCTTTCTTGTGTACTCTTACTTTATTCTCTCCCAATATGTGCTTCATGTCATCTTACTTGCACTGTTCACCTTTGTCATCTTTGCCAAATTGAGACAAATTGGCAAATTTCAAATCGATTTGAGTTCAACTGCAAGCGGGCGTCCTCAAAAGGTAAAAGCAATCAACCTGTATCGTTACATGAAGTGTCACACCAACATTCTGTTGGACATATTCGAGGCGAATCGACTCTTTGGCTATACATTGTGTGCCTTTATCATCATGGTCACACCACCCAGTGCGTACCAATCGATTGTCCTATTAACGGACGATACTTTATCAATCTTCGCTACACTTGGAACAACCAACTTGGTACTGTACCAGTGGTCGGGACTATTCGCCTTTCACCTACTCGCAGCATCGTACAGCAGTCGAATCCATCAGCATCGTAAATCACTGGCACACTTGTGTGCACAGAGTCGCCAGCTTCGAAATCGATTATCGTTACGAGTCCGAGTGAAGCTAATGTTGTGCTTTGAGAAGTTGCACTGCAAAAAGCGATATGGCATCACATATGCCGTTTATGGCTTAATTTCGTTTAACTCATTCTCCAAGGTAGGACTTTAGATAATTTCCTTCTTTTTATTAATAATTTAATTTAAATCTTCCTTTTTAGCGAGACTCTTTTAGAGTCGTAAGCTTATGCTATTGCCATCGTGTCCGTCTGTCTGTCTGTTAACCTTTGACTATATCCTGAGAGAACCATTGACCCTAGAACTGCCATATTTTGCACACATATACTTGGTAGCATATGTAATCGACTAGTAAGACCAAAACTGGGCGCCATTGATCATGACGCCCATTCTGGTGACAAATGTATTCTGAGAGAACCGTAGACCCTAAAATTATCAAATTTGGTATACATACACTAGGGAGTATATGTAATCGACTAGTCAAACCAAAACTAGGCGCCATGGATCATGACGCCCATTCTGGTGACAAATGTATTCTGAGAGAACCGTAGACCCTAAAATTATCAAATTTGGTATACATACACTAGGGAGTATATGTAATCGACTAGTTAAACCAAAACTAGGCGCCATGGATCATGACGCCCATTCTCGTGAAAAATGATATATCTTAGAAAACCGTAAAATCTAGAATTGAAAGATTTTGGATAGATAAACTTGTGAACATATGTAATCAAATAGTCAAAATTAACTTGGGCGCCATGGAACATTACGCCCAATTCTGGTAACTTCAAGTTTAAAATAGATTTTTTGTGGTCACTACGTGAAAAATGATGAATAAATGTGTTGCACATTTTAAATAATAATATTGGTCGCAATACACCTCTTTAGTAATCCAAATGGATCAAATAAAGTCGTTTTAAAAGTTTCTCAGTTGATAGTTCAAGTTTCTATTTTATTTTTTAAGAGTCTCGCACTTTGCCTGGCTTGCCAGACAATCTTATTTAAAATTAGTTTGTTATTCTCTATTCGGAATTACTCATGTATTGCTACAAAATTATTTATAAACTCTAAAGCAATAAAATCTTTAAATCGGGCAAAAATAAAAATGAATTACATTGAATTGGTTTGCAATCTCTCTTGCACAGCTTCTCTTGAATAATGAACCGGTTTAATCAGCATCCCAGAGTCACTGACGCAGATGGATCCAGTAGTGTTGCGTGCTTTATCCGATGCGAGAAACGAGGCGAGATTTGCTACGTCCTCTGGTTGACCGAATCGTCCCAACAGTGAATCAGGAGTCATACTTTCCAACATTTTTTCAATGACACTTGGATCGTTTAAGCCCATTGATCGCCCAGCGGCAGTTGCAACTGGGCCGGGACTAGTTTTTTTGTTAAATTTTTTTTTAGTATAAATACATCTTAAATTGTGTAAAACATACTTGATTGAATTGACGCGAATTCCTTTTGGTCCAAGTTCAAGAGCTGATGTTTTGGTGACCATATCTAAAGCTGCTTTCGAAGCACAGAATACCAAGACAAACTACTCGTATTATAGAATGAGATGTTATGTTAAGTAACAATTGAACATAACACAAACCGGAGCAATTGAACCAATACTCGAAATGTTGATCACATTTCCTTTGGTTTTCTCCAAATGAGGCACAGCAAGTTGAGTCAACTCAACCACCGATCTCACATTCAACTTGATTAAATTGTCAAACTCGTCCAACAATTTGGCACTTGCGAGTGTTCCGTTTGGTGTAGAACCGCCAGCATTGTTGACCAGAATGTCCAATCGACCAAATTTGCCAATCGTTTCGTCGATCAATCTCTTTGGTTGTGATTCATTGAGTAGATCACCAATGATTTGAAGTGGTTTCACTCCATCAGAGACCTGTTCAATTTGCTTGGCAACTTTTTCCAAGTTAGCAGCAATTCGTCCAGTAATTGTTACTTTAGCTCCATATTGAGCCACTAGGATTGCGATTGCAGCTCCAATTCCCGAGGAACTTCCAGTTATTAAAGCAACTTTGCCGGTGAAATCGTATTTCTTGCCGTTGAGAGACATTTTTGTGACTTTCTTCTCAAGCTCAAGTGTGAATATGGTATGCAAAGCCATTTGAAGCCTTTTATATAATTTTGAGTTGCCCATATCACAGATACAGTCGTATTTGATCAACATTTGACCGAATATGTTCTCATAAAAATGCACTTGGGCTGCAATTGTGTATTTGATCACTCAAAGTCTTGGTGAACAATTGTGTTGGTGTCTTCTGACTTGCATTCAATCTTCTGTACTTGTTTTGTAATGGATTTGTCACCCACTATCAATATAAAAAGTCTCACTTGCAGCTTAGTAACAAATAGAAATGCTCATACATAATTGTACTTCTCACTGCTAGTGATAAATAAACTTAATTGACAAAACAATTGACAAACAATAGCATATTGGCAATTTGAGTGGTTCAAACTCTGTTCATAATGAGTTTGCTGAGGCTTGCTATTTTTGTAATGGATATGTTATTCAAAAGTCTCATTCACGACTCACAAGTACTTAAGTCAGTAACAAACCATATTTGTTAATGTTTTTTACGCATAATATTGTTGGTAATATTGTTGATTTTAATGGCAATTTAAAATTTAAAATAGATCATAAATAGACAAATAGATCTCTAATTGTGATAGACAATGTTGTTGTGTACTCATCAATTCCAAAGTTATTTTCCATATGATTGCTCGATTGATTCGATTACTACAAACGAAAAGTTGACACATTTTAATAATACATTCGTCCGCGATAGTACTGATTGCAAATGCGTCGTATTGTCTCTTTACAGTCATTCTGAGAATTTTGATTGGCAAATGGATTGGGGAGTGTCAACCGAATTGAATTCGGGCTACACATCTGCTGCAACTGCCATCGCCTATACAAGCTTCCTAGAGAGCGAACCCGTCGATTCAAATATCCAAAGCTATTTGCCAACGGACAACCAGATTCTGTCAAATCTAAATTAAGTATATTTTTAAGATTAAAATTATTATTAATTTAGTAAATCGATTTTACCAAACAAACTTGTAGAAATTATCAAAATAAAAAAACAAACGGAGGATTTCATTTCGGAAAATCGTGATAAATCTTTAAGCTGGATGCAGGAATGTTTATTTGTGAATTGAATCAAACCGTATTTATATGTTCAGAATTTTTTTAACACTTCTCGTTTTGTTTACGAAAAACAAACATTTACCAAGTTTACTAAACTTTATTGAAATACAAGGGGAAATTTTGCCCATGTTTTTTGTTTTTTTACATTTGAGTGAGAAACGAATATCACAAAGTACCTATCCTAAACTTAACAAATGTAGATGTGTCTTCTTTCTGAATGATTTATTACTTACGTTCTTTTGAATCTTGCATAAGTGATAAATCTTATTACACGAATTGTGTGGTATTTTTTCAATAATGTTTGCTTTACAATGAATTACATTATGCTACTAAAGTTCACTGTGAGGACATTGCAATCATTTAAAATAAAGTATTTTGCACGTTATCATCACAATTTTGGTGTAAAGAACCAGAAACTAATGAAAAAGAATATCAAATCAATAAAAAATATTTAACAAAACCATTTTACTAACCGCAACAAATGATCGGAGAGTGACAAGTCCAAATGGACCATAAGTCATGCCGTACACTTTATCAGTGTGAAGTGCAAAGATTGCATTAGTCATAGACAGTCTCAGTTTTCTTGGGTATTTCATTGGCATTTCTTCACGAGCAATTGTTGATATCAACAATTTGCTTGGTCTGTGAAAATGCTTCGAGAATCGCAACATACAATAATGAATGGAAAATATGCAAATTCCTTGAAAAGCAGAACTTCCAGTCAGAAATAATGCACCCACCCTAGGCATGTGTCCAAATGTAATCGAAAGTATTTGATATACATTGGTGGGACAATTCACCACCAGATAAACCACAAACATTTTGCCGTACATGCGATTGAATTGTTCAAAATACACCAGATTCTTAAACAGATTCTTTCGAAATCGTTGAAATTTACAAATCGTAATCGCATTGACTGATTTACAAACAAATTTGTTAGTTTGTTTCGCCTTGATCACCAGAGTGGTCAGCTGGATCGTTCCAGTTGTGATCACATAGATTAAAGTAAGCAAAAACTTGAAGATTATTCTCTTGAATATTATGAAATTCATCATAAAAATTAAAACTTTTGCCAACAAATAATTGGAATTAATTCCAATAAATTTCCAAATCATTATCACACAAGCCCAATAAATAAACAGACCTGAAATTAATTAAAAATAATTGAAATATTAATTATTAATTAATATTTCACTTACTTGTAATAATAACAAAGTACTGAAAGAAAGCCGTGATTTTAAGGAAATAACTGCGAATCAATTGGTCGATTGTCAATCGATTATGAGTTCGATACAGAAAGAATGTATTATTCTTGAATTTATTTGAAACCAGCAGTTGATACATTAGTTTGTTGTTTTTGTTGTTGTCCAAGAAGTAGAACATGTAATAAATGATTGCAGTCATGAGTGAATTGATAAATGCAATGAAATTCAGTTCAACTTTGTCTAACACAAAGTACATTCCATCAAATTGGATAATCCGAGCCTCATCTGACCATGGATAGATGGCCAGGAACAGAAAGTGCACACTTTTCAGTACGAGAATTAGTAAGACTAATCGAGCACAATGAATAAAGTTTGCATTTTTCTTGATCGCTATTTGTTCGTTAGCCTTTGCATATTTAACAAAGTACGAGATATGGCCAAAGTTGGTCAAATAGATTTGTAGGAATTTTTTCAAGTTCAAGTTCATTGCGCTGTGGAGGTAAGACTGTGAATGACAAATTTAGGACAATTTTTGAAATAATAAAACTAAACTGAACCAAATTCAAACTTTATTTGTTCATTTTCAAAAATAGAAAATTAATAAGAAATTAATTGAATTGTTGAAACAATTAATGAAAGTTTCGTTACTGGAAAGCGGGTTCCAACCGGATGTGTCTACGCGTCACGGTTTTTTCAAATGAAACGTTAATTGTTTGCCAATTGTTTTAGTATATTAGGACAGTTGGGAATTATTTTTCACGATAATAAAATAAATAAAATAAAATACAATTCAATTTTTGTTTACGAACTTCATAGGATATTGAGTTGATCAAATATACATAGATCAGCGTCGAATGCTAACTTAACAACTTCAAGGTTGCGCTAGTGGAATTATTTATAATTGTTTGGTTTAAATTAGTTATTTGGAAAACAATTCTTTATGTTATCCTTTGTATTGATTTTTGAATATTGTCATAAAAATAAAACTAAGATATGAAATTATCTGTTAAAAAGAGAGAAAATTCGGTGAATTTTAAATTAAATTAAAAGTAAATCCAATTACCATTTCAAACATTTTCGAATTGATCTGGTTGTTGTTGAGTAAAGTGAAGCCAACAGAGGCGTAGGAACGATGACTCGAAGCAATTGCGTTCATCTAAAGATTAAAATTATATGTTTGATATTAATTTCATTAGAATTACTTTCAATAAAGTTCTGATGTTGGTTGGAAGATGACATTGCTTCCATTGAACTAATAACTTGTAATATTCCTTAAAAATCAAATCATTTGTAAAAGTAATCATAGAACATTCAAAAGTGACCCAGGTCAGGGCGACAGTCATTTCGATGGCAAAGAAAAGGAAGAATAAGTTCTCAACAAATCCAACGTTACTAACGAACAGATAAGAATAGGTGAAATAGCAAATGCCAAACAGGTGATGAATAAAGTATAAAGTCAAATAGCGTCGCCAAAATCGATTGTGACCACTAATTTCGCGGAATAAATGGTGAATTTGCCTGTGAATGGAAATTGCCTTGCTCCACCAAATCCAACGATTTTGCATGCGTCTGGTGCTCAGTATTTAGCAGGATAAATGAATTTTCCTGAAGTGATTTAATTTGATCCAACCGATGCTTCTGTTTGACACGAATATATCGAGTGGTAGAACAACATAATCAAGTCGTCTATTAAAGATACAAAATTAATAACAAATAGTAGTAACGACAATATAGCATTTACTAAATTCCGTGTACAAAATGTACGGCGGAATGTACACGGCCAAAATAACATCTCTCCATGTAAGCGACCATTTGGTAAAGACTTGCCAAAACAGAAAAGAATTTACGTTCAACCAGAAAACCACAATCAATAGTTTAATCAACAACTTTGATTTACGATGAATCTCATAAATTTTTAGTGCTTCCAATTGGTCCAATTCTGTTAAATACATTGAAACATTAAATCACATTCTACTCAACAAATAATTAATTTAACCTTTGTCAGATTGAACAATTCGGAAAAATGTTCCACTTTTATGCCAAATCACATTCATGAGATATTTCGAGTCCAGCATTGGATCATTCAGCAAGCTGCCGTAAACCACAATTGCCAGAACAATTCCAAAAGGCAAAATTGAATCGCCAATATTCCAAAACTGATCGGGAAATATTTTGTGAGTGAACAGTTCTGACAATCCATTGGAAGTGTAATCAAAATCGGCTTGCCAAAGTGAAGCTAAAATATCAAGCGCAATAGCCGAAACAAAGACAAAGACGAACTTGAAGTGAAGGTTAATTTGATATTTTGTGATTTTTGTAGGAACGTCATTCTCGGTTGAGTTTTCCGATTCTTTTACAGGATCGAACTGATTCATCAAAATCTTTCCATGAGTTTGAGTCAAATTGACAATATTTTTGAGCCAAGATGCATCAGGAAAGACATTTTTTAGTGTCTGAAATGACCAATACGAATGTATTCTTTGAATTTTATAATCAAGAATTTTATTTTAATAATTATTTCAAATAAATTAATTTCAAGAAATGTCATTAAAATGTCATTTGAAATAAGTCTTGTGATATTCTAATTATCCCTATGAAAAATATTATTGTAATTAACAATTGTAAATTTATTTTAAATATAATTATTTTCTTGAAATGTTGTAATATAATATAGTTTAATTAGAATTTATGGAATTTTCCTGTGAAGCAATCGTGTATGTTAATAAATAGCAAATAAAGTTATAATTTAAATATTTGTATTTGCCATTTGAAATATATTTTTGCAGTCCACATGGCGTAACTCTTATATCTCTGGTAGTCCTTTAGGATTAAGAGTTTTAAAGTTTCCAAATCGTTGGGCTAAACTCAAAATGAATAATCAAAATAAATTGATAATATAAGAGGTAAAATATGCAGGTACCAATGGTAAAATAAATTAAATTCTATGAAGCAATCAATCGGTTTATAGCGAACTTTTGTTATTCACAGTAATTTACTTTCCTACAAATAGTTATTTTTCCTCCAATGATTTAGCTAGAAATTAAATGTTGTAAGACAATTTCCGGGTCAATTGATAAAAACAACAAAAGATTATGACACATGAATGTGAAACAAATACACGAGAAATATGTGTTCCTCTGAAATTTCTATTACTAATTGCACCAAAAAAGGAATGTACTTACGTGACAGTGGACATTTTGTGCCGTATAAATCAATACAGTTTTTAGGACACGGAACATTCAAGGTAGTTTAACATAAGTGCGCGAACAACTCGATACAATTCACAATAAAATCTATTCTGTAGAGTAAATATTAATTAGTGTTAATTAAATAGAACCAGAAAGAACATTAATTAAATTGATTGATTGAAAATTGAAAATCTGAATCCATTCTGTTCAAAATCAAGCATTCATAAAATCATAAAATGAATTGGATGCATTTATATCTCTTTACAATGTTTTTAAATCCTTCACTTCAAGACTTCAAATTTTATGGCGATTCAAGTGTAAGTCAGTTTGTGCAAAATTTTTGTTTGCAAATGAATTTTAAAAATATTCTGATATTTATTGATAATTTACAAGTGGGTTATCCAGTGAATTCAGTTGAGCATTCTAACATTTATCAACAATTGATTGCCCATCCCAAGTGTAACTATTTGCATTTTTCAAACATTAGTTTAGCACAAATACATGAAAATATAAAGTCGAATCCAAAGTTTGAGTTTAAACAATTTTTATTTTTGTTTGATTTAAAATTAAATTCTCCAACTCAACTCAATTCAACATTGTTTTCTATGTCACATTTTTATGCTCAATGTCTTCAGTGTCATCCATTGATTGTGGTAACGTCATTTGTATTTGATAAATTGCACAAAACGTCCACAAGTGCTTTTCTTCATTTGGAGAAACAATTTCAATCAACCCTCGTATCTTCAGACAATCATCGAACAATTCACATTCGTCCTGTGCTTGAAGGTTGCAGGCAATATGAGGGGTTGTTTGTGCCAAAATCGCGATACGATTTCGAACGCTTGAAAATGCCATTTTATAAATGCAATCTTGAACAAACAACTTTGAATGTTTCCGTGAATGATGTTTTTCCTTTTTGTGATCTAATTCGAAGCAACAACGGAAAAGTGATTGCTAAATTTTCAATGGAAATTGAACTTTTGAAAGTGTTTGAGCGAAGATTCAACTTTTCTTCGAATTTAATCGACGGGAAAGACTCGTGGGGAATGTTTGTTGATGGAAAGTGGACCGGCGTAGTGGGACATGTTCATTATAAGGTAAATTTTATTTTTGTTATTTTGTTTTCAATAACAATTTTACATATTCAGACATCTAATTTTGCAATGTGTTGCATCACTCGAACTATTGAACGTCTGCAAGCAGTTGATTATACGAACTATGTATTCCGAGACGATGTGTCATTCCTCTCACAAAGTCCTGGCCTACGACAACGTGATTGGATTGTGGCCAATCCATTTGACTCGTCAATTTGGCTTTTGATTTTGCTTTCGTTTTGGGGTTTATATTTTGTTATGTGTGGGCTCACTTTGAGATTCAACAATTTTACTATTCTTTACAAGTTATACGCAATCTGTGTTAATCAATGTAAGTTTCGTTTGATTTTAACTACTTTTAAGTTGATTTTTGTTGTATTTAGCCTTCTATAAAATGTGGAAAGAATCGCACAGTTCATTGCGTCTAGTGCTGGGAACCTGGATGTTGGTTGGCTTGATACTGTCACAATCGTACAATTCTGGATTTTACTCAATCTTAGCAATTCCTGCTCATGAACAGCCAATTGACACACTCGACGAGATAATCCAGATTGCCAATTCTGACAGTCACAATATTCTCACACTCGACTCTTCGTCATATTTGTCAGACATTATGAGAGCACAACCAGAGGATCAGGTCTACTATGCTGTAAAAGCACACATGAACAGGTTAGTGTCGTAAATAATTGAATAAAAAATAATTATTTAATTTATTAATTAATTTACAAGAACCAAAAATAAAATGATCTTCAATTTCAAAGACCAAGTCCGTCTGGTGGATGAAAATTCAAAAAATATTGTAATTCTTAGTAGAATTGCTTTGAGTAAAAACGAGTAATCAAAAATCGACTCCACACTGGAAATGAAGACATTGGTCACGATTTCACTGGAGCCATTTTGCCCAAACGATCACCGTTGTTAAAACCATTCAATATGATGTAAAATTTAATTTTGCTTTTAATATTAAATAATATCTTACTTTTATTAAATAGAATCGATCGAATGAAAAGAATTGGTCTAATAGACGAATGGATTCGCAAAACCAGTTATGGTAAAGTGATGTTCGAAATACCGTTAGACATGCATCAAGTGAAAGTGTTCACTCTGTTTGATCTTAAATCGATTTTCCTCATTTGGTTAATTGCAATTGGAGGTGCGATGGTTTGCTTTATTACGGAAATTGTAATATTTTACAGTTCAAACAATTGTGATAGAAATCACTTTTTACAAAATCAAAATTATTCTTTTCAAAAGCTAAATTCTTTCGATCAAGAACAAAAATTCAAATTTATTTCTCTGACAAATACAATCAGAAAGTTTATTTCCAATTCAAAATGAAATTTAAATTCGGACTTAATTAAATTTTTCTTTGCTTAAAAATGTTCACACATAAGTCTATGAAGTCATACATTTATTCTTATCATTAAAATATTAGTTGTATTAAACAAATTAATTTTCAGTATCGAAAGTGCATTTTGTGTGCATAAACTGCGATTAGCTCAAAATGAGCGCTTTCACTTGTAGAAGTGCGTTCACATTGCGTGCACAATGTGTTGGCATTTTTGTTTACATCAGTAACATCACATGTACAGAACAGTTCCTCCAAAAACGTATCACCAACGACTTGTCGTGATACGATTGCACGCACAGGGTGACTCAAACTCTTTACTGTTTGCACTTTTTAGTTCAATTGTATTGAAACACCGTGTTGTCTGTATGTTATATAGCAAACCAGAATGGAGAAACTTTTGAAATGTCCAAACCAAACGCACGCAAAACGTTCACAGTCGTATGATCACTTTCTTTGTGATTCATCCCACTCTACTACTACTGTACAGTCAAAACGTTTGTCCAACGTTTGCTGTCGTACTCTAGTCGTGTATACTGCAGACGGACAGACAGACGACGGGTCGATATAAAAGAGAAAGAGTACTCTTCTCGTACATTTACTTCTACTTTCCTTTCTATGTCGATTCAGTCTACGCTCTCTTGAGCTCTTTCAACCAAACCATTTTAAATTTGTTTTGACCACACAACCATGGACACAATGGACACTACATCAACTGTCAACAACATGCAACCCTTTGAGGTACTGCTGCCACGCAAGAACGAGGCCCTCAACCGTCAACAGATTCAATTGCTTTTCTCGGACATTGAAAATCTACGAAATCTACACAATGTGTACACCGAATCTCAGAATTCAACTCAATTTGCAATTCTCTTCCGTCGTGTCAATCAGTACCTGGATCGAATGGACGAACTGTCCAACACGGTTCTGCTCGACGAGGAACAGTTGAAAAAGTTCCAAGAAGACAAACAGTATTTGGACAAGCTGTCCTTTGATCTAGCCGCAAACGTCGACAAAACCGGCGAGCATCATCACGGATTTGGTCACCACTTCATGGGTCATCACGGTCACGGTCATCACGGCAAGATGGACAAAAAGTGGCACAAACACCACAAATGGATGAAGAAGGGAGAGAAACACGGCTTTCCTCATTGGTGAACCGATTGCACTGCCATTGCTCACTGACATTACCAATTGTACTTTGTATGTTGATTATGATCACAATAAAATATTACGAAATATATTCTATTTTTGTGTATTTCTTTAAATGTCAAAAGTTAAAGAGTAATGTCTTTATGGCTTCTTTCGGCCAAAATATAAAATGCAAATATAATTTCTTAGAAAATCAATAAAATTGGGAAAACTAATAATTTATTTTATTTAAAAGTTCACTTGTCATACAAAGTAATCAAATGGATTATTAATGCTGGCGCGCGCACTTTAGGAAAGTGTGCTTAAGAATTTTTAAAATTTAAATTTGGAGAATAACTAATATTTCAAACTCGAAACCTCCAGAAAAAATGGCTTTCAAAATTTTAATGTATTTGTTTCCTTTAAAATCGAAAAAATATTACTCAAATTACATTGAGATTGTTGAAGACATTGTTATTTATAAAAATAGAAATGTACGGTTGAAAATGTATTTATTATTTATAATACTTTTCTACTATACATTTTTGAATCTGTACATGGACAATGACTTGACCGAATGTGATCGAGCCCTGTTGGTGGACATTGTACACTTTGTGCTCAATCAAAAGCACCTCCACTCGGCATACGCGTCACAAGCCATTATGACTGCTTACTTTTATTGGAAATTTTATATGAAAATTGATGTGAAATTGATCCACTTTCTGAAACAGTTGCTTTTTGGACGAATTGGTACAAATATTGATGACAAATATAGAAATGTGCAAGTTGCACAAATGATTCATATTGTCTTGTTGTTTATTGTGAATTTGCTTCAAATATTTATTATTTTTGTTGGTAAGTATTAAATATTATTTCATTCACAATTAAGCACTCAAAGTTTTACTCAATTATTTTTGCAGACATTAGATTGGTCTACAATCATTATAAAGTAGAAAGTGAAATGTACAAATGTAAATTGTACAATTTGGACAACATTTTTGGATCACTTAAACTTCTAATGCATTTGATCAATCTTGTGTGTATCGATTGTGTCATACTGTTCTTTGTTGATGTGCTAATGATGATTGCCACACTAGGGGTTGTATCACTGCTCTATTTGAGCATTCGTTTTCAACAGAATTTAATTTTGATCAAAAAAGTTGTTCACAATTTCCAATGGAAGCTTGTTCGACAGTTCATTCATAGTGACATTCACACATTTCAGTTGATGTTCCTGGTGAATCGTCAAATTGGAGAGTTGTTTCTGGTTTATATGCTGTTCAATGTGCCGTTGAGTGCATACTTGAATCTATCTATTGCCATGGAACACGTTCGTGGAATATCGGCACTTTTCTGTGTCGTTTATGCGAGTCAACAGATTCTTTGTATATTTTTTGTTCATTTCTATTTGGTGAGCTGTTCAAAGAAAGCGTACGCATCCAAAAAGACACTAATCAACATGGCTGCCAATACTCAATTTCGTGTTGGCAATTTTCGGGCTCGACTCGAGATGGCGCTTACAGTTTCGCGGCTACATTTAAAACGAAAATTTGGCTTCACTTATGGAACAGTTGGTCTAATTACAATGGCTTCATTTTTTAAGGTAATTCATTCATTCGTGTATGCGAATATTAATTTGTTTATTTTCTAGTGTGTATTTTTGTATTCCGAATTTTTAATGTTTACAAGCAAATTCATGAAAAGTACAACAGCAATTCAATGAATTTAAAACTTTGCAACAAAGTTCCGGGAAATTTTGTGTTTTATGCCGATTTTAATGAATTAAATTATCTTTCCATACAAAAATTTTCTGTTATTTGTAAAGCAAATCGAATGCGCCATCTCACAGTGCATTTTGGTGATCTTGTACACCCTCTTGACCTTGATCGCACCTACCTAAGGTTAATGAACCACTTGGAATAAGATAAATAATAATAACAATTTTGAAATCACATTTAGTTTGCTTTCTCTACTCTGTAACTGAAAAACAGTTGTTTATGTCATTACATTTAAGGATAATTATAAGAGGCAACCTACTGCAAAATGCGTTATTTCACTTCCACTTCACAAACATTCCGCTCAACATTCAAATACTTTTTGGAATATTCAATGGACAATAAAAAAATCATTTGAATTTTTTTTGTAGAATTATTATCTTAATTTAATCTTTAATGTTAAGGTGAACTTGTGTACATTCATCCATTGAGTGAGTTTATTCTTGATCAATTCACTAATCTGTTGTGCTTTTTCGTGATCATCGATAAACGTTTGATACATACTTTCATATTTGCTCACATAAGACTGAAAAGGTTATGTTTTCAAGAAAAATAAAATTTCTTGAAACGTAATTAATCAAGTTATAATTAATATGGAAATGGAAATTTCTTAATAATTCTGAAATCGATCATTTTTGCAAAATAAAATTTTAATTTATTGTACGTAAATTTCTTTATTAAACGATGGACAAATTAATATCGATTGATTTTAAATGGACCAAGAATTTGTCCACACAATTCGACAACGACTGAAATTGTCTATTATATTATAATGATAAATTTGTATTGGCCCAATTGTTTGTTTCGGTGACGAGTGGAAAATATTTAAATCGAATTAAAGTTTGTCCCACAGCAACTAAAGTTGCCAAAAGTCATCATCGCACTATGCACTTTCTCTGTCAACTAATCCACACACACACACACAAGCGCCATTTCGTTATTATTCTCGAATTCTCGGCAACATTTCAATTTACCAGAACATTAGAGCAAACAAAAGAAACATTAAGTTTTATTATTAGTAATTCAACACTAGAGCACACTGGTACACAAGTTTCAACTGTCAAGGGGGATCGATCCATCCATTTGCTCAAGGACTCGTGACTGTGAGTGTTAGAGTGTTAGAGTAAACTTTGACGTGCAAGCAAGTGAACGTATTCTTGGCGAATTGGTGAATTTTGTGTTGTGTGAGACAGAATGTACATTTTATCATTGCAAGCATTTGCTCACCTGGCAAATTACCCCAATTACCCAGTATTGCCAATGTGCGACTTCTTCTTGGGGCTCATTTATCTTCTGTGGGGCTGCTCGGAACGATTTGTAAGTTATTTGTCTCTATTATAATCTTGACAATTAACAAATTTATTATTAAATTAATTGTCAGTATGTCAGATTGGTTTCTTCACAAGTATTTCTTCTTCAGTGGCGCCTGTTCAATGCCCAACATGTACAAGGCATTGTGTATCCGAAAAATTCGGAAAATCCATTCCTGTACTACATGCAACTTGTGTCCTCATATTCGTGCACATTCCTATTGGCCAAGTCAGCTCTGGAAAGCTTCTTGATGGCTTTCCAAATGGTTCGAGTTGTAATCCGAAGAAGCATATTGCATAATTGGATTGCAAATTTTACTAAAATTCTGGTAAAGTTGAATACAAACCTTTTTAAGAATAAACATTTGATTTTACTACTAGGCTTTTGTATTGCTGGTGATTGGTCAAGTTGCGTTTATCGTTTCCTGGTGTGACAATTCGAACAACAATTTGTCTGTGGAACAGTTTGTGCCTCAGTGGCTGGAATCTTTGGCCGCTTTAAGTTGGTCAAAAGAATTCTGCATGAGTTGGCTAAATCGAATTTGGTGGATTTTGGCTGCTTGTTATATAATCATAACTGTAGATCCTGGTTTGTAAGAATATCCTTTAAGTTCATACATTAAATTGATTTCAATGAAGCGTCAATTGTTACGGATCCATTTAGCCATATACATGGACAGATATTCAATGCAAATTTGAATTTGAAATTAATTGAAATACAATTCAAGTCAAACTCATCAATGAAAATCCCTCATCCGCACTGTTGAGCGAAAATTGACCATCCTCATATACCGAAAATCCCTCTTCCACAGCTAATGGCGAAAATTGACAATAATGTGATTATGAAAATCCCTCTTTCGCACTGTTGAGCGAAAATTGACATTGATAGGGAAATATGTTAATGTTAAATGATGTTATTTAATATGCAAGAAATGTTGTTTCTTTACAAATTAAACCAATCATTGTTATCATCTTTTTATTTCAACTTTTATACTTTGTTACAATAACGCTAAATAACTTTGCTTTTCATCAATTTATAAGTGATGATCATGAACTTTCCGTACAGCAGTAGAAACTATATGAAATAAAATAATTAGTAAAAATAATACTAAAATTAAATTACTTTGGAAAAAGTTTCCAATGATACCAATCCAATATTTCCATACGTAAATCCATACCGATTCGAGGTGTGCAATCGAAAAATATCATTTGCTAGTTGGATTCGATATTTAATATTTTGGCTTTTGTTGATGTTCATCATACGAAACAACAATTGACATGGCCGATGGATGTGTTTGGTACAATAAGCCAAAATAAGATGAACCACAAACAGTAAATGACAAAAGTACACAATCCAAAAGTAACAGAAACATTTGCCTCCAAACGACATATTATCTTCAATGAGCCACACTGAGAAAGTAAGATTCACTGGACACATGGAAATCAAACAAGCGCAAAATACTTTTCCATACATTCGATTGACCTCTAAAAAGAAGACGAGAGTTTGATCAAAATATTTTCTGAAAAGCAAATATTTTGTTAATCTAGATTGATTTTTGGATAAATTCAATAGAAACAAAAATGTTTGCTTAATTTTGATGTAAAACATTACTAAGAGTGCTATCATCGAAGAAAATGTCAATGCCATCCCATGAATTGCCAAATAGTAATAGAGCGAATAGCCAATGGCACAGAGGTGGAAATAGACAATACAAAAGAGATAGTACACAAAGGGCTTGTCGTTGAAGTGGAAACGAAATTGAATAAACTTGTAAACGAAATAGATATAGTGATATACAATCAGACTATTTGCTATTTAATATTCAAATTATGGATTAAATTAATAATTGTCAAATATACTTACTAAATATTAGAACGCTTCTACAGAATAAGTTGACTGTCACGAGGAAACCTTTCCGGATTGTATAGCAGATAGCTTTATTTCTGTAAGTAGGCCAAACAAAGAATGACATGTCCTCGATTATCATCACATTGTGAAGTAGCAGTAGAAGATGATAATTGACTTCGGTCAAAATATTTTGCATGAAGTACAAAAACATCATACAGAAAATTGATTGAAATGCATTTGCTTGAGACTTTCCAACTATATAGTAGAATCCATCAAAGTTGATGACACTTTCCAGTTGGGTCGAAACAAAAAAGGCCAAATAACCAAAATGAATTGCTTTTATGACAAAGAAGTATTTGATCAATTTGAAGACAAACAAAACTGTCCAATTTTGTTCAAACCAAATTTGTTGGTCATTCTCAAAATATATTTTGAAATAAGTCAAATCTTTAAAAGGTTTTACCAGGAGAAAAGTGTAAAACTTTAATTTTTTGTACTTATGTGTTAGTGTCATGTTTTGAGCAATTCTTGAAAATAGCTTTTGCTGAATTTTAACCTGAATTAGATTAATTCGTTGGGTTGCTGTAAATAAATGAATGCATTAAATTTTCAATTAAAATATTTAAAAATAATAATTGCCAAATTATAAAATTCATGATAATTATTAATTAAATATTAGAACAAATTAAATTGTTATTTTAATTAATTTATGATTTTAAAATTTGACATTAAATGTGTTTATAAATCATACTTATCATGTCATTATCGTATCACTGCAGGAACATTCTGTCCATTCTTCAAATGATTCTTCTTGACCTTGAATAGTACAAAAATCGTTTGAAAGTCAGAACAAACACAACAGAATATATTTTTTACATTTCAACAATTCACAATAAAACTTTAGACTTTATTTGATTTCACCTTGCTTTGCAAAGTTGTCTTGAGGTTTTGCTTTCGTCAGTCACATTATCGTGAATAATGGTGATCGATAATAGTGCGAACTTTATTAATGCAAAAAAACTTTTAGAAACTAGCAGAAAAAGATTGGTAATTTTTTATTCTACGATTTATACTGTAAATTGAAAAATCAATAATGCTTGAGCCTTATGAATTATATTGAACAAATGGATATATCATTGTCTTGATGATTTTATTTCCTACTTTAAAAAATTTAAAAAAATAGAGTAAGCTGAAACAAAAGCCACATTAGAACTGACAGAAGCATTACTCATTGATTTGATTCAAATTAGTATTTGATTTCGACATTGTGTTCAATTTAATCGATTAATCCAATCCGAGTAGAAAACGTTTTTATTTGAGTATACGTGTGTTTCGATTTGGGCTCATTCGACAAGTCACGTTTCCCCGGACAAATCGAGAGGTCCTTTACCTTTAGTGAAGATGTTTGTCAACATGTGTGTCATCACTGGTTGGTTCTGCTTGGGCATCATTGCACTCACCTGCGCTGTCGACTATGTTCCTAAACCCGTAAGTGTGTCGGCGATGTTTGTTTTTTTGGGTTTATTAATTTTGTTTGTTTGTAGTATATAGCGCGAAGATATTATACGCGATCGTCTCTGCTTGAAAGTGGCTCGTGGTCAATTCGATTTGATTCAGTTCAAGTCAATGACTTTTTGCACGTTTCTCAACTCACTGGTGATATTCGAGGGATCGTCCAAGTTGTATGTTGCCATGGACCAAATCACACCAAACGGCTTCGGTGTGGACATGAACGCGTTTCTTCATTGACACGCGAGTTATTCTCTGTGCCAACTAACTCAACTTGTCAATGCCACTTGTCAATTACACTTACAACCAATTCTCAGTTGTAACTTCAATTAATTTATTATTGAATAAAAAGTCTTAATTTTTAAATTAATTTGTAACTTGGGAAGCCCTATTAAAAGTACATTTTTCGTACTCTTTTGAGTTGCACTATTCCTCCCCCAAACAAATATTTTATGTTTGCCTTTGCCAACACTGGCAAAAGCTATTGCGTACTCAAATATACATTTTTAAATGTGTTAAATGGCACAATCAATTTGACAGTTGATGGTGTAATGTGATGAGCACAGTCAGATCAGATCGATGTGTCAATCCTCATGTTTGATCTATTTCGCAATTAATTAAATTTCCCAATTATGCCAAACTTGTTTGTTGCATTTGTGTGAGAAACATTTTTGACGACGCATTTGTTTCGTTTTGGAGTTTGCAACAATGCCAAATCTGGAATGCCAAATGCATAAAATTACATACCTAATAACAAAACCTTTGCAAGCTAAAAGATAAGAATTACTTTTTCAGAATACTGTAATAACCTAATTAATAGAGAAAATCATTATTAATTTGAATTTAGAAAATGCTATTTTTGAGTCTTGAGCTGGGGAAAGAAAAATCTTGATTTGCATTAGCAAATTGTATCTGTTTATTAAATTGATAAATTCGAAAATGTTATTTAAGACATTCATAGTTTCTTCTACTCATAGTCCATGTGATTCATATTAATGAAATTTTATTGCACTTAAATTGCAAATTAAAAGTTGTAGGCGTTTTAATAATTATAATACCAAATGGTCAATGTGACGGCCATTTTAACGCCGATTAAACAACGTTGTGATTAAATATAAAGTATATAAACAAATTAATCGATTACACCAGCTAAATCGTTTCGTTATATTGTGTTTTGTGTTTGTAACGTTAATTATTGTTATTTTTAATTGTGTGTTTTTATTGGTTTACAAAAATGATGGAGCCCTTGAAAGGCCCATTATTTCTATGTCGATTAATATTTTTACTTTTATTCACAAATTTTGTTGTGATCAATGCTCAATTGGGTAAATTTGGTTATTTTTTGATTTTCAAACGATAATTTTAAATTTAATTTTATTAGCTGAAATTGACCTTCAATGTGACTTTTACAAGCAGTCTTGCAAGTGGAATGAAATCAATTCGTGGAAATGGCAAAATTTCCATTTTAATGGCATTCAAATTGATGGTCCGCTACCTTCGCAAAGTATAGGTTTGTCTTCATAATTAAAATCTTAATTATTTTATCTTAATTAATACTTTTCTACAAATAGCTGGTGGTAATTTTTTGATGGCAAATTTAACTGGCAAAAGGCTGCCAATCAATTTGAGCTCACCCTTCATCATTCCACTCGGTGAAGTTTACTGTTTTGAATTCTCGTATTATGTTCTGGTTGATCAAGGCAAGGACAGTGGAATGACATTGGAAACAGAGACAAGCGATGGCACCACTAATCAGATTTGGTACTCGGGTGGTATCAATTATGACAAATGGGAAAATGCTCTCATTGAGATTGGAAAACAGAAAAATGCTTTCAAAGTGAGTAGAAATTATATATGATGTGACAATTTATTAATAATATTATTTTGAATTTAGTTAAAATTTCAAGCATCTGGTAAACAAGGCTTTGTCGCTCTGCAGCAGGACAAGTTCAAGTTGAAAAGAGGCACTTGCAGGGCATACAAAAAGGTGTGCGACTTTGAATCGGGAGGATGTGGTTGGACCACTGATGGTAACCCAGGAAATTATGTGTTTGGAGTTTCGAAAGTGTACGAACACAAGTCGATCATCACCATCGACCACACATCTCACTCACCAAACGGTCACGTGGCTTATCTGGCAACCAACGCCAATGATGGAGCCAATTCCAAGTCCAAATTCACGGGTCTCACTATGGACACAATTGGTTATCAGTGTTTTTCGTTTTGGTTCATTCGGTCTGGAGAAGGTGTCACACTGAAACTTTTCATGCATCATCAAAAGTCCAATATTGATGATCTTTTGTGGCAGAGTAATCACACTCACATCACTGGGGAATGGATTCGAGTGCAGAAGACAATCCGAGTAACGGATAAAGCGAACCTGGTGTTTGAAGCAACCAAAACAGATGCCAAAGTAGTCGATCTTGCTTTGGACGACATTGGAATGTCCGTTTATGGTTGTGACCGTCCAATCACCTGCTATTTCCAGTCAGACACGTGCAATTGGAAGGAAGAACAAAAACTACCTCTGTATTGGACCATGGGAGTGGGACGAGTGAGTGATGCGTCCAAATTGAATTTTAAAGATCCTGGTTTGGTCTCGTCTCGCATACTTTACACCGATTTTACTACAATTGCACGAGATCATATTGTGGGAAGTATGGAAATGTTGAGCGAATTTGTTGATTCACCAACTACTCAAAATGAGGCTTGCTTACTCATGAAGTACAAAGTGATGGACATTGACTTGGCAACTGACAGCTTCGAAGTGAGACAAACCTCAATCGACGGTGAGTTTGACTTTATTGTTGTGTAATTAATAAAGCTTCTCTTACATGATTAGGAAAACCAAATGTTCTGTGGAAGTTTTCAAAAGACGATCCAACGAAAAAGTGGAATCAAGTAAGCATTATGGTTCCAAATCCTCCCGGCAATGTGTCTTACCGAATTTCATTGGCTGCAACTTCGTATCGTGCATCCACTTATATTGAGGTTCAAGAGGTAAATTACAATACGCACTTTACCTGCACTCGAACAGGTTCATCGCTCGCAACGACTACTCAACAACCAACAACTCAAGTCACAATTTCTCCCAGTGCAACACTCAATTGTGATTTTGACAAAAATAATCAATGCAACTGGAAGTCCACTGGTCGATATCATCCATTTGAAGTATCGACTCCTGCGAAAATATCAATTCGACACATTTACCCTCCACCAACGGACCATTCAAGAGCTTCTGCCACTGGTCATTTCGTGTACACTTACAGTACCATTTCGGATGCTGTTCAAACGAGCCTCGAAGCACCAAATCCATATCCCGATCAAGAGATTTGTTTTACATTTTATTACTATTTTTACGCTGCACTTTCGTCTCGCTTTGAACTGACAATGGACAATGTCAAGCTTGGTAATACACATGTGAATGTTGGCTCGGAAATCATCTTCCGAACGTACGAAGCCAGCGACATCAATTGGCGCTCATTTGCCATTACACTCAAGCCCAACCGAACTTACAATTACTTTACTTTTACTGCAAACATTGTGAAGGGCATTTTGGCAATAGATGATATTTTTGTTATTCCAAGAAAGTGCAGTTCAGAAAGTATGACCAAATCGTGCAACTTTGAGTATGGCTCTAGTTGCTATGTGGAGCCAATCTTCACTGGCACCACAAACCACTGGAAAAGATATGAAGGAATCGAAGTGAAAAATGGTGCCAAACGAATGGTCGATCACACCACTCACACTATGTATGGACATTTCTATGGACTTGATTTCAGTAAATTCCAACAACAAGACCAACAACAAGTATTCCTGATCGAGTCTCAACCAATGAGTCATATTGGTTGTCTCAAATTCTCCTACTTCATAGCAAACACAACATCAAGCACTTCGCTGTATCTCAATTACCATTCTGCAGACGACAAGTCAACTTCGGCCACAGCCAATTCAAATGTTTGGCATGTGTCTGGAAGCACAGGTGGAATGTGGTTCACACATCAACAACCACTGTCAAAGTATTCAAAGACACAAATTGTGATGGGCGTCAACACCAATGGACCAGTGCCCAAAGAAGGCAAAGTCTTCATTGACGATGTTGTGTTTGATGAAACTTATTGCTATGTGGTGTCGAATTTTGATACTTATTTGTGTGATTTTGAGGTAAGTGGAGACAACCATGTTGAAGATAGACTAACAAATCTTTACATAGAGAGGAACAATGTGCAACCTGGAACCAGTGATTGGCACACGAACCATCTTGTCAACAGACAAAAAGTTTCTAATTGCCACAGCTCCACTATCGAAACTCACTATTCAATACTTGAACGATTATGTGGATCAAAGTTGGCAGGTTTTTACACCCCGCCAGTCAACAGAATTCACGCCTTCTGATCATACAAGACAGAATTATTACGGCAACTATCTTCTTCTAACTGGCAATGTTGCTTATGATCGTGGTATTATTGTGACAGAACGATATTCATTGAACAGTAATGAAAGATCACTTTGTCTGCGATTGGCCGTTTTCAAGCAGACATCTGATCAAACGGTGTTGGAAGTGTATCAGGGCGAATCGGATGATGATTTTTTTGGGGTCAAGTTGTGGGACTTAAAACGAGCAACCAAAAATAAAAATGGATTATTTGGCTGGGAAGTGTTCAGCATTTTGGCAAAACCACTCAAAGCAGATGCACAGGATTTGTTCTTCTACATTGTCGGCACAATTGTCGATCCAAAGGCATACATTGCAATTGATGACTTAGAAATAGCAAACTCGTCTCATTGTCGCGACTATGCCAATACATATCCACCTGTAACAGATTCATCAGCACAAACAATCCCAGTAACACAAGCATCGAATCACCCAACACCAAATCCAAAGTACTTCTTTGTGTGTAATTCGGGTAAAGTGATTCCAATTGATAAAACATGTGACTGGACACAGGATTGTGATCAAGGCGAAGACGAGGCTCAGTGTGGGACGTGTGACTTTTCTAATCATCAATTGTGTCGCTACACTAGCACAAGTAGTGAGTGGAAATTGAAATTAATTTGGATAAATAATTTTAATATTTTTTAGCTTCTGGAGATATTTATAAATTTCAATATTCCGATTCTGTCTCAATTGGTCCTCAAACTGGTTCGAATGGCAATGCTGTCTTTATAGTTGCGACTGGAACTTATGGTGATGCCACTCTCATATCGCCAATCATACATCAGAGCTATCTCTGTAAGTTCATACACCATTTTGACTTTCATTTTGATTTATCGTTTGTTCAATTAACCAGTTTGCACTCTCTCTTTCGCTTACCAATACAACAAAAGTATGGAAAGTCGTGCCGGAATGAAAGTCTATCTCGAACTGGTTGACCTGGGCACTCGAGCCATAATATGGCAAGACGATTACCAAAAGTTGGATCAATACAGATGGAATCTTATTTCGATTAACCTTCGACGTGTGAAACGACCTTATCGAATACTTTTCTCCGCTTTTGAACAGTACCACTATGAGAAAGAATATCAGGCAATTGACAATGTTCGAGTGGCAAACTGTGGACCACGAGCGGTGGTGTCAGAATGTCATGGATTTCGATGTGCAAACAAGGTGTGCATCACACAAACGTTTGTTTGTGATTTCGAAGATGATTGTGGTGATGGTAGTGATGAGTTGAGCTGTGATCGATCACATATGACCAGTTTCGAAGAAGGCTTTGGAAGGTGGGGTGAGGGAGTGAAGACTGGATGGGTAATTCAGGTTGCCAGTGCGGTGCACAGTTTGACCAATGCTCCAGGTTATGATCACACTTCGGGTAAATTGATTCAATAGTTTGATTTTTCTTTAATCTTAATTCAAATCTTCAGGATATTCTACTCATGGTCATTATATGTTTGCCAATGGAAACTATAACAGCAGAAATAAAGTGATTGTAGCCGACATTGACAGTCCTCCATTCAAGTCTGCTGGTAATTGCAGAATTCGGTTTTTCATGTTTCAAAATTCAGATCAAGTTGAACTGTTAGTGTTACTTCAAGATGCTCGAACAGGTCAAAGACGGCGACTACAGCAAATATCTGAACAAGCCAACTATCAATTCATGCTCAAGGACATTGCCATTCCCAATGATCCGAATGCTATCTACAAAGTGATATTCTCAGCTTCGATCAATGTGTCCAGCAGCAGGGCCACTTATCCGTACATTGCCATTGATGACATTAGTTTCAGTTCGGACTGTCAGCTCGTGTCGTCCATTCCTACTGTCGCAACTCTCGCCGGAAGTACAATCACAACCCAGAAACCTGATTCTTGTCAAACTCTAAGTTGCATATCATCTTCTGATCAAAAGATTTGTTTGCAAGCAAATCAAATCTGCAATTTTGTCAACGATTGTAAGGATGGATCAGATGAAAAGTATTGTGGTGATTGTGACTTTAATAACAACACTCTCTGTGGGTGGGAAGAAACTTTTAGTACACAGTACTGGAAATTGATTCCACGTGCGATTAACTCTGTAGGAAAATTACCGAAACAGGACGCTGATGGACTGGCTACTGGTGGTTATGTTTCAATTTATATTCAAGCCAACTTTGCAACTACTCGATATCCAACACTGAAAAGTCCTCCAATCAATGCACAAACAGCCAAATCTTGCAAATTAAGATTTTCTTATTTCAGCACTCGAGGCGCGACTGTGAGAATCGAAATCGAACGAAAATCTGAGTTTGGTGAGATTTATGCCTACACGGGCGCCTCATCACAGTGGCACTCATTTGAAGTGACTATTGGAGCTCAAGCAGCTGGCTTCAAAATTGATTTCAGAGGTAGCACTAATTTTGGGGACACAGACTACAAGGACATTGCCATTGACAATTTTAAACTGGTCAATTGTGCCCCTGGATCGGTTGTGCCCACAACTTCGACAACACCTGCCAATCTCACAAATTCGGTAACCTGCGATTTTGAACAAGATTTGTGCGCCTGGAGCGTTACTGGATTGAATAATAAAAGAAGTAATTGGTACCGGTCAGCGGATGTGAACAAAGAACCAGGTAACGATCACACTAGTTTGAAGGAGCCAAAGCCGACAAAATCTGGAACTTGGCTGTCTACTCAAGCAAAAGAAGATCGTAAAACGGAGGTCGATTTTCTCATCACAACAATTCAGCTCAAAGCAGGCAAACAGTATTGTTTCTCATTTTGGTATTATTTCTTTGGAATTGACCGCTCAAATCAACTCGGGCTCTACATGTCCAACAGTGGAGTGGCTAAAGAATTTTCCCAGACAAATGATTATAGAAAACTTTGGTTTACTAGTAAGCCACAAAACAGAAATTGGATGCAAAAATTTGTGAACATTTCGCCTCAAGACAAAGATTATTTCTTAGTGTTTTTGGCTTATTCGACCATTACATCGACCATCGGTTTGGATGATATTGCATTGAGTGAAGGTTTGTGTGCGGAAGAAACGAGTAGTGAATTCTGTGATTTCGAAACTGGAAGTACTTGTGATTGGAAGGTATTGAATGGAGGATGGAATATTAGATATGGTCAACAAATTCCTGATCACACCATCAACAGCCTAGATGGACACTACCTTGCGGATGTGGCTCCAAACAGTAACGCAACTCTGCAAAAGAAAATATCATCCCTACCCGAATTTCATCAAGCAAATCGTACAAAAGACACCGAAGGCACTTTACGCAAGTACTACTGTTTGCAATTGTACTATCGGTTTGATAGCAATTCAGCAAATGGAATCGTTTCCGATCAAACCAGTCAACTGCAACTTGTGGTCAAAGATGGTCAATCTCGTGGCTTCGATTCGTATACCACTGTGAACATTTCAGATGTTTTCACTTATGGACAGTTGAAAAAGTGGACCCTGTTTTCGCACAATATTTTTGTTTCCGAACAATCGATTGTGCAAATTGTGGGAAATGTCGTTGATTCAAAAACAAAGTTGGCCATTGATGACATCAGTGTGCTTCCTCACTACTGTCAGACTGATGGAAATTGTGATTTCGAAAATGGTGAGTTTCGCTTTATTTGAGTTTTTTTATTTAAACATTCTTTTCAGACATGTGTGGATGGGAAAATTTCAACGTTTACTACAGCTACAAGAATACCCAATGGTTGCGCATTAGTCCCAGTCATAAATATGTGAAAGGATTCTTGTTGCACTTGGATCACACAACACAATCCAAGAATGGACACTACGCACTGATGCCTGCTCAGATGGATAAGTATTATTTCACCACCTTGCGCAGTCCAATCATACACAGAACATCGAATACGGTCTGCTTTTCACTTTACTATTTTGCCATTGGTGTAAATAACTCAGTACCAGCACTACGAATCCGTTATGTCGACATGACACGACAAAATCTCTACATTGAAGTGACCATCAATGCCAGCAGAATACTCAATTGGCTTCCGTTTGAACACGAATTCACAAATGTCGGTTCGGTATTCTACTTTGAGATTCGCAGCAAATATGACAGTGGACTGAACAGTGACATTGGCATCGATGACATCAAGGTGCTGCAAACTAATTGTGGCAATCAGATTAATACTCAAACTACCACACCACTGCCACCTAGTGAACAATTGTTGGATTGCAATTTTGATAATTCGGATAAATGCAATTGGAATTGGGCTAACACTTCTTGGATTGTCACCAACTTTGCAAAACGTAAGTAATAAATCAGTCAAATTTGAAAATATTGATCATATTTCTCAATAGAAAACGATCCATACGCTCCCAAAATCGATCACAACCCACAAAAAATTAGTGGAAATTATCTCTTATTTCAAAATCCAAGTATCAAACCATCAGGATATCCTGATTATTCATTGATATCAACGGGTGAAACTATCTACGACAAGGATCACTGTCTTACCCTGTGGTACTATGAGGACGGTGAAGCTCCGTTTAGTTTTGCAGTCTACATTGGACTGCCTTCCATGAGCAAAGTGTTGAATCGATATATTTCCCCACTTGAAAGTCGTGCTCGATGGAATATGCTCAAAATTTCAGTTCCGTTTGAAGTGTTGCCTCACTTGATAGGCAAAAAACCTTGTAAGATATATTTGGGTTTGGCCAATTGATTTTTAAGTTTATTTATGTTTGTTAATTTTAGCCTTCCAAATCATCATTCACTACATGCCTTCACTTGATCGTTTGAAAACTTTCTCCATCTTTGCAATCGATGACATTCAACTACGACCAGGCATGTGTGACCACAAGTACGACTACACTTATACATTCGCAAACGGCTATGAAGATCTTGACGTTGAGTTCCTCCAACCAGTGAACAATGCCATTGGTTCGCTCATTACACCTTTGAGCCAGAATCATCCTAGTGGTACACCTTCAATTGATCACACAACCAATTCGAAACAAGGCACGTACTTTCTGTTTATGAATCAAAACAGCCAACTACATTCCTCCTTCTATGTGGACTCAATCTCAATTCGTGTGCCCAAATCTGTACAAAGAGCAAATAGTTGGAATTGTGTGCGATTTGCATATCAGAATTATGGAAATGCAACTTTGAAAGTCTTTGATGTTTCGGTCAACACTTTTAATTTGAATTTGATGACACCACTTTGGCAAGCAAGTCAATAGTAAGTGATTAAGATTTGAGTGATTTGATCAATAATTAACGCTTTATTTAGTTCAAAAACATCTTGGACAATTGGTGAAGTGACTCGAAGAATGAGTTATCAAGATCAGAAGATTGTGTTTTACATGGAGAAGTATGTCGACAAAACATCGTTCATTGCACTTGACGATTTGGCTGTGTTCAATCGGCAATGTCAACTGCCCATTGATTGTGATTTCGACGATGGACGACTTTGTTCATATTCTCCTTTCAATGATAATACTACGAATAATTACAATTTCGGTATTTTCACTGCTCCTGCGAAAACGCCAAAATGGCCCGGTCCCAAGTATGACTTGAATCGCAATTTTGGCGGTGGTTATCTCTACCTCACTGCATATCGTTCCATGGTTGTTACTCCGTTGATATCGAAAATCATTTCCGGGACTCGAAAAATTGATTCCACATTGAATTACTGTTTGGCAATGTCTACGGTTTTAACGAGCAACGATGTAGAATTACATCTTCATTTAGTGAGATATGGCGCCATCTATACTGATCAAAACAGATTTGTTCAGATTAAATCTCTATCAAATATAAATCAAAGTGACTGGACAAGACTGTCAGTCACACTGGATTCGACTAATGTGGCAAATGCCGAAGAGATTCAGTTGATCGTCGAAGGAAGAATTGGTCCAAATTCAGTTGGTTTAGTTGCTGTTGATGAAATTAAAATATCTCAAGGAAAATGTCAAACCAATGGAATACTTTGTGAGAATGGTGTTCATTTGAGTCGAGCGAAAATCTGCAATTTTGTCAATGATTGTCCAAGTGGAATAGACGAATTCAATTGTGGTACTTGTGACTTTGAAAGTGGTCTCTGTGGATGGGAAAATTTGACTACTTCTAAAGAGAAATGGTTGTTGCGCTCAAGTGCTCAAGCAACAAGAGCCAATCAAAATGCACCACGTTTCGATGGTTCTGCAAATGCGAATGGACATTTTGTGATACTCAGCACTTCTAATAAAGGAAATTATGAAAAAGCAGAAATGGCACTCAACTCCAAAACACCAGAAATGTACCTCAAATTGGCGTACCGAACATGTGTATTGCAATTTGATTATTATACAAAAGGAAACGTTAAAGCAATGATCAGTGTTAAAGTGGGAGATTCGTCAATCAATCTGAACACAATTTATTCTATATTTGGCAATTCTACTGACTCATGGAGAAAGGCAAATGCTCACATTGGTGTAAAATATTCACCGTTCTACGCTGATATTTCAGGAGAAATGGACAACACCAAGAATGGAGTAATTGCACTGGATAACATCAAATTCATCAACTGCTCTTTCCCTGCCCCACTTGGACCAAATCAAGTGTGTCCCACTGGGCAATCCATGTGCACAAAAGATCGTTACTGCATTAGTAATGATGACATTTGCGATTTTGGTTACGATTGCAGTGATTTAAGTGACGAACGTTCAGCAGTCTGTAACACGTACAGCAATAGATGCAACTTTGAATATTCTGTGGTAACTTGTAAAATAACTACAGATGCTATGGAGACACCGACTGAGAACACTGATGGAAACTTGGCGTGGCGCAACGCAAAAGGACAAAACATGTACGTTGGTAATGCGCCCAAGATTGACCACACAAGACGTTCCGGTATAGGTGGCTATTTACTCTTGGAACCCAAAACCGATCTTAACAAGCCATACACCAAAACCAACGAAGCCCAATTCTACACTCCAATGTGGGCAAGTTCTGCGGGCCAAAAGTGTCGAATGCGTTTCTTCTACTTCATCAACGGCAATCCGTCCACCATTGACCAAACTAGAATCGAAATTTACATTCGATATGCTAAAAATGACAACCGAGAGGCAAAATCGATCCAGACAATCAAAATTGACATCAACACAGACATGCAACAACGCTGGAACAAGGCTGTGGTCGAGTTCGTTTCAACGGATCCATTTCAATTTGTTTTTATGGGACATCTCGGAGATGGTGAAACACGAATTGCCATTGATGACATAACATACGATCCAAGTACATGTGTTCCATCAAGAATGACTCGAATTAGGACTACTACAACAGTCGCGCCCACACAGACAACCAATCAAGGAACAATTGGCACAAACAAACCAATCATCACAGATCAAAAGAATAGAAAATATCCAGGTAAATTAATTTATTCAAATTCTATATTTTAAAATTCTATTTTATTTAAGCTGGTAAAATTGCTGCCGGAATTTTGATTCCCCTGTTTGTAATTCTGATCGTTGTTGGTGCATATTTTGGATTCAAGAAATATGAAGCTTCAAAACGAAACGACGAACACCAAACTGTGCTCTCCATGAGTGACATTCAAAAACGCCATGCTAATTAATATAATAATGTACAAAATAAACCCTTTTAAAATATTGCAAATTATCTACAAATAAAATGCAACATGTCAATTTTTAAAATAATTGTTGTGTGATACTATTATTTGAATAGTTTATCTAGTACGTCTTATCACTACATGATTCATAACCTTGAAATATCAAACATCATCCCACAAACAAAACAATCGACCTACACTGGTAGGTGTTTAAATATGTGCCAATATGTTTAATGGCCGCCATCGTTCATTACTCGTGCATTTGGTATGATGCATGTAGTATAAATCTAAGTTGTCTGTTTCATCAGTGTTTTCCGGATTGGATTTACGTAATTTTCATTGGCGTATAGTTTGATGTGCAAATCTTGTGTTCTGAGTGAAAAAATCAAAAACAATGGGCCTAGTTTGGTGCCGAGTTGGTACCATATTTTTACTCCTCACTGTGGCCGTAAATGCTCAATCAAGTAATATTTATTTAAATTTTCGTTAATTTAATATGATTATCTAAAATAACATTTTTTCACTTAAGCAATCGATTTGAAGTGTAATTTTCAAACGGAATCATGCGATTGGGGCGACATCAACTATTGGAATTGGACCGACGGCCGACTCACTGGCCTGCAGATTAATGGACCCATTCCTGGGCCTTATCGTGAGTTGTTTTTAATTTTTAATTATTCATTTTAAATTTAAATTTTATGAATCTAAGAAATGGCAAGAGGCTTTCTGATGGTTGAATTTACTGGTCAAATGAGTTATCATACACTATTCTCGCCATACGTAAAAGCAACCGACGATGTTTACTGTTTCCCGTTTGCATACTTTGTTTTGATTGATCAAGGCATGGATAGTGGCTTGAATCTGGAGATACAGACAAACGATGGTACCTCGAGTCAGATTTGGTACTCCGGTGGAATCAATTATGACAGATGGGAGTATACCACTGTGAATATTCCTGCACAGAAGTTGCCTTTTAAGGTAAGTGATCACAGTGGTCAATAATCATCAATTGCGATCATTATTATCTTATCAAAACACTTTAGGTTATCTTTCGAGCTGGAGGAAAACGTGGCTACATTGCACTGCAACATAACAAATTTGAACTTACAAAAGGCGAATGCAAATCAAAAACTTTGTGCGATTTTGAGGATTCAGGATTCTGTGGTTGGAGTTCGGATGGCAATCCGCCAAATTACGTGTTCATGGTTACTAAAGTCTCTAGAGCAGCTTCCAATATCATCAAAATGGATCACACTTCTCATTCATCAAATGGACACGTGGCCTATCTTGCCACAAATGTCAACGATGGCGTAGGCTCAAAGGCACATTTCACGAGTCCAACTATGAGCAAACTTGATCGACAGTGTTTCTCGTTTTGGTTCATTCGATCGGGACTTGGTGTGGACATAAAGCTCACAATGAAGCATCTTGACACTAAACAAGATGCTCTTATTTGGCAAAGCAATCACACTCACTTGGTTGGCGAGTGGATTCGAGTTCAAAATTCACTTCAAATCAATGATAACATTAAAATGGAATTTGAATTTGTCAAGACCGATGCAACGAAAGTTGATGTCGCATTAGACGACATTGATATGAGTGTGTTTGCTTGTAATCGGCCAATTAGCTGCTATTTCACCACGGACACATGCAACTGGAAAGAGGAACGTACGAAGAATGAATTATTTTGGACTATGGGAAGAGGACGAGTGAACAATGCTAAAGCGCTTAGATTTTCATCTCTATTTTTTTTGTCTGGCTATTATCTTTACACTGATTTTACCACCATCAGCAAGCCTTCAAGTATGGAAATGTTGAGCGAATTTGTTGATTCACCAACCAATCAAAAGGAAGCTTGTTTCAAGATGGAGTTCGTTGTTATGAGTATTGATTTGAGCACTGATAGTTTCGAAGTGGGTCAAATTGATGTCAATGGTAAGTTTGGGGATTTATTAAAAATTTAAAATAATAACAATCTTTTTAAATAGGCAAACGAAATGTAGTGTGGAAATTCAGTGATTCAACGATGATAGATCATTATCAAGAGTTGAGCATTGCAATTTCAAATCCACCTAATAATGCGCCATATCGTCTATCACTGTTGGCTAAAGCATCTAACTCGTCAACTTTCATAGCAATAAAATCATTAAGCTATTCAACCAGTGTTCTCTGTCCTCAAGAAGGTTCCACCATTCCACCGACTACTCAAACTCCAACCACTGTTGCACCAACTATATCACCAAACAAGACACTCGATTGTGATTTCGAACAGAACAATATGTGCAATTGGAAAAATCCAAATCGTGACTACAAGATCGGTACACCAAAAGTGGTCATTGAAAATCACATTTACCCACCACCAAATGATCATACACATTTATCTTCAGATGGACACTTTATCTACACTCAGGCTCCATTTGCCGATACCACTTACAGTCTACTTGAGGCCACCAATCCATATCCAGAACAAGAAATTTGTTTCACCTTTTCTTTCTATTTCAGCTCGAGCCGACAGTCAAAATTTGAATTGATCATCAATGAAGGTGCAATTGGTTCGACTCGAGAGGAAACTATTTTCCAAACTTATGATGCGAGCAGTATGGACTGGCAGTCGGTTGCACTGGTGGTTCCACCAACCAAAACATACAACACTTTCGCATTTCGAGGCAGTATCAAGAAAGGCATTTTGGCGCTTGATGACATTCGAGTTACGCCAGGAAAGTGTGAGTCGCCTAGTAAAACTCAGGTTTGCACCTTTGAGTACCGAACCACCTGCATACTGGAACCAGTTTTTCAAGTTGGCCTAAATCAATGGAAGGAATATCAAGCATCAGATGTGAAGATTGGAGAAAATTCATTGATCGATCATACTACGCACTCTTATTCTGGATTTGTTTACGGAATTGATTTCAGCAAAATAGTTCGAACCAACCAAAAACCTCTGAAAAGTGCTTATTTGGTAGAATCGAAAAAGTTAAACGATATTCATTGTTTGAAGTTCTCCTATTACCTCGCCAATGTGACCTCAGATATTTCTCTATTTTTGCTGTTTAAAACCAGATCTGATTTGGAAGGAATGAGCGATCAAACTCATTTCTTCTGGAAAGTGGCTGGCTCAACGAGTGGAATGTGGTTCACCCATCAGGAGCCGATTCCGTACTATCCTCAGTTTAGTGTCATATTTGGAATTGACACAAATGGAACATTGCCCTTGGATGGAAAGATCTTTATTGACGATGTTGTGTTCAGTCAAAATTACTGTCCATATCCAACACGATGTGATTTTGAGGTTTGTGAATTAATTTTTATTTAATTTTTAAATAGGATTTCGATTTACAGAAAGGAAACATGTGCTCAATGGACACTGTGAGGGGACTACATGCCATATCGAGCAGTGCTCTGAAGAAAGAATTGACTCAGGTTGCATTGTTCGGAAAACTCACAACTAAATACCTGATGGATTATGATGATGAAATGTGGAGAGTCTTTTCACCTCGTCAGTCAACTGAATTTGCACCTAAAGACCACACAGTTGGAAATTCATTTGGAAAATATCTTCTGTTCACAGCTCCGCGTGCAGGCGACAGAGGAATTGTCATCACGGAACGGTACTATTTCAGTGGAATACAGACGACATTGTGCTTGTCACTGGCAGTTTTCAAAATGAACGATAAAAGTGTACTTGAAATATATCAAGGCGAGTCTGGTGATGATCAATTTGGTGTGAAACTGTGGGACTTGAGACGTGCAACTAAGAATAAAAATGGAATTTCCGATTGGGAAGTGTTCTACCTGTTTGTTAAGGCATCCAAATCGGATTCTATTGATGCGTTTTTCTACATTGTAAGTCAAATAATGCATAAAACTAAATTGTTTACAGATTCTTTAAAAGGTTGGCACAATTGAGGACTCTTCAACCTACATTGCGATTGATGATTTTGAAATTTTTTCTACATCAAGTTGTGCCAGATTTGACAACACATCACCAGCCCCAACAAACCCTTCAGGAGTGACCTTGCCAGTAACACCCAGTAATACATTCGATCCTAGGCTTTTCTACAAATGCACTTCAGGAAAGCTGATCACAATTGAAAAAGTCTGCAATTGGGTAAAGGATTGTGAACAGGGCGAAGACGAGGCTCAGTGTGGATCATGTGATTTTACTAATCACCAACTTTGTGGTTATACCAAGACAAACAGTGAGACAAAGTTTGCTTGTTCAAAGTGTACTAAATCTCGAATCGTTTCTCAATAGCTTCAAGAGACTATGAATTTAAGTTTTCTGATGAAACCAAAATTGGCCCAGGAACAGGATCCCACGGTAATGCGATTTCTCTGGTCGCATCGGGTCCATATGGAAATGCAAATCTAGAATCGCCCGTCATCCATCAAAGTTATCTTTGTAAGTTCATAAAACTACATTTTATTCTTATGATTAACAATTCTCAACAGTTTGTACTTTAACCTTTTTCTACCAATTCAACAAAACCCTTCTCAATGGCATGAGTCAATCGGGTATGAAAGTTTATATTCACTTTCCTGATTTGAATATGCAAACTGTCATCTGGGATGATGCTTTCCAACCATTGGAACCTGGAATATGGAAAACAATTTCAATTAACCTTCGTCGAGTGCAACGTCCTTACCGTGTACTGTTTGGAGCTTATGAATTATTCCATCTCGATTCGCACTATCAAGCACTGGACAATATTCGATTGTCCAATTGTGGACCGTCGACACAGAAGGAAGAATCGTGTAATGGACGATTCACATGTACAAATAGAGTTTGCATCTCAAAGACATATGTTTGCGATTTCGAGGACGATTGTGGTGATGGCAGTGATGAGTTGGATTCAATTTGTAATCGAGATCTCATGATGAGTTTTGAACGAGGATTGGGAAGATGGGGTGAAGGCGTGAGAAATGTATGGACTCTTTCGAATGCCAATTATGTGTACAGCTTGAAAGTCGCTCCGACATATGACCACACAACTGGTTATCTCAAAAGTGGAAGCTATTTGTTGGCCAAAGCTGAATATCTTGGCCGTACCAAAATTGTGGTTGCCGACTTTGACAGTCCACCATTCAAGAGTGTTGGCGCATGTGCGATCCGCTTCTACATGTTCATCAATTCACCAAACGTGGAATTGTTGATGATACTTCAAAATGCTCAAACAGGTCAAAAGACTCAACTGGAATCCATTTCAGACGATGTTGGCTATCAGTACAGTAGGAAAGAGGTTCGCATTGTCCCCGGTATGGATCCAAATGCAATCTACAAAGTCATATTCTCTGCTTCACTCAATGTCACCAATAACATGTACGCCAATCCTTACATTGCAATCGATGACATTAGTTTCAGTTCTGACTGTGCAATTCAATCGACAGTGCCTACAGTGACACCACTGCCAGGTAGTACAGTCAAAGTATGGACACCAGATTTATGTCCAACCATAAGTTGTATAGCGCCAAGTGGTCAGAAAGTTTGTTTGCAACCGAATCAATATTGTGATTTCGTCAAAGACTGTCGCGATGGTTCGGATGAAAAATATTGTGGTGATTGTTCTTTCAATCTTGCAACAATGTGTCAGTGGACCAGTACAACAAATCGACAATTTTGGAAATTGGTTATACGTGCTTCGGCTGTAGATGGGGTTTATTCGTACTTGGAAATTTATTCACAAGCAGATCTCATGAGTTTTCATGCCCAATTGCAAAGCCCTCAGATAAATGCACAAACTGATTCTTCGTGTGAATTTCATTTTTCATACATGAGTGTGCATGGAGCGACCATCAAAGTATCAATTGCAAGACCGGCTGGTGGATTTGAACAACTGCTCTTTGTCCGTTCACAAGTTGCAGACAAATGGGAAACATTTCGAGTTTTGGTTGGAAGACAAAATGCTGGATTCAACATTAAAATTGAAGGCTTTACTACTCATGGTACTGGCCCGGACAAAGACATATTCATAACCAACTTTAAAATGGTCGATTGCGATCCTAATGTTCCAGCTTCAACCCCCGTCCCATCATCTGTCAACATAACCGAAGCAATCAGTTGTGATTTTGAAAAAGATTTGTGTGACTGGAAGATTACTGGACTGGGTGGTGAGAGAAGTAATTGGTTCAGAACTGCTGATCCAAACAGTGAACCAGGAAATGACCACACCAGCTTGATACTGCCCAAGCCTTTCAAATATGGAATCTGGTTGTCGACTCAAGCCAAACAAGATCACAAGACTGAGATTGACTATTTGATTACCACTTTGACACTCAAATCAGGTCAATCGTATTGTCTCTCTTTTTGGTATTATTTCTTCGCTATTGACACATCGAACAAACTTGGCTTTTACATATCGAAAAGTGGTGCAGTACAGGATTTACTCAAGTTCAACGATTACAAACCACTTTGGTTGACCACAAAGGCACAAACGAGGAATTGGATGCAACGATTTGTGGATATTAATCCTCAGGATGGTGATTTCCATTTGGTGTTCATTGCCTACTCCACACTGACATCGGTGATTGGTCTTGATGACATCGTACTTAGTGACGGATTCTGTCGCTCCGAATCGAGTAATGAGTTTTGTGATTTTGAGACAAGCAGTACTTGCGATTGGAAGGTTGTGAATGGAAGTTGGCAAATTGCGGCCGGACGAAACGTAGTCGACCATACAACCAACACCATCTATGGTCATTACCTGGTTGATGTGGCACCAGTTGGACAGGCCCAGGCAATCTTGGAAAAGCCAATGCTCACGTTACCACAATTTAAAAAACCAAACCATGGTTTGAGTGTGAGTGGAGGAATGCGAGATTACTTTTGCCTCAAACTTCATTACCTTTTCGAAACAAAAATGGCAAACAATTTCATTTCAGACGATTTTGATTCGAAGATTGAAATCAAAGTAATTGATGGCCAATCTAAATCATTCGATGGTAAACGTGAAATCAAAATCATGGACGTCTTCAACTATGGACAGCTGAACAGATGGACAATGTTCACATATGATATCTTAGCCTCTGAAGCGTCGACTGTTCAGATTGTTGGACACTTGGCAAGTGCAAGCACAACGTTGAGAATTGATGACATCAGTGTGGTTCCTCACTACTGTCAAGTTGATGGAAATTGTGATTTCGAAAACGGTAAGTTCATGATTGAGTTTTCAATACTTAATTAAATCATTTTTCAGATATGTGCGGATGGGAAGACAGAAATATATTTTTCAATGCCAAAATTATCCAATGGTTGCGAATTCGACCAAATAATCGATTCTTCAAAGGCAATCTACTACTGCGAGATCACACCACCCAGTCACTAAACGGATATTACGCAATCCTACCAGTTCAAATGCAGAACAGTTATTTCACAATTTTACGCAGTCCATTGATCCATCGCAGAACGAGCACTGTCTGTGTGTCGATGTATTACTTTGCTAAAGCAGCCAACAACAATGTGAAAGCAATGAAGTTCCGTTATGTCGATCTAACTCATCTGGACAACACTATCCCAGAAGTGGCGATCAATGCTTCAACATTCATGGAATGGCAACTGTTTGAGAAAGAATACACAAATGTTGGTTCAGAATTTTATTTTGAAATAGTCACCATGTATCAGAGAGAACAAGTACTTCTGAGTGATATTGGCATTGATGACATCAAAGTGGTTCATGCGGGATGTCAAACTAACAATCCCACAACTACAACTGCACTTCCACCAACTGAAAAACTGTTGGATTGTAACTTTGATAATGGAAATTGCAATTGGGATTATAATAATACCTCTTGGACTGTTACTAGTTTCAATAGTGGTGAGTAATCATGTAATTCATTTGATTAATACTAAGAATTTTATTTTAAAAATAGTAAACGAATCATACGCACCCATAATGGATCACAACATTCAAACAATCTACGGAAAATATCTTCTTTTTGTGCCAACTCCGATTAAGAGTCCAGTACTGCCGGATTATGTTTTACGTTCCAAAGTAGAGACTCCCTACAACAAGGATCACTGTCTCACACTGTGGTACTATGAAGATGGTGAAGCGCCGTTTAGTTTTGAATTCTACATTAGTTTGCCACACATGAGCAGAGTGCTGAATCGATACAGTTCGGCTATTGAGAATCGAGCAAAGTGGACTTTGCTCGCAGTTTCGATTCCGTTTTCAGCTATTAATTTCTTTGCTACCAATGCCAATGATAGTAAGTCATATTGATAGTATTGATAATTTTTGTTTGATAATCACAATTCGTTCATAGCATTTCAACTCATGATTCACTACATGCCAGCCCAAGAGCGTTTCAATGCCTTCTCAGTGTTTGCAATCGACGACATTCAATTGCGACCAGGAATGTGTGACCACAAGTATGACTACACTTATACATTTGCAAATGCATTTGAAGATCTCGAAATTGAGTTTGTCAAACCTCTGGGCAATACAATCGGTTCCCTCACTTCAGCCAAATTCGACACTTCAATACCTAAACCAGCGCCAACAATTGATCACACAACAAACTCAGAGAATGGAACGTACTTTCTGTTTATGAATCGTTACAAATTCAATCCGGCGACATATATGGATACAATCACGATGAGAAATCTGCCTAAAGTACGAAGTAACCTAAATCTATGCATTCGATTTGCATATCAAAACTATGGAAACGCATCGCTCAAGGTCTATGCCCCACCGATCAATTCATTTGATTACTATTCAATCAGTGCACCATTGTGGCAAACAAATAAATAGTAAGTTGATTATGAAAGTAATAAAATAATAATAATAATTTTTTATTAATCAAGTTCAAGAACTTCATGGACAATTGCAGAAATTAATCGTCGTGGAAATGCAGAGGAAAAAGTGGTCTTTTATATGGAGAAACAAGTGGACAAAACATCGTTCATTGCACTGGATGATTTGACAATTTACGATTACATTTGTCAACCACCGATTGATTGTGATTTCAATGAAGGCAAATTGTGTTCATACTCACCGTACAGTGATCAAAGTACGACTAATTATAATTTTGGTGTTTTTACTGGTAAGTTTTAGTTTTTGGTAATTTCAAATGATTAAAACTTACTCAATCATAGCACCGGCAAAAACAAGCACATGGCCCGGACCTCAGTATGACATCAACAATGTCTGGGGTGGAGGTTACATGTACCTCACGGCATTTCGATCGCATACTTCGACTCAGATAATATCAAAGGTTATTTCTGGACCACGAAAAATCGATTCAACCAAAAAGCATTGCTTGTCAATGTTCACTGTATTGTCAAGCAAAGACTTGGAATTAAGGCTCCATTTAGTGCGATATGGTTTTAATTACACTGATCAAAATCGATTCGTTCAACTGAGTGTACTATCGAATATTGTTCAAACAGATTGGTCTAGAATGCTTGTCAAGCTAGATCCAGCACTGTTGGTGAATAGTGAAGAAATTCAGTTGATTATTGAGGGAAGAATTGGCGCAAACTCTGCTGGATTGGTAGCCATTGATGGAATTGCTCTGCACGATGTCGAATGTAGACCATTTGGGTTGATCTGTGAAAATGGAGTTGATGTGTACAGAGATAAAATTTGTAATTTCGTTAATGACTGTCCCAGTGGGCTGGATGAGATCAATTGTGGTAATTGTGATTTTGAGAGTGGTTTGTGTGGATGGGCTAATGTGAGTGCAACAAGAAGTGAAAAATGGCTTTTAACATCAAATCCTCAATCTTCGCGGATTAATCGAAACGCTCCACTGTTCGATGGATCAGCAAACTCTGCAGGTCATTTCTTACTGATGAGCAGTGATACAATGTTGGGCAATTCGGGAACAGCCGAAATGGCCGCCAACCTTCAATCTACTGACATGTACCTCAAGAAGTCATTCAAAACGTGTGTAATGCAATTTGACTATTTCATCAAAGGAACGACAACCGCCACATTGAACATTAAAATTGGGGAAGATTACGCAAACTTGAACACAATATATCAAGTAACGGGAAATTCTTCAGGTGGATGGAGAAAAGCAAACGCTCATATCGGACTTGTGTATTCGGAATTTTTTATTGATATTCTTGGATCACTGGGCGACAGCAAAAATGGTGCAATTGCACTGGATAATATCAAATTCTTCAATTGTACATTCCCGAAAGCATTGGACGCAAATCAAACATGCTCTGCAGATCAATTCATATGTCCTAAGAAACGATTCTGTATTAGTCAAGATGATGTGTGTGACAATGTGAACGATTGTGGAGATGCAAGCGATGAGAAAATGTGCACAAAGTACTTTAACAGATGCAACTTTGAATACTCGTTGGCAACTTGTGGAATTAGTACTGATGCTGGGGAAGCTAATGGTGATACTAATGGAAATGTACAATGGGCCATTCGCAACTATGGCACGGGTTACGAGCCAAGGATTGATAATACAAGGTGAGTGCTTTGAATCTTATCTGTAATATTTATTATATTTTTTTTAATTCAGGCGTACAAAATCTGGTAAATATTTTGTGTTGATTCCAAAAACACCAATCAAAAAATACCAACAAACAAACGAAGCGCAATTCTACTCGCCAATGTGGACCAGTTCAGGTGGTCAAAAGTGTCGAATTCGTTTCTTTTACTTCATCGACGGCAATCCAGTCAACATTGAGCAAACCAAATTGTCGATTTACATTCGATACGCCAAAAATGATAATCGAGAGCAAAGCCCAATTCAAACTATTCAAATTGATGTGAAAGGAGACTTGCAACAGCGATGGAACAAGGTGGTCATTCAGTTTGTCTCATCAGACCCATTTCAATTTGTCTTCGTTGGCCATCTCAGTGACAATCAAACTCGTGTCGCCATTGATGACATCACATATGATCCAAACTGTGTTCCATCACCGATCGTAAGGATTACGACTACCACAACTGTCACCACAGCTACAGCACAGACAATTGAACAAGGCAAACCAACTACATCAAAACCAACAATAGCAAAACGACCAAATAAAAAATCTCCAGGTATTTATTAAAAATATATAAATTTCACAAATATTAATTTTATTTTTAAGCGGGTGAAATTGCAGCCGGAATTTTGATTCCACTGTTTGTCATCTTAGTTATTGTGGGCGTATATTATGGATTCAAAAGATATGAAGCCTCGAATAGAAATGAAGAACATCAGGTACTCTCCATGAAAACACTTCAAGAGCGTTATGCGCATTAATAATTTCTAAATACGAATAATTTATTTTTAAAGTACCAGATAGATAATGTTGATTTTCTGTTATTTATGAACGAGTTTTAATAATTTTCTTAAATCCTTCTAAGTATTAGAAATAAAAATAAAATAAAACAAAATACACTAAGTACATTTACCCGAAATCGTTGACTTGCAAAGGTGTACACCACTGGATTGATGAAACTGTTTGTCATTGCCAACCAGTGGAAGGCAATGTAGACGTAAATTTGCGTGTAGTACTGTGTTTCGGTGCAGTACAGTATGAATCCAAATTCGTGCAGTAACTGAAACACCTTAATTGGACTCCAGCAAATGATGTACAGAACGATGATTATCAAAGTGATGCATATTGTCTAGTTAGGTCAAAGTTTTTTTTAACTTGTCAGCTCTATTTTTCATGACCAATTTCATATACTTACCTTGTTAAACCTTGAAAAATTTTCATTTGGAGTCAATGTACTTTTGTTGCATTGACGCTTGAAAATGCCTTTTCTTCCATCTTTCTTCACAATTGCACAAACATTTCGGTGAGCTGAACTTGAATGGACCATAATAACCTATGTGAAAAGTTGATTAATTTGCTCTTTACAAAACATTTGCATACTTTACCTTACTGTTAAAAATGAATTTTTTCCTCACCATCAAATTGCTATGATGAATTAGTTTTTGAATGATGGAGGTGTAGACAAAAGTGAGCACAATTAAAGGTATTGCAAATGTGAGCACAAAATTGATGGTAATGAACAAATTCGATTGCAAGACAGTGTCGCCAATGTAATTGTTGCACTGGAAATGATTCTCATCGCCGATCAATTTGTCAGTATTGATGTTTTTGAATGGAATATATGCGTAAATGAAACCAACAATCCAAATGGCTGCGAGTATAAAGTACGATTTTGATTTTAAAAATTCGTGAAATTTTGATAATGGATAAAATACGGCTGAATATCTGTGCGTATTGAATTAGTAATACTTTTATTTAGTACAAACCAGTATATACAAACCTTTCAAGTCCAATGACCATCAGAGTATTCGAAGTGACAAACACACTGAGCAGTTGGGCGTAATGAGTGAGCGGACAGAGCCAATGATAGAAAATCCATCTACCCAAAATGAAGTCCGTGTTCACAAAGGGGACACACAGCACACCAATGACAATGTCGGACAGGGCAAGATTGATGAGATATTTTCGAATGTTCTGTGGTGGTCTTGACCGGTAAAAGGTCAACTGTACCACAATCACACAAACATTACCAAACAGTGCCAACAGTGCAGTACAACAGTAAAGTACAATGAGGAACCAGAGCACAAATTGAGATTGAATTATGTCGATACCTCTGGATATATAGCATTGGTCTTTTTGGTCATAGGAAGATTCGTTTTCCTTGGGTTGAATTGGCTCAACCAGAAGGTAACCACTGGTTTGGTTACGTTCATAATCAGAAATTTCTTGCTTCATTTCGAGTATGGTCGCGAAAAGATTGTCCATTGTGGAATACAATGTTGTTTAGTTGTAATTTTATTTTATTTTAAACGCAAAAAAAGCGGACAACCACAACCGACCAGTTTGGATGCTAGACAGATAATGACAAAAAACAAAGAATTATTTGCTTTTTATATAATTTGATTAAATTTCGCCTTCGGTTATTCTGCCTCTTCTTCTATATTCCTGTGCCTCTCCACGCAATAGGTACACACAATTCAATTATGTGCCTTTGGATTTGGTTGAAATGAGATTTCGAAACTTAAGTGTTTATATAGTAGGAGCAGTGTCATTTTTACTCCCTATACATGTGAACAGTTCACTGAACACCTTCCAAAGGAAAATTTTTAAATATTATTTTAACTTGAATTTTTAATTAATTTTTTAAACATTTTGGCCTTTTGATAGAATAAAACAAAATATTTAATACTTAAATATTAATAAATTTTTCCAAAACTAACACCAAAAACAAAACATTTTAAAGTTGTGTTAAGAAAATGTGACTATGCTTGCAAATGAATAAATTAACAATTCCGTTGGCGAAATTGACTGTTTTCGTCACTTTAGAGTGCATTTTGTTCTCGTTTGTCGCACATTGGTATAATCTATTTCAATTTAATTGAATTAATGTGTCATTACTAATTGATAGGTCATCAAACTTTACGTTTTTCTAACTAAAATTTTAATCTATTTTTAGCTTGACTCTATGATATTTGCACATCATGTTTTTCTGTTTGTCTGAAAACCTTTTAGCACTTTCTGAATTAAAAAATTTAATCAAATTTATTTGCAATTAAAACCACATGCATTGTTTATGATTTCATTAATTAATTATTTACATTGAAGCATTTCAAAATTAGCAAACATTACCGAGCGTATTCATTAGAGAATTGGGAAAAACTAATTTTTTAAATGATTCTTTATTCTTATTTTTCAATTTAATTTACAATTTACAAGTTTGTTCTTAGAAGGTAACCAGAACATTTGTAGTATGACAACTTGCTATTGGTATATCAGATAATGCACACTGAATTTAAAAAATGCAATTATACTAGCTAATAAAACTGGGCAATATTTATTATTTCATTGAAAATGGTAATTATTAATTTATTGCACGCCTTATAAAGATATGCTGTTGTGTTGTCGTATAATTACAAATTGTGAGTTGCAATTGAAATTGTTATTATTTGCTCTTTATAATAGTGTGTGTTTGACTAAGTGTTATGGAGATTTGTACTGGAGTACACATCTCAAAATAGAGCCAAAAAGAAGACAAAATAGATATCATATCACTCATACATCTAAGTTGCAATTCAAATAATAATAAACATTTATGGTGGCAACAATTTGATCACGCCATTTTTTAGCTTTAGAAGCACAACAACATAATAAAAATTACTAAGATTGACTATTTTCACATATATAAACAAGCCACCAAAAAGTTACCTAGAAATATTATTTTGTGATAGGTTCCCCAAGCTTAAAAATCACTACTAACGAAGGCTTGGTTTCTGTTAAATGTGAATCAATGCCAATACAAACTTGGTACATCGTTTGTAGAATTTCGCAAACGCTGAAGATGTGGGCTCAATTCAAAAAAATCGAATTCCCAACTTGATTTGCAAACATGTGCTGACTCGACCTAATAAAACCAAACAAACTTGAGTACCAGACTGAAGTGTGATATTCAAGTTTGTTTGGTTTTATTAGATTTAAAAGTATATTCTGTTTTATTATATAAATCTGTAATTTGTTGTCAAACTTTTAACAGTACAATAATTATTATTATTTTCATCAGGATGTATACCTAATCCATTGCGAGTCGTATTAATAGGTGGAATTGTCAACCAGAATCCAAACTATCAAACTCAACTCCAGTCCAATGAACCGACGAGCTTACTCAGAAAGCAGCGTGCGCCACTACACTGCTCGCCTCAATCCTAGTCAAGACGACAACTATGCATGAAGCGTTGACCAATCAGGGCACAGAGTCAGACGTAAACCTTGAATGGGCGGAACTTCATGTTCGCCTGTCTAACACTGAAATTGCTGCGCGCAGAGCAACTTTTGTCTTTTGTTTATTATGCTTTCAAACAAGCCTTCTGCAAGCTGCAAAGGTTGTCTTTTGGCTTTTTTCGTCGCACAATAAAGGTCCACGCTCACTGTGGGTTGCCTCTTATCAAGAAGCCTAAGCCTGCGACTTGAGATTGACCTGTTCATTAGTACATTTTTTTCGTATTGAATAAAGTTTCCGTTTCACCCGTATTCTGGTATTCTTATTGACCATCTCATTGCGTTTGGGCTCGTTCTAGTATCACCCCCAATAGAACCAGTCTTTCAAGCCGGCAGGATTTTGTTCATCATTTAAAAAATCCTACGAATTCACCACTCTACCACACGTCTGCAAACCTTTTCTCTAATCCCTCTTGAAGATCATCTCTAGTGATTCTTCATCTTTACTATCCTGGATCCCCAAAGTAGTAAGTGCCGTTTCCATATTTGCTTTGTTCGGTATCCGCTAGTGATCGTGTCTTATGAGTGTTCTGTTCCATCACGGGCTTAGCACAATCTCTTCGTCCACCGTGTTCCGAGGTCTAACTTTTTGCTTTAGGGCTAAAGTTAACTCGTTAACTCCTTGTCGTCGTTATTTTGATTAATTTGTCACTTTTCGGACGATGTCTACCTTTGCTCAAGAGTACTTGCTTAGGGTCGGCGAGTTTCATTCTGCGCTGACCGAGTTTGTGTTTAATGGAAGCGAGTCTGATTTTCCAGCTTTAACACAACGTTTGGATGCTATCACCGATTTTATCGAGCAGTCATCTGAGATTGATTCTATCAAGTATGCGTACATAAAACAGCAGTCTAGACTGGAGTCGTTGTTGTCCAAAGCTAGAACTAAGGTGATCAGAAATGTTCATTTTTCTGTTCAACCGCCTTTTGCACTTGAGTCTCTCCCTAGTCCACCTAACCTTTCGTTTAACGGTGACATCTCTAACTTTCATAGCTTTCTAGTCGACTTTGAGTCCTTAGTGCATTCCAATCCTGTTTACAGTCCTGATTACAAGAAAGGCCTGTTAGTATCGTATCTCAAAGGTAGCTTTAAAGAAGTGTTCGTTGGTTCTATTCAGCTTCGAAATCTTCAATCGTATGATCATGTTTTTGATTGCTTCAAGACATGGTTCACTGGGAACGATTTCGAGTGTTACAAACTCCTGGATCGAATCAAGCAACTCCCCATAGTCAGTTCAGATTACTCTTGTACTGAACTCCAATTCTACCTCGATAACTTCAATACTCTTTGGCCAGTGTGTAGTCAATGCAGTTCCGAGTTTGTCTACCGTTTCAAGCCCGCTTTCATGTCCCGACTTCCTGTTGGAGTCCTTCAAAAAGTCCAGGATAAAGGCGATTTCATTTCGATGGTTGTACCTACTCTGACCCGGATCATCCAGCAGAAGTTAGAGCGTGATGAATGTTATCGTTTAAATGGTGTTGGCTTTGTGACCGAAAGCGTAGTTCGTGTCAATCAAGAACACCAGGTTAAATCGAATCATGGTTTCACGCGAAATCCCGTCCGAACCCCCGTTACACAACCAATTGTGGAACCAGTCATTCGTAGCTTCGTTCCCATTTCACATTCGTCTATGTCTAAATCGAAAAATCATCAAGATGTCTACGAATGGCGTCCAAAGCCTCCATCTTGTATGTCCAATATCTCGAATCGTCCTTCTTGTGTGGTTGAGAATCCCTCTCCACCAGCAGTGTGGACATTTAACATTTGAACCTTGCATTCTGCAAGAGTATGACGAGGAAGTTCAGCTTATCATGTCTGAATCTTCCCACAAAGGTTAACCTATTCCAATCAGTGATTCAGTTTGTGTCATCCCTGAGATTAATCATGATATCCCCTAAGTGGTCAATGAACCAACTAGTCTTAGTGGATCCGAACATTGCGAATTTGGGAATTGCCAAGCTACTAACCCCTTTTCACAGTTTAGTTTATTTCCACAATTATCAACTTTGATTGATAACACAACACAATACACACTTTGTTGATCACCATTCCACACATACAGACACCTGTTCTATTTTTTTTGTCGATTCATTTCACACAAACAATCACACAATTTATTATTGTCCTTTACATTATCCTTTTCATCGTTCCGTTGTACCAAGTGTCACTCGAAAATGTTGCAAAGAGGGTGTGATGCAAGATACCTCTCCTGTTCGGTATCTTTGATTTATTGTAACCTTGTATTGTATTGTATGGTGAGCGGTTGATTCTTGGGTCAATTGGTCAAGGCAACTGTTTTTGTTGTTGTAACTCTCCCGTGCCAAACTTTCGTATCTTTCTCTCTTCGGTCGTTGACCTCACTATTAAAAAGTGGAACCATTAACCAGAATCTAAACTACTAAACTCAACTCTAATCAACTGAACCGACAATCGGCCTAGATGAGCAGCACTTGTTCTGGACCACTCTGTTCGAAGCACAACAAAAACTATGCTAGATCTACATCGATGTGTTAACCAATCAGAGCGCAGAGTGAGAAGGAGAGTTTCATGTTCGTAATCTAACACTGGCACATAAAAACAGCGCGAGCAAAGAGCCACATCGTCTTTTATGTCTTCGTACTGCAAAGGTCCACGTCGCCTGTGTAATTGCCGCTCTCCTCAACAAGCCTAGCCTGCGACTTGAGTTTTGACCTGCTCACCAGTACATTCTCTTCTATTATTGAATAAAGTTGCCGTTTCACCCTTATTCTGGTTTTGTTCGCCTTTATTTCTTCACTGCGTTTGAGCTCGTTCTGGTAGCCCCTCCACAGAACCAGCACCTTTCATATCTATAATAAAATATAATTGACATTTGTGAGTCAGACTTTTGCATATTTTTATTTTAATGTGATTCTTTGAGGAATAAATTTGTTTTCTGTGTTTGTAAATAAAATTGAAAATGGATTGCATAGTATAAGATACGAATACATTAGTTTTTAGGTTTGCTAATAAACAAAAAGAATAGACTGATGTAGGATATCATCTGGATAAATAACATTATTTAAAAACGGTGAAAATACTTTTCACATTTGTCTTACAATGTAAACCGATTCGTTTGTGATTCGATAGTTGCCAAACAGACGAAACGCATAACTTTGTAACAGATGACTGTTCTGAATACTTTCTGCCTGTGAATAGAAAAAATGTGAAATATTTAAACTGAAAACATGCTTAGTACTTCATACTTTCAATAAATTTTGGTACAAAACTGGTTTACCACTATAGCGCTGGTAGAATGTCCGATTAAGCACAGTGATTCGTTTGAATTGCACGACTACTGCAGCACATTGAGTGATTAGTACAATATCTTCTAGCATGATTACAAAGACTGCAAACAAAACAATTAGACGTAAAGCAAGCACCAATTTGGTGACGAACAGGAATATATAAAAGATATAGCATTGAAATACAATCAAGGTCATGCAGAGCATCGTCAAGTATGGCGACCAGAATCGGGAATACTCTCGCAGATCTTTGCATACATTGCAAATGTGAACATTTACACAGATGTATCGAGACCAGAATCGACTTAGTGTCAACTTTTTATTTTTAATTTTGTTTAGTTTTTCGTTGATGGTATTCAATTTGTCTGCCAAAGTCTTCTGTTGAATTACAATGTATTTACTTGCCAGAATAACATTGAATTGAATCATGTAAAGAACTAGTAGTCGATTAATACTCAAAAATTCAAGAGCCCTCAAGAACACTTACATTCAAATTCATAGTACGTGATTAGAGGATTGCATACAACCCAAAACAAGATTGATGTCACATTGAAATTGTAAACCGAATGTATGAACAAGACATGCACGTAGGCAAATGTTAACCCTCAAACCCATGACGTCAAAATAGCCTAGTCCCCATAACTGGGGTAGATTCTACCCCAAAGCCTCTAATTCTAATCAGAATTGAATTTTCATGCTATTTCTTTTACAAAACTAAAGAACACTAATCCTAGATTATATACGACCACCTAGTTGTCAGATAAAGTGACTAGATAGATAGATTCATTGATAATTTCAAATTGACATTCTTTCATTCTATTTTCACGGAGCTATGACTATTTCAGCAGCATTAACTCTCACTGTAACACATTTCTCTGCATTGCGCACATCGATATACATCATCTATGAATAGACCTTCTCTTCAAAACACTGACTTCACTTTAGTTATCTTCAAATTAATTTGCATTACTAGATTAATTATTTTTATTATGCATCCCAAATGATAAATAATTGAATTCTCGAGGCATCCATATGCGACACAAGTACATTCTAATTGGTTAAGTATTACTATTCTCCTTCCGAAGTTGCTCTGGGGTGAGCTCACACCCCGTCATGGGTTTGAGGGTTAAGCCACAGAAACACAGTGACTTCCAGCACAGATGCAAACTTTGCTATGCGTCTACGAAATGCGCACATTCTGGCAAGATCGTCTGTGTAGAAACAATATTATCGTATCAAATATGTAAGTGTTTTGTATCCTGCAGGATACATGTGATAAAAAAATTGTACCTTTTCGTTTGTTTTGAACCAAGTCTAGAAAAATTACGAAACTCTGTTCAATCGGCGGTGTCAACGCGAAACAAATCCAACTGCAAATAGTAAATGCTACTACTGTAAAGCCGAAAATTTTCACTTGAGGCCAGACAGAACGAGGAACCATTTGATGAAAAAAGTTGTATGGACTTGATGGTAGGGCCTCCCAGTCTATGTCATGTGAAAGACGAGACTCGCACTCTAGCCCAATGACTCCATACAAAACGGACAAAATGTACAAAACAAGCCACAGAAAGTAGCATCTTCGAATCACATTAAAGTTATGACCAGGATCATGATCTCGAATAACATCAAACTGATTGCGATGAGCATATAGACTCAACTTGAAGAAACGCTTGATTTTGTTCAATAATTTCATCATATTTTGTCTTAAAGTCTTAAGTGTCGTGATAAACATTGAAAGTTGATTTATATTATTTTTTGAATACTTGATTTTATTTTATTTTTCAAACTAATAATATTTTAAACTTTAAATACACAAAACATATTATTTACAAATTATTATCCATTTGTGTCATTATTCTCTAATAAATCAACGGCAAATTGCTTAACTTTGTGACAAAAATTTTAGAAATACAGAAAGTTTTAATTTTTAAATGTTGAAACTTTGTAACTTTATATATTTAATGACATTTGTTTTAATTTTTCCAATTTCTGCGTTCATTTATAGTTCATTCTGAATTTAACCTTTGAAATAAAAGTTTCATAATTTGAATAAAGAAAGAACTGCATTGGTTTTGTCCTTAGATTTTTTGCTGCACCATTACTCATTTGAAATATATCACTCAATCAACATCTATTAAGAACAATAAGTACCATATGGATTCAGCCTTGGGTCCCACTTACTTGTCAGACAGGACACTGTCAATGGACGCTAGTAGTTTTCATGCCCTTAAATGTAACGTACATCTATTCACTGCCGAGCTTTGAACCTTTGTCGCATCAAACAGTACACGGCAAACCTTTGCCCTAAAAAACAACTGTCAAGAAAAATTAATGAGATTTTATTATTTTTTCTAGATAATTGCAGAAGATTCTTTTTACTAATTTTGATACGTGATAGCAGATTCTAAAAGTGATTTAATGCAATTAATCGGAATTTTCAATTTAATATTTATTTTTTTCTCTAAATTTACCTCAAAGTTAAAAATTTTTGTCTGGCACAAACATTAATTTTTTTAATTCTTTAAAAATCAAGATGTGTTACAAAACTGGCAAAGAAATTAAGTTTCTGTGATAATTTAAAAAGGCAATAAAATCCCATTCATTTTCCTTTAAAATAGAGGTGAGGGTGTTGGCAAACCCCGCACACTGACCCGACCAGTACTCGCAAGGTCGGTTCGCATTAGGGAATGTTATTAAATGTTACATTATTTTGCAGAAGTTTTCCTGAGACAGTTGGCGTTCCTTCTTGAGAAATTAACACTTAAAAATATTTTTTGACCTCATTTGTTCTTGAAATAGAACTTTTCGCCTCTAAATTGCATTTTGACAGTTAAATATTGGCAGGGTTGGGTCGGATCGCTGCATGGTCATGCGGGTAGAGGTAAATTATGCTTACCCGACCAGCGGGGTCGCTGGCCAGCTTGGCCGCTAAAACTCAATTCTACTTAAAAGTTGTTACCATTGGCAATGGTATTGCAAAGTATGCCGTGTTCTGCATTAAAATACATTTTCATTTAATTATGTAATTGGACTTTTAATATTTCAATAAAATTGTTATTTTCAACTATCATTCAAACAAGCCATTAAATATTGATCCGATCAAACATTAGTTGTAGCAACCGTGTTCGTTTGGTTGTTCGGTAATGTGGAATGCGGTGAGCACTTTGCGGTAAATGTCGAATCGACTATGAGCGGCAGGCATATTTCCAGTGCACTCCATTGAGTTGATGGCTCGAGTGGCATCGCCGAATTGGTGTTGCTGTACTCCAGGTCGACTGTGGACATTCTCCTTCCAGAACCAGAAAGCGGTACCCCATGCAGCGTCCTCAATGTCAGCCACAATGTCTGGATCGTTGATGAGTCGAAGATCATTGTACAGCGCCAGGGAAGCAGCCTTGTAGTTGTACGAATGTGTCAGCTGGATGTAGCCTCGACCATAGTAGTTCTCGCCTGGTACTCCAACTGAGTCGTCATACACTCCGGGACAGCCAGATTGTTCACAAATAATTTCTCGCTTGTAACGAAGTCCACCAGATTCCCACAGAATTTCAGCCAAGAACATTGCTGCCTCCACTTTGTTGTTGATATTGCCCGCTGGCAATCGATTCACGAATGCGTTGTATTGGTCTTGATTTGGTGCTGGATAGCCGGAAGATTGGACTGCATTCGAAAATTCGTCCCATGAGACCAAGGCTAAATGAAATTAAAATCATTATCAATTTTGAAATCAATCTTTACATTGGTCAACTTACCTGCATCGGCACACAAACTGCCAATCACGAGAAAAGCGAATGAAATGATCAGTTTAGTCATTTTGCTGTTATTCGAGGTAGAGTGATTTGCATAGCATTCAACCTCGACTTAAATAGTCAAAAAAGGTAGACAAAAGCACAAGTGACCCTGACACTTAAAGTGAGTAGATCACAGTAAGAACATCTGTTGGACTTTAGATCGAGAATACGATTGAAAGCTGCAAAATAGTTTAATTGGAAAAGTACTAAGGCGGAAACTATTTGATTACGATGAAATAGAAAAGGTGGCTGACTTTTACTGGCTCATTTAATGAACACAAATGGCACATGCTCATTAATAAAATTTAGAAATGCGAGTAAACCTCCATCTGACTTTGGATTATCATAAATGCGTCATAATGGTCTTGTGTCTCGGGAAAATTGGATTACGTTGGCAAATTTTGACTAAGCCACTTGGTGTTTTGTAGAGCACATGCAACGAATTCAACCTTGAGATAGTGAAACAAAAGCATGTGCTGGTTGGATATTGAACCATCTATGATGCAATGGGAACATCTGTGATTTATGGCTTTAGTCAGATAAGAGATCTCACAAAGTACATTCTCTCAATTAAGAGTATCGCACAATAATATTTTGTTTTCCATTTGTTCCAACCTTGTCCAATTTCAATGTCAATTGTTCATAATGTTCTTCTAATCTAAAATGTAATCTAATCGAATTCAATACAATTGACGTGTTTGTTTTGAGTCTTTTAGTGATTGACTAGTTGGAATTACTTCTGTTCTGGGCTATGGAGCGTACGTGTTTTGTGTGACTCAGCCAATACAACTTAGCAAAAAAATTAAATTCTATAAATTAAATTTTGGAGTAATTTTAGATGAATTTCAAATTTAAATAATTTTTTTTATATATTTACTTTAATTATTTGGTTTAATAATTTCACTTCGAAAGCTTCCTCATATTTTTACGTAAAGTTCGAAATTTGTTTCTGTGAATTTATTTATTTTGTATTTAAAAATATAATAAACTGGCAGAATATTCTAAAATTCTAGAACTACATAATTATAAAAATAATTATGTAGTTCTTAGTAAAGTTCAAATTTAAATATTTTTGAATTTCGTTTTAATATTGCATTAATTTCGTTTGAACACACAATTAAACAGTTCGTTTAGTCATGAATATTTTAAAAGAACATTTTGAAAAACTGTCAAGTTCAAAATTGTCGTTTAAAATTATTTAAATTTAATCAAAAATGGACCTTATTCTAACCCAACCAATCCCATTCAAATGTCCATCCTTTATGCAGAATTACTTTGAGTTGTATTTCAAATTGCAACAAATCGATAATCCGAAAGTCAAATATCGCAAATTTGTTCTTATCAATTTGCTTCTATTATATGAAATAGTGCATTTCACCTATTTGTATGTGACATCGAAAATCAACCGAGAAATTCCTCCACTTGAAATGTTGATTAGAAACAATGATTTTGTTCAACTGTTCAATTTGCCAACAGAAGTGAATTTGGTTGCGATCGGTAGTTTGTGCATGTCTGCCTACTTTATGTATGTTGCCTTCTTCAGTGAGGACAATGACGAGTGGAACCGACTGTTGTATGACTTGCTGGTGCTCAAGAGGAACAATCACAAACAGTTCTTTATGCATTCGACATTTCATGGCAAACCAATTGGCAATCACATTCGAATGTACTGTGCACTGGTGTTGAATACGTTTCAAGCATTTAGTTTAGCTGCCGGTAAGTTTTTAGTACAAAAACCGAACTAATATCTAATGTCTATTTGCATATTTAGATATGTTTATAATTTCCACTCAGTATTACTGCTTAACAACTCTGTTCTCAATGAATGCATCTCTAATGATCATCATACTAACGCAAATTCAATTGTTCATTTTTTACATCACATTGTACATCTTCACCTATTCTCATGTATTGTTGGCCACATGGGCCTTTGTCGTATTTCGGCTCTATAACATTCATTTGACTCAACTGCGAGAATTTGTTTCTCAAGTGAATGTACGTAATTTGAATGATCATTTGAACAGATTCAAGCGCGAATACATTCGAATGCTTCGAGTAACACTGGGTTTCAACATATTTGCTGGTCAAATTATGGTGGCAATGTGCGCGGTGTATGGTTGGTCAATGTAATGTTGCTTTGCATTCTGTTGATTCGCAAATTGAATTGGCTTGTACAAACGCTTGTGATTGTTGATTGGACGCATCAATTTGTGACCATCTTTGCGATTCACTTGATTTTGGCCAAACTGAATCAGCGCATTAAGACACTGGCACGTAAATATGTGAGCGCAATCATTCGAATCAAGTACACAAATCGAAAGTATAAAATACGCAACGATAGCTTCATTCAGGCATTCCACACCAGACGGCCATATGGATTTACCTATCATACTTTTGGTCGCATTTCGATTAGTTCATTTACCAAGGTGAGTAAAGTATTGCCTTTTGCCTTGAATATAATAATCAAAGTCTGATACTATTTTATTTTGTATTTTACAGTACATTCTACTTTATGGAGAACTGCTAATGTTTGTGTACAAATTATAATTTTTAATGTCTACGTATATGATTCGAAACAATAAGCCCTGCGAGCACTTTGCTCGGTCGATGAAAGTGCACAGAGAAATTAATCAAATAAAAGTGAATAGCAAATATACAAAGAATTTGAACGAAGGCATAAGATATAAGCCAAAAGTTGACGAGGGCCGACAGTTGATCATCATAGATCACCAGTAGAAGCAAATAGGCATTCGAAGGATAATTCGCCACTAAAAGTACCAGAAAAATGCGTCCGTACAGTTGATTGAATCGAGCAAAATATCTCAAAAGAGTGACCGTCAAAACAGGCCGTTTTTAGCCTGTTTTAGAGAAGGTCGAAGCTCATTTGAGCTCGCTCGGCCTCGCTCGCTCGAGCTCAAACACGTGACAAAAAGCTCATGAGAGCTCATACTAATGATTTGAATGAAATCACTTGTACCGTGCAAACTCGAAAAGTGGTGATTTTTGGATTTGGTGGTTATGGATTATCCCGAAGGTGCTGAATCAACTTGTAGTGATGGATTTTGGATTGGAGAACCTTAAAACCCAAAATGGCGACTGGAGATGGTGATTTTTGGACTTGGTGGTTATGGACTATCCCGATGGTGGCGAAACCAGAGTTGGTGTCCTCGAATGCTGGTTTCAAAGTTTACTAGTTCTTATGCACAAATTGAGCTGCTGGTTCTTATTCAAAAATGGGCTTGCTGGTTCTTATCCCACAATTGGGGTCGCTAGTTCTTATCCACCAATTGGGTTGCTGGTTTATTTGGTTTCGTCACTCTCGGGATTGTCAATAACCACCAAATCCTAAATCACCATCTACAGTCGCCATTTTGAGTTTTTGGGTGCTCCAAACCAAAATCCAAAAGCAGTTTGTTTTTGTCTTTGCACGAAAACCCATACGAAAGCTTTTCGTGAACAACCAAGACAAACTGCCTTTTACATGCAGAATCAACTCGATTGTCACTAAACCTATGCCAATATTCAAGCTTTTCGTGAACAACCAAGACAAACTGCCTATTACATGCAGAATCAACTCGACTGTCACTAAACCTATGCCAATATTCAAGCTTTTTGTGAACAACCAAGACAAACTGCCTTTTACATGCAGAATCAACTCGATTGTCACTAAACCTATGCCAATATTCAAGCTTTTCGTGAACAACCAAGACAAACTGCCTTTTACATGCAGAATCAACTCGACTGTCACTAAACCTATGCCAATATTCAAGCTTTTCGTGAACAACCAAGACAAACTGCCTTTTACATGCAGAATCAACTCGACTGTCACTAAACCTATGCCAATATTCAAGCTTTTCGTGAACAACCAAGACAAACTGCCTTTAACATGCAGAATCAACTCGACTGTCACTAAACCTATGCCAATATTCAAGCTTTTCGTGAACAACCAAGACAAACTGCCTTTTACATGCAGAATCAACTCGACTGTCACTAAACCTATGCCAATATTCAAGCTTTTCGTGAACAACCCAGACAAACTGCCTTTAACATGCAGAATCAACTCGACTGTCACTAAACCTCTGCCAATATTCAAGTTTTTTGTGAACAACCAAGACAAACTGCCTATTACATGCAGAATCAACTCGACTGTCACTAAACCTATGCCAATATTCAAGCTTTTCGTGAACAACCAAGACAAACTGCCTTTTACATGCAGAATCAACTCGACTGTCACTAAACCTATGCCAATATTCAAGCTTTTCGTGAACAACCAAGACAAACTGCCTTTTACATGCAGAATCAACTCGACTGTCACTAAACCTATGCCAATATTCAAGCTTTTTGTGAACAACCAAGACAAACTGCCTTTTACATGCAGAATCAACTCGACTGTCACTAAACCTATGCCAATATTCAAGCTTTTCGTGAACAACCAAGACAAACTGCCTTTTACATGCAGAATCAACTCGACTGTCACTAAACCTATGCCAATATTCAAGCTTTTCGTGAACAACCAAGACAAACTGCCTTTTACATGCAGAATCAACTCGACTGTCACTAAACCTATGCCAATATTCAAGCTTTTTGTGAACAACCAAGACAAACTGCCTTTTACATGCAGAATCAACTCGACTGTCACTAAACCTATGCCAATATTCAAGCTTTTCGTGAACAACCAAGACAAACTGCCTTTTACATGCAGAATCAACTCGACTGTCACTAAACCTATGCCAATATTCAAGCTTTTCGTGAACAACCAAGACAAACTGCCTTTTACATGCAGAATCAACTCGACTGTCACTAAACCTATGCCAATATTCAAGCTTTTTGTGAACAACCAAGACAAACTGCCTTTTACATGCAGAATCAACTCGACTGTCACTAAACCTATGCCAATATCCAAGCTTTTCGTGAACAACCAAAACAAACTGCCTTTTACATGCAGAATCAACTCGACTGTCACTAAACCTATGCCAATATTCAAGCTTTTCGTGAACAACCAAGACAAACTGCCTTTAACATGCAGAATCAACTCGACTGTCACTAAACCTATGCCAATATTCAAGCTTTTCGTGAACAACCAAGACAAACTGCCTTTTACATGCAGAATCAACTCGACTGTCACTAAACCTATGCCAATATTCAAGCTTTTCGTGAACAACCAAGACAAACTGCCTTTTACATGCAGAATCAACTCGACTGTCACTAAACCTATGCCAATATTCAAGCTTTTTGTGAACAACCAAGACAAACTGCCTTTTACATGCAGAATCAACTCGACTGTCACTAAACCTATGCCAATATCCAAGCTTTTCGTGAACAACCAAAACAAACTGCCTTTTACATGCAGAATCAACTCGACTGTCACTAAACCTATGCCAATATTCAAGCTTTTCGTGAACAACCAAGACAAACTGCCTTTTACATGCAGAATCAACTCGACTGTCACTAAACCTATGCCAATATTCAAGCTTTTCGTGAACAACCAAGACAAACTGCCTTTTACATGCAGAATCAACTCGACTGTCACTAAACCTATGCCAATATTCAAGCTTTTTGTGAACAACCAAGACAAACTGCCTTTTACATGCAGAATCAACTCGACTGTCACTAAACCTATGCCAATATCCAAGCTTTTCGTGAACAACCAAAACAAACTGCCTTTTTACATGCAGAATCAACTCGACTGTCACTAAACCTATGCCAATATTCAAGCTTTTCGTGAACAACCAAGACAAACTGCCTTTTACATGCAGAATCAACTCGACTGTCACTAAACCTATGCCAATATTCAAGCTTTTTGTGAACAACCAAGACAAACTGCCTATTACATGCAGAATCAACTCGACTGTCACTAAACCTATGCCAATATTCAAGCTTTTCGTGAACAACCAAGACAAACTGCCTTTTACATGCAGAATCAACTCGACTGTCACTAAACCTATGCCAATATCCAAGCTTTTCGTGAACAACCAAAACAAACTGCCTTTTACATGCAGAATCAACTCGACTGTCACTAAACCTATGCCAATATTCAAGCTTTTCGTGAACAACCAAGACAAACTGCCTTTTACATGCAGAATCAACTCGACTGTCACTAAACCTATGCCAATATTCAAGCTTTTTGTGAACAACCAAGACAAACTGCCTATTACATGCAGAATCAACTCGACTGTCACTAAACCTATGCCAATATTCAAGCTTTTTGTGAACAACCAAGACAAACTGCCTATTACATGCAGAATCAACTCGACTGTCACTAAACCTATGCCAATATTCAAGCTTTTCGTGAACAACCAAGACAAACTGCCTTTTACATGCAGAATCAACTCGACTGTCACTAAACCTATGCCAATATTCAAGCTTTTTGTGAACAACCAAGACAAACTGCCTTTTACATGCAGAATCAACTCGACTGTCACTAAACCTATGCCAATATTCAAGCTTTTTGTGAACAACCAAGACAAACTGCCTTTTACATGCAGAATCAACTCGACTGTCACTAAACCTATGCCAATATTCAAGCTTTTTGTGAACAACCAAGACAAACTGCCTTTTACATGCAGAATCAACTCGACTGTCACTAAACCTATGCCAATATCCAAGCTTTTCGTGAACAACCAAAACAAACTGCCTTTTACATGCAGAATCAACTCGACTGTCACTAAACCTATGCCAATATTCAAGCTTTTCGTGAACAACCAAGACAAACTGCCTTTTACATGCAGAATCAACTCGACTGTCACTAAACCTATGCCAATATTCAAGCTTTTCGTGAACAACCAAGACAAACTGCCTTTTACATGCAGAATCAACTCGACTGTCACTAAACCTATGCCAATATTCAAGCTTTTCGTGAACAACCAAGACAAACTGCCTTTTACATGCAGAATCAACTCGACTGTCACTAAACCTATGCCAATATTCAAGCTTTTCGTGAACAACCAAGACAAACTGCCTTTTACATGCAGAATCAACTCGACTGTCACTAAACCTATGCCAATATTCAAGCTTTTCGTGAACAACCAAGACAAACTGCCTTTTACATGCAGAATCAACTCGACTGTCACTAAACCTATGCCAATATCCAAGCTTTTCGTGAACAACCAAAACAAACTGCCTTTTACATGCAGAATCAACTCGACTGTCACTAAACCTATGCCAATATTCAAGCTTTTCGTGAACAACCAAGACAAACTGCCTTTTACATGCAGAATCAACTCGACTGTCACTAAACCTATGCCAATATTCAAGCTTTTTGTGAACAACCAAGACAAACTGCCTATTACATGCAGAATCAACTCGACTGTCACTAAACCTATGCCAATATTCAAGCTTTTCGTGAACAACCAAGACAAACTGCCTTTTTACATGCAGAATCAACTCGACTGTCACTAAACCTATGCCAATATTCAAGCTTTTCGTGAACAACCAAGACAAACTGCCTTTTACATGCAGAATCAACTCGACTGTCACTAAACCTATGCCAATATTCAAGCTTTTCGTGAACAACCAAGACAAACTGCCTTTTACATGCAGAATCAACTCGACTGTCACTAAACCTATGCCAATATCCAAGCTTTTCGTGAACAACCAAAACAAACGGCCTTTTACATGCAGAATCAACTCGACTGTCACTAAACCTATGCCAATATTCAAGCTTTTCGTGAACAACCAAGACAAACTGCCTTTTTACATGCAGAATCAACTCGACTGTCACTAAACCTATGCCAATATTCAAGCTTTTTGTGAACAACCAAGACAAACTGCCTATTACATGCAGAATCAACTCGACTGTCACTAAACCTATGCCAATATTCAAGCTTTTCGTGAACAACCAAGACAAACTGCCTTTTACATGCAGAATCAACTCGACTGTCACTAAACCTATGCCAATATTCAAGCTTTTCGTGAACAACCAAGACAAACTGCCTTTTACATGCAGAATCAACTCGACTGTCACTAAACCTATGCCAATATTCAAGCTTTTCGTGAACAACCAAGACAAACTGCCTTTAAGAGTGACTCGAGTAGATTTACACTCTGTTTGAATTATTGTTAGCTATAAGAATGTAAATATCAATTCTTATGTTCTTATCTTTATAACCGTTGTCTTGAATTTCAGTAGTTATCAGTTCTTACGAAAAAATCTGTTTTGATAATAAATTCAATCAACTTCATTACAATTGACGTGTTTATTTTGTGTCTTTTGGTGAATGACAAGTTTGTATATGTAAGTATTTGCTACGAACATATTTTATAGTTTTTTCATCAACTTGTATGAAATCATAATAAATTTGCCGTACAACACTAAATACTATTCATAAAAGCATTAATAATTACAATTATCATAAAAAGATTTAAAAATACCTTTGAGAAAGCAGCCAACGAGATCAAACCATAATTTCCATAAGTGACTCCGTATCGATTGTCTGCATGCAATGCAGTTGTCAAGTTTGCCAACACAAGACGAGCCCGAAAGTTGCCAACTCGATGCATATTGCGAACCATCAAACTGATCAATGGCTTGCATGGCCGATGAAAGTGTTTGGTACAGTAAGTCAAACAGAAGTGCAGACCAAATATGAATAGCATTTGGTACATAATGAAGAACGCAATAAAGGCATTCTTCTCCATGTCTGCCATTCCGTGGACAAACCAAATAGTCAACACCGCATTGATTGGACAAAATACCAATAAAGTAGTCAAAAACAAACGACTGTACATTTTGTTGATGCTGAAAAAGAAACTCAGAGTTGTGATTAGTTTCACTCGAAAGTGATTGAATTCAACAGGACGGAGTCTAGTCTCTGAGACAGGTAGCAATAGAGTTGCTTCATCTTGAGGAAAAATATGAACAATAATATTGACGGTAAGGTGAATGCTAAGGCGAAGACTTGGGAAATCGAAAAGAAATACAGAAAGTAACCAAGCGAATTGAAAAGATGGACAAATAGCAATGCCATTACAAAGAGTGGAGAATATCCTTGAAAATAGTCCACTCGATCTTGGTACAATATATACCAATAAAGTGGATACGTGTACAGTACCAGACAATCTGTGTTCAAAAATATTTAAATTACACAACAACGTAACATACTGAGAAATTGTACAAACCTGAAACAAAGATGAAACTTTGAAATAAATTCAAATAAATCATAAAGTGGTTCTTAATAATAATGCCAATTGGTTTGCCATTGTGGTGGTTCGACAAGAAGAACGAACACCTCCGTTTGGTCAATAGATCAACCAGAAATTGGTTCAACCGAATATCTTGCTGTAGCAACAACACACGACAACAGTAGACATTCATCCAGGTGGCCATTGCGGTCAGTATGTTGATGTTTGCATTAGGCAACAGCAAATAAAGTCCATCAAAATGGATTATACGTTCAAAGTCAGTTAGAGGGTAGAGAGCAAGAAACAAATAGTGAATCGATTTGATCATCAACAGAATACATAACAAATAAATTTTGTGGATTAATTTAAGATTGCGAATAATTTGAGACTGTTCAATGGTGTTGTGATAGTGTACAAAGTAACTCAATGTCTTGAAGGGCAAAAAGATGTCCGTGACATTGAAAATGGTTGACATTTTGAGTAGCGTTGCGTTTGAATTTGATCTTTTCGGCACGAGAAGTCAAATACAAATAAAATATAATATTAAATTTAAAATTCACAATAATGTAACTTTATTAAATGTAATATAAATTGAATAAAAATAAAAATTAATACATTTAAACATTACAAATTTTCTCCACTATTTTTTTGTGGACCATTCTGTCGCATTGTACTTATGCCTTATTTGCTAACCATTATTCGACCTTAATTGTTTTGCTGTCAACAAGATAATGAAATTTCAAAGTATGGTAAAGAAATACTGAGAACTAATGATAATTTAGTCATGAGTTCAAATTTGGGCATGGCTATTAATAATTGCTATGGAATAGAATTTAATCTCAAATTTATTTTATAATGTCAAATTGATTTAGCAATTTGTGTTACTGTCAAGTGAATTGTTCGGCTTATCTGCATGATGGCATTGTTAGTCGCACGAAGAATTACAAACTAATTGTTCTCTCAAGCAAAATCATGAACAGACTGCTGATGTACGAAAATAACTGCAAACAAACAATATTTGTTATAACTCATCCAAAGCAGATTCACATTAGAGTACCATTTAAAACATCTTCGAATTAATCTTGTAGTTGTTTAGTAATGTAAATGCAATACATGAAATTTGTTTGCAATTGGCTTCCATTTCATCGCTCTAACCAATAAAAGTGTTATTAGATATTTGTGGCTTGATTAATTATCTCATCATATCTCTAATCTCTAATCTTATATCTAAATTTATCTTACTTTGAGGCAATACTTGATTCCAATTTTATTTCCTCCAATCCGGCGATACATTGAACCAAACAATCGTTTGTTTTTATGTATTTCCACATTCTTGTACACAATCAATGCACATTGCCATGTCAAGAGAATTAATGCAAAAACGCACTCCATCTGAACGAACAAAATCATAATGCGTTCAACAACATTCAAAGTGTCTCTATCCATGACCAGACAAATGTATCCAAAGTAGCATATCTCCATGTATGAGTGGGAACCGGCTGCTATGGCTTTGTAGCTGGGGTAGCCATTCCCAAGTTTATTCTGGAAAGGATAACAGATACAGAGTAATGGCAGGCGTAACTGGAAGGAAGGACACTCGAGACGCCCGATACAGGGTAAGTGTTGGTGTACTGAAAGTGAGTGTATCCTGTGTGGTAAACAAAATAAAGAGAGTCTGTAACAAGTGTGTTTGGTGTTTCCTGTAAATGTGTAAATAACAAAAAAAGTGTATAGTAGTTATAATAAGAAAATAAGAGTTAATGAATCCTGTAAATGAGTGTGTAAGCAAAAATAAAATAGGTAATAGTAGTAATGTGGTGATCACTGAGACAGCAAACAGAGCACATTAATATCGGGTGTCCCCTTTGGGGACAGTAGGGTAAGTGACCTGTCACGGAGTAATTTGAGTTTCCTTGTATATCCTTTCAATTTGCCCCCAACTTTATCTAGTCCCAATATTAAATCAACGTTTAGAAACCAAAGACCCGATTGGTTCTATCCAAAACAAACTGCCTAACCAGGAGAATCCCATTATTCCAAATCTTATTAGTGATTGTGTCCAAATAGGATATTATGGTCAACATTCAGATCTTTTGCGCATGCGCCGCAAAATCTTTTCTTTTGAATTCTAAATGAAAATAGTAGTAACGAATCATCACTAAAAAAACGTTCCAAATACGTTCCAAAAACGTTTCGAATTCTATTTTCCTGTGCATTCACTATAAAGTCCCGTTACTTTCTATCCCAAGTTTCGATTTTGAGTCTTGTCCCTTTTCTGCTTTCTCCAACTCATTTGTGCGATGACGTCCCCGTCCACCCCCTCTTCGTCTACTACCACCTCCGCGTCCACCGCCGCATCCACGACCGCCCCCGCATCCACGACTACCTCTGGACCCGCGACCATCTCTTCTGACCACTTCACCCGTGAGGACTTCATCAGCCAGCAGCAAGCTGTCCTGTGCGAGAACGCAGACCACCTCGCCTACTACGACTATGTCGCCATTCGGGTGCCTCAAATATTCGAGGAACTCGACCCCTCTGATCCGGACGCCCAGCTGATTGGCACCCTCTGGTTGCCCTACACCGAAGACTTGGAACAGCTCCGCCACCTTCAAGCGGTCCACCGTGAGGCCTTCAAGCCATACTTTGCGGGCGAGTACGACTCGGACGCGGAAGAGTCCGCACTGCGTACCCGAATTCTCGAAACCGTCGTTGACTTCAAGACCTTTCAGGTGTTCTATAGGAAACAGATGGAATCCCTCCTGGGGCTGGTCACCAAGATGGACTTGATCGATCAAGACCGCCTGGTCGGAAGTACCAAGATCAAGTACAAGAAATCCAAACGAGCGCCATCTGGTGGTAGTGGCGGTCTGTCGTGCAAGTTTGGCTGCTTCCTGTCCTTGGGCATTCTGGTTATGATGGTCATTTGCTACTGGTACTACTCTGGAGGCGATAGTACTGCCAAAGGCGGAAGTAGTTCGAAAGAAGACGGTACTACCACGCATGCGCTGTGGATTACTATTACTAAAGCTGTGGATGGTCCCGGTGGCTATGGTACGGAAGAACCTACTTATGGTTCAAAAGAACCCACTTATGGTCCAAAAGACCCTACTTTTGCCCCCGACGACCTTACGTATGGTCCGAACGACCCATCCAATGGTCCGTACGGCCCCCGCCCTGTTCCAAAAGAGCGGTCCCTGCTCTATGAAGAGGATCCTCCTGCCCCTCTTCACCGTCCTAACAAGGATTCTGGTTCGCACACGGTTGGCCTCACCGGAAGCATTCTCATTGCCCTGCTGGTCACCGTACCAGTCGTGATTCTGGGAATCGTCGCCTACTATCGTTTCGCTGTTGTTACTACTTCCGGCGATGGTGCTGCCACCACTAGTCGTGGAGGTGGTCAAAAATCCCAGGACCTCGAGTCTGGCTCCAAGAATACAGAATCCCGAGAGACTCAAGAATCTGAAGAAGACCTGGAATCCTAAGATTCCGTACAAGAATCCTCGATTCTAAACAAGAATCCTATTCTATTTAGGACAACCCAAATTATCCACTACTTTTTCATTATTATTAAAACAATGTATACTTTATTATTAAGATTATTATTTTAATCACAAAATTGCGGCTATTTACACATCAGTCTGTCAAAATCACAGCGCGTGCGCCTTATCAACATTAAATAGATAACACCGTAGTAATAGTGGTTGCAATTTTCTCAATTTTTATTCATAATAATAATAATAAATTAAAATATTATTCTTATATTAATTAATTACATTAATTAAATTAATCAACATTTTCTACAGATATGATGAATTTAATATAATAAATAGAATTGCAAAATTTCAAATTAAAATTTGAGTTAATATCCCATTGTCACGCTTTTTAATTAATTTATAATTAATTAATTTTGAAATTAAATTGTAAAATATATTTTTTTCAAATAATTAATTCAACAATTATTTGAAAAGATGACAGTGTTGCTTCTCATTACTAATGAATGATAAGTTTGAGCTTTCTTAATCAGTTTTTGAAAGAAATGTAAAGAGATTTTAAATTCTCTTTTAAGTTGGCATTATATTTAATAAATGTCGACTTATACATTCTAGAATTTAATTAATTAATTAATTTTTTAAAAAGCGATTATATAAAATGATTTTTAAATTTCATAATAAATAAAATATAAATCTTGATAAATCAATACAAATAAAATTGTTGTTGTACAATATCTAACGGAGTTTTACTGAGTGATTGTATTGATGCACTCTCTACCATGGATTGATTGGTAATATATGACACATTGGTTACTGGACAAAAGTATAAAAAGCTTACGACACCGAGTGTTCCCAGGTGGTCACCCTCCCAAGTACTGACTCGGCTCGATGCTGCTTAACTTCGGTGATCGGACGAGAACCGGTGTGCTCAGCATGATATGGTCGTAAGCTGAGGGATTGTTGCCATGCACTCTCTATATGTGACCCATGATTTTTATGCTAAAAATAACTCTCCAGTGCGCTGTACACTGTACAGTGTACAGCTTAACAGTTGTAAAGTCGATGCCTGTAGGCATATCATCGTGTAAAGACTTATCGTGCCAAATCATTACATTTTACCTCCATTAAACAATCTAAGTTATTTCATCATAATACTTAATCAGAACTATATCCTTAAGATTTAGCCATACTTCAAACAACCTCAAGTCTGGTTAAATATTTTATTGATTAAAATTATTATTTGTATTAGAATTAATGTTTTCTTTTGAAGTAAGGCAGCTCTTCAAGTGGAGCCGCAACTTTTACAACTCCAGGACCTTGGAATGCTTTACCATGTTGATCTATCCATTCTCCAGATGGTAGAAAAACTGATCGCTCTCGTTGGCCTTGAACCAAAACGGGTGCCACCACAATATCATCGCCAAGCATGAATTGATCGTCTATTGTGTATGATCGAACATCGTCAGGAGCTGAATACCACATTGGTCTCACAAGTGGTTCGCTGATGGATACTTTGTGGGCTAGTGCAATGATGGTTGTGGCATGCTCTTGATGAAGTGCAACAAATTGCTTAGCTACATTCAAGGTGGATTGATTAAAGTGCCATGGTGGAATAGAGAATTGCATTGCAGGTAAAAGTGCGCTTGCCTGAATCCAACGGATGTAAAGTTCGTCAGTTGGACTCTCATTTCCACCAATCATGTCGGGCAGAATGAACGAATAACCACCAGTGGACATGGTCAAGGCAGTTCGAATCAGTGATCTCAGACCATTTTCAGCCGACCAACTAGACTCTTTACTTGACATTCGAACAAAAATTGGTAAATTTTGATTACGAAACGCAGAACGCACCTCGACAGCACCACCTAGTTGATGCGCTGCATCCACATAACGATAGGTCATTAAATTAGGACTTTCTTGTACAATCTGATCCACAAATTGTACATCCAGTCCGTACCAGCGCAGTTCACCACCATCAAATTTGAAGGAATCAATTTTAGTTTCGCTTTTTAATTTTTCCAATCGTTTGACAAACCACTGAGTTATGGTGTAGTTGGAGAAATCAACCAGAGCACCCTGTCCATCCCACCAAGTTATGCTCGCTGGATTGTGATCCGTTTTGTTCTTCACAAAATACTGAATGTTGCTTACGTCTTTGAAAACTGTAGAGTCCTTGTTCACAAACGGATGAATCCACAAGTTGACTTTAAATCCTAGAGCATGCAACTCTTCGATCATTTTCTTGGGATCAGGAAATTTCGCCGAGTCAAACATCAAATCACCATAATGCTGTTCCCACTGATCGTCGACCTCAATTTGACCCACAGGAAATCCATGTTTCTTTACATCGTTTGCAAACTCCAAAATTGTACTTTGATTAATGTTCTTCTGGAACGTAATCTTAGTAGACCAAATGGTCCTTTTGAACATTGACTCATCAGGAATTGGATGAGACTTCTGATCCAGTTGTGGTATCCAGGAGGACTCACGCAACAACTGCTGATGAACGGTACGAATGTTCTTGGATGTCATGATTTTCAAATCCAAGCGAGGCACAGACTTTCTCAGATCGTGATGATAAGGAGGTCGATTAAGATCAGTAGACATACATAGTATGGGGTCTCCATGATTTGGATCAATGCGTAAAAACCAAGCGTCCATATCGTAAAGTAAAACTGCGAAACCATCCGTGTTTAGGAACAAACCTTCAATTACTGAACCAAAATCATCTCCAACAGTAAAGGACTTTCCTTTGGGCATACTTTCCTGTGGATTTATTGGCCAATGCTTGGCGTTCTCATAGGTAGAGTACCTAAAATGAAGAAAATGCTACAATGACACCCAAAGAATGTCGTACCAAACTCACCAACTTGCATTATTGAAGCCAACATGAAAGCAAATCTCCTGATCCAGACTGGCATTTTCACTGCGAGACCAGACAAAACTGTACACAGTTGAATTGGCAAGTGCACTTTTGTCAAAATAAATGTCTGATTTATCGCTCAAATAGAATCGCCAAATATTTTCCTTCTCATGTTCAGTTGAATTGATTGTTGGTCCTCCCGAGATGGTAAATTTCAAATTCGCGCCAGATCGATAAATATTTTCCAGTTGAAAGATGTGATTCTCAAGCAAATGCAATTCAGCAGCTGCATACTCAATTTCTTCATCTTCATCAAACTTGGCTTCACTTAAAATCGAATCAAAAAATGATGAAAATAAAATGCAAAATAACAATAAAATATTAAATTTTATTTTCATTTTTGTTGATTTTTTTAAAAATAATTAATAATTAAATATATAATTGATTGATTTATGAGCATTTTATTTAAGCAATTTAGATTGTAATTTTCTCACGTTTGCGGGCTAGTGAGATTTTGTTTACTGATTAATGCACTCGAGATACTCAAAAGCCAAATTCCTTTGATAAGTCGCCATCTCAATCATGATAATATTCACTTTGTTTGTTTCATTAATTTTCGCAGCAGCATTGACGCTTTGTGCACACGCAGTTGGATGATGAGTGCATAGCTACTGGTGCAATGTGCTTTGGACCTTACTAGCCAGTGATGAGCATCAGAATAATGTTTGAGAGTCATCTTTACAATGGCCAACTCAAGAATCGCCATAGGAACAAGTTGTTTGTCGTACTTTATTTCTTCTTGGCTAAGAAGTTGAGTAGAGAAGTTAAGCTATTAGAACTCATTTATTTTGTAATTCATACTTGTTCACGATATTGAATAGTTCAGTTTCGGCTTCTTTGTAGCGAGCCAAAGAACGCAAACAAACAGCTTTGATTAAACAAAGAAGCATAAAACTTTCAGTTTCTGTTGAAGTGATTGAAAGTTAATTCATATTTTTCAAAATGGTCTGAACTCTTACTTTGATCGAGTTTGTACTTTTGCAGACATTGATCCACGTGCGACAAAATCGGCTCGATTATATCTTTTTTACCATCAATGAAGATGAACAAGTTATAATATAGAAACAGTTCCTTGAAATGTACATTTTTAGTTAGTTTTGTTACGCAAAATGAGAATTCACTCACATATGCTGGCGCAACGAGTATCTCCTCTGCATTGAACTTTTCCACTTTTTCACAGACAAACTTCTCCACAGTAATTCGTCGTCCAGCGTATCGTTTCACATGCTTAGGCACTTCACTGTAATTGAAAAAAACACTCGATAATAGAATTGTTTTCTTTTTACTCATAACTCACCTAAACAAAATCCTGATTTGTTGTCTCATTTGAATACCCTCTTTCGAATTGACAAAGTTTGCATCACTTTCAAAGAGTCTTTTCTCAAAGTCCATGTAGAGAAATGTGGCTTCAATGTAGTAGAGCGTAGTGACCGACCAAGGACAGTTCTCTCTAAGTCTATGACTGCATTCATAAGCTTTTGACCAGTTTCCCAATACGCTAAACAAAACTGTCATGTCTTTTGATAGAACAGGTTGATTCACTTACGCTTGGCACCACATAATTTCCCACACATACAAATTGGAGATTTGCTTCACGTCCGTGCTCAAATCTAATGCGCCTTGGAATGTTTGCAAAGCAGCGTGAACATCCTTTTGAATCAAATCAAGTCGACCTTTCAAAGCGAGAAACCAAATGCACTGTCAATAAAAATAAAAAGTCAATCACAAAATGAATCAGCAAATTGAGATTATACGAACTTGTGAATTGATACTCAAGCCGGCTTGGATATATTTCTCCATAGCTGCCGCTCTGGTGGCGTGCACATTGAATATCTGGTTGAGATAACACTCGTATGCACCGAGCACCATTTGAGAAGGATAAGAGCGCAGTGTGTTGCTCAACGCTGACTCGTTGAGCATTCTGATGCCTTCTCGCCTCGATCCCTTGTAACCAACCAATGACAGTAGACTCATCAACTTTTCCGGCAGTAGCGAGAACATTAAATTGTAAATCCCAAGAGCTACATTTACACCCGACTGGAATTCTTTAAGCGATTCTTTGCTAGACCACTCTTTTGATTCGATAATATTCGCAAATGATCTAATCAAATTCTAATTGTACTAAATATCTAACATACAATCACTTACTTGTATTTGAAGTAACAAGATTGTAAGCGATAAGATATCTTGATCAAAGTGAACAGACTTTGGTCAATGAATAACTCTATTGGGCTGCTGAAAACAATCTGCTCAGCTCGAATAAGTTCGGCATGGATCTCCTCTTTGGTAAGTAATTAGCAAGTTCATCATCGGAAAAAAACCAATTACCACTTACCGTCAGTGTGTTTTTCGAAATTGTTTGCTAAGAATAGATTGAAGAAGAAGTTATCGCGCATTGTTTGAGGTTTAATTGATTCGCACATCTCCAAAGTCTTTTCTGAAGCAGCTTGGGCCTTCTCAATCTCTGGCTATGATAGTGAACAAAATGGTATTCAGTTTGTTCATTAGAGCTGACTACAAAGTTACCATTTCCAAGGAGATATACGCTTTAAACCAAAGAAGCAGTGAAAGACCATGAGAGTGGAACAAACTGTGATTGGCGTGCTCTTCACACATCTCCACTGCTCGATTGTATTGGTTGTTCATCAATTGAGCGATAGATTCTTTGCATGACTCGAAACTTTCTTCCAGAGTGAACATCTTGGACATCAATTTACTATTGCACAAGCTCACAAATTAACTTGAATTCTTAAGTTGAAATATTTTAATGTTGCGTTCGACAAAGATGTTGCTCTGGTAAAAAAAAAACTTATTGGCCGAAAGCAATAATCGTGTAAAGCGATTTATAATTTGTTATATTACTCGAAAACTCGAAGAGCATTCACTCTTGACAAATGAACCGACCGAAAAAAGGTTCAAGTGCATCTATCAATAAATATTTATGTCTGCTTGCGACAAAGACTTTGAAGATAACATCGAAGATTGTGGAAGAACTGGAGGAAGTCAATTTGTAGTGATAAGGCATTGTAGAAAGTGATTCTGGGAATATTTACTCTCTGCTTTTGTCTTAGACCGTCAATTCACTTTTCTTATCAGCTGTCAAACAAATTTTTCCTAAATTATGCCATCGTATATAGAAATTGTTATGTAATTGATATACTAATTCATTAACTCAGTATGACATTTAAGCTGAAATTGAACTTTAAACACTCGAGTCTGTGTACATTAAGCAAAAAGCATATTTGCATAATCACAAGCTATAGCCATATATGGAAGATCGACAATTACTAGATGATAACTAAAATTGCCAAATTCACTCTGCATATTTCTTCATATTTTACTTCTCAATCTTGAACTGGCTCATGGAAAATATAGAAAAAAAATTATAAATTTTAGATTCATTTTTAGATAAATAAAATAATAAAATAGAATATATTGTCAAAGTATATCATACGATTGTAATGTCTCTAATGTCGAAATCCATAACCCAACTTTCAATTCACAATATTTCGACACGCAGTTGAAAATGTATTTTGCCGGAATGGTTCGGAAAGTTTGTAATAAATTATAGAAACTTTGTAGAGTAAACAAGATAATTAAATATATTCGGTTTGATCTGGAAAAATCTTGGTGTCTTGCAAATTATCCTGAAAAATATAATTTATGATTTCAAATTTAATGAAAAGAACAATTTTGGCTTAATGCAAAATGTATTTTTCGCTTTGTTTTCCAAATCTATAAAGCAATAACACAATACGACAGCACATTAAATTCAGCATTTATGCAAAATTAATAATCATTTTACATTCAGCTCCAAACATGAGACCATCAATTAGTCTAAGAAATTTTTGGTTCATTCGAATTTTCAAAAGTTTCAAAGACAAAATTCGAAATTTGGTAGTAATCCCCTTGATTGACCACATAAATGTGCTGCTGGACCAGTTGGATCCAATTCAAAGTGCTTCCAGAATAATCAAATCTTCAAAGAAGCATTTTGTGTTTGTAATATTACTGGAACTTTTTATTGTCATTTACGGAACAATTGGTTTTCTGTACGAATCTCATTATTTCACAGATTCTCATTATAATGACAAACTTTCAAGTAATCGAAACCTATTTTCTCATCAAATGGTGCCGCGCTCAGTTTGGCCTCAAATTGACGTTGCAATCACGTTGGATATTGTGGCTACCGTTTGCACTTTCTACGCTTTAATTGTGACCAAAAGTATTGATTCAAAATTCACAATGTTAGCTTCTGTTCAAGAACAAAATGTTTTTGTCGGTTTAAAAGGTATTTTAGTTTATGAAATTAATATTTTAAAAAAATAATTTTCTGTTTATTTAAAGTCTTTGAGAAATCCGAATCAATAAAGATTCTCGCTTATCGACATAAAATCAAACAGTTCTTTAGTTCAATCGTTTTGATTTTCATTGCCAACGTTGGTCTGTTTGAATATTATTTCTGGTCAAGCGATGTCAAACTTGAGAATGCAATTAGATTGGTCTTTTGGCTGATTCTGTTTCCTCTCATGTATTTCTACATATTCTACGGTAGATTTTATTCTTATTTTTGAATTATATAACAATTAGATTGATTTAGCTATTTTTGGTACTATCCAATATGTCGTCTTAGCAAGTGGATACATTCGAATTATACAACACAATTTGTTGACTAAATTAATCACTCTCAACAAGCAACTCACCACTAAAGGCGGCCATCTCAAAATAAACTCAATTTGGCTTCAGTACACTAAACTGAACCTAGATTTGATTCACATTTGTGAAACAGTCCACCAGTACGGTCACTTTTGTGCGCCACTTCTCTCGGTAATCTTTCCGTTCTACATCTCGATTCAATGTTATCTAACATTTGCCGCAATGTTTCAAACAATCCCCGCAAATTTAAGTTATTTATTCATTGTTGCCGTGATTGAGGTCAATTTGATTTTGTTCATAATTATTGATCAATGTGCTAAAGTGGTGAAAAGGAATTTAAAATTGGAAACTGAATTTCAAAGATTTTATTTGAATTTATTCATGGGACGGAATAAATTGGTGAACAATTCGAAATTGATCAAGGCTGAATCACTTCAAGTGCATAAACGTTTGCATTTGTACGCGTTTCGAGTGTTTGGAAATTTCCGAATTACTTCAAATACATTTGATTTGGTATGATTTATGATTTGCATGTTTAAACATTTTGCATAATAATTTATATTAATTTCATTAGATCATATCATACATTAGTGTGTTTTTCATTTTCATCTGCAAAGATCAATATGAGAAAGTTTAGAGGAGAAAAAGTAAAATGATTGAATTTCCGAGAAAACCCGAATCATTTAAGATTTTCAAATCAATTCATTACTCAACTTTGCACCTAAAATGAACCATCACAGATAAATATTTCAGAATTAGGGTTCTTGTTGGCAAAACTATGACAAAATTTTTCCATTTTAATAAATCACATTAATTTTTATTCTTATCATGATTCATGAAGAATCTGTTTTCTCACGACCTTGGCCACATATAGTATGTATCCAATATAGAAACAAATAAACTACAAAAAATTAAAAATTGAAATAATTTAGTTTACAATCTGTTGACAAACCTTAAGTATGTTGTTCTTGGTGATACTTCCAATTGAGCCAAGGAAAAAGTAAATTCGATCTGCAGTGTGAATGTGCTCATAATAGGTCATTGCTTTCAGTTTGACAATAATCAACGTTTTATCAAGGTAAAACTGTAAAACGCTAATTCCCAAATGGGGTAACTAATTGACTAGTTAAAGTAACTACTCACTAATTAGCTAAATCCAAAGAGACTTATTTATTGGTAAAGTTATTAAATATTTGTGGGAATCATTTATTTTGGAAAAGTCATCAATTGGCCAGAAATTCATATTATTTGGGAGAGTTACTAATTTTTGTGGTCTATTAATTATAAGCCATTTGAAACTTGTCATTTTAAAAAGTCAAATGCTATTAATTTTCTGTTTGATTGATCTATAGATCTACCTGGAAATTCACTATTGACTATTAAATTGGATTTCCGTTAATTTTGAAAAATTCGAATTAAGAGAAAAACACTAAACAGTAAATTAGGTTTAAGAAGGTTAGAATTATTTTCAATTTAATTTATTATTTTATTTTATTTTATTTTATTTTATTATTAATTTTAAATAGATAATAATCATTAGCTCTCGTGGCTACTTTTAAATATTTGATCAAGTCACAATTGAAAGATGATTAGGAAACTTTATTTAGAGTTTCAAACTTCAACAGTGGCATTGTAGACTCATACTGAATATAATGAAAATGCTATGTTTCTATTACTATTTTGGCATAGGCAAAAATACAAACAGTTACGTTATCCTCTGCACAAGTCACAAAGTGTTGATTGTCACATGCAAATCCTCCTTCTCAATAAATATCCATTGTACACATTGAAGTGACCTTGTGTTGCGTCTTGTCTGAGTAGTTTGTTTGTGTCTGTCTTTCGATAAGATTACTTTCATGCCATTATTAACTCACACATTCTCTGTTTGCATGTCGTTTAATGTTCGTTTAAACGCAATTGCATTCAGATTAACTTGCTGCAGTCAATGCAATATGAATTGTAGTTTTGCTCGTGAATTTATATATTGCAAGCTGCTTGTTAGTATAAAAACCCCAGTAGCTACATTTACATTGTCAAAAAATCATATTCAAAAACAACAAAATGTTTTACACCATTATTTTGATCACAATAATTGTTGGCACTCTCACTTGGCTGTTATTTCTATCTCGAAGGAGCAATCAAAAGCGGATTGACGAATTTGCTCGACGCAATGTGAAATATATCTCAATGAGGGATCCATTTGTATCGGTGATCAGGAAAGAACGACTGGAGCAAATTAAAGATGAAATTATTAAACGAGAAGGCAAAGTTTGGGGTTTCGATATGATGAACAGTTGTACGATTCTGCTTGCTGAACCAGTGTTGATTCAGTTGGTCTTGAGTAAAGAATTTACTTGTTTTACTAATCGTCGGGTAAGTTTTACTTTCTTTGTAGACCATGGTTATGCATGAGATCCCAAATATTTTTATCCTAGACATTAAAACTGCCCGACCCGATTCTTAGTCTGATTCTATCAAACACGGAAGACGAACAGTGGAAACGATTACGTTCAATAATGACACCCACCTTCTCATCTGGCAGTCTTCGTCGGATGAAGCCTCGAATCGATTCAACTATCCACAAATTGTTGAATAATTTTGAGGAATCCATCAAGAAAAATGAAGAGGTTGATGTGAAACATCTGTTTGGAGCCTTCGCAATGGACACCATAATCAGCGTGGCCTTTGGTGTAAAGGTAGATTCCCTGGCAGAACCAGATAATCCTATTATCAAAAATGTTAAAAGTGCCTTCTCAACGGACATGTCAGTGAAAACGTTTGCCACCATTATGTTGCTACTCTTCCTTACTAAAGTGGCACAAGCGCTCGGAATTCGATACAAATCTGATATTACAGACTTTTTTAAAGAGTTTTCTGAAGAAATTATCAAACGCAAAAAAGATGAATTGAAATCTAACAATCCAATGAATTTTGGTAAAGCGACAAGTTTTATTGAATTGTTGCTCGAAGCAGAAACAGAAGGAGAAAATTCACAGAATACTGAAAATAATAAAATTAGCAACAAATATATGAGCACAGAGGAAATGGTCGCCCAGTGTATTCAATTTTTTCTCGCTGGTTACGAGACAACATCGACTACCATTACCATGGCCTGTTATCTCTTGGCATTGCATCCCGAAATTCAGAACAAGTTATATCAAGAAATTGAGACATTTACTGGTGAGGATCCAATTGAGTCAATCACCTTTAATTCACTTGCACAATTTAAATATCTTTCGGCTGTCATTGATGAAACACTTCGAATCTATCCACCAGCAACCGAAACTGAACGTCAAGCCAATCGAGACATTGTGCTACAAAACGAAGATAGATCAATCAAATTGAATATCAAGAACGACGATGTAATTCACATTCCAATTTATTCAATGCATCGAGATGAGCGTTACTTTCCCAATCCGGAACAATTCAATCCGGAACGTTTCGTTGGCGTACCCAGATTTCACAAATACTCTTACTTACCTTTTGGTTCAGGTCCACGGAATTGCGTAGCGAAATCGCTCGCCTTGATGGAGGCTAAACTTGCACTGCTTCACACTGTTCGTCTATATCGATTCAGTAAATGTGATCAAACTAAAGTATGTTTCTTTTTTTTATTTTTTAATTATTATAATTACATTTATAACATCTTTCAGGTCCCAGTTGAATTGTACTGCTCGAGTACTCTCATCACGCCCAAAAATGTCGTACTCAAAGTTGAGAAACGATGATTTAAGGGTTGATTTAAAATCAATTTAAAATCGAATCAATATTTTGTTGTTGAATTATTATTAGCAATCTAATCAATCGATCACGTATTTTTAAGCAACGAACTTTTACTCTCAAATGGGTGTGACACTAATAACTTGTGATAACACATGTCCAAATGTGTGTTGACGTGCGTGTTGTCACCTAGCAACAAATATGTGTTCATGTTATTGTACAAAATTTTAAATTGAAAAAATGAAAGATGCAATAGAGTGGGGAAAAACGTTTGTATATCATTTAAATAATCAATTTGAACTGTTCGACTCAATATTTGGCGACAAACTTGTTTGTCATCATTCCAAAGTGTCGTTCAAGTGCAACATTGGCAGTAGGATTTCGATAGTCGGATTTCGAAATGAATTTTCTTTTGACAGTAATGATGAAGGTAATTTTCTATTTCACCATAAATTATATCAAATATTTTTGCATTTAAAATTTAGTCAGAGAAATTTCATCTTCATCTCGTGTTGACTATTGTCATCATAACCCGGTTGATATTAGTTCTATCATCGCCCGAAACGAATCTGCTGAAATCATCTTCGGAATCATCAAAATCGCTGCTTGAGGACCAAATTCGCAACTCAAAGTTGGAGAATAAATGCGAAATTGATCAAGAGCGAAAGGATAAATGTGAACACTGTGTTCGGTATGTTATTGATCCAAGTTCGGGCTTTCTGGGCTGCTGTACAAACTACGATGGCATTTACAATTATTGTGAAAAATATCTCAGTTATTCATTTGACAAGTCAAGACGATCATGTCATGAATAAAAATGACATTTTGTTTTTTGTCAATTTTCTAACGTTAATTTTCAATTTGAGGTTCAATCAATGATCTCATTCTTCATCAGCTTATAAGTGATCATACAAAATTTTCCATACAACAACAGAAACTAAAAATAGCAATAAAACAATTATTAATTTCCAATGTCTATATAAAACTATTTGTAAAACCTTTGCAAAAGTATTGAGCGAAACGAGGCCAAAGTTGCCATACGTGAAACCATATCGATTTTTAGTGTTTAGCGCAACAATAGAGTGCGAAATGTGAATTCGAGTTCGTTTGTCAACTCGATTGGGTTTGAAAATTAAAGTAAAAAGCAATTTAGCCGGCTTGTGAATGTGCTTGGTGGTGAGTGTAAAGATGTAATGAAACACAAACACAAAGTCACAAACGTACGCAATCCAAAAGTAGACAAATAATCGACCTTTCAAGTCGAGCTTGTCCTGTATGATCCACATGCAGAGAAAAATGTCGATTGGTGCATAGGTGACCAGGAATGCGTAGAACAATCGACCATGAAAACGATTGATTGCAAAGAAAAAGTCTAAATTTTTCACAAATGAACGACGAAACAGAATGTAGTGCCTGAGTGGGAATACTTTCTTGTGCGAATAGAACACAATCTTAATCAAAAGTGCATAAACTTGCTGCATCTTCAGGTAGAACATCATCAACAGTGAAATTGTGATTGAAAAGTTGTTTGCAACCGAGTGACTAAAGTTGAGAAAAAATGTTGCCAATGATAAGCAGAAAAACATTTCACTAAGAAGACCACAAATTATCCAGAATATTGCACCAAAAATTGAAGTCTCATTTTGCATTAAATGAGCAGCGTATTTGACGAAAACGACAACAAAATATAAAAATGAAGTGACGATAAAGAATTCTAAATAAAATAATTAATTAATTGGGTGGTAGATTACGTTTTACTAATCCGAACTTACCAAAACTTGCGATAACGCAAATGAACAAATTGACTGTGATCAAATAACATTTTCTGGTTCGAGCACAAACAAATTGATTATTGAACTTTGATCCAATAAAGAAGGAACGCCAATCATTGTGCACAATCACTGCATTGAGCATTCTCAACAGTGAATAGTTGGTTTTGATGTAAAGTAATCGATTGTAGTACAGAAGCATGATGGACGCTGCAGCCGCGAGCAAATTGAGCTTCTGTTTGCCAATCATAACGAAGAATGCATCAAAGTTCACTGCATTCTCGAGTGCACTGCCACCAGACCAAAATGACAAATAGACCAAGTGCACAGTGTTGAGCAAGACAATGCTGTTCATCAGTGTGATCGAAGAGAGATATTTCTTATTGCGCATTACATTGATTTGTTCGACCAAATTAAAATAGTCAATGAAATAGTCAATGCCTTTGATTGGCTTTAAAATGAGTGATAGAAGCTGTTTGCGATTCATTGCAGTTTGCGATTGGATTCTCAAAAATGTTATTCTCAAAAATGTAATAAAAATACATTTTGTTTCATATTATGCTGAAATTCTATTCGGGTACTAAGGTGGCTTTGTCAACTACATGTACCATGATTAATTGTGGTTTATATTATTAATTGTTTTGTTATTGTTATATTAGTGTCAAGATCATTAGTAAAAATAAATATTATTTAAATATAATTTTAATTAATTAACTGTTGTTGTACTTGCTAAAACGTTACGCGTAACTAAATTTAACAAAAGAATTTTGTTTTTCACCATTCACTCAAAGTTCAGATTCGGGTCTTACGCCGAGACCCAAACGGAAAAGACGATCACAAATATCAAGAAAGCACTTGGAAACAAATAGCGTGAGACAAGATCAATCGAACTGTGTCTTGTTGTAGCTTTAAAATGTTTGGCCAATCGTGTTCGTACTCGACGCAAGTAACTTGGTGCAACCTCATTGTCGCTATCTTTGTCGAATTTGACCAACATCAGATGATCGTCATTCTTTTTGTTCTTTTTGTTTTTGTTTTTCGTTGTCATGTGCATCACAAAGGAGGCGATGGAAAATTCGAGCAGATTTGCAAACACAAACATGATGCACACAATGTTCCACACTTGAAGGGCGTAGACATAGGATACGTTGAGGTCTGATTGAATTTGTTGGGTGACCAGTGCTAGTGTTGCTGTGATTGCCAGTGATGTGCGTGATGGAGCTACTGTAGTTGGAATCCAGAAGCCCATAAATGTCATTACAACGATTATGAACGAGGGGATTATTCGCTTGATCATGTAATTGCCAATGTTACGCTTGAACAACATCTCTCCGTACAGACAAGAATAAATTCCTGTAAAGTATACACAAATTATTCATTTTTAACCAAATAACCAATTACCAATATCCAAATATTTCTTGCAAGCCTGTTGGTCGACTTTAGTAATCTCAAATTCGGTGACATCAACATGGCTTCCAACACGAAATTCGTCCCAATCGAGCACCACTGTATTGACATCTTCCGAGGCTTGTATCCAATTTGGTTACTTTAGAATGCAATAAATGGATGAAATTTACTCACACATGGTAATGTTGATGAAACACTTTTGTTGATCAAATGGAAATTTGACAAAATTCATCTCACAGGACAGTTTCATCGAGAGTCTCACCGCCATGAACACTTCCGTGTAGTTGGTGATGACAAAGTAGTGAGTGGGCGTGAGAATGCGTGACACTTTGCCATCTACTGCATTGCGAAAGTAGGTGTCCGGAATCCATAGTTTCTCCTTCCAACTGTCGCTCAGTTTGTACTGGGTTAGTGAACTGTTGTGTGACAGATTGATTCGCTGTGCAATGGCCTCCTCGTTACTTGGCTTCTGTAGTCGATGATCAGTCCAGTAGTTGTGGTAGAAAATATCTGCATCAAATGTCTGTGAGTTTGAAATTAATTTTAAAGTTAATCAAATCACAAGAGAAATAAACAAAGCTCACTTGCGAAGATCCTGAACTGAGCTTTATATTGAGAATCACCAACGATACTGTCACTTTCACTGGCTGATTGCCCACCATTGGAGCCACATCTCTGTAATAGTTTGGGGGCAGTATGTCAACTTCATCTTGGCGAGTTTTCCGGGTGATACCAGGAGTTGATTGAGATGCGGTAAAAGATGATGGAGTGTTTGGTTCATATTGAGCACTTGTTAGACAGCAAGTCAACAAGCAAACCTCTAATAGGATCAATTCAATGAATACTTTTTTCATTTAGAAATGCTTTAAAGTAGAAATGTTATAACTAACCTAAATGAAACTAATGTTGCTTCTTTCTTACATGAAACATAGTAACCACAATGTACAAAACGAAATCGAAATTGATAAAACGCATGTGATCGACATGAAAATGTGTATATCAGTAAATTGATTAGAGTTGAAACAAACAAGTCTGAACATTGTCAATGTGTGAACGAGACATGAATGCAGTCTATAAAGATAAATCAATCAGTCAACACCAAACTGGAAAACCCAACAAAAATTGATTTTGAAAAATGTATTAAAATTGAACTCAAAACAATGTACAAATTGACTCATGTCGAATGTCCCAATAGTTCCTCAATCTTGATGGCCAATTGTTCATGTCTTTCAGTTGAAAGGATTCTTTTAGCGGCAATCTTTAGTTTTTCTTCCAACTCTTGATTGTTCAATAAGTCGTCTACAGCATCGATCAGTTGTTCATCCTTGAAATGGTATGCATCAACCCGTGCACCATAGCCAGTTTCAGTGATTCTCTGAGCATTGTCGAATTGATCCACAAAAATGGGCAGCACTACCATTGGTTTTCCTTCTACGAATGTCTCTGTAACGGTATTGTTTCCACCATGGGTAATCACCAAATCGACGTGCGGTAAGATGCTCACTTGCGGTAAGTATCGATCGCCCCACATGTTTGGCGCGAGGTCGTACTGCTCATGAAGATGGCCTTTCGAGACAATGTACTTGTGATTGGTTCGGCCGAGTACTTCCACCAAACGATTCATCAAAGCCAAATCAACCGAACCCATTGAACCCATCGAGAGATAAATCAATTTGCCACTAAACTTTCCATCTAATGTAGAGTCCAGAAAATGCTTTGGAACAAGCTGATCCAGATTGATTGATTCGCGTTTTGTCGGTTTGTTGAACATCTCCAGATTGAACCAACCTTTCTCACGTATGGTTGGATAGTTCAACTCTTCCGGATAGCCATAAACAGTCAGAATTTGAGTTTCCGGGCAGAGTAGATCATCTTCGTGTCGTTCATAACCCAAAGATTCAAAAAGATCATTCAATGACTTTGACCGAGTTATTGTTTTGCGTACTTCGTTAAATTCGATCCATTCAGTGCGATCTCCATCAGACGGTAAACCTTAGTAATCAAACAATATTGTTTTAAAACTATTTCTTAATTTAGAAAATCCAACTTACCCGAACCTCCCGGTGGAAGATCCTCATCAAATTGATTGTAAATTGGAGTGAAACTCTCGTTCTTAATCCACGGAATGCCCGAGTGAGCGATTGCGGGAAACAGACACATATTGTCCAGATAGATCAAATCGGGCTTGAACAGTTCAATTGCCTGCTTAATCGCCTCATTAAAAGCAATCACATCATCGCGATACAACTGTGACGACACAAGTCGTCTCAAGCTGCGCATCTTCTCAATCGGTGGCTCAGGACCAATCATTTTGTAGTCTTTCAGTGCTTTAGCCCATTTTTCGCCTGGATTTTCTTGATCTTCAATTTGGTTTGGCTGAATTTTCTTTTCGATAATAAATTCTTCGAAACCCAGAGGAGCATATTTACCTCGAAACGTTTCCTCGAGAAGGAAAATCACTCGATGACCTCGGTCTCGCAGTTTGGCGGTTGCTCCAGCACATGAGTTCACATGGCCAACCGATCCAACTGAGACCACTAATATGACCAATGGTGCCATTGAGTATTAGGTTCAAGCAAGTTGGGTTATGGTGAGTTTGGCGTAGTAAATCATATAGAAACATGACTTTATATATATTTCAACTCTAGTAAAGTTTGCTTGTTCACAATTTGTCATGCACAAGAAAACAAGTGTTTACTAACATTTGAACCCAGTCTAAATTTTCCATTCATTTGCTCAGATTAATTGATCTTTTATCGAAAGCGATCAAATTACCGATTTGTTGATTTGTGGAAGTCTATTTTCTAGAGACGGCCAAGATGTCTTTGAATTTGGCGCTCTATCATGTAGAAGAGGGAAAGTTGACATTTAACAGAACGTGCCAATTAGGTAATATCTTTGATGATACATTATGACTTCGAATATGAAGCCTAAACAATTGTTTACTACCCTGTATGTGATTTATCTGGATGTATATATCGGTCAAAGTGTGCATACATAGTCTGGTAAAGTTATTTATCACTGCTGATCAGTGAGCCTCACTATGATTTCCTTCAAATGGCTTGATATATCATTCGAGAGATTGGACTCGAGATAAGTCACGTTTCGAACTATTTTCGATCGTAGTGCACACACTGGTCAAAGATTGCCCCCACATTTCGCACTTTTATTAAACTGTCAATTTACGTCATTAACTTGCATTCAAAATTTATAAATTTAAAACAAATCGATGCACACATTAGCAAGTTGTCTAATCATTTGCTAGTTTGATTTGGGTTGAAAGATAATGTGCATTGAACTTTTGTAAAGTTCGTTTCTTCTACGAATGAAATTCACTACTCAATAGTTAACAGATCGAAAAATTTCAACACAAAACCAATGTACACGATGATAATCTGTAAAATTCAAACAAAAAAAGCAAAATCATTAACTGAACTAATCCAACTTCAAGTTACCTCAAATATCATTCTGTAGGTGATTGCGTGCACAGGTCCAATAGTGATGCCATACTTTTTGTTACTTTCAATTCGTTCGTGCAAAATGAGATATTTCATTTTCAAATGAATCAATTTAGGCGAAATGAGAGCTTGAACTGTGGGCAGCTTGCTGGCCGCTCCATGCAACGTTTTACTCGCCTTTGCCAGTGGCAAAAGTGTTGAGAGTAAAACGGATATTTGACAAGTCAATATAAGCCACGATATGAAAAACTGCGAGTCAATGTATTTGTACTGGAGGATAAAGTAGAGAAAGTATGCATTGCTGGGCAAGTGAATCAACAGAGAGGTCAACACAATACGGCCCCACAGTTGACGATTGACGGTGAGCACTATTGTGGACACTTTGGTGTGTTCCCCCATGAAGTGCTTGAGCTTTTGCACGTTAAACCAGGATAGATGGCTGCGTTGAGCTATTTTAGCCAACATTCGATTCATCTCGCCAATGTGACCAATGTAGATCATCGAACAGATGACAGCACACGAGGCAAACAGCAGTCCAATAGTGAGCAAACGAATGAGCAAATACTCAAACAGAAAAATATCTAGTAGAACCAATGGAATTGTCCCGATGGAGAGTAAGCCAAAGAAGAGATATATGAAATAGCCTAAAAATATGTTGCAAATCAGAACTGCAAAATAGACCATTACTATAAAGCACATCACAATGCATCAATATATACCAACAGCGGCAATCGACAGCAGACTAATCTTCTCAAGCTGAAGAACTGTAAAAACAAATTTAAATCTCAACTTGATCGAAAGCGAATCGAGAAAGCGCAATTTGGTGAAATGAAACACAGCTCGCCCAGTAGGGCTCAAAGATGCAAAGTGAAGTGAATTGAACAGATTTGCAAACCAATTCTTCTTCTTCGGTTTTTGTTGCTCAGTATCGTGATACTTGAGACAATGATTGAAATAGTCCATATTGCGAATAACCAAATCATTGTACTTTTGCCAGGTAATGGTGTCAATGGGACTGTGAATGAAGATGTCGGGCTCGATGAGCACACAAAACACAAACAGAACAATGACGATGAGCAGAAATAGACAATTGTTGTGACGGGCAAAGTGACGGAAAAAGTGACCAAACATGTCGCTCTCTGGTACATTCCAGTACTCGGGCGTGAGAATCGAGAAATAGATTGACACAAACCGAATGACAAACAGAGAGTAGGTGGTAATGTTGAATAGGTGAAATGCAAGATAACTCGGATAGTTGTCGTGCTTGGTGAGAATGTGTTTGATTTGGTTATAGAAGAATCGATCGATTCGAATGTTTGACCGAAACAGAATGTACCAGTCAAAGAGGACAATTCCCATAAGGTAAAACAGTACGATTATGAGCAGTTTGAGCAACATTGCTGTTGTTGCATTGAGTCTGTTGGCTTGCTTGAATTCAAATTGACGATTGATTCTTCTGAAACAAAACTGCCAAAACCGATCAAGCATACACATTTATACCACAAAATTCACTGCCAAATATCGAAATAATATAAATCAATAAATTCCAATAGAAATAAAATATAAATAGAATTTTCGGTAAAAAGCACCACACGTGTTTCTCATTAAAATGACAAAAGCATGTCAGCACTTTGACAATTAGAAACAATTAATTTTCAAGTATACATATTTACAAGTATATATTTGTCAAATTGATGGAAAAATTAGAATTGAGTTGAAATTAATTTTCTTTTTTATAAATTAATTATATATATTTTTTCAAAAGAATAATTTTGTATTTTATGCTTAAATATGTATTTTCTAGAAATTGAGTTTCGAAAGAGTAAATTTGAAAGAAATTTTCCTTTCAAAAATAATAGACTGCTTTCTACTTTTATTTTATTTATGCCTCGTTTAATACGTATTTAATTTTAAAACTGCCTCTAATTATTTAAATTACTTCTTTTCTATTATTTCAATGCTAAGTAATTTAAATTGCTGGCAGTTAAAAATTAAAACATTACTGTGCAAAAATGAATAGAAACCATTAATCAATTAAATAAATTTTAAAAAATTTGGCAAAATCTTGCAGAACTAAGTTTGAAATTAATTGGTAAAAGGATGTGAATATTGTCACATTTGTACACTTGTGATCACAAGTGGACAAACAAATATTATCGTGATTATATGACAATCGGGAGTGAAGTGAAGTGCATGACTCATTTTGAGCTCGATTGTGTCTTTCTGTTCTTTCTGACAGATGTAGATTAGATCATGTCTGATGAGTCATAGCTGAGTGTGATTGTTCAAGTGTGTATAAAGGGTTCTCAATTTTGATAAGATGGCATATGAGTCGATTGTGTGAGCTAATTTGGTACCTTCAGAAGTGTACATTGCAATCATGATTGTACGATCTCACTAAAAAAGCAAGTTCAAACTGAGATAATACTCGAGTATCAATCGACTCAATTTGAACTAATTGTCCTGTCTCGCGCACTGTACTTCAGTTTAAGATCTTCAAGTGGACGTGAACTTAGGTAACATGAGATCAGTACAGGTAAACTTATTGTTGACCAAATGTGGTCTTCGTATGTGTTTGTTCTTAAGCTAAAACATATAAATAGCTCAACTTTACTGTACATTTAAACAACCAATTTGAAACAGCTCAATCATGAAACATTTGACTGAAGTTTGTGTTCTGACATTGTTGGCTGTTGGCAATGGTTTGCATTATCACTTTTAGATTCAATAGACAAAGAATTAATTAATTTTTGCATTATTTGCAGCTGCACCAGCCGAGTCGACAGTGGACAGTCTTGTGAAGAAAGGCGAGTCACTGATTGCCAGTACCGAGAAGTCCCTAGTCGAGTACAGAAGTGAGCACAAAGAGCACCTGATCGGTATGGTTCAGTTCGAACTGACCCTCTACCAGGGTTACGTGAAAATGCTTGAAGCAATTCAAGAGTTGAAGCGCACAAGCCCAAACGACCCTGAGGTAGCTCGAAAGGAGAGTGGCCAAGCCTTGAAACCAATTGAGGATCAACTGGGGTACTACTCGGAACGTATCACAGAAGAGTTGAGTTATGTTGCTAAAGTGATCCAAACACACAACCACCCCAAAGAGACAGTTCAATCGTTGATTGGTCAAGCGAAGCAGTTGGTGGCTAAAGGTGATGCTGTGCTGGTCAAGAAAAACTACAAAAACACTGATGGAGTGAACAGAAGTGTGGTCAGTGATTTGTCCTATGAGGTACACTTCATGACCAATTGGATTGTGCGCATGGAAGAGAAATCAACAGGAGTGGACTTGAGAAAGGAAATTGAGATTTACGAGCGTGGACAAATGTCCATCAATCGATTGCTCCAACGAACTGACACAATTCACTGATTTCATATTCTACCTGACAAGAGAGTAACATTGACTACACATTGCTTTGATATTTACATTAAATCTAACTAACCTTAAGAATATAATCAAGTTTATTATTCAAATTAAACAAATATAGAACTCACATTAAACAGTTTGATTGAGTTGTGCAAAGTAAGGTCGAATCTCAGTGATCAAAAAGCCAAGAAACATATCAACCGAGAGAATATTGTTCGAAATGGCCATCTGCTTGACCAACAGTGAGCGAATGTCCTCTTTATAGGTACGAGTCACGCCACGGGTTGAATGCAAATTGAGTGGTTGATTCGGATCCTCAGGTGTGGCGGGATTAAAGTCGAAAGTGATGATCTCCTTCTCCTCCACCAGTGACATAAACTCCTCAATAATGTCGGGCATGAGAACGTACTTCGAGAAGAGTGGATAGACAAACTTGGTCAGTGCAAGACTGGTGTTGCTTGTGGCACGGTTCACAATGTTGGCCACCGTCTTCTGAAACACCTCAAAATAGTACGGCCAATTGTACTGTGTGAGCACCACCAGATGACCAAACCCAAGGTCGTACGGCAGTAGTGAGCGGAGAACAGACTTTTTCAATACACAAATGCATGCATCCACAATGAAGGCGACCACATTGTCGAGTGTGAGTGGCAAAATAATCAACTGACGAGTCAAACTTGATGAAGACAGTTCGAGCAGAGAATTCAAATCACCATACACAACTTGTTTGTGTGCCTTCTCATCAATAGCACCATCAAGTGGACTCTTCTTCAGACACTTCAAGTAAACATTGTCCTCCTTGGATCCAGTGGCAATCAGTGCAATCAGTGACACCAAATAATCAACTTCAATTTGAGAGTCATTCGCTTTGATGTTAGCGGTGATGAGCTGCATGTTTCGCTTCAGTATGGACAGACCACCGCTAGGCAATTCAGCTGGAATCAACAGTTTCGCATCGCCATACAGACCACCGTGCAGTAGTGTGTCAATCTTAAGTTGAATGTAACTCTCGTTCGTCAGTAGATTCACATGAGTGAGAAATTCAATGTAATCTAGGTAAAATAATAAAACATAATCAAAATCAAATCAAATCAAAACTTATAAGACCATACCCTCTTTGAACAGTTGCACAAATATCTTTTTGAGTTTAATCAAGGCACTGAAATTTTCAATTTGTGCCTTGCTGGAGGCAATCACCTTTGGCTGCTGTTGATACTGTTGAATAATTTTGCGCTTTTTCGATGGCAAAAATGACTTGGTCTCATCGAAACCACAATGCAGTCGTTCCACCAGTACACACTCGTCACCTGCTTTGGCGTATTCACTGAAACAGATGACAAACAACACCAAACAGTAGTAGAGCACTTGTGATTGGTCTTGAGGGTCGGTTTTGTTGTCCGACTTTGAGATGGGCGGATTGGCTGCACTCAGATCGATTGGTTGGTCAGATGAAACGGGAAAATGAGAATGAACAAAGGTTGAGATGGTGTTTATGGTGTGATCGAGATTGGTAATGGAAAATTTGGTCGAGTTGAACAATTTCCATTTGTGCCGCTTGCCAATCAATGCAACAATTTCGATCAACTTTTGTTCAAATTCTTGCTTATTCGAGACAGTTTGAGGCGATTTCGATTGTTTCAGAATGAAATCCTCTATAAAGTAGTTGAGTGCATTGAAGAAATACTTTTTGGTCACCTCCAAGTCCATTTCAATGGATGAGGGTGCAGAATCACTGAACAGTGCGGGCAGAATGTAGAAAATATACTTTTTGCGTAAATGATTGATCAGTGGAGCCTTTTCGGTTGCTTGTTTGTCCAATTCCAATTGATGCTTGATATCAATCAGTCGACTTGCACACTCGGACAGTGTCTCGGTCAATTCGTTAGAATATTTCACAATAATAAACAAAAGAAGATCGATTACCACCTCGGTTGGTTCGGTGAAGAAAGTACTGAATTTGATCAAACAGCTAATGAATAATAAACAAAACATTAATTCAGTATAATCGAAATCAATAGATCAGTACCTAATTTGTTGGTCCTTCTTGAGAGCATCAAATAGTTTCCGATAGAAATTGACCTTAATTCCATCTGCACTTTCGAGCGCAAAATGTTTGGCCAAATTTCCCCTTGACAGTTCACTCCACTGATCCCTGATCGAGTACAGAATAAATTTCATTTCCTCTACAAACAATTCCTTCAGTTGTTCAAATTGTTTCTGTTTCTGGGCCTGTTGGGCTTGTTGATCGATTTTCTTTGGCCGAGGCGCAGATTGAGTGACAGGAACAGTGAGAGAAGTGGCTGAAAATATGTCTGCAAACTGTTTTGCCGCATCGGGAATGTTCTCCTCGCTTTTGCTCATCTGATATGACTCGTACTAAATTGGGTAAATAATACATTAACATGTTGTTCAAATCAAAAACAAAATTAAACCTTAATCAGAAAATTATCCGGCGCCAGTGCAGCGGCAGTCATGAGGTAACACTTGGCAAATGCATACTCGCCACTCTTCATGTACTGAACAGAGCTGTCAATCAGGTAGTCGAGTACTTCCGAATTACCGGTGAGGGTTGAACCAGTAGGGGAATTATCCGGTGCCATCTTTACGGCACTTTATTTCAGGTACAAATTGACAGCAAAATGCACAAAATAATATCAATGCGGCTTTTTGCTCTGCGACAGAATCAAAACAATAAGTTCGGCTATTTCTACACAACTTAGGTAAATCTGTTAATATAGCTATTTAAATTAATTTTGAAAGTAATACGTAAATTTTTAATCTTTGACATGCGAATTTTTTATTTTATTTTTGTAGTTTTTAAATTTAACTCATTAACACATTGGTTACTGAACAAAAGTATAAAAAGCTTACGACACCGAGTGTTCCCAGGTGGTCACCCTCCCAAGTACTGACTCGGCTCGATGCTGCTTAACTTCGGTGATCGGACGAGAACCGGTGTGCTCAGCATGATATGGTCGTAAGCTGAGGCATTGTTGCGATGCACTCTCTATATGTGACACACATTGGTTACTCAACAAAAGTATAAAAAGCTTTCCCTACTTTGTAAGATACTTTTAATTTTAAAAAATCATTTTGATATTGTCACGATCTTTCGAAAATTGTGCGCTTATTTGAAAATAAATAAATAAGATTAATTCACTAAACTATTTCAAGCCTAAAATGAGGATCACTAAGACGATAACATTGAAAACTAGTTTTCTTCCCGCAAGAATCCCGGAAGAGATTAACGAAAAACCAGATTTTCTGTCTATCTCAAATATATAAACTGATGATTAGGTGGGGAAATGAGTTTACTAAAGTGAACATTGAACGCTTTACTACTAATTGAATCAACATGAAGGTTTTGATCGTTTTGTCGATTGTGTTTTCGGCTGTTTGTGGTAAGTTTGTTTTATTGTTTTATTGTTTTATTGTTTTATTTGTTTATTTTGTAATCTTAAATTTCAACTTTCAGCTGGGTTAATTCGCAATGACATTATTTCTCTCAACGGGCGAGTAGACAAATTGCTGAACGCCTCAAATCAAATGCTATCCGAGTACCGTAACCACGGTCGAGCCCATCTTCTCACCACAGTAGAGTCCGAGGTGAATCGACTGAATCGTTTCTCCGATTCGATCAAAGAATGTCAACTCCAAAACAGCAACATCACTTTGTTGGAGCTGCACAAACTCGAAGAGACTCTACTGCACTACGAGAATCTTCTCTCGGAAGAATTCGAACGTGTTGCTAATGTGCACTTCTTCAAGACAACCGGACAAAATGCGAACGATTTGATTGACCGAGCTGAACGATTGATCAATTCGACAAATACCGAAATTGCGGCTCACCAGGCCCACGGTCATCGAGAATTGATTCCACTGGAACTCGAGAAGACTCTGATCAGTTTGTTGGTGATTCAATTGAAGGCTTATCCACTGCTGCACATTGCTGTCTCAGAGGAGGAAACTCTCATAAGACATGAGATGACGCTCGACAATCTGTTCAAGAGAATGAAACATTTGGAACATTGAATTTGATGTGTGAAATAATACATTTTGGGATTATGTTTTATTTATTTATTTATTCAATTTATTTATTCAATAAAATAACAAATTTGCTAAATTGAGTTTGATTATTATTACAGAAACAAGTTGTTCCGAAAAATCAATGGTCATGACCTCATGTAACAAAATGATGACCTTTGTTGACCTTTATAACCTGCAGTTGACCTACAGTCTACCTGAAGGCAAACTTACTTAATTTATTACCAAAGAGGCTAATGCTTTTTAATCCCGACTGGCTTAATAATTAAATCCGAAACCTGATTGGAGGGTAAGAAAACCTGAATGATTCGCACTGACCCTTCGACTATCAATATAAACCGTTGAGTTGGCATTTGAACTGTTTTTCTCTTGAATTGACGAAAAACTGGGCTTTAATATGAAGACTGTTTTATTTTTGTCTTTCTGTTTTGTTGCTGTTTCTGGTAAGTGATTTTATTATGATTTTTTAAAGTTTTTAAATATATTTATTATTACGCAATAGCTACGTTCTCCGACAAGAGCGTCGGCCAACTGCACGGTCGTGTACTGAATTTGATTGAAAAGGCTAACAAAATCGTTGATCACTATCGAATTCAAAGTCGAGCTCACCTTTTGTCAACAGTCGAATCTGAGTTGATGCGATTGGGCAGATTCTCTCAAAAGTTGAAACAACTTGACTCAGACACCAACTCTACGGTCACATCACTGCAAGTGCATCTACTTGAAGAGACACTACTGTACCACGAGAATCGACTCGCAGAAGAGTTTGACATTGTGGGACAGATCACCACGTACCGCACCACCGAACAGAATGTGAACGATCTACTGGAACGTGCCGGCAGACTGGTCAAGTCAGACAATGTCGACATAATGCATCATCATGTGCATGGCCATCGGGAGATTATCGATCTGGAGTTGGAGAAAATTCAAATCAACAAACTCATCAAACAATTGAAGGCATATCCACTGCAACATGTGGCAAAGCTGGAGGAGGAGGCACTGGTGCGACACGAGTTGAGTCTACAGAATTTGTACAAACGAATCGAACACTAAATGTTCATTCATATTTACATGGAATGTTTCTTTGGGTTTAGTTTGAGAATTTGCAGTATGATGTGAACAATTATTGTAAATCGGTTAATAAATCAATTTGTATGCTAATGTATGCGAATATCTTAAATCGTTAAATTCTATTCGAATTTAATCTGCATTGTCAAATGTAAAAATCGGATATCGAAGTAGCTTTGTCTATTTTAAATAATTATCTGTATTATCACTCTTAGTGGATGCTATCTGCAATGAACAGATGTCTTGAAAATTTCAAAATGGCTGCCTCTTGAGCTGTGACAACAAGAATCATTATTCGTAACAAACTGTCATTTGGTACATCTGATGGCTCTCAGAGTTGGTGTTAAGATATTTATTTTCAGATTGGTCTCACGCATTAGTTAGCTTAATCCGCTAATGAGCTTTATTTATCAATAAAATCGTGCATGTGATAATCGTTTCAAGTGGGACTCGGCGATGCCAAAACGATGCAATACCTCCTGCTAATAACTCGCGACATTTTATCATGATTTACTTATTTATGCACATAAAAAGCAATTAGTTCTCATTTCAATTGTCATTAATACTTTTTAAAAATGTACAAATTTATTCGCTTCTTTGTGGCATTGCTGTTCACTGTTTCGTGTGTGAAAGCCCTAGAGGAGAAGATCGACATTGTAAACGATGCACATGCGTTTGAGCAATGTGGCAAATTCGATCAAAATGATCCAATTGTAGAGCATCGTATTTTCACAAAAGGACAGTTTCAACATCAGATGTGCTCACTGGCATGTCAGTACCGTTACCATGGGCAGGCACGTAGCTGTGTGATGGGCGGGTATGATGGGGTTGAGTGAATTTAACTTGGTTTTACTAATTCACTTTTTGTCGTAGTTGCACTTCTCATCCTTATGAAGAAAATCGTTTGCAAAGTTTCAATCTAAACGAAGGTCTAGCGTGTCCAATGGACTCGAAAGGGGTAAATTAAGGTAACAAAAAATAATTTTTTAATTAACATTTTAAAATTTTAGATTTGCCACGACGGAACTTGTCGATACAAGGAATCTATACTTGGAAATGTGACATTCACAATTGAATCAATTGATTTAAATCCAGAGATCTACAAGAAGAACACTTTTGCTCAATGCAACATTGCTGATGGTCGTCCTGGTTTGTCAGCAATGATTGTTTGCATTGATTCAAGAAATCCAAATTCCGTAAGAATGTTTATTTACATTTTTATGGATTAATAAATTATTTCATATTTAACAGACCACTTTCAAGCACATGTATGGCTTCTCGTACGATCTTGGTCAATATGCTGTGTTGAAGAATTGTGATCTACTGCAGTGTTACTTTCCAATGGATCGGCTCGATCGAGCAAGTTATTGTCATTACGATCGCACCCAACTGCCCGCATACACGGATAATATTAATTTTATATTTCAAAAACACCAAAGTCATTGTGTTCTCGATGTGATCCAATTTCCGCTACGACAACTCATGAACGAACATCGAGCTGGTCAGGTACCACATCGAGTAAGACAATTGGAGTTTACTGAATTGGCCACTAAAATGAATGTTACCATGGACTGGACTGGAATGATCCCATTTTAATTTGAAAATATACTATTTCTTTTGTATAAAATAAACAGGATTGGAATACGAGTTCTAGAACAATCGATTTTTAATTATTAAATACGGTGAAATTAAAATTAATTTAATAAAATAAATTAATAATTTAATTTAAATATTTTCCACGTAGAAATAATTTAAATAATGACGCAAATTAAATTAAAAACAACTTTATTTATTAATTTAATATTTATATTAATTTATACAGAAAATATTAATTTCAAAAACAAAATTAATAAATACAGAGAATATTAAAAACCAAATTCGAATATGTTCATCAGTGTAATTGTAGCTTGTGCTTCACTTTCATTTGCATTTCTATTGAAAGTGCAAACTTTAATTTCAAAACACGTGAAAGCCTGTTTCGATGGTTTCGATGGCATCATTGAAGTCCCCAATGATGTGACACGCAAGAAATTGAATGATTATCGAAAATTTAACATCATATCAACGCAATCAAATTCTCGTTACTTTGTATTTCCATTAGTGATCTATGTCTGTCTCATATTTGACTGTCTGTTTGGTTTGTATCAAAATGGTTTCCATTCAATTGGCTCGGATTATTTTGCTCGTCTTATTTATCCGCCACAAATGTGGGGCTATGGAGATGTGATTGTGTGGTCGGCTGGAATAAATTCACTGGTCATCTTTCATTACATACGAAAGTGTACATATCTCTCGGATAAGTTTAATATGTATCTGCTTCTCAATTCAAATCGATTGATAGTTAATGAAAAAGTGTGGAATTGTAAAAACAGCTTCAAGTTAGTCAAAATTCATTTTCTCAGTGTTTGGTTAATTAAATTTGGCACTGTGATTAGTTTTGCATTATTGGAATTTTATTTTATTTATAATCTAATGCATAAATCATTGTACAGCATGAAACATTATTTCATTTTATTTGTTTATTTGCATTTATTCATGTTTTATGTCGTCGTTGGTAAGTTAGATTTTATTGATATCATAGGACTAGTAATTCTAACCCGTTGAGCATTTGTTCCTAGCAACTATGGTGCTACTTTCTTACTTCCTTACCAACACAAGATACGTCATCACCAAGCAGCGCTTTCTCATCAATAAAATGGACAAATTAATGAAAAATATACAGAAAAATCCTGTTAATTCATCGCAAATGTTGATCTACAAACGCAGATTTGAGCAATTCAATAGTCACTTGGTTTACCAGTGTCGCGAAATAGAGGCATTCAATTCATTTTGGAGTCCAATTTTGAGTTCAATTTGTGTTGTCATCATTTTCGTCATTTGCTATTTGCTCTATTGTTACATATTCATCGAAGCCACATTGGAGCAGCAGATTTATTGCATATTTTTCATTTTTGAAGGATTTGTTTATTTGTTTGGTGTCATTAGTCAGGGTGAATTGGTTAGCCAGAACAATGCCCGTTTCTATGAATTAAATATGAAAATTTACTTTCAGCTTCAAAAACATTATCCATTAATCAATGCAAACCAGCTATTTTATGTACTGAGAACTAAAATGATTTGCTTAATCAAAATTTTTATTTTTGTTTTATTTTTCAGTTGGACACAGTGGCGACTAATCAATACTACTCCAAGTGCTGCTTTCGTCTCATTAATAATTACCGAATTGATTCGACTTATTTTAATCGGGTATTTCCTTTTTATATATTTAATATTTATAATTTATCTCTTTCTAATTCGAATTGTACAGGCCATCGCCACAATAAGTACTTTTTTCGTGTTGCTTTGTAAATGAGAATGATGATTTGTGTCTCGATAACCAATTTTTATGAACCGATAGCGATTTGTTCAAATAATTTTTATTGTAAAAAATCAAAATTACAAACTAATACGAGATTATTTGAACAAGTCAATCAGCATGTGTAATTTGAATCTATTTCCTCACAACCTTTTTGCACGAGTCGAGCGAAACGTCCTTTGGCGAGATCCACTCGTTTCGATGGGTCTTCTCGTTCTGTCGCACACCATCCAGTTGACTCTTGGGAAAAACAAAAGCCACCTGTGTTTTACCTTCCAATTTGTCGAGATTCTTCGAAACCCTAGCACGGTCATCGTAATTGTTTTCCACAATTTTCGCCGTCTTATTGCACGGAGTCATCTGCGTGAAGTAGGCACCTGTGGGCATGTTACTCTTCCCACCGTGTGGTGGTTGAGCCTTGATTTTGCCTGATTGAATTATTTTCTGGGCACTGGACGCATCCGTAAAGTGATACAGATTGCGCTTGTCAATCTGTTGGGGCTTGTTGTTGGACATTGTGTCGCAGTTTTGTTTGTTTTACTTGAATCACTTGGTTTAAATGATGCAACTGTTGGTGGATTAATGCAAACGGAAAATTGTCAAGGCGCCGTAAGTTATCTGACACAAATTTGAATGCCGAGGCGCACACAAACACACAAAATATATAGTCAGACGGCAATGTAGTGGTAGCATTGGTTTGGGTTGTTTACCCCAGAGTCGAAATGACTCACCACATCACACGTTTTGCGCTAGACGATCGACAACACCGGTTAGTAACAGTACACACGATGCCAAACATTGATCAATGTGCAAGCAGAAACAAATGTACAGGTCAATTCGTTAAATAAATCAGTGAAGCAATGAAACACACGTGTGCCAACTTTCGGCTAACTGTTTGGCAAAGAAACAAAATAACTCAAAAACAAAAGTTTTATTAAAATTTTAATTTTGCAAAAAAAAACATCTTAAAAATGTAATAGAACACAAGCATACATAAATGCATTGAGTGTTTAAACAGAATTAATCCGAATAAATTTCCTTGACCCATTGCATTGGAATGTCAGTCGGGTAGATGTACTCATTTCGCTTAGTACCTGTGGTCTTTTTCACCCCAACCAATTTGTTCGCTGGAATACAAAATGCGACATCAGTTTTTGCAAAAAACTTGTCGTAGTTTGACCAAACTAGGACTCCGTCATCGTAGTTGTTGACGACAATTTTCTTGGTCTTATTCGAAGGTGTCACCTGAGTGAGGTAGACTCCTTTGGGCATGTTGGCCTCTCCACCATGCGGATCTTGTGCCAGGATTTTGCCAGATGCCTTGATTTTCTTGGCGCCTTCGGGATTGGTGAAGTGATAGTAGTTGTGTAGGTCAATTTGCTTCTGGTTCTCCATTGTGTTGGATTAGTTCACTTGGTTTGGAGTACAATGCTTTAGCTTATAATTTGTTTAGTTCCGATCAAAACAAGAATTTACACTGAACGTCGAGCCTCATCCACACAGAATAACGAGCAGTAACTTTTGCTTTTACTTTCCCACTAAACTCTCTTCCACTACCAAAAGAGAACATCTTGTGCTGGCTCATTGTTGTCAATGGAACCAAGCTGAAAATATATAAAACAAAACGTGTTCATAAGCACTGTTCTCCTAATGTTTGCTTATACGAGGGTAGTGGTAGTAGTTTGTTATGTAATTTATTAATGCTTTTCTATAGCATGGAGACAGAAATGGCCTTGGCTTTGTATGTGTGTGTGTGTGTTCGTATACACAAGTAGTGACTCACTACATCGCAGACACTTCTGGACGACAGAAACCTACCCCGTCTAGCAACACAAATAATTTCTCTCACGAACATTGTCGAGATACCATTGGTATCATACCAAACATATACACGTACAGAGGTATAAAGAGACAAACAGTATGCGCTTAGGATAGACTGATGCACGTACAATGTAGTATGCATAGTTTGCATTGTAGATGGACAAAATACAGTAAATATGGTGTCACTTGAGTCAAGTAGACGCCCCTTGGCATATCGACAGATCCCCATGAGGATCCTGAGCTTTGATTTTGTCCGATGCAATAATTTTTCGAGCACATTCTGGATTTGGGAAATGGTAATATAGTTATGTAGATAAATTTTCTTGACTTTAACATTGTTGGAATTTGAATAATTCCTAGGCTCTATGACCTAGAGCATGTAAGTGAAGTTGTGATGTAAAATTACCTAACGGTACTTTACTTTTTATACTGTTTACTTGTGGCATGATCGGGTTGAGTTGAAGCTAACCACTAAAAATATTTCCGTCCAAATTATTGTAGAATTAGACATTGTCTAATAGACAAGTTGTCAGGACAATATCCTACAACATAGGTACCCACTCTTCTCTATTTGGAGAACAATGATAGAAGGGATGTATTCAAATTGGAATCAACGGTGGATGACAACAAGCGACGGATAAACAACGAGCCAATCAATTTCTTCCCAACAATTCTCGACTGGAAAAAGTGCTCAAATATACCGGATATTCAATCAATGCAATATTCAACCGTCCTTTGAGCATTGTATTTGCACTCACAATTATAATTAGACTTGAGTATGCAAACCAACTAGGCAGCAAAATAATCACCTCATTCTACATCTATCATGATACTATACGGTGCTCTTTATATTTGCCTTTTATCTCATACTGACCAACTGTACCAAACGAATTTACCGACCAGTCAAAGTGATGCTTCCCCTGATGGTTGACAGTCATTTTCGTTTCAGTGCAATTCGTTCGCGAGTCAAATTGGCAAGTGATATATTTGCCCTTCACACCACCAATCCATATGGCTTCAACTATGGCAACTATGGTCTCGTGTCATTGGCCGCATTTGTCAAAGTAATTCCTATCTATTTATCACTTGTTTATTTTATTATTTTTGCAGTATTTACTTCTGTATTTTACAACAAAATCGTTATGATTTCGTATAAATTGATGCTGAAGAATAAGTAAAAGTAATCATTAGGTACATGTACAGAAGAAGTATGCAGAAAAAGACTGTGTGTGCTTATGATCGACTTAATGTACATGTATAGTTTGCATTGTTGATAATATTACGAGAGCAAAAATATAATTTTGATTTTAATTTATTGATCAAATATAAATCAATTTGAACTTCATTAAATTAATCATAATAAATTCTCTCGACCCACTTCATGGGAATGTCGTCTGGGTAAACGTACTCGTTTCGATGAGTCCCTTTGGTCTTTCGAACCCCAATCAACTTGCTCGCTGGAATGCAAAATGCGACTTCGGTTTTTTCCGATAGCTCATCATAGTTGTCCCAAACTCGTTCTCCGTCATCGTAATTGTTAGTGACAATATTTTTGGTTTTATTCGATGGTGTCACCTGAGTCAAGTAGACTCCTCGTGGCATGTCAGTGGCTCCACCATGTGGATCTTGAGCTTTGATTTTGCCAGATGCTTTGATTCTCTTGGCACCTTCGGGATTGGTGAAATGGTAATAGTTGTGTAGGTCAATTTGCTTGTCGCTCGACATTGTTGTGGATTTGGACAATTTCGATGAAACAAAAGAAGATTAATGTAAAAGTAGCACACCGAACGTTACTTTTATACTTTTTTACTTTTTGTAAAAATTTTCCATCTAAACAACCAGACCTTTTCATTGCCCTTCCAGGCCCTGGTTTTGGGAGGATATTGATGTTCTATCTTAGTTATAATTTATAAATGTCGTCGTTGCAATAAGTGTTATCTAAAAATCTGGAAAACAATTCTCATGTAGAAGTGTTTTTGTTAATTTCCATTTATTGCATTGTTGTTTGTGGCGCCCATGATTATCTCAAAATAACTCCAATTTCTAGAAACATCTGGAAACAGGATTATCATTTGGTAGGTGTTTTGTTTAACTGCAGTAACCACAGTGCATTATCCAAACAAATCGAAAACAAGTGTTGTAGCTATAGAGAAACAAAAGTTATATTACTTTGGCAAGTTGGAAATAACCAAAGAGCATTTTTTAAGCATATTGGTTTGATGCATGATGAAACTGAAATGCAATCTTAACAAATTATAATTATTATTACCATTGAAGCACACTACTTTATTTCTTATCCTAGTTTGTGATTCATTCATTGCCATGCAACATACATGCAAACGGTAAGTAGGAATGACTCTTAGGGATATTAAGAACAAAAACCCAGAACACCATATGTTTAAATTATAATAAAAATGAATTCACGTAAACAAGGTTAATTGTGAACTATTTAAAGCCAGTCAAAACTGGTTTGACAAACCCAAATTGTTACATCACAGACGAAAACTAATTTACTAATTTAAATAATTGGAAATATAATTACTAAATAATGCAAAAAATATTAAATTTATTGCATTTTATGAATATTTATAATATAATAAGTTAATTTGAAAGTAATAAAATAATAAATTGACAAATTTTGTTTAAGAAATGTTTAATACGTCAGCAAACAATTTCCGTGCCCTGGAATTTATAATATGATATGAAGTTGCAATAATGTTATTTTAAAAATAAATTTCATTTCTCAAAATGTCTCTCGATGAATATTTTAAAAAATTGTTGTCAATTTATTACAAATTTCACTATTCAACGTCGTCCATATTGCAAGAAGTGTTACAAATTGATGCCCAGGATTCACAATTTAAACATAAATTATGTTGTCGACTCTCACCATGGCGTATTGCATATTACATCTATGTGACCATAGTCTTTCCTCGAGCATTGTTTCTCAGCTACATTGCATCATCAAACAATCCAATCTAGAGTTCTACAATTCCTCAATAGATCCAAATTTAGTCACAATTTTCCAGAAACTTATACGCCACCGAATGTTTGGTCTGTGTGCAGGACCACTGTTTGCCCATGCTCTATACACGGATTATCTGGTATTTGTCAAACCAAATCACCACATTTGGAAAGTTATATTCTATGAAGTAACAATCCAAAATGGGCGACACTTTTTTCGAGTTGAATCCTCAATTTACAATTAATCTAAAGAAATCTTTAAAACGACCTTTCCATTCATTCGTTGATCTATTGAATGTTTTTCAAAATTTATGGAAATGCAAAAAAGCACAATTTGAGTCCAGATTGGTGCATTTTCCAAACATTAGTTGTGAAAATCGAGTAAAAGCATTGGTCGTGAAAATTTTCTATGATATAAATAGATTCATATCACAACTGTCATTAGGTAATTTTTTATGAAAATTAATTTTAATCATTTTAATTTATTTCCATCTACACAATTTAGCAATAATCCTACCTCCAATTTACATTTTTCACTTGTACTACATCTATCAAAGTCATTTTATAATGTCACTTTGTTTTGCATCGATTGATTGGGCAATTTTGTTGTTCGTAATTCGTCGAACCATTATTCTGGTCACATTTGTAATGAATTGCGCATTTATCTGTTGTGCAGTCTATGATCGACATTTGATACATTTGAATAGTTTATTGGCCAAATTTATAAATTCTAAACATTTCAAGCTTTTGCAAATAACAAAATGATTAAACTATTTTCGTGGAGAACACACCACTTCGATGAACGACTTGATTTGGATCAACAAGCACTTTGCCTCAACCATGTTCTTTGTGACTGTCTATTCGCACTTTGCCATCAGCATCTATATATTCTCGTCATTGTTTTTTTATCAAAATTTTTATAGTGAATCAATTGCTAATTGTCACTTACTTCTGCATTAGCATATCTTTCGGTTCAATGGGCTTGCACAAATTGATTCAACTGAGCGATCGATTTTACTGTTGCAAAAGCACTTTATTCGCTTGTCAAACTAAACTCAGTGGGATGAACACATTTCGTGAAAAAAATCAAGTACAAAATTATTGTGAATTACTTAACACTGACAATAAATTCCGTTTCACACTTGGGCACGTTGGCAAAATTTCCAGGCTCACCGTTTTACAGGTTTTGTATTTTGTCGTATTTTTTAAATTTATTAATTATTAATTTTCATTTTCGTTTTCAAACAGGCAGCAATTTTCTATTCCTCCTGTGTGATGTACTCATTAAAGTTATTCATTGAAAAATAAATTTCAAGAAATTAATTACACTTAAACGTATTTTGCAATTGATTGCGGTTCTCATTAAATATGTTAATATCGGCAGATCGATCTTTTGATGACCTTGAAATGTCATCTTGTTTGTTCCGGAAGGTTTGAGTGCTACAAACCGGATTGATGATGATCACTTGACGAAAACAACTTTATAAATAGAGGTTTTATGATTTATTATTAAGCACATTTAGAAGGTATCACTTGAGATTGACGTCAATTCAACACAAGATTGATTGAAAATGAAATATTTAATTCTTGTGACATTTGCATGGTTTGGAGTGGTTTTTGGTAATAATTTAATGTGTGTATTCTTTTATATTCCTAATTTATATTTATATTGTTATTTTATAGCAACATTTATGGACAAAAATGTGAATGTTTTAATTGACCGTGTGGATGAATTAACTGGAAGGGGAAATAAAATGATCAACGAATACCGAAACCACAGTAAAGCTCATCTACTCTCCACCGTGGAATATCAAGTGGATAGATTGCAGAGTTTCGCACGAATGCTCAAAGAGCGACAACTCGAAAACCTCACCTCAACCGAATTCGAAATACATCAATTCGAAGAGAATTTATTAAATCAAGAGAATCGGCTCGCAGAGGAATTCAACATTATTGCTAAAGTGTACTCGTACAATTCTACCGGGAAGAATGTGGATGAACTGAAAGCGCTAGCAGAAAAATTAGTAAGAAAAATGAAATTTGAGGCTGAGATGCATCACGGACATGGTCACCGGGAAATTGTGCCAATCGAGCTCGAGATAATCCATCTGAAGAGACTCATCAAACAGCTCGGTGCATTATCAAGAGAACAAACTCCCAAATTACACGAAGAGACATTCGTCCGACATGAATTGAGCATTCATAATTTACTCAAACGAATTCAACATTGAAAAAATCAATGATTTGTGTCTGACAGTACAAGTACATTTCAAACTAGAAATATTTTCTCTTTTTGCCAATTTAAATTTATAAGAAATAATTTAATATTCTCATTAAATTGTCTTTTTCCTTGCAAAATTAGCAAGGAAAAAAAACTTCCATAATTAGATCACTGGAGTACACCAGCGCTGTAGTGGATAATTATTCTAATTAATCTATTCGAAATTAAAAATATTTCATTTTTCCGTCACATTTAAAATAATTTAATAATTTATTATTCAAATTTGACATTACACTCATGCAAATTATGAAGAATTATTTTGCGCAAATTCCAATTTCAAGTTTTAATCTTAGTAAAAGGATCTTAAAATTGTTTAAATTCATTTCACGTCAATTGATGGCGCACGTCAGATTCTATTACTACAATTCTGACCCAATCAAAGATCACTTATCCGAAAATTCGATTCGTCCCGAATGTTGCTTCAAAACGATTAAAGCTTTCAAATACAACATTCACTATCTAATTCCGTTTCTGATTGGATATTTCATTTTGTTTGATTCTTTGATCATTTTGGTTCGTTCCCAGTTTGACTATTCCTCCCCTGAAATCACTCAACTGTTCACTCATTTGGTCAATCCGCAAGAGTTTTCCTATCACGGCGATGTAATCATTGGCATTGCTGTGCTGATGATGGCTTTGGTGTACAGTTCACTGATTGTCGATCCAATGTTGCACTCCAAATGGAATGTAAATTTGAATCGTCATAATGGAAAGCTGCGAATGATTTCCGACGGAAAAGTACTGAATCGGAAATTGGCATTTGAGCTTTATGTGTACCGAAAACGGACTCGAAAGTGGTTCACATTCTTGATGATCATAATCTATGCTCAAGTGGCTGTGTTTTATTTCACCAATTACTCGACTTACTGGTGTAACAGTCCACGCAACTATCTAATGCTGCTGTGCATGGCGCTGTTCATTGCATATGCCAATTATAGTGAGTTGGGTAATAATTTTGTAAGCCTAACATAATTTCATTCTTAGGTAATTTATTTCTGTTGTTCTACTTCATCCTCACCGTTGGCTACATTGAGAGAAAACAGAAATATAAATTCAAGAAAATCAAAATCCTAAATAGGAAACTAAGAAAGAATTGTTTGAAAAATAAAAACTTACAGAAACTTTATGGAAAAATGTTAAACTGGTGCCGATTCAAAGCTTTCTATGTCGATGTATCGCGACTTTTCAACGAAATTAGCGCTCACAACAAACTGTGGAGTCCCTACTTGACAATCTATTTTGCGGTGTACATTGTGGAAATAACCTATCTCACTTATACATTCTTGTTCGTTCACATTGAAGTCGCCTGGTTGAAAGAGTATTTCTTATTTTTCGCACTCGAACTCACATTCATTTTACTGTTAACTACATTCAAATGTTCTATGGTCATCTACAAGAATGTTCTCATATTTAAACAAATCTGTCAGTACTGTCAGATGTTTAAGCAAAAATATTCGAATCAACATGAAAAACTTTTAAAGGTTTTGTTTATCATTTCTCAATGTACCTAATTATGTTTTTATTTATTTACAGATTGACTCAATCATGTCGAATCATCGTTTGATCAATCAAATCTCGTTCACATTGTCTAACAACTTTCGAATCAACTCGCAAATGTTTGAACTTGTAAGTGTTGAAATCAATTGCCCAAAACAAAAATACTAAATTTATATTTTTAGATATTCTCCTACATAAGTTTTTTATTTATGTTGATATTTCGTAATCACATTTGATAATTATCATCATTATAATCATTCGATGTGGCTCTATGGAAACTGGAAGTTGGTAGAGAAGTGAAACAAAGCTCGTATATATTGATTATCTTGACTTGCAAGTGGCAACATTAACTCGTTTTAACTCATTCATTTATATTTTATATTATTTAATAAAATTATTAAAATTATTATTATTAAAACACCAATTTTTTAATTAGCAAGAAAAATATCTTAATTAGAGTTGGGTGCTCCAGTTACAGTGAATTTAGCGATAATTAATTTTAATAAATTAAATATTATAAATTTATTTTATTTTTTATTATTTAAAGTGAACTTTTCATAAATCTAATTCAAATAAAAAAAATTTAAACTATGATTATTTATTTTTGCATAATGATTTTAAAACTGGTTGGGTATATCGCACGTCTATTGGTTGGCACTCATGTCAGATTCTTTTGCAACAATCTTGACCCAATCAAAGATCACTTATCCGTCAATTCGATAAGTACCGAATGTTGTTTGAAGTCAATTAAAACGATCAAGTGCAACATTCACTGTTTACCTCCGATTGTACTTGGATATTTCATTCTGTTTTATCTGGTCAATTCCACTGAAATCGCTCAACTTTTCACTCATTTAGTTAATCCACAAGAGTTTTTCCATTACGTCGGTGCGATCATTGGCATTGCTGTGGCGATGATGGCTTTGGTATACAGTTTTCTGCTTGTCGATCCAATGTCGCACTCCAAATGGAATGTCAATTTGGTTGGGCAAATGAACAGTTGCGAATAATTTCTAATGGAAAAGTACTTGATCGAAAAATGTCGCTTGAACGAACAAGAACATTATTCTCATTCTTGATGATCATAATCTATGCTTTGGTTTTCTTGTTCTTTCTGGTCAACTTCTGGTCTTGCTGGTACAACACTTCCCGAGACTATCTAATGTTCTTTTGTTTTGTGCTGTTCATTGTCTATGCAGTTTACAGTACGTTTTGTATAGTTGTTGTTCTTATACCGTAATTGCGTGGCAATAACCCGGGGGCAACACGTGTTTTTACATCTGAAAGAGGTGTACTGCAATACACAGGAATGTTTTACAGATTCCGAAAAATTGCTGACAATACACGTGGTGCAGATTATAGTTGTGGTTATTGTCGCGAAATTACTGCATTGGAAATAATAATTATTAATTTCTATAGGCAATTTATTCCTGTTGTTCTACTTCATCCTCACACTTGGTTACCTTGAAATAAAACAGAAATATCAATTAAAGAAAATCACATATTTAAATAAGAAACTAAGAAATGATTGTGTAACAAACAAAAAATTACTAAAATTCTGTTTACGAAGGACGCATTGGGATCAATTTCTGAAATTCAATGTTGATTTATTAGAATTTTTCAGTGAAATTGACGCTCACAACAAAATGTGGAGTCGATACTTGACAATTTATTTCGCAGTGTACATTGTGAAAATCACTTATTTTACTTATATATTCTTCTTTGTTCAAATTGATGTTGGCTTGATGAAAATCATTATTCTCTTTTTCGCCCTTCAACTAACCATCACACTAATGTGGACCATTTTCAAATGCTCATTGATCATCTACAGGAATGTTTTAATATCTAAACAAAATTGTAAATACTGTCGAGTGTTCAAGCAGAAATATAATCAAGCATCATTTGGAATTCAATTAAAGGTGCGTACATTTTTGTCTATTTTTTAAATTTAAATTTGTTTGTATTTTGCATTTGTAGATTGACACAATCGTGTCGAATCATAGTTTGCTCAACCAAATCTCGTTTACACTGTCCAACAACTATCGAATCAATTCACTAATGTTTGAAATGGTTTGTGATTGTCCATGACTATTTCCTAATATATTTAATGATTGATTTTATCTATTTTTAGGTATTTTCCTACATTGGCTTTCTTTTTATGTTACTATTTCGTAAACACTTTTGAACGACATTTGTCAATTAAAATGCACTTTTGTGTACATACCACTTATGTGATCGTAATCTTTGAGTATTGCTTTGAAATAGAACAAAACAAATTGATTTTAAACTTTGTGTGTCTATGATGTGTCTTTGCACTCGGATAAGGAGTACAATTGGCATGCATGTTCCGTGAGAACCAATCTGGAGAGTTGCAAAGTCACATTTGGGTGACAAAGTTCAACAGGCAACGTTGTGCCAACGATATGAACCAATGTCCTGCTAATTTGGTATATAAGCCTGAGAGGAGATGTAGAAAGTCATCATTGAATTGACATTTGTAAACTAATAGTTTCACAAACCCCCCAATCAAAAAACCTCAAAATGAAGTTTGTTCTTGCCGTCGCTCTTCTTTGCATTGGTGCAGTTGCTGGTAAGTCTTCCATTTAAATGGAATATTTTTTGATAATTAATGTTGTGACATTTTCACAGCCCAAACCGCTGCCCCAGCCGCCCAAGAGAACCCAGGCCGAGTTTTGGCTGAAACTTTGGAAAAGCGAGCTGATGCTCTCCTGCAACGAGTCCGAGCATTGATCACCGAACATCGAGTCCACAACGGTCATTTGATTGAAGGTTTGGAACGTCAAGCTGTCTTGATTGAGGCTTTGCACTTGGACCTGAAGACTCAATTGGCTCAAAAGGACTTTGTCCACCACATTCACCACGTTCACGTCATCGAAGAGGACTTGCTCCATTTGGAGAACCGAGTCTCTGAGGAGATCGCCATCATCCTTCACTTTGCCAACGGAACCAACCCAATCCCAACTGAACAAGGCCCACAATTGATTGCCCGAGGCCAACAATTGGTCAAGGATGCCCAAGCCGCCGTTGCCAAGAAGCCACAAGGCCAAGAGGTCCGAGAAATCAACTCTTCCATCATCGTTGTTGAGGCTTTGATCAAGGCCCTCCAAGCCAAGCCAGCCCCAACCGCCGCTGAGCTCACCAAGGACCAACAAGAGCTTGCCCGACAGGAGCAATCTCTCCGACAGTTGATCGAGAAGCTCAATGCTCGAAAGAACTAAAAAAATTACATAATTGTTGTACTCTGTATTGTGAATCATGCAATTATGATTTATAATAAAAAATAATAATCAAACAAAATAAGTTTTATATTTAGAAATTATGATAAATTATGAGATTATTAATTATAAAATTATGAGATCATTTACACAGTGAAATGAAATGATAGAAAAAGAAAATAATTGAATGTTGAACACAACGAAATAGTAGTAATAAATTAGAGTAGAGGCAGTTCACCATTTGAGCATGAACGACGCATCTCCAGACTGAAGATCATCTCGATGTTTGTCATTGTCCTGCTGCATCGCCACCATCACCTTCTCGATCGAATCTTCAATGGGGTCACGTGACTCTCCGAGAGATGGATCACTATCCGCATCACTGTCCGCTTGATGATCAGCAGAGTCAGCAGCAACCAAATCGGCACCATCTCCACCAGTTCCAATGACGACAACCTTGTCCTTTGCTCGATCGTCTTCATTAATCTCCTTTTGGGCTCGTTTCACTTCGAGTGCTTCAACGGCAGCCAAGTTGTACGACTCACCACGATGATGACGATAGTAAAAGAAACTGATGGTCAACATGCCGGTAAAAATAAGGACAAAACAAAAGAAAGTGGATAGACTAAAGGTACTCCAAAAGCGGCTTCGTCTGTGCGCCTTGTTTGAAGGAATGTAGTTACGAATGGGCACCGAATCGTTCAGGTAGAGATGATCGTTGGCCAGGTCAAAGAGGCCAGACATCGGCTTCCATAGAGTAGTATTGCACTAAAAACAAAAGTAGTCTTAGTAAAAGAAGATAGTGGACAAGAAATACAAAAGTAAATACCTCGGTGAAATTAAAGTAGTGGAATTGTGGTAACCAGGGGACCAAACAGAATCGATTGCAGCGAATGAGCACCACCCACAACTGGTCCGAGTTGAGTTGTATCACAAAGGAGGCAGTGAGATTTGGGGGAATATCCCCGTTTTTCATCGAATCGCATCGAACCAGATTAGTAGGCTCGGGAAAGTTCAAATGGCTTTTAATTGTAACTTTGCCACACAAAAGCTAGATCAATCAAAATATATATGATTAGTGATTGGTGAAGCATTACTCGACACAAAACTTACCTTTCCGGTAATGCTCATAAAAAGGTATTCACGTTGGTGGATGTATGCACGAAAGGTGATAAGGTTGAGAATCAGTTTGTGATTTTTGGTGTGTTCCTCATCGATCGAGACAGACCTCACGAACTCGCCATTCTCGCCATTCCATGCATGGTACTGGCTGCCCAGATGGATACTGTTGGATTTCTTCTTTGAGGCCGAAGGGAACAACAGGGTAAGCTCAAAGTCTTCGTAGTCAGTGAGTGAAACAATCGACCATTGAATGTCGTCCGTGTCGACGATGGTAAAATTCAAATTCTTCAGAACGGACGAGGTATTTCGTTCTCCAGTCTGATCGATTCGGCCAGCTACACGGCGATCAGAAATGTTCAGCATAATCGGATTCTTCTCCACAGAATCGAACCGAGTGACATTGGTCATCAGTTGGTACAGCTCCAGTTCGTAGTAACGATCTCCACTGAACAGACGGACAGTACCATTCTTGAGGTTGTCGGCCGCGTAGATGTTCGGCAAGGAGTTATTAGAGGTAGAAGAACAAATCTGGATAAACAAATAAATAAAGAATTAGGGATTTTAATAATAAAACAAAAAATAGCAAACCTCGGCAGTGTCCACCGACGAAAGCAGACACAAACTGTGAATCCAAACGAATAACCAAATATTCATTTTGGCATAAATGATGGGACAGTTTTCGGAGTATAAGTGACAGTAGAGAAAAAGACGATCGAGAGAAGTAGAAACACAAAAGACAGTCACAGGCACAGGCTCACAGCAAAGAAGCTAAATCGAAATTCACTCTGCGGCAGTGACAAGTTCGAAAAGGCAACGAAGACGACGACGGTGGTGGTGGTGAGCGGAGGCTGAGGCGTAGAGAACAGTCTTGCTCAAAAGTATTGTCATAGAAGACGTGCACAAACCATCGGTAAAGATGAGATAAAGTTGTCTCAGAAAGAATATTCAAAGATTCATAAATAAATTAGATACACATACGAGCCAAGCAACAGCACTGAACAAGACACTACAAAAGCATGTAAACAAAAGTGAGGTCACGTTGTCTATGAACGGTGCTGGTGTGATGATTCTTTTGTTTTTGATTTTGGCTGGTCATTTTCGCGCTTTTATGGGCTACCTATACCTTATTTATTTGTACTCAATTTTCTCTGTTCCTGAAACCTGTGATATTAACAGACACACAATATGGGACAATCGATCTTTATAACTTCAGTTTTATAACATTTGACAAGATTTGCAGCGCTAGGCAAGTGCCGTCCAGTCCAACAAGTGATTATCTAGGGAAGAGGTTTTGATTCAGATATTTTCTACTCATTTCTATGCATCACGATGTCATTACGGTTGGGGAGAAAAGGGGTTATAGCCTATATTGCTGGTCCCGTGAATAAAGAATGGCTCCTTTCAGACCATTTATGACCTCGTGTACGATAGTTTGTCACAAATAATTTGCATAAATCCCTTATCACAACAATCCAACCGAAATGATGTCAATGTCACCTTAAAGTGTTTTGTTTTTTGGTATCATTTCGAGTGTATGCTCGTAGTATAATTGCATGTATGTTTTGGTTTGATAACAATAAAGTGCATCGATTATAAAATCAATCACACATTAACCTAATTTGCATTTTTGTTTTAAGTTTTTTAAATTGACTACTTTAAGGAATCATAGATGATCATATTTATCTAAATATTTTTAAACACAGCGCAAAATGAATACAGAAAAATGTTCAAACATTTCGAAAACAAAATTAAGACGAGATTATTTGCTGTACACGATATTGATTTATTCGACCAATTTCGCCTATGTAAGTTTGGTGCAATTGTTCATTTATGTACTTTAATCAAATTTAAATTTAGGGCATCAGTGGTTCGTTGATTGGATCGGTTGTTGTCGATCTCAGTTTCATTTACCAAACTTCGCTCAACACAATGTCCTATGTGCAGTGTTTTGCTTGTTTGGGCTATTTGATCGGTTCACTAGGTTTGTACTTATTTATTTAGAAGAATCATTTTAATTTAATTTGTTTTTACAAATAGCTAGTTTCACAATCTTCCGTTGGGTGGATCGTCAATTGGCATTGATTTATTTCATGTTTCAATGGACAATCGCTCTGACCCTAATTCCGTTTTATGGTCACTTGTGGTTGGCTTTTCTGATGGCCACTATGATGACTCTTGGAACTGGGGCTTGGGACAGTTCTACCAGTATTTGGGTTGTGGAAATGTGGCCTGTGGGAAATGCGGCTCTACTGCAGGGCCTTCAGTTCATGTATGGACTGGGGACGATTGTAGCGCCTCTTCTCGTGTCACCATTCGTTTATGGAACCAAAAATGTGACATCGTCAAATGACACAATCAGCCCAGAAGACAGAGTGCACTCGCTGACAATTCCATTTGGGATCAATGCTTCATTTCAAGCTATTTGTAAGTTGTAAAAATATTATTTGATCACAAAAACATTAATCAATCAACTTCAAGTCCCATTTCTGTTCCTCATAATGTTTGTCTCATGTCGTTATGAGAAAAGTTCATCTAAAGTTGCAAAACATTCTTATGAAAAGAACGAATTCACATTTGTGCGCAATCGAAAGGCAAAGCTCACTTTACTCGCCTTCTGTGCTGCCACCTATGTCGCGGCAGAATTTGGCTACATTTCTTTCTGCTCCGCCATGTACCAGTACTTGGAGATTCACCTTGAAGCGGACACAGCTGCGCACGTCCAATCGATAATGGCCACCACATTTACCTTTGGTCGATTGCTCACTGCCTTCATATCACTCAAGTTGAGACCTGATTTGATACTGGCCTATCACTACGCCATCTTGTTGCTATCAATTGGGCTGCTCTACTTTGGTAGATTTGAGTTGCGTTTGATTTACGTTGCTAATGCGGTTTTGGGTATGTTCTTAAGTGAAAAATATTGGTAAAGTTAAATTCAAATGCATGTTTTAGGTTATGGATTCTCGGCAATTTGGCCTGGACTGTTTGCCTTTACCCAACACTATCTTCGACTAACAGATCAAACCTGTTCGGTCTTTGCCTTTCTGTCCGGTGCCACAAGTCTGCTTGTGCCCTTTGTTTTGGGCCAAACATTCATAACTTATCCGGTCATATTGATTCTGATAATAGCATTCTTTGTGTCCATCAGTTTTGTCTTGTTCATTGCGGTACGAATATGGATTTATATCGATTCACGAACACAGAGTATTAATTTACAAGTAAAAACTGTCATTGATGGACAGAAAAGTTTTAATACAAATAATTAAATTTCCTTGAATTGTTGATCGGAAGTTGGTTAATTTTAAAAATTCTAGCAAAGTAAATCAACTTAATAAAACACAAACTTTCCTAATGCCAAAATTGAGTGCTGTCAAATAAAATTAATTGATTTGTTCTTCAAAATTGTGAACACATTTATTATTTACGACTTTTTCAACAAAAAGTTTCGCCATCGCTGAGACACATGCCGTTCGAGTTTCTAATGTTTCGAAATAAATATTGAATTTAGAAATAATAATTAAAAATGATATTAATTTAATTTAAAGGTTGAGTGACAAACAAGTCGACTAAAGTGCGTTTTTGAACAATTTTTGCCCGATAAAAAAGCAAGTAATCAAGTAAAATTTTAAGACTGTTCAAATTCTTAAAATTCAGAAGCTGAACAAAATGAATTACATTAAATTGTATTGTTCAAAGTTTCAATCGAGCGCTTTCTATCAAGTGTTGAATCCAGTTAAGAAGAATTTGGATTTTCTCGACATTTACTACAAAACTTTAATCGAAATTCATCGATCTGAGCCACCAAATCAGTCGAAAATTATTCAAATCAAACTGATTTACTTCATTTGTCTACTCAAATGTATTATGCTGTTTGTTTTCTATGTGCTCGGCATGTGGAATGTCAAATTGAGTTTGGCTCTGTTTGATTACACCGATTTGAGCGGTTTGCCAATCGAATACAAACTGTGCTGTTGTGCAGTCGAATACATGACTTATTACTCTCTGGTTGTCATGTACTTTGAGCCAAACTGTCTGGCCTCATTCGAAATTGTCCATCGAATTGTGTTTCACAGTGATGTCAGCTATTTTGTTCACAAGTCAAAGAACAATGTTCCTATTCACGAATCGGTGAGGAAGTTGATGAATTTCTATTTGAAGTTTTTTCAAGGTTTCATGTTCATGGCTGGTAATTATGATTTTAATAATATGATGATTCTAATGTTAAAAATATTTAAGGTTCGTCAATACTTTACTTTGAATTTGTGTTTGTGGTCGAGTTCTTTCAAAACTGGAAATATTATTTTAGCAGTTATTTGATTTATCCGTTAATTGGTCAAATGAATCTTCTGTTGGACTATTTGACCTGTTTGGCCTTTGCTCACGTCTGTCTGGTGTCTTCGATCCACTACACAGCAATCACATTTGTGTCATTCACTCGAATGAATCAGATCAATGGTCTATTGTTTCTGAAGAACAAAGTGTTCAGCATTTTTCTACTGTTTCTCTTCAAGTCTTATCACACGAGAACACTTTTAGACATATTCACCATCAATCGAGCATACTCAAAGGTGAGCCTACTGATGATGGTACTTCAAAGTCCGGTCAATGCCTTCCTGTGCATGTCGCTGATACTGGGAAAAGTGCCACTGACCGTGTTGCTATTTGTTATAACAATTTTCCTCGGTCAAATTGTGTCCATCTTTGGCTTTCATTTGGTGAGCGCCAAATACATTTCCAAGATATATTGGCACACCAAACGGCTGATCAGTATACTGCTGAATCGACGATTCAAATCATGGCCAACTCAATTCAGACTGCACGATTATGTTCAGGCGTTCAACACAAAGAAGCACTATGGAATGTCATATGGAAAGCTTGGCACTGTTTCTATGAGCACTTTTGGAAAGGTATTTATAAATTAATAATTAATTCATTATCAAATTAAATTTTAAATTTCAGAATATAATTCTCTACGCTCGTTTAATAATTTTCTGCTATAAGTTGATGACTGGATTAAAACAGTGAAAGTATTCGGTTATCGGGTTTGTCACAAAGTTACTCAACATTCATTAATACTTTAGATAATTAATTCTAATTATAAACATAAATGTCTAAAGACAATTTGTCTAATGATAATATATTTGTGTTATCAACTAAATAAATACATTTGGGTAATTTCCCAATTGTTTTATTGATATGATTCAAGTGGAGCTTTGTTGGTTATTTAAAGTGGAACAGTTGTAAAGTCTAAAGTTTAGTTTAAACCCATGTTGTATCTTGAAAGTTTAAAATGCATTTGAAAATTTTGTTACTTTTCGTAACAATTTTGATTCCGGTTTTGGTTGCTTCAGGTATTTGGTTTCTGATTTTAGGTTGTTTCATTTATATTTTGTTTATTAATTTCTCAACATCCAGCTGCAAGCAAATGTAACCCCCGTGACTATAACCTGGGCTCAGTGGTCTGTGTTTGTTCGGATAAGCTCAAATGTGAAGGCGATTTTGTGCATCTGAAGATCAATGCCAACAAGAATGCTGTCACATCATATCGAACCACTAAAAGTGGTGATCGATTTGAACATCATGAATATAGTTTTGAGCTCACCAAACTCAGTGACAGTAATGAAACTGTGGTGAGGGTTGAGATTGATTCGACGAAGAAATTCCAGAAAATTATTGGTTTTGGTGGGGCTGTCACTGACTCGACTGGTTACAATATTGTCAAGTTGCCAAAAGACTTACAGAATCGTTTGGTCAGAGACTATTTTGCTCCTGAGGGCATTGAATATCGAATGGCTCGTATACCGATTGGTGGTACTGATTTCTCTAATCGAGATTATTCGCTCGATGATCATTCAAATGATGACAATTTGGAAAAGTTTGAACTTCAAGCTGAAGATTTTGCGTATAAGGTGAGCTTTTCTTGAATCTTTTTAATATCATCATTGTAATAACTTTTTTTTAAAGATCCCGTTTCTTCGAATGGCTCAAGAGTCGACCAATAACTCGATATCATACTTTGGCAGTGCTTGGTCATCGCCCGCCTGGATGAAAACCAACAATCAACTCAATCATGGTGGCTTTCTGCTTGGCGAACCAGGCGGAAAATACTACAAACTGTACGCCAAGTATTTGGTTAAATTCATTGAGGAATACCAAAAACAGGGCGTCAATGTGTGGGGCTTGACGGTGGTGAATGAGCCACAGTTTGGTTGGGATCCAAATTATCTCAACAATGCACTTGGATTTACTAATGAGACTCAACGAGATTTTGTCAAACTTGACCTAGGACCAGAGTTGGAGCGTGCGGGACTTAAAGATAAGAAAATTATGATCTTTGATGATAATGTGCCCAAGTTGACCGACTTTGTCAGCACAATACTGAGTGATCAGGATGCGAGCAAATATGTAGCTGGAGTTGCTTTCCACTGGTACGATAATAAAGTGAGTCCGAGGGGTGAGATTTTGGATGGAGTGAAACAGAAGTTTCCAGAAAAGTTTTTGCTTTCCACTGAAGCTTGCCAAACTGGTGGCGATGGAACGAATTATGTTCTATTGGGAAGTTGGAAAACTTTTGACGATTACGCCCACGATGTAATGCAGGATTTGAATCACCACACCAGTGGCTGGATTGACTGGAACATGGTGCTCGACACTCGAGGTGGTCCAAGTTGGGTCAACAACCTGGTGGATGCTCCAATCATTGTGAATGCATCAGCAGGAGAGTACTACAAACAGCCTATATTTTATGCACTGGGACATTTCTCAAAATTCCTTCTACCTGGCTCCGTACGAATCCATCATGAGGTGAAGAATGCAAGCGATGATAATGTTGAGATCACAGTTTTCGAACGACCAGACATGTTCAAGGTGTTGACTGTTCTGAACAAACGAACCATTCCAATTCATCTGCAGTTGCATGATCCTGCAAATGGTTTTGTGAATGTTGAGGTTAAAGAACACTCATTGGAAAGCTTGATTTGGCATTAGAATTATACCTTGTTTACTAATTTACTAATTTAAAATTAAAAGCCGTCACATTATCTATTCGATGGTTCATATTTCCCGGCAACTATTTTTAGCTTATGTCAATAATGAATTATTAAAAGTATTAAAGTGAGACACTATTAACCTTTCGGTTGGTCTGCTTGTGCTTGCACTCCACCCACCATGGTGGATGCAACTTGTTAGTGCTTGATTGGCCATTGAGATTTCTTTCATATTCGATCAGTTGGCGAATGAATGCATGTTCACAACATTTGTCGAATGGGCTTGCTTGTGAACAAATGCATTTTAGTGGTCGTTTGTAGTCGTTTCTTTGGTTTTGGTGGGTTGCCTGTTGTATGTTCCATTTTCGCAACATTTCGCTGCATCCTAGTGTTTCATTAATCGTGCAATTGCGATACTTTTAGTGCCACTTACTTTGGTTCGCCAAGCTAAGAAGAAAGAAACGAGTCTGCAAACAAGCAAATTGCACACAACACTAATAACTTGTCAGCAAAAGTCAACACTCATTCATTGGCATTTTATTTCATGAATAGCGGTCATGGCGTCAATCAGTGCAGTTGAATTGGCTGTTTGTGTACATTCCTACAGTGTAGGACCTAGACAGCATTCTCACGAACCAATTTGGTCGCCATCACTTTGCTCTGTCAAAAAACATTATTTGCATAAAAGCGTTTAATAGTACAAAGACAACATAAAAGGTTGCAAAAATGCAATGCGATTAATGGAATCGCTTAATTTAGTGGTGGAAAGATGCATTGAGTTGCTCCACGTGGAAAGTGTCTCATTGTAGGTTGCGTTTGTACGCATTGAGACCAATGATGGTGAGGATCGATAGGAGATGGATGCCCCAGTACGAAGTGATGCCATCGGCATTGGCCACAATTGCGTTCCACAGATCCTCGAGAGCTTGACAGTTGAATGGAATGGCAGGCAGAGGAATAGTATAGCCATCTTCATTGCCACCACCAGAGCCAGAGGATTTGGCAGCTATTGAGCCAGAAGATGCCGACGAAGCCGAAGTGCTAGCAGAAGGAGTGGGCAAGGCTGCAGGGACACTTGCAGATGCTGACTTTGATTTGTCCTCTTTAGTAGACGAGGAGACACTCTTCGAAGTGCTTGGAGGCTTCTTGCTTGTACCGGTCACTGAAAGAGTTGGACGTGGTGCGGCCGCACCTTTGTTGGCACAGTTGGCTCCAGTTTTCTGTCCCAAGTTACTCGGAGCCTTGTACAGCAGCGAAGTGGTCGATGAATCGTCATTAGCTGCAGCATTGAGACTGCTGCCAGTGCCACCAGTGACGCTGCTATTTCGGTCACCACTCCATTTAGCTTTTGACTGCTCTTTCTTGGGTTCGGCTTTGGTAGGGACAGGAGCTGGAGCACCACCACCGGGAGTTGGCAAAGCTGGCCCTGGTTTGGCATGGTCACTTGGTGGAGGCAAAGATGATGGTTTCTTTGGCTGCTCAGCTGAAGAAGGCGGTGGCAGTGAAGCTGGTCCTTTTGGCTGACCAGCAGTAGAAGATGGCGGGGGCAGTGATGTCGGACCTTTTGGAGAGCCACCTTCAGTTGGCAATGGAGCACCAATCTTTGTTATGTCGCCTGGAGGGGGCAGAGACATGGCACCTTTCGATTGGGACGGTGGCGGCAGTGAAGTTGGACCTTTTGGAGATGGAGCAGGCTGCGATGCTGCTGAAGGAAGCGATGGACCTGAAGGCTTGGGAAGAGGAGCTGGCGGTTGGGCAGCAGTTGGCTCGGCAGTTGGCTTGGTGGCAGTTGGTGGTGGCAGAGAGGCACTCATACGAGCTGAAGTCTTTCCAGGAACCGACGGAGGAAACATGTCGTTGGATGCACCAGCAGAAGTCGGCTCTTTGGGCGCACTGTGCACGGCCATTAGAACGGGCGCTTTCGAGTCATTGCTCTTCTCGGCAGTCAATGACTTGCTTTTTCCATCTTTGGGAGCAGAAGGAAGGGCCACCGACTTTGGACCTGGCCCTGGCAGCGCACCACCACCTTGGGAGGGAGGCAATGAAGTGGGTCGGGAGGACTTGCCAGTAGGAAGGACAGACTTTGGCGCAGGAGGATCAGCGCCACCAGTTCCCTTTGCGGAGGTCGATTTCGACTTTTCAGGTGGATCCATCAGGAGAACTTTGTCGAGAGATTGACTGGCACAAGGAGAGCGAGAGAGAGAGAGAGAAGTCAAGAGAACAAAAAGCAGGAAGCACAAATGACCACAGGCTGACTGAGCTAACTCTTTATATAGTGACAATGGAACGTGCTAAATCACGATTTAGTCTACATCATTGAAATGAGCACATACGAATGTAATCGAATGTTCGAGATCAATCTGAAATGACACGTTCATATCTATTAATCGTTGATTTATGTTCGAATTGCAAATGTCACCATTAAGTCAGACAGATCATCAATGCATTCAATGCAACGGAGCGAGGAAGTGTTCTCTTTTGTTCGAAGTGCAATGTATGACCGAATTTGAGACATGGTCGAACATAATTCACAGTGGAGTTATTGCTAATATGTGACATATTATATGTCCTTTAATCATTCAAATGAATCAAATGCATACACAACTTGTGTCAATCAATTAGTGTAGTGACAAATAGATTTATTGTTTAAATATGACAGAATGGCACAATGTGCTCGTTGACTCTCAAATTGTGAGTCACTCAATCAATAAACTTCTTGAGGTACTTGCTTTTGAGAATATCTCCCACCGAAATGCGCTTGCTCTCGTTGGGATTGAGCATGTCCTCCAACAGCCGAGAAGCGGTCTTGTCCAGTTCCTTGACGTAATTGACTTGATTGAGTAGTGGGACAAATTGTGACCATCTTTGGCTTTCACTACGGCACCACCAAATACATTCACAAAGTTCACCATCATACCAAACAATTGACTCATCTGTACATTCATGCTCAAATGAACTGTTCGAAAGTGCGCAAAATTAGAATTGCAAACTATATTCACAAATTCAACACTACAAATTGTTATGGAATCATCTTTGGAAGTGTCGCGCTGATATCGATGACTTCTTTTAGTAAGGTAAAGAATATATTTGAATGTTAAACACTTCAAAATTAATAATTATTTTATTTTTAGAGTTTAATCGTGTATTGTCGTTTCATCATATTTAGTTACAAATTGTTAACTTTGGACAAATAAATTTTACTTTGAAGATTAGACAAATGATGAAATGACGAATGCTGGGAAATTCTAGTCGATTCTCTTGCGATAATAGGCGTTTCGTTTTACAAGCATGATGAGCATTGTGCTGATGACATAGATTGCCTAAATTTAATAATTTGTTAAATTGATGATCATTTGTAAACAAAACAGCAACAAATTACCATGTTAAATGCAGTAGAATCGAGACGATATCCATTGACCAAACGAAAGCAGCAACGTTTCAAGTTGGGATTTGTTGAAATAGATTCGATCTAGCAACAAAATAATTAATAAATTGCAAAATAAAATAATATTATCAAAGCTTACATTAGCCAACATTCGATTAGGCATTTTGTGATAATGAAATTGAAAGGCCATACAAGCCTTTACATTCAATGAATGACATTTACCACTGTTTCGGTCCACCAGTGTGCACACAAGAATGATCAGAAACATCATAAAGGCAAACTCAATTGGAAACACCACAAAATAGAGCAGCGCCTCAAAGGAGGCCTTCTCAAAGAAAAACATATTCGAGTAGATTGAATTGCAAATGATGATGACCGCAAAGAGGAATTGTAAACTCAAATGAGCTGCCCAGAATCGATTGTAAGCACGAATTTCGGCACATTGGTACGCGAGTTCGCTGTTTACAGTACGAAATTGGTGCCACAGCTTGAAATAGCTTGTATTCTTTCGCTTGCAAGCATCGTTCAGTGTTTCGACAATATCTTTCAATTTGCCAAGCAGTAACTTTTGTTTTGTCAAAACGTACTGAACGATCAAGAAAAAGTGAAAATACGCAAAGAACATTGCTGAAATTAAAATAGATTATTGAAATGTTAATTTACAAAAGATCAATTAACTAACCAGACAAATTGTACCAAATCAGTAGGTGTAGCATCACAAAGAAGTGAAACCAATCTCTCCAGCCGTCATTCCAAGGACGTCGGAAAAAGTGAAAATTAAAATAAGCAGAAGCAACCATAAAGGTGGCAAAGTAGACATATTTCTGCAAATGTCGATTCAGATTACGAATTGTAATCATTCGATTCGCATTGCGTTTAGGCCACACTTTTCGATCGACCATCAATCTCTTCTGTCCGGCATTATCATTGAGCAGAAACATGCAGTATCGCTTGCTGATCCACTCATTAGTGCAATAGCAGTAGTATTGCACCAATAAACACACAACAGCCACATTGAGAATAAGATCGCTTTGGGGCCAGAACATTTGTGGAAATATCTTGTGACCAAGCAGTTCAGGCATTGGTTCCACGGCATAGTTGAAGTCATGCTTCGCAAGTATGCAGAGTGAATCAGCCACATAGATCAAATAAAACACAAATGGAGCAATGAAGTATTTCGAATACTCAGAAAGGGGATGCGACCTTTCGAAAGCAATCAGTTTGTCCATGCTCTTAAAGGTGATTTCCTTCGGTGCATTTATGATTGTATCAAAGGGATAAACACAAGCCTTTAAATGAGACATTAAAAGCCATTTCAAATAAATCAACGATTTGACAATAATTGAAAGAACATTAGCTAATATTTTCAGGATCATTTTGTAGGCTTCAAATACTTTTAAAAAAATTAAGGCAAAAAATATTTTACCAAAATTAGATTTGTATTATGAAACCTAAAAATTCACGTTTACTCAAGTTGGATAGTAAATTATTAAAAAAATGTACTTATTACTTGTTATGACATAGCAAATAAATTTAAATCGTAATGTAATTATTTTTACCCACACACTTTCTTCAAAGTAATTAATTCGAGAAATAAAAGACTAGAAATTCTAAATTCAAATGAATTCAAACTTCACAAACAAGACAATTAATTTCAGTTGCTACACTTTGAGAATATCAAAACATATATCAAAGCGCATGCAAATGGTAACTTCCTCTTGTCAACCTTGTTTTCTATAAACAAAATTAATGTTTGAAAAATTCACTTTGTCAAATCTGAATTTTTTGTTGTTTTCGTTGAATATAATTTTGTTTCAAGGTAGAAAATTGATTAATAATGTGGTTTTAGTAATAAATATTTTATTTTTAGAAATTAATAAATTAATATTTTGTTTTAAAATAAATCAACTTTTCAAGAGGAACAGCATTCAACATATTTAACATATTCAACATTCTCATAATAAGGCGTATTATCCAGAATTCGAGGAACATTTGGAAAGATGGTCAACAAACTGCGTTCGAGCCAATCAACGACGCGTCGATCTACATTGAAGTTGCTGACATTGAGTAACTCCACTTTGAGGTGAACAATGTTTCTAATCACTGGGATGCTCGCTAGATGCCTAAGAGTTAGGACTAAATGGAGAGAATATGTACAAATTAGTTTCGAATATTTAGTGAATTCACACAACAAAAGTGTTCACATACTTTTGAGTATAAAAGAGAGATCTATCAGTTTAGTTAATTTGTTCAACAGAGCAATATGAGTGTCTTTCGTCGATCATCAATGTTCGGGTGTAATCACTAAGATTTAAATGCAATTTACAAATTAAACCAAAATGCGTGCAGATTTAGTCCACAACGTTTGAAAGTGGAAACTCTGATGAAGAACCATCCGATCGAAAAGGACTCGAGTTGACTGGCCAATTGAGGTTCTTGTATCTTGGGTTAAATATAGAATTCTAATAAGGTTGGCAATGGCTACACCAGTTACAAAGCCTTAGCGGAGGACAGACCGGTTCCCAAACACATAATATTAATATTAATTTATATTTTACTTTTAAAAATTAAAATTCGAGTTAAAGACTTCAAAATCAATTAAAATAGCAATTAAATTAAAATAAATTAATATTTTAAATTCACAATAGTCACGACTGCAGTCTTCGTCGTTGAATGATCGTCATCTTATTCTTTAACAACTTTAGAATTTTTCGGATTGCGATTGTTATAATTCGTGCCTCACCTCTCACCTCGTTTGTCAATTCTGTTGAGTCATTTCTTATTTTCTCATTCATTATAATTTAAATTTAAAAAATGCTTCATTTTTTAATTTCAGCCTTTTTGATATTTTTCAAAAAGTCAATAAAATTTATTCAAAAACCTAAATCTGTATTCCGCTCTCACTACAAAGCGTTATTCCTTCCCAGTGATCTGGTGCGTCAACTGAAAGTCGATGGATCTTCCGAGTGTCCATCAGAAGAGTCACAAAAGCGACATTTAAAGTTTGAACTAATCATTCTACTGTGCACTCCGTTGATTGGAATATTTGGTCTTCATTGGGATTCTACCAGGGACGGTAAGCAAAATGTTACATCACTGCACACGAGTCCCTACATCTTTGTGCATCAAATGTTTGTACCAGCGTTTCGGCCTATCTCGGATCCTATTATGGCCATATTAGTGGCCTACGCTATTCTGGTTTCGTTGTTTGCCTATTTGAATTGTCAAATTGAAGATCGTTTTCGGATGTATCATAAGACAAACTCAAAAAGGTTGACCATTGATGGTAAAAGTAAGCACTATATATTTGTGAATGCACAATTATGCACATTTGTATTTTTGTATTTAGAGATAAGCCTTCAAGACTCGCAAAGTATAATGCGCTTTCACCATAAAGCCAAATATATACAAATGCTGGTCATGAAGTCAATTTACTCGGCAATTATGGTGGTCGCTTATTCAACAGTCTGGTTTAATAATGCTTATCATGTTTCGGTTCTTTACTTGTTTTATTGGTTTTTCATTTTCTCGTTCTTCTTTTATTATCTCACTTATGGTGAGTAATAATCAAGAAAATTCTTAATTCAATAAAGCATATATGTTTCTTACAGAAATGTTCACCAAAGTTATCTTTGTTTTCATGACCTCCGAATACATTTGTATACGACAAAAGTCTGTGCTGCTAGCAATGACAGTTTTAAACAAACAATTTGCTGGAGCTCATGCACGAAAATTGTCCATAACTGGACACTTCTGGCGCATCTGGCTAAAATACATAAATCAAAACACCAAACTAACACAAATCTGTGCTCACCTTCAGGCGTACGACAACTTCTGGCTACCCTACATGACTTTAACATTCATCAACTACACCATTTATCAGAGTTCGGTCACATACATTGTGTTGTACTTGGAAGCTATTCCGACTGTATTGAAGGCATTCTTTGCTTATTTTGTGCTGAGTGTTGCACTGGTGCATTACAGCTTGATTCGACAATGTTCTAAGGTGGTCAAGTGTAATCGAGCTATACTGAGAGAGAATCAAAAGTTTGCTTTCATACTTCAACAATATAAAAATGTTCCAAATTCTCAAATTAGTAATCGACATTTGATCAAGGTTATATTTCCGTCCAGCTGCATGCATACTATCACAACTAATCAATCTTATATTTACATTTCATAGGCCGAATCGAATGTAGCACCTCGTCTTCTGCATCGTTATGCATTTCATCTGTATGGCAACTATCGTGTTACTTCTAAATCACTTTATCTGGTAAGTTTGCCCATTGTTGCATATTGCATATTTTAATTATTTTTCAATTTAAAAATAATTTTTTTAGACAATGTCTTACGTTAGCACTATGTTCATTTGGTTTATAAAATATCAGAAAAATTGGTAAAACATTTTGTCGTTGTGTTTTTCGACTCGGGTCGGACGCTGATAATTTATTGTATTCAAATTCAAAACATGCTATTCCATTAATATTTCTGACACACTAATTGGGAGACATGACGAATCACTCCAATTGGGGGTATCCTCCAAAATTGCCATTACATTCTCCGTACTCGTACATTACTCGTGTATTAGTCAATTGGTGAATTCAATGGTTGGCTGAGGATTCAAAGATTAATAATATTTAAAAATTAAAAAATGAATATTATTTCTTGTCAAAATTAATTAATCAATAATAAAAGTAATTTTATTTTCGAAATACTATTTATTTGAATATTATCCCTAATTACGATCAATATTAAAATTAATTTAATTAATTTCCAAATAATGCCTTCTAAATTAAAATTATATTAATTATAAATTGTCACGACTTCAATCTTCATCACAAACATCGTTATCATTTTAGAGTTTAAAATTTAGATTTCACCTTTAGACTTCATGCTTACTTGATGACTTCCCTCGTTTTGTGATTTTGTCCGATTGTATATTTTCGACACTGTAGCGCAAACAAAAATGTTGCAACCTTTAGTTTTAACCTGTTTGACTATATTCAAAAAGTTATTGAAATTTTTTCAAAAACCTAAATCTGTATTTCGCTCTCACTACAAAGCGTTATTCTTTCCCAATGATCTGGTGCATCAACTGAAAGTCGATGGATCTTCCGAGTGTCTATCAGAAGAGTCACAGAAGCGACATTTAAAGTTTGAACTAATCATTCTACTGTGCACTCCGTTGTTTGGAATATTTGGCCTTCACTGGGATTCGACCAGTGATGGCAAACAAAATCAATTGAATGTTACAGCACTGCGAACGAGTCCCTACATCTTTGTTCATCAAGCATCTGTGCAGATGATTTGGCAAGTCTCGGATCCTGTCATGACCATACTTGTGACATACACCACTCTGGTTTCGTTCTGTTCTTATTTGAATGATCCAGTTGAGGATCGTTTTCGGATGCATCTTAAAGCAAACTTAAAAAGGTTGACCATTGGTGGCAAAAGTAAGCCGTACGCACGATATTTGTTAATGCACAATTATGTTCATTTGTGTATTTACAGAGCTAAGTCTTCAAGACTCACAAAACATATTGCGCTTTCATCATATAGGCAAATATGTACAATTGTTGGCAATTAAGTCACTTTACCCGACATTTATGATCTTCGCCTATGCAAACGTATGGATTAATCAGGTTTACAGTATTTCGGTTATGTCGCTGCTTTATTGGTGTTTCATATTTCCATTCTTTTTTTATTATCTCGCATATGGTGAGTAGAATGATTGGGAATGATTGGGAATCAAAGATTTACTTGATTCAATAAAACAAACTATATGTTAGGGTTTCAAAGGGAAGCTATAAGGGGTCACGCAAATGTACGTACTCAACACTGTGCTGTGAAGCGCGTACGTACATTTGCGTGACAGATCCCTTATAGCTTCGTTTTGAAACCAACTATATGTTTCTTATAGAAATGTTCATCAAAGTCATCTTTGTTTTCATGAGCTCTGAATACATTTGCATACGACAAAAGTTTGTACATCGAGCAATGATAACCTTAAACAAACAAATTTTAACACCTCGAAAATTGACCTCAAATGGGCACTATTTGCGCATCTGGTCCCAATACCTGAAGCAAAACATAAAACTAGCACAAATCTGTGCTCACCTTCAGGCGTACGACAACTACTGGCTGCCCTACTTGACTTTAACATTCATGAACTACACCACTTACCAGAGTTCGGTTACATACATTGTGTTGTACTTGAAAGCTATTCCCACTATATTGAAGGTTTTCTTTGGCTATCTAGTGCTGAGTGTTGTACTGGTGCATTACAGTTTGATTCGACAGTGCTCTAAAGTGGTCAAGTGGAATCGAGCCATTCTAAAAGAGAATCAAAAGTTTGCTTTCAAGCTGCAACAATACAAGACTGTACAAAATGTTCAAATCGATAATCGACATTGGCTCAAGGTTGTTCATCTAGCCAGCCATAATCACAACTAATCTTACATTTTCACAGGTTGAATCGAATCTAGCACCGCGTCTTCTGCATCGTTATTCATTCCATCTGTTTGGCAACTATCGTGTTACTTCTAAATCACTATATCTGGTTTGCTCATTGTACAACTTTCAATTATATTTTTGCAATTATTTAATTTTATAGACGATGTCATACGTTAGCACAATGTTCATTTGGTTTATAAAATATCAGAAAAAATGGTAATGCAACTTGTCTCTGTGTCGGATCTTGTCGGACAATTTATTTCCATCATATTCTCATCACTAATTCGGGAATAAAATTATTATAAATAAATTCAGTAATTCAAAAATAACCTCTATGCTTTGTGTGTCTCATTAAAATTTTAATCAATTTCAGCACAAGTGGGTATGTGACGGTAGAATGCGCTTCTAGGAAAATACTGAAAAAGATGATAAACGACGGAGCACTCGTTTTCTCATGAGTACCTAAACAAAATATAATAAATTATAATTTTAAATATATACCAAACTAAAAATATAAATTAAATTAATTAAGACTAATTTTCCATTAGCATACAAAATTAATTAGAAGTTGAAATGTTTTTGTTCCAGGAAATAAGAACAAAAAATATTTTAAATCCGCATAAAATAAATTTTAATTTGCGCGCCCTTCAAAATGATTCCGACAGTAAAAATGTTAAAGATTTATAAGTTAAGCCACTTAATTATCTATATCACCGTGAATAATTTAGACTATTTTCAAAATTATTTTAACATTTGTACTTGTAATGTTCGAAATTGTGTTTTTGTTATAAAATTGTTGAATTTTCTTGCTTTACTCAAAGCACTGCATTATTTTTTATCTCGCGTTTGTGTACGATTTCGCCAGTCCACTAAACAACGCAATTCACTTTGACGCATTCTATGTTTTATTGCAAAAATCAAAGATTAATTTTATTGCATTCACAAACATTTGCCTCATTGTGTACTATAACAGAATGCTATTTGTGCAAATGGATGTTCGATTGCTCAATTTACTGAATGCAGTTTTTTGTTGAGAAAAAATGGTGGATATTTTTTGATGAACCAAGAATTAAAGGCAAATTGGTTTGCGCTAAAACCAAAAAATATTTTCTGTTTTCCTTAAATGCCTTTCTGAGCATGTTGTTAACATTTGCTAAGTCGATTTTTTAAATTAAAAGACTAATAGTTTTTGAATTAGATTTTCTTATATTGTACAACTACTTTTATTTTATTAACATTTTAAACGGTTATTATTTTCGAGACAAAAACGTTTCCGTTTTTCAGATTTTACTCAATTTAATCTTGAGTCATATCAGTTGTGGACTGTACGGTTTGTTTTTCCTCAACTTTTGTCACGTGATGGCGATCACATTTGCCTCAATAGCAGCTTTTCTCAGTATGTTTTTCATAAAAGCTCATGAGACTTATTCAATTTTGATTAAAGTTTCAAAACGGCTTGAAATTAAAAATTATGAACGATACAGGAAAAGCTTTGTTCAAAACTTGACATTTTTCTTTCGTGTCAATCGAATGTATGGCCGATTGTTCTGTGCCTGTTTGGCAGCCTTCACCCCAATGAGTGTCACCTTTACCGCATGGCTTTTAGAGGGCAACATCGCAAGCATTAGCAGCAGATTTATTTGCTACTTTTGGATCATCTATTTCTGCAACTTTCTGTTTGTACTTCATCTCATACTAAGTCATTGTACCAATCGGATACACAAACCGGGTGCACAGTTGTTTCATATTATTGCAGCAAAAAGATCGACATCGAAAAACAAGAAAATAATCGATAATCGCACGAGAGTACGTTTGGATGCTGAAGTGGCAATGCTGAATACTACAAATCGATATGGATTTACGTATGGCGACTTTGGACTTGTCTCCATTACTACGTTTGCAAAGGTTTTTTTTGGAATTCACTTGTTTTCATTTTAAATAATTAATTTTTATAATTTTTATAGTTTATTATGTTGTACGGAAAGTTTATGATTATTTCATACAAATTGATGAAAAATAAAATTATTTAAAGCTACTGAAAGTTGATAAGTGATATTAATATAATATTAATTCATTTAAAGATGATACAATAGAACAAAGAGATTAATTGCGATTTTTACTTAAAATCATCATAAACAACACGCTGATGTAAGAGAAAAGCTACAAATTAAAATTAATAAATTAGAGGTACAATATTTTACACAATTGCTGCCTTAATTACCATTTCGAACATCTTTGAGTTGATTCGCAAGTTATTCGACAATGTAAATGTAATTCGAGTGATACTTCGATGATCCGATGCAAGACGGTCAATCTATACAATTATTATTGAAGCATTTAAAATAGTTATTCAAAACATTGTTTTCTTACTTTGACCAGATGTCTTTTACGAATAACAGGATTCAATTGGTAGAGATGAGCAAATTTGACCATCTGCTTGAATATTTGGACATTTCGATAGACCATGATTGAGCACTCAGCCGTGACAATCATCAGAATTATGAACATTTCCACAACAAAGACCACATAAAACTGTCGCATAATTCCAATGGCACTTGTGTTGAACAATAGTGCATACGACAAAAAACAAATGTTCGTTGTGTACACCACAAAGTAGATTGTCACATACTTGGCCCAGAAAACATTTCTACCTTTGATCTCATCGTAGACTTGCAGCATTTCACGCGAAAACAAACAAAATTTCCGCCAAAGTCGAATATTTGGCAAATTTGTGTTCAATTTTATGTTTGCCAATTCTGAATTCAACTTGACAATTTTAACAAATTTGAATTTCTGCTCAATGCGAATGTATCTTACTGAGAGAATAAAGTAAACCAAACTGGGCACATTGAGGCAACCACAGTAGAGGCTTAGCAGTGAAATAACCCAAGCTGTAAAGTAATCACCAAGAGAACCTGTCCAGAAGTGCAAAATAAAATTGTTTACAAAGAAACATTCAATATCCAGTACTATGACAACAGTCAGAATGTTGATGAACTTGTGACATTTACTACGAAAATTAATCATTTGTTCAGCTTCCTTTTTGTTGATAATACGATTTTTGCAAATCAACATTTTACCACCATCGACTAAATACAGATGATACTTTGGCTGTAGCATTGGGTCAAATAAGAACAAAAATGCCGTAACAGTGAACATCCAGATGCCATTGGCCATGATGACATCGCCTTCTCGCCAAAATTTTTTGGGAAATATCAAATGAGTAATCAAACGAGGCATTTCAGTGTGGCTGTAGTGGGAGTTGTTGCGATACAGCTCAAATAAATAATCAAAACCAATACACCATCCAAATAAGAATGGAAATAAATAGTTGAGATTAACTTTGCGTTTGATGGCTGACGAATGAAAATTGAGTTCACTCAAATTGTTGATCTCACAATCAAGATAGTCTTTGACCGGATCCAAATGTTGATGCAAACCATTTATGTGATTCGCCAATGTTCGCAATACTTTCACCGACAACTTTGCTGTTCTGGTTCCAAGTTTTCTACAGAAATCCATTTTGAAGTGAAGACTTTTCTTCTTGAAATTCGATAAAGGAACCACAAATGATTAAAATTTTTTAAAAATAATCGTGCTTCGAAAAAAAACTCATTAAAATTAATTAACTTAATTAATAAAGTAATTTTAATTTTCTTATTTATTTTATTTTATTATTTTAATTTTAATTGGATTTTCTTATTTCGATTTTAACTTTCGATTCACCTCACCTCACACGATTGCCAATCATACAGAAATCGTATCCAGTACAATGAAGTTGTTTGCGCGCCTTTCGTTGTTCTTCAAGCCATGGAAAGATATAAATTATTTTGGCATCTATTTCTTTTTGGTTCAGCAAATTTCCCAACACAAAAATGCTCGTTATGTATTGCGCTTGAAAGTGTTTAGTTTGTTGCTTGGATTGAAGGCTATTCATTCGCTGTACCTTTCATTTGGTGCGAGCCACAGTGCCCTGCAGCGAGCAATCCACTTTGATGGCTTTTATCTGATATTTTCTAAGTCACAAATCAATTTGGCTTGCTTTGCAGGCAGTATGATGCTACTCTACTATCATCGGGTAATGTTTTATAATACAAATTTTGGTTTACTTTGTCAGATTCGGTCGATTGTGATCGATCGAGACTGGTGTGGTTTCTTTCTTGCATCTAAATACAGGAAAGCCAACATTTGCGATCAAGTAAGCAAATGCTTTCTAATTGCACTCAATATCTTCTTTAGTGCCCTGGCAACCGTTGGTAAGGCAAAATAATTTCAATTTTAATCAATATTTAAATTAAACTTGTAGTCCAAACAGAATTAATTTTGCTTTACTGTTATCTTTACTTTATGCATACGTTCTGGAAGCATTGCGATAATTTTAGCGCGGAAACTGTTCTATTTCTGATTGGCTGTATTACCGTGAATCATCTCAGTTGGTTAGGTTTTATGATGTACCAGATGAACTACCCGGGCTTCGCTCCGGCTTTACCAAATTCTATATAATGGATATTTTCTAGAACCTTCTCTGAACGTATCCTCCTAAAATGGACGTTTTCTAGAATTTTCTATGGATGTATCTTCTTATAAGAGACATTTTCTAGAACATTCTAAGGATGTATCCTCTTAAATCGGACATTTTCTAGAACATTCTATGGATGTATCCTCTTAAATCGGACAATTTCTAGAACATTCTATGGATGCATCCTCTTAAATCGGACATTTTCTAGAACATTCTATGGATGTATCCCCCTAAAACGGACAATTTCTAGAACATTCTATGGATGTATCCTCTTAAATCGGTCATTTTATAGAACCTTCTATGGATGTATCCTCCTAAAACGGACAATTTCTAGAACATTCTACGGATATAACCTTCTAAAAGGGACAATTTCTAGAACCTTCTATGGATGTATCCTCCTAAAAGGGACAATTTCTAGAACCTTCTATGAATGTATCCGCTTAAAATGGACATTTTCTAGAACATTCTATGGATGTATCCTCCTAAAAGGGACATTTTCTAGAACATTCTACGGATATAACCTTCTAAAAGGGCTATTTTCTAGAACATTCTATTGGTTTTCTCAAATTTTCTATAGATTTCTAGAACATTCTATGTGCACAGCTAGTCAGTGCGTGGATGAATGTCTAGATTTGCTAAGTACGTAATGCGCATGCGCCAATTCAATACGCAGTAATGCGTTAGAATTCTAAGAATCCTTATATCTCCAGTTCCACATAATATTTTGACTTGGAACCAAGACTAAAACCTTTCCTAGCCCGAGTGGAGTATCCTTGCCAAGTTTCATCCAAATTGGTCCAGCAGTTTTCGAATGCATAGCGGTCGGACAGACAGATTTTCAATTTTATGTATATAGATATGGTGGATTTTGTCCACTTAGTATCACTAGCTTACGCTATCACAGCTTCACTGTTGAGTATGTTTTACATAAAAATGAAGAAATTTATTATTTCTTGAATGTCAAAGTGATTACAAAGAAGCGCTTCAGCCTAGTTCACTATATCCACTATCGACGAATGTACACCCGAACTCTGGCTTTCTTCTTTGCTACCAATCGAATGTGTGCAAACTTTTCTGCTCTTTTCTGGTCACATTTTGTCCAATTAGTATGTTGTACACAATGTGGATTATTCAAGGAGGCATGTCTACCGAGATTAACATCATTCTCTACTTGTGGATTGCTTATATAGCTTACCTAAACTTTCTACAACATCTTATCTTTGCCTACTGTACCAAGCATATTCATCGCCCTTGTAAGCAGTTGATTCATTTGCTTGTTCATAACCAATCAAACAATGAGAGTGCAATGCCTATCCTGACTCGAACTCATCTGGTTTTGGATATATTTGCGTTACATACGCCTAATCGCTATGGATTTACTTATGGCGACTTTGGTCTGGTCTCACTGGCTACATTCTCAAAGGTATGTTTAATAATTTAACGATGACAAATGTTTCATTGCATTCACTTTGACCAAAACAGTTCACTTTGTTGTATGCGAAATTCTGTATGATTTCATACAAATTGATGAAGAAGAATATAATTTAAAGCAGCATTTTGCAAGCACTTTAAAATTAATAGTAAATTTATTTATGTATTTAATGCACTTGTAGCTAGTCAAATTGAAATATAAAAATAAAATTATTTAAAATCATTGTTTTAAACAATGCCTGCATCCTTTGCTAGCGAGTAAAAGATTGAATTTTCGTTGGCCAATAAACTGGTGGGTGACTGAAATTCGGCTACATTGCCCGCATCGAGCACCATCACTCGGTCCGAGTCGAGTATAGTGTTTAGTCGATGGGCAATGGTCAATACTGTACAGTGAGAGAATTGTGCTCGTATTGTCGCTTGGATAAGTGAATCCGTTTCGAGATCAACTGCAGCGGTTGCTTCATCCAACACAAGAACATTTGTACGTCGAAGCAGAGCTCGGGCAAGACAAATCAGCTGCCGCTGGCCAACAGAAAGATTCTCGCCACCTTCTGCTATTTGATGCTGAAGACCAAGTTCAAGACTTTTGACAAACGGTTTCAGATGGGCCAGTTCAAGAACACCCCACAGTTGTTCATCGGTGTAGTTTTGGAATGGATCCAAGTTGGATCGAATTGTGCCACAGAATAGAACAGGATCTTGTGGGATAATGGTGATTCGTGATCGAAGTAACTGTAGACCAAGTGAAGATATGTCAAGACCGTCGATTGTGATTTTGCCTTTTGCTGCTTCGATGATACGAAACAGTGCTAAGGTTAGTGAAGACTTTCCAGCTCCTGTTCGGCCAACAATTCCAATCTTTTCTCCACGATTAGTGGCGACATCGATTTTCTTAAGTACTAAATCCAGTCCAGGTCTATATCTGGTACCATACGAATTGAAACTTATTTCACCGGTTTCAGGCCAGCTTTGGGACACTTTCGAATCGCTCTCTTTGTGCCAGGCTGCTTCAGGCTCAACATCAGTGTACTCAGAAATTCGCTCCACCGCAACGACATTGTTTTCTAAATTGGCGAACATCACCACACACTGGTTCAACTGAAGTGTCACATTTAGGGCATAGGACAATGAAAGTCCAGTACCGCTGCCACTCAAACCATCATCATCTTCACTTGACTTTTTGGACAGTGCAGCAAATAATGAAGCAAAAAATATCAAACAATTAGCCATCAACTCGAGTCGAACTTGAAGCCAACAATTGGAGACAGCATTCGGATAGAAGCATCGCTGATTCTCATCCACACGTCGATCCGATTCAGCGATAAATCGTTCAGATGCATTGTATGCCTTGATCGAGGAGACACCTTGAATTGTCTCAGAGAAATGAGTGAAAATAGGCGATCTTGTGACAGATTCGAGTCGCTTCAGTTGCCGAGAAGTGGACACGTAGAAACGTTGCATGAATGCGTACACGATGAGGAATGGGAAAACAATTGCGAGAAAAAGAGGCGTTTGCGTGGAAACAATGATGAAAGTGGCAAAAATTTGGAATGTAGATTGAAGCGTGACTCTGTTGAGAAAATATAAATTATGACAATTCATACATTTAAACTTAATAAATTTACCGAATAATAAATGTAATATAAGAATCGAGCACATCGATATCTTTCGAGAATCGGTTCACCATCCGTCCCAGTGGAGTAGTATCAAAGAAATGCATCGGTGCATGCACAATACTGTTCATTAAATTCCAATGAAGTGTCCTGGAAGCACCCAACACTCCGGTGACAATCGAAATCCATCCAACCACCACAAACATGACCTGCACCATGCCAATGATGAAATAGATCAAGAGGTAAAAGGTTGATCGCTCATCAGCGTCACTTGCAGAAGTCCATGCACTGAGCCAAACATTGGAACCAGCATTGGCCGACACCAGACAGATGTAATTCACCAGAATCATCACACACCAAAAGGCGGACAGGGAACTGAGAAACTTTTTGTACACAGCAAAACCGATCTGACCAGTTTCGACGGTTTCAGATTGAACGAGTTTGGATTTGGCTTTTTGCTCAGCTTTGGTTATTTGTTTTAAATTGATTTCTTGTGAAAGTGAAATCTTAGATTTGGTTCGTTCTTTTTCAACTGACGCGGAACTTCCAACACTCATTGTTCTGACTACTTCTGCGTTGGAATCTAGAATGTTGTCAAACTGATCCAGGATTTCATCTCCATTTTCGTCATATTTTGCAAATTCATCAACTACTTCTTCTTCTTCTGTAATATTTGAACTCGAATAAGTGGTAATAAGATCATTGAAAACTTGGCTCTTTTCCATTAGTGAATCATACGATCCGATTCCTTCAATGGTTCCGTCTTTAAGTAGAATAATTTGGTCGACATTTGGCAACATGTACAGGGCGTTTGTGACTAGGACTCGAGTTTTCTGGGCAAGGATGCCGCCTTTGGTGCTGAGCACTTGGTCGAAGATGTGTTTTCCAACATGGCTGTCAACTGTAATTAAATTTTAGTTATATGATTTGATTAAAACTTTATCTCGACTTACCTGCAGACAGTGGATCATCGAAAAGGTAGAGATCTGCATCGGCGTAACATGCCCGAGCAATGCTCACTCGCTGCTTCTGACCGCCAGACAGATTGATGCCTTTCTCGCCTATTTCAGTTTGATCCCCAGCGGGCAACATTTCCAAGTCTGGCTTCAGTGCACACGCTTCAATAACTCGTTCATACCGCTTTCCCTCAAGCGACGAACCAAACAGAATGTTTCCTTTAATAGTTAAATTCTGTATCCACGCTTGTTGGGATACGTAACCAAGTCGGAGATCGCCACTGATGTTGACCGTGCCGGAAAGTTTTTGCATTTCACCAAGAAGTGAGTAAAGGAAAGAGGATTTGCCCGAACCAACTGGACCCACAACTGCAACCAGAGATCCTTTTGTGATGTTAACATTTAAATTCGTTAGAGTAATGTTGGTGGTAGGGCTTAATGGTTTATCCTCAGAAATTTGGTCCCAATTGAAGGATCCATTTGTAATGGAAATGGCATTGGTTTGGTCATTTTTACGTTGTACATAAGCTGTGGTTTCATCAGAGTTGATGAATTTGTTCAAACGTTTTACCGAGACTAGTGTCTACAGTAAATAACAAATCAGTTAATATCTAAAACATCAAAAATGACTTACCAAAATCAAGTTAGACAGCATGTTTGGAATCATAGCCATTGGAATTCGCAGCAAATTAAACAACGCAATCGACACAAAAGCCTTCTCTGCAGTCAGCTTGTTGTTTTCCGGATCGATAAAGACAAACAGCGCAAAAGTCAAACAGGACACCAGAATTGGCGTACAGTATGAGATGACATTGAACACTGTGCTAATGTAACCAGAGCGTCGAATGTATTTCAATTCTTGAACACGAATCGCTTGAATGTTTGCAATGAAAGCCTCCTCCCAGGCGTACAATTTCAACACTTTGATTCCGTTCAACATTTCATTGATTGCCTTCAGTCGTTGATCTTTTAGAGTCATTTGTTTAGTTTGAATGTCTTTCACCACTCCAGCAATGTAACCATTCAGTGGAATGAACAGAATCATCAGTACCAGACCGCCCAAAACTGAGATTCCCAACTCAACCCACAGAAGATATAATGCAATCAATATTTGCACAGGAGCAGTCCAAAGGAAACACAAAGCAGGCAGTAGATCTGTGAAACGTTGACAGTCAACAGACATTAAATTGACAATCTCTCCAGTGGTGTAGTCTTTCTTGGAATGCATAGCCAACACAAGGGATTTGCGATAGAGTGCGCCAAGAAGACATGTTCGAATTCGCATTCCAAGAATGGACATTCGATGTTGATGGTAAGCAGAGGTGATACTGCTCACTACGTTGGTGAATACAAAAATAAGAGTATAGAATATTCCTTGCCAAAATGGTGCTTCATAGTCGGTGGTGAAGGCAATCATGTATCTAGTGAAAATTTGATAAATTTGATATAAAAATTGGAAAAAAGCAAACTCACTTCATCACAATTGGATTAACCAGCAGCAAATTGTCTGTGACAAACCTAGCTGCTGATGGAAAGGCAAAATATCTCCAAAACTGTTTCGCCAGTAGAATGAAAATGCTGGTCTTCTTTGGCAAATCATCCGATTTCTCATCATTTTGAGAGACATTTCTGCTCTTTTGACTATCACTTCCAATTGGATTATAATTTTGTGTTAAATTGTTCTTTTTATTATGACCGTTACTTTGGTTATTATCATCAGTTTGATCATCTTCGAATCCTTTATGACCCCAGTATGAGTTGAACACTCTAAATTGATTGATGGCACGATCGGTGAAACGAAGTTGCCACAAATCCTCGAGCACCAGTGGTCGGCGGAAGCCTAACCAGGCGATTGAGTTGAACCACCAAAAGGTGAGTTTCGATGGAAATGAGGCAGTCTCTTTGGGACAGATTTTCTTTGGTTTGCGCTTGAGACGAGCTTCTTCATCATCGTCATCTTCCTCTTCAATGTCATCAATCACAAATCCAACAGTATCTTGACCGTACAAACTCTTCGAAGACAATAACTCACGAAGATTTGGAACTTGATCCGCAAAGGAAGAGGTCAAAAAGAGAAAAACTTCAATACCCAACTCAATGTAGATGAAAATAATCTCTGTTCTGTTCCAATGTTGAACAAATTTGAAGTAACTTGGAATTGACAGTGCAGTGCCACATATTTGAAACAAAAGATAAAACCAAATTGCACCACCATTCACAAAGCCATAGAATCGTTGAAAGTGCGAAAACACAACCAACAGGCAGAAGGTGAAAAAATTGACTAAAACGCCGACAAGTTTTGCGGATGTCTGTTCAAAACTATGCTCGACATTTGACCACTGAACAATGACATAAATGGCGTGTGCCGCACTGAGCCCAACCAGTGCAACTGTGGCCAACAATTTGACTATATTGAACACATTGCAGGTGATGGTGGGCCGTTTTGAGGTCACATAATCGTACAGGGTCCAGGGAAAGCACAACCATAGAAAGACTGCTGGCAGCCATATAATGACGGTGTCGGTGAGGCAGGGGGTGAAGGCAGGACTTGTGGTGTTCCAGGTGGCGCTAGGATCCTTTATAACAATTTAAAATAAAATATAAAGTTTAAAAAATAAAACATCAAAACTTACCCAAAATGGAGTATTACAAAAGCCACCATCGAGAAAATCTCTCAACATTTTAACAAAAACAACTTGAAAATAAAACTTAAAATAACAAAAACGATGACGTTTATATAAACATGAGAGGCACTCAATCAATCAAAATATTCATGATGACAACAACAAAAATAACAAATAACAAAGTGCAAGTACAGAAACACAACGAAACCCCTTTGATAATGTCCTTGAGTTTGTGAAGTGGCCACCTTGAGAGAATGTCTCTGCACAGAGAGTAAGCGGCATGTTTAACCTTTAAATATACCTGTGAGCAAACACATTTTCCACTTCGTTACTAAAAATTGAACTTTGATAAGCGCACAAATGCAGAGGGGGAGTAGTGAGTAGGTAATAACAGTTGGCTTGTAAGTGCAATTAGTGAGCACATTTATTATTGCATTATATAAAAAGAAGTGATTATGAAACGGGTGAAAGAAACAAAATAGCCTCAAGATTGATAGACAAAATGAATTATAATTGCACTTGCTACTTGTGCTCGCATGCATGTGCTCTGACGTTACTAATGTAAAGTGAGTTATAAAAACAAAGTCTACTGTACGCAGCATAGGTAACAGCATACAGGGTGTTGATTTGCGACGCACTTCGCTATGTTAATTTCTGTTTGTTTGTTTTGTATTCGAATTGTGTGTTGCACTCTGGGTAAAAACCAGTGACAGAATTAGTGCATTTTTTGGTCAATCACCCTGTGGTTTTGTGTGTATGTGTGAACACCACCAAAACTATATAGAAAATACTCTCTCAAGTCTAATAATAAAACCGAAGACGTTTGGATAACGTTTCTCAAATATATATTTCACCGTGTGCTATGGATGTGTGTCTATGACTACGTGACTTGACTGTGTCGAAATATGCCGAAGTGGCTAAAAAGATTGACTAATTGAGACATCAGGTTAATTGGACATCTCAGTTGTAATATAATCATTAGGCAAGCATGTGCATATCTTTTAGCAATAAAATCATAAAGTTGCCTACTCACCCAGAACCCATCTTTCGTAATCAATTGAAAAAGCACCAACTCAGCACCCTTTTCAAGGCCATGTCTACTGTAAAATTGAGATACGAGTACAATAAAATGTGCACTCCACCAATCTTGTAACAGGCAATCAAACAATCAATTTTGCACTCGAAATCCGCAAAATGCACTGTTCAATATTGCAAATCCCCCATATCCGTGTACCATTGCATTGTTTCGGGTTATTTGCGTGCATTGGCATAAAGTGAATTTCAGTGAAAGATGTTATCGCACATGTGTTGACGTCGGTATTATCTCGTATTTCATGTACAAATACATGTACAAATGGGAATTTGCACTTTTAATCTAATATAATCTACATAGTTCATCTGCAGTAAACATAGATTAAACTATTATTAGACTTTTATTTCTGGATGTGTTGTACGTAAATTAGGGCACTTTAAATTTGAATGTTGAATCTTTGAATAATTCGGGTTTTACCCAATAATAGACTTTAAATTGTTTTCGTTTTTAATAAGAAAAAAATTAACTGATCAACTGAACACATGAACCAAATAGGTAGAGTTAAAACTTTAATTCAAAATAAATGGAAATTTTAGATTGTGGATTTGATTTTTGCGATTTTATTTTGTGTATTTTAGAAATGCAGGAATTTCCACACTCTCTCGCTTGCTACCAATCCACTAAGTCATGGACAACGTGACTTTATTTGATTTGTTTTGAATTTTATACTCACAAAGTTGAAGTTGCCTTCTTGTGTAGAGACTTATTGATTTTTAATTGGTTTGACATTTAAACTCTAATGAGACATACTGAAATCGAATTCGAGCGCGATTCTGTGCACGACAAATTTTCTGGAAGAAAGTACTGATAACGTAGATGACCAGATTAAAGGCGGACGAATCGAGACGATAGCCATTGGACAGACAGAAGCAACACTTGGAGAAGCTTCGATTGAATCCGATTTTTTCGATCTAAAAATACCGAAAATAAACAATCGAAATTTAATCAAATTCAACAATTGTTATCTTAAGAGTTACGTTTGCAAGTTACCTCGGTCTGAGTTGGTCAAAATGCAACTGAAACAAAATGCACGATTTCACATTTTGCTCATAGAGTTGTAGTAATCGACCAGAGAGAAGCGATAGGTGACCCCAAAGATGACTCCACCAATTTCGATAACGTAAAACACCAAATACATGTTCTGGGAATAATTATTCTCGTGAAAGAATATACGATACAGAAGATAGACAAAATCATAGATCTGACAGGAAAATTGAATCGATAGCAGGTACGACCAAAATTTGTTAAATCCACGAATTTCTGTGCATTGATATGCAAGATGCTCGTTAATGGTCAGAAATCGTTGCCACAATTTGACAAATTCAATTTTGGAACGTTTATGGGCATCATCCAATAAGCGATTGAGTTGTTTTTGTTTGCTCAAAAGATGTTTTTGTTTAATTTGAACATACTTGGATACCATGTAAAAATGATAGAATATCATCAGTACCTCTAGAGATGGAATATCGTACCTTAGGTTGTTCCACATAAAAAAGCATACCAAAAATGAAATACAAATCCGCCATTGGAAGAATTACTATCCACTCAAAGTGATACATTGGATCATTGAAAGGTTTGCTCAAGAAGTGTAGATGAAAATAAAATATTGCATTCAAGTAAGAGATCAAAGCCAGGTAAAAGAAAAATTTCTTGGCCTTCTTTCGAAAGTTGTAGATCAACTGCGCATTTTTCCTGTCCCATTGATAATCAAAACGAACGATTCCTCGTCGTCACCTTCATACACCAAATACATCGCATACCGATCCGGGAGCCATTTCTTTTGCCACAGAGTGAGACATATTAGCATGAATCCGGTTCCACAAACAAGGACCAAGATGTCAGCAAACTGAACAAACTCATCCGGATACATTCGATGAGTGAATAGTTCAGGCAACGGCTCGCCCTAGTACTTCCATCCATTGAGATACAATATTGAAAGAGTGTCATAGAGAAGAAACAACCAAATTAGAATTGGCAAAATAAAGTACCGATGAAGAGTGGTTCTGCTGGTTGAGATCGAGTGACTCGATATTGTGCCAGCAAATTGAACCTGTCCTTGGTCACCCATCGAGGCGCGTCAAGAGGCACGCCAGGTGATGGTTAATATGATCATATCACCATGATACCAAAACTGTCGAGGATACATTTGATAGGAGAAAATCTCAAATATGGGACGGTTCTCATTGTCGTAAACTAGGTCATTTTGATAAAGACGAAAAAAAGTGTTTACCGCATTGAAAGCGAAAATAAAAAATCCAAGGAAAAAATATTTACGTTTAGATTTATCCGAACGTGAGCGTGACACTCGGATATGGGCAATTTGATCAACCAACGAGTTTTCTGAGCCATCATCAACCGAACATTACACAATAGTGTCAAACTGATTGAAGCACACTTTGATGTGTTCCGAATAAAAACGATAAGTACAGACAAGCAGGGCCGGCGGGAGGTAATTTTTTTCTGCAATCGGGCAATGGCGGCAAGGTCCAGGGGCGGCAAATGATCCTCCATCGCCAACTGTGTGCACACAATAAATATATTGCACAGCCGAGACCATATTAACAGAATTTTGCACTGACGATTGCTTTGTTGGTTTATCCGTCAAATTCCGAGCTTTTAGTCTTGCCCACACCTCCAATTGTGGCAACACAATAAATATATTGCACAGCCGAGACCATATTAACAGAATTTTGCACTGACGATTGCTTTGTTGGTTTATCCGTCAAATTCCGAGCTTTTAGTCTTGCCCACACCTCCAATTGTGGCAACGTTGTAATAAATGTACTAGTGTATCATTGCATAGAATGTCCATGTCACCAGATAGAGCATAAATTTGACTATTTTACGGAACTCTAAAATCTGATTCGATTCTGCCAATTCTTGAATAAATAAAAACGTTAAATTTATATAGAATAATTCATTTGACAAACCTTTATTTCTGACTATGACCTTTCCATCTTCAGTTTCGCGCATTCGAAATTTCTCTTTAACTCGTGTACCAAAACTCAAATACAGATAAATCACAATGGAAGTGATAGAATCAATCGCCATGCCATGATCAATCTGTGACCACACATCTGGAGATGACATTTGATGTGTGAAAATAAGAGCATTACTTGACAAATTTCTCCAATAAATCGCTTGACTGGGAATCCAGAAAAGTCCATAGAGAGTTGTGACAATTATCGAAAGAAATGCAACCCAAAAGTGATTCACCGATGCTGAAGTGCAATTGATGCATTCAATTGGATCCAACCGGTAATAGAGATTCTGAAAATTGCGCTTTATGGCTGATTTAATTTCAGCAATTAGCTTCATTATAATTTATTCAACATGAATTTTAAAAAATCAAAAACTTAACTTCTAATTAGAACTTTGAAAGTGTTGAGAGTTTATTTAAAATAAAATAAAACGGACACTCTCCATTTCTTTTTATTAATTTCACTTTCAATCGATCAATATTCATTTTAAATTGGATAAAAGTTTGTATTTCAAAAGTTTAATGAACCTAAATTCATTAGTAATTCAAAATATTTCAAAATTTCGAAATCGTTATTATAGTTTCGATACACGTGTCAAAAAGTGTCTTGCGACTTTTCTTATTTGGCTAGTTATGTCTTGAGTTTACTGGATATTTCGATATAATTTTGTAAAAACTTTTAGAATATATTAAATATTTAAAATCTAAAAATATAATTTACTTCAGTCAAAATGGGTAATTAAATTTGAAAAAAATTGAGAACAATATATTTTCAAAGTAAGTTAATTAGCCTCATTCTAGCATAAATGATCAGCAGCTGAAGATAATTTAAATTCTCAGATATTTCTTTTAATACACTGGAAAATTCCTGGTTTTTGTTCAAATTAAAGTTAAAACAACACAGACAAAATTGGAAATTTTCGAGTGAAAACAGCAATTGGATTAGAAAATGAATTTATGGCATTTTAATATTTATCATAAATTATTTGAGTTTAAATAGTTTCTTATTAGACTCAAACTTCGCTGACTAATTTTTCCATTAATTCACAAGCCACTTGTTTGCTCTTTGAAGATTGCATTCGATGAGAAACTTTCTGACAGAGCTGGCTCATCTTTTGATTGTTCAACACTCGATCGATTGTTTCAATCAACTGTTGTTCAGTAAATCGATGTGTCTCCAAGCGAACACCAAAGCCTTTCTCATGCACTCGTTGAGCATTGTCCAACTGATCAGAAAACAGTGGAAATACAATCATTGGCTTGCCATTGAACAGACATTCTACTGTCGTGTTGTTACCACCGTGAGTTAGCACAAGATCTACGAGTGGTAGGATTTCTGCTTGTGGTAGGTAGCTTTCACCCCAACAATTTGCCGGAAGGTCATACTCGTTGGCAAATGGTCCTTTGGAAACAACATACTTGTGGGCTGTTTTAGCCAAAATCGAAATGATCCGTTTCATTAGTTCAATATTAGCAGAGCCAATGGATCCAAGCGAAAAATAGATTAATTTTTCGTCATTTTTGGCAAAGTCTTTTGGTAGAAGATATGGTTCGTTTGAAAAATGTAAATCACAAAACGAATCGAATCGAACACATCGCTCAGGAATGGGAGCAACATCATCATAATCCAACTCTTCTGGATAAGCATAAATGTTGAGATATTTAGATTTGCCTTTAAGTTTTGCATAAATTGCCACATCTTCTTCGCTCGTGACATAACCAAACATTTCGTTCAGTTTATTTTGATAATCTGTGAAAGTTGAGGTGTACAATTTCTTTTTAAGATTTTTGTATTCTTGCCACTCTGCAGGATCACCATTTATTGCAAATCCTGAAATGAATTAAGTTTTAAGTTAATTCTAAGCGAAAATGAACAAAGACTTACCAGCCCCATGGGGAGGCAATCTATGAGAATCAAGCAAGAATTGTGACTTTCAAGCAATAATAATTACAATTTTCAGGATGACTATTCTAACTTTAAAATGCTTCAATGCTCGTCAATAAAAGTGAAAGTATGAGTAATCGATTGTGAAGTCTTAATTTTCTCAATTTTAAATCATATATTTATGCATTTGCATTGCTCGTCGAGTTTTCTTGACAATATTGAAGAAGGATGCCGTAATGATGTAGATTGCCTGTTTGGAAAATATTTAGGCTAAGTTTTTGTCTCAGTTAACTCGATAAGAATCATACCAAATTAAACGCCGAAGAATCGAGTCGATAGTTGTTGAGCAGTCGAAAACAATACCGAGTAAAGTTTCGATTGGTCGAAATGGTCTCAATCTATTCAATTAAAAACGATTATTTATGAATAATAAAATTGTAAATGATTTTACGTTAAGCATAATAACTGGTTGAACTTTGTAATGCAACTCAAATAAAGTGCAAATGAGAACATTATTGTGATAGAACAGAGCATTCTGATTGTCAATCACGGAGCAGCGTTGAATCACGGCAAAGATCAACGAGGTGAGTTGCACCATAAAGAAGAGAAAGTACACCAACTGGTCAAAGGACGCCTCCATGAAGATGAAACTGAACGCCACACTCAGAGAAATGGTAGTCAGATAGATATGACCAACTTGAAAAAGCGTCAAATAGGTATGACGGCCTAACACATCGCAATTGTAGCATAGCGCCCTCGGTGGCAGCTTTGTGAACCCTACCTTCCACTGTACAACTCGTCATACCCATTTGATGCTTTTTCAAGTTGGTCATATCTATCTGACTACCATTTCTCTGAGTGCATGTAACACACACAAATGCCACTCGACATGAACTGTCCAGTCAAGTGAGCGCTCCAAAAACGATTCTGACCTTTAATTTCACGGCATTGGTAGATCAAATGCTCGTTAATAGCCAGATAATGTCGCAATAATCGGTAGAAATTGGTCTTCTTTCCAGTCTTTTCAATTTGCTTGATCAAGATGTCCATTTGGTCAATCAAGAATCGCTGCTTCACAATAATGTATTTGGTTGCGGTGAAAAAATGAAAAAACAAGATGATCAAGGCTAAATTTGTTTTAATTAGTTTTTAAGTTCAGTTAAGTTCAAAAGATAATTACCAAACCCAGTGTAGAACAGCATTATCGGTAGGAAAACATAGCACGAAAAGTAATGTTTCAAATCGTTGAATGGTTTCAGCGAAAAATTATCCAGAAAGTAAGCCTCCAAGAAGGAATAAGTTCCAAACATAAAGAATTTCAAGTTTCGTTGGTTCTTTTGCCGAAACAGGACAATCTTTTCCGTGTTTTCCTTGTCCCAAACTTTAAGAAAAAACATTAGACTAAATAAACCCCATTATTTAATTTATGATTACCTTTGTTGTTCACAATCAACTTTGTCGAGCCATCCAAAGCATCAGTGACCATACAAAATGAATCATCCAAACGTTTACTACGCCAAAGATTGTAGTAAGTGTTGAGTGAACAAGCCACAACTCAAGCCATTATCAGATTGCCCTCAAACCAAAACATTTTGGGATACATTTTGTTGTAAAAAAACTCCGGTATCGGTCGATTGAAGTAGGCAAAGTCATTGTAGGATAAAATCCACAAATCTTCGAGTACTTTGACCACAAACAGGCAAAATGGAAACATAAACTGACGACGTTGGGAATTTTCAAATTCAACTCGCGTTTAGTTGCAACAAGGGCAAACTGCACACGATTGCGATAATCGATATGCGCGGGTACATCGTGGATTGGATCAAACTGACCATAGCACACTTTGACATGTCCCACTAAGGGACTGATTGTTAAAGCCAACAACTGCGTCAAAAATCCTGGGAGATAGAACAGCATTTTTGTTTCACAGTGACATGTTTCTCGAATCGAAGTGCAGAAGCAAATGCATAGTTTCAATTTTATGCCAAAGTTTAAATCATGTAAGCTAATAATCATAAGTTTCTAAAAGTGTAGTCAGGAGATCCATTATGCCGACAATTTCATTGTTTGCAGATGAATCAATTTACCAAGAATAAGAAGGTAAGGTGTTTTAAAATACAAATTAATTTTGGGTTTTTATTATTTTCCGAAAGCTTTATAAATAAAATAATTATTGTTTGAATCATATACTTTTGTCTGGAATAATAAGCACTCTTAACGACTTGTCTTGGCACTTACATAGAGTGAGTCATTTTAAAATTTTAGCATTAGGCAAATATGTCGTTAGAGAAGACTCTGAGTATGACATTGGCGACATTGCTAATTCCACTCCATCATAAATGATTATAATTTTACTAATCAATTGTACCAAATGTTGCAATAGTTTTATGATAAAAACAAACCACATCTTCAATTTTCCATTTCGGAAGTAATCACTTTTCTAACAAATCAAGTTTTTTAAATACTAGAATTTTCGATAAAAAATTTATTTCAATTACATTTTAAGCAATATAAAATTTATTTTACATTTATTGTGTCTCACTAAATTCATTATTTCAAACTACAGCAATTCCTTGGCTTTTGACAATTGTGTAATTCTAATTGTTCTTAATAAAAATTATTATTCATTCATTCATTCATTATCGAAGTACGCAACCACCATTTCTGGTGGACTTGGCCGAGCCCCGAGCAGTCTGATTACAGGCCAAGTTTTTGCTGATCGCGTCGCGTAGGGCGTAATGCATTGTGCCGACTGGGGAACGAGTGAGTGGCAAGCCCACAGCTGAAGATCCCACCGATCTTCCCCCGAGATTCTCCTCGCGCAACCAAGACTGATTATTGCCTCACAGGGACTCACACCTGGTCGAGGATGGCACTAGATGGTAAGTGGTGGAGTGCCAGGAAACAATGTCACAGTTTTAAGAGGAGACATTTGGCCCCTCCGTCCGTACCGAACTGGTTGGCTCAGTGGTCACTGGACTACCCAAATTTTTGTCCCTGGGATGGGGGACCGCGGTCAGTCTAGCCAAAGCAACCAGACACACTTCCCAACTTCCGAACATAAAAATTATTAGTAATTTGAAATTTAAATATTCAAAATACTATTGAATGTGAATAACGTTAATATAATATTCGCTTGATGTTTATTGTACTAATTTGTTATTTACAAACATAATAATTTCATTTGGACAATCGATTTGTAAAAGAACAATTAAAAGTACATTATTTATTATAAATTGCGCTTCGAGTACGAGAATGCTGCACCGTTAGTGCCACATTTATTTGGCGACATATACATTGGATAACACTGGAGCTTGTATTTATCATCATCGTGCACTTGGAATTAGTCATTAAACGATGTCCATCTTCAATTATTATTTACATTATAATTGGCGTTCGCCTAATCAACACAATTTATGAGTCACATTGTTGTAACAAATTATTATGGATACCTATCCGCGTGGTTCGCGTTCGAAATAATAAGGTAGGCAACCTCATTGGTGTCATTTTAGTCGTCTAGTTAACTATCACTATAATTATCACTAAACTTAGTGTTGTGGCTATTTAAGCAAGCACAAGCTCACGCGCTTAGCTTTTTGTGAATGCGTGCAATAAACAAGATAAACTCATGACCAAAAGCTTAATTGCCCTCGACTTTACGGCATTTCACCCCGAACCGGCCAATTTTAGTCAATGCAATCGAGATGAGACAAATTGGGCCCAAATTGACAAAGTCATATATAAACATGTTGACAGGCCATTGAGACAATCACTCGCTAGCTAGTCTATATTCAATAGACATTAGTGTATGATAAAATCAAATATGTTTTCACCCAAAATGGTTCACCAAATGCTGAAAAGGCAGAATTATTTTCTGTTTGAATGTTTCCTGGCTGCGAAACTTGGGGCTACATACGTCTCGAACATTGCAATCAGTATGTTGATTCAAGACAAAATGTGTCTAGTCAAATATGGCCAGGATGCTCACTTTTGTCAACACATTCAAGAGATGAATGACACTGAAGTGATCAGAAACACAAGAGATGACATCCTGGGCGAAACGACACAGCTTGTCGGTTACATGTAAGTGAACTTGTGTACATAATTGAATTCTATTAATGCTGATAATTCAATTCACTAGGAATCTCATTGAATGCATTCCAATGGTGCTTTGGTCTCTGATTGTGGGCTCTTTTCTGGACAACTATTCTGGTGGCACGGTGCTGATGATGTTTCTCAACATTATTGGAGAATTGTTTACAACAGTCGTCTACATGCTTCTGGTGAATTTCTATGATTCGAGTAAGTGAAATTTAGAAATATGTTCATTTTGATTCAACAGTTCCAATTGTATGTTTGAATTTTAGGTCCATACTTGCTGTTTATCGCCTCATTACAATCAGTCATTTGTGGTGGAAAGGTCACCTTCAGTACCACTGCTTTTCGGTACATCTCGGTCAATACAAACGATGCTGATCGAGGCTTCAAGTTTGTTATTCTTGAAATTATCTTTATTGTTGGTAAGTTTTGACTTTGTTTGTTTGATCAGTTTTCACTTAAGTTTTGTCTTAATTTTTTAATATTTAAATAGGAATTTCACTAGCCATGTTATCGGGTGGTAAACTTTTAGTACTCACAACCGAAGGTCCACAAATTCGCACATACTATCGCAACTTCGCTGCCACTTTGGCCCTGAATGTGATAGCTTGTGTGTTGCTTGCTTCATTGTATTTTATTGAAAGATCAAACAAAAATACCTCAAACATTTCAAACCAAATTGATGATAAAAGTAAAAATCAAACAAACGAAACCCAAGAAGAGAATCGTCATTTTCTGAAAATATTATTCGATTTCAGTCACATTTTAGAGACATTGAAATGTTTGTTCAGACAACGAGAGAATCGAGTTCGTCTTCAAATATTCCTGCTGTACATTGTACTGTTTGTGACTGTGATCACTAATTCAGGCGTGCAAATTGTTGCACTACAATTCGCACAGAAAGTGTACGAATGGGATGTTAGTACAATCACGACCTTCAATTCGGTTGGGCAGGTCGTTTCGATGACACTGCTCGCAGTTTGTTCAGGAATTCTCATGAAGGTGCTCAAACTTTACGAGGGAACGCTCATTCTACTGTCTCAATTGTCCAAATTTAGCAGTGATCTACTGAGTGGCCTTTTACTGAAACCCCTTGCTGCATATCTTTCACTACCAATAGGTATGTCATAACAATTTGATGTTTGTTCATATTTTTCACCGTAACTTTAAAACAGGTTGCCTTGGCGGTGTGGCGATTGTTTCAATCCGAACCAAACTATCAAAACTAGTCAAAGAGGAAGAGGTTGGCAAAATTTTCAGTCTCAGTTCGACAATTGAAGCACTGGTGCCACTGGCCTCTTCGCTCATCTATTCCAACTTGTTTAGAGCCACAATTAGTTCCCTTCCGGGAGCAATTTACATATTCAGTAGTGTCATCATATTTATCTCTATGTTGATTATGATTTTCGAACGATTCTACTGTCCCATACAGACCAGAAGTGAACATGCGAAAAAGAAAAAGGATGCACATCCAGAACAAGAGTCTAATGTTGATGTCTAAGATGTTTAATATGTGAATTAATGATAATTAATATAATGATTTAGATTAATTTAATTCCAAATTACGATGTCTAAATGTTGAAATTTAAATGTAGCAATATTTTAATAAAAAAAACTCAATACATAGTATCTACAATTTTCCATTTCGGAAGTCTTCCACCAATTTTTCTACTTTTTCACAAACCAATTCTTTGCTTTTTGATGCTTTGATTCGTTGTGATGCCGCCTGTGCGCGTTGCGTCATTTCTTCATCTGCCAACACTCGATCAATAGCCTCGATCAGTTGTTCATCAGTGAATGTGTATGTGTCCATCTTAATGCCAAATCCCTTCTCGAACACTCGTTGTCCGTTGTCGTACTGATCGGAGAACAGTGGAAAGACAATCATAGGTTTGCCGAATGCGAGACTCTCCACTGTTGTGTTGTTGCCACCGTGAGTCATCACCAGGTCGACCAATGGGAGAATTCTTGTTTGTGGCAAATAGGCTTCGCCCCAACAGTTGTCTGGTAGATAATACTGCTCGGCCATTGGTCCCTTCGAAACGATGTACTTGTACGGGGTTTTAGCCAGAACGGAGACAATTCGTTTCATCAGAGGTACATTGACAGCGCCCATCGATCCAAGCGAGAGATAAATCAACTTGTCGCTTGGTGACTTTTTGGTGAGTCTATCTGACAATTGATATGGTTCGGCAGAGATGTTCAAATTGCAGAATGAATCCATTCGAGCACACAGTCCGGGCATTGGGACAATGTCATCATAGTCCAACTCCTCCGAATAGCCATAGATGTTGAGAAATTTAGATTTTTTGTTTGTTCCTCTAGTTAGCGCCAAGTCTGCCTCCAAAGGTTTAAATCCATATGCCTGATTTAATTTGCCTTGAAAATCAGCAAAATTTCCGAGGAAGATTTTCTTCTTGACTTCAATAAATTCTTGCCATGTAGCAGGATCACTTTTGGTAGAATAACCTGGTAAAAATGTAATTGAAATTAAAAATACTATATTTAAACAAATAAAAGTTTACCTGCACCAAGTGGTGGCAACTTATCGGAGCCATACAGTCCCAATGGACTGCCACTGTTGAGGTAGACAAATGGAATGCCTGATTGTGGAATTGCGGGTGCAATCATAAAGTGGTCAAAGATTATCAAGTCAGGCTTCTCGAGTTTGATCGCAGCATCAATTTGAGGATTGAATTCCATCAATGAATCGTAAATAGATTCCATAAAAGTTATCACACTTTTTGGTGTTGATTTCAATTTTTCAATTGGAGACACAGAAGCCAACATACCCGAATTCATCAAACGTTGTCCCAGTGCCTTTTGCATATTTTTCACATTGCCATTTCCTTCAGGCTTATCGTTAGTTTTCAGTAGAATCTCTTGAATTCCATACTTTTTTGCCACCAAACCAGAGTAGTTTTCGTTCAACAAGAAGGAAATTTGATGACCACGATCTTGAAGTGATTTACCGAAATCGGCACACGGATTGATGTGACCCATTGCATCGTCCGAGAAGATGAATACTTTCAGTGGTTTTTCAGCTTTTTGAACCATTTTGGACAGATTGATTTATTCAGAGGCACAAGGGCAGATTTGTGTTGATTTGTTAGTTTTGTATTAGACAAAAATAATACAAAAACACACAAACAGTCGATCATTTTATATATTAAAGCACAATCATAGATAAATAACAAACACTCAACGCTCTAAACCAGACTTGGCAAACACATGGAGAGAAACGTTTTGCAAACGTATTATTCTCGTACTTGTAGTGCAAGAACTTCAAGTGCAAAGTAGCAAAAACGTCACCCTGAAAAACGTTTGTAGAACGTTTCGATAGTACACAATGTGATATAACATTGGCAAATCAGCTGTATGGGACATTGTACGGACACATGATCACGTAGACAACTTTAAAAATCGAATCATCATAGTGTTGAGGGTGTGAAATGGAAGAAAACGTTACGAATACGTTTGTCGGCATATCACACATGTCACAGCAAGGGAAAATTGATAAATCAAAACTCAACAGCATCACCATCCTACAGTCAACAGCAACATCATACCATACCGTATGACACAAGTGTTCAATGTAATAAAGATGACTTTGATAAAAATCAAACGTTACATCTCAAGGTTATGTTTATAAAAAAAATGTCAAAATGCATGCATTTGTAAATGTTTCTATGCATACGCAGAACTATGCGTGTCCTTTAGCGACGAGTGAGTGTAATAGATATAACCGAATGTTAAGAATGCAAGGCTAATTTTGTGCATCGCACAGCTCAAATACAACAAAAGTTTCAATCGATTGAAAAAATATTATTCATGAAAGTCTTGGAATTTTGATCAATATGTTAATTACTGACTGACAATGAGTCATGTTAATGGGAAATTATCAATAATTTGAGCTGTAGCGCAGATTATCCAAAGAAATTTTAGACTTTAATTCCACTAATTATCAAGCTTATTATATAGCTAATTTTAATTGGAAATGATTAACTAGAAAATACACTTGAACGCTTCAGGCCCATAAATCTCGAACAAAAATGCATCATATAAGCTGCATAGAGAAGAAAATACTAAACAAAGAAAAAATCCAATTATTAGCAGTTTACCATTCCAATCAAAGATCACATACCTGTAGCAAGTGTTTATTGTTCAATTCGCCGAAAACTCTTGCAGTCATTGCAATTCGTCTCCGTTTGCTGTGCAACAGCTCAAAATAAGTCATCAACTTCCATTTCGGTCGAAATATTGTGAGCTTTCGTATGAGTACTATCAAATATTTGGCCGAACTATTGACGTATTGATTGGCCCATACAAAGAACAGAGTTCCAATAAGGGTGAGTAAGGTGATACCCGTGAGGATTAGCGCCAACAGAATGTACATGAGTGGTGATAGAGAATCACTAAAGAGCAACATCACCAAAGTGTATGAGTTGAACACTAGAGTGGTCACAATGAAGGAACTGATGCTTTTTCCGATTATGCATCGATTGGCTCGCATCATAAAGTAATTGCAAGCTGGGTGTGACGTTTTCGGTACTGAGCAAATTGGCACACAACAAATTTGCTTGAATATTTATTCTTACTCAATTGAAACAACATTTTGTTTATTTGCCTACACTCTGCCACACCAATTAGTGCACACTGAACAGCAATTGAATTGTAGAATGAACCATTCTTGATGAATATTGCCAAGCACAGTAGAAAGGCAAATAAATCCCAAAGGGAAATGCAAATGTTTCGAATGGAAAATTGAACAAAGTTTATTTCTTTGTTCAAAAGCAGCAAACCCAGTATTGGTACTGTTTTTGAGGGTTAATGATTAATAAATATTAAATTACAACAGGGTTTGTAACAAAATCTCGTACAATTGACTTTACATCTTTGTAGAGAGATGTTCTATAGACGAAGGCCATCTTTATGTGGTGTCTTGCTGGTTTAACAGCCATTTTAAGGTTTAACGAACATATAAATGGTACAAATGACAAATTTTAAAATATAAAAATGATATAAAATATTCAAAATACTTTGACTTGCGTAACATTATTTCACAGTTGAGCAAAAACTAAACTCTCAGACAAAGAAATTATTAAATCGATATTTGGACTGACAACTTTAAAATATAATTTGTTTAATAAAAGTGAATTATTCATGGTTACTTTGTACTTATTTGGTACAATCAATATGAAAACTTTTGTCAAGTCGAAAAGTCATTTAATATTGTCAATATTTATTGCATAGTAACAAATTGCAATCAATCATTTTGGTTTTGCCTAAGCAAAATGAAGAAGATAGATTTGTGCTTAGTTTATTATTTAATAATTCAAAATAAATTGTATTTACTGTTTTTCATTTTGAACCAATTTTTCAATTTGTTCACAGACCAATTCTTTGCTTTTTGATGCTTTGATTCGTTGTGATGCCGCCTGTGCGCGTTGCGTCATTTCTTCATCTGCCAACACTCGATCAATAGCCTCGATCAGCTGTTCATCAATGAATGTGTATGTGTCCATCTTAATGCCAAATCCCTTTTCGTAAACTCGTTGTCCGTTGTCGTACTGATCGGAGAACAGTGGGAAGACAATCATAGGTTTGCCGAATGCGAGACTCTCCACTGTAGTGTTGGTTCCACCGTGAGTCATCACCAGATCGACCAGTGGGAGAATTCTGGTTTGTGGTAAAAAGGCCTCGCCCCAACAGTTGTCCGGTAGTTCATACTGTTCGGCCATTGGACCTTTTGAGACGATGTACTTGTACGGGGTTTTAGCCAGAACGAAGACAATTCGCTTCATAAGAGACACATTGAAAGCGCCCATCGATCCAAGCGAGAGATAGATCAATTTGTCGCTTGGCGACTTCTTTGTGAAACCATCTGGCAGTTGATATGGCTCGGCAGAGATGTTTAAGTTGCAGAATGAATCCATTCTAGCACACAGTCCGGGCATCGTTACAATATCGTCATAGTCCAACTCCTCGGGATAGCCATAGATGTTGAGGTATTTGGATTTTTTACTTGTACCTCTAGTCAACGCCAATGCTTCAGAAGGCTTATATTCAAAAGCCTCATTAAGTTTATTTTGAAATACTAAATAATCAGTAAGAAACACTGTTTTCTTTGCATCAATAAATTCCTGCCAAGTTGCTGGATCGCTTTTTGTTGAAAAACCTGTACAAAAATATATTTTGTTTAAAATTTTAAACTGTATTGTGAAAATAAATTTACCAGCTCCAAGTGGAGGTAACTTGTTGGAACCATACAATCCCAATGGACAGCCACTGCTGAGGTAAACAAATGGAATGCCTGATTGGGGAATTGCGGGTGTAGTCATAAAGTGGTCAAAGATGATCAAGTCTGGCTTCTCGCTCTTGATGGCCGCATCAATTTGAGGATTGAATTCCATCAATGACTTGTAAATTGTTTCATTTCTTTTGGAACCATTCTTGATTGTTGATTTTAATTTTTCCAGCGGAGTACCTGGTTTCAAACTCCCGTTATTCATTAAACGTTGACCCAATGCTTTGTGCATGTCTTTTGGGGAGCCCTCAGGTTTATCAGCAGTTTTCAGTAGAATCTCTTGAAAGCCATACCTATTCGACAGCAAACCAGCGTAGTTTTCGTTCAACAAGAAGTAAATCTGATGACCACGATCTTGAAGTGATTTGCCAAAATCAGCACACGGATTGATGTGACCCATTGCATCGTCCGAGAAGATGAACACTTTCAGTGGTTTTGTAGCTGTTTGGATCATCTTGGATCAAATTGATTTATTCACGTTTAGATTTGTGCTGATTTGACAGGTTTTAAAAGCAAATATAATACAAAAATTTGGAAATAAAAAAAATTGGTTTATATGGTAGTAAGCTATCATAGATAATGCAAGCACTCAAATTAGTTTTGACAACTAAAATAATATTGGAAACGTTTTGCAAAGATATTATTTTCGCACTTTAAGTTCTTGTACCCCAAGTGCATGTAAAAGACACGTTGTCCCCAAAAACGTTTGCAAAACGTTTTATTCGTGAACACTGAATGCACATGTGTACAAGACTTTGATTAATCAACTTTGTGTTGAACTGCTCGGACGCATTATGATCACGTAGACAATATAGAATATGGATTGAGAGGTAGAAAACGTTTCAAATACGTTTTTTGATATATCACACAATTACAATGAAAAATCAATATTGATAAATCAATACTTTGCCTAACACGACAGCATCACCGTTGTTCTTTCAACAGCAACAGCACCATTTATTACTCAAACGATCATTGTGATAAAACACAGACTCATTTGATAGAGATGACTGTGAGAAAAAATAAACGTTACATCTCAAGGTTAAACCGTAAAAATTGTCAGGCAATTCTTAATGTATAAGTAGAACAAACTTTCAAACGAGTGAGTGTAATAGATTTGACCGAAGGATTAACGGTTAATTTAACCTTAGAGGAAAATTTGTATGTATCATGCTCGTGACAAAACTGGGTTGGTGACTAGTTTTATTATTAAATAATTCAAAATATATTGTAGTTACAGTTTTTCATTTTGAACCAATTGTTCAATTTGTTCACAAACCAATTCTTTACTTTTTGAGGCTTTGATTCGTTGGGATGCCGCCTGAGCGCGTTGCGTCATTTGTTCATCTTCCAACACTCGATCAATAGCCTCGATCAGTTGTTCATCAGTGAATGTGTATGTGTCCATCTTGATGCCAAATCCTTTCTCGAACACTCGTTGTCCGTTGTCGTACTGATCGGAGAACAGTGGGAAGACAATCATAGGTTTGCCGAATGCGAGACTCTCCACTGTTGTGTTGTTGCCACCGTGAGTCATCACCAGATCAACCAGTGGAAGAATTCGGGGTTGAGGTAAAAAGGCCTCACCCCAACAGTTGTCAGGAAGGTCATACTGCTCGGCCATTGGTCCCTTCGAAACGATATACTTGTACGGGGTTTTAGCCAAGACGGAGATAATTCGCTTCATCAGAGACACATTGACAGCGCCCATCGATCCAAGCGAGAGATAAATCAATTTGTCGTTGGGTTGCTTCTTTGTGAACCCATCAGTTGATATGGCTCGGTAGAAATGTTTAAATTGCAAAATGCATCCATTCGAGCACAGAGTTCTGGCATCGGTACAATATCGTCATAATCCAACTCCTGTGGATAACCATAGATGTTGAGGTATTTCGATTTTAACTTTCTACCACTCGCATGAGATCTGTTTCAGAGGGCTTGAACCCAAAAGCCTCATTAAGTTTGTCTTGAAAGCCAACAAAATTTGAACTGAACACTTTTTTCTTAGTTTCGATATATTCTTGCCAAGTTTCAGGGTCGCTGTTGGTTGGAAATTCTAAAAAAATAATGATACAATCTAAAAACAATTCGATTTGGAAATACGTTATTTACCTGCACCAAGAGGAGGCAACTTGTCCGAGTTATACAATCCCAATGGACAGCCACTGCTGAGGTAAACAAATGGAATGCCTGATTGGGGAATTGCGGGTGTAGTCATAAAGTGGTCAAAGATGATCAAGTCTGGCTTCTCGCTCTTGATGGCCGCATCAATTTGAGGATTGAATTCCATCAATGACTTGTAAATTGTTTCCATAAACTTTGAACCATTATTAAGAGATGATCTTAATTTTTCCAAAGGTGTTCCAGGTTTCAAATTTCCGGTACTCAGCAGACGTTCTCCCATTGCTTTCTGCATGTTCTTCACTAAACCTTCTGGTTTATCAGCAGTTTTCAGTAGAATCTCTTGAAAGCCATACCTATTCGACAACAAACCAGCGTAGTTTTCGTTCAACAAGAAGTAAATCTGATGACCACGATCCTGCAGTGATTTACCGAAATCTGCACACGGATTAATGTGACCCATTGAATCGTCCGAGAAGATGAACACTTTCAGTGGTTTTGAGGTTGTTTGAACCATTTTGAGTCTTCTTAGTAGAAAGTATGCAGAGAAAAATTAATTTGATCAAAAATATTTAAACTAATTCAAATTATCGATCTTTTATATGGATTGTCAATTGCAAATAGTGAGCAATTTAAAGTTTGACTTTGGGCGTATTTAGTCAATCTAGAAATAATCTTCTGCAAACAAAATTATGGTAATTCATTGTACAACACAAATCCCACTGAGTGCACCAAACGAGCGTTGAGTATCCGACAGACCTGAATTCGAACTGTCGACACCAACATGATCACGTATGGCACATTGACACAAAAGCAATAAAAAGTCGAAAACAAACGTTGAATAAACGTTTTCACTGATATAGATCGTTTGTTAACGTGAGTTAATTTGGTGATAAATTCAGATAATATTTTTTTGTTAGTGTTGCATCAGTTGATTGTGAATATAAATAACACCAGTTAACATCACATCGCACCAATTGACAATGACAGCAGAAGTTAGTATCAAATAAAGCAGATTGAGCAAAACGTATTACAAACGTTCTGTCAGATAGTATTTAGCGATACAATGTGAGATCTGGATAAAGTAAAGTTTTATTTTCAAATGCAAACTTGAATTGTGATGCTTGCTTACAGCTTTATTGCGTTAAAATTGCGTTAAAAACGACCAAATGACGATTTTAATACTTTAATCACCTGGTATTAATTGTTTTTAAGATTGTCTACTTTTGAAGCTAGAAAGAACAAGTGTTTAGCATGATCCGGTATTACTCATTTACTCATATTGAAAAGTATATAAGTAGCACAATTTAGTGTCAGTTGTTATTCTACGATATATTACAACGAAGAAAACAATATCAGAATAATCAAACAAACTAATAAAAATGAAAACTGAAAATCCGATTTCGAGCTTATGCCAAACCATCAAAAAAGTATTATTCCCTTTAACAAAGATTATTTTAATAATATTTTAATTTATTTTTCTGACAGAAAATGCTCAATAAATCGCAAGGCAAATCTAATAATTCAAATGGATTGGAGTACGAACCACTTTGTGAATCAAAATTTCCAGTTATCAAAGAGAAGAAATTTGATAGAGCCAGGATTGATTTCTTAATTCCGCCGACTGTAACTGAACTTTTGTGTGTTTATCGTTAATAAAATAATTTTTTTCTTGTAAATTTGAACTCAATTAATTTATATTTCTGGTTGAGCGATTGATTGATTGAGATGACCATAAAAAGCAATAATTGCAAGATGAATTCTGTTCAAATCACTCTATAATGAATTAATTAATTATAAAAATGATAATCATTTAATTTTTTGGTTTTACCTGAAATTGTTCACTCAAAAATGTGTACACAAATGGATTGATAAAACTGTTTGCCATTGCAAGCCAGTGGCATGCCACATACACGTACAGATGTGTGTAGTATTGTTCTTTTGAGCAGATAGGTATCAACTCGTACACGTTGAGAAGTTGAAGCATTTTCAATGGCATCCAACACACGCAATACAACAGCACGATGATTAGTGTCAGTTTGATTGTCTGTTACAAAAAATTCACATCCATTTGAATTATTTTTTTATTTGTGAGATTTACCCTACCTTATCAGGTCGTCTTGGACTTATTGGGTTCACATTTGGCATTCTTTCAGTTGATAAGCATGTGGTGCTGGTCATTGTTGAGGATTGATTTGAACTTAGTGACACGGACTATTACAGTAAAAACACGGATTTTTATAAAAATGATCAGTTTTTGGAATTCTTTAAAGCATGCAAGCCCAAATAGACAGCTTGAGTTCAAACAAAAAAATAGCTTCATTAATCGCTTAAATCAAAGTTTTAAAGTTCAAACAAAAGTGCTAAAAATGACAAAAGAGTGATAATCTCCGAACAATTTTCCAGACACCAAATTGGTTCTTGTATTCAAAATTTTAACAAATTGTTGGAATGGATCAATGAGCCTAATTAAACTTTTTCCCTGTCAGTCAAATAAGATATAAGGTTCACCAGCTCTGGAACCTCTTGAAGAACCGCGACAAACCTAATCACTCTTTTGCAATAAGCACTGTCATTTTATGCAATTGGTTTAAACTTTATAATGCGATTAAAGTGCTTAATTAAACTTAATTTTTGTTTGAAAGCAAGTGGTAGATATTGGGTAGCTTGTTTGAAAGAACAGTTTGTTTTAAAAAACCTGAGTATTTGCATTGTAATGAGCGGAAAAATTTCTTTGAGAACGGCACTTCATTTTGCGTATAATTGCGGCATAAACAAAGATCAACACAATCATTGGAATTGCAAATGTAAAAATGAAATTTGCCGTAATGTACACTCGACGAGTGAGTGGTGCCAAGCCAATGTTGCATTGATAGTAAGTCTGGCTATTATTGTGAGGCATTTCGGTAAAGTCTTGGATAGCTGTTCCATTTGTAGGGAAAAATGCATAAAAACCACCTGTAACCCAGATTGCAATAATCACTTTGGTCGAATTGAATCGGACAAATCGATAAAAATTAGAAAACGGATTAAGTATGGCGGAATATCTGTTTAAATTACATATTAATTTGTTGAATTAACCGGTTACAACTGACCTTTCAATTCCAATTGTCATCAAGGTGTTCGAGGTAACAAATACACACAGAATGAGCATGTACTGCCAACTGTGACACAGCCAATTAGGAAAAATCCACTTGCCAGTGACAAAGTCCGTGTAGATGAAAGGCAAACCAAGTGTACCAATGGCAATGTCGGACACTGCGAGATTGATCAAGTACTTTCGCATACTGTGCATTGACCTTTGACCAGCACATTTGATCTGTACCACAATGACACAAACATTTCCGAGAAGGGAAACCACTGCTGTACAGCCATAGAGCAAAATGAGGAATACTTGAGCGATTGGTGAAAATATTATATCCAAATTTGGCGGATTGAAACAATCGTCGTTGGTTGAATTGGTGGCCATTTTTGATTTTTGTGACAAGCAAAAAAATTCAAAATTTCAGAATTGTAGGTCAAAGCCCAGTTCGTTAATGACAAACATTGAATGTATATCAGAGTATTTAAGTGGAAAATGAGAGAAACTAAAGTAGACTAACAAGCATCGAGTGTAGATATCACCTGAATCAGGGTTCCGCTACACTCAAAGAATTCCACAAAAGTTTGTTCGTTAACTTTTTTTTATAAAACATCTCATTTACGAAATTTTCCTCTCTATTTAACCAGCACAAAGAGAACGCTTTAACAACAACTAACGAGCTCATGTTGTCAACATGACGATTATCTTAAAATTTTCCTTTGAATAAATTATTATGCTTGACACAATTTGAAGCAATCGACAAATTTGCATTGTTTGTTAAAAACGCATAGAAATGAAGTGTTATGTCTGGGTTTGTCGTGTGCATATGGAAATGAAAGCATCTTCAAACTTCAAACTCAAATATGAATATGTTTTTGAACTCAATTTGTGTTTATGATTGATTTGATTTGAACAAAACAATTTCCCAGAATCTCGTAGCTTGACAGTTCTCGGAATTTTAATAAAGTATTTTTAAGCATTAATTAAATAAAAAATATTTAATATAATAAGCTTCAAAGTAACATTCGAATTTAAATTTTAAGACATGACAATGCAGAGAAGATAACATTGAAGTGTAATAAATCGGCGAAACTCTTTGATAATTTTGCATGCCTCAATTATGTCCAAGTTGACATTCTTGAACAGAATCTAATGGACTTGAAAGTGAATTTGTTCGTGAAATTCAAATTTCAAACCAGAGTTGTAGTCAAAACTAGACAAATGTTGATTTTGAGCTCTCATATTTTCTAATAGTGACTTTTGAAGGATCTGTATGTAAATACTTTACTTGTAAATAACTGAGCCAAAAAAACCAAAAATAATGTAAAACATGATCAACGGAAAGGCGGTACAAAATATTATCGACAGAATTGAAGTGAAATACATTCGATTGAGGAACAATAAACAACAATCTGCAAATAAATCGAAAATATGATCCAGAGTAAAAACAGGAGCATATTCATGCAGTAAAATCTATTTAATAATTTTACGTTGTCGCAAAATTTGCACCGACACGTCAGCACTTAAGACTAAATAGAATATTGGTGATCTGTTTGGAAGAGCTTATTTACACAACATTATTATGCATACCCTAAGCTCCAAAGACTATTTTCAGTATTTATTTATTTTGAAAAATTTTACACAAACTTAGTGGTATCAGTTTTGCAACATAAAATGTTCGACGAATCCACGATTGAAATTCACAAGATGCTCATGATCGACAATCAAAAGACATCAATCGAACGAACTAACTTTGTATATGATCTCAACCATATCATGTCTCTTGTGTTTTACATCAAGAAAATGTTCGCACGTCATGGATGGTGGTCTTAGTATATATATTTTTATCACTCTATCTATTAATCTCTCTTTTCAAACACATTATTTAAACTCTTTTTTACTCTTATTTTAAACACACAATTTATACACACACTTTAAACTCTTCGGTGCATTGGCTTGTACCTATCCAGCCCGGGCTAAAACTCGAGGCTGTTTAGTTGGTCGTCTAGTGCTTACTCTATCATTTTTAAACACATTGTTCAAACACATTACTTTAAAATAAACGCCCCCGCATGATTCAATGAATCGTGCAATAAATAAAATAAACATAAAATGAAATTGCACACACCACATCAATGCCAATACCAAAGTCAAACAGTGTCCAAATAGATCGAGCAAAGTTTGATGCGTGAATGTATTGCTAGTGAGATTGGTCCAATCGCACATTTCTCCAAATGCTTCATAATGCAAACCAATTGTGCAGCATGCAGAGGCACATAAATTAGAATTAAAATTGGAAAATAATTTTGAAGTTTCAACGCTTTCCGTTAAGTAAATTTAGGTTAACCTAGTGGATCTGCCCGAATGTAGAGTGCAGAAAAGTGAAAGTTTGATTGAGGAAAAGTGCATAATGAGTGCTCGTACAAATAGTGTTAATAATCGCTGTACAAATTAGGCATTTCTGTTAGAACATCTAAGAAAAAAAATGATTTGGAAATTAAAATGTACTTTCAGGAAACCCAAAAGTGAAGTACTGAAAATGTAAATTTAAAGCAAATTTATTCGCTTGTAATTCCTTTAATTCTCTAATATGTTTGCTCTACTGTATGACGTCTAAAAAATAAGCAATCATGATAACGAGCTTTTAATCATGTTGTCAAATACGAATATAACGACCCTCTGTGGACACATTTGGACATGGGCTTGTTTGGTCCTGCCATTTAGCAGTTGATTTATCTCTTTGACATTAAGAAACATCAGCAAATTGAAACTCTGATGTATATTTTTAATTGCAATTTGTGCATCCCCCTTAATCAGTTAATTGTTTTGTGGATTCGGTGCAGTGTGCTCGGAAAAGTTTATTTATTAAAATCTAATTATAGATAATTAAAAATAATTTTTTTTAAATTCGTTTATTTCTAGATCAGAATTATTTCTATAAATCAATTAGTCAACTTAGTGGAATCCGCATTTGCATTTGTGCTACTAGCAGTGTCAACAATTGGCTGCTCGCTTGGTTCAACATTCCAGGTGAGCACCAGTGGTCCGACCTTGTCGTTGTTCTCCTTGTTGTGGCAGTGATGACCTGGACCATCACAGAACGGGAATGTCTTTGACTTCCAACAGCGACAGTACGAAACACGATTTTTCTTGCTATACTTTTCACGGTCAATCTCGTCCACATTCACCACGTGACGCGCAGGATGGATGTCTGGATTTTTGTTGATTTGCTCACGTTTGGCACACTGAGCAATGCGTCTCATTTGGTAGTGCACATAGGCCGCATAGCCGAGTGCCAGTGAAGAACAGATCCAGGGCAGCAGTGGTCGAAGAAGTGGTAGAACCCTTGAGGAACTCATTGTTGCAAATTTCAGGATATATTTAGACATACACCGACATATATACAAGTAGACACTGGTATTGGGCGATTATCAACAGAAAGCACGTGATGATTGCCTTTCAACGTTCATTTTGGCGTACACGACAGCGATAAGGTATGCACAGGCTTTGCACTCACCCTATTCACACACTTTGAGGAACAAGGAGAACGAAAAACGTTGGACAAACGTTTTCTTCTGCTGCTGTTGCTGTTGCTCTTGGTGGTGTTGCTGCTGTTGCAAACTGATGCTGCTGATGTTAACACTTCTGGTGCTGCTGGCGAAGTTCCCTTCATCGTACGACCGTGCAATTATTGCGTTATATTTTATCAGTGAAATAAGATTATTGCCGGGTGAAAAAGGTTCGTTTATTGTTACGTTTAGCTAATATAATTTGTACATTTGATATAACAAAATAAGTTCTATATATCACTTCACCAGTACTCACTGCCATCATCACTGGTCTTCTTGTTCCACTTGCACTGTTGCTTCCACTTTCGCTTCATAATCTTGTCCCTGAAGTGACCATGTCCAAAGAAAAGATGGTCAAACTGTTCTTTTCTATCCTTGGATATTTGTCCGGCTAACTCAAACGACAGTGAATCGAGGTACTGTTTGTCCTGTTGAAATTTGGTCAACTGCTCATCGGTGAGCACCACCGAGTTGATCAGTTCGTCCATTCGGTCCTGACACTGGGTCACCCGGCGAAAGAGAATGCTGAATTGGGCGTCATTCTTTGAATCGGTGTACAGCTTGTGCAGATTGCGGATATTTTCCACGTCCGAAAAGAGCACTTGCACTTTCTGTCGATTGAGGGCCTGATTTTGACTGGTCAGTACTTGGGGCTCATAGTTGGGTAGCACTAGAGTGGACGCAGTTTCGAGATCATAAGATGAATCCATAAATATTTTGCTTGATCAAATGACACTTGCTTGATGCGCAAAATTGAGTTTGCTTGAGGCAACAAACATATGCATCTACACTCACTCATACAAAAAGGTATAAACATTGAGCATTGAGTACTGGTTCGGGGAGAGAGTAAAGGTGGTAGTAGTCAGTAAATGTTATGCGAGATTGGTATATGTCCGGTGTGTTTGTAGCGGTTTGGGCATCAATTGGTAGTTGGTTGTGAGAGAAAGTGAGAGAAAATTATCACCAAGAATACGCATGCGTTCTTTTAAGCACAGATGGAAAATTTTCGCTCCTCAACTGCACTTGCAGTTTGATTGATGAATCATTTTTAATATCAAATAAATTTGCACTAATCACGTATATCAAGTACAAAATGGAGATCACAAAATTACAATTGCTCTCTCACAAAACTAATCCACTGTTCAAGAACCTCTCTTTCACCTTCAAATATCCACCAAATCGTCGATTGGCATTAGTCAAAAATTGTAGCATCTTTTCCGGGTCGTTATCTTCTTCTGCTGCTCGTCTGGAGACACTTAGACAGAAAATACAGTCTTTCAAGTAGGCATACAGTGCAAACAGTTTGATTTCGGACAAAATTTGAACAGTAGAATTCTGTGGATTTGAGTTGAATTTTGGGTCCAACTTGGTCCGTTCATCTCGATACCAATTTACGAATTGAGTGATCTCCTGCTCTGATATTAGATCGTTTGAGTGAAACTGTTCGGGTTGGTTGCAGTCAACAAAGTAACGACCCAAATCAGCACCTAATGTTTAAAAAGTTAATAATTATTTAGATTTTAAAAATTACTCAAAATAAATATTTACCTCGAAAAAAGTACATTGAAAAATCAAAATCAATAAATTTAATGTCTGATTTACGAGTTTCTAGATTTTCGCTCACAAGAATATTTAAATGATTAAAGTCGCAATGTCCGAAAACAATTTCTGGGTTATTTTGATTTAGCCTTTTGAGTGCACCATAAATTGAATCAACTTCAGATTTGATATTATTTGATAATAAATTTTCGAAATTACTCCTGATAAATTCATTATGCAGAACACCCGATTCGATTGAGTCAATCAATATTTTGCTGAACCAATTTTCAAACAACTGAACAATTCCGTCCATTTGATTGCTTCGCACAATTGGAACGTCTAATGTGTGGAACTGTGCCAATTTTCTGGCTACAATTTCACGCAAACCCAAATCGGCATCATGTTCGCGCGTTAATTGCTGATCGCCAGTCACATAATCCATAACCAGCGCATCACTGCGAATTAAGTGAACTTTTGGACCAATTTGCGCATTTCCAACCAAGAGAGTGTTCAACTGAGAATCGATTATCTCAAAACCAGAATCCTTCTTGTTGGTGTTCAGGTTGTACAGTTTGATCACAACATTTTCGGGTAAGTTAGGTTGCGGTTGTATAAACGTGACACGATAAATGTCGCTTACAAAACAGCTTCTGTGATTTGCAAAAAAATCCTTTAAAATGATAGTGAAATATTTAAAAATAAAAACTTACTTGAATTTACTAATTTCAATATCACTCAGTTTGATTTGTAGTCCAACCGCAAGTTGGTTACAAATTTCCAATATTTTCTCATCGATATTCTGTTGGTCGTTTACAGCTGCCATGACTAATTCGAGTAACTTAAAAAGAAGGGAAGCAGCTTTTTAAATAGTCAACCAGAACCAGGTATAATAGATCTAGTAATTCTGATAATGTGATTTGCAAAGTTGTCCTAAGAAACACTTATATTTGCTCAGTGCCATATCACATAAACTGTACCTCATAAAACGTTTGCCGAACGTTGGTGTCGTCTGTTCAAATGTGTTTGCACACACAGGTTATACATGCTATCGAGTGTTGAGGGAGAGAAAAGTGCATCTTGTCGGTGCAAATGCATGCTTTTGGCAATGTTGCTCAATGTTGTTCTTCTCTGCCATCATACAAGCAGCGACTTTTGACATCATCACACAATGAGTGCAGCAAATTTATTTGTTCTTTCGCAACCATACATACCATGGCTGTGTGCTTCTCTATCGTTGGGATATGCTTCCTATGTACATTTCAAATTACGTAATTTGACTGAAAGCTCAACCAAGGAACAGCCAATGAACAAGTGTCAAGACAAATTCCCAGCTAAGTATCTCGTAAATGTGGATGAAATTGATCGAAGCAAACCCAAGAAAAGAGTATCATATTGTCGCTGTTGGAAGTCTACGACTTTTCCACTGTGCGACGGCATTCACAAACGACACAATCAAGAATGTGGAGATAAGGTGGGACCATTGGTGTTGATGTGGAATCCCGATTTGCCAGAAAATTCAAATCAAATAGATAATCAACGCACGTTTGATCATCAAAATTCGTCAAATGTTAATCATATTCAAACACGTCCGTTCAATATTGCTTCGAAACAACAAATGGCTAACGTAATTGGTTCTGGGAAATACTGGTTGATGAGTCCATTGACTATGCATTTAATTGGCACAGTATTGCGCAGAAAATTCTAATAGATTCCATAATTGTGTTAATTGATAAAAATTAAATTTTGCAAGTTTTCATTTGCTGAACATTGATTCGCAGTTTTAGTTACTTTCATACATATACGTAAATCTAATGTCACACTGCTAATTGAGCGTCATCTAGTATCTCTAATTCGAGTTGCATGATTTGTTTTGCAATTTAAATGTACATTTTAAAAATTGAAAATTGACTAGTATTATAGATTTTTACAAAGAATTATTGGAAAAATAAGCAAATATAATGTTTGACACGTTTAACCACTAAAACTGAGCTCGTAAGAAATCGATATTTGCCGGAAAAGAATAAAGTTGGTCTAATGGTTGGCCAAAAGTGTCGAATCTATTTCTGTCGACAGTGAATACATATTAAAATTTACTTTTCACTTTAAAATCGCACTCCAAAGAAAATCATAAAAGTTATTACACTTTTTTGTTTTGTATTGCTCAACATAACGGTACCTTGCGAACAGATCAAAATCACGCCACATTTCAATAAAAATAAGCACATTTATTGGACCATCATTGAAACAAACTCGTAACTTGCTTGAATCAACAAACATTTTATAACCAGTTATAAAGAAAAACTTAATAATTTCGAAGAAAATTATCAAAATGCATTTTCCGCAACTTGTTAGGGGCCATACTTTAATTACGTGATCAACTGACTGGATGGGAGGTGTCCAAGGTGTGATCACGCTTTGATCACGAAATTTTGGAAGGGGTCTAAAGTTCAGACGAAACAAAGAATCCCGAATTCTCGGATCTTGAGTTATCGAAATACATGTAAATAGTTTATTGCCATACAATCTAAACACTTGCGCATTTAACATTCGTCTCATGATTACACTGCGCTAACTGTAGGCTAAATTTTTTTTGGTAGGGGGTAACGTCAAGATCACGGACTGATCACGCATGGTACTAAGGGGTCAAAATCTTTGATATTTTGATCACGTAATTAAAGTATGGCCCCTTACTCGTCCAATTCTGAACTATCTGTATGGTCAATATCAGTATCTTGATCCAGTTGAAGATCCAAAAGAGAGTTTTCAGCGATCCAGATTATCTACTCGAATCGAACTTCATAGTAGTGCTCGATCATGCAGTTACTCCCAAAAGCGGTTAAATCGCTTTTTTATGCCTCACCATTTTCTTCTAGTAATCGGAATTGCATGGGCCTTTATTGGTTTTCAGTATTGCCATACAGGCAAAATTGATCTGGCAACTTTGATCAAGTGTCCCTGCATTATGAATCATCAAATTTTCATACCGGACATGTGGGCACAGATCGATTTGTGCATTTATGGCTCCAGAGTTGTGTCCTTTTGGGCGTACACTAATTTTGTGTTAAATCCCGTTCAAGTTTTTTGAGCGAAAACCGTCGATTCTTTGTCACCATTCAACAAAACTAATCAAATGGGCGACGGATAGAGAATCGAAATTTAGTTTTTGGCAAATAAAAATATCCAAGTTTAATCTGACCAATTCTTTGTTTGTTTCTGTTCAGGACGAATCACTACAAATTAGCAAACAATTGCACAGTTTTGCATTGCGTTTGTTTGGCAACTATCGATCACTTTGAAAACCTTTTACCTGGTATTTAATGTTCCATTAATCGCCCAACTAAACAATGTAATTTTATTAATTGCATTTAAGATCATTTCTTATATGAGCATCTTCTTTCTGCTGATAATCAAAAACCAGAAAAGCAAGACAAATTTAAATTTATTTTGAACTCTCTACAATCAAAGTTATCTCTAATTAAAAATTGTCATTTGACAAAGAAGGTGTAGGGTTTTAATGTTGAATGATACTTGAAATTGTTGTTGTTGTCATAGGTATGTTTGTTTATGTTTGTCGACTAAGAATAATTGTTCTATTCGGAAAGTGAAATCTGTTTGTTTTGTTATTCGTGTTTAATAATTTGTTTACCGTGCTTTTTGTGTGTTTTGTGCGCTTGTGTGGAAAAATAGTGATTTGCCTCGAGAAAGGTTAAATTATAACCAAAAAATTTAAGCACAGATTTAAGAAGTGTAATAACGGTTTGTGTAAGTGAAGAATCTGTGCAGACCATTCTGTATAAAAGCAAAAAATAAAATAAAAAATTGTTATTTCATTATTTGTTTTATACCCAAAAGCGCCGACTGACAAAGGCGTATAGAATAGGATTAGCAATGGTGCCTGTCATTGCCAACCATTGGCAGACAATGTAGAGGTTGAGTTGGCTGCGATACTGCTGCTCTGTACGGTACGAGAACAATTTCAACTCGAACATCAGTTGAAGCAACTTGATTGGCATCCAAGACAGGTAATACATCACAATCACAAGCAGAGTGATTCGGGCAACCTTGAAAGTACATTCAAAATTAAATCGACTAGACTCTTACATAAAAAAGTCTTGACTAATTACCTTAATTTCGTGTTGGATCGTGACATTCGTATCGGCACTCTCAACCAATTCACACTGAAGATTGTGCTTGATTGATTTCATCCTTTCTTCTGGTTGTTTGTCATTGTTTGGGCCAAATTTATTTCCCAACGATATGTTGAGCATCTTTCGCGCAATTTCCAAATAAGCGAAAGCCAACACAATCGCGGGTAAAGCAAAGGTAAAAGCAAAATTAGCCATCAAGTAACGGAGTCGATGGCTCCCTTTAACCAAACCAATATTGCTGTTGCATTGTTGATAAATTTGATCGCCGATCATGAATTTATCGACTCTAATGCAACGCATTGGGATGTAAGCGTAGAAAATTCCAAAAAACCAGATCAATCCAATCAGAATGTGCGAATGTGATTGAATCATACAGTGAAAATGTGCGTGTGGATGTCGTACAGCAGTATATCTAACGTAAAGGTAAAAATGATTTAAATTATTTCCTCAACCACACAAATACCTTTCTATGAAAATGATCAACAAAGTGTTGATGGTGACAAAAACACTGACAAGTTGAACGTACTGTGTCACTGGACAAAGCCAAACTGGGTAAATCCACTGTCCATAAAGAAAGTCAGTGTACGTGAACGGCACACAGAGCACACCAAATGCAATGGACGACACGGCTAGATTGATGAGATACTTTTTAATGTGCTGAAACGGCGATGATCGATAGCGTGCCAGTCCGACCGCGATGACCCAACCGTTGCCAATCAGTGCCAACAGTAATATCGCACAGTGAAGCCCAACCAAGAACAGCCGAGCACTGAACGATATGAAGGGGTCAGAGTTGGCAAAATGAATTGTACTGTTGTCGCGAGATGATTGAAAATTGTCAGAGCCGACGTTCAGTACTTTTTCAGTCAGAACTTGTATGTTTTGGAATAGTTGATCCATCTTGATTCTCTTGCTAATGATTCTTGTAAAATCAAACACTCTAATGAAGCTGGCGACGCGGCCTTTTATACCTCTGGTCCGTATTTGAACATGTTCTATATAGAATATATAGATTTTGGAAATTTTCCACACTCAGAAATTGGAGCTGATTCGATTAATATTTTCACTTTAAGAGTGGTCCAGAGAAACACAAATATTGTGTTTACCAAGTGAAAATATGGAGAAAACAAATGTCATAGTGCATTAGTGATCAAAAATAGATATAAAATCCGATAAAACTTGTATGATTTGTCCTAAAGTGCTGCTGTTGTTTACTGGAAAGTGTCACTCACAGAATGTTGCTGAATGGTTTACTAATTAGTTTCTCAAGAAACTCGAAAGTATTTTGACGCTCTTTTAAAATTAATCTTTTAATTAAAGGGCCGATTTTTTTCTTCTTGGAAAAGTGTTACAAGTTTGCGCTTAAGCTGCGCGTCACAGAAACAGATTTATTTTTTCTCTTGACATTTAAAAATACTTGAACACCAACGAATCGGCGAATAGGTTTAGGAATCTGTACGATTCAAGTTGACCACCAAGTCATCCGTTTGCGGCTGATTCAATGCTTTCTGATAGTATTCACTTCGTTTAACAAGCATAATGAACAAAGTACTGATTATGTAGATTGCCTGTATAAGATAATACAATTTTAGAATGAAAATGGCAAATAGTTAGTAGAATTTACCAAATTGAATGCGGTCGCATCGATTCGATAGCCATTAGCCATTCGGAAGCAAGATCGGGAAAAGTTACGATTGGTAGAAATTGTTTCGATCTATATGAATAGGAAAGCAATGATCAAATCAATTATTATTTCCGGACACTTACACTAGCCATCATTCTCGGTGAAATGAGATAGTGAAACTGAAACTGCATGCAGGCCTGTACATTTAGAGCATAACAATTAGTGTTGTTACGATCCACCCAGGTGCACACAAAGATGACCAGAAACATCATGAAACCAAATTCCACCGGAAACACCACAAAGTAGATTGCAGCCTCGAATGAGACCTTGGTGAAGAAGAACAAATTGCAGTACACACAGAAGCAAATGATGATGAAAGCAAACAGAAACTGCAACAGCAGATGATTACACCAGAATCGATTGTATGCCCGAATTTCGGCACACTGATACGCCAAGTGGCCGTTGATGGTGCGGAATTCATTCCACAGCATGGGCAGACCTTGGCGACTTCGTTTGCGCGGATTATGAAGAGTTTTCACCAGGGTTCGCAACTTGCCCATCATTAGGCGCTGCTTCACGATTACATTAGAAGCAACCAGAACAAAGTGGAAATACATGAACAACATTCCTAATAAAAATTAGTTCAAAATGTTACATTTCTTTGTATTATCAATTACCAGATCATCATACCAGAGAGATTGTACCAAATCAATGGATGCAAGATGACAAAGAAATGAAAATAGTCCTTCCAACCATAAACCCACTTTCGATTGAGAAAGTGAAAGTCAAAATAGGCTGTGGCAATTGCGACCGTGGCAATGTAGACATACTTTTGCATTACTCGATTGCGATTACGCAGTTTGAGTAGCGTTTCTGTGTTGGTTCGGTCCCAAACTTTGTGATCCACAATCAATGTCTTGTGTCCGGCATCGTCGAGCAAATACATACAGTAGCGTTCATTGATGAAATCTCGAGTGCACAAATAGTAGTACTGGAAGAACAGACCCGCAACTGCAACATTCAGGATGACATCACTGTTGAGCCAGAACATTTTGGGAAACATCTTGTGACCCATCATGTCGGGCATTGGATCGGCAGGATAGTTGAAGTCATGCTGGTACAGAACCCATAGGTTGTCCCCAATGTAGACAACATACATGATGAAGGGGGCAATAAAGAATTTCGAATTCTTTGACAAGAAATGCGACTGCTCAAGTTGGATTAGCTCGTTCTTGTTGGCCAGTGTAATCTCCTTCGGTGCATCGATGATGACATCGAACGGTTTAATGCATGCACGTAGATGGGCACTAAAGATCCATCTCGAGTACAAAACCATTCGAATCAGCAGTGGAACAACATGCGAACATATTGTCAAAACCATTGTTCCCCTTGAATAGCCGGGCATTAGGCATAACACAGAAACCAAAGAAACTTTTGGAAGAACTTTGCCGGCTTTATATATCTTTTAAGGCGCAAAACAACAGATCATTATAAGCATAATTTAAAATGCACTCATTGTCTTCTTCTCAAGAAAGCGAGCTTTATGAATTATAAATTGAAACACATTATAAACCATGGCATCATTATAGCGTCATAAACATTTCCTCATTCAATGGCCTTGAACGTGTTTACCGAACATGTTAAAGACAAAGTTCAAAGTTTTAATAAAATATATAAAATTTAATTTAAAAAATGACACATATTTTGTTCAAAACAAATTAAATCTGCATTTTCCGGGAATTGTGTGTCATTTTCTGGAATTAAACTTTTTTAAAAATTCAAATTCAATTTCAAAAGTATGTCACATTAAATATTATTGACAAATACAATTTGACAATGTAAACAAGAATTGAACAAAAAGCAATTCTAGTGAAAACGATTTCTACAGAAACAATAAAACTAACAAGAAATGGGCTATACAAACCTACAGGAAAGCGAGATCAGGTCAAGTAAGAGAGAAATCACAAACTAAATGAGTTTTGCAACTAGAGCTTATGACTACATTAGGGACACCCGTCTTATATACTGCTTGGTGGTGGTATAAGATGATGGTAATTGACATTAATGTATTCGGTGGCAGTGGTTATTATTATTGTTATTATGGTTCCACCGGATAAATACACGTTCACCGGATCGATGAATTGTGATTTGAGCTTTCTCGCGGCTTTCACCACAAAGATACATTAAATTACCCTCTAAATTTAATCACATTAAACTTTTCCATGTTCTTATATATCTACTTTGAAACTTGAAACTTCTATTTGAACCTATTAGAGCTTGAGATACTGCGCTTATTTATTATTAAGTATACCTCACTTATCTGCATTATCACAAAAAGTTTCAAAATATGTTTTTAATTTTTAATATCATCATTGTCCCCGACCCGTGTGGGCAGATTCATAATTGAAGTTTGGCCCCAAACAGGCCTGAAACTGGTGCAAACAGAAAATGTCAACCTTTTTATAAATCTTTCCCTATCCGAATCGTTAAATTGTCATTAACACAACAATCAAATGTTCAATATCTTGTATTTACCAAGTTTCGGCTTGAATTTGAATTAAATTTCAATTTTCCACTTGTCACGTACTCAATATTAATTAAATTTGTATGATTTGATTATTACTTTTATTCTAGAACTCTCGAATTATGCCAAGGATTTGAGTTTTGCTGCAAAATAATTAATAATATATTATTGTATGCGACTTTATTGCAAAATCAAATATAAAATGGCGCTAAATTGCTTTCACGTGTGTTTCTTTTTTGTTTGCTTTATATATGATGTTGAAATCTATATTGTACATTTCGAAATTAGGCTTTCCAAATCTTGGTAAACAATTAAAAATGGATTAGTTAGAGTCGGTAGAACGAATAATCATCATCAACAACAGAGAAAATAACAACTTTGCAAGGTCACTGAATAAATTTATTAAAGCAAAGCAATTCAAAGAACTAAATTTGCCAAATAAATTTAATTTGCATTTTTTTGCCCGTGGTTTTCCGTATTTTTTTTATAACAACCCAGAATTTCTTGAAATTGTGTCAGATATTTGGTTTTTATTGGTATACCACGATTTTTCTTGGAATCCTTAATTTAGGTCAAGAAATGTACTTTTTGCTTTCACAACCCGCGAATATTTTCGAAATCGTCGAGTTTGAAAGTGAACAAACGAGATGGAAGCATAAGAGGCCTGTTACTCTTGGCTTGTTACTCTTGTAATTATAAAAATATTCATAGGCAACGCCTTCGACACTTGATGAAAAGACACATTTCTCTCTCAAGTGTTGTTTAAGTAAATCAGTGACATAGTTAAATAAGGGGGCGATACCGACCGAGAACATTCGCTGATTTCTGAAAGCTACTACTACCAATGATACGCTTGGTGCCCATATTGTGAGTAGCAGTGCCCACTCTTATATATTCTGAATACGATATCGTTATTGCCAAGTGGATGATGGTACACACGAATGATTACGTGACACTCGAAATAACTAGTGTTTAGGGGGACAGTTAAAGTGGAATTTCTACATTTTTATGTAATTTCGCACAAGATTATGATCATTAGTGTGATTCCCACCTTCAGTGACGTGCGTACTTTTTTCTTATGTGAATAGTTACATCTGCTCGTTTGTTCATTACTGTTTTTGGGTTCTTGTGTGCTTCAATTCTCATATTCTTGTTAGTATTCCAAATCATCACAATGGGAGAAGTACTCATTCACATCACCGAGGGCCAGGAACGTTTTTACGCTGGTGACACAGTGTCAGGCACTGCCGAGGTGACCCTACCCATTGATCTACCCATCTCGAATGTGACCGTGTCGTTTCACTGTGTTGGCGAGGTGAAATGGATCGAAAATCCAACCACTCCCTACTATCTGGACGGTTTCATCTACTACGAAGATGTGGACTACCATGTAGAGATGGCCAAAATACCCGAATCGGCAATTTCCCTCTCCAATCATATGGATCATCAGAAGGCTTCGCTGCCGTTTTCGTTTTTGATTCCAAAAGAGTAAGTCATTAGTACATTTTATTAAATAAATAAAAATATATGTTATCATAGAAAAAGTCTCCCATCAACCATGGTGGCAAATCAGGGCTTCATCAAGTATTTTGTGCGTGTCACCGTCAAGTATCCCGAGGAAACTAAAAAGTACATCAAGGACATTAACGTCCAATCGCCAATTGATAAGAATTTAATGGTAATTTGTTTCGTTTTATTTTTTGTTATTTTACTTGATAATTTGATTCTAGGTCACAGTTGGCGGATCCGCTGAGAAGTGTGTTCTCTTTCACTCTGGCACCGTGTCCATGAATGCTTCAATTGGTCGTAAAGGCTTTGCCCCCGGTGAGGCCGTCACGGTGCACATCCACGTTGACAACAAGACCAACGCCAAGGTGGTTCCCCGGATCACGCTGCATCAAGTGCAAATCTACATGTCCGGTGTTCGACACAAGACCATCGAGAGCACCCTCACTGAGCAACCCATAACAGGCGCAGAAATTGAGCCTCACACTCAGACGGAAGCTCTGTTGGATGTCAAAATTCCAGTGGACGAGTCATTGAGCATCAAAAGTTCACTGATTACTGTGAAATATTTTGTGCGAGTCACCCTGGACATACCGCATTCGTTGGATTTGCACATTAATTTGCCAATTGTGGTCACTTCGAGCAAAGTGCTCCAACAGCTGCAAAAGGGGAAACACGAACAGGCAGAGTTGATCAATCTCTAGACTGAATCGACCAACTTTTTGGTAAATGTTTTCCAATTATGCCTAAAATGCTATCCAAGTATTAATCTCGCCTATGTATTTGATCGCACAAATGTTTTTGAATGTATAGTAATTAATCTTGTTGTGATTTCTGAACCGGAATGACTGATTAAACAATTTGATTTGATTTGATCCCGTGCTAAACACTGTTTGCATATGTTTTGTCTCCGGCTTTAGTGTAGCCAGCTGCAGTAGACAAAAACCTACACATTGTGGCTGGGGAGCTGTTTGGCAGAGTAGCAAGTGTTCAGTATAGCCTGTTTTGAGTGTTTTGGCAGGAGGTTTGTTTTGATGTGTGTATTCAGCCGGCAGCCGGGCTAGGCTGTGTGTCTGTATGGTTCAATGGTTGAACGACTGAAAAAATCATGCGCCTACGTGACGTCGACTGATGCTAAACAGGCTTTTGTTTCACTACTGGTCGTGAACGTATTGCATTTCAAAATAGGCCATCCATAGGCACATCCATTTCACTGTGCTCATCCATGTTTTGTCATTGTGTCCTTTGACTGTCTGACTGATTCGAGAAATCACTAGCAATTGCTCCATTCAAGGTTGTTTCAATCAAGTCACAACACTAAACCCGTCTTCCGCTTTTTGTCGTGTTTTCATTTCATTCGAGATTCAGTGACTCTCTGTGAGTTTGTTTGGTCATCACATATATAAAAGGCAATTCAGTTTGTGTTTGCATTTGAATCTGACAATCCATTCGACCAGCATGGACGACGTTAGCATTCACATCAAGGACGGCCAAGACCGCTACACCTCTGGTGATGTCATCTCGGGCTCGGTTGAGGTGAGACTGCCCCAAGAAATACCAGTCTCGAATGTGACCATTTCACTCAACTGTATTGGTGAGGTGAAGTGGAGTGAATATCCCGGGTCACCCTATTATCTCGACGGTTGCATTTACTATGAGGAGGTGAACTATCTCGAGGATATTTTGCAATTCTCAGAAGAAGGTATGTTTGGGCTATTGCTCAAGAATTCACTTAATTTCTTGGTTATTATCCCATAAATTCTTAGACGTCACCGTTTTGACGCACAACGACCACAAGAAGGTTCTGATTCCATTCTCATTTACAATTTCGAAAGAGTAAGTGTTATTGTTTTTCTATTTTTAAGAAACTTAAATAAAATTTTGCAATTCATTTATTTATAACAGTAAAAATCTTCCATCCACCATGATTAGCACCGCTGGAATTATTCAGTACTATGTTGGTGTGATTGTGAAAGACCAAGAGGAGACCAAAAAGTTCATCAAAGAAGTTATTGTGCAATCACCGATTGAGAAGAATTTGATGGTTATTATTGTATTATTGAGTTGGGTTTTAATTTTAATCGAATTTATCTTTTATAGATTACTGTTGGTGGATCCGCAGAGAAGATGGTTATTCTACACGGTGGCAAAGTGTCAATGCACGCTTCGATTGGCCGTAAAGGCTTTGCGCCCGGCGAGAAGCTCACTGTTCATGTGTCCGTGGACAACAAGACCAACACCAAGGTCACTCCCCGGATCAATCTGTATCAGGTGCAGATCTACATGTCTGGTGTGAGGCACAAGACAATCGAATCTATTCTCACGGAGGAGCCCGTTGTGGGCCAGGAGATTGAGCCACACAAACAGGCGGAGGAACTGCTGGTGGTGAAGATTCCGTCTGATGAGGCGTTGAGTATTAAAAGTTCCGTCATTACGGTCAAGTATTTCATTCATGTCACCCTGGACATACCGCACTCGTTTGATTTGCATGTCAATCTGCCCATTGTGGTCACCTCGAGGAGAGTGATTGAAGAGCTGCGTGAGAAGGGCGACAATCCCGAGTTGATTAGCTCAAAGTAAGCAACAGTTTTGCTTTCCTGAATCGCTACCAAATGCTTTTGTGCCGCTAATCATGGATTTTTTGCTTGGGGAATGATGGACCAAAATTAATCGCTATTCTACACCAAATTCGCTATTACTCAAAAAGCATTTGTCTTGTTTTTTTAGAATAATAATTTTAATATTACAACACAGATACAGCCATGTCTTCCTTTAGAGTGTGCACCTGGTGCATAATCTTAAATATGATTCAACGAACCAAAAAAATGACACTTGAAAGCTATTTTTGATATATAAATTTACTTGAAAAAATATTAATATGAAAAATCTGTTAAATGTAAACGGAAAGTATTGAATAAAATGTTTCATTTCCAAAAATGGAATCCACTGGAAGTTTCTCATTTAAACATTTTGCCTTAATTAAGCCACACCTGTTACCCGACCACAACAAACCTGTTACGCGAACGAGGGTACACACTGAATATGACCTGAACTCTCGCTCGAAACTAGTTCTTTAGAACACACATTGCCATCTTAAGACGATGCTGTCCTACCAAAATAGAAATATAGCTAAATTGCCTGTCTCGATGAGTCTCGAAACCGGCTCACCTTTTCATCAAACAAAACGTGGCTCTTAACTTTATTTGGGCAACCATCGTTTAACGTTAACTGATCAAACTCATACAGAGACATTTTCTCACCGAGGTGTGCAATGTAAATAACTCGTAAAAAGTACATACATTCATGTTAATGGTACGTGACCGGATTGTTCCAGTGTTCTCCAACAGTCTGTACTCTAGATAACATCGCTTTCAAATTATAATGTAAAATCGTTGTGCACTTTTGTTGTTTGGATCGAAAAAAATATTTAAAGATTTCTCAACGCTGAAATCATCACTTCCCCGCAAAATGAATCAAGTTCACATTCACATTAAAAATGATCAAACCAACTTTTACGCTGGTGACACAGTTTCAGGAACTGCAGAGGTCACTCTGGCAGAGGAGACTCCCATCTCGAATGTACTCGTCTCTTTTCACTGTGTTGGTGAGGTGAAATGGGCTGATCAGACCCTGCGAAGTCCGTTTCATCTGAACGGACATGTCCACTACACGAGACATGAATATCTGGAATTGGTTGCCGACTTTAATGCTAATGGTATGTTGACTTTGTTTGGTTAATTCAATTTTAATTAACAAATTTTTAAATTACCTAGAACTAAAAGTCGACTCCTACATGGACTTGTATGGAATTAAGAAAGTTTCCATTCCGTTTAGCTTTGAAATTCCTAAAGAGTGAGTTTATTTCTTAAAAGTTTTCTTGTTTTAACCATGATTTTCATTTTCATAGCAAAAATCTCCCTTCATCCATGATCTGTCGACAGGGATCGATTCACTACTTTGTTCGAGTGTCCATCAAGGATAAAAATGAAATACTAAAATTCATGAAAGAATTGATTGTTCAATCGCCCATGGAGAAGAATTTGATGGTAATTTAGATTTGGTTTATATGAATAATCTAATTGTTTTTTTTTTGCAAATCTAGCTCACAGTTGGTGGAACTGCAGAAAAGTCTGTCTTATTACACGGTGGCAAAGTGTCCATGCATGCTTCGATTAGTCGGAAAGGATTTGCACCTGGTGAGAATGTGACAGTGCACATCTCAGTGGACAATGGCACAAATACCAAAGTGGTTCCAAGAATTTCGCTGCACCAAATTCAAATCTACATGAGCGGCATTCGTCACAACACCATTGAGACTACATTGAATGTTGAAGCCGTGACTGGAAGTGACATTTCACCTCACACTCAAGCGGATGAAGTGCTCAATGTTGCCATACCAGTTGATGAATCATTGAGCATTAAAAGTTCCGTCATTACGATCAAGTACTTTGTGCACGTTACACTGGACATTCCTCATTCGTTTGATTTGCACGTCAATCTACCGATTGTGGTTACTTCCAAACGATTCATTGGTGAACTTCAAGAGAAGAAAGATCAGCCTGAGTTGATTGGCAAAGAATAGTGAAACATTTGAATTTTGAGTACATTGTGCCATTTTTTTTGCGAGATTAAGTTCAAAATAATATAAACATTAGCATTTGATAACTTTGATTTTGTAATTGCATTACATTATAATTCGCTTTAGTCGCACAGTCAGTGTGTGTTGCTATAGCCTATGGATATACCGTATGGATTAAACCATACTACTGCGTATTCATATCCATGTTTATATGTTGATGTAATTTTTCATGATGGCCATCTAATGATGTTAATAATCTCAGAATTAGTTTGCAATCCATATTCCGAACAATTGAGTGTCGTTCTGATTGACCAATTATGTGATAAGATTAACAACAAGAAAAATTAGGAAGCTTCAGTCTACCAATTATGGGATAGAATCAATTAAATCAATTCATTAAACCCTCAGACATGCAGACTCTCAGTCCAATAGGACTATGTATACAACTCGTGTTGTCCAAAATGTTGAATGATTGATCACTGTTTCTTCACTTGACATGTACAGACAGAAATAATCGCATAAAACTTCTTTATCATGCCATCGTTTGTCGACATGTGTGTCTGGTATGGAAAATGTTATCATATTTGTACACTGTACCTTGAACCAAGGTATCGGTCTGTCTATAGAGCACCAGCTTACAAAGCACCAAAAACAAAAAAAAACAAAAACGCTTTGGCGTGAAAATTTTTCTGATGTCTCCATGCATCACATGATTGATATATTCGATAAGGACATTTCATGACAGACATATCTTCACTCGTGTGTACTGTTCATTGTATAATATAAAAATGAATGGAAAAAACTTAAAAGACGATAAGAATTGAGACAGAGAGGGTCTGTCAGTGAAGTGGAAATGTATAAAGTCAATATGTTTATGCCATTAATGCACAATCAAGAAGTGGTTGTTGTTCAATTTTTAATATTTTCCTACTAACATCGCAATTCAACATGAAAATTTGTTTAGTTCTATCTCTGCTAGTATTAGCAGGTATGTTCATATACGAAATTATTTTTATAATGTTAATTCGAATTATTCATTTTAGCCTTTCACTCAAACTGTTTCGATATAACCAATTTGACAGAAGTTATAATTGAGTCTTCAGATAGGTATTTGAGACTCACGGAAATGATTCTCAGCGAAGTTCCACCAGGAACCAAAGTGGATGAAGTGGAAATTGTTCAAAATCAAGCATCGAAAATCAAATCGTTGACTTCTCAATTGCACTGTAGTGGCAAGAAATGTCCCATACTCAGGGATATACAACGATCGCTTTTTATTGCAATGCACGAAATGCACTCTCTTTTGGACAAATTGGATCATGAGTCATTTCAATCACTGAGTCATATGCTATATTGATTATTGTTTCTATTGTGAAATATTTTTATTGCAGAGGTTCAAATGATAATAAAAATCATTAGCGTTTACTAACTTTGAGTGGAATTGCATTGCTGGTTAATAGGAGAGAATTTTTGGCAAAAGTCAACGGAATTGGTGTGTCAGCTGTTGGACTGAACTCAAATTTGGGTACAATTTTGGCGAGACACAGTTTGATTTCCTGGTAAGCGAATCGCATTCCAACACAGTTCCGTGGACCTTGACCAAAGGGTAGATAAGTGTACGGCACTAGAAGATGCTTGTTCTCTGGCATGAATCTGTCTGGGTTGTAACGTTCTGGGTCGGGATAGAACTCGGCATTGTGATGCACTCCATAAGTGGAAATTTGAACAGTCATGTCCTTCTCCAGTGGAATTCCACCAAGTTTGTAGCCTTCCTGAGCGGCACGGCGCTCAAGTCTGGTTACGGGTGGATACTTTCGTAGTGTCTCCTTGATCACCGCATCCAAGTACGGAATGTGTGAGGTGACCGTTTCGTAGTATTCGTCCGATGCTGAATCGAGTCCTTCTAGTTTTTGATCGAGTTCGTTCTTGAGACGGTTCTGCGCTTCGGGGTTAATGGCCAACTCGTACACACAATGGGAGATGGTTGAAGCTGTTGTCTCGAAACCTGCCACAAAGAAAATCATACACTGTGCAATGATTTCATTCTCGTTCAGGGTTTTCTTGATGGATGTTGAAGTTTGCTTTCCGTTTGATTGAGATTCTTTCTGCTCGGAATGATCTAAAATAACACAAAAATATGAATTAAAAAGATAACCCCAAATTTATATTGTACCATCTTTATCTGCAGATGCAGTGAGTTTGTCAAAGTTGGTGTTGTCCAGATCAGCCTCATAGACATACGAATCCATAAGCAGTTGTACCAAATCATTTCGTTTCGCGCCAGATTTTGAGTTCTCTCGTCGCTGAGTGACAACCGATTTAGCAAGGTCACGGAAAAAATTGAAACTTTTCAAAGGAAATGGAATTTTGATGTTAAGGATATGATTGACAAATCTTGGCATTGTGAACAGTGAGAACAACACAAGTGGGTGTGATCGAAACAAGTTTAGGCCGTGATACACGAATGGGGACTTTTTGCTTCGATCATCGTTGGTGTTGGTTTCAGTGGCAAAAGAGGTTGAGGCAATCACGTCGATGGTGAATCCAGCAATGACTTCTTTGGTGTCCATCACTGAGTCACTGCTTGATGACAGTTTGTCAAAGTATGAAGTCAACTTGTTCACACATTGATCCATCAGATGATTCATTCCTCTCAACTTTCCCGAAGTAAAAGTGGGACTAGTGATTGAACGAATCTTCTTCCATGAATCTCCCTGAGAGAGAAACAAATTTTTACTCCAAATTTCATGTTCAATATTGATCTTTCGTCGATTCATGAACAAGGGGAAATCCTTGACAAGCACTTGTTTTATCAGTTCTGGATCGGCAATGGTGAGAGATGGCGCAAGTCCTAAGTAGGTACCGTAAATTTTGCCAAATTTCTTCTGCCATTCCAGTTCAGTAGTGGGGCCATTTCGAATCAGAGAAAATTTATTGCCAAGCAAAAAAGTCGGATTTGGTCCAGTCAAGCCTCGTTTTGACCAGTAACTGTGTCGCCGCTTGACATACCTGAAAAAATATAATAATGTTATGTTATGATAACAATATGATTAAATAGCTTACAAATAAAAGAGCACCAAAATTGGCGCTAATTGCAAAATGATCGTCCAGTAGTTCATGTTGGTTCAATTGGTCTAATTGGATTTGATTTATAAATCCTTTGTTGAACTGCAATATTATATATAGCTAACAATTTAAACTCAGTCATAGCGCAATAGTTGACAGGAGTGCTAAATTTGACTGATTGTATGAGGCTACAAGTAAACATACCCACTACATATTACTTACAATGTCGATCATCACATGCACATTGATAATTGTCTGGGTTTTCAACAACAAAAATACACACACTTTCGGACAAGATATGATCTAAAAGGCTTGCTATAAGTTAATCATTAACTTTTAATGCATGTTGATGATTATTTTCTATTTGTGGTTTTATGCCAATTTATGATATTAGTCGAAGTAACGGTTCAAAACCGGGAAATGCATTTTGCAACAATAGCTAACAATTTGAACTCAGTCATAGCGCAATGGTTGACAGGAGTGCTAAATTTGACAGATTGTATGAGGCTACAAGTAACAAGCCCACTACATATCAGCACACTGTCGATCATCACATGCACATTGATAATTGTCTGGTGGATCACTTGTCATGGGACCGTAACAATGATATTGATACAAAATAAGTAAAAAGATTATTAGTTATTTACAGATGTGTTAATGAGTGTGTTTTGTGGTACAATACGAATATGTGAAATGTGTTTAGTTTAGTTGGATATACAAAGCTCGTACATTTTAAGCTTACTATTTTGTTATTCCTTATTATCAAGATAATTTTAATAAATCTTTTTTATTTCATATTGGCCATATAAAGAGTATTATTAAATTGTTGAACATCAAATGTTCGGCTATAGCAACAGGATCATCAGGCCTCGTTCATGTTCGTAAGAATCTTTTGATCTGCCAATTGTGATAATTTCGAAACGATTCATGGGTGAACTTTGGGCGAAACCAACGTTGATTTGCAAAAGACAACAAAATATATATGTTTGAGTGTTTTGTATGATTTTTATCATTATTATTATTGTTTATAGAAAATCACTGATGTTTGCTAACTTTGTGCGAAATTGCATTGCTAGGTAAAACGAGGGAGTTGTCCATCTGGCATCGCGTTGAAGATTTGCCTCATAATTTTGTTTTGTTCAGAAATATTGCAATAGCACAAAAATTTAATAAAAAACATTAACAAATATATTGTACAATCTTTATCTTCCGATGCAGTGAGTTTTTCATAATTCAATTGTATTAACGCACTGCGCATCTCCTTTGCGCAAAGTACAATTGATTATTATTAATCGGTTGCCAGTCGGGAAAATGCCCTTGGGTGCAAAGGACTACCATCAAAGCACATTTCATTAGTTACACGTGCATGCACTCATGATGAATATTGGCCAACATTTTCATGAGTGCCCCTAAGTAACACTACATATCAATGTGATTTGAAGATAAAATGATCGGAAGCGATATTTTGAACAAATTTCAGTATCTAACATGTGAGTTATGTTATTTGTTAGTTGGACAAGCAGTCAACACAATTTAGCCATAAATATTATCAAATGAAAGTGATGTACAGCGATATTCATTATTAATGAATCATTAAGAACATTGTATTCACACGTGATTGTCTGCAAAATAATATGCCAATTCAATTATCCCAAAACATGTTTAATAAAATCATCGGAAAATTTTTAAGATTAACATCGATTCATGTGAGGCAATAATCAGTTCTGGTTGCGCGAGGAGAATCTCGGGGGAAGATCGGTGGGATCTTCAGCTGTGAGCTTGCCACTCACGCGTTCCCCAGTCGGCACCTTGCATTCGCCCTACGCTACGCGAAAGCAAAGAAACTTGACCTGTAATCAGGGCTCGGTCAAGTCCACCAGCAATGGTGGTTGCGTCTTGAGAATGAATGAATGAATGAACATCGATTCATCAAAATTCTGAATGTGCGATCATTTTGGAGCTGAGATAAATGTCTCGAGAATATCTTGTAGCCATTAATTTACGATCAAAACTCTTTTTCATTTGATCACGAGTTTAAAGTATGATATCATACAAATGTGATGCTTTATGAAAATTTTCCAGGTTTTTTGTCAATGAATGTATGATATTACTCAATTATGGAGCCAAAAACGACTACGATATTTAAGTATAAGATTTATTAACATTGAACAGACAAAATGACATTTTGATCAAGCTTGTACATACGAGTATGTTGACTGTGCCGTGCAGATAAAATTAATTTTTTATGAAGTGCACTTGCAGTATATTTCTCCGACCTCTAAATCATGAAGCCGCGGCCTATGCTTATCCAGTATACTTATTATCAATTTTTTGTCCCGCAATACTTGACCATTCGTGCAGTAGGGCAAAAATGCTGTCCATTCTTTTCAAATTGACATTTAGGCTAAAAACATTTTAGTCAAAAGTTTTAACAAATACAACTTAGAAAGCAAACTGATTCATTGGTGAACTTCAAGAGAAGAAAGATCAGCCTGAGTTGATTGGCAAAGAATAGTAAAACATTTGAATTTTTAGTACATTGTGCCATTTTTTTCGAGATTAAGTTCAAAATAATATAATCTTTAGCATTTGATAACTTTGATTTTGTAATTGCATTACATTATAAATCGCTTTAGTCGCACAGTCAGTGTGTGTTGCTACCCTATGGATTAAACCATACTACTGCGTATCTATATCCATGTTACTCATCTCAAAATTAGTTCAAAATCCATATTCCGGACAATTGGGAATCGTCTTGATTGACCAATTATGCGATAGAATCAATAAAACCGATTCATTAAGCCCCCAGACACACAGACTCTAAGTCCTAGAACTCGCGTTCTCCGAAATGTTGAATGATCGATCCTTGTTTATGCACTTGACAACAAGTACATACAATTAATCGCATAAAACTTCTTTATCACACCATCGTTTGTCGACATGTGTGTCTGGTAAGGAAAATGCAGACAGTCCATATTTGTACATTTTTTACATCCCAATTTAACATGAAAAATTGTTTGGTTCTATAGATATATCTCTGCTAGTATTAGCAGGTATGTTCATATATGAAATTATTTTTATAATGTTAATTCGAATTATTAATTTTAGCCTTTCACTCAAACTGTTTCGATATAACCAATTTGACAGAAGTTATAATTGAGTCTTCAGATAGGTATTTGAGACTCACGGAAATGATCCTAAGCGAAGTTCCACCAGGAACCAAAGTGAATGAAGTGGAAATTGTTCAAAAGCAAGCATCGAAAATCAAATCGTTGCATTCTTCTCAATTGCACTGTAGTGGCAAGAAATGTCCCATACTCAGGGATATACAACGATCGCTTTTTATTGCAATGCACGAAATGCACTCTCTTTTGGACAAATTGGATCATGAGTCATTTCAATCACTGAGTCATATGCTATATTGATTCTTGTCTCTATAGTGCAGTATTTTTATTGTAGAGATTAAAATGATAAAAAAAATCATTAGCGTTTACTAACTTTGAGTGGAATTGCATTGCTGGTTAATAGGAGGGAATTTTTGGCAAAAGTCAACGGAATTGGTGTGTCAGCTGTTGGACTGAACTCAAATTTGGGTACAATTTTAGCGAGACACAGTTTGATTTCCTGGTAAGCGAATCGCATTCCAACACAGTTCCGTGGACCTTGACCAAAGGGAAGATAAGTGTACGGCACTAGAAGATGCTTGTTCTCTGGCATGAATCTGTCTGGGTTGTAACGTTCTGGGTCGGGATAGAACTCGGCATTGTGATGCACTCCATAAGTGGAAATTTGAACAGTCATGTCCTTCTCCAGTGGAATTCCACCAAGTTTGTAGCCTTCCTGAGCGGCACGGCGCTCAAGTCTGGTTACGGGTGGATACTTTCGTAGTGTCTCCTTGATTACAGCATCCAGGTAGGGAATGTGTGAGGTGACAGTTTCGTAGTATTCGTCCGATGCTGAATCGAGTCCTTCCAATTTTTGATCGAGTTCGTTCTTGAGACGGTTCTGCGCTTCGGGGTTAATGGCCAACTCGTACACACAATGGGAGATGGTTGAAGCTGTTGTCTCGAAACCTGCCACAAAGAAAATCATACACTGCGCAATGATTTCATTCTCGTTCAGGGTTTTCTTGTTGGATGTTGAAGTTTGCTTTCCGTTTGATTGAGATTCTTTCTGCTCGGAATGATCTAAAATAATACAAAAATGAGAATTTAAAAGATTAGGTTAAATCAATGTTGTACCATCTTTATCTGCAGATGCAGTGAGTTTGTCAAAGTTGGTGTTGTCCAGATCAGCCTCATAAACATACGAATCCATAAGCAGTTGTACCAAATCATTTCGTTTCGCTCCAGACTTTGAGTTCTCTCGTCGCTGAGTGACAACCGATTTAGCAAGGTCACGGAAAAAGTTGAAACTTTTCAAAGGAAATGGAATTTTGATGTTAAGGATATGATTGAAAAATCTTGGCATTGTGAACAGTGACAGCAACACAAGTGGGTGTGAACGAAACAAGTTGAGCCCGTGATACACGAATGGGGACTTTTTGCTTCGATCATCGTTGGTGTTGGTTTCAGTGGCAAAAGAGGTTGAGGCAATCACGTCGATGGTGAATCCAGCAATGACTTCTTTGGTGTCCATCACTGAATCACTGCTTGATGACAGTTTGTCAAAGTATGAAGTCAACTTGTCTACACATTGACGCATCAGATGATTCATTCCTCTCAACTTTCCCGAAGTAAAAGTGGGACTAGTGATTGAACGAATCTTCTTCCATGAATCTCCCTGAGAGAGAAACAAATTTTTGCTCCAAATTTCATGTTCAAAATTGAGCTTTCGTCGATTCATGAACAAAGGAAAATCCTTGACTAGTACTTGTTTGATCAGTTCAGGATCGGCAATGGTCAAAGATGGCGCAAGTCCAATGTAGGTACCGTAAATTTTGCCAAATTTCTTTTGCCATTCCAGTTCGGTGGTGGTAAGGCCATTTCGGATCAGTGAAAAAATGTTGCCAACCAAAAAAGTCGGATTTGGTCCAGTCAAGCCTCGCTTTGACCAGTAACTGTGTCGCCGCTTGACATACCTGAAAAAAATATTATAATATTAAGATATGATAAAATATCATTAGATAGCTTACAAATAAAAGAGCACCAAAATTGGTGCTAATTGCAAAATGATCGTCCAGTAGTTCATGTTGATTCAATTCGTCTAATTGGATTTATTTGATTTATAAATCCTTTGTTGAACCGCAACATTATATATAGCTAACAATTTAAACTTAGACATAGTGCAATGGTTGCCAGGAGTGCTAAATCTGACTGATTGTATGTGGCTACAAGTAACAAGCCCATTACATATCAGCACACTGTCGATCATCACATGAACATTGATAATTGTCTGGGCTTTCAACAGCAAAAATACACACACTTTCGGACAAGATGCGAACGAAAATGTTTGCTACAAGTTAATGCATGTTTATGATTACTTTCTATTTGTGGTTTTATGTCACTTTATGATATTAGTCGAAGTAACTGTTCAAGGACGGGAAATGCATTTTGCAACATTTGAGGGTTATTTGCAACAGTTTACTAAACGCATACCTTTTAAGCATAATATTTTGTTATTCCTTATTATCGAAATAATTTTAATAAATCTTTATATTTTATATTGACCATATAAAGAGTATTATTAAATTGTTGAGCATCAAATGTTCGACTATATACAGCAGCTGGATCATCAGGCTTCGTTCATGTTCGTAACAATGTTTTGATCTGTCAATTGTGATAATCTTGAAACGATTCATTGCTGAACTTTGGCAGAAACTAAAGTTGATATGCAAATAAAATATTTGTTTCTGAGTGTTTTGTATGATTTTATCATTATTATTATTGTACATAGAAAATCACTAATGTTTGCTAACTTTGTACGAAATTGCATTGCTAGGTAAAATGCGGGAGTTTTTGACAAAATTCAACCGAATTGTAGTGTCTAACGTTGGACTGAACTCAACATTTGGGTTAAATTTAAATTTGGCGAGTCATAATTTGATTTCCTGTTAAGCAAATTGCATTTCTACACAATTCAAATTACCTTGACCTTGAAAGTGCAATGAACTTGCATGTTTAAAAATAAATCAAGCTTGTGAATGGGGTTTTGAACTACCAGTAGAAGATGCTTGTTCTCGGGTATGTATCTGTTTGTGTTTTGACGTTTATTGGTGAGATAAAAAGTGAGATACACTCTATAAGCACAGATTTATAATTCTTCATAAGTATGGTACCTCTCCAAGTTTGTAACAGTTTTCACCGGCACCATGATCCAATCTTACGGGTTTCGTGTTTATACTTTGAAAGCATTACTTTCTTTGTTTTTTCTAAGAATCCGTTTGATAGAATTTTGTTTTGTTCAAAAATATTGCAATAACACAAAAATTGAATTAAAACATTAACAAATCTATTGTACAATCTTTATCTTCAGATGCATATAGTCTCTCATCTTAGTCTCTCAATTGTATTATAAACGACAACACGCATGAGACTTGTTTTTAATTTTTTTTACTTTTCACATGCAATAAATAAATAATTAAATCTTCAGATGCAGTAAGTTTTCATAATTCGATTGTATTAACGCATTGCGCAATTCCTTTGCGCAAAGTACAATTGTTTATTATTAATATATATCAATCGGTTTACAGTCGAGAAAATGTCCTTGGGTGCAAAGAACTACCGTCAAAGCACATCTTATTAGTTACAGTCATAGTGAATATTGGCAAACATTTTTGTGTGCCTTTAGTAAGGGCCCCTTAGTAACACTATATATCAATGTGATTTGAAGATAAATTGATCGGAAGCGATATTATGAACAAACTTCAGTATCTAACATGTGAGTTATGTTATTTGTTTGTGGACAAACAACACAGTCAACACAATTTAGCCATAAATATTATCAAATGAAAGAGATGTACAGCGATATTAATAACATTAACTCGTTAACGTGTGCACACGTGATTGTCTGATTTTTAAATAATATTTCAATTAATTTATCCCAAAACACGTTTATTCAAATGCATCATCGAAAATCATTTTTAAGATTAACACCGATTCATTAAAGTTCTGAATGTGCGATCACTCTGGAACTGAGACAAATGTCTTGAGAATATCTTGCAGCCATTAATGTACGATCAAAACACTTTCATTTTATCACGAGTTTAAAGTATGATGAAATGTGATGCTTTATGAAAATTTTTCCAGGTTTTTTTTGTCAATCAGTGTAAGATATAACACAATTGTTTATCAACATTGAACAGGCAAAATGGCATTTCGATCAAGCTTGTGCATATGTTGATTGTGCCGTGACTGTGACTTTTTATGAAGTGCACTTGCAGCATATTTCTCCCGACTTCTAAATCATGAATCCGCGGCCTATACTTATCAAGTATACTTATTATCAATTTTTTGTCCCGCAATACTTGACCATTCGTGCAGTAGGGCAAGAATGCTGTCCATTCTTTTCAAATTGACATTTAGGCTAAAAACATTTTAGTCAAAAGTTTCAACAAATACATCTTAGAAAGCAAACTGAACAAATAAAAATTTTATTGAATAAACAATTTCAATTAACAAAACATTAAAAATTTAATTGATTTAATAGAGGAAAACCCGTAAGACTTGTGGATAAATCGAATGTTGTAGTGAGCCAAGACTGTCATTGTTCAATTTCACTAATTGGTCGCCATTAATAGAGAGAACAGTTTCATCATTTCGACAATAAGTGAATGCTGAGTTTTCACGAGTGCATTTCGTTCGGTGACTAAATTGAGCTGGGGAATTAAAAACTTGACTTTTTCCGCTTGATCCTGAATCACTTCAACACTGGACATTTTGGATTTTTCCTGAGTCTGGTTGATCATCGCATCGGTTAAGGCCAAAAGGTTGCTTCCGACATCAGAGAGTTTTGCGTTAAAATCACGCATTGGCGAGCTGTTCACGCCAAAACCTACTAATTAACACTAATTAGCAATAATTAATTAATTATTTATATATTTACCTGCTATCGAGAGCAAAAGCACAATCAAATAAATTTTCATATTTAAAACGATAAAATCAATTTAGTGTTTACAAATAACATAAAAACAGTTGAAAGAACTTCTTAAATATACGTACATTTCCTCATGTCACCGTTGAAACTACAACTACTCATTTTTTTGTCCGAAATAATGTTTTGGCATTTATTTGGTCGATTACGACTAACATTCATCATCCAATCATCGAGAAACTCACGAAACAAACTAGTACTAATAATAATGATTAAAAAAACTATTTTGGTTTCCGGACAAGGCCGGTTTGTTTTGGATAAGTACGCAATTAGACCAAGTCCATCATATGTCTGTGGGAATATTTTTGTTATGACTAAACTTTGCACTTTCTTGTGTGCGTCTTCAAGACTCGCTATCGTCGGTATGTATTGCCTGTCTGAGGACTAAGATTCTTGTATCTCACTCTTGAGATACCAAAATATTAAAAAAACGCAGTTTTCAATGTCTGAAAAGTTTAGCATCAACATGTGACATGTTTCTTTTTTGTGATGAATGACCCAACTTGTACATAGTATGTGAATAGACCCAAATTGTGTAAATAGCTTAAGCACGTGTATATTAGTGTTTGTCTCGTTTTCCTTTTCCTCACTTCGTGTCTGTCTGGCCTTGCGTTCAGTCGCAAGCTATCATTAATAAATCTCTTATCATAATAGATTATGAGACTTATTGAATCCTACTGCAACCATGGCTCCTAACCAGGAAATTATGAAGCTGACCGCTATGAATTGGTCTGTGTGGAAAGTTGTCGTTTCCACCGTTATGAAGGCTGATCACGTTTGGCATGTCCTCGATCCGAGTTATAACGATTCAAAGAAGAAACCGGACGACGAGGCTCTACTGCTCGCTGGAAAGCGTATTATTACCAACATTGATCCAGACATTTTGAATGAAGCTGTTGCTGACAATTGCGACATAAGTGATATCACCAAACTCTGGAAATGGCTTATTACCAAATTCGAAAAATCTACTAAAGCAACCAAGTTGACTATTCTCTCTAAGTGGATTGCTATCAAAATGGATGTTGACGATCCTGCCAAGTACTTTAAGGAGTATCAAGACATTCGACGAGAGTCTATTATGCACCAAACTGGCATATCTGAAGAACTTATGCGTCTTAAATTCTTGGATGGTCTTCCAAATCAACTTTATGGCCTTCGTCAGATTATGACCAATGAGGACTTTAACTATGAAAATGCGAAGGAGCAGATTATGGCAGAAATTGGCCGTTTGAAGGAGAACAAAACTGCACGTGTTAATGGACGCACCGCTTTGATGGTCAACAACAAACCTGAACGTCGTGCCGAAACTTTGAAGTGTTACAATTGCAGTGGAAATGGCCACCTTGCTCGTGACTGTCCCAGTCCAAAGATTGAGAGGAATTACAACAATGACAAGTCATCGTGGCGTCGTAACCCGAAGGACTCCTCTAAATGTGCTTATGCCGAAAATGGCGAAATTATCGACTCGGAAAGTGACACCGAGATTTGTAACAATGAAATAAATACTCTTGAAAAGTATTACCTGTCCTTTTTGCTGGTCAAAGTGATAATATCTGCTGCATTCTCGACTCTGCTGCATCTGATACCTTTTTAAACAACAAAAGCTTGTTTATGAACATGAATCGTATGAATGACGTTGTGAATTGTGCCAATAAGACTACTTCACGTATTGCTGGCAGAGGCAATGCCAAGGTTGTTGGCAAAGTTGGTGGTCATTCATCTGAGCTGGAACTAATCGATGCAAAATATGTTCCGGATTTTTTTGGCAATCTAATCTCAATCTCGAGTCTATGCAAACAAGGCTATAGAGTCATCTTCACTAAAAGCAAAGCTTTTGTCATGAAAGGCGAACAAACAGTGCTGATTGGAATTGCCAGAAACGGAATCTATCTTGTCAACTTTGAGCAAACCTCGAAACATAAGAAACCAATTGCAAATGCAGTCCTCAGTGCAAAAGTTTGGCATTCCAGATTTGGCCATCCTGGCAAAACTAGAACAAATTTAATCAGGATGTGCTATCCTAACATCAAAATAGAATATATGAATAATTGTGAACCTTGTTTAATGGGTAAAATGAAACAACTACCTTACCCTAGAAGCGATAGCAGAGCAACAGAACCTTTGGAATTAGTGCATTCGGATGTTGGTGGACCGATTACACCAGCTGGCCACGACCGAGAATTATATTTTATCGTGTTTATTGATGATTACTCCAAATACATCATGGTCTTTCCAGTCCGAAACAGAAGTGAAGCAGCTGCCCAGTTTGACAAGTTCGTGCAAATCAGTGAAGGTGTAACTGGAAAGAAACTGAGAACTCTTCGAACTGATTGTGGTGCTGAATACACTGGTGGTCAATTCCGTCAATATCTAATTGATCATAAAATTTGGCACCAGAAATCTGTGCCCTACTGTCATGCTCAAAATGGTGTCAGTGAACGAACCATCCAGAAGCTTGTCCAACAATCTCGATGCAAACTAATCGAAAGTGGCGCACCTCATCGATTTTGGCCTGAAGCTGTGATGAATTCTGCTCACACCGAGAATGTGAACCCTCACACTGTCACCAAGGAAGTGCCATATACTTTATTTCATGGACATGAACCCAAAGTGGACGACTTGAAGTCATTTGGTACAGTGGCATACCACTGGGTACCACACGAACATCGTCATAAATTTGATCCTACTGCTCTGAAAATGATTTTTTATGGGCTATCCTCACGACTTCAAAGCCTTTAGATTGTTCAACCCGAAAACTGGAAAAATTGTTATTTCTCGTAACGTGAAAGTAATTGATGATCAGTTTTATTGGACTCATACTCAAGTTGATGACTTTGCCAGGCATTGGGAGGGAGAAGGGGGAAATGAGGATTGTGTCTGAACCTTCCCAGATTGATGACAACCCATCTCAACAACCAACACTCATTGACAACAATATTTTACAAAATGACGATCAACTTGTATCTGAACTGCAACCAGAACCTGCCATAGAAGAACCCGTACAATTGAGTGATGAAGAGATCATTCTCAGACGATCAATGAGAACAAACAGAGGAATACTGCCCCTCAGGTATAGGGCATGTGCTGTCAAGAGACACATCAACATCCCAAAGACATTCTCACAAGCCATCAATTCCGATGAACGCGAATTCTGGATTGAAGCAATGCTCGATGAATGGAATTCATTACGAGACCACGAGACTGGAGATATTGTTGACGCAACAGAAGCTGATAATTTACTCAAGACCAAATGGGTATATGACATCAAAGAGGACACCGACCATAATAAAGAACTCTTCAAGGCGAGATTTGTGGCCAAAGGCTATTCTCAAAAGGAAGGAATTGATTATGAAGAGATATTTTCCCCCAGTCGTGAACTTTGCTACCATCAGGTTGGCCTTAACGATTGCAGCCAAACGAAAATATGCTGTTCGACACTTTGATGTAAAAACGGCCTTCCTGAACGCTAAACTTGATAAGGAAATTTATGTTGAACTACCAGAGGGATTTCAGATTCCTAAGAAAGTACTGAAGCTCAAGAAAGGACTTTATGGACTTAAGCAAAGTTCAAAATGCTGGTTCGAACATATAACGGGAATTTTACTACGAAATGGATTCGAAGCTAGTAAGAATGATCCTTGTTTATTCATTCACAAAGAACGAGAACTGTTTGTCCTACTTTATGTCGACGATCTTCTTGCTATGGCGAAACTAATGAAAGACATCGATTTTGTTAAAAATCTATTAAATGAAGAAGTAAAATTGAAGGACCTTGGACCTGTGAAAAGATTCTGTGGAATTGATATCGAATACAACGATGGCAAGTTCTTTCTCAGTCAGGAGCACATCATCGACGAACTTGTTCACCAGTATGGACTTGACAATTGCAACGAATCAAGCAAAAGTCCACTGCAGGAATTTGGGCAATTCCCTGAAGAACCCATCGACACCAGGTTGCCTGTCAGGAACCTTATAGGCAGTCTTCAATATATAGCCTGCAGAACTCGACCTGACATTGCTGCTAGTCTCAACTTCTTATCGCGATTTATGCAAACTCCAACAAACCCTTTATGGAATGCTGTGAAAAATCTGTTGAGATATGTCAAGTACACTAAAGACATTCGATTGGTCCTTGGTCCGAATGGAAATGACGAATTACGGGTATACACTGATGCGAGTTATGGACCACTACCCGATCGCAAATCAATCAGTGGTGTACTTATCCAACTATTTGGCTCAAGTGTGCTGTGGATGTCGAAGAAGCAAAGTAACAAGGTTGCAATATCAACTGCCGAAGCCGAATACTATGCACTCTCAAAAGGTGTGTCCGAGGGATTGTGGGCTGCTCGGTTAATCCAAGAATTTGGCGAAAAGGAGGAAAGATTCAAATTACTTGTCGACAACAAATCAGCCATTTCAATGTTCAAAAATCGTCCATCAAATGATGCCAAGCACATAGACATACGGTACTGTTTTTATTATGGACAACGTATTAAAGGAACTACTAGAGGTTCATCATGTGAAGGCACCGGAGCAGAGGGCTGACTACCTAACCAAAGCCTTGACGAATACCGCTGCAAGAATGGCCTTGACTGAGATCGTTGGGTCAAGGGGGGAGTGTGATGAATGACCCAACTTGTACATAGTATGTGAATAGACCCAAATTGTGTAAATAGCTTAAGCACGTGTATATTAGTGTTTGTCTCGTTTTCCTTTTCCTCACTTCGTGTCTGTCTGGCCTTGCGTTCAGTCGCAAGCTATCATTAATAAATCTCTTATCATAATACTTTTGAATGAATTTATCTTGTTGTCTACTTGACGGAACTTATCTGCTTCAGTAACACTACTCTTATTGGTGTCAACATTTATTTGTTTATTAATTAAAAAAAAATATACTAGGAATGCGTAATGGAGGATGAAAAAGCTCTAAGGGACATGAAAGTCATTTGCATTTGAGATTTTGCTTTACAGAGCAAGTATATATCGATTTATAAATTGGAAGAAATTGTTTTGATGGTTAATTATGGAGAAAAGAAACTTTGCGTTCTTGGGGGAAAACCCCAGAAACGATCGAATGAATTTCTTAAACAAAATGAAACCCCACGTCATTAATTTGAATATAAAAATAAATAATAAATAAAGATGAATTGTAATTTGTTGTTGTTGTCAAAACGATCTAGAAGACAGTAATTTGTAAAAGCACATGCTTTTCCTTAAAAAAATATTATATCAACCTGCGGGCCAACTTCTACCCGAGTGACGTTGGAAAACAAACAGATTGAATTAGACTAGAAATCTTGAAGCTGACGGTGGGCCACCAATTGAAAAAATACGATTTGGCTCGCTTGTCTCATCTGGCAAATAATCATGCAGTGCTTTAGAGAAATCATCCAAAAAACATTTTTCTTCTGTGCAATATTGCTGGAATGTTTGAGATTCGCCCAAGTTGAACTGTTGTATGGTAAAATTGTTCTCCCCATCTACATTGAACAGACAAACATGGGGATTCCCGGTTTTGTGATCGCGTCTAAGTTCGATTATTAAGCCACTTCCAAAACTTGGCGTTTCTGTAGGATTTAAAGATTTTAATTTTTGTTTGAAAATAAATTTTTGTACCTTTGTAAAAACCAAGAACATGCAACAATGGCACCACCAGCATGTCGTGTGTTGAGTAAAGTTGAAACTGCTGATTGGCGTTGGTTTCACTTTGACTTTGGGCACGATTCAAGTTTGTAAGTAATTCTTTAATTATTAAACCTGCTTTCAGTTGAAAATATCTTTTCGGTAAAATGGAAACTTTTCCAAAGTCGTAACTACGTATTGACTTTAATTGTTTCCATTCTTCTGGTCCAATCCAATCTGGTTGATTGAATGAATCGCCGAAATACGCCTTCATACAGGTCAAGTTGTCATAGATTCCAATTGCGTAATAATATCGTTTTACGCCTTCTAGATTTGGATGTTTTGTAAGTTTCTGCAGAATGGCGTGCTTTTCTTTCAAAAAATTAGCAAATGATTCAGAATGCTTAATCTCAGAACTCATGGCATCCGCCTCAGGACATGGTGGCACACCAAGCATCGGCTCGTCCACCGAAACTCCAATTGGTTGCCAGTGTTTTGCGATTGGTAAATTTGAAGACCAAACTTGTGATTCATCGGGAGGACATAGTCCCCCAAGAACTGATAATGCCGATTCCAAGCATCGCTTTACAGGTGAGCTTTTTGTATGAATATTTTTGACTTTAATTCCATCTAATAATGTAAAATGATGTTTGAAATTTTACAAAGAACATTGTAAATTTCTTACCTAAATATTTTGCATAACGCTGTCGGAGAATTTGACCATATCGAAACATTTGTTCTTTTCCAGCGCCCGAAAGTGCGCCCAGTCCTTCAGGAAAGTCGTTTGCTGAGTACTGTGAAGTGGGTGAGAGCCATAGTGGAGTTCGAGCACCGTGACGAAATATCACCTGAACCAGTAGCAATTTATCATTGTCGTTTATCACTTCAGTGGTTGACATTTTGCTGGCTTAAATCAACACAATTTTAGAAATGTCAAACTTGTGTTACAATTTCATGCAGTTGACTCACATATTTATACATACATTCGTTTGACAATTGAAAGCGGATTTCAAATTTTATCACTTATTTTTATTATGTTTAAGATAAGATAATCATCTATACTTATACTGAAACTACTGAGTTGATTTTACGTGCATTGACATTGATTGTTTTATTGCACTACAGCAGCTCAACATGTAATTAGTTTCTAATTACATCTCCTAAAAATGTACTCACAGTGCAAAAGTGCACTGTTTGCAGACAAACGTTATAATACAGACAATGATTCGACAAGTTTTTATTGCACTTTTTTTTCTGTAATGGTACAGTATAAGAATTTTTAGTTATATGAACCTTTGTGCGAGAACTATGGTACGTTCTATATAAATTTAATTAATAATATGGCATATGCACTAAAAGTCCAAAAATTAATATATTTTTGAAATGGTCAAGTAGACAATGAACACGTGGAATGATTTGAGGTGTTACGATATTGATTCATTGTGTTGCACAACGATTTGGCCACGTTTGTCGATATCATTGTGAGCATTTGCATTAGAAATCAAAGTGCAAATAGCGTTCTTAATTTAATTGAAAAGTAATATTTGTACAGCTTACATGATATCCTGCTGACAAAACAAAAGAATATTAACAAAAAATTGTAGAGGTGTTGATTAAGTAATCAATTAATTTCACTATTTTACAAATATATAAATTGACATCTCTTGATAATTTTGCAATAATTTGTGCATCTGATCATATTCTGATTTTAGCTTAGTATTTCAAAGCAGCAATGAAGTATTTGATGATTGGGTTTATTTTACCGATCTTTTTCATTTTGTTTGTATTCTCGGGATTCGAGAGCATTGAAGGACGCCTGGGAAGATTTGATCCTTACGCCCAACAATTCAGACCCATCCGAGATGTGGTTTGTGCTGGAAATGCCACAAGAAACCAGTTGACCGGTTTGATTAGATGCTTTGACAATTTCAAGTCTTCTCTCAACAAGGTAATCAATAATCGAGATATTGAATAACAATTATTGTTTTATGATTATAGAACGCGAATCAAAACAACGCTGTTGTTCAGAATTGCTTACCAGAAGGCGACCAAGACATTTCCTTTATGGTGGACCCAGAACAGCGAGAGTTTGTCTACATGAAGTGTAGCAAAAGATTTGTTCACTGTGTGCATCGAGAGATGCGACGATTCCGACGACCAAGACCTCTACCAACTAATGTGGCAAATGGCAGTGATGGAACCACAGTTCCTACAACCGGTGAACCACAGACTGGACTGCCAGGCCCTGGCACAGAGAATGGTAGAAACCCAGCAAGGGAAACTTTGCTTGTAAGTAACAGAATGAACATATATAGAAAACTACTTTAATTTTTTTGTTTTCAGCAATGCGAAAAGCTAGTTTTGAATTTGCAATGAAAATCGAATATAAATGTCACAAAACAGCTTCTAAATATCGACCCAAAATTCCATTAAAGCTAAAGGCGATCAATCAATCAATCGGGACACATTTGATATTATAATTTTTAAACCATAAATATGTCAATCAAATATAGAATTTCAAAAAATTTTAAACTTTAATTAACATTATTAATATTTCATCTAGGCACGAGAAATAGAGCTATATATTTCTTCTTTACTGAGTTTTTTCTTGTGATTGCCAAAATGTCTTTACTTGAGAGATTGATTCAAAATGTAGTTTACTTCCTTACTTTTGTAGGAAGTATATTTCGAATTATCATACTATGGTTTTGGAATTTGTTCAAGTGGATGATAATTTTGATTGCTCCTTACAAGCCACTGTCAATCTATTTACAGTACTTCCAACTGAACGAATAAATTGTTGTGTATCGAAACACAAGCTCACTCAGAGTTGTTGTACTGTTTTCTTCAATCCTAGTCTATTCAATTGTACATTTGACTTACGTAATGATTAGTCCACTTAACAAACTTGAGCGTGTCATCCAGGGCGATATCGTACATTTGCTGACCAACTTGAAAGTGATCAATTTACTAATATGTTTGCTACTGTTGATGGGACTGTACCTCATTTATGTACTTTTTCAGTACTCAACTTTTCAATTCAATCAAATTATGTTCAAATTACTCTTTGCATCTCAAAGTGTTTGTGAAAAAATGTATATTAAAAAGGTATATCGAAATTTTCAGGTTTCCAAATTGATTCGACTTATTTTGTTGGGAATTCTCAATGCGTACCAAGTATTCACTATTGCAATAGGTTGGTAAGAATATTCATTTGATTCAATCTAATTTTATATTTTCAAAGACATAACTGTTATATATTTGTGTTTGTTTAATGTGTCATATATCCGACAGAATAGGCAACATTTTTTCAACACTTTAACTGATCATATCAATTTGTGCATTAACATTTTAAATACAACTCTACTCTTCATCTCAATATTGTCTTTGGTTGGCATCAACATTTTTGCTGCTTCATATGGAATCAGTGCTCTTGCTTTTGGTTACATTCGTTACACACAGAATTTGAATCTATTAAAACGTTCAATACCCAACTTCAATTGGAACACAATCAATAGTTTTCTACGCAATGATATTGCTAGCTTTCGAGTTCTTTCGATAGCAGATCATACATTTGGAAAAATGTTGTTTGCGTTCTTTTGTTTTGGTTTTCCAATGAGTGCATATTCAATTATGTTAATTGTTTTGGGCGAAGTGACGGGAGACAATGCATTGCTGCTTGCTATAATACCTTTGCATCAAATTCCAAGCATTGTGGTCATACACTATTACACGGCAAAGTTCACATGCAAAATTCATGAATCGTCCAACGTTTTAATGCGTATTCTGGTCAACCATCAGCATCGAGTTGGTAATTTTCGAGCTCGAATTCGACTGGTTCATTCCATATTTCGATTGCATGCAAAGAAGCGTTATGGGATCACCTATGCCAACTATGGCCTTGTAACACTGAAGTCGTTTGCAAAGGTTGGTTAAAGTTTGCTTCAATGCCTAACTAAGTGCACACTTTCTTTTAGTGTATCCTGTTGTATGGAGAATTGCTCTTGTATGCATATACGTTAGTGAAAAAATAAATGCAGAATAAAATAGTTATTATCAGAATCTTATCTTAGGATATTTTTTATACTATATTGGTTGTCCGGGTTTTTATTGTAACTCGGGACCTGGTCTGGCTGGTAATTGAATATGATTGTTTACTCGTTTCTTTGAGTCTGAGCACTTAATTGATGCAAGATGCAATCAACTCTGTTGTCATATTTTTAAAGAAATTAGCAAAACCAAAGACCACATTCGTGCATTTTTTAGAGACTGAAAGTGGATACATATTTTTTACAACAAGCAACGGACAAATAAATGTCAATATTATAAATTCTATTTGTACAACGAATTTGAAAGATTTTTACGTACAAAAAAAGAATGAATATATATTGTTCAATTGTACCAAACAATAGAATTCATTGCATCAGCCTTCACACTGATCGTTAGATGTCTATTCAGTGGATCGTGAATCTGTATTTCGATGGGGTGTTTGTTCAAATTCAACACCACCAGCACGGTTGCATTGTCAGGTCGCTGAAACACGGTTACCGATACGTTGGTTTCTTTTCCACGGGAATCGTGATGTACTCGAACCGAATCAGGAATTAGAAATTTACTGAAGTGACCCAATGCATAGTAGGCAGGTTGTTTGTAGTACTCGTGTGCGGTTGCATTCACTAGCAGTGGACAATCCAAATAGGGCTTTTCTGCAGTTGGAAAGTTCTTGCCCTGAGTGTCAAGCGCCATGTTCCAGTCTGTCCATCCAGTGGAAAAGTGATTCAAATCCTGCGTAAAAGCAGAAAATAAGGAATTGTTCAATTAAAATAAAACTTACCTGGATAATAGTTTGGGCATACTGTTCAAAGTAAAGCCACTTTCCTGGCTCGGGATGACCAAGGTGACACGCTTCTGTACCCAGAATAAATTGGTCTGGATACTTTTGATGCAGCCGTTCAAGCTCTTTGCGATCACTTGGACAGTACCAGTGGTAGGCAATGCCGGAAACATACTTTCGTGCATCCGGATCATCCAGAACTGAACCAACAAATTCTTCAATTGTGATGTTTCCATCAATGACATTGTCATCATAGAGCATCAGTTTCAATTTGTCATTGGTGTATCCTGCGGCGTGCAACTCAGGTCCAAGATCAAGTTTCACAAAATCTCTTTCTAAAGCCGCGGTTAGAGCCAAACTGTTTGATCCTTGTTTCAGGAGACCTTGTCCTGGTTCATTCTCCACTGTGATACCCCAAATGTTCACTTTTTGTTTTTCGTATTCCTGAAGAAATTTCACAAAATATTTCGCAAATATTTTGTAATACCTTCCACCAGGTTGTCCAATGATGTAACCGCCACCCCAAAAGTGATGATTGTCTTTGATCCATTCCGGTGGACTCCATGGACTTCCGAAGAGGCGGATTTTGTGAGCGCTCACTTGTTGGGCCAAATGAATGAATGGAATCTGTGAAGCAGGTTAAAATGATCAAAACATTCATCAACTTGTTAAAACATACCTTGTATTTCAAATCTTCTGGTTGAAGAGCGAATTTGGTCAAATTATCATCATCTGGAAATTCATGATAACTGTAGAGTCTGGGAGAGAAATCAGTGCCAGCAATTGGAATACGTCCTAAAGTATATTCAAGTCCATCTGATCCAAAATAGTCCTTGACAAGTCGGGTTTGCATCTCTTTTGGGAGGGACTCAATATTGGCTCCAGTTGCATCCGTGAAAGCACCACCAAAGCCAATAATCTTTTGATACACTCGTTTGTGATCAATGTCGATGAAAATGGTTTCATTTGTCAAATTAGTTTGACCTGGAGCGGTTTGGCTAAAATGGAGCGGTACCTCCTTGTGGAATCGATCACCTGCCAAGCTGGTCACATACGAAGTGACTACTCCTTTGGATGTTCGAACCAGTGGAGCAAAGTTGTCACAGTAGGTGGCATTACAGACACACACCGTGCCATCAAAGCCCATTTTTCGGTGAGCGCATTCTAAAGCTTTTAAACAAAGTAATTATTAATCGTATAGATGTTATATCAAATTATATTTTACCGAATACGCCCAAACAGCACAACCAAAGTGCACAAAGAAAAGTTATTAATTTTGCCATTAATAGACGAACAGGACAATACATTCCCACATATGTTTTGCCTATTTATTCAAAATAGTTTTACTTTATCACAATGCACTATGTTTGTCAATCTTCTCATTTAGTAAATAAATTAACCAAATTGAGCTTCTTTAAACGATCATAATGATTTTAATCTATAAATGCTGCTATCTCTATTCACTCGTGTTACTTATCGTTTCCATTTAGCTAATCTTTTGTGTATTATCGACCGTGGAAATCTTGAGTTATAAGCTCAGGCAAAAAGTACTTTTTATTTTCATAAATTTGAAAGTATAAATTCTGCTCAATTATTATACGAGTTCAGTATTTGTTAATCTAGTATTATCTAATGTGAAAAATTGCAAAGCTTGCTTTATTGTACGTAATCGTGAGAAACAATAGGAAGAAGCTTTAAATACAAGAATGATGTTGACTGTAACCTCTATTGACGATCGTTGCTCGTTTCAAGCAATGTGTCCGTACTGCGTATGCGTGTACATATATCATTTGAAAGTGGAAAGGGACAACATTTTTTGAAGGACTAGTCTAGTTGGCTAGACAGTCACACTATATTTGTAATTATTTGTGCCATTTTTGACTTTTCAACTTTGAAAAGTTGAGGCGCAAGTTCACAATCCGAAAGAATATTCAGGATTTTCAGGTGAATCTATTGGATCTGAACAAAAAACAAATACACACGAAACACTACTTTGGTACGGAAATCGTAATTTTATTTAATAAGCACAATTGACAACTTAGGCAGTCTTAACAGCTTTGACTTTAGTCTCGGCTTCCTTCAAGTCCTTGATCAAGATGGCACTCAGTGCTTGACCTTCCTCGAAAGTGAATCGTTCGAGAATGTTCAAATCAGTTCGAGTCAACTCTCGGGTGATGGTTCGCTGGGCTCCCTCAATAAAAGCGACACTTGTCTCAATCTCTCGAATGATTTGCTCTTGTTCGGTTTTGCTTTTGCTCACATTGAGTGTGTCAATCTCCTGTTGAAGCTTCAACAGATGCTGCTCGCCAGTTTGCATGATGTGATAGGCGGATTCGATCAAAAGGTGATCAAACTCATTACGGAAGTCACCCTTGGCTGGGACCTTGATGAATTGGCCTAAGGTTAAATTAATAGATTTAATATTTACTTCAAACACAAAAAGCAAAAATTACCCATAACAGCCGAAGCAAAGAAAATAGTCAAGAAAATGGCGAGCTTCATATTGTTTTTGTTTTTTCGCTTTTCGAAAATTTCAATCCAAAAATAAATCAAACACTCAATCCTACCTATCCTTATATCCTTGTTGTCTGTAAATGCGGATTTGCAATATCCAAATCAATCAGCGATACAACAAGGCTAAGTTGGGGACAATCACGCTCAATATCTAAGGTCAAACTGAGTTTGATTGAATTATCTTTGAAAGTTGCCTCAAAGTCCACTGGTTCATCGAATGCAATCGCACATCCTGATGCATTATCAAAACAGTTTAGGCACACTATTTCTTACATTAAAATTTAAAATGTTATTGTTATTTAATTAATTATAAATTCAAATACAAAAGATATAATTATTTTTCATTTAATACTAGACACGATGTTTTGCTATGAAAACAACTAACGATAATGAATTTCAATGGAATTAAATAATTTTACTAAAGTACCCATAGCACCGAATAACCTAAATTAATATTGACTTTTGATACTGCAAATTAAAAGTATAGACTTAAGCTTGAAAAATATCGAAACACATTTTCTAATTTGGATGTTGTTTGTTTAAAAAAAATTATCAAAATGTGAACAAAAAACAAAATTTTTTACTAAGAGATCAACAAAAGGGAAAATTCGCTTCAATTTTAAAAATGTGTTTTAAATTTTTTGAGCCCATGTTTTTACTTTTAATTTGCAGTAACAAAAGTCAAAATTGGTTCAGGGGTACTCGGTACGTCGGGTACATTAGTAAAACCATTTAAGTCCGTTAAAATGAATTATGGCGGTTGTTTTCACTGCAATACATCGTATCTCTTAAATAAATAAATTGATTAAATAATTACCAAAAAACAATTCAAAGTACTTTTTGCACGAATTAGTAATTATGACGCATTTTATCACGCAAATTCTCTTTCTATCTCACTGTGTTGCAAGTTTAAAAAGTACTTTTTACCTTCAACCATGCTAGATTAAAATCATACCAGTAAATGTATTTTTTGTCATAATTTCATCTTGATAAAATTTGTCAATATAACCAGTTGGAATGCGAAAGTTTAGTTCATAACCAACTTGAAACTCGATCGTAAACAAGAAAAAAAATCAACATGTCTTCCAACAAGTACGATTTCACTGGCAAAGTAGTCCTGATCACGGGCAGCGCTTCGGGAATTGGTGCCGCGTGCGCAGTTCAATTTGCACAATGCCACGCAAAAGTCGTTATCACCGGCAATGTGGAGAGTGAAGTCAACGAAATGGTTGATCAAATTGAGAATATCACCGGCGAGAGACCTTTCCATCTGTGGGGTGATTTAACCGAGAATGGATTTGCACAGAAATTGGTTCAAGCCACGATTGATCGGCATGGGCGACTTGATGTGCTGGTGAACAATGCCGGAATGTGTGTGCCTAGTGATTCGTTTCTTGAGTCCGACATCATGCAAAAGTATGATAAGGTAATGAATTTGAACGTGCGCACTCCGTTCCTGATGATTCATCTGTGTTGGCCGTACTTGGAGAAGACAAAAGGTAACATAATCAATACCTCGAGCTGTGGGGCAATGCGTCCCAGTCGTTGGGCATCGTACTCTACATCGAAAGGTGCCATACACAATCTGACCAAAAGTGCTGCACTCGATTTAGGTGAAAAGGGAATTCGAGTCAATTCGGTCAAGTAAGTTGTGAACATATGAATTAAACTCTTTTATTTTAATTCAGTCCTGGACCAATTAAGACCAACTTTACTCGATCGCTTGGAATCGATTTGAAAGACAGCGAGTGTCCATTCGCACAGGAGACAATTTTGAAACGCAATGGTGAACCAGACGAAGTTGCCAATGTGTACTTGTTCTTGGCTTCAGAGGATGCTTCTTACATCACCGGAGCATATTATCTAGTTGATGGTGGTTTTACTTGTATATAAATTGTCATGTAATCTACTTACCTCTAAAATAATACATGGAGTCTCTATCCGTTATAGAAATAAATTGGTTGGAGACGAAGCTGACGAGCTGTATCACCTTGTACATTCAACATTTCCTTGCATATCCTCATCTCTTGATCACATTGATAACCCCTCTGGAATCTTGGGACATCTCCAGTGGAGAGTCTCTTAGCAATCGCGAAATGCTGCAATTGAGCTTCCCACATGCACTTCACAACGCCCAATCAAGGGTACTTGTGGGGTGAATAAAACATTTCCTTTGGGGTACGAGCCGGCAACTCCAAGATCGATCTAATATTCCTGACATTAAGGTCCAGGATTTTTAGGTCTTCTCTTAAAATTTTACGCAAAGGTGCCGCTTGCATCGGAAAGGTAAGTGTCGGCAGAAGATACTGATTAATCACATTCAGCTTCTGATCTCTATTCAACAAAGGAGAAGAGGAAAGGTAATATCCTAGTGTGCCGTGAACAAAAACTTCGTAGGCCTAAACGATACATCGTAGTCCTATGAAAATTTTTGACCATACAAATTTGCCTGGCAAGCATCCATTGTAAATACACTCGAGTCGATCTAGAAAAAATTGGATTCTGGAATTTTGGATTCATGAACTAAAATTTTTTTATTATAATAAATACAATGAAGCTTCTACATTTTCTCAACAATCTCGGATTAAAAAATGTTTTCTGAAAAAAGATTTAACATCATTAAGTTGTGCTGTCAAAGTAAACAAACTCGATTACTTACAAGCAAAATTTGACTCGTCTGATGTCTGCCTGGATCAAATCGTCCCAATATTTGCATATTCTTTTTTGGCGAAATGAGGAATTTTCGTTGCACCCGGTATTGCGACTGCCCCATGTTATTCCCCAGCAAGGCAAAAAGTTGTCGAATTTATGTTCGTAGAAGCACGTTTCAACATGTCTTTTGTCGCGAAAATCCTGGTCCATTACTTCGAAGTACATGGTCTGCTGTTTGCGTTGGGTGGCATTGATTGCCATCACTCGGTAGCCAACCATTTGGCAGTGGTGTTCGGGCTTGTCGTGCCAGTCAGATGTATAACTGTGCCAGAAATAGTAATTTACAATGGTGCGCTTAATTTTAATCATAATTTAAATCACTTACTAGCATTTCTCTGCAATCAAATAATCTGGATCGCGGAGCTTTCTTCGCCACTGACGGATCGCTTCTTTGCTCGCACCTTTCGGTGGATCAGTATTGCCTATGCATTCGCAAATAATGAAAAGTGGATAAATGGCAATAATTATGAGAGCCAAATTCATCTTGACAGTTTGTTTGCTTTTGTTGCTTAATGACATCAAATGAATCAGCTCAATGTCTAGAGTCTAAATATATTGCTTCGTCTCCTTTATCGAGGTAATTTATCTTTGTTCCAAAAAAAAGCAGACAATTTTTTTTGTTGTTTGGTATAACCAAAATGTTGTTTACAATAAATTAACACACATGTCAACATTGAAGCAAGTGTTAATCACCGCGCCACCAAATAAGGCACTATTAATACACAGTCGACAGATCTGTTCTTGCAATTCGATATTGGCACAAGCATGCAAAGCTACATTTTTTTGGAAGCTCAATCAATTGACTTGTAATGATTAATGTAATACGTCCATTACAAAGTTCACAGCCAAAGTGAAATGAACTACTTTTTATTAGTAGGCCAATCGGACAGTCTGGTAATAAGATAATATAAGAAAAAACATCATTAGTTCGTTTACCAATCTCTTGGCTTGTAATAATCACCCAACGTGATTTGCACTTGCCCAAAAAATGTACAATTGATTCTGATGATTAGATCGATGACAATTCAATTCATTTTGAATACAAACCAATAATTGACTCAAGATTCAATAACTAGAACATTTGCCAAGCAAACTGGCACAAATGTCTATTTAGCGTGAATTTATGTATGTTTATGCTTAGTTAAACACATAAACTAACTATAATAATGATATATAATATTATTTATGATTTATCATTGATAAGTCCGAGCCATCACCATGTCGGGTCGATAAAAGTGCAAAGTGAAAATTTGAAAAACCAGTTTAAATGCGTTTATTTGGAGTGCACAAGGATCCGATGTCAAGTCGTCCGTGAAGTTATGCACGAATCAATCGACACATAAATGTCACCAAATGTTTGGCCTAAAGATTGTGGAAATGGGGGAAACTGTATATGACTGGAGATAGTCTCATGCACACGGAGGAGAAATGATCAACTAGTGTCGTAGTTACGTAACTGTACTACTAGACAAATCAAGTCTCACATGCGAAATGATTGATTGGTTGGCTGATTGCTATTAATAATTGATTTGGGTTGCGAATCAATTGATTACACTCAACACACTCAACTGGTCAATCAAAATCTTTTCATTGACGAGCCTTGCCGCATTGCCTCTTGACAGGCCTCAAACTTCAACCAAGGATGTTTCCTGTTCAATGAAAAAAAAAACACAAATGTCATTTTACATCAAAAGTCAATGCGGCCCAAACACTCACCGGCAACGATTACCAATTTTGATTAGATACCTCCAATACTTTGCCATTGTATCCTCCCGATGGAAAAGTTTGGTGTTTCCCAGTAAGTCACGAACAATCATTTCCTGGAACATTACTCGGCGTTTCAGCTGTTGACCCGACAGTGAGCTTCGCTCGCCTTGATACCGTATCATTGATACGCGATCACATGACTAGGCTTATTTTTATCAAAAAAACCACGAATGATCATAACTGAATGAATGTAATTCATTAAATATATAAATACAATACTCACAAGCAATCCTCCACAAGCGCAACATCAGGATCGATTGGTCGATGCACAAAATTAGCCTTGACAGTGGTCACTTTTTCATTAGTAGCTTTAGGTAACAAAGAATTGTGCAATTTATTGTTATAATTATTTTTGGCAATCAACCACGATGTCGATGGCTGAAATACAAAAGCAGGGCAAATAAGCAATAATAATGATATAGTAATTGCATTATTCGATGAACAACAGTGAACACTTCGTTCGTGAACGATCAACGAGTTGTGTTGGGCATTTTAAAATTTTAAAATATAATTCATTTTAGTGCATTTTAAAAGTGTTGAACAGACGAAACAGTTCATTTTTTGCATCATCATTTGCACTTGCTGAATTGTGAAATGATATTCTTTTTATTTCACAAATAGTCTATTTGAAGCAGAACAAATCAAAACAAAACAAAAGTTGTTTGGAATACATTTTAATAAAATTTTGATAAAATATATTTTCCCAAGAATGTTTGTACATTTGTGCAGTGACATTTCATTGTTTTGAATAGAACTTTTCAAAGTCAATGCACCATATCAAGGATGTTTAGCATCAAATATCAAAACAATTATTGCACATGTTTGATTTGACCTATTATGTTTTCAATTTTGCGTTTTGTGTAAGTGTCTTCTTTTGGTTTTATTCATGTATAGATTAATTAATGTAACGCTTTTAAGTATTGAGTTATTATTTGAAGTATAAAATTACAATTGTCCAACGGTTTATTTAGTTGTTTGCATTTGCGCACTACATTTACGAAGTCGTTAGTCATTTTATGAATTGTTTTTGTTATATGCGAATCTTTGGTTTTTCGATTAAGTACGTTTTGCATCCGATTTAAGCTTACGATTACGATCATTGCCACTTTACGAAAGTAAATTTTATTTATTTAGATTAAGTTTTTTAAAATTTAAAAAAGAGAAAATTACAAGTTTTACATTAAGATTAACAAATTTGGAGAAAAAGAGTACTTTTTGTACTATGTTTAATAAATACATTTATTTTTTATGCACGCTCCCATGTATTTATTGTTTAATCAGTTGATAACGATCCGCGAACAAAAAGTACTTTTTTCTATTAAGGAAGATTAACTAGTGTTGTAAAAAGTAGTTCCTATGTGATTGCCTTGACTGTCGCTCAATGTTGTACATAATTACACTAGTCAATGTCTGAACAAATATGTACATTGTACATAGAATACAACAAGTGCTTTGCGCCAATCTCGCATTCACTCACTCTCAAACACAAACAACAAGAAGGCCATCAAAAGTAAATTTTTTATTTTTTTATTTTTTATTTTACTATGGAAAATTCAACTACTAAAATATGCCAAGTTTGTGGCGATAAAGCGTCGAGTAAGTAATCACCACTTACGTTTGAAATTTTTGAATTTTTAATATTTATTATATTTTCCATAAAAATTTGAAGATTATAATTTTGGAGGACTGTCCTGTGAGACTTGTAAAATATTTTTCCGCAGAAACGCACCAAAGTACGAGGTAAATTGTTGAGTTTAATTGTGAAATATCTCATTTAGTATTAATAAAATAAAATCTGATTTGTTTCAAAGAAACTCAAATGTAAAGGTAACACCGAAAAATGTCTGATCGATTCAAAGTTGAATCGAAAAAAATGCAAACGTTGTCGATTGAAGAAGTGTTTCTCAGTGGGAATGCGAAAAGAGCTGATTTATCTCAAAAAGGAGAATAATCGAGGCACTTGCATGAAGACCGAAGCAATCACTCAAAATGCAGAATCAATCGAAATGATGCTCAGTGCAAACATCTGTACTGATTCTTCAGTGAAGGATGTCGAACCTATTTTTGCTGAGTTTAGTCAACTTGAACTTGTTCGCTATAATGAAATTCAACAAGCAATGTCTCACTTTCCCCATGAATGTATTCTACCACCCAATGGCGAGGCACGGGACCTGCTGCATGCCTTCAATTTGCCTGCTTTGTACATGATCAAGACTGTTAAATTTTGTCAAGACATCAAATCATTCAGGAGTTTAAGTCAAAATGATCAAATGTTCATTTTAAGTGAATTTTTCACCGAAATGTTTTGCTTAAGATTTGCCTTCATGTTTGATATCGAAAAAGATGCCTCTCTAATGATTGAGGTATGTGCGCAAAATTAAATTTTTTAATAAAACATTGTTTTTATACTTTTTAGAACGAATCCGAAAGTCAGACAATTTGGATTCAGATGAACATTTTTGCAGAATACAATAAACGACCCAGTCTCTCAACAATCTTTCGTGAATTTTGCATGAGATTAAATATTGAATTGATTTGGGACTGTGAACTAATGAACTTGGTAAATATTTATTAACTAATAAATAATTTATCATTTTAAATTAAATTGTAGCTCGTAGGATATTTTCTATTTAACGAACGCCAACATGTCAGCTGCACTGAATATCTTAAGTATGCGAAAAAAACCTAAACCAAATTTTACATTTTCAATAATTGCTATTATTTGTTTAGAACTAATCGTTCAATATACGATCGTTTGTTGCGAAAATATCTTGATCACATGTATCCGTCAGATAAGCAAAAGTACGCTTCACTGATGAGTGCACTCGATGGAGTGTCCACCATTTGTAAGATCACACGTGAAGTATACGCCTCATTTCCAATAGATCGTCTATCAAAAGTGTTGGCACAAATATATAATCCTGGATATCATCGATTGACGTGTATTCAAACGTTTGGTTTTAGTCGGTTCAATTCAGAACAAATTAGTGAACTACAAAATTCGTGCAAAATTGATGACACAAAATTTGAAATCATCGATTGGAAACCAAATTGTCTATTGGAAATATTAAATTTAAGTGAATTCTACGTTCGAAAAGCTGTAAAATTTTGTGGCTATTTTTCCGGTTTTAAAACATTATGTGAAGACGAACAAAAGAAGTTGCTTAAAAGTTCTGTTGTTCAAATAATGATTGTTTATTTGGCATATTTTTATGATCATAAAAAAGATCGGCTTAAATTTGTTGTAGTAAGACTCGATAATTTAATTTTTTAGAATTAAATTTGTATTAATAAAAATTTTAATCTCTTTATTTTAGAATGAAGCTGAAAACAAAGCAATCTTAATTGACTTTCAACGATGTCTTTGGAGACCCCGTAAAATGGTGATGCATTTTAAAAAATTAATTTCAATTATAAATGTGGAAATAGAAAATAATATTTTGCTCCGAAATTTGGTAATATTTTCTTTAGATCCGTTTATTTTAGTAAATTTGTATTCTAGATCATGATTCAATTACTGTTCAAGCCTTGTCAAGTAAATCCACCGCTCAACATTGAATATATGACTTATAATTTTGCATTTCATCAACATTTGATGTTGCGTTATTTGGAATACCATTCTAAGGATAGGAGCAGTGTCGAAATTAAATTGCTGAACATAATGAAAATCTTGAGCGATATTGAGAGTGTCGATGAGATGATTCGAGATTTGTACACTCGTCAGATTGACAGTACCCAATTGACCCCATTGCTCAAAGAAGTGTTTGACATTTATTAAAAATTCAAATTTTCAGTTTTTAATTATTTTATTTTTATGCAAAGTCAATAATAATTTCTAAATATTAATAATATAGCAATAAATATAATTATGATAATAAAATATTTTGAAATCACCAGGCAAGAAGCCTTAAAAATAAATAGGTTTAATTATATTTTAGAAATAATAAAAAATATTATTTTGAATTTATATTTTAATTTTAAAATTTATTATATTATTTTATTAAATTCATTTTATCAAAATGGCAAAAATTTTGGCATTTCTTGCTCGTCTTTGGCACTCTTTTCAAGTTGGCCATTTGAGGGTGATCTACTATGACCTCGATCCGGTGAAGGAAATTGCAGTTTATCAATCGACTTATTTTGATGTTGCACCAAAGCTGAACATTCAATATTTGCTTCCTTTTTTGGTTGTCACAGCGGCACTTCTCGATACTTTTGTGCTCTTTTGTCGTACCCGTTTCCATTATTCCAACAGTATTCTAATGTCACGATGCATTTTGCGTGTTGTTTTCCCCAGTGAGTACTGGATTCAGGCAGATGTTATCAACGGCGCTGGAATGGTAATGGCTTGCATGAATTTCGCTTGTTTACTGTTTCGGCCATTGCTGCACCAGAAGTATCAAATGCTGCTAATTTACGGCGGAGACAGCAGCAAACGCATTGTCAAAAATGTGAAAATTGTTTCAAATGGAAAAGATTTGAACGAAGAAATTGCTCAAAAGATTGTGCACTATCGGAAATGGGCGAAAAGTATTTTTTGTTCAATCCAATTTTCGGTTCTTGCTTATCTTGAAATATTTTTCCTATTGCAATTAAACTGGACGAATTCACTACGTGACTATATTCTGATGATTACGTTACCAATATATTTCTACTGTGGCGTTATAAGTTGAGTATATTTTGAATTTAGAAATAAATTAGATATTTTTCTTTTTACAAAAGGCAACATCTTTATGATATTCCAGTTTATCAAATCCGTTCAGTACATTCGAATCAAACTGAAGCATCAGTCGAAACAGATCGAACATCTAACAGGTCAAGTTGTCAAGATAGAAAATAAAACTGATCAAAAGAAACAGTGGTCAAGCAAAAGAATTCAAATTTGGATCCAATTTCAGCGTTTAAACCGACAACAAAGTGAAGTGTTCCAGGAAATACGTGCACAGAACGTTTTCTGGTCAAAATATTTGACCAACTACTTCATAGTTTATGGTCTGGAATTTTGTTACTTTGTATGCGCGTTTGTGGGCGTCAATTCGAACAAGCTACACATTATTGAGCGTGTACTGTTTCTTTTTATGGCCTTCGAGTTTTTGTCAGTACTACTTCTACTTACCTATGTGTGCTCCACAATCGTATACATGAATGTACGCATACACAGACAGAGACGCTACTTCTGCATTAAGTTGCAGCAGGCTCATGCGTTGGGTATTGATTATCAATTTAAAGTGGACCAAATGGAAGCTAACTTTAAGCAGATTTATCAAATCTCTTTTAAATTGGCTAACAACTATCGGATCAACTCCAAGATGTTTCAAATGGTAAGAATTTATTTTTGTCTTTTTTATATTTTAAATTAATATTTTTTAAATTTATAGATATTTTCTTATATAACCTTCTTGTTCATGAAATTGTTTGAACGTTAACCAAAATGCAAGTCTAAATTCATCTTATATATATGCTATTGATAAGAATTTTTGATAACCAGCATCAGAAAAGTAGAAATGTAAGACAAAATCTGTAAAAACAAATATATTATCTATGAAATATTTTTGAGTTAAATTTACCAAATAAAATGTAGTCGATCGAACAAGATAATTTCCATACAATTTAAACGAATAACAATTCAACCGACGACTGTTTTGAAATGACTCACTTTTGAGCAAGTAGAACCACTTGTTTTTGGCGCCCTTTGTGGCGAACTGACTAAAACAAAAGAAAATGTGACGATTTTCAATTTCAATTTGACGATTCCGTTTGACCACCAGAGCACATTGATTGGTGAGCAAAAAGAGAAACAGCATCAACTCAACACTTGAACCAAGGTAGACAAACTTTGCAATGCCCACTGTAGACTTGATGAATAATAGTAAGTACAGAACATAGGCAGAAGAAAATATGTATCCCGGAAAAATAGTACTCAAAAATGTATTCCAAAAGTTTGTGCAAACTTGGTTGTATTTGCACAGGTCCACTGTTTCGCGATTAAGTTTGACATAAAGGTGCCAGAATGAACTCAAGTTGTGATTGGATTTTTTCATTTGCAATGCAATTTTACGCAATCGTTCACAGATGGACTGCTGACGGATGGAAAGATAACGGCACACGTTGATAAGGTGCATTGAGAAGCCAAAATACGCTATCCATAAAAATCCAATTTCAATTTTAAAAATACTTAATAAATAAATAATAAATAAATAATAAAACTTACCAAAAACCAAATAGAATACCCATAATGGTAAAATAAGAAACCAGAATATTTCTTTGTAGACATCAGAAACATGTTCAGCCATTGGTCGAGCAAGAAGGAAGCAGTACACATAGATGACCAGTACATACAGCCCAATTAGAAGATTGAGTAAGTATTGAGATTTTGTTCGAAATTTTATGATTTGCATGGAAACTTTGGTGCCTAGTTCTTACAAAAGTACAAATATACAAATACTTATTCTTTTGCTGTTCACGAGCATTCAATCTTACCAACAGAGTTTAGAATTAGTTTTTGACCATTAAATATCATTTTCCACTTCTCGTCCATTGTTGGATTGATTATAAGAAGCGAATAAATGAGGATCGATTCCAAACAAGCACCTCCAATAAGTAAATCAGACTGGGGCCACATTGGCCGAGGCATAAGAAGGTGTACCATAATATGTGGACTTTGAGGAAGCAGCTCCAGCTTAAAATGCCCCAAAAATACATATTCAAGCCAGAAGATGCCATAAACACAGCCAAAGAGTAAATTTGCAATTGGAAACATAAATTGATATCGCAAGTTTGTAGGATTTTCACTGAGAGTAACTTTGAATTTGTAATAAATGTCGTGTGAGGGATCTTTCACTAGATCGAGCGCTTCAAATATTGCACTAAGATGAGATGCAAGTATATGTTTGGACAACGATTTTAACGTTTTTAACCACATTTTAGATTATTTTGTATAAGAAAATTTGTTTTGAATTATTTTTTACTGGTGAAAATATAATTTCACTTTGTGTTGTTTATTTTCAAAGTTGCAATTAAACCCCCACTTTTTTTGCGGTTCCAACATCATTATCGGTTTTCAGTAAACTGCTTTCGTCATACTCGTCAAATTGCTAAACCGGAATTCTATTTTCTGCATTTACCACATGACAATTGAGCAATTCGACGAGGGAAAGAATTGAAATTGTATTTCGAAATTATTGTTTTTAATGAGTTTACATTTGGGCTTCACATTTTATGTGCCAATTGTGATCGTCAATCATGATCTTCTTTCTTTAAACTGTCGCCTTCAACAAAAGCCCACTTTTTCTCAAATGCCTTAATTTTGTCATACAAATAAGTGTTGTAAAAGAATCTAGAAAACAAAATTAGATACAACATTGCCTGCACCAAATGGTTGTAAATGAGGAAACTTGGATAGCCAACTTGGAAGATCATATAATACGTGCCATAGAGAAATAGAACCACAAATTGGTCAATCTGCAGCAGTGTTAGGTACATTTTCCACCAAAGGTAAGGTCGCATTTGTGGTCCAATAGCCGACAAGCCATAGTATGCGTACATGAGAACGTGCAGAAAGGTGTTGATTATGCAGAACGGAATGAGCAAAGTACACATGGCATTCAACCGGAATAGATCCAACCAAAGAATGGAACACTGAAATGGTGATAAACGTGTAATGCAGTGATCTGTGATTGCTTCTTACGAAGGGCAAAAATGACAGTGTCCGTTAGATCGAGCAGCTTGGTGATCAAATACAGATAGTTGAAGCCAATGACTTTCATCTCAAATTGATTATTCCAATCGTGGGTTGGATAACGAGGTGGAAATTCGACTAATCGTTCACAAATTTGCTCAATATATCCCAAACCAAGAACAATGAAGAATGCATTGATTGCACTCATGGCGAAATTATATCCAATCATGAGAGGTCTCAGTGAGAAGGCAGACCGATTCTTCATCAAGCGAGGACCAACGTACAGCACAAATAGCAAATAAGTGAACAAGATGAGTATGAAAGGTCGAAAGGAGGACATCATTGGATAGTTGGCTATTCGAGGATCGCCATTCTCTTCGAAATATGTCTCCAACCAGTAATCGAGCCATGGAAGGACATTCCAAGACTGAGTCAAGTTTGTGATGGTCAAAGTAGTGGGGGCCATTTTAAAATTTAAATATCTAAATTAGAGCTAACAATCCCTTTTAAATATAAAACAGATAGAGGAAAAGTACTAGACAGATTTTTTTATTTTCAATTGTAAACATGTGACCTAACATGTAATTTGATTGCGAATGGGAAATACTTTGTGCACTTTAGTTATTGATTAAACGACGATCTTTCAACAATGAATAAGCTGATGCTCAATAATAATGCGTTCTTAACTTCCTTATGGAAAATTAGACGAAAATCGACCGAAATAAGGCATAAACAGTGGAAACCTTTTACGCAAATATATTTGTTTTGTTTAAATGCACTCATACGTTTTTTTATTTATTTAATTATTTGTAACAGTTAAGTTTGCGCCATTTTGCGCGTCATTGGAAGAAAAAACTTTCCTTGTGACGAGTTTGTCGTTTTGAGTCATATCATTCGATCAACTATTGTACACATTTTCAAATAAAATCAAATAATAATTGGCCACTTTGTACTTGCCCCCAATTTGTGCAAAATTTCCATTCAAGACATTCGTGAACTCTAATGTAGTAAAAAACAAAAATTGTCCGAATTTTAGTAGTTTGTAAAAATAATGACAACTCATGTACAAAAGTATGCATCTGTGTAGCATTTCTGAGCGATTACATATCCACGAGTCAATACGAGCATTCTAGCACTTCGATTCATTGAATATAAATTGAACATAAAACTGGAAGTTGAGCTAGGCAAATTGACATTGAATTTGTCCCTGTACACACATTTGACTCACATCACGAAGTACAGTGTTTGCCGAGCTAAGTTGTCACATGGCACATGTGCCAAGGTAGGCAAAGTGGCAACTTAGCTGGGCAAACACTGTAATCAAGCGAATGATTTGGCAAATAATTTCGCATTAAGTCACACTGCAAAACATCATACATTCGAATTCATAAATCACCCCACACGCCAGCTAATCGAATAATTATCGCTTTTCTTCTCCTTCATCAAATAATCAATTAATTAAAGATTTCTTTTCCGATGATTAAAACAAAAATCTTTGGCAGTAGTATTGCTAATACATTCGCAATTACAGAATTGATTGGAAATGGTTGATATCAAAGGTGCAAAATTCCACATTATCATGATGATGATTGACTTTTTTGTTGGTGAGAAAAGGACAAATTGCGTTATAAATGAATTATTTGCTTATGATTATTTAAGATGGGAATAATCATTTTCTGTTCTTTGTTTGATCATATGATTTTCCTATATTTCTTCCAATAGTGATTAACTTCAAACTTATACTAAACTGGTGACAAGAAAACAGCACAAACCATGCCAATTGACGCAGTTTGGATGGTGGCCACTGTGCCCCAGAAGAACTTTGAACGTAGTCTAATTGCACTCAAGAATAATGCGGAAAATGTTGACGATACAGAGGAAAAACTCAAAGACGACTACTATGAAGTGTCGGAGGATCGCCGCAAGCCGTACATGGAGAAGATACTTGAGAATGCACTCGAGTACTTGAACATACACGACTCGGTTTGGGTGTCCTCGAAGAATGGTCATTATTTCCATGTGTATTTTACCTGTGATTTGGACAGCAATGATCATGCGATGCATTATATGAAATCGATTGGAATTGGATCTCAGCGCAATTCCACCATTGGTTACATTCCGTTTAGTTTATTCTATTTCAACGAAAAGCCCGATCCAAATGATCCATATAATTACAAGTGAGTTATATTTGTTTTGTAAAATGCGAATTTAATATATTGTTAAGTCAGCAGTATTTTAACGAAATTCAGGACAGTTTTATCAAGACTGTTACCTCAAGATTGACGGTTGCTCAAGTGGTGGAAGGTGTCCGCAATGGTTCGCTCATAACGTTCGACTATTACATGTATCTTCTGTGGTCGTGTACAATTGCAGCTATGGGTATTATGAACACTTCACCAATTGATGTTGCAGCTTCCATGATGATCGAACCGCTAATGGGCTGTGTGATGGCCATCTCTTTCGGCATGGCTATTCACAACCGAGGTTTGCTCTGGGTGGGCGTCAAGGGCCTGGTCGTGGGCATGATTTTCTGTCTTATCTTTGGGTACATATACGGAATGATCTTCCAGATATGGAGGGTGGCTTGGAATCCGCCTGGTGGATGGCCCACTCCTGAAATGATGAATCGTGGTCAGTACAAGTCACTCATCTATGGTTCTGTAATTGCGACGGCAGGTGGCGCAGTGCTGGCGATTATTATATTGAAGAATAATCTAGTAGCAATGACTGGCGTTGCGGTGGCAACCACTTTCATGCCACCAATTCTGAACACTGGACTGTGCTGGGCGCTGGCAACACATCTTCAAATTGATGGAGGCTATCAGCAATATCAGACATACAACATCAGTGGGACAATCTATCATTTCAAGCCTGCTTGGGCACCGCCGGATGGCTATGAGGTGCAATATGTGAACGACATGAGAATTGAGTGTCTCATCTTGGGCGCAATCAGCGCCGCTTATACAGGCATCAATATTTTCTGGTTGCTCTTTGCGTCGTATGCCTTCTTGAAGATCAAAGAAATTGCTCCCATCAAGAATATGATGCCGAATGAACACAAATTCTTTAGTGAAGATATTAAGGTTTGGCCAAAACATTTGATGTAATTATTAGCACACTTAACACTTAAATCTTTTATAAAGGTTTATCGATCGCACCAGAAAAGATACCCAGATTCAGGCAATGGTGATATAGGCAAACAGATTCTGGAGGAATGGGCTGACATTTCGGGACTGAACAAAAACAAACTGCTTGCCAATAATCCGGACGCAAAGGCCACACAAATGCAAACACTTCAAGACATTGCCGACGATGTGGAAGCAGACCCGAACTATCAGATGATCACTCGTGGTGCATATGGCAGCAAGTATCAGCCCCAACTTCGACGTCGACTAACTCAATCGCAAATTGACAATTCTGGAATTGCTGACAATCTGCGTAATACACGCCTAAACAATCTTGGCATTTACACAATTGAGGGCGGTGGCACCTCAGGTGAGGCAACCAGTGGGGAGTCGGCACCACCGGCGCCTGCAGGTTATGCCTCAATAAGAAGGAGCACTAGACGAGGCCCAATTCCTTACGCAAATATGAATAACAATCCACAAAGTGTTTGGCCCTCAAATCAGCAGCAAGGTGTTCGAAATCGCAGCAGATCCTCCTCGATAGCTTCGGCCCAGTACTATAACGAACAATTTGTTAATAATAATTTTAATTTGGCAGGCAGCAAACTTTAAGTATTAAATGATGCTTATTTTTACAATCAAAAAGTTCCATGTAACAGACATTTATTTTTAATTATTTACAATGCAAAGACGATGGAACTTAAAATGTATAAAAACAAACACAATAAAGACAATTTATTAATTTGCTACTAATTAATAACAAAAAAGTCCAGATTTTCTTATTCTCTTTAAGACTCAATGGAAAATCAATGGAAAATTTTCTCTCAATCTTATTTCAAAATAAGATAATTTATGGTTTTAGTAACACAATTTAAATTTTCAGTTGTCTTTTAACTTTTGGTAGCTTGATTCTACAGAGTAGAGCAATTGATTTTTGAATTTTAAAGAAATATAAAATTAAATTTACTTTAATTTATTTTTAATTAGCTTTTCCCAAATTAATTAGGAACTAATGATATTTCACTACTTTGTCAACCAACTCATTAGCAAAGATAATTTTGCAAAAAACTTTCTTGTCAGAAAAGAAGACAAATTCAATACCAATTTCAGTAAAACAAGTGAATTTTCACCAAAATGATTCGGGCACTAGCAATCGTCCAGTTTATTTGTGCAACTTTGAGCAAACCTATTAAATTCCTACTCCGTGTGTCAATATCACATGCAAAAGCTCATCACTTTGCACTGGATCCCATTCGAGATTGTCACTCAAACGATGACATTCCTTCTTTGGACGATGATCCAAATTCGAAAAGCCTTTGGTACCGTATCAGAGTGAACTTTGTTGCATTTGTCAGTTTGGTCGCTATCAATTTGGACAATATGTGGGTATTCAAGCAGGCCAACTTCAAGTACAACTCCACTGGCATGCCAGACTTGTTTACGCATAAGATTTATCCGTTTGAATTGTGGTTACAAGCTGATATGGCAGGTGCTATTGGGACACAAACGGAAATGTTCATCTTTGGGGTACTTTCACTTGGACGTATGCTTGCTCCGAAGTATTGTCTGTATGCGATTTTTGATCGAGAAGAACAGAAAGTTAAAATTTTTTCCAATGGGAAAGCTTGGAACAATGAAAGCTCTGAACGAATATTGGCATATCGCAATAAAGCGAAACGAGTAATACGTTTCATTATGGCAGGAGTGGTACTGCAACTGTGGCCTTACTGGACTTGGAATCTATGGCAAAAGCAATCCTTCACAGTGAGGGACATTGTCTTCTACTTGTCAATTCCCTTCTTTGTACTCTACTCGGGATTGGGTTTGTATTTTTTGTATAAAACACAGATAATATTTAGCAAATTTTGTTTGTAGGAATTATTTACATGCCATTCTATTTTGTGCTCAACGCACATTACATTGGAATCAAGCAAAGCTTTCTGTTGCAAAAAATCCAAACATTCACCAATGGTTTAGTAAGACCAAGAAAGAAAGTGTTCAGTAAAGCTTTCATTTGGCGTAATTTTACTCAAATCAACACAAACATTCTGAAACTGTTCGAAGAGATTCATGCGTACAGTCAATTCTGGTCACCGTTCATTAGTATTTGCTTTATTGGCTATATTAGCATGTTGGGCTACCTGTTCTATGGCTTTCTGTACGATGAGAGTGAGTTGGACTTGAAGAAAAGAAGCTTCTTTATATTCTTCTCTTTTGAATTTTTGGCCACTCTGTTGCTGGTCACTTACGAATGTTCTCAAATTGTGCAAAATAACATTCAGATTTACAAGACTAATCGAACATTTTGTTACGCCTTCACCAGAGTTAGAAACCCCAGCAGGACTCATCTTCTTAAGGTTTGCTTTTTGGATTTTTCTCTCAATCTTTCTAGCTTCCCTAACCAGATTTTGTAAAACATTATTTTTTAGATGAATAATATGATTTCAAATTATCGTGGAACCAGAAATGGTTTTCGGCTAATCAACAACTATTTGGTTGATTCACGAATGTTTGAAGAGGCAAGTGAAAATAAATTTAAATCGCTCTAACCCATCTTTAAATAGCTTTTCTTCTACTTGACAACCTGTTTCATGATGGTATTCAACAAGAAAAGTCGATTTTAATAAATTTATTCACCCTCAAATCACATCATTTATGAAACGAATAAAGCAGAAATTAGTGCGTTACTGTAAATCAAGAGAAACTGCAATAATAAATTTGTAGAATTTGTAGAATTCGTTAAATACAACGTCTTGTAAATTTATTGATTTTTTTATTATTATTTCCACAAACGTTAAACTAAAACTAACTTTGAAAATTTGAATTTGAACAGCAGTACTTTCTCACACTCAAAATACTTAGATGTCGATTTATCTCCTTATTGCGCATGTTAATCGTACCTGTGAGCACGGGCATCATGAGAACGAACTAACTTTTTGAAAATATAAAGATATAAAGTTATTATCAATCAACACAAAATGGAATGCTTGATAAATATTGTAGGAACGATTAGAGATTAGTAAGATGGTGCTTTACTCTAATAAGTTATTGAATGGCATCATTGGAATTTGTCCTAAATTAAGAGTGCAAATCAAAGTTAGATTTAATTATTAAAAATAGATTTGTAGAGAAAAACTTTGAGTACTATCAGGAGACCACAACAATCACTTGAACCCGCATTCTTCGATTACATCACATCCTCTTGACAATATCTCCAATTGTGCTAATAGTTGTTCATATATTTAAACTTTATAATTGGTTCAAAGAACAAGAGTTGTGTCGCACGAGTGACTTAACTCGGATTTCTTAAATGGAAAAAACAGTAACATTGATCTTTTTTGCCACAGTATCGGTCGCTTTAGGTAAGTACCCAATTACAAATCTACTATTGTAATACTGAAATATTATTTTTGTTTAGCCAGTCAATGCAATCACCGAGACTATGGAAGTGGATCGAGTGTTTGTGTTTGTAGTGAGCAATTGAAGTGCGATGGTTTGAATCTGAAAGTATCCACAGACAATGGTGTGCTCACTTCGTATGCCACCAGCAAGTCTGGTGCTCGATTTCAGCATCGAGAATTTAAATTCGTGAATGAAACACAGACATTGGCACACTTTGACGTCACTGTGCAGGTGAATAGAGCAAAGAAATATCAAAAGATCATTGGTTTCGGAGGTGCATTCACCGATTCAGCCGGAATCAACATTGACAAATTGCCTAAAAGTCTTCAGACTCGATTGATCAGTGATTACTTTGGAGATGATGGGCTCGAATACAAGTTGGGCAGAATTCCAATTGGTGGAAGTGATTTCTCCCCTCGATCCTATTCCTATGATGATCATCCAACCCACGAAGAGAACTTGAGTACTTTTGCATTGCAGCCAGAGGATCTTGACTACAAAGTGAGTAATTCATAATAGTCTTAACCTGTACTGAGCTAGTAATTTCAGTTGCCATATCTCCGAATGGCCAAAGAAGTGAGCAATCACAAAGTCAAATATTTTGGCAGCCCATGGAGCCCGCCCGCATGGATGAAGACCAACAAGAAAATTCATAACGGTGGATTGCTGAATGGTGAGCCAGGCGGCAAATATTACAAGTTATTTGCAAAGTATTTCGTCAAGTTCTTGCAAGACTATGCCAAGAACAATGTTACCCTCTGGGGTATAACCATTGAGAACGAGCCGCTTACGGGCTTTGATCCACATTATCGATTCAATAGTTTGGCGCTGAATTCAACACTCGAACGAGATTTCCTCAAGCTCGACTTAGGACCCGAATTGAAAAGTTCTGGTTTTGCTGACCTCAAGGTGATGATCTATGATCACAACATTCCTGAAATGTTGGAATTTGCCACTACGATTCTGTCGGACAAGGAAGCAGCCAAGTTCAGTTCTGGTATAGCTTTTCACTGGTATGGTGGTCGTAATGCAAATTTTAGTTTTCTTGACGAGCTTGCACACAAATTCCCGGATCAATTTTTGCTTTCAACAGAGGCATGTGTAGGAACGGGCAAAAATAGTCACCAACATCATGTCGCACTAGGCAGCTGGGAAACATTCAATCGTTATTCCGAAGATATCATTAAGGTAATTACATTTGTTACTAAATTGTACAAACGCTTCATCATTTTTGAATCTAGGATCTAAACCATTACTCAAGTGGATGGGTAGACTGGAATATGGTGTTGAATCTTGAAGGTGGTCCAAGTTGGATCAACAATTTTGTGAATGCCCCAGTTATTGTCAATGAGACCAGTCACGAATATTACAAACAGCCAGCCTACTACGCTCTCGGTCACTTTAGCAAGTTCTTGGTACCCGATTCTGTTAGAATTGAAACCCAAGTTAAAGCAGGCGATCATATTTTGGTGACCACATTTGAAAGACCTGATCACAGCACCGTGGTGACTATTCTCAACATGAACAATCATCCAATCCTGCTACAATTGCATGACCCACTCAATGGATTTGTTGTTGCCGAAGTTATGGCAAACTCACTTGAAAGTCTTATTTGGCATTGATTTAGTTCATTTAGTTGATCAAATCCTTTCCGTGTTTCATCAGAAAAGCTGAGATGGGGACGTTATCGATTCCCCAGATCCTCCAGTTCGCGTCGTAACTTTACATTTTTCTAAAACTTAAACAAATATACAGTTTATATGTCGAATTGTCGTTTTGTTGAAGTTTCCAAATACAAATATATTATTACCTTTAATCATAAACATTTTTAATGAGAAAACTAATTTAAATTTTGTTTCGACACACAGGAAAAATAAATTAAAGTATTAAATTAAACACAAAATGCACTAACTTTGTATCTAGAATCCACAAAAACATTCAATTCAACTGAATTTTGTAACCATTCTGGAGAGTCAATATTGTCAATTTGTTTTAAATTAATGTTAAATTAAAATACAAATTCATTTCTAGTCAGTCGATCAGTCCATCAGTGAGCAAAATGAGCAATTTTGTAAAAAACTTGTTCAATCGAATAATGTTCACATTGGTTCCTTTCAAATCAATGAATTATTTCAGTGACTATCTGAGCACTGTCCATAAAATAACCAACCATAAATACTGGCCTACAATTCTGCAAGTGTATCTGATTATGGTACTTTTACTCTACCAATCTATACACAATTTGTACTTGGCTTTCAGTCGATCAGACAAATCTACTTGGCGACCCATTCTTCATTACGACATTTCAAACATTTTATTTCACAACAAAATGTATAATATGTGCTGGTCAGCCATTGGCTTCTTGTCTGTTTCGTTCAATTATAAACTCTACTTTAAATCTGATGACAAAATTGTTCAAATGCTCAGAGATGTGTTGATTCGAGGAAAATGTGATTTGTTTGTGAATCAACAAAATTGCAAATCCAACTACAAATGCATTCAGAGAAAGTCGCTTAAGATCATTAACTTTCTTCAGATTTTTGTTGTTGCTTGTCGTATGTGTTAATTTACATTTTTAAATTGTATAAAAATATATATTTACAGACATAAGCGTGTATTACATTCACTTCAATGTTATGCAAAATAGACTGAATCAACTCAATCTTGTCTTGTCTCCACTGGAAAGGGTTCAATTTTGGACGAATGCCTTTCTGTACTGTTTCACAATGTACAATTTTGTCTATGTTTCCTTGATCGCATGTTCAGTTGGATGTTCACTTACAATCACCTTTTTTATTCTACTGAAACAGTCGAATGACATTTTGACGAGTAAACACTTTCGAGTTTGGAAAAGTTATCACCAATTTGCGAGAAATTATATACCAATCTTGAAGTATTTTTTCCATGCCAATTCCTGGTTTGGCTAAGTGTTCACATTGTTTCTAGTGGTGAACACGCCCATCAATGCCTACCTCATTCTGTGGTGCTTTATGTCCGAGTCATCGTTAATGTTGTTGTTTATCACTCTCAACCTTCTGGTGGGTCAGGTTTTAAGCAATTTTGTATTGCATTATTACTTTTCTCATTTCACCAAACTAATTCATCGACCAAGTGGCAATTTGATTCGCCTAATGGTGGCCAATCAACATCGTGTTGGAGATCTGAGAAGTAGAATCAAAGTGGCGCTGACAATTGGTGCACTGAACACCGCCAATCGATATGGCATGACTTATGGCACGTTTGGACTGATAACATTGACCACTTTTGCTAAGGTAATTGTGATTGATTTTGATGTATGTAATTGGTTAATTATTTAAATTCATAGTGTTTAATCCTATATGGAAAGTTGTTGATGATTTCGTTTAAATTACACAATCGTTCTAATCAATAGTTACATATTAGAATACTTTTAATCATAATTCACGGAACGATTCAGAACGGTTTAAAATATTGAAAACAATTTATATCTTTGTTCATGACAAAATGACAAAATAAAAATGTGAAGTATGTGAATATAAATTCACCGATTCTGATCCTCTGGCTGATTATCCCGAATTGTGCGAAAGAATGGCTCACAGTACGTTTTTAATATTTCAGTTTATATCATATATGAGTACATTTTTTAAAGAATTCTGAATATTATAAAATGAAAATATAGGCCAGTTGTTCGATCACAACAATTAATCTCATTCCGCAATCATAGATGATTGGGTACGTAGTCGTGGTTTTGAGCCTGGTCTTTGAGAATTTTCACTTGAAGAACCCGCTGGCCACAAACTGCTACGAAGTCTATTTTGATTACTCTGTCGCAGTGTTGCATAACCAATGGGCAGTGTTCGACCGGGCAGTTTTTCACCGCTATTGGGAGGTTTCAATGTAAAAATTGTGTTTGTTAGATTGTTTTGTTTTGCTTCCACATTGCTGCTGATAATGTTTTGGTTGAATAAAGTGAGTACAGAATTGTCGATTGTTGGTTGCGTTAGACGGCGTTCTAGGTTCGGTTGAAATTTACTTGCAAACGCATTTCGTGTTATCGATTGATAGTTGGCGTCTGCTTCAACGTCGCTTATCTAATGAAAATTTAGAGCAATCAAAAACAAATTCATTTTTTACAAATACATACAATATCATGTAGAGTTTGAATTCTGGTCGCTTTTGCATCAGGATTATTACTCAACAATTTATTTTTGCTAATTCCAGATATATCAGCCCATTCTTCTAGGATCTGTTTGCCTGTATTATCCCCCGTAGGGTACTTTCTCTGATACTCTCGATATATTTGTATGTCTTCACTGAAAAATTTATGCTCCGCCGGTAGCAAGTGCTTGATTGGTGCAATTTCTTTGATCTTCAACACCACATAGGATGACACAAGTAGAAAGAATATATTGACAAAAGTGTACGCAAAACTAATGCCCGCCAGGTAGAGCATTTCTATGCGCATGTCCACTGCGTACTGTGTTTGATACTTCTCTGGCGGAGACCAGGCCGGTTTGAGGTGATACTCGACACTGCTTATGTTGTAACCCTGATAGTCCTGATATGAACCACTGATTTGTAGATGAGTGGCCAACGCTAAGCAAAGTCCTCCGTTGACAAAGGGTGGCATGAAAGTGGTGGCTACCGCTACGCCAGTTACCGCAACTAAATTGTTCTTCAACATAATAACCGCCAACACAGCGCCACCAGCAATCGCAATGAACATTCCATAAATCAATGTTCGATACTGACCACGGGTTTGCATTTCCGCAGTTGGCCACATTCCATCCGGCGGGGGATTCCAGGCAACACGCCATATTTGAAAGATCACTCCGTAGATGTAACCAAATGCGAGACAAAATAACATTCCCACAACCAGACTTTTGAGCCCGGTCCAAACGAGCACCCTGGTTCGCATTGCTAGCCCAAACGAAATAGCCATCACACAGCCCATTAGTGGTTCAATCATCATTGAGGCAGCAATGTCCACAGGCGAATTGTTCATAATGCCCATTGCAGCAATCATACTCGACAGTAGCAAGTACATATAAAAGTCGAACGTAATCTCAGCACCATTCTTCACACCTTCCACAATTTGTGCAACAGTCAACCTTGAGGTAATCGATTTCAGAAAACTATCACGAATTTCATTAAAATATTCTACACTAAAAATCAAAGAGAAGAGATTTTAGTTTAAAAATCAAACATATTTTTCTCATTTACTTATGATCAACGGAATCATTCGAAACCGGAGGGTCTTCATTAAAGTAGAACAAACTGAACGGAATGTATCCAATGGTCGAGTTTCGTTTTGAGCCAATTCCTTTCGACTTCAAGTAATACATTGCATGATCATTACTGTCCATATCACAGGTAAAGTACACGTGATAGTATAGGCCATTTTTAGAGGGTACCCAAACGGCGTCGTGTATATTCAAAAATTCTAAAGCATCTTCAAGGGTCTAATAAAAAATAATTTAATTTAATAAAACAAAAAATAATTACCTTTTCTAGATAATGTTTTTTGACTCCTTTAATTTTGTAGAAATCCTCTCTGAATATTTCTAAATTGTTCGAATTAAAAATTAAAAATTAAATGGGATTTCAATTTACCTTTATGCTGATCCGCATCTTCCAACTTGTGATTGATTGCAATTAAACTTTGTTCGAAATTTTTTCGCGGAACAGTCGTCAAAATCCACACAGCGTCAATTGGCATTTTGTAAATTTTAAAGTTTAAAGTATTTTTTAACCCTTAGAAAAATTCCATGCATCCCTCCATGCCAGGTACGTCAGAACAGACGCACACACACGCATACTTGCGACAAATCAAATTTAACCAACTATTTGCACCCTATCAGTGGTCTTGGCTCGGCCTGGTGATTACAGTCATTACACGTGTTCATCGCAATGCACTGTATTTGTGTGCAATTTCATGTTGCAAATATTGTAATTTTAAATTTTAAGATTTTTTAAAAATCAATTTAATTTCAACAATAGAATTATTCAGTCTAAAAACTAGCAAATAAAAGTTCAAATGCTTTAAAAAGTTTAAACATTAAAGCATTAAATAGAGAACATATGCCGTACTAGACATTCTTTCCCAAGTGATATAATCGAGCATTTTGATCGATTATAAAATAATAATAATGATGATGCTTTAAAGCGGTGTATCTTATCAGGAAATACTAAAACTAAAAAATAGTTTAACGTCACATATTTTTTTGAAGTACCTACGTAATACTTTAAAAATTTACCCACATAGACCAAAAGGCCCCGAGAGAGACAAATTAACAATACAATGAATTCCAAAATGTATTTCGCAATAATTACATGCTTGACGCGCCAAACTTCCGTTTCAACTTCAAACATGAGCCCACAGGTACATGAGCTCCGAACATGTACGATAATTAATTAATTACTAATTCACTAATCAATAGCATCAAATCGTCGTTTCTTTGAAGTGGATGCATCATCCCATCCTCTTCAGCGGTGCCAATTAATTGATCTGTGCGGTATATTATATTGATTAAAAGTAGTGCACTTGACAATGAGAAATTGACGCTCGAGTTCACTCTTTACTTTGTCAATCGATTGGCACATCTCGATAATTGATCAAATTTGTGGTTGTCACTTCCATAAATTCTCGATCAAGGCTTTTGGTTGTAGTTTTAATCGTTGAGATATATTAATGCAAATTTTGTTTTTGTATATTTGATGCAATTCTAGATATTTTTAATCTGGATATCTGGATCAAAAGATGGCGCTACGTTCGTCATTTAAATCAAATTCAAAACATTACCAATCTAATCATTGATGTAATTTAATTTTAGCTTTTGAACCACAAGTTCATTTTGTGAGTACAAATTCAAATTAATGTTGGTGTGATCAAACAAGTGACTAATCTGCTATCAGTAATTGCACTTTGACCACCAATTGCACGCTATAAGCGTCAATGTTAACGATTTTGTGCGACGACGACGAAGGTTGACAGATGTTCATTTTCTTACACATGATCACTCACTCACTTACTTCCAACTGCGTCATTAAGCAATTCTTGGTAATAATATACTAATTAAGTGACAGGATGTTGAGAAATTGATTGATTGATTGTGATTTCAAAGTTTGATCTGATAAATTAAGTTTAATTATTCTTTAAAATATTAAAATAATTTATTATATTGTTATTTTTACTAGATATATGTCTACTAGAATGCATAGTTTAACTATTTTTTTCTTCAATTTTCTCTATCCTTTGATTCTTTTTGCTATCCCGATCGGTGTGTACTTGTTCGAGTGCAATTTCACTCAACTTTGGTCCCGTACTGCTCCAGGGCTGTTCCACTGAGGAGGCAAAGCCACAGTACACAAAAGCGGTGACCACATAAACGCCTGCGGCAATGTAGAATACGTACGACCAGTTTTGGACTGTGTGCTGTGTGCAGAATGGATTGATTATTAGCAAATTTGTTATTAGCAAATTAGTTTGCAAGAATTGCAAATAAAGTAAAGTACACTCTTACCCCCATTTTATCGAAATGTTCGGCCACAATTTCAGTGACAAATCCGGGAATATTACCAATACTGTTGGTGATGCCCATTAGGGCGCCGGCATGATTGGGCGCCATGTCCACGTGGGTGGCAAACATGCCCGCTGAACAGAATCCGTTTATCGAAATGGCCGCAATGAACAGTATCGAACTGAACGTATCGTTGCAGCGGGCTAATGGAATCAAGGCAAAACAAACTGCCGGAGGAATATAAGCTGTTTCGGGTAGGAGGATGGGTGAGCAAATATGGAATTGGCAGATTTAGGACTGAGAGTTCAGAGTGGAAAATTTACCTAGAAATGAACTCGCTTTCCGGATTGTTGTAATTTCAAAACGGCCCGTCTGACGCACTTTGTCGCACACTATTGAGGCAATCCAACCGACCAGAGCCTGGCCTAAATATGGCAGACCCGAAATTATTATATTCTATAAATAGGGATTATAAGTCTAGTAATTTCCATATTCAAAGAAGCAGGAAACAAGAACCACTTACCTCAGTAAGGCGAATATGTAAAATATTGTCCATATATGTGGGCATCAAATTGAGCACAGTTAAGAATCCCCAATTTTGTCCGAAATGAGTGATCATCAGGGCAATGACAGGCACGGAAGTGAACATAGCTTTGTACGGGATAGACTTGTGCTGTTGGTGGTTGGATTTTAAAAGATTAAGGAAATTTTCCAATAAGAGGACAAAAAACTTACAGCTTTTTCTTTTAATCCACCTTCATGCTCCACGATGAAATCCAATTCTTCCTTTGATATAAATGGATGATGTTCGGGTGATTCATAGACAAGTGTTGACCACAGGACAAACCAAACCACACCAGCGATACCCAAAATAAAAAACATGGCTTCCCATGATCCCAAATAGTATTTTTCACTCAACAGAGCAGAAAGAGGCAGTGTAATAACAGTTCCGATCATAGTTCCTGACATGATCATAGCACTGCCACGGGTGCGCTCCATTTTAGGCATCCATTGAGCAATCATGGTGTTCATACAGGGAAAGGACACTCCCACTGCTAGCCCTTGAACAATTCTGATTGCAATGAATAGTCGATGATCCATTTTGACTGCAAACGGACTAAGAATCGACAGTAAAGAAGCAATGAGAAGACAAACACCAAAAATCCATTTTCCACCATATTTAGTAGCAATGATACCAGCAGGAATTTGAGTCAAAATATAGCCGTAGAAAAATGCTCCCATAACTTGTGCCTTCACATCTTCACTCCAATCGAACTTGTGTCCAGGAAACAGTTTCTCAGGCTTGTACAGGATTGCGCACTCTTGACTTTTGCGCTTCATCTCGGTCAACAGAGTGGCCCGATTGGTCATAGCAATGATCAACATACTCAACAACACTTTGTACGCATACACCAGATTAAAGCCCAAAAAGCCGAGCAAAACAAAAATCACCCGAGCCGGAATAAATCTCTGTAAGAATCGTCCATTTTCAGAATAATTTTTGCTTTTAGTCATATTTGGGTCAAATTGGGTTCACAGGCCAAAAATCATTCACCAATCAATTGCACATTCGATTGCACTTAACGAGGCAACAACAACACACAAACACTAATTAATCCTAAAAGTAATACAAGTTTCAGACAAAATCTTTTGAGTAGTGCAATATCGAATCTATGAAGATCAGAAATGAGTGGATCTGACAGTGAGGGACACTGCGACCACCTCCTCCATTCAACCCATTCGATAACCCCATATGCTGCTATTGAGGGGTTCAAATAGACTGTCTGATAGACAAAAGGACACAATTGAAATTTAACATTTAAATTAAACAAATAGGAAATCTTATTAATCAAACACAAAAGTCCAAATCAATTGTCTTAATTCAAGTCTTGAGATTGGATTGACTGATTTCTCCCATATCACGATGATACAAGGTAAACACTGATGTGAGTGCATTCGTTACAACACATTAATATCGATGGCTCGAGAGGTGAGCGATTGAGATTGTGATTGAAATCAATGTATTTTTTGGCTTCATACAAACACCTGCTAATCCATAATGTTGTATATTAGAATAGGATGTAAATGTATGGATCCAAGGGGTTTTGATTAGATTGGGAGATTAGATTGCATGAGCAAACATTAGAGTCCGATACTCGATCAGTCGGATCAAGTTGGCACATCAGTTTGTGTAGCCCTTCACAAGACACACAGAACTTTCATTGAACTCCCTCAAGTTAGCTATTGACAAACTCTATAAGAGAACGTCACAAAACCGAATTGAAAAAGCACAATTCATAAGGTTAACATTCTTAGTATTGATTGTGAAAGGCCTTTTGTTTCATTGAAATGCTCAATTGAATTTGCACCGTCGGAAGGTTAATGCCACACAAACAAATAAACTTGACTTGTTATTCGAAACCAACTTCTATTTTGGCCTTATTGAATAGACAACAAATAATAACGCAAATTAGAAAGAAGCCATTCAAGTGGAGTACTGCACAACACAACTCAGCGGGACACGTGATAAACAGGGTTCCTATTGCTTGATTGTGTGACGTCTTTTGAAATGGAGTTTGTGTTGCGTCATTAATTAAATGGATTGAGTTTGAATCTACTTACCTCTAAAATAATACAGTTGTTTTCTCTGTCCGTTATACTTTCACCGGTGAATTTACTATCTCCATCGATTCGTTCATCACCCACTGTACTGTACTGTACTGCTGCAGTGCACACTCACATACACGCTCACACAGAGGCACACACACACAGCTGTGCATGCAGACGACAGCGCGTTGTACTGCATTTCAATGTAAACAACGAAGTCTTCAGGTTGTTATCGTCTCAACCAACCAAACTCAAACCATCTTAAAATCAATTCCACCAAAATAATCACAACCATAATGATTCCATCATTATCCCATTGCACCACATCGTTGTTTACAGCATTCTTAATGACATTTTGTAATTACAACCTGTTAAAGTTTATAATCGTGTGTGTGTGTTTGTGTTGTTGTTTTGTCTGTAGTGTTGATAGTAATGATTGTTCTTAAAGTTTGAATCTTTTGAAACCGCCTGCATAGACATCAAATTTCACATCATCTTTATCCCAAATGAATCAAACCAATTGATGATCTATGATCTGTTTTATGTCAGAGTGATTGTGACAGTCACAACATGAATCACACTATAAACACTAACCAACTTTATTTTACCAGTGATTAAACGAATCATTTTACTCGGAATTATCAACTCATTATTGACTTCAAACTCAAACAGAATGAAAATCAATCTATAGACGACAAGTGTCATGTCAAGTACAAATGTAAGGAGATAGAAACCAGTATAGGAGAGACCAGTTTGAACAAATTGCCGAATTCAAATACTTTGGAATAACTTTTGAAAGTTATGGAAGACAAGCATGAGATTAGGACCGACGTAACGCACAGGCAATAAAAACATTTTCCCAAACGGCCGTTTACAAAGCCGAAATGAGCAGGCCAACCAAACAGTGTTCAAATCGGTATACCAATGCTCATGAACAGATATGAGACGTGGATTCTAAGGGACACGACAGGATCGCATATACAGTCTTAAGATTCCTGTGATCCCTGACAAGATTAGTGTACGTAACTTGGAAGAACAAAATTAAGAACGGCAATCGACGCGAGGATATTGCAATAGAGCCGTTACTATGGATCGAGAGAACCCAACTATGTTTGTATGGTTACCTACAGAGATTACTACCAGTTACCAGTGGTATCAGCGAACGGCAATCAGAATGCTACTGTAAAACTAAATGTATTATTGACATAATTGGTTTATGAACTAACAATAACCATTGAATGACCATTAATAATACATATCTAATGAATGAACGAAAGTTTAATCAATGTTAACAAGTGAAAATGTCACAAAATTGTAACATTGGTTTTATGGCTGGCATTAGGATTGGTATTGTATAATAATTTATACCCAAAAGGACTTAAACTAAAAATTAATTTTGTCAATGATTCAGATTCTATTAGCGAATTTTTTAATCAATAAAGATTATTGAAATGAGTTGATGTCTTGAGATTGATCGTGTCATGAGGAGTGGGTGCCGATGTGGTGAGGGGTTGTGGTGTGGCGGTTGGGAGAGGGTGTTGGGAGTGGGGTGGTGGTGGGTGGGGTGTGGCGTTGGCGCGGGAGCGCCTTGCGAGGGTCGCTTGCGACCCGAGCATTTTCTTGTTTGTTACTAATATTTAGGCTAAATATCATTGAACCAACTTCGCATTTAGGAAGAAAGGTCCCAAAATTTTCCATTGCCCTGCCACTTCTTGCACACATGATTAGGCAACACTCTTGCGCACTCTTATTAGGGGGTTTTTGTGGTCGTCCATTGAGCCACAATTCTTAGAATTATAATAATGTTATCATTAAAGTCGAGATAGGCAAAGCCCCAAATTTACTGTGACTAAATTTTTATTATTATGCTAAATCAATTGTTGTAGAGTATAAAGCATTTTTAACTTTTAGCTAAAGCATATTGTCATTATTCATGAATATTATAATACAAATGAAAAGTAGTCTACATTAAATATTCTTCAAGTATCCTGATGTAATGTAATATTCTATCTTTTTCCATTTGTTTATAAAAATTTCATATTCTTTAATTAAGTGCAAGTGGAAACTTTACAGTACGAGTATTGTAAGCCAAATTAATGGTCTTGTCTATTGACATATTGACAACAGCCTAAAGGACTCTACTTTGTAATAAAGATATCACATATGGTTTATTAAAAATTGAAATTAACAAATACATATTTGTATTATCGAATTTCATTTGTAAAAATTTGCTTCTTCTCCAGTTATAACAAAAAATGCTGATTTCATTGGAAACAAGTATCGGTCAACAAATATCTATAATTGAAATTAGCAAAAATAAAAATAACAATTTTCATTGAATTTCATTAGTAAAAATTTGCCTCTTCTTCCGTTACCAAGAATTCATCGGAAACAAGTATCGGATAACAACTAGAATCAGTGAATTAATTAAGTGGAAAATTTTCTATTTGTAATTCCATTTTAGTTAGTTCTAATGAAACAAAAATTGTTTTTAAAGGCAACAAAAAGAATTCTCCGTGTTTGATCTAAAAATTAAACAAACTCAGTTGACATAGTCAACATGGTTGAAAGATCTTCTTTGATTATTTGTCCTCCAACAGAAAAGTCATTCAATGAAGACACTTAAGATTTCATGTTTAGTTTCATTGTCCACATACATCTAAAAGTGTACTCGACATTAATAACACACACACAATATGGAACATGTGTGTGTGGGTGAAGTACATCAAATATAATTTTTATATAATTTTTAAAGCACAAAAAAAATCTGCACTCGAGAAAAATATTATTTTGGAAAAAATGTACTTGGAAAAAGTTGAAATATAAATATATATTAATTAAAATGCTTGAAAATTTTTAATTTTTAAATGCAAAGGCAGTAATAATTAATTAAAATTGATTACATAATGAAGCGCAAAACTTGTTAATTAGCACCAAATTAGGAAAGCTAATTATAATTAACAATATTTGCTCTTTCTCTTGTATTTAAACTCGATTTTATTTTATATATTAAATTTCACATGAACGGGTTTCCTGTGTTTCCGTTTCTTTTTTGTCTATCGATCAGAAAGTGTTGCGAAAAGAGTGCTAAATATAGTCACTTTCATAAACATAGTCTTGCAAATGGACAAATATTTACTCAGGCTTGGATAAAGAATGAGTTTTGCTTTTGTGTTCAATTCGAATATTATTGCAGTTGGGCCCTGCGGGGAAGAATGTAAAATTGAACCCTTTTTAGTATTGAGTGTAAATAAACAGCTTTTAAAGGTCGGACTGTCTAAATTTTATGTTCTAGTTCATTATTGTTATTTATTTTGAATCGTGAAAATAATTCTACAATTCAACATTTGCCGAACAACGGCTAACTTTGTTTTGCACTTTTCGTCCGAATATTTTCGGTTTCCAGAATGAGTCACAAATCTGTTTGTAATAATTATCTACCATTCTGTACTTGGAAGCTTCCAGATGCATAAAACTTGGATTACTCGAGGAATTTTGTGCAAAAGCGCTTCTCCATCTGACTGAACCAATCTTTCCCGGTTTTCCAGTTTTGGCAAAATTGGTCCACGCACGAATCATGTCTACACTCAGTTGATGCAAGTCTGGGTTCTGCTTGATCAGTTGCGTCATGAACAGATAGACCAAATCTTGACCGTGCGTCACGCCTGTCCAATTTAGGTGTGGCAAGCCAGGAAAAATCACTTCTTGCATTAATCGGAACGAGTAGATGTGAGTACTGTTTTGGGAAGCCCTGGCAAATTCCTCTCCAAACAAAATCGTAGGACATACCAGATGGTAGTCTCCCCATACGCTGCTCACTGTGTTTCTATGAAAAGAGTTATATCAGCAATTTTAAGAGATATAACATGCATCGCTTAATTGCATCAACTTACTTTAACTTATCCTGAGTTGGATTGCGAAGTTTTGAAATGTAGAAATCTGCCACCTCCTTTCCATTTGATACATCGTAGAATTTCATCATTTTGATTATTTCCAGTTTGCTGGTGGCAATGGTCAACTTGGAACTTTTGATCAGCTTAGGCGCGACCATTGGTGCAAAAAGGGTTCCCTCATCTCGGGTTACGCCAAACATTAAATCGACTTTGTTGAATTTGCCAGTCTTTAATGCTTTTAGTGGCTGCAAAGGCATTAATTCGTCTCCGTATAAAGGAATGAAAAATTCGTTCTGGGCAAAATCGTTTAATGTGGCGTTCTGCAATTGTGCAATTGTTTTGTTGCGTAGACAATTGATTGTGTCCTCAATCTTATCGATAGGACAGTCTAGTTTCCGAGAAAATATTTTTGTCCTTTTCAGTAATGTGCCTTTAGACTGAGCCGCAAATTGAGCTGTTGGTGCACCAGATTGCATAATGGCTCGATGAAACAGTCCTTTGGCCAGTGGAGAGAGAATCAAGGAGGCAACCGAAATTGAACCAGCACTTTCACCAAAAATGGTCACCTTACTTGCATCTCCACCAAAGTAGTGAATGTTCTCCTGAACCCATTTGAGTGCCAGTATCTGATCGTGCAAACCAAGATTACCTGGTACACTTCCACCGTAAAGAAATCCCAACGGTCCCAATCGATAGTTGACCGTGACCACAATGACATCACCATCGTGAGCTATGTGTCTGCTGTCAAAAGCAGAAGTGAAGATGGTTCCAATCTCGAAAGCACCTCCATGAATCCAAACCATAACTGATCTATTGTACGATACCTCAGTAGCCGGCCGGAACACATTGAGATAGAGGCAATCCTCACTGAATGATTTGGTTGTTTGAATCAGTGGATTGTCCATTCCCAAGTCAAAACTACCAAATTGATAGCATCCGTCACGAAAAGTGGATGCATCATACACATCAGACCAGGGCTCGGCAGGTTTGGCCTTTTCGAATCGATTTGCACGTCCTTGGGTAGGAAGGAAAAATCAAAAATAAATATCTTAATTCGCACATACCATAACGAATTCCTTGATAGAAAAAAATCTTTCCATTGTCTCCCACATCTTGTACAATGCCCTGCACTGGCCCACTCTTCAATTGGAGCACACTGGTTTGTTCAATTGGTGGTGCACACGTCACCCATTTGACCGTCAAAAAGGTCAACAGAACACAAAAGTATTTCAACATTTTCTTTCTTAAAGTAGATTTTTCCAAAATTAAAATTTTTTTTATTTAAATACTAAATCTAAACGAAACCTATTTATATATACATTTATGTACCCAGTTTCTTTGAGAATTGTATGTAGAATTAACATTCGCCTCTTTGGTACACTTGCTAAGTGTTATTTCAATGCCAATTCTTCATTGTCTTGCCGCATTTTGTATTGTAACACAAAGTGGTCGATTATGTCTTTCATTTTGTGCAATCACATAAATCAATGTTGACTGATGTGATTGAGTGTTGCTCGTTTGTTTAGTATTACAAGTGTTACCACATTTGAATTTGTTAAACACTATTCTTTTTTAAAATTATGATTGCAATCACTTACAGTCTACTGTTTTCTATTATATTTTTTATTTGCTTTTAATTTTGAACTATTTTTGACTTGCATAGGCTTAAAATTGGCATTTGCAATTCCATTTATTTGTTTTATTTGCAGTAATTGGCTGCAATAATTAACCGAGTATTAGCATAAATTTGAAATTACTTTGAAATTCAAAAAATATTTAAATATATTTCTTGGTAACACATCTATTTAAATATTCTAATTAGCCATATAAATTTCCCTAGGCCAAATGGTTTGACCGCTAGTAACTTCTGTTATTGAAAAGGGTTAAACAAACAATGAACTCAGCCTAATTAAGCTTTCCCTGTCAGATCTATCTGTTCAGACCAGATTAACTTGGTTTCAAAATTTTAATTTTTTAAATAATTAATAGCATAAAAATTTATTTACAAATAAAAATATTATTTATTTATTTACAAAAACCTGATTTTCTAGAAATAAAACTAAAAATAAACTGACAAAAGCAATTTAAAATCTCTTTATATTAAAAGTTCAAAATGAAATTTGATTCCAAATTTAATTGCGAAAACTTTATTTTTATATTTGTAACACAAACCCAAATTAAGTTCACCAGTGTCAACAACGACGGGGGAGATGTTTTTCCTGAATGATTAGTCTTTTGATTTATTTGTCTAGAAAAAATAGTGTTTTTCCTTATACTTGAGAAACTGTTCACCATTTAGTGGATAACACAGTGTAATAAAAGTTGATTGAAAATAAATTAACATGAGAAAATAATTCAGACAAACAAGGCTATGACATTGTTCTGGGGCGAAGTGATTTGCGGTTCGAGTTTATTTATATTTATTTTTATATAGTTAGTCACTTTATTAGACAAGTTTGTGGACAAGTTTTTTGTTGTTGTTAGTTCTCATTTCCCAATGAAAACATGAATTTTGCGTGCTAGGGAACATAAATCACGATCAGTCATAATTAAATCTGACGTTTGTATTACCATGTTAATGTGAAAAGCACACACACACATTTCGATCCACTTAGTATCGATTGGACTGTTTGGATCCAATCGGCGGACGGACAAACAGACAGACTGAGTGCCGATAACAAATTATGATTGATCAATCTAATCGTCAACAGCAAACTTTCCCATCCCAGTGATTTCGATTCGTTATAGTTCGTATTTTTTCTTACAAGGAAGCAAATTAGCTCATAAAGTGTTGGAATTATATAAGAAAATATATTTTTGGGACAGTTGTACTTAAGCTTAAAAACAAAAATAATGTTTTTGTGTCTGATGGATCAAAGTGATTCATTTGGTTCATTCGAAATTGTGAATTGTCTATTTAAAGAAAGTAAGTAAAAATTGAATTATTTATTGATTTTTATATATTTTACAAAATAAGCACAAAAATGTTTTAAATAAAAAATATATATTTCATTTCGATTTGGCACATTTCAATTTTACATGGAAAATATTAAAATCCCCTCCTCAGCTGCTTAGTTTACTTTTCTTAACGGGAATTTCCTCGTCGAAGCTTATTTTGATGATCTCAGAGTACATGTAGCGCTTCTGTGTATGAGTGCCGGTTTTCTTGATGTTTTTCATGACAAAAATCTGTTTATTACCTCGGAAACTCCGGTTTGGCACATTTTCCACACTCCAAAAGCTGTCCATAGTGTCACTGTCCGGTCTGTTTGGGAGGTTTCCGTTGTTGTTGCTACTGTTGCTGTTGTTGTTTCCCGGCCAACAAAGACACATTTTCCAGTGGAAACACATCCTGAGAATGGCCTTGGCCCGTTCCTTGTACTGCTTGTTGAGCCAAAAGTATATGAATGGATTGTAGCACACGGAACTGATGCCAAACCAGTGACAAAAGATGAACACTGTCCGAGAGTAGTTACTGTTGGGCACAAAGTCTAGGTAAATGTGATAGAGATTGAGGGGCAGCCAACAGATGGTGAACACAATCACCACCAGAATGAGCATCTTTATTGTGCGCTTGCGGGCCTGAAGATGGGAGAACTTTTGGGAACGTGTCATTGCCCCAATGTGGCCACGCTTCCAAATGTGGATGCCAATTTGAGTGTAGCATATCACTAATTTGAGATGTACACAATTTTATAATTTGATTAAGTTTTACAACCGCAAACACAGGCACACACACTTACCGATGATTGTGAGTGGCACCACGTATTGGCTCAACACGGTGAAGACGGTGATGGCCTTGCTGTAGTCCTGTGCTGGCTTGGGATAGATCGCCTGACAGCGCTTCACACACGTATAGGTCTGCTTGTGCACCACACGGTTGAATATGAAATGAGGTATGGACAGCACCGTGGAGAGCAGCCATATGAAGCCAATTGTCCACACATTGGTGAGTGTCGATGAGAGGAGACTTTTGGGTAATGATCCCAGTAGGACCTGCTGCCGGTCCAGTGCAATCACCACCATCGTTATTGTGGACACATACACCGACTGGGCCTGCACCAGTGGTCCCAGATGACACAGCATAGACCCAAGTGGCCAACTGTCGAACAACAGGCGAACTGTTCCATATGCGTTCGTATGTGCATAAAATGAAAAACAAGACACAATATGTGAGAAATGTTGTGGTTGCATAATGAAACGAATTCCCTAATATATTATCTTACTTAATTTTGTTCTTACTTTCACTTATGTTAGGTAATGGATAAAGTTTTGCTATTCACATGCTTTACAAACTAACGATTATAAAAACCGAAATTTGTTGCATGACCCAGTAAGTGAGTAAATTCTCATATCTCTTATTGAGTTATGCAGTTTGTACCTTATTTTTTATTCGTGTGTGTGTGCATCTCTATCTCTATCTATGAGCATTTTTTACTCATAAATCATTTATCCAATTTTCTTATTCACAGAACACACACATTCACATTCTTCTTAAATTTATTAGACAAAATTCAATTTACAAATTGAATTTACCATTACTTTGATATCTGATATTTTATAGGAACTTTAAAGTTTTATTAATCTCTAGAGTTTTGTCTATAAGAATACAAAATTCCTTTGTGTTTGCTCACTAATTTGAAAAATAAAATAAAAGAAAGATATTTGAGATATTAAAAATTTTTAATTGGAAATTTTATCTATTTTGCTCAAGAATAAAAAATAAAATAATAATAAAAAAGAGATAAGGAATGTTCAATGTTTTGCAATAGCTACTTTATAATAACTCAAAATGGCGTAATCTTCTCCCGCAGGGTTTAAAAACTTAATTTACATTATCAAATAACAGCAGTAAAAAATGCTACTTTGTGTCTTTGAGTTTATGAATAAAAAATTGTTTACTACACAAAAATTCCTCGTAAATTATTGTAAGCCTTACTTATGCTTTCAAATTGCATAAATGAATTATTAAGCATTTTATATGTGATTATTTGAATATAAAAAGCTTTTAGGAATATTCCATAATTCAGTAAAGTCATTATTATTGTCATTATTAATGGAAAATTATAATTCCATTCTAAGCAATAAGAGCAACAGCGAGCATATATTGTCTTACCAACTGTGAGTGGAATGTTGAAGGTGGTGAGCAGTAGATCGGAGACGGTGAGATTGGCGATCAGTTTGTTGGTGGTCTGTGCACGTATGTGGTGACGGGACAGGATGATGAACAGCACCAGTAGATTGCCAAATAGGGACACGAGAATTATGGCCAAATATGCGATCACAATCAGGCCATTTTGTAGCATCATTTCATTGTACAGGGCGAGATCACGTCGCGGGTCAAGGTTGTGCAAAAATTCCTGCAGTGAAGCAAACATTAGCTGCTCACGGGTCAGTTCAAGCTCAGGATTGATTGGGGCTGTGTTGGCACTGATTGAGTTGTCGTCATCTTGCGTTTGGGCTAACATTGGCCGAATGGTGGTGGTGGTGGTGGTGGTGATATTGCGATAATGCTGTTGAAACATCATGATGAGCACATTGATGCCCGACGAGTCATAGTACTCCTCGTCAAAGTTCAACACTGCGCCATCGATGTCCTGGGTGAGTTTCTCTTTGGAGCAAATGTTCTCCATGTTTCTATAAATATCCATGTTATTCATTTTGAAGCACGAGATTTTGATTAAAGCACACAAGCACACACACACACAGACACAGACAGAGAGGGTGCAAACTGTTGGAACTAAATTAACTTTAAATTACTTGACACACGCACACACATAATAGACACTTTGTGAGTGGAGGAATTGAAGTGGATCATATTGCGCGGAGTGAAAATCCAATCAAGCGCGTTCGCTCGCTCGCGCCAATTCAATTGAATGTTATATATCAAAAATGACGCGTGGCCAACCGAATGTGTGTAATCGACTAGTGTCTACTCGGGTACTGACAAACACTCACTGAACGTCTCTCCTTTTATATGCACCAGAAATTCTTGTGCAACACAAAGGCACGCATGCTCCAAATGCAAAGCAATACTTTTCAAGGCGGCGAGAAAACAAACGAATTAGTATTAGCAAATCAAATTGAACCATCTGAACCGTTTGGCTTGTGTGTCTGTGTTGACACCCAAATTGGCAAGGACACAACTTGAAAACCAATTCTGTCCAACAAGGTCTCACAACACTGTACCGAGTTTGACCAGAGAGGGAAGTGCATGCACTTTCAACGGAAGAAAAAGTTGAGAGTGAGTACTAATCTCGCTAGTTAGTTTTAGTAATCCGGGCACAAACAAATCAAAACCGGGAGCCGCCGTCCGTCTTTCAAATTACGCCGAAAATAAATGTTATCTAATAATAATAAAATTACATCTCGTACAAGGAAAATTGGCGAATTGTTCAGGCATAATATTGGGTATACGATTCGTACATTCTGATTAGTGGAGAAAAAAATTGTTTTGATCTTTTAGCGAATTCACGGAATTTCACCAATCGTATCAAACAGATTTCTTCTAAGCAACTTGTAATTCCATACGTGAGATTACTCACACGTGTGTTTTCAAATAAATTCTCAAATCCGTACATTCAACTTTTGTTGACAAAACTGAGAATCAAGATGCAGTAAACAATCTACAATTTCAAATATAATATTTTTGATTATAGTATTTCAATAATAATAATAATTTTATTTTTCATAAAATATATTTAATAATAAAAAATCTAAAATTACATTTCAAATAATCCAACTATTTTTTAGTCGAATTGAATTTGTACTGTCGAACGCACAAAGAATTACAGAACAGACTCACACATGCACTTAAGCATCCGGACACAGAAGCGCAGACAGACAGACGGACACAGCTGTTCCAGTTGACAGTTTATCACTATTATTGCTACAATTTCCTCGAATAAAGCGCCTTAATTTGTTTCATATAATGTGACCAACAATTTGTGTGTGTGCTTTTGATAAAGCAACAAACACTTTGAGCAGGACACATTTTTTTCTCTATTAGATTATATCGAGAGTGAGTGAAAAAGACAAAAATACAGTTTCAGTGGTGGCGGGTTCTGGTTTATTGGCTAAGAGACTCAAAGTTAATTGCATAATTTGTAGATAGTTGGACATTGCTGCGAGAGAAATTACCCAAAGTCACGTACACACACAGAAAATGGCTTCAACTCAGGAAAAAATAAACAAAGTCTATATCTATTGTTTTTATATGAGACAACAGATGCGTGTCCTTGGTATTTAATTGACTAATATACATGCATATACAATATATTTACATTTGTTAATATTATTTCGTTTTTGAATGACAAAAAATCAATAAATGACGTAAATCACAATTTTGTGTTATTTTATTTCAATTATTTGTTCAATTTTTCTTTGAATCACTACCAGGAAAAACTGCTCAATCAATACGGGACAATTTGTCATTGAATTAATAATTAATTTAGAATTTTAACAAAATCGTATTTGATAATCAAGACACATTCGGTGTGGCAAAAAATATCAGTCAACAGAAAGAGGCAAACAAAAAGATTGATTGTGAAAGCACTGCGCTAAATTCCCCCTAAAACAATCAAAACTGAATTAAACTGACAAATTCTTGATTATTTAGTGGGAGAGAACAAAAGCACTCAAGCAAACAAAAGCCCCACAAAAGAGACAAAGCATTTATCATTCAATTATACAATTCAATTATACAGTTTCAAATTATATAATAATTTGATATACATTTAATATTTATTTAATATTTAAAAATAGAAAATATATTAAAAAGACATTTTAAGGAATTTGAAAGAAAATTATTAATAGATAAAAGAGCTAATATTATTATCGCATCGTGATCGATCAAAACAAAAATATATATGCGACTTGTTCCTCGTTAGATTACAATTGTGATTCGGTTGAATGACCGTTTTTGATTAGATTACAATGTTGAGTACAATCCAAAACAAAAAAATAAATAAAATCCCAGGGTTGTTATTTACTTTGTACTTTAACTTTGCTTTCGGGCTTATACACAATGTACTCACTAAACCGTATTGTGTTGTTGGGGGTTTTCTTCTCTTAATAAGCTCACTTTCGTCTCCAGCCCCAACCGCCGTATTTGTCCGTGGTGGTGCTGCTGTAGTAGTAGTAGTGATGACGGTGATGATGATGGTGATGGTGGGTCGGTCCGTGGATGTACACATTCTGAGTGTTGGAATCATCCGCTTGCATGGGATCTACAAGATTTGGGACTACGGGAGATTCAAGAACTGAAGAAGATGCTGCAGCCGGAACTGATTCGAAAGCTGTTGCAATCGATTTAACAGAATGTGTATTGACAAATGTGATCATCAGCATCGCCACTATTAACACAAACTAAAATAATATAAATCAATTCAATTAATTATATCACGTTTCGATATAGGAATAAATAAATAATGCTTACAATCAAATTCAAAGCCATATTCATGTTTTGCACGATAAAATAATTTCCTATTACACGAAATCGATTCCGAGAAATCGAACACAAAAATAAGAAACCAAATTCAGCAAACTAGAAAATTGGATAAAAAACAAAAAGTGTTGTATGATTATGCAATCCCTAGACTGTCCCGTTTATTGCTCTCTTTTATATAGAAATTTTTTGCTTAAAACTCTAAAACTCACGAATGAGCACAATTTGAAATACACTACCTTGACCAGATTTGATTGTACCAGACACACGCACACAAAGTAGTGACTTGAATGTTCACATTTAAATGTTTAAGTGTGAAAGTTTGTTTTAACTTTTTATTTTGTGCAGAATCATCAAATTTCACAAGAACAAACCAAATATTTTGCTGATTCACTCTCTGTGTGAGACACAAAGTGATTAAACCATGTAGACAGTTGCTTTACTGTACTCATGGCGATGGTCATGGTCAACACAATGTATTTAAATTATAATTTCGATTTTTGTTAAATAATGGAAAATCGAAAACAAAAACCCATGAGCATCTAGGCCACACAAATTGTACTAATAACTAGTGTATGCAAATTTGTCAGTCTAGGTGCAAAATATTTATTAATAATTCACATTTACCAAGAAAACCCAAATGCACCAACACATTATTAATATTTATGGTAATTAATGTCCAGGCCACATGTGGGGGGACAGCTATGCGATTTATGCAAATTTCGCTTTCCTGTATTCAAGATTTGGGTGTCTTGGGGGGATAAAGCTGCGATTATGCAATGATAATAGCAAAAGCAACAACAACAACAAACCTTGTACTGAATATATGAATTAATAAATATCATATAAATACTTAATCTCACTATCTTATTACCAATTTCTTAATGTACTTTCTTGGTATTTAAATATTTTTTTAAACAAAAAAAGTAAGTTTTTAATCCGCAATTCTATTTTCCTGCTAAACCCACATTAAATTTTAATTTCCGGTGTGCACTAAACGTATATATACCATGGTATATTCTACTAGTGTAAACAAATTCAATTTCGAAATATAAATCAAATTGAAATGTTAAATTCCAGAAAAAATTCCACAATTTCTTGATTGAATATTCAAGTTTGAAAATATTGCCAAATACTTGTGTTTGCGTACTGAGTCAATAAGCCAAATTCATAAATAAAGTTAGTAGGTCTTGATTATTATTATTTTCTTGTTTATTGGCAAATTTGTTTACGTTAATCGGAGCACACTATTGGGCTATTATTCTGTTTGGCACTAATTTTTAGAATATAAAGACAGAATATGAATAATTAAAACTGAGGATTTTCCACTAACATTTCCAGACATTGTGTTTTGATGTAAATTATTTGTCAATTAAAATGAAACTTTTTTAGTTCTATTTATAATTTGTAGTTGACTTCAATTCTAGTATTATTCCGAATCTGGAGTTTCCTGAAAACTTACTAAAACATAAGTTGGAACAAAATTGGTCTGAATATCAAGTCAGGTAAGTTGAGTGATTGGGATATAAATAATGCTGACCATCATAATGTAAATTTTGACTTTACGTACTAAATTTGTTCCAAGTTTGTTTAATAGACAGACGGACAGACAGACGCATAAGCTGAGAGTCGGAGACTTCTAAAGGAGACTCGCCAAAAAAGAAAGACAAATGCATTCATTTAAATGCCCAAATCGATTTGAAAGTGCATTGCCTAATTTGGGTTTTGGTAAATTCTATTTTCCTTAATGCAAATTTTGAAATTACTTTGCTCAAAATATTTAGGAAAACATTTCATATTTTTGTTTTCGGTTGAATGAAATTCTCAAAATGATTTGACTCGAGCAAATTCACTAAGGAGAGTTCAATAACTTTGCCATTTACATAATATGTTGTAATGTAATGCTGACTGGCTTGAGTAATATTACAAACATTTATTTATTATTATTGTAAATTCATTAAATAAAATGCACATTTTAAATCCTCTTATGTTTTAGGCAGAAACGGCCTAAAAAGGAGAATATAATTTATTTTATATTTTATATTTTACGTACAATAATCAGTTAGTAAATTTGGGCACTTAAAATGAACATTTCAAATATATTTCACTTTTTCGGTTGAGTTCTTACTCTTTTAATTCACATTAAAAGTCGTTTATTTTTCAATAAAAAGTTAATCTAAGGGTAATTTGTCTCGGACGTGTCCAGACATTTTCCTTAAGTAATTTTGTTTTGGCCAATTTTAAGCGAAATTAACGAGAATCGTATTTTTCTGGTTCAAAACAGGTACAAATGGTATTATATAAATGGTTGAGGAACTAACAGAAACTGGGAAATGTGTATGTTAGTGTGAGCTCTTAATGTCAAATACAAGTTTGTATTGCGTTACAACACGAAACATGATATTTCGATGAAATTGTATTTTGTAAAACATTTATTAGTTGAACATTCCGGAGTAAATTATATTTCCAGTGAAAAATATTAGTTATTTGGTACATTAGATTTATTTTTTGTTTGTTTCTTATTCGATTACATCACAACACAAATATTTGAAAATATGAAATACGTCTTAAACGAATTGGGTCAACGAGGTTCGAATGGACTTTTCATAAGTACACTTGATTTTTTGCTGTTTTATTACAAACCAAAGTTACCAAAGTACATCTTGTTCGGACAATTTTGTGTGCTCATATGACTAACACGAGTTACAAAGCTGTCCTTGATAAGAATGAAGTTTGATAAGATCGTAGATAAATACAGAAAAGGAAAGGAAAAATTGCTTGAACTTTGTTACTAAAAATTGTTTATCATGGAATATAACCATTGGTGATGATAATATTTTCAACCTAGTTGACGGGGATATTTTGTGAATATATTTAGAAACACGCACTTGTTTGGGCAAGATGAAAATGATTTGCTGCGATGTTTAGTATGAATTTGTTTTAGAAATTCGTCAAAATGACAATTGGAAGTGATCAAGCGGATTCATCGAGTCCAGTTGAATCCAAACATGAAACTTTTGATCAAGATCAAATTCACACACTCATTTTCGATAACGTGTATGTATAAACTTGTTTTAAAATATATTTTTTAATTAATATTCCTTTCAGATGTCATGATGCACAAGAATCTTATTTTACCCATTTTTCCAAAAATCTCAAATTGGATGGATTTAAAAATTTTGTTTTCCTGATACTGATTATCGCTTGTGGCCGTTTGATTTTAGAGAATTTGTCCACTTACGGTCTAGCGGCAAATCCACTCCTTTCGTTGCGTTACGCAATCGAGTATGGTCTAAGTGGAGTTTCGGCTTTCTATCTGTCTTGTCTTGTACTTTTTGTTTTAATTTCTTTTGTTCTGGAAAAATCTTATCTCTCCTATTTGTACGCAAATCAAAGAGTCACCCAACTCCCGAATGGAACAATACAATTTAAAGTCACAGATCGTGAAGAGAGAATTTTCACTCAATTCTATTTGACAAATTTGTTCACGTTTCTGAGTGTGCCAATGTTTGCCAACTACCTCTACCCGGCCAATCCCTACATGATGCCATTCATTTGTATCATCTACTTGGCCAACATTCTCAAGCTCTACTCGTACCATCAGGTTAATTCCTGGTGGCGAAGTGGCAAAATGTACGGCAAGTCTGTTTCTAGTCAACTGTCAGATAGCAAAAAGACGGCCAACGCGGAAAAGTACGCGGCACTGTTACTAAATCAAACAAACAATTCCAAACCGGATTTAATGTTTTATCCAAATAATCTAACTCTGCCCAACATTGCATATTTCATCATCGCGCCAACTTTGTGTTATCAGTTGAATTTTCCACGAACCAAATGCAGAAACTATCGCTTAATCATGAGATGCCTGATTGAAATTGTAAGTCTGGAAAAATTATACAAAACAAAAATATTCAAATATACACTTGTTTAAATGTACAAATCTAGATTCTTCTTGTTGAATTGCAAAGTTTTCTACTCGAGCAATGGGTTCTGATTCCACTCGAGTCTCGGCTGATTGCGCTCAACGAACTTTCAGTGTCAGAATTGATTCTTAAATGGACTAAATTGTCGGTATGTTGATGCGCTAAAATGGAAATTTTCCGAAAATTAATATTTATTGTCTACAAAATAGCTTGGAACAATCAACATCTGGTTGCTTAGTTTCTACTTATTGTTCCAGTCAATGCTCAATTTAATAGCGGAAATTTTGAAATTCGCTGACCGTGATTTTTACCGAGATTGGTGGAATGCAAAAACATTAGGAGAATTTTGGCGCAACTGGAATATACCTGTTCACCGGTGGTGCGTACGCCACCTGTACAAACCATTGATCATTCAGTGTGGCTTCAGCTCAACCGCTGCATCTTTTGCAATATTCCTCTTCTCCGGCCTGTTTCACGAGTACTTTGCATCGATTCCACTGCGAATGTTTTGTGTTCATTTTCTGGTTGGCATGACAGTGCAACAGCCACTCGATATGGCCACTGAAAACCTACACAAACGCAGCATGAGACTGGCTAACAGTCTCATTTGGTTGTCTCTCATACTGGGACAGTCTGCACTGGTACTGCTCTACTACAATGATCTGGTTTTGAGAATGAGAAAAGATACTTTGTTTAACTGATCTGTTGGATTTTAATTTTGTTGTTGTTGCACACTCATGCGCCATCTAGTGATTGCGCACACAAACACTTGTTACCAATTTTACAAACAATTTAATAATGTTTTATCAATATTTAAATATTTTTTACCAATTTATACGAAATCATCATAAATTTTCCATAGAGCATTAGATACTGGAAATAAAAATAAGATTTTTGAAATCAAAAATAAAAATAAAACTTACTCGTGAAAAAGCCGCTAGTGAAACCAAACCAAACTGTCCATACGTGAAACCGTATCGATTCTGAGTATGAAATGCACAAATATCATTTACCAATTTCATTCGTGATCGAATCTGTCCGACACGATGTTGATTCTGTACCATCACACTTTGCATCAACACTTTGCTTGGTCTGTGAATGTGTTTTGTACAAAATGTCAACATTAAGTGAAAAACAAAGATTACAAACAACTGATAGACAATAAAAAATAGAAAAAGTCCATTATTGTTGACATTTTCACTGCCATGTGTGAACCACATTGTCATGTTTGTGTTGATAGGACACAGAACGACAATAAGAGCGAGAAATGATCTTCCATACATTTTGTTGATTTTAAAGAAAAACACCAATGTATGAATATACTTTTCTCGACAATTTTCATATTTGATAGAATTAAATTTGCGTTTGTGCAACAACTCGAACCAAAGAACATAGGACTGTTTCATTTTGATATAGAAAATCCACAACAAACTTGAACAGCATCCAAATGTGATTGCCATAAGATGTGCAAAGCTGTACATTATTGACCAATGCAGCAACGACATTACAATGTGAAATATCATTAAATACACAATCGAACCCAATGACATGTCGACAAAATAATTGAGAGATTTTATCATCTTATATGTGAAGATGGAGTAAAAATATGGAATAGTGCAATCTATAGGATTAAATGTTATCAGATTTGGTTATTCAAGTAAATTGACTTTACCATTAATAAATGTGAAACTATGACTTAAGTTCACAATTTTGATAAATATTCTTCTGATAATCTTGCATACGGGTCTGTTCCGAAATTTCAGTTCAATAAAGTACGAATCATCCTTGTAAATCAAAATATTTCGCAGAACGCAAATCAAGGAATAATCAGCACTACTGTGCAGAATATGAAAGTTGTAAATAGTTGTCAAAGTAATCGCAGCTGAACACAAATTGAGCGCCGGCTTTTCCATGAGAATATGCATTCCGTCGAAATGAAGTGCACGCTCGGCTTCTGTCAGGTCGAACGAGAGATAGCACGCATGGAGTGCTGCTGCCAGCAAGATTACATTCAACGCTTTGATCCGCTTGATTACACATTGATCCCGATAGACATAGATCTGTTCGAGCAAGTTGAAATATTTGAGAAAATAATTCACATTTTTTATCGGGAAAAATAATTCAAATATTTTATTCATTTTGATTTTTAATATAACTTGAATTCGATTTTAAATCTTTATTAAAACCAAAATTTAAATAATTTAGAATAATATAAATTCACAAAATCAATATTTATTGATTAAACAATTTTGACTGTGTTTCCGGATTTCAATGTCAAACCTATTTGCATGTCAGTTTGAGTTCTTTATGAGAATTAGAAATGAAATTAAGAAAATAAAATCAGAAACAATTGTATAAAATATTAATATAATATAAAAATCATTTGAATCAATTATTTAAAAATGACATTTTCAAGTTCGTCAAGTTTGCCCTTGAAGAATGAATAATTATAAAGAAAAAGTTTGATTGGATTGATAAGTAATATCTGAGTGTATGAAATCTATAATTTAGAGGTTTAAAAGTTTGTGCATGTGTATTGGAAATTTTATTTTATTTATAGAATTGAATTCCAATAATTCACCAAAGAAGCGGCTTCTGGAGTGCAAAATCAGTTTTACTTTAACATTGACATACATCCAAGTATGATGGCGGAGAAATTGTTACAATGACTGGTTGGTCAAATTTTCCTGGAATTTCCTTCATTTGAATTGCTTCTTCATAAGACGGAAGATCGCAAATTTCATCCAATTCAATGTTATTATTCTCAATTTCTGGGGATGAAGGATTCATTCGAAATTTGTCTAAAATGCACTTCAGTAGAAACGCCAAAGCGACCACAATCACAAAAATAAGCAACAAAATCAAAGATCCAAACAGATAATCTTGATCAGGGCCATTCAATTTAACAAAATTCATTTATTTTAAAAAATTTCTAAATTCACAAAAAGAGCGGTCGTTATTATTATGCCCATCTTTTCGCCCCATTTTATACACATTCAAAGGGTTGAAAGTGTCCTGCTCGATGTCCTGTTGCTATGTGTTCTATATTTAGTCTTAATTAGCCGATAGGGTTAATTTGATTGTTGATTGCCAATCTAGATGTGAAGATGTGCGTTAATTGAAAGATAAGTGCACAAAACCCAATTAGAACTTGCCGACTAACGCAAACGGTTTTTGTACGTTAACAATTATGTAACAATATGTGTTTGATTGCGCAAGAACTTATCCAAAAAGTAGTCACAGAGGCAAATTTACTCTAAATTATTTTATTTTAATTATTACCATGGTATTTAAAAATGTTAGCTTAAAATATAAATCAATTAAAAATAGTCCAACAAAAGGTAGTCATAGTGAATACTAAAATATGTACAAAATCTCAATGTTTCAGAGCTAATGGCAAAAAGATCCAAAAGTGTAGACCTTAGTTCATTGCAACAAACATTTTCTCGTTCCGATCACCCAAACCATTAGCCTCCATTTTTTGGCGAGTGTGCTCCAGTACTATACCTTAGACACACTGATGATGCCATTGAAAGCTCTAGAAATAAAACAAATTAATTTTAAAATTTGTTTTTGTTTATGAACTCACTGTTTGAGATGCACGGCATCGTGCTAGGATCCACTAGAGGAACCCAAACAGAATTCAATGTGTCAAATTGAAATTGTACTTGCATTGAACATGTTTACTTGAAGTTCAATGATGTTTTCTACACATTTTGTGGACATCCTTTTATACTAAAAATATTTGCTTGTTGCAAATGACAAAAAGGTTATTTCACAACTGGAATTTCTCCAAATTAAATCCCCAAATTTATTTATTTGATAAATACAGACAAATATATTTACAATTAGTTAATTAATTGTTTGTGGAAGCAATGTAAAAGTATGTCTTTGGTGCGTTTTGTCTAAATACAACATGTATAGAATAGTCGCCTGACAAATGGCAACTTGATCACATGACGCATGCAAAATGTGGCCAAAAATGACACTTGTACAATAATGTCAATCAATTTTGAAGCATGTGATCCGTTTGTTCGCATCACGTCAGCTTTTAAATATTTTTTTTCATACAAATGAAGTTCCGTTTTCATGGTTCACTATAGATGATTCACTATAGAAAACAGGGTACATTTCATCGTCATCAAGGGAATGTACCTTATCGCTTGAGGAGGGTTTGCAGATCTTCATCAACAACCAGACCACCAAAATCACAACAAAAAATTCAAAAATCATGATGCCCAACAGAATGAGCATGTTGTCGTTCTTATTGTTGTGCATTTTCACTATTCGATTCTTGTGCTAGGAAATACGATCAATCGGGTTTGGAGTCTAACCTGCAAATGTACCAATTCATTTGGTGTGATATTGATACCGGTCCAGTTGAGACTAATTTGGAAAATTCTATTTGTTTGTTTGTTTACTCAGCACAGCAAATATCTGATTGATCATGTGTGTTTGTTATTAGGTCAAGAGGATACACATTGACATGGACATGGACAACTTACAAGTCTTTCATCATTTCAAATTAGTTCCACTTGTTTAATTTGAAAGCGTGTAAACAGGGCAATAATTGCATTATAATAACAAATTTTAAAAATTTTGGGTTATCCAATGCAGGTGCACAGTAGCTACTGGTACTCTAGTGCATCTTCTGTGCAATATCATAATAGTGTAAGAAAGAATCCCATGACACATTTTATCACATATAATAAAATAATAAAATCTATTGCGTCCTGTGCGCTTGTAAGGTTAACTGTTGTTCTTTTTAATTATTCAAAATTGATGATTCATTTTGAACGACAAACAAAACATTAATAAATCTTCACAATAGATGTTTAACTTCAAATTTCGACTTAAAAACGTGATTAAAAAGGCCTACGATTTATATTCAAAATTTGCCTAGTTTTGCTTGAAATGAAAGCACATATTATTCTTTATAATTAAAGGTGCGTTTGGAGATCCGATTCGACTAGAAGGTCTGGTCAGGGTTTGGTGAGCATTATCTACCCGCACGATCCAAATCCTAGGAGTGTTTAACAATCAAAATTCACTTGCTTTTAACATGCAAAGTAAAAGTAAATTTAGAAAATTGTGTTTGGAGTTACACAATTGCACTTATTAGACCCGGCCCGTACTCGACCTGTCTGACCCGACCTGATCAGACTCGGCGGATAAAAGTCAGACCAAAGTTGAAGATATTTGCCAACTCTCACACCTCTACGTATTATATGAGAAATAGTAAAATTTTTTTATTTATTGAATTAATTTAGTAATAATTTACAAAATAATAATTCGTAATTAAAGTTTCGGATTTTGATTTGGGTTCGTTTCAAATGATTACCAAGAAGATTTCACTGCTTCAATGTCCTTTTGTTGTTGTCCGTTGTTTAGTTTGGCGAGTTTTGCTTCGTACACTTTGCGCATGATAAAGCTGGTGGCAATCGAGCTGATGATCATTCCGACAACGACCAATATTCCCAGGATAATTATCGTCACACTCTTTGGGTCTCGTGCAAATTTACATTTTCGTTCAAAAATGTTGTCCGTTGTTTCATCTTCTGCAGATATTGAACTAACGAGGCAAACAATGGAAAACAATGCTAAAAAGTGTTGTTGTTTCATTATGGAAAACATTTTCTTTCCAATATATTGAACTCAAGTGTGTTGCTTCTGTTTGGTTTAAAGTTTCATAATGCTCTCTTGTCTATTTTGCACTGCTATTTAAATGCTCTCAAGCCTAACGAGTCCTGCCCCATGATCGTAATAAAAACAATAAACCATCTTCTTATTGTGGTGTTTTCACTGTTTTAATTGAGTAAATTCAAGTCAAATTAAAATGTACAATAAACTATTTATCTTTGTATTTCACCAGAAATAAAACTGTTTGAAACGAGTATGTTATAAAAATGTACAAACAAAAATAGATCATGAGTCATTTGTATATATCATGACGGCATTGTAATAAATGATGACTCTTTGCCAAGATGCCCAAAAAATCAAAAAAGTCAATGCCTGGAAAAGAATCTAATGTCAATTGCCTCTTTGGGTCGTAGTACCAGTTCGGGACTACTGAGAATGTCATCCAAATGTTTGACTGATTGCAGTCGGAAATGTCTGAGCAGGGTGGCCAAGATGATCTTCTCCTCTTGTAGCGCAAACTTTTGTCCGATACAGTTTCGTGGACCAGCCGAGAAGGGCACATATGCAAAAGGATTTTTTACATAGTGATCTGAACCTTCAAGAAATCGGTCTGGAATGAACGAGTCGGGATTGTTGAATATTTTGGAATCGCGCTGTATTAGACTGATGAATAAGATCAAGGTACTGTCTTTGGGCACAATGTAGTTGTCATATTGAATGTCCTCGGCTGCCACTCTGCCAATGTATGGCACCGAAGGGAAAAGTCGAAGCGACTCTTTGATGCACGCTTCCAAGAATTTCATTTCTCTGAGGTGTTTTGAAGTGAGAAATCGAGTATCATCCACCTGATCACGCTCCCATATTTCATCAATCTCTTGATGGACTCGTTCTTGAATGTCGGGATGATGACCAATCATGAAGAGTGTCCAGATCATGGAGACGGTTGTAGTGTCATGACCTTCAAACATGAACGTGTCCACCTCTTCTCGCATGTCCAGCTCGGTCAAACTGGTCGGATCCTTCAAATGCTGTTCAATGAGCATGTCCAAGAAAGCCAATCGTCGTTTGGTGCTAAACTGGTCCTCTGTGTTTGTATTGTTGTTTTGTTGGTAAAGAAGCTTCTCCGGATTTGCCATTGTCTCCCTCTTGCGGTCTTGAATCACCTTCATTGTGAAATCGTGCAATACCTTCAAGTCTCGTTTGTCCTGTCGACCGTTGGCGGTGAAATTAAAGTAAAAAGTATCATTCCATAGCCAGGGTTTCAAGTAGCGATCCACAATTTTGTTGCCAACTCTACAGGAAATATTACCAAAATTCAAATCACTTGTCATATCGTTATGCAAAAATTACCGATGGATTGCATAGACATAATCATTGTTGGGATTACTTTGAGATCCAATCTTGACACCCATTGCAGTTTCTTGAGAAAAAAAATTACGTAATATGAAATAATTTTTGTTGTTGTTGCAACTCACCACAAATGACATCCAAGGCCGCATATGTCAGATACGGACAGACGTCGATGATTGCACTGCGAGAATTTCCACTTTCTTCGATCTTCTCTTGCAACTTGTCCACTAGTACTGTTGCCTGTTCGTTCATTCCGGGTAGAAATGCTTCGAGTATGTTGAAGTGAAACGCGGGTGTAATCATCTTTCGGCGTTGAAACCATTTTTGACCCCAACTAATGGAAAAAAAATCAATCAATTGTGTTTTTTAAATTTCAGTTGGGGAAACCCAAACCTGGTAAGAAGTCCAGTTCCAAGCCACGGGTTGAGTAACTTGTATTCTTGAGCTTTCTGAATGTGTTTATTGCTGGAGAAAATCCTCTCAGCAGCATCAGCTTTGTAAATGACAATCATCGGACGAACTGCCAGCCAAAGTCGAATCAACGAGTGCTTCGGCTCGTATGCCTTTGCCAGTCCACTGATTGCGTTGAAGAAACCTATTGTTTTTAAATAAAAATTTATTTTTATTTTATTTATTTTATTTTGCAAATTCTTGTTTAAACTCACTTGCAACTTGATCCATTTTGCCAGTCGGCTTGAACATATAAAGATGACCCAGCGGACTGGCGCTAAACTCGGGTCCCGGGATTTTGTTGATTACCTGAGCATAATTGTAAAGCGATAACAGCCTGCGAAAAACATGATAGACCAAGTAGAATATTCCGACCGATATGAGAAGGGGTCGAAGGGTGGACCAATCAACAGGCAATTGTTGCAGTAAAATAGACATGATTGCTTTGTGGTGAAATGGATGCAAAAATGCAAATATATAAAGAAGTTGGAAGGGAAAAAAGTTCAACCGCACTCGGGAACAAATGTCTTGAACAAATTATTGATTTTTTGCGTGTGCGACTAAAAAAGTACCCACGATCGGGTTTTATAAGCCTCAAATGTACGGTGAAAATGTCCCTCATCAAGGTTTAATTTGTTCTCCCATTTGAATATTAGAAAGAAATAACGATTAGATTTGACTGATTGACACTTTAGCCAATTTATCTGCTTATCATGTGACAAAGGTTTGTTTACGACACTCGTTGGTATGTTGTGTTAATAGTTGAGTTCGTCGTTAGAACATGCGAACAGCTCTGTGGTTAACGATACAGACTAACCAAAAATGGCGATGGAGATACGGAAAAATACATTTTCGTTAATCAACTTCGATGGATCAAGACAATTTTAGTTGCGGAGTATTTTTTGTCTACGTTAAATGTACGATATACCAAAAATGAATGTCAGTGGCATTTGTCTAATCTTTAGCTTTCGTAATAAATCAGTAGGTTAATGACAACTAAGTTGATGACTTGTCTTACTTGTCTTAATAGGGCCTTTCCACTGAACTTACCTTGTCCCTCTTAGGGTCACTTAACTAGCGCGCATTAGGGGGTCTGCTTATGAGTAGCATTCGTAAGTGAGTTTCTAGTGCATTTGATGATTATCTATTCGCCAGACTCGAAATGCATTAGTGGCGCAGTGGGTTGATTGTGCTAATTTGAATAAAGCTTAAAATTTTTATCAACTAGATACTAGATACTAAAGGACAATTTTTTGTGAGTTGAGAATCAAAGTTTTATTGAACCAAAAGTAAAAAACATACCCCAAATATGTTTAGTACGGTATCGATTTACAAGAAATGGAAAGACGCGTTTTTAGTACATTGTATTTTGTATAAATATGAGGTACGTTTGCGATTATTTTAATGGAAATGGAAAATGTCAATAAAACACCAACAGCTCGAGTGTGCCAGTTGAGCGTCGAGTGCGTGTTCTGATTTGTGGTTTGTTACGAATGAGCGGCATGTCCTGACACATGTGAGTGTCCGTCTGTTTCCACAATTTGTACATTTGTTCGCTGTTCTTTGGATCATCACATCCGTGGGTCATCAAACTGCGTTCCATTGCACACAAATCGAGACTGCACAGAAATCTAAACCGATAGCTATTGTTGCGCTCAATTCGGCCATGATCAGCGATGAGTCCAGTGATGAGAATGTCGTCAATGTCGACTATCATTCCCGGATAGGTCGTGATGGCGTTCACCATTTGTTTGATTCGATCCATTGAGAGAACATAGCCGAAACCCATGAGGAATTCATAACTCTCGTGAAGATACACTCGTGGGGGCATGTACCACTTGTGGTCAGGTTCTCGATGCGCCTCTGTGGTGTGCTGCAGTCCTGTCAAACCAGAAGGAATCTTCTTCTTCTGTACCAATTCATTGAGCATCGGAATGTTCATCACAACATCATCGTCCACCTTGACCATGTACGAACTTGCATTACAGTGATGAGCTGCCCACTTGAGTTCGGCAATGGCTTTCAGTGTCAAATTAAAGTACGCTTCAGTGAAATTGAACTGTAGCACATCTTGATACTGGTTCAGTTCGGCTTGAAGTGCCGTTTGAATTGTGAGATCACTTGGCACGCCAACCACAAAAAACAAACGCACTTTGTACTGTGGCGCTTCTTGGCCCCAGGTTCGGCGAATGATCATTCGACGATCATAATACTTTCCTGAGGTGAGAGCAGCAGTATGAATGAAAATTGGAGTTTCATCCGGGGCACAGTCACGCGGAGCCAACACCACCTGATCGGTGAGCTCTACTTCCGCGGTGGTGTGTTGAAAGTTGCGAGTTTCGCAAAAGGTCCACAAAGTCATCACACAGATAAGGAGAAACAACCAAGAGCCCATTTTTGTTGAAATGTTTTGCAGTTTTTTTTTCAGTAAAAAATACACAAACACACACACAAAAGTCTATGTCCACAATCACAGGCCAACTGAGAGTCCAAATGACCTATCACAAGATAAACCACAAGTATCGAGTCGATTTTGCTTGTTCTTTTATTCGTCTCATGGTAAATGGACAGTCTAACAGACTAAGTGCATTTGCACTGTGCGCAGCACGGTTTCTTCGGAAAATCGACGATTCTCGAACTTATCTAGCCCGCAATAAATCTCCAGGTGTGCCGCAGTCAGTACGTGAACGAAACAAACGAAGGAAAGCGGCTTTACTTCTTTTTGTTCACTAAATTGTCCTTGGTGCGTGCTTCTTCTTATTCGTCTTTCCCTCGAAATGGAATTATTTTTAGATTTTTCCATAGACTAATATAACAAATAATCAAGATCAAAATAAATTAAAGTAGACTCACTAATCAATAGTAGCCTGTCATGAGCTATGCCTGTCTGAACAGAGATAAGTGTGTAATTAAGTGGCCATTCACAGTGTAATTTCGATTTCAACCGCACTGCCATAATAGAAAAAAGTCAAAGTAAAAATCGAAAATCAGCTGCAATTTATTCATAATGTAAACAGAGCGATTTAGAGATTAGAGATTGACGAGATTAAATCGGCAATGTGATGCAATCCATATGTTAAGTGTCACAGAGAGATTGTCGTGTTAGATGCAATCAAAATTGGTTTGATTTAACATGTAGATAAGTGTTACGTGATATTTAATATAAGTGCTAAGTGGACAATGAAGGCGACTAATTAAGTTAAATGATCAAGATTGTCTGAATACTAAGGATGGAAATGTTTTTTAAACAGCAAATAACTGTTTGCCTCGAATTGTTCTTGATTTGACCATTAATCAACAACAAATATTTTTGAATAATAAATAATCATAAATAATTTATAAATGTCCATTTCTTTGATTCGATGTAATAATACACTCGTCAATGTTTAACGTTTGATGTAATTTCCACTCGATGCGGTAATAATAATATCTTTCATGTTTCAATGCAATCGTGTTGTTGTTTTGATGCATTTTATATTAAATTAAACTTATGTCACATGTTTATATGAAATGATTATCATATTATATAAGCAAAAAGTGCAATTTCTTTTTTGAATTCAATTAGACATTTGTGAGAAGAAATTTATAAATCTATGGTAACATAGGACATTATCAAATCAATTTTAGCGACGCTATCGTCATCTGTTAGCCCAAAATAAAACTATTTTTTCTTGAGATTATAATTAGTTTTTATTCAAAGCAAACATTATCTTTTCTATATGATCATATAACACAACTGCAACACAATGTTAAATTTAAACTTTAAATGTTTGTCTTAATTGTGAGCGACCAGAACAGTCGCATTGTCTGGTCATTCGGAAAGTGTTAACTGCAAGGAAGTTAGACAATCGGTTTTAATTAATAGCAATTAAAATTAATAAGTTGCTTTGGATAACTTCGAATGTTGTTGGTTGTAAAATAGATAAATAAATTTAGAGATAAGTTTCTTTTCTATACTTGAGTTCAATTGGATATTAAGAAAAATCAACTTGTTTTGGGCAATATGTTTAGTACAAAGCTAAATATGAACTGTAACTGTAAACTAAAAATTTATAGAAATCGATTCTTAAACTTTTTCACTAAATTGTCAATACCTCACATGACTCAATGTCATTAATTTTGAACAAATTAATGAATTATCAAAACTTCCTGCATCAATTTTTCGAATTTTAATTCCAATGGCGCCGCTATCGCCATCTACTGCTCCAAAATAAAACTATTTTCTGAGAGTAAAGTTATCCTTTTATTCAATACACATTGTCTTTACTTTACTCGTTAGTACCAAATGAGTGTTTGCAATGATTGTGCTTTCAAATCCACCGTGGCATTATTTCTTCTAGGATCATGCATCTGTAACACAAAGTTTCGTTTGTCCCAATTGTGAATGACCAGAACAGTTGCATTGTCTGGTCCTTCGAATGTGGTCAAACCAATGTTTGCAGGTTCGGGATTGGTTGCAGTATGATTCACACATACAGAGTCTGGATTATGAATTTACTTAAATGGCCCAACGCTTAAAAGATCGGTTGTTTGTAGTATTCGCTGCTGGTTGTGTTCACAATTATTGGAGCATTCAAACCATTTGGACCATCGGGCCACACCCACTGAGGTTTGCCACGTGGATCAAGTGCCAAATTCCATTCGGCCCATCCACTTGAATAACGGTTAAAGTCCTGTAAAAGAATACATTTAATAGGCGATCCTAGTTGATGATTATTTACATTGATGATTGTGTTGGCATAATCCTGGAAAATTGTCCATTTGTCTAACTTCGGAGGAGTTAATTCACACGCTTCTTAGAATGAAGTGAGCAGGAAACGATGCACCAGTCTGTCAAGTTCAGTTCGATCAGTGGGCCATACCAATGGATTCCACTGCCGGAAATGTAGTCTGCAGCTTGCTTGTCGACAAATAGCTCAAAACAGTAGTTTTGAGCGAAACAAAGCCTTCCAATTCAAACACGGGCGTTTTGACATTGTCATCATATATACATTGTCATCACCTTCAATTTCTCTTTGGTGTATCCTGCTGCGTGCAATGTTGGTCCAAGATCAAGTTTGGAAAAATCTCGCTGTAAAGTAGCGTTGAAACCTAAACTATTGTACCCACGTTTCTTGTCATAGCCTGTCTCGGGTACACAGTGATGCCCCATATTGTGTTTCGCATATTCGTCGAGAAATTTCACAAAATACCGAGCAAATATTTTGTAATATCTCCCACCTGGTTGGCCCAATATGGATTCGCCATGGTTGATCTCGTGATTAGTTTTGATCCAGGTTGGCGCACTCCAGGGACTTGCAAAGTAGCGCACATGATGTGGGCTAACCTGCTGTGCCAATTGCATGTTATAAAATTACCAAATACACCAAGAGGTGTCAAACAAAGTCTAATTGCTAACAATATGAATAACTTTGCCATTTTTGAGCTTGCAAAGTTGGGTTGACAGAGATGCTTTAAATTTGAATTATATTGAAAGATTTATTTATCATGTTTGAAATAGAAACATTGTCCTGCTTCAATCTTAGTATTCACAGTGCCATAATTTTATTGTACAATAGTACATAAGTCTATCGCATTCTTAGTCATCAATACAATGGTTTAATTAATTGATTACAAAAATTACAAGTTCTTTTTCATCACAATTTTACTACCAAATTTAAGCTTAAACAAAAATACAAATTCATCACAAATGATCTTTGCTTGTCTTCGGATGTCTTTTTCGTTATTCAGTATTTATTGTAAAATGATTCTCCTGTGTTCATGAGAAAAAAAGTTCCCACTGGATCATATGGACTCCTTGTGTTAATTTATTTATTTATTGTGCATTTGCAAGTTTACAAGAAAATCACAAATCACAAACATCATATGGACTCCTTGTGTTAATTAACAATTGTTTTTTTTCAGCGACATTATATAATCTCTAGATATATTCGGTTATTATTTTAAATTGTCAATTTTCACTCAATTTTTCAAAATTCCAACTGACACAACCCCAATATATCATATGATATTATTGCCCCGACGACAATTAATGCGAAACGTCTAGAAGTCGTTTTCCAGCCTTGAGACGTCATTCACAAATTATATTTCACCTCCCAAACCAGTATTTCTCTCAGTCACGTCATCCCCATGCCAAACACTCCAACCCATTAGCACAAATTAATGGCTCTTTCAACCAGTTGTGCCATTAATGTCCTAATGCATTTTTGTTCGCTTAGTAAGTAATCAGCATCAGTAAGCACATATTGAATTGCAATTACAGTACACATTGGTATCAAAGTCTTGGTATTATATCCCATTTGCACTGTTGGTTTGCACTGTCATCGGACAATTTCATCATATTTTCGTGTCATTTCACTGACATTGTGGACTTAGTGATTATCTCCACTTTGCATTGTTGAGGCTTGACCAAAGTGGCAACGTGACTGCAAAAAATTGTTTGTCACTTTATTGAAGGAAAAAATGTTGCACCTACCACTTGGAGTTATATCCTCTAGTGCATTTCTACCCCTCGCTAAGTGATTAGATTCCCCCTGTCAGTCATCAGTCGCTGTTTGCTCAGTCGTTCGCATGCTCCTTTGCATTCGCGTGTACCTCGTGATTAGTCGACGTCTTCTTCTCAACGACCATTGAACGTTTAGCTGCACAAAACTTATAAAAAGCGCATCGCTCGGCGGCAAAACTTAAATCACTCGTAACTTCAAACTTGTTGAATTTAAACTTTTTATTCATTTGCAATTTTGACCATCAATCGAAAATGTCAAACTACGAATTTTTCTGCGAAGTGCAGGACAAAAATATCAAAGGCTGCGAGAAGGGCTTTATGGCAACTGTACAATTTTTGCATGACCAAATTCTGATCACATGCATGGACGCAAGTCAGAAGCTGACCAGTGAGGTGTACTTCAAGACTCGACCAGACGTACTGACCTGTCCCACTTTCCACCAAATCAGCTATCGATCGATTCGATTCGTAATGCGCAAAGGCTCGATGGTGACCATCTGTGGACTGCGCAAAGATGTTCGCTTCAAACTGTCGCCAATCAATGAAATTCCAATTGACGCAGTGCTGGAATCGATCAAAGGCGACTGTGAAGGTCGACAGGTTTTCACGCCTGTTTGCATTGACAAACAAATCAAACAATTTATTGGTGAAAGTAGCTATCGACAGGTGTGCGATGCAGTGGGAAGTGCCGAAATCAAATTCTGGATAAACAATATGTATGCAACGCTGTGTGGACCCGAGGTCGATCCCGACAATCACACATTCGAATCGTGGATGATCATTTCGCAAGGTCAACAGGAGGCTATGGAAAGGATTGCTCGACTCATTCGAAGGCAAATTATGATCTGTTGAATTGTAATGCCCAATTATGATGATATCATTGTACATATTCATTCATTATATATTTGTATTAATAAAATTAATATTAAATTATTTTCGATTAAATTTAATTTTTTAAATTCTAACTTTAAAGTCAAATCAAATTTGATGTTACCGAGGATCAGAAACAACAATGATGATAATTGTTCTGAAATCATTGGCAAAAATCATCATAAAAACCACAGACCTTGATCAAACTTCAAATCATAATTATCTCATCATTTGTCACAGTTATCAGGAGTAAATTTCAATAAATCAAAGTGATATTACCTAGGATACATAACTAACCATAAATCAAGACTCGAGCATTCGCAGTCATTAGACTTCATAGTAGACATACGAAGTGTTAAAAATGATGTAACTTAAGTCTCACTTTGTGATAAGGACATGTTCCACTTGTGAACTAAAGCAATGCTCTGTTGACGATGTTTTTCACTGTTTCGTTATCATCGTGCCACTCATGCCACTTTTGCAATAGTCAGTGCAAGCCGAAACATGAATGGACTGTGTGACTGGTCATAGATCAGGACATATATGTTACTTTTATGCCAACAAACAGTCACTTACATTCACACTCATCATGATAAAATCAACCACTTTCGGTCATTAAGCGGTCTGCTAGTTGTAGAGTGGACTTTGAAATTTTCTTAAGATTCTCGTGATATGATGATGCGAAGATGAATGATCAAAGTCGCGGTGGGTGATTTTGCATGACAATGTTCGTACATGCATGATCAAAGTGTGCTCGTGTGCCAGCGTTCACAAAAGGAACAGTGGGCAACCACTTTGGTGAAGATTACATTTGCGTGCAAATAAATAACACTGAACTTTGTTCGGCTGATGGAAAAGTTGATTTTGCATACACAGTCAGAGATAGTGCTGGAGGGAACGTAAATTGTCATACAAACTGTAAAACTGTAAATTATTATTTGAAATAAATTCCAATCAAGGAGTAACAATTGACGGATGAAAAAAGGGACATTGAACATTTGACTAAATGGTAGACCAAGCTAGATGAAATAATTAACTATATTATCGAAATGCCTTTATTATTTAATGCCAAAATTTAGCACAGAGAGTCTAGTTAAACAACTGGGTAGCTGGAAGCTGTGGCAATACCACATTGGTTTTTTCTTGTTTCGGGACATGAGCTCATCCTAGGATGTAACCCTGTTCCCACAAAGAGGTGCCCCACGAATTATTGACATTTTAGTATTCGAAACCGTTCAAGGTACCGTAACTGACTACAGTCACACCGTGATCCAGGTTGGTGGGGGAGCAGGCTGGTTCATTGTACACACCGAACTGGTAGAATTGGAAAGACATGTATCTAGGTTTGAGGCATCGATTGCCACAGACTGGACCAATGGCCGAAACTGCTGATTGGAGAGTAGACTAAAAACCGAAATCGATATGCACGTAGGATGAAATGATGGCACAGTCGAAGTTATTGAAAGCCAGTTCTGGTTCTGGCCCTTGTACTGGTAGAAGGACTCACAATGTCAATCACTTGTCAGTATCGATGCCCTTGTTGGCGATGATGTACTGGAAAGCATAACACATCATGCGACCTTTACAATCCAAAGTCATTTCTCTGTCAAGTCAAACGCAGGAAAAGTCAAAATGCTGTGAAATTTAAGCCAACTAGTTACTCAATGCACCGAAATTACATTCTCAAGAGTGAACAGAATCCAGTCATCACTGTTTAAAAAGTTAAAATATCCCGAAAAAACTATATTCTAGTTTCAAGTTGAAACTTTCAACTATATTCGAATACTGAATTCAGGCTTTTAGTATTATATTTATAAGAATTTTTAAAAATAACATTTTAATATTGAGAAATATAATAATACACAAATTATATTACGCAATAGTTATTAATAAACATTTTAGAATACTTAATATATTTTATTAAAGCAAATATATGAATCATATGATCAATGAATGGTTTGTTTGTTGACACACTCAGACGCAAGAGTACGCAAACACACAATTGACACGATTCTTCCATTTGGGCACACGTTTTATGTACGTTTTGTGTTTATTCTGCTTAATTGAATAAATGCTTAATTGTACCACATTCACGCTTACGTAACCAGTTTATGCACCTTTTGGCTAAATTAAGTGCATAAACTAAGTGCATATTTCTCCAATGACATATTTACTTATATATTCTCGATAATTGAATAATGAGGTCAAATTGGTATATAAACGTTGACCCAAAATAGTGCTCGAGTCTGTAATTAGAATAGACATGCAAAAAAATATTTGATTAGTTAGATAAAGTTTTTGTTCCAATTGTATTTAATTCTCAAATATGGATATTTTGTTTAAGAATTTTTGTGCTAATGGTGAAATTATTTGGGTAAGTTTAATGCCTTTTTGAAGTAAATTTGACAAACAAAACTAAATGAAAATTTATTCTTTAGGACTGTGACCTAATGTGGCATGGAAAAGTGCCCAAATTTTCGTCATGTTTTCAACAAATTGTGCCCATTCTTGTGCCTGTACTTTTCCTTTTCTGTGCACTTCCAATTGAAATCTATTCTAATCTAAATGGTTCAAAGGCTTCGAGATCGATTCCTTTGAATCGATACAATTTATCTCGTTTGATTGCTGTCATGTTTGTGGTTTTATTGAAGACAATTGAATTTGGGTTAAATGTGAGCTCATTTTGGAAGGGGAGAGATAAGTTTGCAACTGTAAATTTCGTTCAACCGATTCTGACGATAATAACATTTGTAAGTGTTCTGCTTTTAAACTACTTGTTATTAAAAATTTTTATAATTTGATGGTAGATTGTATTTGGCATTCTTCTCAATGTGCATCGTCGCAAAGGAATTCACACCAGCGGAGTGGCATGGACATTTAGCTTGCTTTCTCTGGTCTTTTCCCTACCAAACGTTTATATGAACATTTTGTTTTATACAAAGAAAAATTATTTGGATTTGATTTTGTTTTCAATTAATTTCTCCGTATTGACTCTACTTTTTGTTTTGACTTGTTTCGCTGATCGTCTCGTGAAGGTTGTTATTTCAAATGGAAAAGACAGAAACAAGAACAATTTCGAAAAGAATGCTTTGCTTAAAGATAAACTTGGTGATGAAACAATCTTTTCTCCGGTCTTACCATGTCCAGAGTCGAGTGCATCTTTTCTGTCAAAGATTCTGTTCTCCTGGTTCACTCCCCTCATGTGGAAAGGATATCATCATGCACTGGAACAACGTGATCTATGGCAACTCGATCATCACAACTCGACTGGTTATTTGCTTTCTCGAATTGATCGAAAACTGAGCCCAAATTCAAGTAAAATCAATCCAAAGTATCTCAGAACTATATATCGAACTTTTATGGGGGAATTGATTCAAGGAAGTATACTGAAGATGGTGCCTGATATGATCCAGTTTCTTAGTCCCTTTATGTTGAAGTAGGTGATTCAGCGCTTTTAAGTTAAGACTAACCTTTATTTGAATATATTCTATATTCTATAGAATTTTTATCAACTACATCTCTGACAGCAGTGAGCCACTTTGGCATGGCTTTGTGTTTGCTTTTATATTCTTTTTCGCCAGCAGCATGGAAACAATGTTTCTCAGTCAATATTTCTATCGAATGTATCGACTTGGTGCCCGGATTAACACAACCCTAGTATCTGCCATCTATCGGAAATCACTCCGACTAAGCAACACTTCCCTGAAACGCATTACCACAGGCGAGATTATCAATCTGATGACTGTCGATGTGCAACGACTAGTGGAAACGGTTCCCTTCATCAATATGGTCTGGTCCGGACCACTGAGGATTGTGTTTCTCACCTGGTTTCTGTACAGAGAAATTGGTGTATCAATTTTTGCTGGATTGTCAGTTGTGCTAATTCTGATCCCAATTAATTGGTACCTGGGTTCACGTCAACGCATTTTACAACAAAAACAAATGACCAAAAAGGATGAAAGAATCAAGGTGATCAGTGAAATGTTGGCCGGAATGAGAGCAATCAAACTGTACGGCTGGGAATTGCCATTCATGCAGAGAATTGCCAAAATTCGTGACGAAGAAATCGTTCAACTGCAGGAGATTGCCTTCCTTAACACTTTCAATTCGTTCACTTGGACCTGTGCCCCCTTTATGGTTTCGTTTGTTACCTTTGCATTTTATATTCTCAGTTCCAATGAAAATGTTCTCGACGCAAAGAAGGCTTTTGTGTCACTATCTCTGTTTAATTTGATGCAATTTCCTCTGGCATCACTTCCACGATTGATAACCGGAGTGGTGATGTTGGTAATATCCAACAAGCGATTGAATCGATACTTCAATGCACCTGAATTGGAAAGCTACGTCTCAAAGGAAGATATTGAAAATGCAATTGAAATCGAAAATGCCTCATTTGCGTGGGAATTTGCGGACACAGATGTGCTGGGAAATATACAGGAGACTAAATTGATTTTGAATGATTTGAATGTGAAAATATCGAAACAGTCACTAGTTGCAATTGTAGGAAATGTTGGTTCGGGGAAGAGTTCAATTCTTTCAGCAATTCTCGGTGATATGGAACGGATTTCTGGAACTATAAAGCTTGATAAACATTTGAAAATTGCATACGTTTCTCAGCAATCATGGATTCTGAATGCTACACTAAAGAATAACATTCTTTTCGGATCTCCATACAATCAGACGCGTTATGAAGAAATTCTCGAAATATGTGCCCTTCAGCAGGATATTGCGATTTTGCCTGGTGGAGATGAGACAGAGATTGGTGAGAATGGTATCAATCTGTCCGGTGGTCAGAAGCAGCGGGTTTCAATTGCCCGTGCCTGTTATTCTGATGCGTCGCTCTATCTGTTTGACGATCCACTCTCGGCTGTGGACTCAAATGTTGGAAAACATATTTTCCAGAAAGTACTGAGCAGTAAAACTGGATTCCTTAGAGGAAAAACTCGACTTTTGGTTACAAACAATTTGAGCATTTTGAATGAAGTTGATCAAATTGTTGTTATGCAAAATGGAACGATTTCTGCGGCCGGAACTCATGAACAAATGTTGGATGAAAAGAATAAATGTTTCAAAAGTTTTGTGCAGAAATTTTCTGAAGAACCATTGGAACAAGAAAATTATGATAAACTTGAGCAGAAATTGAGAAATAAAGAATTTCAAATTAATTTGATCAAACAACACGATGATGAACGAGCACATCTCATCACAACGGAACACGCCGAAATTGGCCAAGTGAAAGCCACTGTCTATTTGTACTACTTTCAATCGTTGACCTTCTTCTGGCTCGCGATGATTTTGTGTGGCTATGTGGGCACACAGACATTCTCGGTTGCAGCAAATGTGTGGCTCGCCGTATGGTCTAACGATTATCAACTCAGTTCAATTCTATTGAGCAATCCTGTTGGAAGCTTTCTCGACAACACCAATCTTTCACTTCGAAATTATCGTTTGATTATATTCGGTGTTTTTGGGTTTTTCACCGGAATTTTCGTTCTGTTTGGTTCAATTTCCAAGGAGAAAGCTATTGTACAGTCATCGGTCACACTACATCGTTCACTGCTTGAATCAATCATGAGATCACCTATTCAATTCTTTGACACCACGCCGATTGGTCGAGTGTTGAATCGCTTTTCGAAAGACGTTGATTCTGTGGACAATAAAATTCCACAAATAGTGCAAGGTTGGTTAATGATGTTCTTGTCGGTAGTTTTCACCTTGGGGATAATCGTGTATCAAGTTCCATGGTTTCTGTTGGTTATGATCCCGATAATTGTACTTTATCATTTTATTCAGGTATTTATTCAAAAAGTTATAATGTATTACCACTGATCATTTTCTCAGAAATTCTACGCAGCATCAGCACGTCAAATTCGTCGACTGGAATCGATAACCAGATCTCCGGTTTATTCATTTTTTAGTGAAACCCTTACAGGTTTGAACACAATTCGTGCGTTCGCCGCAAATCGTCGATTTATCGCCGAATCGAACAATCGTGTCGACATTAGTCAAACGAGTTACTATCCCGGATTTGTTGCAAGTAAATGGCTTTCTGTACGACTAGAATTTTGTGGCAATTTGGTGGTGCTCTTTGCGGCAATATTTTCAGTTTTATCGCGAGAAGCATTTGCACAACATCCTGGTTTTGTTGGCTTGATAATTACATATGCACTGAATATCACTCAAAATGTGTATTGGCTTGTGAGAATGACAACCGACCTGGAGACAAGTGTTGTCTCTGTGGAACGAATCCAAGAGTACTGTCACATTCCACAGGAGAAACAGTGGGTTAGAGAGATGAATTCGAATCCTAAAATCCCCGATTACTGGCCAGAGCGTGGTGTAATCAGATTTGTGAATTATTCCGTAAAATATCGTGAAACTCTCGATTTAGTTTTCGATAAGATCAACATTGACATTAGAGGCGGTGAGAAGATTGGAATTGTTGGCAGGACTGGGTCCGGTAAATCGACACTAACACTGGCGTTGTTTCGTTTGCTTGAACCTGAGAGTGGAACAATTCTCATTGATGGAATTGATGTCACCAAGATTGGACTATTTGAGTTAAGATCTAAGCTATCGATCATCCCACAAGATCCGGTAATATATAATTTCTGGTACCGACCAAATTTAACCAAATTTGTTTTCATAGGTTCTATTCTCAGGCACAATTCGATTCAATCTAGATCCATTCGGTCAGTACAGTGATGCTCAGATTTGGCAAGCCCTAGAAGATTGTCATCTGAAATCCTACATCACCACCCTCGAATTGGGTCTCGATTTTCAACTGAGCGAAAACGGAGCGAATCTCTCACTGGGTCAACGACAATTGGTCTGCCTGGGCCGAACATTGTTACGTCAAGCAAAAATTCTGGTCTTGGATGAGGCAACCGCTTCTGTAGATCTTCAAACCGACTCACTCATACAAAAAACAATAAGAGAAAAGTTTTTCAATTGTACAGTGATTACGATCGCTCATAGACTGCACTCGATACTCGATTCGGATCGAGTGCTGGTGATGGATCAGGGCAGAGTGCTGGAATTTGCTTCACCGAACGCTTTGCTTGCAGATCCAAATTCACGATTCTATTCCCTTGCTAAAGATGCTGGCATCAATTAATAATACATAAATTTCAATTTTTATGTTTTTATTCATGTACTCTAGCTATTTTCATGCTGACGTTTTGATATCAAATTGAAGCCAACTTGGAAGAAATTAAAATGGGAGATGAATGTCGGAGTTGACTAATTAAAAGTGGTCATTATTTTAAATTGAATTTATATGGCAGGTTTACTTCTAGATCACGTTACAGCTGTGGTCGCGTGATTGCACGCAATCAACATCGGTTATTTTCTAAGTGCGTATTCAATGCATGTGGCGTTGAATTCATTTTCAATATAAAATTTCAATATAAATGTAAAAATCGTTATTTTAATTAATTGCTTTTTTTAATTAATAATTTTACAATTCTGCCGTGAATTATTGTTAACAACTCAATGCTATGCTGCAATTATGCAAGAGAAAGTGATGAATTTCAAAGGTGCTTTGAAGGTGGTTTTTTGTCCAACAAAAAACTTGGATTACTTCGAACTCTATTATCGTTTGGCCGAGCAATGGAATTCTGTACCGATAACAATTGTTTTGACATTTTATCTTATCAACATTGCTCTAATATTGAAGGCAAATCATTTTCTCTGCCTCGCTTTTGGCTCATCAGGAACAGAGGAGACAAATTTACTCAACTTTGATCTGTTAAATATGATGATTGCAAAACAAAAAATCAATTTCGCATCCGCGTTCAGCACTCTTATGGTCGTGTACTACAATGTCGTACTGTTTTGTGAACCAAATTTGCGACTTCTTTCTGTTCTTAGACGAGTGATCATCCAAAATGAATGGAAATGTTTTTTCCTTTCCAAATGGTCTGACAACAATCGAAATGTGTGCAGTCAAACACGAAAGTGCTACTTACGCACTTTGAACTTGTTCATGAGTGTAATCGTTACGTTTGATAAAAAATGATTTAATAATTATATTTTTTTAATAATATATTTTGTTTTAATACACAGAATTTTTACTACTTTGTCATTACTTAAACTCATTGTACATGTTTATAAAACTTGGCAGCCGCAGATTCATTGCATACTTGATTAGCGCGTGTGCGCAAAATCACTTATGTGCTTTTGGGATTGCATTGTATTTGATTAATTTTACCCGCAGTTGAACAATTGGCAACTCTTCCACACTTGCTTTGTTGAGAATGTTCTATCTCAAGATGCAACAAATTCGTTGTTGCTTAGTAAAATGCATTTCCAAGTCGAAAATAGCTTTTGGCTTGAGACAGTATCGCAAACACTTTTCACAGACGCTGGTTTTCTTCTTTGCCACCAATCGAATGTATGGCCGACTGTTTTGTGCTTTCCTGGTTGTCTACTTTCCGGTGAATATTCTTTTCACAATATGGCTCATTGAAGGCAGTGCTCTTGGATTGCACATTAAAATTGTACTATTCTTATGGATAGAGTATATTTTCAATTTTCTTTTTGTTCTCCATTTAATATTTGCTCACTGCACCAAACGCATTCATTCTCAGTCAAAGTTATTGTTCAGTGTGGCAGCGAACGGTCAACTGAGCCAATACTCTCTTAGAACTAAAACTCCTGTCACATCGATTGAACACGAGTCTGATTACTTATTTTGCAATGTACGAGTGACTCGTTTGAGGTATTGATTTGTTGCTAAGTATGGACCTTATACCTTTTCAGCACGTGTTATTAGTGAGAAATTTCTAGAGAAAAACAAAAATGACTCTACCCTGGGATGGCGTGATTGTGCCTCATAAATTTATGTTATATTCTAAGCATGTGACAACAGTTATAATTCATAAATCGATATTAATTAAAATTTTAAAATTCTACGCTTAATTATAATTATTTAAAAACCTTAAAGACCTTACCCCAATTATTTAAAATTGCAGTAAAATAAAAATGTATTTCAAAACAGCTTTGAAGTTGATCTTCTGTCCAAGAAAGAACTTAAATTATTTCGAACTCTACTATCGTTTGGTATAGCAATGGAATTCTGTGCCGAAAACAATTGCTTTGACATTTTATCTTATCAACATTTCACTGGGGTTTAAGGCGGTTCATTTTCTTTATCTCGCTTTTGGTTCATCCGGAAAAGCAGAGTACAATTTGCTCAACTTTGATATGTTCAACATGATGATTGGAAAACAGAAACTCAACCTGGCATCATCGTTGAGCACTCTTGTTGTTGTGTACTACAATGTTGTGCTGATTTGCAAACCAAATCTAGTACTTCTCTCAATCCTTCGACGAGTGATGATCCAAAATGATTGGAAATGTTTTTTCTTACTGCAAAAATCAACGAACCAAAAAGTGTGCAAACAGACACGAAAATGCTTTCTACTAACTTTGAACTTGTTTATGAGTGCCATTGTAACGTTTGGTAAATGATTGTTTAATTGCTTATAATTTTTTCAAATGTTTTTTAAACTAGAATTCTCATTGATTTATTATTACATTCTCTCGTTGTATATATTTTTTAAACGTGAGAATCACTTTCTGAACAAATTGACAACATATTTGGTCATTTCAATCACACAATACCATTTGTGTGCTATCGGAATTGCGTTGTATTTGTTCAACATTACCTACATTTGTGCTATTTGTTACTCATCGACAGTTGCATTGTTGAAGATCTTCCAACTCAAAATGAACCAAATACATTGTCTTTTGGTAAAAAGCATTTCCAAATCGAGAATTACCTTCGATTTGTGGCAACATCGCAAACACTTCATCCAAACTTTGACTTTCTTTTTTGCCACCAACCGACTGTATGGACGACTGTTTTGTATTTATATTTTTGTCCACTGTCCTGTGAATGTTCTTTTCACAATTTGGCTCATTGAAGGCGGTTCACTGACTCTACAAAGTAAAGTTGTACTAATTCTATGGATTGAGTACGTTTTGAATTTTCTATTTGTTCTCCATTTGATCTTTGCTCAGTGCACCAAGCACATTCATTCACACACAAAATTATTGTTCAGACTTTCAGCGAACGGTCAAGTAAATCAGTGCTCAATAAGGACCAAAACTCATTTGGCGTTACAAATATTTGCGTTTCACACTGAAAACCGTTATGGTTTCACTTATGGAAGCTTTGGTCTAGTGTCGATGCAGACATTTGCAAAAGTATGATTTCTATGTACAGTCCTATTTTAAAGTTCTAATTATCTTTTATTCCTTTAGTTTGTTTTGCTTTATGCAAGATTTTGTTTGATTACATATAAATTGATGAAAAACCAGCTTGTTTAGTATTGTGCTGCATTGAGTTTGATTCACTAAATAAACATAATTGTCGCTAATTAATGCAAAATAATTTCGTATACGACAACAACTGGAAGTCACTTGTGTTGCCTTTGCCACTGTGTATGTGCCTTCTGCCGTACAAATTCGTTCACTTTGTGTCCTTATGCGTTCATCACTAGTCTCGAGGAAACACCGTAATTATCATAACGATGTTTTCTAATCAGTGGTTACGCTTGATTGAGCTTACAGAGTGTGTAGTAGAGTGAGTGATCACTATTTTGCTGTGTAAAAAACACAAATTTTTTTTTATGAAACTCACTGTATAGTTGTTTCATGATTTTACTTAGTATAAATACAAAATACTTTGACTGAAAAGAAATTAACTGATGTATACCAAGTTTGCAAACATGGATTTTGGTTTAACTTTAATTGCGATTTTGGTTTCGGTATTTGTGATCTTTTATTTGTAAGTTTTAATTTGAACTTGTGATGTTTTAATTATTTTTCTTTTTTAATTACAGCTATCTGAAACAGAAATATAGCTACTGGTCAAATCAGGGGGTTCCCGGTCCTACGCCAAGTCTTCTGAAATTTGGAACAATTGTGGGACAATTTTCTCGTAGTCCTTCTGAATTTGAAAGTGACTGGGCTGCCAAGTATGGCAAAGTCTATGGACTGTTCAATGGATTCCGGCCAGTGTTGACCATTGCTGATGCTGATCTGATCAAGCAAGTGTTGGTTAAAGACTTTCATTTGCTGGTCAATCGATTTGACCTTCAGACGTATCACGAAGTTGTAAATCTTAATTTGTTCTTTGCCGAAAGTGAACAGTGGAAACGAATTCGCACCATTGTAAGTCCAACTTTTACATCGGGAAAACTGCATTCGATGCACAAATTGATGAATAAGTGTGTGGACAAGTTGATGGATTACTTTGATAGACTTTCAACAGAAACGAATGGAGTGATGGACACTAAAGAGGTTATTTCTGGTTTCACCATTGATGTGATTGCGTTGACTGCCTTTGCAACTGAAACCAACTCGAATGATGATCGCAACAAGAAGAGCCCTTTTGTCGAGAATGGAATTGGACTGTTCAAGTTCACATGGTGGAGAGCGATTTGCTTTTTGGCTATGCCAGCTGCCTTCAATAACTTTATCGGCATCAAACATGGCTTCAATCCGGACAATTTGAATTTTTTCGTCGATCTTTCCAAGGCAATTCTTAAAGAGCGAAAAAATTCCACTGTCAAGCGAAATGATTTTGTTCAATTACTGATGGATGCGTTTGTGTATGAGGACGACTTGAAAGGCACAAATTATGACAAACTTTCCATTGAAGTTGATGATGTACAATCCACACAGGCGCATCAAAATCCAATTTCAAACAAAACCAAACGAACTTTGACTGACAACGAAATTATTGCACAGTGTTTTGTGTTCTTTGTAGCCGGCTTCGAGACAACTGCATCGACAATTTCAAATGTAATCTACGAATTAGCCATGAATCAGGATGTTCAAGATCGTCTATTCGATGAGGTCAAGTTGGCCGAACTTGATCCAAATTCGAAAGAGTACTACGAAACCACAATGACCGAAATTCCATACTTGGAAGCGGTTATCAAAGAGACACTGCGAAAGTATGCTCCCGTCATACGGTTGACTCGCTGTGTCGGTGTGGATGAGTACAAAATAGCCGGAATTGTGCTCAAGAAGAATCAAATCATTTCTGTACCAACCGTTGCCGTACACTACAATCCCGAGTACCACCCCGATCCTGAACGTTTCAATCCAGAAAGATTCATGCCCGAAAACAAGCATCTCCTAGTGCCGTACAGTTTCATACCATTCGGACAGGGCCCCAGAAATTGTATTGGAATGCGATTCGCCTATCAAGAGATCAAACTGTGCGTGGCAAATGTTGTGCAAAAATTCAAATTCTTTCCCACTCCAGACACTCCTGAGAAGTTACAGTTCAGACCTTTTACGCCAACACTCAATGTTTTGCCATTTCCAATCAAGGTTGAGAAACGGTGATTTGAACATTTTATTTAAATTGTTAACTTATGTGCAATACAAATAATAATTACTTAAGTAAATGATTTTTTTAAATGGACCTGAATTCTAAATGATTTGTTTTTTCATCAATTTATATGAAACCAAACAAAACTTTGCATAGAGCAAAACAAACTAAATGCAAAGTAATAAAAGATAGTTAGAATTTTAAATTACTTTTACAATTATACTTTTGCAAATGTCTGCATCGAGACCAAGCCAAAGTTTCCATAAGTGAATCCATAATGGGCATTAGTGTGAAGCGCAAAAATGGACGAAGCTAAATGAGTTCTTGATTGAAGTGAGAATTGATTCACGTTACCGTCGGCCGACACTCGGAATAGCAATTTTGACTGTGAGTGAATGTGCTTGGTGCACTGAGCAAATATCAAATGAAGTACAAATAGAAAGTTGAGAATATACTCAATCCACATGATGATCAAAATTTTAGTCTGTAGAGTTAGTGAACCACCTTCGATGAGCCAAATTGTTAAGAGAACATTCACCGGACAGAAGACAACTAGTAAAGCACAAAACAGCCGGCCATACATTCGGTTTATGGAAAAGAAGAAAGCCATCGTTTGGTAAAAGTGCTTGCGATATTGACGCAAACCAATAGCTACTTTAGACTTGAAAATGCATTTCAGTAGACGATCACGAATTTGCATTATCTTGAGATAGAACATCATCAACAAGCCAAGTGTCGAGGAGAAGCCAATTGCACAAATATGAACAAAGTTAAACAAGTACAATGTACTGCTAAGAACACACAGGTGAATTTGTATGATTGATATAATCAAATGTACTTTGGATTTGTTCAGAAGGTGATTTGAAAGTTTATAAAATGTATACAATGTGTTCAAGTAATAATAAAATAGTAAGAATTCTACCAAAAATTAACCAAAAATATTAGAGAACAATAAAATTGCATAAAACCTTCATTTACCAAACGTTACAATTACACTCATGAACAAGTTCATAGTTAGGAGAAAACATTTTCGTGTTTGACTGCACACATTTTGTTTGTTGTTGGACACTTTGGATAAGAAAAAATGTCTCCAATCATTTTGGATCATCACAGTTCGAAGTGTGTCGAGAAGTCGCACATTTGGTTTGCTGATCAATACAACATTGTAGTACACAACCATAAGTGTGGCAAACGCTGGCGCCAGATTGAATTTCTGCTTTGCAATCATCATGTTGAGCACATCAAAGTTGAGCACATTTTCTTCTATTGTTCCTGATGAGCCAAAAGCGAGATAGAGAAAATGAAGCACTTTAAATCCCAGTGAAATGTTGATAAAATAAAATGTCAATGCAACCTTTCTTGGCACAGAAATCCATTGCTCGACCAAGTGATAGTAAAGCTCAAAGTAATTGAGGTTCTTTTTTGGACCAAAAATCAATTTCAAAACTGGCTTTAAATTTGTCTTCATATTACTGTTAAAGTTTTGTCATATTTTTAAAAGAATTTATTAAATTACTAATTGTAATGAAAATCAATATTGAGTATGAATAATTGTAGTCCCCAAATCGCTCTTTAGATGCAAGCAAGTTATTTTCCACTTGAAGCAAAATATTTCATCACTCATTTTGATTGAACGCGGGTAATGCTCGCAAGTACTGTACCAACTTTATTGGTGTTTGTATTTGTTTGGCAATTGCTCTCCGTAATGTTGCCATGTAAACAGGCAATCCTCTGGAGTTCACTGTTCTGTAATTTATGTAATAAACGACGTCCTGAATTTTGGTTTTTATGTAATAAATAAATAATGATGTTAAGGCTGGGTAGGTTGGTAGGTTCCCGGAATTTAAATTTAAATCGAACGCTTTTTGTCTGAGTGGTTGAGTTCAAATTTAGCAGAATTGTGCTCAAGGTCATTTCGGTGTCAACGATTGCGGCACAACCCAGAGTATCATTCCGAACCGAAGAACTTAAATCCGGAAAGATTCATTCCTGAGAACAAGAACATCATACGGTACCATAAGGTTTCATATCATTTCGGATATAGAGCCCGCAATCCCCTTTAATTGATTGTTAACTCACATGGCAGTTAGAACATTAAATCTTATGTATCTATCGATAGCAGTGCAATGTACTGAGCTCAGTACTAGTACATTAGCCTTTCGGTATAGAGCGCCAGAAACTAATAATTTGATATGAAATTAATTCAAGCTTTGTAAAAGAAACAAACGTGAAATGTGAACATTTTATCTTCTGAAAACTGATCAATGTAAGTTGAACAAATTATTTTGATTTTAATAGATAAATAACATCTTTGTTTAGATCCACAAAATTGTTACCTATCGCAATTTCTCTTGATGCTGCTTTCGACTGGCTACCGTCTGAACTCGACTCCTTTCAATATCGTTTTAATTTGAAGATGCACTTTTAAAACATTTATCGAATTAATTATTTTATCTATATCTATGTTATGGGCACCTTTTTCTTTTACATTTGTCGTCAAAATCAAAGTCATTATTCTTATTGATCTAATTCGATTTATCTGATTTAGAATCAAGCAGTTTACTAAAATTCTCAATAAATTCTTAACATTTACTCAACACTCAAGTGAGTCTCAACGTATTGCAGTTTCAGATCAAAGTTGAGATATTTTAAATAATTTAAAATATTATTAGAATTTTAATTTTAATAATAAAATAAATTATTATTAAATCATGTAGAAATGTCGAACAAGCAGCTGTTTTGAAAAGCATTAAAATTCTCGCTAATTCAGGTTCAGGTTCGGGCATAATTCGAACAAGATAACACAACCAACTCGGGTACATTCAGGTGTCACTCTCATTGCGTCATTGGCGTGCATACTAAATGCATTGCAATATACCATTTGATCGTTGACATTGAAATTGGTATGAAAGTTGAAAATTTTCCAGTGATTAGGCGAATCATGGGATTAACATGTCATTTGTCACACAATTCACAGTGGTCTGTTCTGTAAGAGCCAATTGTACAAAATAAACCCAAACTGTACTTTTGTATTGTTAGTGATAGAAAAGTTTGTTTGTTTGTTCCTATCAAATAGAAATTTTCATTTTTGTGTACATTAATCCAGTTTTGCTTGCTGAGAAATACTAGACTTAGTGACTACTATCACAACTACTGTACAATGAATGATGCAATTGGGTGATTGGGAAGATACTGTTCAATTGGGTCTACTGTGCAACAGCAACAGGATGTTTAGTATAAAAGATTGACGGCCATCATGGCAGAAGGTATCTTTTGGTAACATTTGTTTGGCCGGTCAGTTCAAACAAACAATACGAAACATGTTTAAACCATTTGCAAGTTTAATTGTAATTGGCCTGTTTGGCTTTTATCTGATTGCTTTGAGTGGATCACAAAGTGAAGCTCAATTGTTTGGTTCCAATGGTCAAGGTGGTCTGCTTTACAATTTGCTTCATCGTAAGTTTTGTTTTTTAATAAATTTGTATTAATTGTTTCTGTTTTTAACTTTTTGTCTAGCAATTCTCAACACGGTCAATGAACTCACCGGTGATCTGCTTGGATCAGTGAACAAACTAGTTTCTGATTTGGCAAGTTCTGGCTTGACCGATCAGTTGACCGGAACGATTGATCAAACTTTGAAAACTGTCGATTCTACTGTGAGCTCGCTGGTTAGTCGTGTTGAAGGACTACTTAATGGTGTGCCTGGCTTATTGGGTGGTTTGTTGAATGGATTGTCCGGACTTCTTGGCGGTGTTGGTACTACCTTGAGTGGTGTGCTTGGACCTCTACTCAGTTTGGTCACCGGCCTTTTGAGTTCGCTGCTCAATTTAGTGGATGGACTTTTGGGCTCAGTTGGCGGTGAGGTTCCCGTACTGTTGAACAGCGTTCTCGGAACGGTCGATAACTTGCTAGGTGGTGTTGACACTTTGGTTAATGGATTGTTGAGTTCTGTCACTAGACTTTTGTCAAAAGGAAACGATTCACAAGCCTTGCCACTGTTGAAAGTATTGGACACAACCGTGAACTCCCTGAGCGGGGTGGTGAACCAACTTCTTGGCCTGTTGACCAACCCAAATCTTACCGATGGCGTGACCAGCCTTCTCAATGGCCTGCTCGACGATGTTCAAGACCTATTGTCGAGTACATTGACTCAAGTTCGATCGCTTCTTGGTTCCTTGACTAGTTCCACTAGTTCAACATTGCGCGACACTCTGAATGGACTGGTTAGTACACTCGATAGTTTGGTTTCAAAACTCGAAAATCGAGGAAACTTGACTACCTCCGTGACCACACCTGAAACTGAATAATTTGAACCATAATTTATTATCCGAAAAATATTCTGCTAAGATTATTTTAGCAATTAATTCAGATTAATTAATTTAATTATTATATTATTTTTATAATCTAGTCTACTAGTTGAGACTTTTAAATTAATTATATAAAATTGCGACATAAGACGTCTCTTAAGTTAAAAATATAATAAAATAAATCAAACACAAGTAAAATAAATCAAAATTAACCGGTGATGGATTATTTGTCATGGATTTATTGTAAGGATTGTGCAATAGGTGCACGTAATTTCAAGGGCTGGTTTGGTACATTCTTGTTCTGAGTAATAATTTATTAGATTTCGACTGACTTTTTTTATTGGTTTCTGCTTAAAACTTTTTATTATTTTTCATTTGACATTTAAAACAATTCTGCGGATCATTAATAAAGAGAGAATAAACTCAACTTTATTTAACACTAAAAATAATTAAGAATAAAATTCCAAAAAATTAATTTAGAATTACTTAAAATTCCACAATTTTGTTAAAAATTCTTTTGTACTTGAAAAATAATATTGAATTTTAATTTTTAAAAAATGATGAATTTATTTAAACCTTTCGCCTATTTTCTTGTTTTTATACTAGCATCAGTGAAATTTCATTTCAGTGCATTGTTTTCACAAGCCGATCCACTACAATCGACCTCTCTGCCTTTGAAATCAATCAAACAGCAAAACTATTTTGCCTTGTTCATCCTAATCTATGTTCCAGTGTATGGCATTTTTGGTTTGCAGTACGAACATTTTGGCTACTTTAATTTGCGTGATCTAGCCTCAAGTCCGTACGTGTTCACACATCAAATTGTGCCCCGTTCCATTTGGCCACTATTGGATATTATCTTTACGATTGATGTCGTGGCGGCAATTCCAATTTTTGCTACTCAGTTGGCGACTCGAAATGTTGGAGAAAAATTCAGAATGGTACTGAAAAATGGAAAAGATGTTTTCATTGGATCGAAGGGTAAGGATTTTTTAACTATATATATAAATAAATGATCGTAATTTTGTGACAATAACCCGCGCTTGCTATATGTGTTTTTAAATCTGAGAAACATCGGCGACTCATTTTCAAATGACTTAGATGACTTTGTTAAAGTATTGACAAGTGCGAGTTATTATCACAACCTGTTGTCTAAAATCATAGATTTTACTATTTATGAGTTTTTAATTAGCGCTTTAAAATGATTGAAACTTGAATGCGCTCAAAAAGGGAGAAAACTTGAATGCGCTCGGAAAGGAATAGAACTTGAATTAAACCTTTGTTTGGTTGATCTTTGATTAAAAACTCAGAGAGCCAGAACTTCGACCACGGGGTTTGTTTGTTTTCCTATGTATGGACGATATTCAATTCAAAGGCGATATTGATCTTGCTTATGGCGTTCTTGGGTAGTAATAATTTTTTTTGCTTTTAAGTTCATGCGATTCATTTGGTTCTTTAGTCCTTCATTGGGTTTTTGTCTAATTGAAAATGAAGTCTTTATTAGAAACTAAAAAACAAAATTAGTTGAATCTTTACATGATCACACGATTGATCACGTAATGTTTCGACAATTTCTTTCAGTATTATTCTGTAACTAACAAAATCTCCAACTCAACGTATCATATTTATTACTCATTGTTCACTTGGCACGTGAAATTCTAGCAATAACAAATTAATCCAAACTTAATACCTGAATCAAATTGAGTAACAGACACGATTACTTTTGTATCACTACCAATAAATCTCACGTTTAGTCAAAATCAAAGTAAGTTATCAAACCGTAACAAGCCATCTGAGGACTGATGATTTAACTCTTCCCAGAGATAATTCTGTATATTTGTCAGGGCGGAATTTTGAAAATTATAAATGTATTCCCGGTTTAATTAAATATGTTCTTTTTCAGTTCATGTGATTAAATCGAAACTGCATTCATTATAACTTATAAGTCCTACTTACTGACTCATATTGCTGGCTCTCTGAGTTTTTAATCAAAGATCAACCAAACAAAGGTTTAATTCAAGTTTTATTCCTTTTTGAGCGCATTCAAGTTTTCTCCCTTTTTGAGCGCATTCAAGTTTCAATCATTTTAAAGCGCTAATTAAAAACTCATAAATAGTAAAATCTATGATTTTAGACAACAGGTTTTCACCATTTTTACTATAATGATTGGGTTAAATAAGTATTAGATAAGTCGCAGTGAGCTAATTTTTTAAATTTTAATGTTAATTTCATGAGTTGCACCTATAGATAAGTGGAAATTAAAGAAAATTAGTCTCGAAGGATGTTCTGATAACGATATGTAATGCATTAAACTACACATTTTATTATCTTAAAATACTCCTCATAAAAAAAATATTTTTATAAGTTGCACCAATAGATGAATCGCAGAAAGCAAAAAAATATGTTTAGGGTACGACTAATCTACCGAAAAAACGGCAATTCCTAATGTCTCAATAAACTTTCTCAATTCATTTCCACATAAAAAGTATAAAAAAATACAAATCACTTTATTTGTTTACAATCAATCAAATTTGAATACCACCATTTTTTGGTTCTAGTTGCAGCATTCAAGACCAATTTAAAACAAGCACAGAATTGTAATTTGTTAAATAATGACATATTAGTTTCCAAAGCAATGTATGAACTAGCTTCTTATGACGTTTATTCGTTTTAATAATGCACATTATTCACATTTATTTACGAAACCCAAATAACAAAGTAAATAAATGAAAACAAACACATTTGCCAAATATAAACACAGTCACAAAAAGGCAACAACAACAAGCATTTATAAATACATAAAGTTTGTAAAAACAAATACAGGGTACACCTTGAGTATTGAATATAGCCCATTCGAGAAATGTATAGAATTATGAACATTTAAGGTAAAAAATATATTTTAGTACTGAAAAAATACATGCAAACAAACCTGTCACGGTTAGGATGAGTGTAGAGTTTGAGGTCAACAGAGTACGGTAATTCAAAATTTCACAAGAGAACTCTGTGATCACGAGAGAACCCAACTCGGACCAAATTCTATTCTATTCTAATTGCCAATTTGAATTCTGAAGGCTTTGCCGGGAAGTTTTTGACGAAAAAAGTAAATATTTCCTGGAAACATTTTGTTGTTTTTCTGCAGAGCACTTTGTAATGCACATTATTCACATTTATTTACGAAACCCAAATAACAAACACATTTGCCAAACATAAACACAGTCACAAAAAGGCAACAACAAGCATTTATAATTACATAAAGTTTGTAAAAACAAATACAGGGTACACCTTGAGTATAGAATATAGCCCATTCGAGAAATGTATAGAATTATGAACATTTAAGGTTATCTATAAAGAAAAAAAAAATATTTTAGTACAGAAAAAAATACATGCAAGCAAATCAAACCTGTTCAATGTTATATAAAGTGCATCTGGGGAGTTTTGTGTAGAGAAGATTACAGAATACGTTAGGAATTGTACAGAAGTTAATCTATAAATCACAAAAGTGACATATTAATACCAAAGGAAATATCTTGAAACACAAACCTTTTAACAACCAAATACATCACACGTTGAGTATTGAGTACATTTGAAAGCGAATCTTGAAACAACAGTCATATCACGATTAATTTTCTTAAATACTTCCTGAGACTCAACTCCAACCCAAAAGACAACAAAACAAATTAAACAAAATAAAATATCATGAATAAAACCAATTTGGGCCAGGTTCTGGTTGTTTTCCAAAAACAAATGAGTAAATCAGTACACATTAGCAAAACATCAACACAAAACACTACTCAAAAGTGACAACAACAGCATCACCAGCAGTAGTTCATTGTTGCAGTGACGCTTTTGCACTTTACAGCGGGGCAGCGTATTCAGAATAGGTAACTTTGTTTTTGAATAGACCAATGGGTGGCAGAGCACCCATATTTTTACTCTTACTGTATTAGCCATTTTTGCTACTGTTGGCTTTACAACAACTTTGTCATCATTTTATTTTGGGCTTTACTGCCCCTAACTATTGAAGGCAGCATTTTGGTGGTAGACACAGTCGTTCTAATTAAAAACTCATAAAATTGCGGTAAATTGATTAGTTCATTAACGCATTTTAGTCATGGAAGCGGACGTTTCTTCAAAAATTTTGATCCAACAGAAACGAGTCAAATATTTCTTCCTGTATGCACTTACTCTCATCCTGTGGATTGTGTTTGTCTCCTTCTTTATTGTGGTTGTATTCTTCATCAACCGACAGTATCGTGTTTCACTTCTATCGATTCTTTTTTGGTCTGCCTTTCAATTGATTCTCTTCTACATCTGTTACGGACTATTTGGCCTGATTGTGTACGTCATGTTCACATGTCGCTACATTCAGGTGTTGCAGCAAAATTTGCTTGACAAATTCACCGCTTTAAACGATCAATTGCCAAGTGTTCCACGAAAAAACCTACGAAAAACTTGGCATAAATTTAAGAAACTAAACTTGGACATAATTGACATTTGTAAAGTGATCAAAGAGTACAACCGCTACTGTAGTCCAATGTTGTCAATTGCGATTCCATATTACATCGCTCTTCAGTGCTATCTTCTCTGTATTGTTTTATTTGCTAAATCAGTTCCAATAGAACAGAAACATTTGTTTGCATTTGATGTTGCCGAAATTAATCTTTTTCTATTTGCGATCATCGACGAGTGTGCACGAGTAGTTAAATTGAATCGTAAATTGGAATCACAAAATCGAGCATTCTATTTGGCTTTTACACCAAGATACACTAAAAAGAATGGGAAGGTGAACTTAAAGGTAAATTTGAGTTTGTTTGAAAATAAGGTTTTTTATAATTTCGATTCTTTCAACAGGCGGAATTGTTGCAATCCAGTTGTTTACTGCATTCGTACACATTTCGAGCACTTGGACGCTATCGACTTACAACGAAATCTTATTTATTGGTATTTCCTTGAGATTTTAATTTATTTTTCTTAAATAAATATTTTTATTTCAGTTCGTTTCATACATTACCACTTTCTTCATGTATGTAGCTAAGAGTTATTAAATTATTTTGTTATAATTAATTTTCGATTCTTAAATAAATGTTTAAAACTTTTTATTCTGTTACTGATAATCAATACAAATCAAACAATTCCTTATGAACTGGATCTTCCTTGGCGAGACCCAAGTCAACAAACAATTCTTCGATGGTATCCACCTGATACTGCATTGCTTTCAACATTTCCATCAAAGAATGAAACTTTTCACTTGCTTTCACTGCGTCTTGATATTTGTGCTCAAGATAGCGTAAAAACAGTCTACTGTAAGCAAAGTGCTGGTAGAGAATAAATTCAGGATTCTGTATGTTTTCGCAATGACGATTGAATAGATAACCGATGCAAATCTTTTGGAAGTAGACAATTTTTATGTCAAATTTTAGATAATTCAACATACCAAATTTCGTAACGTGGCATCATTTTCCATAGCCACATTTAGAGTGACTTGAAATTTAGTAAACCTTATAGGCATGTCCTTCTTGTTCCATTCGTACAGGACTGCATTGTCACAACGCACCGCAATTTGACCAGTCTCACTAGCCATAACGGGAAATTGATTCGTCACCGGATTGTACACAAATGCAAATCGAATATTCAGTATGGGAACGTATGCAGACTTGAGCAAACACAATTGGTCCTCTGCGTTTAGACACGAAAAGGCGTTGAAATATTTGCAATACTGAATGAATTTTTTAATGTAAAATTTTGGTAAACTTAATACTTCGAGCAGATTTTGGGCGACACCCACCACTGGAAGGGTGGTTTCTTCGGGGAAAATGTTTGAAGCATTGTTTAGTTCTAGCAACATTTTCTGTTCGTAAAAATTCAAATTTATTGATTCATTTTTGGGCGAATGTAAAACAGAATTTGGTATTTCAGTCTCTAAGTTCTGTTGTTCATACTGACTACGCCATATTAATTCCTAAATGGAGAAAAAATGTTTAAAAATATACGATGACAAATATTTCCAACCTTTTTCATACCAATCTCGTAGCAACGATCTAGGCGGCATTTTTTACAGAATTTTCGATTATCAACAGTAATTTCACATTTTCTTTCGCTATGACATTTAAAAGTCTGAAATGTAGTTTAAATTTGTTATTATCTGAACAGCAACAAAAAATATATATTGACATACATCCGGTTTGAAGGCATTTCTCCTGAAAAACGTTTTACACGACTCACATGCAAGTCCATTGAAATTGAAACCTTTAAAGTAGTTTGGAGTCAAGTTTTCTGAATAAAAGTCATATCATAATCACTTACTGTTCGCTTTACCACCACAGATACGACACTGCTTTATTCCACGACTTCTACTCATGTTCGCTTTCGCTTTGTCCCTTACCACAAAAGAGAATTTTGCAATATTATTGATTTACGTAACGAATCGTGTCCGTGCTTATATTGTAGACAGTTAACAGACGCGATTACATGTGTGCGACCATGCCAAGGAACGACAAACCAACCAAAATGCATTGCATGTACAATGTACCATATCAATCAAGTGTCACATGCAAGTTTATCTTTTTGCCTGTACTCTTTTTAGCATATCACTTTGCTCTCTTCCCCGCTTTATTGCTGTACCTAAACATGCGTTCGTCTTTGGGCTGTTTCACAAGAAAATAAACAGCGTTTCTCAACATAGTTTATTTTAGTAATTTGGGGAATGAACTTTGATTGTATTGTAGTTTGAGAAGCGCTGAATTTAAATTTATTGTCTACTTTACAAGTAACAATGAGTAACTATGAATCATCACCACTTTCGATAAGCAAACATAATCACAAATTTTATTGTTTCCTTGATTAAGGATGATTGATTATGGACTTATAATCACAAACTTGAAACACTGAGCTTTTACTTAATTGTAATAAACCTTTTTGACACTGTCCAAATTTGAATCTTCATCTTTGTTTTCAATTGCAGCCTCTAACCCTCTGGTCACCTCATCCGATTGACGCATGGTCATATTCCAGTATTGCATAAATTTTAGTCCTTCTTCAATTGTGTTATTACGTGAATGGTTGAGGGACATTTTGCTTCCTTGCACAGCAAGTGGCGATTTGGATGCGATTTCTTGAGCGAGCTCAAATGCTTCTGCCAAGCACTTTTCCTTTGTGTCAAATATTTGACTCACAAGACCAAACTTTAGATTCAAACAAATCAGTCAAAATTATTAAGCACACAAAAACATACTTGTTTAGCTTCTTCTGCTGAAATGTTCTTTCCTGTAAAAGCCAACTCTCGCACCAAGCTGTCACTTCCCATAATTTTTGGCAACCGCTGAAGCGATCCCATACCACCAGCAATGCCAATTCCAACTTCACGTACAGAAAAGTATGCATCCTTTGAGGCATAACGAACGTCAACTGCTGAAATCATGCTAATACCTGCGCCCATACAGCCCGAATGAATAGCCGCAATCACGGGTTTGGGACAGTTGGCCATACTGTTGAATGGTGCTTGCAGTGACTTGATTAGATCTCGAAGAAATTTTGCCTTTCCAGCAATGTCAGTTCGTTCGCCTGCATTTATGCTTTCGCCTGTAGGCTCGGTTACGGCTCGTACAGTTTGCATAAAATCGACAACATCCACACCTGAGCAAAACATTTTACCCAAACCGGACAGCACAACAGCCCGACAATGTTGATCATCGGTGATGGTCTGAAAGGCAGTGTTCAACTCATGAATAGCTGCTCGATTCAATGCGTTCCGCTTGTCCGGTTGATTCAGTTGAACGTGCAGTACATGTTCGTATGGATTCGAGACACTGATTTGCTCATAGTCACGGTAACGGTACACGGGTTTACTGGTTGAAATGAATCGACATTGAAATGCAAAAGAATTCAATGTCACAATTTTGCAAGACAAAAATGAACTAACAATTTGACGTGTTGATTTCATTATTGCAGCAGTTAAAACTGATTTTTATTAAAATAATGAGCTTATAATAAATGTCAAACTGACAGTGAAATATGTTTTGAAAAGTACGCATCACACCACAACAGACGCACGCATCAAGTACATCACGAACACATGAACATTGATAAGAGATGGAGAGGGGTTTTTTGCTTTACCACCGGCCCAATGTATTTTCTAATGTAATGTAAACAATTGGCTAAAAAGAAATACTCTATTGATAATCTTTTTCTAATCACAAAGATTACTTTGAAATCTGAAATCTGTTGCCAGGCTGAAAAATAGACTTATTCTATTTGGGTGATTCGTAAACGTAATTCCATTTAGAACATCAATGATTGCGTCACATGACTGTTGGCAAGCATGGATGTGTACCCATAAAAGATGTTTCAAATAACGCAAACAATTCAATATGATTGAAATAATCATGTTGCAACATGGGCGAATACAACAAGACAGCTCTCAATTTTCTCTGTTTGGCTGCTTTTCCCACAATTCTTTATGACTGCATGTGTATGTGTTTTATATACTCGGTTTAGTATTATTATCATTAAATTTCATTTATTCAATGTGGCAACATTGACCACGAAACCATGAAAAATAATTAATAAAAAACTCACTTTGTTCTATTTTATAAGTTGAATATTGTTGAATGTGAATAAATAAATAGATTAAGAAAAATACAGAACCAGCTAGATAATAAAGCCTTCATTTAGTATCTACTTGGTGTCGAAATCTTTAGTAGTGAGATTTCTTGAAGAAGCAAACACTCACTAATAACCAAATTAAGTGACATTTGCAAACCATAATGCTTTTTGTCATATTATTTTGAAACACATTTTATTGAAGATTCTACTATTACATTCGCAAATAATTTTTTTGACATTTGAAAATGTGTTATTTTTCTAGCGTTCAATAATCACAGTGCGTAGTGGCAAGTATAGCTAACAAATATGAAGCCAGAGGCTTCTAATCGTATGTTTGTTATCTTTTCATATTTTTCCTTCCGTCAATGCAAGCCAAATGTAAACTATGAAGGCAATTGAATACAAAAACAGAGTTGACTGATACTATTTGGTTAGTACATTTGGGGATATTTTAAAAATCTAATGCAGTGAAAAAATGGAAAAACTGGAAGAGTTTGAAAAATTTGCCATTGAACTTGCTATTAAAAGTGGTGAAACTATTTTAGATGCCTGTTCCAAGGATTTGGAACAAATTGAACGCAAAGAAACATGGCGTGATTTGGTGACCGAATATGATCAAGCAATTGAGAAGTTCATATTTGACTCGTTGAGAAGTCGCTATCCGGATCATGTGTTTATTGGTGAAGAAAGCTGCAGCTCTACTGCATCGTCAAGCAATCGAATTGAAAGTGATGCGCCAACCTGGATTGTGGATCCAATCGACGGTACAATCAACTTTGTGCACCGTTACCCGATGTGTTGCGTCTCAATTGGACTGGCAATTAACAAACAACTAGTGCTCGGTGTGATCAATGTTCCCTTTCTTGGAAAACTTTATTCGGCTGTTAAGGGAAAAGGTGCCAAGTGTAATGGAGTTCCAATCAAGGTATCAAATGGAGTCAAGACCATCGAAAAGGCACTTGTTTTGAACGATTTCATCGTGAGCAAGCAAGTGGATCAATCACCGCCATATTTGAGAAAAGTTTACGATGGTCTCCTTTGGAAAGCTCAATCTGTTCGAATGGTTGGTTCAGCCTGTATTGCATTGGCACTGATTGCCGAAGGTGTTGGCGACATTTTCTGGCACACTTCACTGTGCATTTGGGACATGGCTGCTGGGGCTGTGATTGTCACCGAAGCCGGTGGAACTGTTCTCACCATCAATGGGGATACTTTTGATCCTCACACTAGGACAATCATTGCTACTTGCAATGAGCTTTTGGCTAAACAAGTTTCCAGTGTAACTTCATTCACTCGCGCTCCTACTTTGATGTAGATGTTTGCAACCTGCTAACTCGAACCTGGACAAATGTCTCCAATAAAATAAAATATTAATACAAAATTAATTTTTCATTTGAACGACAAATATCATCAATCAATTTCAAATTAACTTTTGATAGAATTTTAAAATATGTAAAATGCTTAAAATAAAAATATTTTTAAAATTCAGCATATTTTTATCGGATAATTTAGTTTATTTTTGACTTAAATCTGAATAAAAAATGTTGTTTAAATGGAAACAAAATTTTGTCCTGAAACTTTACATAGACCAACTGGACTATCACTGCCAAAATGTAGGCACAAGTGCAACACCTGGATTTCTCCTTTGGTATTGGTCTTATTTACTTGTGGTGACAATATTTGTTTATATTCGATTTATATTGTTGATCATTTTCGACCAGACATTCTACCGTTATGACTTGCTAACACAGTCACTCTATCCAATGGTGAAAATTGATAAAATGCTACTGATATTTGTTCTCGTATTTTGTGGCTCACCAACAATGCATCACATTCTATTCTTTAAAAAAACTGAACCGTTTTTGTGGTACAAGACGCACGATCTGATTGTGGTCAACTGGAAACTATTTTGGAGACAAAATGTGCGTTTAAAGATAATGTTTCAAAATTTGATGAAGCCAAAAGCACTCCGACATCCATTGAAAACATTGGTTAAAATAAAAATGCTTTTGAACGATATTTGGAATTGTCGAAATGTTCAGATGCATTACCGATTAACGATAATTCCAAATTTGTTACAAAAAATTCGTGCAAAAATGATTGTTTTGGTGATTTGGTTTCAATTGACCCAAATTACTACTTCAGTTAGTGCCTGTAAGTATCCACGACCTAATATGTTTTGAATTTAATCAAATCTAATTTTATTCTAACCAGACGAAATTATGTCATTTGCATTTATATTTATCTTATTCGGAAAACCAATCAAAAGCATTTACTACAATTTCCTCAAATTGTCAACACTATTTGTGGACTTTATCTGCTGCGCTTATTTGATTATTACCACTCTTTCTGTTAGCCTATACAATGTGTACAATTTGGTACTATTTTGTTATGCATTTTCAAGCCAATTTAATGCCCTACAAAAGATGCTTCAAGGGACCCTCAAGAAAGACATTCATGTGTATTGAATTTCTATCTAAAACAACAGGCTCAGTTGTTTAGTGTTTTTCAGCAATTTAACCTCAAAATGATCTCGACTGCATATCTAATATTTGTCCTATGTAACACAACCTGTAACGCTTATCTGATAAACATGAAATTTCTGTCAGTAGACACAGGATTATATTTAAATGCTTCGACTTACTTTATCATTATGTTTCAAATGTTGTATGGAGTTACTTCAGCAAGAGCTTTAATACAACTAAGTGATGCCATCCATGCACCGAGCAGATTCTTGTTTGAATATCAACAACGTCTTCAAGGGCGTAGTGTCATTCGTTTAAAACTCAAATTAGACCAACACTATTCGCAATTGAATTCAAAGGATCGATTTGGCGTTTCGGCGGGACCATTCGGCACCGTCTCGATAAAGTCGCTACTCGAGGTATTTTAGTTATTTGAAGTTGTTCCAAATTTAAAAACTATTTTTTAGTTTATTTTATTTTACTTATCAATGAATTCATTCAAAATAATTTGAAGAATAACTAAACTAGTATTTGTAAATTAATCCTATTATGTTTGGAATAATTTTTATTTTGTATTTTAATGCGTGCAATTTTTCTTTTAGATTGAACTATGTGCTTCATAGCAACTCACCTTAGGTGGGCAGTACCGTTTTATTTTTAATAAAGTTGCTTCTTTTTCTCAATTTTTTATGGAACTTGTCCGCAAGCGATGAAATGACATTCGTGGTACTTGTACTATTTCGGTACAAAAAACAAAAAAATTCTAGAAATTTCATCGTACTTGCCACCAAACTAGGACATATTAATTAAAAATTAATGCAAGACTAATAATTCTTTTGAAAACTGACTGACATATCATCAATCATTTTCAGATATTTTTTAAATACATAGAATTTGAGAATATGTTAAAAGTGTACATTAAATAAGTTCTTAAAATTATTCAATTTTAAAACGGAATAATTTAGTTTAATTTAAGTTTGAATTTGTGTCGAGAATGTTCTTGTCTAAATGGAGGCAAAATTTTGTCTTGAAACTTTACATAGACCAACTGGACTATCACTGCCAAAATGTAGGTCAAAATGAATCACGAGGATTTTTTCTTTGGTATTGGTCTTATCTACTAACCATGATAATATTCGGTTATATTCGAATATTATTGTTGATCACATTCGGCATGGAATTCTACCAGCATGACTTCCTAATGCAATCACTCTACCCAGTTAAGAAAATCGATAAAACATTATACTTATTTGCTATGGTTTTTTCTTGCTCACCGACACTACATCACATTTTATTCTTCCACAAGATTGAACCATTTTTGTGGCACAAAATGCACAAATTGATTGTGCTGAACTGGAAAATATTTTGGCGACAAAATTGGCGCAAAAAGGTGAAGCTCAGAAATTTAATTAAATTAAAATCACTCAGACAACCAGTAAAATCGATGGTTGAAATAAAAATGCTGTTGAGCGATATTTGGAATTGTAGAAATGTTCAATTCAATTGCCGATTAAGGCTAATTCCAAATTTTTTACGAAAAATTCGTGCAAGAATGGTTGTTTTGCGTTTCAAATGATTCAATTTGCTGTTGTATTGTTTGCATGTGAGTATCCATAACCTTATTAGTTTTTAATCAAACTGAATCTAATCTTAATCTTAACCAGTCGAAATCGCCCCATTCGCATTTATTTTGGTTTTAATTGGGAAACCAATCAAAAGCATTTGCTGCAATTTCCTCAAATTGTCAACACTTTTTGTGGACTTTATTGGTTGCACTAACATGGTCATTACCACCCTTTCGGTGAGCCTGTACAATGTGTACAATTTGGTGCTGTTCTGTTATGCATTTTCAAGCCAATTTAATGCTCTACAAAAGATGCTTCAAGTGACCCTCAAGAATAAGCCCAACTTGTATCAACATTCACGTGTATTGCAATCATATTTGCAACAACAGGCTCAGTTGTTTAGTGTTTTTCAGCAATTTAATCTCAAAATGCTCTCGACTGCTTATCTTATATTTGTACTCACACAGACAACGTTCAATGCTTATATGATCAACTTGAAATTGCTTGCAGTAGATTCAGGTTTCTATTTGAATATGATCATGTATAGTATCATTTTGTTTCAACTGTTGTATGGAGTCACTTCGGCAAGAGCTTTAATACAATTAAGCGATGCCATTCATGGACCCAGCAAATGCTTGTATGAGTATCAAGCATGTCTTCAAGGGCGTGGTGCCATTCGTTTAAAACTCCAATTGGACCAACACTATTCGCAATTGAATTCAAACGATCGATTTGGCGTTTCGGCGGGACCACTCGGCACCGTTTCGATCAAATCGTTACTCGAGTTTATTCTATTTTACTTTGGTCACAATCTTTTGATACATGAATTCATTCGAGATAATTTGAAGAATAGTTGAAGTTGTTATTTGTAAATGAATTCACAATCCTAATAAATTATCAATCATCATCACTGAATGGGGACTATGTTTGGCAAAGGCAAAATGTCCACCATCTTTCAATAAATAAGAATTGAATCTTTGTCTTTTGTTGTTTTGTTGTCTAATCAAGTCGTATGATTTCGCATCGTTTGGATCTAAATTTATAATTTCTTGTGGTGAAATTCCAAATTTAGCATGCAGATCTTTGATTGATTCTCGACCAACCAACGGTTCGGCACTTCCGTACATTAGTGTCAGTGGTATATTGCTGCTGTTGACTAGAGAATCAATTCGACGATTAAGCTCAATTGGTGATAGATGGTCGAGTGCAATGCTGTTGATCATGAGAAATTCGTTTATGTTCGTAAATTTCATTCGCCAGATAGGTAATAGATGTACACGACTTAAGGATAGTAAGCGGAACCATGGTTCAGATTTGTATTTGAACCAGAATTTCATGATACGAAGTTGGGTGGGCGTTTTGTCCCATAAAGGTTGAGGGGAGAATAAGGCAACAGATTTTATGTTAATTCCATCTGGCTATTAATGAAAAAATGCTAAATAAATTTAGTAAAAACCAAATAATCTTACCTTTTCCCAAAGTGCAGCCACAGTTTGTATGCCAAACGAATGTCCCACCAAACAATCGATCTGATCTATTTTTAGTTTTTTGAGAAAATCCTTAAGGAATGCAACCTTTTCCGCGGTCGAATGCAAGTACATCAAACCACTTGAGCGAGTATGAGCAAAATCAGGTAAATTAGGCACTATAATTCGAGTATCTGTACCACAGTAATGTTCAATGAGTCGATCAAAATGTGTCAAATAACCGGGACAGCCATGAACACCGACAATTGTCCTTTTGTGGGTCAAACAAGTATTAGTATCATTGGCAGTGTCCGCATAGTTAACAGTCAAGTCCAGGCCCTCTTCAGGTGCATGTTTTGGATATAAATGAGGCCATATGGCACGTAATTTCGGGTACAAACCCACACATGTCCGAACAGTTAATGGACGAACCACACCAGAGGATCCTTTGACGGTAGAATTAGTTGAGAAATTTCGAAATTTAAAAATCACCTGACGAAATTTCATCATTGAAAGCATTTCTTTAAAAAATAATATGGATCAAATAAAAGTTAATTTCAAATCACACTTACGATTTGTTCTCGAATAATACTACATGTTAATCATAATAAAAATTCTATTGTGGCAAGAACCCAAGTTCAGATGCACCCGGGTACATCTCGACCTCGGTGGTACAACATTGTCAGTTGCATTTCAATGCAGCTGCTTTCGGAGTTTGTTTTGATGTTGGCTTTTGACTGTAAACCAAAAGATGGCGCCAATGTTGCTGTCAAAATAAAATAAAGCCAATGGTATTTGCTACTCTTTCATACTCCATTTCTACGTATGGTATAAATTGATATTGATCCACCAATTTTCCTGTTCAACGTTCACATAGATATTTTTTGTCAGCTAAATGTCATTAATGATTTTGTGACATTGGTTGGAATTTAATTTCAAAGTTTAATTCATTCACTACAAATATTTTCAAAGCAAAACGCGATGTTGACATTTGGGAAAATTCCTCATACATACCAAGGACTTTTTCAAAGGACTTACTTTTTTCTTTTAGTCAATCCTCAATAAAAAAAACTATACAAGGAAAATTTATAGAAATACTTTTCGGGTAATTGTTAACCGAATTCACAAATTAACTTCCTTACTTTTTCATTTTAATTAAAATTATTATTTTTTAAATAAAAATATAATTATGAACGGCAATATCATCAATAAATCAATTAGAAGAATTTTCCACTGAAACGGGAGAATTTAAAAAATGAAAACTTTAATCATATTATGTGCTAAAATGTCGATACCGACTTGTTCAAAAATACATGTATATCCCACCAACAAGTACAATATTGGTTTTGATATTGAAAATAAATTAAAATGAAATGAAATGAATTGCCCTGAAAGTTATCAAAACTCTAATTAGAAAGTGTTACTCAAGAAATATGTGCGATAATAGTTTTAGTAAAATTCCATTTTCAATTCCAATTACAAAGGGAAAATTAATTAGGCACAATCAAATATTTGCATTTTGCTAATCAATTAATTAACAGAATGAACTACCCACCTTAAAGTAAATAAAAAAATATTGAAACAATAAACCGATTAATGTTAATGTTTGTATTTGCTGACCTTAACCTTGTTAATTAACTGATAATAATAAAAATGTTTGTTGGTTTTATTTTATAAGTTCATTAATTAATGTTTGACAAAATGTTTATAAAAACAATTCTTTATGTTTGGTTGAAAAAATCTTTTTAAAGAAATTTGACAATTTGCAATCATGTTATTTTTCAAAATAAAAATTTATTTGTTGGCAATCATTATTCTCCTTTATTTATGTCGTAAATATTTTATTAATAACCACAAAAGTAATTTATTTAAATTTGTCTTAATTAAATTAACTAAAATTTTAAATTAAAGGTATTGATCAATTCGAATCGAGTATAATAAGCTTTGGAAATGTGATGCTGAGAAGGGCTCAAGACGCGATTGAACTCTTTAATGCGAGTAAGCATCGTCACTGTCGTGCAGGCAAGCACACCATCTGGCAGATCAAAATTTGGTCAATTAAAGTGGACACATTGATTGTGAGACTTGAGCATCCAGAAAGCGACCACAAAATCAGATTTATTGTACACAAACTAATACGAGCTCAGTATCGGTTGAGTTTAGTGTTGCACAAACACTACACCGAAGTACACAATGTTGCATCATTTTGTACATAAATCTATTTTGTCTGTCAAATGTAATTACTTCTGATTTTAAAATAATAAAAACAATAAACTTCTACAAAGAAGCAACAAAATGCACAACAAATTCCTGCACACCAAAGTACGAATATCGATTTCATTATTTCGAGTGTTAAAGGTTGAAAATTGGTGCTGCACGAGGTAGGTGACAAGTTTTGGTAGAAAAAATTTTGATCAATATTTGAGCTTTGATGTGATGATTTCGCGGTTTGGCGCAATGTGTTGAGAAGCCATCTTTGGATGAATCCCATTTCGCGTACACGAATTATTCTTTAAATTCAATTAAAAATGCATTTATATTAAAAACAATATACTTACATGACATTGAACTGTTCTTTCAATTTTGAATTTTTTGGATAAATGAACGAAACATGATCGGGCCTAAGATTATCCTTTGAGATATATAACCGATTCAGGTTTTTAGTAAAAATTTGGGTTGTGATAAATATTCTGGCAATAAAAGCGACATAACGAGCGTTGCGATCCAGTTCGGTGGCAATTTGATCATATTCGAATTCTTTTTGGTGTGTTCTTGTATAAAAATAAATATGCTTTTATTGTTCAATAAAAAATGATAATTCCATTACCTGTTAATATGTTGTCCAATTTGGTAAAATATTTTGTTGTCCGGTTTAGCACGAACAAACTGTTCAGTGTAGAGTGATCGCGCATAGCCCACAATCAGTGCCTGGTCGTTTCTGATTGAATCGAGCAAATCATCGATTGAGTCAATTGGCTTCGTATATTCAGGAATGGTTAACAAGGAGAAAAAACTTGAACTGTACGCAATGGAAAGAATCAGTGCTGCTTGAATCCAACTGGCGTACAATATTCTTGACCATAATGAGGTTGGCTGTTTATGAAGAGTTTGTTTGAGAAATATTTGAATCAACTCCGAAACTGTGAAACAAAGATTTGTGGCAAAATGAGTTGATACGTAAATGAAAGTCGATATTGTCAAAATTGAGACAATAATAAAAGTCCAAGTTTGAGCCTCAAATGGATTCGTAATCAACCAGGTGTTTTCGATTCTTGACGGAACATGCGAAACAATGGTCAATTCGTTCACAATCACAGGTCGTGAGAAGTCGACTAGACGCAAACGCTCTTCAGTGTACGAAATTGTGCACATTCCAAAATCAGCATTCTAGTGATATAATTTGAGATGATTTAAAATATTAGAAAAACTCACCTTATAATGAACTAAACCAAGCGTACCAGTCCAACTGCCATTGACCAATTGTCCCCAATTGCGCTTAGCATCAATCAAGTTTGCTTTAAAATTGAAAGCACGTTCCAACATGTGCAACATTTGAAATTCCACAGAATAGCCTGGCCTGATCTGGCCATCTTTTCCATAAATAATTGCACAATACGGAATGACATGATTTACAGCTACGTTCAAAACGGTTGCATTGAGGTTGATTTGAATCATTTGTCAATTTGGGGAAAATAATCGACATTTAAACAGCAACATTTAATAAAAACACAAACACCAATCAACTAATGAATTTGTGTGTTTTGTATGACAACAATCATGCAATATTTACTTGTATTCTTTATTTGCCATTTTGTGCATAAAAATAGACAACAAATATGTATTTGCTTATACTATTATTTGTTGTTTGTTTACAATTGTGATTTCTATAGATTGTCAATTAATAGAAAATGACAACAAACCAATAAATTAGAAATTCTTTTTTGCTTTAAATGTCCAAGTGCCCGAGCCAACTTCGTGTTTCTTCTCTTCATTTGGCAGAACAATTGTCGCTTTAGTGTTTGCCGGAATAGTGACCGTGTACTCGATTGTATCTCCATTAACCTTCCAGCTGCTGTTAATTGGTCCACTAATAGAATCGTAAGTGGCGTTCACACTGGTAATGCCATGCCCGGGTTTGGGTTTGATGAGAATGTGCTTATAACCAGCTCCATCACTTGTAATGCCTGCCATCTCAGAGTACAACCACACGCCCACCGAACCGAAAGAGTAGTGATTGAAGGAGTTTGCGCCATTGAAGAATCCATTCTCTTCTGTCCATCCATTCCATCGTTCCCAAGTGGTGGTTGCATTTCCATGCACTACAGGATACAGCCAGGAGGGATAGCTCTCTTGTAGTAGAAGTTGATAGGCCACATCGTTGTAACCGTGCTCAGTCAGTGCCGGATTCAGCAAACTAACACCCAAGAATCCAGTGGTCAAATGAGTCCTGTGTTGTTTGACATTGTCTGCTAGTTTCTTGGCTGCCAATGGACGAAGCTTTTCAGGCAGAAGGGAGAATGTCAAAGCAAAAGCGTACGACTGAAAAAAAAATAATGAGAATTTGAACAATTAGACATAGATGTCACTTACAGCTTGTGTGTCTTCTTTGATTGTGCCATCTGACTTGACGTAATGCGTATTAAAAGAATTCGAGATGTTGTGGAACAGTGCCGAATACTTTTTAGCATCCTCTGTCTTGCCAATTGCAGCCGCCATTTTAGACAAGAGCAACACATCTTGAGCATAGTAAGCGGTGGACGAGACAAGATGATCGGTTGTGGCATTCAACTCGAACCAATCGCCCAAATTGTGGTTCACTCCATTCTTCCAGATGTAATCAGGATTGAGGGCAGTGATGTGATTGACGAATTTGGCCATAGCGTTGTAGTTGTCCTTGATCACTTGTTCATCTCCATATGTGTGATAAACCACCCAGGGCACAACCACCATTGCATCCTGCCAACCTGGTGATCCAAATGTTCGTTCATATATTGGCACAGTGTCTGGAATGCCTCCATCTGGAAACTGAGACTCGCGCATGTCCACCAGCCATTTTGTGTAGAATGCTGCCAAGTCCGCATTGTAAACCGCGGTCGAAGCAAACACCTGTGCATCAGCTGTCCAGCCCAGTCGTTCAGCTCGCTGTGGACAATCGGTTGGCACGGACAAGAAATTACTTCTCAAACTCCACTGAATGTTCTTGAGTAGTCGATTGACGTGCTGGTTTGAAGTTTCCATATGTGAATTGATTGAAAATCCCGAATGCACAACATTGGCAACAATGTTACTCAATTTGGGTCTAGTTCCATAGCCAGTGAGTTCAACGAATCGAAATCCATGAAATGTGAACGATGGTGTGTAAGTGAACTCTTTTGTCACATTGTGCGTGATCACGAGTGTGTCAGTTGCTCGTGCTGCTCCAAGATTGTCGGTATATAGCGATCCGCTCATGTATGGCTTTTCGAGTGCTTCACCGTGTCTCAGTTGAATCCGTGCCGGACCCTGTCCTGCATGCACTTTGAGCGAACAAACACCAGCAAAGTTTTGTCCAAAATCAAATATGAAAACACCAGGCTTCGATTCGTGCATAGATTTCGGTGTCAAAATCATGCTTGTCACAACTGGTTCGGAAACATCGCCAATCAAAGCAATATGTTCATTTCTGTTCTCAACCATAACATGAGCCCACTGAGCATCACTAAACGTGACCTCATTCCATCCATTGATTTCTTTGTCAACATAATAGGTCTCTCCCATGAACATGTCCGAATACACAATCGGTCCAGTGGACACCTTCCAAGTAGAATCAGATTGCACAATTGTGTGATTGCCAATGTCCAACTGAACCAAAGCACCAAGATCTTTGCCAAAGTATGCCTGTGTGTTATTGTAGCCCATGTAACCAGCGTACCATCCCGTTGCAACCACAACTCCAATCACATTATCGCCTTTGTGCAAATAGTTTTCCACGTTTTCAAAACTCTGATATCGAAACGATTTGTGATAATCGGTGTAACCTGGTTTGAGGTGAGTCATTTGCCTATGGAAAGAAATATGATTTAATGATTCCATTAATCACTTTCACTTACAGTCTTTTTCCATTAATATAGATCTCATAGACGCCTTTGGCAGTTGCAAACAATCGTGCTCCCTGTGTTTGTTCAAGTTTGAATGACTTTCGTAAGTACAGCGGAGGCAATAGACCTTGAAGTTTTGAAATCACCTATAGGCAGAACTTTGTACTTAAGAACTATTAGAACAAACAACACTCACCGTTTGATCCTCATTTTGCAATGTTTGGACCAAATTTTTGTGCATTCCAGCTGGCGCATGAATCCATTTGGCTTTCCAGTCATTTTTGTGCAACAATCCAATACCAAAGTGTCCACTTGTCTCACTTTCAGCCATCACACCATTCTTATCCCATACTTTCACTTTCCACACTGCCAACTGTCGGGACTTTAATGGCTTACCACCGTATCGAATGTGCACAGTGTCGTCACTTTTCACCACTCCACTGTCCCACAGGTCAACAGATAGTGCTCCATTGTCGGCGGGTTGTACTGATGAAACCAATATCTGGTAAGCGGATTGAGTCAAATTGTGTGCTGCATCACTTCGGGCTCGAAGCTTCCAACTGAATCGCGGGTTAACAGTTTCAAGTGTGAGTGGATTCTGAAGATATTCGGTTCGCAGATCAACAGGCACAAAACTACTGCTCTCAGCTGCCAAACATGAAAATATCCCAAAAAGGGAAAAGTAACAAATTAAAACACAAATTTTAAAATCCATGGTGAATTAGTTAATGTTTGACTTTATTCTCATTTGAGTCTTATATAGCAAATCACAAATGATCATAAAGTTAACCTAATCATCAATTTCTCTATTTACAGCTTCAATTAGGCAATTCCAAAATCATACTCGTAAGTGCAATAGTATATCAGTACATGATAATAGTACATTTTATCAATTGCACAATTAGGGATTACTTGGTGAGTTATCAAACTCATGTCCTCAATTTTTAATCAATTTGAAATAGAATTAAGCAAGTTTGGATTATCATTATCTTTATTGAGAATTAAATTTTTTAAATCATATTAAACAAATTTTCAATTTTCAAACTACAATCTAACAAAGCACGGTAGCATTGATACTTCTTTGCGTGATATTTTTTGGTCGACTCGCGCGGTCGAAAAACTCGAACACTTTCGGCAAAACCATTCGAATCAGTTTTCAAAGTTTTTAACAATTTTAGCATTTTCTCTTTTGAACCATCATCGTTTACACTAATTTCCGAAGCTGTAAGTGCAATCACCGACGCTCCGACCAACATCAGATCTGCTTCACCAGCAGAGAAGGTAATCACTTCAAGACCTAAAATGTCCGAATGCACTTGAAGATAGAAATCGTTCTTGACCAGTCCACCAGTTGCGATCAGTTTTTTGATTGGTTCAGAGTTTTTCTCCAATTGTTCAATGATAAATTTTGTTTCATATGCAATTGCTTCGACTGTGGCTGCGTACAGGTCGAGTAGAGTAGTCCTTTCTAATGTGAATCCATAGATGGCGCCTTTTAGGTTGGGATTTGCGATCGGAGAACGATTTCCGTGGAAAGTTGGATTCACAACCAAAGAAGTGCGATAATCAAAGTTTTTCGCTTTCAGTTCTTGATTAAATTCCAGAATTTTGTCCGAAATGTTAAGTGAATCGATTTCACTTTCACCATAATTTGATTTAATCACGTGCTCAATTAGTTTTCCTGTGGCACTTTGTCCTGCCTCACGAAGAAAGTATCCAGGTACGATTGCATCTGCATATGGCCCCCAGACTCCTTTTGTAAAAGTACGATTCTGATTGAGCACCATATGACAAGTGGATGTGCCCGAAATCATGCAAAACACATTCTCGAACAGATCACCATTCTGATCTTGTGTCCCAGTGAGAAGATTTCCGTATACCAACATGGAAAGCATTCCAGCGTGAGCATCGATGAGTGAACTTGCCAGTGAAACGGATTCGATTGTTCGCGATTCTGGTTTTTTAACAAATTCAAAACCAATCTCTTTAGCAGCTCCAACGCTTAAAGATGCAACTCGAATTCCTGGAATTGCAACTGAGTTTCCAATTTTATTTCTCAAATCATTGTCATTCAAATTCATTCCTGTAAGTAAAATTATTATGAATTTATTAAATTTAAGAATAAATTGTAATTACCAATTTGTTCAAACAAATCAGCTCTCCATTCGCCTTTTTGTGCATCGTATCCCCATTTGCAGGTCACCGTACAGAGAGAACGAGGAAACAGTTCTGGTGAACTCAACAGATCCGAACAACGATAAGTCAACCAGTCGGACAGTTCCATAAAGGCTTTTGCTTTTGTAAATCGTGTCGAATCATTTCGATATAGCCAAAACAGTTTTGATAGTGAAAATTCTGGTGAACATGTCCCGCCAAATTGAGTCAACACCTGATTGCCAGTTTTGTTGATTATTTCAGCTTCCTCTATGGCTCGATGATCCATCCACATGATTACGTCTCCTTTTAAGTCATCCTTGTTATCATCGACAATCACCAAAGAGCAAGTGGCGGAGAATGCAATCGAATCGATTGGAAATGAACCAACGCTATCCACTGAACCAATTTCAGCTTGCTTTATACATTCTCGGGTACACTTACAGAATGCAGCCCAAATTTCACTTGATTTTTGTTCGTAAAAATCAGTTTGAGGATTGTAGATCTGCAGCGGTTCGGTTGAAATAGCAATCGGTTTAGTTTGAAGAACATTTCCCTGTGTATATTCAATGATTGCAACCCGAACGCTTCCGGAACCAACATCACAGCAAAGTGTTTTCATTTTTGTTGTTGGATAATTTCTTCTCCAATTTAGATGATTTCTATTTAAACTACAAAAATATTGTTCACCTAATGTATTTGCTTCGATTGATAAATCTAGGGCAACTGTACAAATAAGGGGGTTTTCTGTATCAGACTTATCATTTGAGTTAGATAAAAAGCACGTGAATAGCCACCAGTTTGCCTGCTGTTAATTTCAATAACATTTTAGTGTTGCCATGTGAAAATGTCAATCGATAATGAGGCCAAGTTCAAATTGGTAACAATTTCTGACGTACGAAATCACGCAAAAACAAATACACTTATAAATCAATTTTTATTTGGATTCATTGCTAAGGCAATTCTTGATGTCGTTTGGAACAAATTACCGGGGAATACGAGGAAATGTAAATAAATCGTTTAAATAGGGTGCTTTTGGTAACTTGGAAATAATGGTGATAGTGAAAGTACTTTTTGTAAGAGATTGTTTGTGCTTATGATTCTAATTTGACATTTAGCACTTGAATACAATCGATTGTGGAATTAAGAAAAAAATCATGAAACCACCCATAGCATCGTTTCGCATGTACCTCTCTGCCGCATTTGCCCTGTTTGGCGCAATGTCCATTGGTTGTGTGATTGGCTGGAGTGGAGTAGCACTGGAAAATTTGAAGAAGCCCACCAGTCGTCCACGGATAAAGATATTTGCTAATGGCACCGTTTGGGACGAAGATTTAGAAATGCAAATTTGGGTTTCTAGCAGTGCAATATCATTGGGCGCACTGCTGGGAAGTGCACTTGCAAGTAAGAATTACGTACTTTTATATTTTTTTTATCTAACATTAATTGATTCTTTAGGTTTTATAGTTTATTATGCTGGAAGGCGCAAAACACTGATCATCTTGAGTGTTCCAATGATCGCTGGCTGGGCGTGCATTTGTTATGCTACGGATTTTACCTGGATACTCATCGGTCGATGTTTGACAGGATTCTGTGCTGGAATCATCAGTGTGGCCACGCCGGGCTATGTGTTGGACATTGCCACTCCGAGTAGAAAGAGTTTTCTTGGAACAAGTTTTCAAATTATGATTTGTTTTGGTGAACTGTACGAAGCGTGTTTCGGTTCTGTTATGGACTGGAATCAACTGCCCTACATTGCCATTGTGCCCACTGTGGTTTGCTCGGCTGGAATGTTGTTTCTCGCGCCCAACACTCCTGTGAGACATCTCATCAATGGTGACAGTGTGGAAGCTAGAAAAACTTTGACTTTGCTTCGTGCAGCCAACAGTGATGTTGAAGAAGAGCTGAAGGAACTGCAAAACCGTATTCACGTTAATCAACTTGACAAACGAATACTGCGCTGTTCAATTGTGAAGCGACGTGATGTGTACCGGCCAGCACTAATATCCATCATGTTGATGGCTTTTCAGCAGTTCTCCGGTGTGAACACCTTTCTGTTCTATCTCAAGTACATCTTTGAGGGCATTGGCATGAATCTCAACTCGAGCATTGCCATCATTATTCTCAATGGGGCTCACGTTGCTGCTACCGTGCATACAGCGTTGATTATGGATAAATTCGGTCGTAAAATGATGCTACTAATATCGGGCATTGGTCAGGCGATATCGCTCACACTGATGGGATTCTATTACAAATCAATTTATCCAAATGATTCGTGGATTCCGGTGGCATGTTTGATGCTCTTCGTGGTGATGTACTCGCTGGGTTTTGGTCCAATACCGTGGATGATTGCGGGTGAAATGGTGCCACATGAGGCAATTCCACTGGTGAGCTCATTTGTCAGTGTCACAAATTGGGTGTCAGTCTTTCTGATTACAAGACACTTCGAAATGCTATCTAAACTGATACACAAATATGGTGCCTATTGGCTGTTTGCTGGATGTAGCGCACTTTCTGTTCTGTTCACATTGATTTTTGTTCCTGAAACCAATGGCCGCTCCATTGAGGATATGCACAATTATTTTGAGGGAAAATAACGAAATATAATTTATTATTAAGAATCTCGAACAACATAAATAAAATAACTTTAAACAAATATATTAAAATTATTTTGAAAATTGATTTTTAAAAATAAACATAAAATACGCGCTTGAAGACGTCAATAACTGTGTAAAGCAATGATAAATTATTTTTTGTACAATAATAAAACCAACAAAAAATTACCAAATGAAATGTTTTCGAGGTTATACGAGAATTATTGAGCATCTGAAATGAATAAATGCTCAAACGTTTCTCCACTTGGAAGGATTGAATCTATAAGCAATAAAAAATAAACAAATAAATTTAGATTTAACCAAATTACCTTGATCATATTGGAAGTTTTCACATGTTTACAGTCTTTAAAATAAATGTCATAAAATTTACGATTTTCTTTCGTAATTCTGCGATTTATTTTGCCAACACTTGAACAGTGGTGAATGATGATGTAGAGTAGCATCATCACCTCGACAATTGTGATCAAGAAAAATATGATTTGACTGGTCGGGATTGCGCTAAATAGCACAATGTAGATCACGTAGCACTCGATCATGATGTAATACGGAAATGTGACTGAAAGAGGTGTCTTGCAGTAATTTGAATATTCTCGGATTATACTGCATAGGAAAACCAATTTGTGATTTAATCGTTTGAATCGCTTAAATGAATTTGTCTTTCTGCAATTGAGTGCACGATATTCTCGTAACAGGTCATTCTGTAAAATGCAAATGTATTTGCTCGCCATTATGACAAATATAATTGAAGCGAAACAAGCTGAAAGATAATAAAGGTTATACAAGAAAGACATTTTTCAATCATACCATAGATGACATAGAAAAAGAAGAGCGGAAATAGCCACAGCCAATAGAAAAGTGACAAGAAATTTATTGAGTACTTTGAATTGAGATACACATTCAACCAAGAGAAAATGTCCAACATCAAATAAAATGTGAAAAGTCCATTTCGTAGAAATAGTTTTGATATTTCTGAACATTTCATAATTTTCTTTGAAATGTGTCGATTCAACTTATGATTTGATCCAATGGTAATAATTTTTCTATCAGAACAATACATTTTAAAGCGTTCGTCAATCGGCGAATTGAATAAATATGCCAAAAAGATGGCCAATGAGCCCACAATGTCTAGAGCAAAGCCAAAATCAAGTACAAACCAAATTGAAGGTGGTGCTGCTTGATGTGTGAAAATAAATTCACTTGTCAGAAGAGTGTTCCAGCTCACTGGATGGTTGGACCATCCGGCAGATTCGTAATACAATCCAAATGTGCCCAGAAATGGTGTCACAAAAATTACAAACAATGGAAAATACAGGTGCCATGACGAATCGTTGAAATTGCTTTTAGAATTCTCAGCTACGGGCGCGAGTGGATCTAGCTGTAGATTCAACGCTTTAAAGTGAGCAACAACTTTTTGAATCAATTTCTTGAAAATCTGAGATATTTTGAAAAATAAATTCATTTTATCAGATTTTTTATAACCAAGAAAATTTGCAAGTAAACTAAAAGACAACTTCATATTTAAAAAACAATTAGAATTTTCTAGGATCTAAATTGACGTCATGGAAATTAATTTTAATTATTTAATTATTTTGAGAAAAATTTAATTTAATTGTACATAATTATTCTCTATCATGCAAACAGACAATTTATATGAATTTACAAAAGCGCAAAACTAAAATTATACTTTTAATTATCTGCCACTTTGATCACCACCTTCATTCCCGCGCCAGACTTTGCCACTTCATAGGCTTTGGTGCAGTCCTTAAAGTCAAAATGATGTGTAGCCAGCTTTTTCAGATTCAACTTGCCCGAAGCCACCAAATCGATTGCCGCTGGAAAGCAGTCTTTGTAACGGAAGGCGCCAAGGATTGTCACTTCTCGAATAGCTGCATCCGCAATTGGTAACAGCACATCCGGGGGTCCAAGACCAATTTGAATTGCAATGCCACCCGACTTGGTTGCTAGCAGTACCAATCGAGTGCACGATGGCGCACCGGAGCACTCCATACTGATGTCGGGCAACTCTCCCTGGAAAGCACTACGAACTCGCTCTACCAGCTCTGACTCAGTAATGTCCTTGGTAACCAGAATTGTCTCATCAGCGCCCAGTTCTTTAGCAAGATTAAGTCTTTCTTGATTGATGTCTGTGATGACCACTCTTGTGGCACCATAAGCCTTGGCGGACATGAGCGAATAGATTCCAATTGGTCCAGCACCAGTGACAAGCACCTTTGAGCCAACAGTAATGTTTGCCCGCTTGCACGAGTGCACCGCAACCGAAAGTGGCTCAATCATTGCTGCCTCCTCATTCGAGACATTATCGGGAATTTTGAATGCATACGCAGCGTTATGCAGGAAATAGTTGGTCAACGAGCCATGGTAGGGAGGAGTGGCGTGGCAGATGATGTCTGGACAGAGGTTGTACTTGCCACCACGACAATAGCTACAAGATTCACAAGGTGTTGCGGGCTCTGTTGCCACTCGATCGCCTACTTTCAAGTGTTTCACCTTAGAACCAACCTCAACAACCACAGCCGATGTTTCATGACCTAGAATCATTGGTTCCTTCACCACAAATGTGCCACACCGACCAGTGGCCCAGTAGTGAATGTCAGATCCACAGATACCCACACTGAGAGTCTTGACAAGTACCTCTGAAAGTTGTAATCAGTTAAAAACTGTTTCAATTAATAAAAAATAATAACAAACCATTTGGCCCAGGGCTTGGTGGCATAGGTACCTTTTCGATGCTAGCATCGTTGGGACCCTTCAACACGTAAGCTTCTATCATTTGATCTTGCACCATTTTTGTTTTGATTAATTAAACCAACTTGACTTGTTTGAAATGGTTGAAAATTGAATTGCCCTTTTACACAAGTGACTTTGATTTTATATACAATCTCAACAAATGTCGACCTATCAAGCACACTTAACACCACAAGTGGAAAAGAACTCTGTGTACTTTAATGCACATGATGTGATGTCGTACAGTAGACAACAAGCTTGTTCATTAAGCAATAGCATACACAGAAGCACTTTTGCGAAAGTCAATATCAAACAAAAATGTGTGTCAGTGTTAATGCACAAAATGTCAGCGTAAATCAACTCATGGTCTGATTCACTTATTCTATTGACTTTACTAATTGAGAACTGCTTGTGCGATTGACATATTGAGAAACTACTATTTTGCCAAGATAACACTTTCATTTTTCTGCTGATAAAAAATAATGGGAAGCCAAAATAGCGTGTTCACGCGCTAAGGGAATGTAGGGGTGTAATGACACCCAACCGAAAACACGCTTGTTTTTTTGGCTGCACACATAAAAGTGCGCATATCTTTGTTATCCCCAAAACACTTGTTCTGTAATTAGCCTTCAAACATTTGTTATCTCCCAGATTTAAGATTAAGTGTTTGTGTGTATGTGCATATCTTTGTAATCACGCGGTCGATGAATGCTTTCCGAATGTTTGTTTTTTAGGGTTCAAATAATATACCTTTTAATTTGAATTAAATGAGAATTTGGTGTAGGAAGCACTTTCATTGCCATTGCCATTTCCAGTACACAAATCAAGTATAATAGTTGAATAAACATGTTGGATCTGGCCTTAGACATGCATATTGAATTGAATAGATTCAAATGTTCAATACAAAACAAAAAGTGTTGCCCAGACATTGAACTAGCCAGTACCAGACCGTTCAGTTGATTCAAATGTGTTGAAATCGAAAACGAACGAATCCTTTCAAGTTCTCAGTGTCAGAATGTGCGTCAAAACAGTTTCGCTGGTCTTTGTTTGTCTTGAATTTGGTTATTCTTTTCCTAAATAAAATTCATTTAATTTCAAATCGAATAATTTAAACCTTAATTTAATAAGCATTGAAACTTTCTAACTGCGTAGCTTCGACCTCATGAATCGTATAAGGGCAAGCTTTGGACGCTTTGGCGCATTCTACAGACTTGTTTATGATTTGTATAATAAGATTTTGTAAACTGATTTTGCACGTAATCACTTTTTTGAGTTACGAAACCAGAATTTGTCCAGAGTCAACAAGGCATAGATCAGGCTTTTACTACAGGCGAGCACGTCAGTGCTTAAAAGAACTATAAAATATGCTATAAGAATTTGTGTAGGTTGAAGATGCTTTTCCTTTGTACCTATGCTCGATCTGCTCTGATGACTACCTCCTTGTTATTTTCATCAGACTTCTTTGTTCGTTGCGCACCTATATAGTTGATTGAAATTTTAAAATGAGAGCAGCAAAAATGGAAATAATAATCATTACAGTGCTCTTGAAATTTCAAGTTCATTCGGTCACTTCCCTTGTAACCAAATTGACAACAAAAAAATCAAGATGGAGTGTGCTAATGCGACTTGTGACTTGGATATTAATTCCGCTGTTGACATGCTCGAAAACCTATCAATGAAGGTTTCAGCACTTCCCAGCTGTTTTATTCCTACAACAAGTGCATTTGTTTCGTCTACCACCTGGAGAGTGCTCATCATACTGATTTACAGTTTAACAGCAGTATTATCTCTGTTTGGCAATGTGTTGGTGCTGTTGGTGCAAGTGAAACGTGAAGGGCCGCCAAAAAGTCGGCAAAAGCATCAGATCAGTCTGGCGATTTCGGATATCATTTCTGGTGTCCTATGTGTTTCGATGACTTATCTCAACTTTATTTATGGCAAATGGATCTTTCCAGATTGGCTGTGTCCTGTCGCCCAATATGCACAGCTACTGAGTGTCGCTGTTATAACTAGCACTCTAATGGTCATTGGAATTGAAAGGTAAGTGCTGATTTTGTTTAAAAGATTCGCTAATTGTAAATAATTCAACAAAAGATGCTGGGCGACACGTTATCCATTTTCGAACTTTCACTATTGGCTTCGAGATCACACCTACATCTTGATCACTGGGGTTTGGCTCTCTGGACTAATCTATGCGGCCCTTCTTATCCGCCACACCGGACTATGGCCCAATAGTGGAAATGACACTGGCAGTATGTGCGTTTATGATTACGACATGTCTAAAGTAGAACGACGCGTCTTTGTAGTGGTCAATTTTATGATCACCTTTGTTATTCCGGCAATTGTGCAGTTGTGTGTGTATTTGGCAACTATTCGCAAGTTGAAACATTCTGCTAATTACACCACTACTTCTATTGAGGTAATTATTGAATCGTGATTAGTGATTATTTTTATCTCTTTAAAGAAAATTGGTGTTCTTTCTCAAACATGGTTTAACATATTAATCTCATATTAATCATATTAATCTCATAGCTAACCGATATGAGTACAAATGGAAGAAATGAACGGGAAAATAATGAAATAACCTTGCGAGTATCAGGAAGAAATGGCAATAACAAAGTAAGTGAATCTGTTTATTTTGTTAGCGTTTGAAAATAATTGAACAAAATCTTTGTCCCGCAAGTCGATCAAGCTAGTGTGGCTCCTGATTGTGTTCTTCTTTGTTTGTCTGATGCCACTCAAGTTGTTTGAACTTTTGCTAGAATTCGAGTGGATTGTGCATTGCACCGAATGGCAGTACAACATCCACGGCAGTCTCTATCTGCTCTTCCACTGGATGGCAATGGCGCACAGTTTGATCAATCCAATCATTTACTCGTACATGAGTGCACACTTTCGGGTGAGCATTTTTTGGAGGTGTTGGGCTTTGAATAATGTTTCTTTAACTAAATTATATTAATCAATTAATGTTTTTACTATTTTTTTAAGAACGATCTGAAAAGAACAATGAAAATTATTTTATGTAGAAAATAAACAGAAGATAAACAGAATACATACACATGTATAAGAGCAATAGATTTCTAAACTTAAAAACTCCGAGAGTTTTGTTTTTAAATATTATAAAGTTTCCCATCCAGTTGCCTAATTAAGTTTAAACAGTAGAACCTGAACGGGCTTAGCCGCTTTCAGAAAGCGGATAGTGCCATTTGGCCCCATGGGGTCGACTGCACAGAAACTCATTGATTCCATATAATAATCGTTAGTTAAGAAATAGTATGCAACAAAGTTTGCCTACCAATTAAAATATTATTTATTTCGTAACTTGTCATGTTGTGCTATGTTTGTCTTTATGTGGTACCCTAAAAATCACCCATTTCAGCTAACCTTTACAGCAGGTGCTTTCTAAACAGACTGTTAAACAGAGTGGTGCACAGCAACAAAGACAGTCCACTGGCAAGCGTGTTGCAACAAAACTGACGAACCCTTAGAAAGTTCATTTTTAGTATTATTCAAGATTGAATTAGTCTGAAAATAGTTTTAATTTAAATTATGAACAAATGTATCAAAGAACTATGTTTGAATATTTGTTCATGTAGAGAACATGAATTTTAAAATTTTCTTAGAATTGAGCGACAAATTTGACTATGATGCTGTAGTTTAGAGTTTTCATATGAAATCTTGCAAATAAGACTATAAATAAAGTCATGAGTTATGCAACCAAATATTGTTTGAGTCAACAAGAATCACTCGCGAACATTTCAGTACTTTTTATAGAACTGGCTAAATTGCGACACTCGTTATGTATTACTTTTATATAAATGTTCTGTTTGTTCTGGTATGTACCACCTTCTTATCATTTCAATAACAAACCTTTTGTTCATTATGCATCTATAAAGTTAGCAAGGGACAAATATACCAATTCTTAATTAGACAAGCTCTTGCCGCACTACAAGACACAATCTACCTCACCACAAACCTCACCTAACCATTTTCATCTATTGTCGGAATCTGTACTGTATAAAACCCCCCACCAGTTTCAAATTTTCTAAACAAAACCCTAACAAAACTCACAACATTTCTTAGCGAACACCCACAAGTAAATATAAATTAGTAATAGCATTTCCACCAGCCGCTAATCTACAAGTAAACACAACAAAGAGACTCACTCAAAGTGCACTCACTAGACCAATAGATAAATATATTTACCAGGGTATACAAGTATTTTGACGAGTCACACATTAGACAATTGAACAACACTTGCATAGATCTCAAACGAATACGCGAACACACAAGCTTAGCTGAAACAATTCAAGTATTTTTTCCCCACCACACAATACCCACATACCTCATCAGACACAACTTCTACACTACCCAATTCTTCACTCAGCACGGTGCATTTGGTCCATATCTCAAGAGAATCGGGATGACAACAGACGACTGATGGCTATGTGATCTCACCACGACACAAACAAGTTCACACATACTCCTTAATTGTCCCTTATTCGTACCATTATGAAACAACATATTCACACATCACACCATTAACAATTTGAATGACTTTGTAAATACACAAAATCGTTTTTCACTGTTCACAACATTATGTATTTATTTATTTAAGGCACGCAACTTTACTCAAAGAGCAAGCGTGCGGTCGCTACAACATTATGTAAAGAAATACACCCAACACGTAAATTCTGAATTTTTATTGATTGTTAATTAATTTGATTTAATCTAATTCCCGTTACTGAAATGTGTAAACTATTGCATAAATGTATCACTATTTTCCTGTATAAATGTTTGACTCACTCACTCACATGTTTGACGGCACTATTGGCGCTAAAAGATGAAGTCTTGATGGCGTAAAGCGCGAAACGGGCCATATTGGAGTGATGCAAGAGAGATCTGTATCCACGGAGAATGTTGCGACAAGATGGAGGTTAAGATGTCAGGTTAAGGGCAATCCATGGTATGTCTGGTGCATGAGTTGAGGGTGGAGGACAGAGGCGAGTTATGGGGACGTGGCAAAGCACTGCAAAGGTAAAATCGGGTGGTCAGCAGGGTGGATGATGTGTGTACCGTGTACTGGACAAAGACTGGCTAACCAGGAGCAATATTATTTAGCGATAAAATAAGGAGAAATAACCATGTTGTTCTATTAATAAAACATACGAATCCTTTGAAGTTCATTTATTATTATTCAAGTTTTAAATTGGCTTAAAACAGTTGCATTTGCAATTGTATGCCGTTTTAATATGATTTTCATCTAATAAGTAACGTTTTTTATTCAATATGATTTAAAATTGGTGTATCTAAGCACTGGTATTTTGAAATCCCCTTGGAATTGAACTAAGTTCGACCTTCGATTTATCATCAAATGTATTTGATGGCAACACTGTTTAATTTTAATTTTGAATTCATGTGAATTTCACTTTTGAGTTATCCAATCAGAATTTGTTGAGTCATTCATTCAACATTCTGTGTGAACTTGAAAATGGCAAGCACTGTATTTAGTCAAACTATATACATTGTTACGCCTTGATGTCTAGTTAACTAACCAAATTTGATAATACCTTTTCTTTATATCTGTTCGGTCGGGACCACCTCCTTGCAATCTCCATAACAAACTTTTTGTTCACTGCGCATCTATATACTTGATTAAAATTTTAAAATGAGAACAAGCGAGGCAAATAAATAACCCAACAGATTGACCGTGAAATTTAAAGTACTTTTACTTTCGTACACGTGCACGTCATCTGCAAACAAATTATCAAAAAACAAATCAAGATGGCGAATAACCCATTTTGTTCAGTGTATTTTAAATCACTTATCTCTCCTAAACTATTTGAGATGTGTATCAAATTGCAAACCAACATTTCTACACCCGACTGTTACTTTCCAAGAACACATGTAACTGTGACCAACCATACTTTAAAAGTGTCAATTATAGTAGGCATAATTTTGACAGCACTCTCGGCACTCGCAATCAATGCACTGGTTCTGTTTGTACATTCTTGGGGTAAGAATTCGCCGAAAAGTCGTAATAAGTATCAAATCAGCCTTGCAATAGCGGATATCATCTCGTTCGTCTTCAGTGAGCCCTTATTGAATCTGAACTTTATTTTGGGCAAATGGATCGTTCCAAATTGGCTCTGTCCAGTCGCACAATTTGCTAAACTGTTGGGTGTCTTTTCTATATCTACAACTCTGATGATCATTGCAATTGAAAGGTAATTATGCTCTTTGTATGTGCATGAGTTGATACACTGTTTGTCAAATAATTAAATCGTCATGTAGATTCTGGGCCACACTCTATCCAGTTTCGCACTTTCACCATTGGCTACGAAAGCACACCATCGCACTGATCACAGGGGTTTGGGTTTGTGGAGGTGTCTTTGCGGGTATTCTAGTCCGAAATACGTCCACGCAGGAAGTATCGCAAAATGAGGAAAGTGGAGTTAACCTCAAGTTGACCGCAAGTCGTATATGCAAATACGACGACAATTATTCTTTACTTGAACGAAGCATCACTGGGATGGTCAACTTTGGAATCACTTTTGTATTTCCAATAGTTATACTGGTGATTATGTATTTGGCAGTAATTCGCAAGTTGAACAATGGCCCTAATTACACTACTTCTTGTGTTGAGGTAAGTTCATGACTGTTGTCACGGGAGTAAGTACTTGAAATTCGTTATTTTCTTGCAAATGGCTTTTCTCAAAATATAGTGTTGAATCTTATTGGTTGGCCGAGGTGACCCAAAAAATATCATAAATCTCATTTATCTTAGTATGAGTTTAACCCATTTTTATCCTTCCTGGACATTTACCGATTAACCTTCGAGGGTGCTTATCTGTTTCAGTCAATAATTTTAGATAAAACCAAATCAATTTTATAACTTGCAAACTCGGGAATTTACGCTATGTTCCAGATGCTTGCAACTATAGCAACATATATGTCATTTTAGGACATTTTTAGATGTTTAGTTGAGAGCCAAAACTGTTTATCAAGGTCACATATATTTTCTTGAGAAAGGAAATCCAACCAAAATTTAACCAAATTAAATTAAATTTTGAGGTAAAAACTACATTTTCAAAATTAATTGCTTTGGAATTTGGTGGTCAAAACCAATTTCTCTGTTAATAAGTTTAGCATTTTAACTGTATGAGGATCTTATAGCCTGTGAAATTCTGAAACAAATATGAAACGATAAAGGCTGGTCATTTATTTAGGACTAAAAGTCACTTGTGGCCAAAAAAATATGTGTATATTTTTATGCGTAAAAATTCACCAAAACGATTTCCAACTCATTTTGCTTCCCCAGACATAAAAGGTTAATTGTCGGATAGACAGAGTATTAGATAGAAGATTCATTAACTCAAATGGGAATCTTCACGGCCCACCAATTGGGAGATGGAATTTATCAAGCTAAATGTAAAAAATATAATGTCAATAGTTCGACCGCTATCGATATCCTTTATTGCTCGAGTACATTACTCAAAAATTACTCTTACTAGAATATTGATCATTTGCGAGTAATTGATAACGTACAAGTATGGATTTTCCACAATAGCAAACCGACATGAGCACGGAAGAAAGAAAACGAAAGAATGTGAAAGTAAGTTTGCGAATATCTGGCAAAAATGGCAATAACAAAGTCAAAGTAAGTAAATATTAATTTTTGGTTACCATTCAAAGATGTTCAAAATTCATTGCTCCCAAAAGTCCGTCAAACGAGTGTCACTGATCATTCTGCTCCACGTTGTCTGCTTGCTGCCTATTAAGTTGTTTCAACTTTTATTGGAATCCGAATGGATTGATCTCTGCACCGAACTGAAGTACAAGATCCAAGTTGGTCTGTACATTGGCTTCAGTTGGATGGCACTTGCGCACAGTTGTATCAATCCAATCATTTACTCATTTATGAGTGAGCAATTTCGGGTGAGCAAACTTTCGAATAATGTTCTCTCATTTATTAATTTTTCTAATTTTTAAGAAAAAATTTAAAAGGATTTTTTTCGGAAACAAGCAAGAAAATTTTAAAAAGCCCACTACTTACGAATTAAAATTATTAAACGGTAAGCATTGTCCGCAAGCAACATTATGAAATCGATTTAATAACTTATGAACTCTGTTTTTGTTTATCATAAAGCTCCTCATCCGGCTGCCCAATTAGGGTTTCGTAACCACAAAATAATTGTGGAAGTACCTAATGATTGTGGACTAAAAACTTGTGAACTCTGCAACTCAAACGAAAATGATGAAATAAGTCCACACTATATAATGTAGTTAGTTGTGCAAGATGATATATATTTCGTCAAACTTAATGCACAAATTGGTCTACCTCCAATTATAATTGAAATATAACTTGCAATGTTGTGTCATGTTGCGTCTTTTTTAGCTAATTATGTGTCCGTTTTTGGTTAACTTTCAGTGCAGGTGCTATCATAACACACACAAACACACACAGACACATACACTCGGTCGAGAAGAGTTTGTATATTGGCTCGTTATGCATATCCTTGTTGTGATATGCTCGCATGATCACGCACCCAACTGATGGTTTGCTTGTTGTTTTGTTTGTGCTCATTATTATTATTTAAATTATTAAGATATTAACCAAACACACAGACACAGACACACATTTCGCCATGCCAAATGTCGAATATGTCACCAAGCGCGCACATATCTCAGAAGATATCAACTTTCTGTCTGGCATTTTATCGCAGATCTTTTTTGAACGCACAACGCAATATTTTATATGTAAAGTTCATATTCGTCACAATTTATAAATACGCGCCTGTTTTGCTTCTTTTATTCTTTTTCTTTTATATTTTTATTGACCATTTTGAACAGTAAACAAGAATAAAGATTATATTTATGACCGTACTAACATAATTTGAAGCTCTGTTGTTATTGTTTTTTTTAAATCAAAAACATATTACTGAAAAAAGAAGACAACAAACTTGACCACAGTTAGATCGATTTGAAATGGCAATATACAGCCGAGTTGTGAGACTCGTACAGAAGCTGTCAATTGTCAATTAAGAATTACAAGTTGAGTGCAAATTGTATGGTCTGATGACATAATTGGCCATTCCGTGCTATTAATCGTTTGTGTGTCAACTCAAGCACGACATTACATTTTTGTGTGAAGGTGACCCTGTGCTGTGAAGAGTAGTAAACACAACATTTTAACCTTTACCCATCTCTTTTTAAAAAGAATAGAGATACACAAGAGAAGAGCCAGACCAAAACAGAAACATTAAAATTTCACGCACTGCTTAACATTTTCATAACATTTTCTCTCATAGATCTCTGTGAACAAAAACAATATCTCAGGTATATAAAAGGTATATAAATCGAGGGGAATCTTTGCTCTAAAGAACTATTTTTTACTGATCTAGTGTAAACAAACTTCAGGAATGGATTCAAACAAACAATTGAAAGTCAATAACTGTAAATCTAAAGATCAGCAGCAAGAAAGTTCGAAATATAGTTTCAATAAAACTTATTTACAAGAAAAATCTTCTTCAAACGATCAACAGTTTGGTAAGCGGAGAAATTGGAAATTCTACCATAAAACGGCTAATCCATATGAGGAACTCAAACGTGGCCTATTTTCGAATGAGACGACTTCCAAAAGCGTCAACTCAACTCATCATTATCCATCCCTTTCGAGACACGGTATGTGATGTTAAAATATTTTTAAAAATTAATAATTTCAACAAAACCTTTTCTCACTCAGGTTCTACAAATTACAATTCAATTTCACATTTGAAAATCATTGATCAATTTGGAAAGATTAAATTGTTGGAATAAAATTTATTTTTATTTTTAATTTTTAATTTAATAAAACAATGATTAATTGATTAAACTCTACTTTAGAAAGGATAGTTTGTCATCTTTTGAATGAAATCAAATCCACACGAACGATAATCTCGGTTGAGGGCAGACAGTTCGGCCACCTCAGCTGGGGTGAGCTCAAAGTCAAACACTTGAATGTTGGACACGATGCGATCCTTGTTCACCGACTTGGGGATTACCAAGTTTCCTTGAGCGAGCTAGTTTAAAGTGTTTGAATTAGTAAAATGCATTTTTGTTATACGAAAGTATTTTACCTGGAATTTAATCAGAATCTGTCCAGCATTTTTGCCATACTTCTGTGCCAGCTTCAGCACAACTGGTTCCTTCAGTAGTTTGTCCTTGTCAGACGCGGTGTTCACCGCCGAACCAGGATTGCCAAGTGGTGAATAGGCAGTGAGTACAATGCCGTTTTGTTTGGAGTACTCGAGCAGTTCACTTTGCACCAAATATGGATGCAGCTCTACCTGATTAGTGGCAGGCTTAATTCGTGCCACCGAAAGCAGTCGCTTGACTTGTGGTACGGTAAAGTTGGAGATACCAATCGAACGAACCAGTCCTTGATCGACCAGCAATTCCAGTGCTTGATAAGCTTCGGTGTAGTCAACGTTACCATCTACTGCATTACCATTGGCATCGACTGGCATCAGTAGGTCGTCCTGTTGTTGCAAACTCACAGGCCAGTGGAGCAGCAGCAAGTCAATGTAGTCCAACTGAAGGGCGGCCAAGATCTTCTTAGCACACAAAACCACTCGGTCTTTGCGGAAATAGGTCAACCAGATCTTGGAAGTCACAAACAGATCTTCTCGTTTCAACTAAAAGATAAAAAAATTACTATTGAATGCATTTTTATTATTATCTCACCACTCCAGAATTGAAAGCATCGGTAAAGGCGCGACCAATCTCAGCTTCATTTTCGTACGCGAACGCACAATCAATGTGACGATATCCCGCATCAAGGGCATCACGTACAGCTCGATACACGGAACCATCGGCACTGGACTGCCATGTGCCCAGTCCAATCACTGGCACGGTCTGTCCATTCGAGAAAGTATAACGAGGAATCGACTTGGGATCAGCCATTATGGGAAAATGGGGTTAGAAACGATTGGATAGGGTGAATGAAAAATGCGAAGTAAAATACTACTCTCCCATTGACGTCTTTTATATATCAAACAATTTGAGTGTGTGTGAGTTACCAAACACGCGGTTCGCTGATGGGAACGATTAACGCGCGGGGCGAGGGATGACAACCGGTTTGATTAGATTGTGTTCGCAGTTGGCTCTCACTCGTAGGTGCACTTCACTCTCACATATCCCTCTCACACAATCGCTCATCGCCAATATTAACGTTAACATTAACAAAACGACATAATAAATTAGCGCCAATGTAATACCCCTCAAGGTCAGGGTAGATTTAGTTACACAAGTGGTGGAGAGTCTTCTCTGGCGGGAAGTCGACGGACAATGTGAGTGTATTTAGATATGGGCGACATTGAAGCCTCAGTGTTTTCACTTTGTTAGCAAAAGAATAGACTAATAACACTGAAGTATTCTTATTTATTTTATTTTGTGGAGAGTTCTTTATTATCTTTTGGTTTTTTTATTTTGAAATCGCCATCGTCTTCAATCTGTGGATTGTCGAATTGATTCATTGGTAAAATTCCTTTCGCAAATCAAAAGAAAAGAAAATCAAATCATGTCAAAATCAAATGAAAAAGTAAATTTCAACTAAATTTAGTACTATACAATTCGGAAATCACTTGACCCGTCTGTTTGAAATCGATAAATTGTTCAAACATTTTGAGCACGTCTTTCTTCATTTGACCGAAATAATTGTTGATCAGACATATCAGATGGTCGTACTTGATGTCACCCTTCAAGGTGTCCCTGTACTTGTGACTGAGATATCTCTTCAACAGATAATGATACCAATGATACTGGGAACTATTTACAAATTGATTCAATTAATAAAAATGTAATTTAATAATAATAATAATTGCCTGATTGCTTCAAAATTTTTCAAATTTTCACGAGGAGAGAATAAAAATTGTACAATTAACTAAAATAAAAAATTATAAATTTACTAATTGTACAAATTCATTAAAAATAAAATACCAAATTTTTAATTACTGGATCGTTTTCGATTTCCCGATCCAGTGAGTTCATAAACAGGCCACAATGGTAGGCGCCATCAAATTTGGGGTAGAGTTCGTAGGGTACCAAAATTGCCTTGTCCCCTGATTCATTCTAGGATTTTATAAATTAAATACTATAAATCTTTTAAATAAATATTTTTATTTACTTCAATCAGTGGAAATCCGTTGGGGTTGTTTTTGTGATTAAATGTGTTTCGGACGGCAAAAATTTCCATATAAAACGGTTTCAATATTGTGAATTGATCGGCTCGACTCAAGTCTCGGAAGGCAGGAAAATGTTTGCAAAATTTAATAATCCTCCGGGCGTAGAGTCCAAAGTAGCTGTTTGCCTCGGACAGGTTCTTTGCGCAACCAGCAACTGGAAGAGTGTGTTCGTCTTCGAAAATTTGCATTGCATTTTCAATGTCACTTATGTATTGCCATTCACGTGCGGTCAGTTCGGTTGAATCGGCTGAGTTATTGGTTATATCTGTTTCATCTTTATTCTGATGTTCTGTTGTGTGTTCTTGAATATCAATTTTGAAGTTACAAATTGCTTTAGCTTGTAGAGCTTTCCGTCTATCCAACCATCTCAACTCCATTCCAATTGCAAAACACTTTACCATGCGACACTTGGAACAGAACCTTCGTGACAAAATGTTGATTTCACACTGTCCATTGAAATAGCATTCCAATTTCTATAGACAAAACAAAAAATAAATAAATAATTACAAAACAAAAATCAAACCTCAACATTAGATCCGTTTCGACGGAAAAATATTTTACAACTATCACACGAGAGACCGCCAAAATTAAATTCTGAATTCAGAATAGAAATGTTTATAAATAAAATGTTAATAAAAATAACAAAACAACAGCTTACCAGTCGCTTGATCACCACAGACACGACAAATTCTGTTTATACTTTTGGTTTTTGACTTCATAATTCTAGAGCAGAGCAAAACAATTTTACAATAAACAAGCGAGACTCGTTGCGATTACAAATGCAGGCCACAACATAAATATGCTCAACACAAATATTGCACAACAATGATAAAATGATCTTTCAATACAGAGAGTGTTGTTGTTTCCATGTAAATTGATTGATAAAGTTGCTAGGAGCATCTTTAAGATTGCTCAAATTGACTGCAAATTGTCAAATCTTAGAGATAATTTAATTACAAATAAAGTTTTGCTTTTCTGGTGCAATCTCGACTATATTATATATTTGAACAAAGGTGGATGATGATGAACACAATGATTTAATGATTAACATGCATAAACAAAATTACAAGTCATCAGTGGCAATAGAACAACGTTCCGGCTCGTCAGGATCGACAAAATGACTTTCGTTAACCAAATTGAATATGATCGCAAATGTCATAAGTAGTATGAAGATTGTGAGCAGAATTCTGCCTAAAATGATTTCCCATCGTCGCATTCGAAGATTGCGCAGTACATTGACACCAATCAAGAATCCCACCAGAGCACCAGCGAAATGAGCAGAATGACTTATTTGTGCTTGTTCATCGCTCCTGTATCGAGCATAGATTGCCAGGGCAATCTCTTGCGCAACATATGAAATCAAAATAACTAATCGGAGACAATTGTGCTTCATTTCGGACCAATTCTGAAAAATAGATCAAATAAAAAACAAGTTGATCAAGCTGAGCAATTATACTTACAATCGCAACACTGGCAAAATGTGCAGCTATTAGCGAGTAGACACCTGCACTAGCACCAGCAAGGTAGTATGTTGGAGCAGTGAGGGTAGCAGCGAAACAACCCCCAATCACTCCGGCAATGTAAATAATTGCCACTCGCCACCATTTGTGAATCATTTCGAGAGGCAGCCCAAGAACGATTTGGGTGCCAACGTTGAAGAAAATATGAAACAATCCTGAATGTATGAACATGTATGTTACAAATCGCCATATCTCTGTTCGTTTGCATGGATCGTAAATTAGTGGACTTTTCAAAGGAACTGGTCCAGTAAACGAAAACTCATCGAGCACAATACAATAATAGATGAAGCAAACAATTTGAATGATGCTCATCGTGATGATGAATATTGGCGGTGGTAGACAGCTATATTGTTCGTGGTATTGCCGTATTACAGATTGACGCCTCGATTTAGGCACAACAGCCTGGGCCGCATAGCGGATAAGTCGATGAATGCTTGGTCTTTGCTGACCCAGTTCGGAAGTGTGAACCAAATCGAGAAATTCATCATACGTGATAATACCGTCCTTGAACGAATCGGCATTGTTGATCAACTCATCGAGCACATCCTCTGGAATGTCTTCTTTCAGACGATTGTTGCTTTCTTGTAAAATTCGTTTGAATTCGTCAATTTTAATTCCGCCTGTTTTGCAAATATCATATTTGTCGAAAATTGGCTTCCACAACTGTTGCAAAATAAATAAAAATACAATAAATCATAAAGTTTCAATATAGAGACTTACTTTTTCGAGTTGAAGCTCAATACTAGCCTCCGAATTGGCAGATTCTCCATAATATTTAACAGACATTTTTTCTGTCACATTCTTGAACATATGCTGGGAATTGTCATAAAGCGAATGTGCTTGGTGCAATGGAAGATGCACACTTTCCAATGCGAATTTTGTTGGTCGTTTACTTTATTGATGTTCTGTCAAAACTCGCATATGATTAGATGAGTGCATGTGAAAAGCAACAACAAAATGATACATTCAATGGAGTAACCACTACCTTGACATTCCTCCTCCTCTGGCATTGAACATGAACACGCCAGAACGTGTTCGTAGCTGTACAGCAGTTAGCATGTTTTATGGCTTTTGAGATATTGTTTGCAAAACTGCATGAAACCGTTTGTTGGTGAATTGAAGAAAGCGAAGGACAAATTGCACTCAAAGAAAGGAAACGATTGTGCCTCAAGTTGTGTTTCTATTTAAACCCATACAAAAAGATGTTTGATAATACATTTGAGCAATAGAACAGACGGGTTGTTCCCCCCAAGTGGTCGTTTGTTTATATTTTGTTTGCCACTACTTCTCAATTTGAAAGTTTCATGCGAAGCTAACTTGCGATGAGACGAAATTGATAGAAGCAAATACTAATGTGCATCTACACTGTAGAGTAGTGTTCTTCTACGGTATCTGTGTTGTGCAAGTTACATCAGTTGAATCCAGTTATATTTGATTACATTTGACATATCTTTAAATTTCAACTAATAAAATTTTGTAAAATAACTAAGGCATTACGAATGGACTGGATTCATTAATTCTACTACTGTCAACAATTCTGTCTAGAAAAAATAATTCTCATCATAAAGAACATCTCCCACTGTAATACGATAATTGTATTGCCTGTGAAAGCCTCGAGCCTTCTTGCAGAACAGTTCGCTAATGATGAAAATGGCCATATTGAACGCAGTAGAGTCAAGTCGGTAATTGTTTATGAGACGGAAGCAGCACTTGGAGAAGCCACGATTCAGTGCAATCTTGTAATCTTGTACATCTAGGTAATCTTGTACATCTAGGTAAAAAAGTTAATGAATGGTTCAAATACTTTTGTACAAACATTTGCCATTTGTCGTCTGTCTGGCGCAAAGAGTAATTGAGCCAAAATGCAAATCTTCACATTCTTTCGATAACAAATGTCATTGTTCGAGTCAATAATCGAGCAACGGTAGATGATCGAGAAAATCAGCGCACAAAGTTGAACCAGAAAGAAAGCATAGTAAATCTTTTGATCAAAATCCCCCGGAATGAAGGTGTAAGCAAACAGAAGATCCAAAGATTCAAAACAGTCCATCAAGGATAATTGTTTGGCAATCAAATTTATCATGTTCTCTTGCCATGTCCCGAATGTCAAACTTGAGCCATAAATCTTGTTCATGCATATGAAGACACAACAGAAACAAGGCCTACTAAATTCTATTTGTAACTTTTCAAATTAAATTTTGTAATTTTCATCTCGAGATAATGACAACCACTTTAATGTTTCTACCGATTTTTACTGGTTGCCAAAGAACAATCGTGCAATTATTCACTCTATGGAAAAGTTTTTGCGACAAAGTACAAAATAAGGGTAAATTTATAATCAAAATTAATTTTAAAGAAACAATTCAATTTCGAATTAAATTTATTGTTTTAGACAAACAAAGGACAAATGCATTCAAGAAAAACGTTTCAGTTTGATTCAAATTGAAAATAAACAGAAATTATTATTAGATAAAAGTAAGATATTAAAATGAACCAATTGGGTTATTTGGTTGAGGTATCTTCAATGTTGGAAACAAACCATTTTACCCTTATTTTGTACTTTGTTTGTCGCAAAAACTTTTCTATCGGGTGAATAATTGCACGATTGTTCTTTGGCAACCAGTAAAAATCGGTAGAAACATTAAAGTGGTTGTCATTATCTCGAGATGAAAATTACAAAATTTCATTTGAAAAGTTACAATTATAAATTTACAAATTGAATTATTCCATTATAACTAAAAATCTAATTAATTTTAATGAGTTTCTATATGAAATTGAATTTATTGAAATCTATTTTCTTTATTGTTTGATCAAACAAGAGAAGATCGTTAGTTCTCGAAACTGATTGCAAACAAGAAGTAGTGGTTTGAGTAAAAATGTTTTGAAATAGATCAATGGACTGTAGTCGACTACAGTATCGGATCATCGCATTATCAATCGAATAGAATTTACTTTGTCAAATAACTTTCGAATCAACTCCAAAATGCAGCAATAGGTATACCATATATGGAAATGGAAACATTTTCAGTGAAATTTTTTACTAAACGACTTGGAGATAGTGCGCCATCTATTGTTCAGCAATCAAAAAATCTTGATTACAGCTGACATTTCAATGTATTTTTAAGTATGATTGATGACCGATATTCCACATTGGCAAATAAATTCTTTTCACTCTAAAACTGTCTTTAAACAAACACAAAAAGTGAATAAAAAAGAAATATTCTAGTTTCTCTTAAATCAAAACTTATTTCATGCTACAACATGTTTGATGAGAAAGCATCTTCATTGATTCACCTAAAGTCAACTCTGATCAATGCTCTTGCACAAATGTTCACAATATGACCGCATGTAGCATCAGGTTTTGGCCATACTTGTGCTGTTTTCCCTCACTCATCTTTCTGCTTGTCATAGCGTGCAGTCATATAGAAAGAAATTATTTTCTGTTCATAAATTGACATACGAAAATGGCCAATTGTTGTTGCTGTTCAAAATCGCTGGTAGCACTAGCTGCATTGTTCTTGCTTGTGGTTGCTTTTCTCCCAGACACTCAGACCTATTTTGGTTTTGACATCAAAATTGGAAGCAACCATGAAGAGTGGCAACAACGGTGAGTAGCTTGATGCAATATTGAGTACATAAGTACCCATAAAATAACTCAAATTCGATTTCCAATAGATTTTCCAAACTATCCCTACCAGAAACATTCAGTGGACCCTTGTTGGCAAATCGATTATTGTCTCAAGCTGATCATTTGTTTGAAAATGAAATTCAATCTCCGGAATCGTTTGTAATGTGGGAAGGTTGGTTCTTACTAGTCTCAAAAGGTTTCTTAATATGATGTTTCTATTTTGGTAGACAAGGTCTATACTGGTTTGAATGATGGTCGTATTGTGCAAATACTGGAAGATCGATATGAGACTGTTGCCTTTCTTGATGATGAAAATGTCGGCTTGAAAGTTTGCTCTAAATTTCATAATGCACACAAATGCCGTCGACCCCTGGGACTAAAGTTTGATTCTCGTGGAATACTTTACACCATGGATCCTTATCATGGAATTTACTCTGTAAATATCACTACTGGTGATTATCAGGTAGTGGTTGATTCGAGCAAGGAGGCCGGACTTGGATCGCGTTTTATCGATGACTTGGTTTTGGTTGAAAAGGACAATGGCCATTTGGTGTTTTACATCACTGAGGCTAGCACTGTGTGGGATGCTCATGACACTGCTTATTTATTGTTGGAGCGTGAAGCCAGTGGTCGATTGTTGAGCTATGATACCGAAACTAAGTTGGTTACAGTTGAACTGGATAATTTGGCATTTCCAAATGGAGTAGAACTGACTGATGATAAAAGTGCCATCTTGATGAACTCATTCACGGAAAGATCTGTCTACAAGTATACCATCAAAGGTGCAAACAAAGGAAAACTGGAGGTCTTGATTGAAAATCTGCCTGGCGAACCAGACAACATCAAACGATCACTTGATCCAAACCGAGAAACATATTGGGTAGCACTGTTCATTGCTAGAAATGCACACAATCCAAACTTTTTCTTGGACACTTTCGCAAAGAATCGTTACGCAGTACGATTTGTGTTACGACTCCAAAAACTCGTTGGTGTAACATTGACTAAATTGGGTAACCTTTTTGGTAGTGAATTATTACTTGCACTTGGATTTGACATCAACATTGGCTATTCACTTGGGAAAATGTCGTGCAACTATGGAATGGCAATTGAGATCGATTCCACTGGAACAATAGTCAATTCGATTCATTCTCCCGATGGAGTGACATCTCTCATCTCGGAAGTGTTCGAATACAAACAGACCAGCACTGAACGGTACTTTTATCTAGGTTCCGCAATCAATTCATATTTGGGTCGATTAATTGTGCCTAAAACTGCGCTTTCCGGTTCTTCAAAACCAAATTCTTCGAAATCACAAACAACACAAAAAGTAAAACCCACTAAACCACGAATCGAACCAAAGAAGACTACTAGTCCACCTAAAGCGAAAACTGAACCAAATCAAAAGAGCAAAGACGAATTGTAATTTACAAATTCGATATCTAAATTTGTGATTTAATTGTATAAAAACTAATAATTAATAAAATAAATATGTTGACTATAATGGAATAATCTAATACAATTATGTTATGTGTTGATCTGATTATGATGAAATGTATAAGATGAAAATGTTTGGCAAATCAATTTGAACGCTTAAAAGCCCACTTGTGTGGTGTACATTGAATAGTAGGTGCCCTTCAGGTCCATCAGTTGATTGTGTGTGCCTTCCTCGATGATCACACCCTTGGCAATTACTACAATTTTGTCTACATTTTGGATCGTTGAAAGTCGATGAGCAATAATGAGACACGTTCTACCGAGTCGAGCTTCGTCTAGGGCTTCTTGTACGACCTAGATTTTGTTGAAAAAAGTGTTAGATGACATTTGAATCAAAATCAAATAGTTTTACCTTTTCACTTTCAGAATCCAGCGCACTGGTGGCTTCATCCAAAAGCAGAATCTTAGGATTACGAATCAATGCTCTCGCAATGGCAATTCTCTGCTTCTGACCACCACTCAATTGAACGCCCTTCTCACCAACCGAAGTATCATATCCAGTTGGGAGTGATTGAATGAATTTGTGAATGTTTGCCTGTTGAGCTGCTCGAACAATTTCATCCATTGGAAGATTATCTCGTGAATTATCACCATAGGCAATATTCTCGCCAATTGTTTTGTCGAAAAGAGCTGGCTCTTGGGAGACAATGCCAATTTGAGATCGGAGCCAAGGAATGTTTAAATCGAGAATATTTTCGTTGTCGACATCCTGTAAGATTTTTGTTTATAAAAATTTTTGCTAAAACTTATTACAAAGTTGTACATACCACTTCACCACCATCATGAGTGTAGAACCTTTCCAACAACTGTGTGCATGTACTTTTACCACAACCAGAACTACCAACCAGTGCCACAGTTTGTCCCTTCTGAACCGAAAAGCTGATTCCATTGAGAATTTTATTCTGTGGTCTACTTGGATAGTGGAACTCCACGCCCTTGAATGTGATATCACCCGAACAGTTACTTGGCTTCTTGCCAATTGCTGGGCTGACTAGAATATTTGGAACACGGTCTAGCAGACGGAAGATACTTGCAGCTGCTATTTTGCCCTTTTGATAATCGGGCGAGAAGGCGATTGCTTGACCAATCATGGCAGTACCGAATAGAACACCTTGGGTGCATCTAAGAAAAGTTATTTTTTAGTTTTGACTTTACTTTTGTGGATGCAACTTACTTGAACAAATTGCCATAATCAAGTTCGCCGGCAATGATCAGTCGACTACCGTAGAAGAATGCCACAGCATAAGCGAAATTGTTCAATCCTTGTGAAAGACCAAAAGTTATACCACGAATTGCGGCAATGTATTTCGACTTGTTAAAGTCTGACTCAAGTGCCTCTTGATATCGCATCCAAAAGTTCAACTCCATATGCAGTGAAGCCACAGTTCGAATGTTAGACAGAGCTTCTACTGCGATTTTAGCTGCATTCTCAACCACCTTTTTCTTGTTTCCTTGTACACCGCGCATCACTCTCATCTGTACACCCACAGCAAAGATCAACAGTGGAATGAAACACATCACAACTAGACCGAGCTTCCAACTGTAGTACAAACTCATCACTACACCAGTGAGGAGAACTGAAAAGACTTGAGCCAACACAGGGAGACGAGATCCAGTGGCGCCATTGACACTAGCTGCGTCGTGAGACAGACGAGCACAGAGTGCACCGGTGGAATTGGATTCGTCATCGAACCAACCAATTTCTTGACGTAGAATTGCACGGAAAATGTCTTTACGCAAACGATATGTCAAATTTTCTGAACAAATGCCGAAAAGATAAAGCTAAAACGGAAAATATTAGTTTACAAACTACAAATATTAAACTTACTTGAAGGAAATTCAACAGACCACTTCCAATTCCCATACCGACAAAAATCAGTGCATACATGGTGACCTTTGAGTTAATGGTATCACGATCCAGATCGGAGATTACACCCAAAATTTCACCGAATACAAAAGAGAACCCAGGAATTGTAAATCCAACCACAAAGGCACTGAGTGTGGCAATGATGAGGATTCGTTTGTCATCTCTCACCAAGTGATACAATCGAATGAATGAAATTGAGTCATCTTCATCACTTTCAGCTTTGGCGTGACTGAGTGCAGCGCTGAGATCAACTTTACCCAGACTGGCTTCAGATTTGGAGCGTGATTTGCCGTTTTGATACTTTTCAACTGCAACTGTAGTTTCTTCCAGTGTTTTGTGTTGTTGCTGCAGTTTGGCCATACTGTAGTACATGCCTTTGGCTTCAATGAGTTCATTATGGGTGCCCAGTTCTTTGACCTTTCCTTTCTCGATGACAATAATTTTGTCTGCATTTCGAATTGTGGACAGTCGATGGGCCACCACAAAAGTGGTTCTACCAATACTAGCTCGATCTAAAGCAGCTTGCACAATACTTTCACTTTCGGAATCGAGTGCACTGGTCGATTCGTCGAGGAGTAAAATCTTTGGTGATCTCACAAGAGCTCGAGCAATTGCAATACGTTGTTTCTGTCCGCCAGACAGTTGACTTCCACTCTCACCAACAAGAGTGTTAAATTTGTTTGGCAATCTTTGAATAAAATCGTAACAATTTGCATCCTTTGAGGCTTGAATCACATTCTCTTCAGATGCGTCCGGATTTCCGAGTTTAATATTTTCCATGATTGTATAGCCAAACAACACTGGCTCCTGTCCTACCACTCCAATACTGTCACGTAGGGCACCAACATTCAGATCCTTAACATTTTCTCCATCAATAAAAACATCTCCCGAATTTGGATCATAGAATCGTTGAATCAACTGAACAATTGTACTCTTACCACAACCACTAGGACCAACCAGCGCAATCGTCTGTCCAGGTTTAGCATCTAAATGCATTCCTTTTAAAATTTGAACATCTTTTCGTGATGGATAATTGAAGTAAACATTTCTGAATTCGACTGAACCTTTCATGTTTGGCAACTTTTTGCCATCCGGCGACAAACTATCGATGATTGGCTTTGAATGTAGGACTTGAAATATCAAGGTTGCTGCACCTCGAGCTCGAGCAATTGCTTCAAAATACGGTGCAGTGGCGCCCATACTGAAAGTGCCCATCATAATATTGAAAAAGATGATCAACATAGTTGAGGCCTGATACCGGGGTGGATTCTCCAGATTGTCCATTGAACGGATAATCAGTTTTATACCGTACCAAAAAGCGAGACCATAACTCGAGTAGATTACAGTCCAGAAGATGCCCATACTGATGCCCGTAAACATGGATCGTTTCTTTCCACCATCACGGGCAGGTTCAATGTTCTCATAGTAACGTTTTATCTCCTTCTCCTGACCACCAAAAGCGTACACAGTTCGAACTTGTTTGATCACCTCCTCGGCAATGGCACCAGCTTTGCTGTATGCACTAGATTCTGTGACCGAGTAACGCGATTGAATCTAAAATGCCAAAAAATTAATAAAACCTGAAGCGATTAAAATAAAATCATTTACCTTTCCGACAATCAAAAAAGCAATACCCATGATTGGCACCACAGACATAATGACCAGTGTCAACTCCCAACCATAGTAGAATGCGACACCAATTGAATAGCAAACTGTGGCAAAAGCCATGACACTAAGGGAAACCTTGTCGCCAATGCCTTCTTGGATTATGTCCAGATCACTGTAAGCGAATTATAAAAGTTTTAGTCAAAATAACAAAATCATACTAAAAAACAAAATTGGGCAAATGGTAAATAGCAAAAAATCAAAATTACCCAGTAATCTTAGTAGCAAAATCTCCAGAAGATTTAGTGTCAAACCAGGAAATGTCTTGATGAACTATCGAACGGAAGAACAACAACTTGATTTGGTACACTTGATTCTTGGCAGCTTGTGCAAAAGTAGACAGAATGAAAAAGTTACAAACCACAAAGCCCGCAGCAATGCCCAACATGACAAAACTCCACTTTCCAGCGTCTGTTCGAAAGTTGTCCACATAGATGGTACCATATTGAAAGATATCACTTCGGTAAATGTCGGCCATTTTATTAATCGAATAACTAAGTCGAGTACGAAGCAATTCCGGTGGAATAATTCCGGTATTGTTCGGATGTAGCGCTTGTACGTCTGCGAAATATTGTTTGATCGTATTGAAAAACATTTCATTATTCGAGATGTTGGCAAGACTTTTATTGTAGTATTCAAAACGCTCTTCATGGCTTGGAATTGGCATGTTCACCACTGCAAGCAACGTCTGATATTCCACGAATGTGTCCGTTATTTTGCCCATAGTGATGGTCATTGCGGGAAAGCCTGCGCCCATGATTAGCGCAAATATTATTCCCACCGCTAGTAATACTTTGTCCCATGATGATGCGTACGCGTACTGTGTAAAATAAATAGGAAAAATATTAGAAATAATAATTAATTAGGGTTGACCTTGTCCTCTGGAACGAGCGACCGAAACTTAAACTTTGTCAAAAATTGCCTTGACAATGATTATGACGACATTGCAGCGCAATGTCAAACAGTGGGAATTTAATTATACCTGTAAAAATGTGTGCGATAATCTGTGAATGTACATGTATGATAAGGTAGTCGAGGATGATAAGAGAAATGTGCAATGTCATGCATATTCGGTACCGGTGTAATGGTCTTGACCGATCATATTGCATTTTCAATCGGATAACATCTAACATCCTACATAAATCTTTGGACGCAAAAGGATAGCAATTTGTCGGCGCATAAATTTTTGCTTGTGCTTTGCTGCTGCTGCATTTCCAGGCCCAAATGTACACTTTCTACTTATTAACCTAATTAGATAATCTAATAATACAATGTGCAAGATAATCAGACACTCTTGTAAGATGTCACATGCTGTGCACGAACTACAACACGAGAAGTGCATCACAGTACTCACTTGTCAGATATAATTAATTTAATTTCTCATTTACTTAATTGGACTTTATTCTTGTTGTTTTTCAAATATGTTCTGATAAGCTTGATAGTCTGATGCTAAGCTTTATGTACTTTTTTGGGGTTAAATTTTAAAATACAATACAAATAGGGGAATTTATCTAAATTAAATGTGAGCAAATTAAATAGTCAGCGGTCAAACTGATTTATAACAGAAACAAATTAGCACAACATCGGTTATTTAAGAATTTATGTTTATTCAATTGTACAACAATTTATGCTTATCTATCACCTTTCATGTACATTTACAAGTACAAATAAAACGCCACCAAAAGTGATACAGTCGAAAGACACACTATCTACAAAATGTGCCTGTGACTAAGCAATTTCTAACAAAGCGGATTATATATTTGGTTTATTGTGTTTATGCTTGTGGTCGACATTCGTACATTGATGTTGCTAAATTTTTAATGCAATTTAAAAGGATTAATAAGTTTGAATTTGTAACATTTTAATATCTGCAAATCTAATAAGTGCAAACATAAACCAAAAGTAAGTAATCTTTCTATTGTCCTTTTGGATCCGCATTAAAAATTTAGTACATGCCCGAGCACAGGAATGCACTAAACAGTTCATTTCTTTGCATACATTCTTTTAAGAGCAAGTGAAATGAGACATATTTCAATAGAATAACATTATAAGTGTATTTGTCATGTCAAAATATAGAACCGGAAACATTAACATACCAGTGAAAAAAATGGATACGGTTTAACTTCCTCTTCCTTTTTCTCATCTCCTTCTTCTTTCTTTACATCTCCATTTTCACCTCTAATGATAAAAATGATTTTTTTTCAAATATATCAAAAAAGAAATTGCACAACAAGCTTACTTGACATCGTTCCCATTCACATCCAATTTACTCTTCTTCGCACCCATTGTGTGCGCCCAATTGTTTCTTCTTTTTCACAGGAAAATTAGTATTTGATGATGCAATGACGCAATGTATGCACACCTGGAGCTGCACCAAAAGCAGATAGAAAGCAAATACAATAAAGACGAGACCAAACAAACAATTGGAAAACAATTGAATGGGTTATTTGATGGTCTGTTTGCTTTAAGATTTGTTGATTATACAAAAGTCAACCAAATTGAACTTGAAAATACAATCGTGTAAAGTAAACTCTCAAGCCGGTGTTCATGGTCGAGTTATAAAGAGTTGGCTAGGGATGATGATGGCAACGTGTGTTGGCACTGGATTGCATGTGGTACTCACCAGTCAGGTATTGATCACACACACACAAAGCGGTTGTTTATACCTCCTACCACTTTTAATGCCACCACCAATGCTCCAAGCTGTATCATATCACGCTGAGAGCATTGTCTTGTTGCCATTGGCAATGAAGGGCACAATGGGGTGGTTCAAGTGTATGTGTGCTCACATATAACCCAATTTGGAATTTATAACGACATTACCTACCTAAGTGAGGCAGAACCTTTGTAAAAAGCACAGCCAAAGTCTCGCATGGAGAAAATGGGGAGCAAATTAAACAGCCGGGTACAAAACGTTTGTTTGCGCGATTGTGACGCCTTGAGTTTACTCGCCATACGGTCGGATCCATTACACCTCACTCATTTGGCTACTCTTTCCGAGTGTCTCTGTGACAAAAAGAGCACATGTGGCATTGATGTTTGCGATGTTAACGATAAAAATAAACCAGATAATCGCCCTAGTATGTGTGAGCAGTAAAACAATAAAAATCTCCGATGTGCTAATCTTCTCGTACACGATGGTGACACGCTGACAGGTGTATTAATTTGATTTAAGGCTTAAAATATTAATTGAAACATTATTGATTTGAATCGATTTTGGTATTTGATTGATCTGAGACCGATGCTTCAATCAATTGTAGGAAGTAAAGTTCTTGTATGATTTTAACTTGAATTTACAAAGGAAACGATCTATGATTTGTAAAACTCAAAGATGCTGAATCATTGTCAATTGTTGCCTTATCTTTTCTTTATCTAGAATAATAACTACTAACTAGCAATTTCAAATGAAAACTTTTATTTGTTGCGTATTGCAGATTGTAAACTTATTGAAACACATCAATGTTCCAGAATAGAATGCCATCGGACAAATGCATTACAAAAATGCAGTTTTTGTGTAACATTTCACTAAGACTCATTAATAATCACAATCGTTATCAAACTTGAGCACACAGATTTACTATCACACAATGTAATTAAAGCCGCTTTGTACATATATTCGTTCAGATTGGTCATTTTGCTTGTTGTTAGTTTCGTGCACGACCTCGTGAGTCTGGCACTCCGGTAGTGCACATTTGTCGAGTCCTTGTGGAGTTCTTGAAAGTTTGAGTTATTTTACAACTCTGGTTCAGGACATTAAAGTTGCACTCTGGTGCAATGTTTTCTTGTGCTGCTATTGCATCCGGCTAACATCCGAGAATTGATGATTAAATAAAACAAACTATTCGTGTTAACACAGGTTAGTTTATTATTTTAATTATGATTAATTTTTTATTTACAATTTACTAACAACAATCACAGTTGCAGACTTTGTCTTTCTCACCTCTTGTGTGATTTGTTTTTTGATTGTAAACCTCCGGAAGGATGCATTACGAAAGTTACGAGTTGTAGATATGAAAGAATTTTTGGTTACATTCGGGTTACTCTTTGAGCTAAAACAACCAAAGCAAATGTTGAGTATATTCTGGGCACGTTTATGGTACTGTTTGTTCAGCCAAAAGTATATGAAAGGATTGTAGCACACGGAACTGATGCCAAACCAGTGGCAAATGGTAAAGATAGTTTTTGAGTAAATGCTGTTTGGCATAAAGTCTAGATACAGGTGATAGAGATTCAGCGGTAGCCAACAGATGGCAAACACAATCACAACCAGAACGAGCATTTTGATTGTACGTTTCCGGCCTTGCAAATGAAGATACTTCTGGTTGCTTGTCATGGCGCCCAGTCGAACACGATTCCAAATGTGAATTCCAATTTGAGTATAACAGAACACAATTATTGCTAATGGAATCAAATATTGGCTAAATACGGTAAACATTGTGATGGCTTGACTGTAGATCTGTGCTGGTTTCGGATAGATTGCTTGACATCGCTTCACACAGGTGTACGTTTGTTTGTGCACTACACGATTGAAGAAAAAGTGAGGAATTGAAAAGAGTGACGATAGAGACCAAATGAGAATACTGGTCCAGATGCTTGAGAGGGAGGATGAAAGTCCCTGGGATAGTGAACCAAGCAGAACATGATGACGATCTAGAGCGATGAAAACCATTGAGATGGTTGACACATAGACCGACATTGCTTGAACTAGGGGTCCTAGTTGGCAAAAGGTTGAACCCAGCGGCCAACTGTCAAACAGTAATCTAACTGAAAATTTAAAAAACATTTTTTTAATTAACGAAAATTTTAATAAATTTCTTACCAATTGTCAAAGGAATATTGAACGTCGTCAACAGTAAATCAGAGACAGTCAAATTGGCAATCAACTGATTTGTCGCCTGTGCTCGCATACTTCTACGAGACAAAATAACAAATAGCACCAAAACATTTCCAAAAAGCGACACCGCAATCAGAATCATATAAGCCATAACGGTGAGCAAATTGTTCACCATAATCTGATTGTACAGCTCGACATCTTTTCGTGGATTGAGATTTTCGAGAAAATTGTGCAAATCTTCAATTAAATTATTTTGATTTTGTTCATTCAAAATATCCTGATTATTGTTGGAGGAATTGAGCATATAGCGTTGAAACATCATGATCAGATTATTCAGGTCCGCGTAGGGATCCGAATCAAAGTCCACAATCTCCACACCATCCACATCTTGGGTGAGTTTTGCTTTTTCGCAAATATTAGCAAAATTTTTCTCCATTTTTCAAATTCCAAAAATATTTTTTTTACACTTGAATAAATCCACGTATCTCAACTGCTTCATGCACGAGAAATGAGTGAAAACTAGATCACTAGGTTCATGCAAACACACAAATGCTCAATCCAATTCGGAGAAGTGGTCCCAATCCTGGGATTACACACTTATATATAAATAAAATCCAAACTAAGCCTGGATCTCGGTGTGTGCATACACTTTCACTTTCAATGTCAGTGTTTGCATGTAATCCCGGAGACTAATTCATACAAATTGGTTCAAATCCACTTGCTAATTATATTAAGGCTACTATAGAGTTAGTGATGCTGCTTCGGTGTTTGCTCACACTTCTCAGGAGAAATAGATAAATAAAAGCAAAATATCTGTAGGGTGCGGGTGCGTATGTGTGCGCGAACTTAATTATTGATGTCACAAATCCTGGAGGCTTATATGACAAGTTTTTCTTTTTCAATCCATTAGGGAAAATGTACTATTTATCTGTTTTTATTTAGGTTTGTATATCAAAGAATATTTTTAGAATAATAGTATCAATATAATCTATCGATAAATTTCTGTAAACTGTTCTACTTATTAGTTTTCTGAAAATTTAAAGATAATTCTATGGAACTCATATTTGACCAATTTCCGATGAGTTACAAATTCAGAAACAACAAAATATTCATTAGTTAGAGGTTAGCTGTAGACAAATAGTTGAATACGGCATCACCCAAAACGACGCTTAATTTAAATTCAATATTTAAATTTTAAAATATTTAAAAAATAATAAATACACGAAAAATGCACGCTCTAAATCACGAGAAAATATTTAAGTTTTCTACACCATGGTTGCAACTTTTTATGCTCATCACAATCAATTGGTAATTCGGATACAATTTTGAAGTTGTGCAAAAATGCTGCGGTATGGTTATTGATTTCTTGATGGTATTGGGTTTTCTGGATTTGCATTTTACGAGCATTTGGAAAGAAATAACTTGAATTATTAAATTAATTTGAGTCAATCAATCAATATAAAATAATTTATTGACGTTGCAACTTAATAAATAAATAAATAGTTATACGGATTAAACAAATGGACAATCATGTCCAAAACTTAAAGAATGGGAGCCGGTAACGAAGAAGTTTTCAAAATCATCTAAAGTGCAGCATAGGCGCTATTTGAAACTGAAGAGTCGTCGTCACGTTGGCATTTAGTTTTGGCCACCAATGAGCTGGGACACTGCACTCTCACGAGAGTGTAATCTGGATTGTCGGCATTCTGAAACCATCCAAAGCGCCATTCACAACCAGACTGCAGTTCGGTAGGAAGTTGAGAGCAATCAGAAGCAGATGTAACACCACCATAACGAGAACCCCAACCATCAGCAGGTGCACCCCACTGGTCGGAACAGCCATTGAAGATGCCAACGCCGCCGCCGGGAATTTGAATGTCGAAATGGTTCGAGCCCAAATCTCCTCCAGTGTTGGTAACCTGCACAATCATCTTCTGTCCCGACACAGCAGTGGAAGTGAAAGTTAGTTCATAACAGGCACAGCATCTGAATCAAATCAATTTTGAATATTTTTTGCATGATTTCCGATTTAATGAACTTACGAATCAGCTTCACTCTGTCCTGCAACAGCTCCAGCCACAAATCCCATTGCGAGTGAACTGTTGACGGCCACTGGTTGGTTGTTGCTGCAAGTGTACGCCTTTCCTGCGCCACCCTCACCGCCACATACGTTTGTGGTGTCATCGGAAACTGGTGTAACGCCATCAGCAGCACAGGTCTGCACGGGTGCACTCACCGGGGCCTTTCCCGACCAACTGCACGATGGCTTGCAACAGTCCCAGTAGCGAGTGCTCACACCGGCAGTTTGGCTCGAAACCAAAGTGGCACCAAATGCCAAAGTGAGAAAGATCAGTTTGTTCATGGTTGTTTTGAATTGGCTTGATTGTTCAGGATAAATTTTGTTTTAAAATGCGGCACTATTTATACTAAATAATAAATCCAACTGAAATTGAACTAAAACATATATCAAAGCATATACAATCAAATGTAATACAAGAACCAAATACATTTTTATAAAGTGCGTCATAAACTTCTTTACAAATTACATAAATAAAGTCATGAATCAAATTCTCAGGTGTTTTGGGTAATTGGTGCGTAAATGTAAAGTTGTTTTGTTTGCCATACCATCTGTGCAATTTAAAAACAATAAACTATACTAAAGAAACACTATAGTTTACATTGTAAACTTTATACAAACAACTCTTGTTTTCGTCATTTGGTTAAGATATGACAAAACACTTGTTATTGTACGTATTCTCTTTTTCAAAACTCCATCAATCAAAACATTCAACTATCGTCATGTAATTAGTTGTAACAAACAATTTAATTCAAAACAGAAAATAATTGTTCACTTTAATGAATTAAAGTTTATTTTTAGTGCAAAAATTTTGGTAACAGAATGTGAAGAATTCAAATAAAACAAAATTTTAAGTGCATTTGGCATAGTTTCTAGAAGAGGAAATTAAAATATACATTAAAATTAAATGGAAACAAGGTCTTTTGAACTAATATTTGTGGCCAGAATTTTGAGTTTACAATAAATTCATTCTCGGATTTTCAAATTGATTTAGGGCAATATCGATCTTAATGATTGTTTTTAATCAATATTTTCGAAATGTACATAACATAAACACAGTTGAATAGAATAAACTATAAATTTTTGAAAAATAATAAATAAATTAGTTCATTATTACAATCCGTGATTGTCCTACCTGTGAAACAGATTGCTTAGTAATCCTTCCAAGTCCTCCGAGTGTGTACTCGAACACTTTGTCCTTACTATATATTAACTCATAGTAGAAGAGTAGTTTCAATTTCTCGATAATAAATTCTTTTTTGAATCAATGGTTGCACCAGAAATAGATGTTTCGCCAGATCATAAATTGATTGAGTGTAGTGATAGGTTTGCTTTACCGAGATAAGAACAAATATAATCTGAAACAAGAGAAATATCAAGATGGCGCTTTTTTCGGCTGACTTTAGATCGCGTTGAAGTAACATTGACTGGAACAGAACACTGAGCGGGAAGGTGCACAGAAAGATGCCCAACATTAGTTGAGAGTTGAGCTGTTGGTCACAAATGATAGCGTCCTTCAGTATTGCCCAATGATCCAGGTAGAATTTCTTCATTGTTTTGAGTAATCGATATTGAAGTTTCGTGTTGTTTTTAGACTTTGAGTTCTCGACAAGCGAAATTGTTTTACGAAGCATTGTATCCATTTGGAGCATCTTCTTTTCCGGCCCAAACATTGACAATATTTGAAAGTGCTCCAGAAAGAGAACCAATCTAATGGACCTGATGAAAGCCATTTGGACAATGATCCAATCGAGAGGGATTTTAATGAAATAGAATAGTGGGAATATGCCATACATGGTGTAACAACAATAGATTGTCATAAATGAAAAGATACTACTAAGAAAAGTCAAGAACAATACTTCGAAACGTTCGTACCAGAAGGTGATGATCACCAATTTGGGTCGAATGTTGTCCGGCACATACGTTAGCACCTTCAATCTTTCTGCAAGAGTAGCATCGTCACAATTCCACACATTTTTACTAGTTTCAATCATATCTGTAACTGATCTGATGGGATATTTCCAATTGAATTTAAATTTAAACTCACGATTTAATTCCCAGAATTTGTCACCATTCCTCACCATACAGTCGTACACAATACTCCAAACATAATTATTTTGCTTCACATATACTAAATAATCGATAAATATTGCAAACAGTGGCAAAGGCATGAGACAATAATGGATAATGCGGTCAGTTCCAAGAAATTTGATCAAAACGGCAATAACAGAATCATACTTGGAGTGATCAAGCTGTTTAGTTTGTAATTCAGTTTCATTTTCATTTAATGCAGACAAAAGTTTAACTATACGAATGAATAGATCAATCACACCAAGATAGTAGAAAGCTCTCCATACTGTGTAGCGATGATGTCGTAAAATACGGTGAGGTTTCTCGTCCTGATGGATTTTGTTCATCAAATTTAGAATCACGTTTTTCGACGGTGATGAAGTATTGGACAGAGTGGATTTAAAAGATCCGATAATGTTTCCCATATTACTGGTGTAATGAGTTTGCAATTTTTTAGTTTCAAAGACAAACGTATACGGGTTCTCAAACACCAATGTAAAATGTTCGAGAAAAATGATAAAAATAAGCCAAATTCTAATTTGCCTAAATTATACATAAACTCATTTAAATGTCATTTTTGAAATGTACATGATTTATTTGTTTAATTTTTCAAAAAGAATAAAATTACTTTTTAAATGGAAAACAGTCATAATTTAGAATTCCAGAAACTTAAAATTTAATGTTGTCGTGTGCCTGGATAATTAGCATGTGAATGCTAAATTTATGTCCTTCAATAATTAAGTTTAAAGTGATAGAGAAATATGTCAATTAGCAAGAACCAACTTTATTTTCTTTTTGTTGTTTCTGTCGAGTTTTAGAATTTAAAATGTAAAAATTTGAAGCAAACAAACCCAAAATGAACTAAGGCAATCGTTACTGCATTAGTTTAAACTTTTATTTTTCTTCAAATACTTATGGTAACAAATAAATCGGCAATGTAATTAATGACAAATTAATTAACAGAATAATTCTGATTTTTGATTTATTCACTAAACCGATGCAACTTTCCTGAAAAACTGAACACAAGTGACACCGTTCAATGTTGAGTTGCTCACCACAAATTCAGGTCCAAACTCCCGGACCACTGTAAGCTTAGGTTCGGTCAACTGTTGCTGTATCCACATATTACCCCGTATATGAATCACCGCTCTGGCCAACTTTCCATCTATCCGTTGAATACGTTCAAAAGGGACGCCATCTTTGAAGGTGACTTTAGTCTCACCAAATGTAGAATGAGAAGTCACAGTGTAGGTGTTTGTATCGTTGGTATTTTTGGTGATTATTATATCGGGAGAAATTCTTGCCGCTAACATGCGCAGAAAATAATTTATGCCCATCTCCTGTAGAAATTCGTCCAAATTGGTACTGTTGTGCAGTTCGAATCGACCAGTGAAATCATGCTCATCTTCGGTTGGACCATTTTCGGGAAGTGTATAGTTTGTGTCCGAAAGTACATATGATGTTGATAAACTTGCTGAATCAGTTGATTCACAGGAAGATCTATCGCGCATTATAACCAGCACCAGAAGAGTTGATGCAAGAAAAACTGTAAAAAGAAGAGAAACAATTTTTGTGCACGAAGAAACCATTTTTAGCATATTCACTAAGTCAAAACTAACAAATCAGACACTAGTAACTTGACGGAAAAGTTGATTGCGTTATATAACCACGTTTGAAACACAAATTCACGCATTGATGCAATAAATATGCAAGTTTTCATATGTACTCAAAAGTCGACTGATTCGCGGGGACGATTCATATACAGTCTCTACTGCAGATCGTTTATTGCACTGCAAACAGAGACAATTTTGCTGTGTTTAAACATTTGCCCAGTCGTCATGTGTTGAAAGCATGATATGCAACAAAAATGCCCTTGAAAACGCAATCAGAGTGAGAAAAGAAGAGAGATGCATGTTATCGAACGATTGCATAGAATGAACAGATCTAGCCTCCAGGACAGATTCGTTCGGCCAAGCTAAAAGTTTATTTCTTGTTCAAATATGATCTTCATTATAAATATTATCAAAAATTGGTTTTTGTAAGCCTTGTGACAACTGTTATCGTTGATTTTAGATTAAACCAGATTATTGTTTCAATTGATAGCTTTTTCATTGTAACATTGGCATTATTTTGAGGGTCGTGCATTTTTTTGGATTCAACAAATTTAATACTTTCGACATAGATCAATCGGCACTCGAACTTTTTGGTCAGGTTGTTCACCACTTGTATAGCTCAATTGATTCTCGGCAGGATCAGGCTCGACTGTGCAGTTAGGCCTCAATCGATTTATTGATACAACAAAAAGAGAGTTGCTTACAGCTGCCCTCAGGCAGCTTGAACAGAATGGAAGACCCTGTAGTGCAGTTATATCAAAAATGAAATTTCACATTTCAAAATAGTGATTTTTTACTAGCGTCATTAATGAATCATTGAACAAGGTATACAATATTTATTTTCTGTACTAGATGTCGCTATATGTTTCATTACAAAGATGGCAATTTAAGTAAAATAAAATTATGTTTAAAAAGTTGAAGATACGATACAACTGTGACCCTTACTCTGTGTCTTTTTAATTTGCATTGTTTGTTCACTTCCTCGAAACACAAACCAAAACGTCGTGGTCATCAAATGAACTGCATACAGATAGAGTTGAAGTTGTCAACTTTTTTTTGTCTCAAACTGAAATGAACATTTGCGCCAAGCATTTGTGTCATATATTTCACCTTTGAAAGTCTATTTAGAGAAAAAAGGTGGCTCGACCAGACTGAACGAGTTATTCTGAAGTCAAAATCAACTAACAACGTTGTTGTCACTAAGGTGGTAGTCAGATAGATAATCAACATTGCTTATTTAATTACATGTAATATTTGTATTAAATGGCAAACTTTTGTTCCCAAACTGCGTGACAAAATATTATTAATTTGAATTATTATTTCAGGTATACATTTGTTGGTGTCTAAATTTGCTTGTTGGTGTCTTAGACTTTGTACTAACATTAGTTGGTTATTCATAATTGAAACATAAAGTTGAGCTCAAATGTGGGGTGACTTTATTACAAATTATCATTGCAACATATTAGTCAATAGAATGAAAGTAATAAATTGCCAACCAGTGTATGTGCTCGAAACATATTAAAACTTGAGAGAATCGACTTAAAATTCATCCATTGGCAATTGTGTTTTTCTGCTCGTTTCTCGTTTAATCTCAATATGTTTAATATTTTTTCGATTTTACTGAGTTGTTTGCGATATTTGAAATGCCTCATTCTGGCACACATTCGTGCATGCATAGAGTCCTTTGATTCTATCATAGATGTTCCAAATGGAATTATCTGTACCAGCGAGGAAGTTCTCGAGTTTGCAAAATCGTGTCCATTGTCTGCATATTCCAAATACTTTTTTGTACCATTCCTGCTCTATGTGATATATTTTGTGGACACACTCTGGGTACTGTATCGACATGATTTTAACTATCCCGACGACCCAATGCCCGATTTGTTCACCCACAAGATGTTTCCACGAATGTTCTGGCTCAATAGTGATGTTATCGTCAACATGGCCCAGGCTTGCCTCATTGTAGTGTACTATAATCTTGGCATATCTATAATGGCAAGGAAACCGCTGGCTGGACCCGCGTCACTGTATGTTTCTGATCACGCACGAAAACCAAGAGGATGACCATGAATTGATTGTTAATCAAAAAGCATGGGACAGAGAAAATTCGGCGAAATTGATTGAGAAACGAAATCGAAATTTACGCATCTTAAAATGTGTCTACTTTGCTAATTTTGTTGTGGTCATGACTTATTTTGATTATCATTACCTCAATCGAGCCTGGACCGATGGTCTGAAGGATTGGCTCACTTTTTTGCTGTATTACAATCAAATGCTCTGGTACAACCTGACTGGTAAGCGACTGAGATAGAACGCCACAAATTACACATTGAACATTATCTTTCAGGAATGGCAGTTATGGCTTTTAACTTTATATTTGTCGTTCAGTACATAATTGAAAAGCAAAAATTTTTGATTGGTAACTTGAAGACTCTTGAGGCCACACTTCTCAGTGAAAAGAAGCGAAGCCGAACCAGCTTTCCCCTGCTGTGGCGTCAATTTCAATCGATCAATTCGGACTTTGCGTATCAGTACTCGGAGATTCGAGCATACAATCGCTTTTGGTCCATTCAATTGACGATGCAATTTGTCTTTGCTGTGGCCATTCTGTGCTATTCCATGTATTGTAATCTTTTCATGCCCAAGGAAGCCTCCATTGAGGGACAGATTTACTTTGTTGTCTTTCCCATTGAGTTGACCAGTATGATGTTTGCAGTGATATTCAAGTGTTCCCAGGTGGATCGAAACAACAAACAGTGCTATGCACTCAATGTCAAGTGCTGCATGCTGTTTCAGTTTAATTTCAAACGCGAATCTACTCCACGTATTTTGGCAAATGTACAATGTTTTATGAAACTTTGTTTATTTAATCAAATCCAATATATTTTCAGATTGAAAAAATTGCCACAAATCGCAATTTTACTCGTTGCTGCTTCCGTTTGGCCAATGGATATCGTCTCGATTCGAGTGCTTTCAATCTGGTTAGCATAGCCATTGTTAAATATGAATCTAATTAATGGTGTTTTTTAATAGGCAATCTACATTATTAGCACCTTGTTTGTCATGCTAGTGAAGAGAAATGAATACTATCGAGGAATGTGACAGGGCTCACTACAGTGATATAGTTTATCATGTAGATCATTAGGGCCATTACTTAAATACTATACGTAATTCTCTAGAAAACAATTCGAAAATATTAGCATCTAATCTAGCATTAATTATTCATTTGTTAATTAATTTTATTAAAATCGATTTTTAAATAATCATAATTTTCAGCAATTGTTGAACAATTATTCAAAAATATCTAATTCTTTTGTGTTAGTTGCTGTTGATCGATGACTTTCTGTGCGGTGAGCACCACCGGCAAGTTGACATGCAAATCAAGTGAATGCGGAATGTCCAGTGTGACATGCACAAAGTACTTGACCGTGATCACCGAACTCTTGATGCTCAGTGCTTCGTTTGGTGGAATCTTCAGTTTGATAATCTCTTCCATCTGATTGTGTGCCTCAATCTCAGCGCCCACAATCGGCTCTTGGCTCAGTTGATTCTCAATGGTCTTATGGCGTGAGCCACACATGTAGATCTGCACCTGATGCAGTGATACACGTGGGAGCAGACGAGCATTGGTCTTGTTATCCACCGCCAAGTGCACTGTCACTGTTTCGCCTGGTGCAAAGCCCTTACGATGAATCGATGCGTGCATGGACACTTTACCACCGTGAAGGATTACCGACTTCTCCACTGAACCACCAACGGTAATCTATTATTTTTTAATGGGATTATATGTAAGATTATTTGTCAGTCATAAAATAGTTGAGAGTACATACAGCTAAATTGTCTTCCATCGGAGATTGCACAATCAACTCTTTGATAAACTTTTTGGTCTCATTCTTAGGGGGCACCTCACTGATGGTCACCCTGATAAAGTACTGGATAAAGCCGTGATTGCTCAACATGGTCGAAGGCAGGTTTTTACTGTTTCGGAGATTAATTATAATTAATATACTTTCAATTATTTTAGCAAACAAAATAAAACAAACATACTCATTTGGAATAGCAAACGAAAATGGAATGGACGCCTTCTTAAAGTCCATATGTTTTTCCACTTTTACAGCTGTAAAGGAGAAAATATTATTTTTTAGATTCAAAAGTAAAATTAGTAATTCTTACCAGATTCAGCATAATCGAGACGTTGTTCGAAGTAGTCATAGTCATCATAGTAGACGTGACCACCCAGGTAGTAAGGTGAACCGGGATATTCGATCCATTTAACTTCGCCCAATGCGTGAAACGAAAGAATCACATTCGAAAGTGGCAACTGTTCGGGCAGGGTTAGCTCGGCTGTGCCCGAGACGGTGTCACCAACGAAAAATCTCTGTTGATTTCCTTTGATTTTAACTTCAACTTCAACCATTTTTGCGGCTGTTGAATGTCTTCACGAAAGGTTCGCCAGGGGAAAAGTGTCAACCAAAAATGGAAAATGAACGATTGAGTAGTGCACGATTAGAGATGGTTGTTGATGTTTTATAATACCTTTGGTATACTTTATTACCATAGACTCGTTTAAGCATTATCATGCGTTGTCATGGTAATTAAATGTGCACGGAGTATGGCGAAGAGCAGTTTCTATCACCAAGCACTAATCGTAAATATTAATTAGCATCAAAGTGCATGGATGAAGTGATAAAATGACGGATTAAATTCTTTTGGGCAGCACATTTGAAGTGTTACTGGGGGCTGATAAAACAAATGTAAAGTGGTTCAAACTATTCAAATCTTCTTTAATCTCTTTGTCTAAATTTGATTTGATTTTAATGCATTTTGAAACACCTTGTGAATGTACATTGTGCACATGGACAATTAAACATTTAAAACACATCTGTGGAATTAATTATTTAATAACGACAATTTAAAAAATATACAAGCTCTGTATTTCTTATACATTGAATATCTTCGATAACAATAAGGTTGACTAATCGTACCTTAGTACGTCCAATGGTACATCCAAATGCAAATTAAATCCAACACTCCAGTAGAGTAACCATGTTAAGTCATTGGTCGAGCAGTGTACAGTACATGCAGTATATTCCCGACTAGGAAATTTAGGCAACTAAATTTTAATTTAGTTTAAAATAAAATTTAGGCAATTCCGGACAACGAGCAAATTACGGAGAATTCATAAATCTAGTCTCAAAAAGTGGAATTAAAAGAATAAAAGTTGTTATTTTAAAAAAATGTTTTTTATTTTGTCGTTCTAAAATTGTCCTTTGTCAGTGTGACGCTTATTGTGGCATTTCCGGTCTAAACTTTAACAATCAATAATTATGCAAGGGAAATTAACTAGAAATGCGAGTTCAGTTTTGGTGCGTTGAATAAACATTGCCAAAATTGTAGTAATTTGAAATAATACTTTTGGTCAGTTATCCACAAGTTTAAAATGGGTATATTGAAGAATGTTAAATACCAGAAACTTGGAAACAAATATCCATTTTCTAAATATTTATTGTTCAAATTTAATTTATGTTTCTTGTTGATATTGGTTTTTGTTTTGGTAATTTGTGTGTTTAAGTTTTCATTTGTTGTTGTTCGTGAATTGAAAAATTCGAATAAACTAATCGCCATTGAATCCACCATGATAATAAACAGCAATCCAATCACCGAACTTGAAGCATTGAAACTGGTTGAAAAGAACTCCAATATTGTCAGTCTTTATTGGCATCATTGGAACAATCTTGTTAAAAATGAGTCCTTACTAAAAGCAAATGTTTCCTACTGTGACGATGGTTGGATCAAGCTGACCAGTCCATATGACATCAAGTACAACAACCGACACTGGCAAGTGTTTGATTCGTATGCGGATGCAGATGACAAAGAAGACGAAAACATTCGAATGTTCCTGTTTAACGCTTACTATGACAATCGAGTCATAGGAAATGAAGTGGTGCGAATTATTTCTGTCAATTCAAGACCTATTTTGGCTGCTAAAAGAAAATGGTCGTAAGTTATTTAGGCTTAAAAAATTTATTTTCCATATTTTGTTTACAAAGTTGTTTATTATGGTTCGAAAACGTGCGCAATCCGGCTCTTGTCGATGTGACCGATTTCAACAACATTATGCCCGACTATATCAACTATGAATTAGAGAATATTGGTATTTACAACACTCAAATCATTTCCTGTCCAATACCTGAAGCATATTCTGGTGTTGCACCCGTAGCTGTATCGCTTCAGTCTCAAGGCTATTGTGATGACATGCAACCAGTTCCTTCTAATATACTTAGAGTTCAACATAGCAATGCAAGTTTTCAAAATGCAAAACATAACCCAAGCATTGGAGTTTGTGTAAAGGCGCTTCGATTTGGGAGACGCGACATTAGCAATCGATTGGTGGAATGGTTGGAGTTGATAAGAATCTTTGGTGCTGATCAGGTCTACATGTATGTGTTGGATGCAACGGACAATATGCTCAAGGTGCTACAACATTATCACAAACAGGTAATATTTGTTTTTGTAAAAAATTGATTTTAAAACTAATATTTTAAATTTAAGGGTTTTGTACAATGGCGTCACATAACCCAACCCGACACCGAACCAAATGTAGATCTCCTCTATGAAAATACATCAAAAAATGCAAAACATCTTAATTTGGTAGAACTGAACGATTGTTTGTATCGCAATTTGGTAACACAAGACTATTTGGCTGTGTTGGACATAAATGAAATTATTGTCCCACAAATGGTGGATAATTGGAAAGATTTGTTGAACAATTTTGAGGTTAGTTATAACATCTATAAATTTTTACCTGAATCTGTAATTCATTTACAGAAAAATCAAAAGGATTTTAAAGAATTAGGATATTATGCCATTCGTAAAGTGAACATATTTTCAAATCTAGAAGAATTGTTCAAATCTAAGAATAGCAAAATTATTCCGAAATATTTATATAAAATGCGTCACACCTTTCGAAGCGGTATTCAAAAGTACGGTGTCCGATGTTTTCACCGTAGCTCAATGGTCTCTGCTTTGCATAGTCAATTACCAATGAGTTGCTTGATGGGTTTAGTTAATAAACCAAACTCAACTCATTACACCTGTAGAGGTGGCTTAATCCCACCAAAAGAATCGCTTGTATTCAACTATCAAAAGAATCGTCAACAATGGATGCAAATCAGAGCCAACGATTCAATTCACGATCGTTCATTATGGAGATTTTTGGATCAAATGAAGGCTCATGTTAAGAAAGAATTGAGCAAGATATTTAAGTAATCAAAATTTCACTGGCTTGTAATTTGTGATGATAAACTGCACTTAAAAGTGCTCACACTTTGTCCTTTCACATCCGCTGATTGTTTTGTTGTTGTTGTACAATTTTATCGTTAATTGCACAGTGTCATTAAACTTTAATCTTTTTGAATATCACCAGCAACTTCCCCTGTACTTCTGCCTCTAGTTGATCAAAGCTTTGTTTTTCTAATTTTAAACTTTTTTTGTTTTTGCAACACATTTTCACAAGATTAAAATGGGCAAAACCTTATTTGAGACTGTTAAATATAAGAAACTCGGAGAAAAGTATGCTTTTACTAAATATTTATGGGTGAGATTAAATGTATGTCTTCTGTTGATGGTGGCCTTTGTTTTGGTATTTTGTGTGTGTGCATTTTTATTTGTCTTAATTCGTGAATTGACTAGCTTGCACAAATTAAGCGTCCTTGACTCAACATTGTTCAACCACAAACTCACTGAACAGGAAGCATTGAAATTGGTTGAAAAGGACTCAAACATTGCTGGTCTCTATTGGCTTCGTTGGAAAAATATCGTCACAAACAAACATAGATTTAAACAGAATGTTTCCTACTGTGACGACGGTTGGATCAAGCTGACCAGTCCATACGACATCAAGTACAATAACCGACACTGGCAAGTGTTTGATTCGTATGCGGATGCAGATGACAAAGAAGACGAAAACATTCGAATGTTTCTGTTTAACGCTTACTATGACAATCGAGTCATGGGAAATGAAGTGGTGCGAATTATATCGGTTAATTCAAGACCACTTTTGGCTGCTAAAAGAAAATGGTCGTAAGTTTTTTACGATTTAAAAATAATTTGACATTTTTATGAGATTGTTCAAGTTGCTTATTATGGTTCGAATACACGCGAAATCCGATTCTTGTTGATGTGTCCGACTACTTCAACATCTTGCCCGACTATATCAATAATGGACTAGAGAATCTGGGCATTTACAACACACAAATCATCACCTGTCCAGTGCCTCACGCATATTCTGGAAAAGTACCCAAAGCTGTATCACTCCAGTCTCAAGGCGACTGTGACAGTATGCAACCAATGCCATCAAATATTCTGAGAGTTTTATATAGCAATGCATATTATCAAAAGACAAAACATAACAGCAGCATTGGAGTTTGTGTAAAGGCGCTTCGAATTGGGAGACATGACATTAGCAATCGCTTGGTGGAATGGTTAGAGTTGGTACGGATCTTTGGTGCTGATCAGGTTTATTTGTATGTGTTGGATGTTACGGAGAATGTGCTCAAGGTGTTACGACACTATCAAAAAGAGGTAATACACATTTATGAAAAATGTGTAATATTTTTAAATTAATGGATTTTGTAGGGATTTGTAAAGTGGCGCTACTTGACCCAACCCGACACCGAACCAAACGTAAACCTTCTCTATGAAAGCACTTCAAAAAATGCAAAACATCTCAATCTGGTGGAACTCAACGATTGTTTATATCGCAATTTGGCCAAACACGACTATTTGGCAGTGATGGACATTAACGAAATGATTGTTCCACTAAAGTTGAATAATTGGAAAGATTTGTTGAGCAATTTGGAGGTTAGTGTAGTAACATTTATGAAATATTAAGTAAATTGTAAAAAATATACAGAAAAATCACAATAATTTTAAAGAATTTGGATACTATGCAGTTCGTCAAGTTATCCTATTCTCAAATCTAGAAGAACCGGTCAACAGTACTAAGGATGGCAAAGCTTTACCAAAATATTTGTACAAAATGCGTCGCACCTATCGAAGCCGTATTCAAAAGTTTGGTATCCGTTCTTTTCATCGTACCTCAATGGTCACTGCCCTGCACAGTCAACAATCGATGGCTTGTTTGACAGGTCCGTCAAGTTCCAAAATACCAAACACAACTCAGTACACCTGCACAAGTGACTTGATTCCACCAAGTGACTCACTTGTATTCAACTATCAAATGAATCGTGAACCCTGGATGCAAATCATCACCAACTATTCAATCCACGATCGTTCACTGTGGAGATTTTTGGATCAAATTGAGACTAATGTTCAGACAGAATTGGGCAAGATATTTCAAATGACTTGATTAAAATGTGACACTTTGGCCAAGTTAGTCACTAACAATCAAAATTTTATCGAAATTTAGGAATAGGAAATGTCGTTTGGATGTACTCAAAATTTGTTCACTTTTTTCGAACTGACATTATCCTTTATTGCACAAATGCATTAATGTACACAGGAAAAGTCTACATGAACTCAAAAAGTGCAAACTTTTTGTTCACGTATTTAACTTCCGTTGATATTGAAAGTCAATAAACTGTACAATCTCTAATCAGTTTTGAATATTTCCCACAATTTCCTCCGTACTGCTGCCTCAAGTTGATCAAAGTACTTCCATGCTGTTTGATCTTGAATGGTTAAATTGCTCTCGGGCGATCGATCCACACGATAATGTAATAAACGCGAATCATTAATTGAAACTCCAATTCCGTTACAATTCGCATGTTCATAGCCTTTGATGCAACCTTTTGGGAAATGATTGTGCACTGCACTCACTTCAGCGGTTCGATGAAAGCACTTGACTCGAACTGCACCCTGTTCCATCTCTCCTCGAAATGTGTGACTCATCATGTACAGATAACTTGGAATTGGCTTGTTAGGCGCTATCTTGGTTTGTTCAAACATTGAGTACACATATGAGTGACGAATTGAGTAATAGGATTTGGGGGTTTTCTTTTAAAACAAAACATAAAAATTATTTAATTAACAAAAAACAATTGACTTACATGAATTGTTTGAATCATTTGCTGCCAGTTGTCCACCTTTAAGGGGAAAATCATTTCATCAATGTCAAACACTGCAAGATAATCGTGACGATACAAATTGCGATACAAACAATCGTTCAATTCAAGAAGCTCTGATGGCCAAAAGAATCCTCCAATTGAATCGACATATTTTTGGTAGAGTAAATCAATGTTTGGCTGAGTATCGGGCAGTGTTAGTCGGCGCCAATCTACCAGACCTTCCTTTTGATAATGTCGAAGCACTTTGAACATGCTCAGCGTTGCATCATACACATAAAAGTACACTTTGTCCGCCCCGAGGATTCGAACCATTTCGAGCCATTCCACCAATCGTACACTCATGTCAAATGAGCCAAATCTCATAGCTTGAACACAAATTCCAATACTAGTCTTTTGGAACTTTACTGGTCTTGCTAAATTGTGAATGACCCTCAGGACATTGGTTGGATTGGGTGGCATGTTGTGACATTCGCCAAATGGTTGAAGTGAAACAGCCTTTGGAATATCACCATAATGCTGCTCCGGTATTGGACATGTGATTATTTGGGCGCCATAGATGCCAGTTTTGACACCAAAGAACCAATAATTAGGCCATGGATTGAAAAAACTGGTGACGTTCATCAAAACTGGATTAAGAATACCTTCGAACCATAATAGACACCTTATAAAAATTCATCAATAAAATCACACACATTATTATTCAAGTACATACCACCATTTTTTCTTTGAATTAATTTCCTGATTATCATTCATGCCAATCAACCGAACCATTGGTAGAGACCGATTTCGATTATCGTAGTACGCATTGTAAAGGTAAATTTTGATTATTTCAAGACTATTTTCTTCTTGTGGCATCACTTGTAACACTTGCCAGTACAAATTGTTGTGCTTTATTCTGTAGGGGCTCGTTAAACTGGTCCATTCGCCATCACAGTAGGTGACATTTGGCTTCATTTTCACATCACTCCTATTCGAGTTTATGTTCTGCCATTCTAACCAAAATTGACCAACAATGTTCGTGTTGGATTCAGCCAATTTCAATGCTTCCAATTCGGTTTTGACATTTTTCTTGGGTAAAAGCTTGTTGAGTAATTCATCTTCATGAGGGAGCTTCTGTTTGATCACATCAATCATTGAACATTTTTGAGAAAACAGTTTATGATTATTTGATGAATAATAATTCCGAGATGCATACAAAATCAAACAAACAAGTGCTAAAATGCAAACAAATGAAAGAGCGAAATCGTTATGCGATAATTTTTGCAACAAAGATTTGGGTGTCTTGATGTCACAAGTATTTTTTAAAAATTTATTTTTGATTCTATTATTTTTTGGTTGATTCAAGTTTTTAATTTTCATTTTAGGTTCAATTAGACAAAATTTGTTAAACAAGACAAATTACGTTGAGTTCAAAGTATGCACAATTGGCATGACAGGAAAGTGAACACGATCATATCTGATTGATTAGTATAGTTGGAAATGCACAAATCTATGTTCCGTTTGTGAAATGTTATTATCAAATGATATTAATAAAATATTTATTTTGTAAAATTTTCCAATCAAAATTCACAATAAAATTTTGTTCTCAACAATCTTGACTATTGCCAATTCCGTTTGGCAGGCATCACTACCCGTTATTACTATTTTGATGTTATCGAATTTGATCGAAAAATTATTATCCTCCTCCAGCCACAGTTGTGGTGGGCACTGTGGTGGTTGTGGTGCCCAAGATTGCGGCAATCTGTGCAACAGTACTGCAAACACCATCAAAGCAAACCATCTTTTGCTGAAACAAAAACAAAAAACATTAAAACAATAGAAACAAACTATTAAGCCGTAAAACCTTGTTGAATTTGTTTCCTCCATTTCCTCCTCCGCCACAAAGCACATAATTGGGTGTTTGAATTGGATTAAGAGTTTGGACAGTTTTGGCGCCCGACTTGATCAAACATTGAGTTTGACAGGTTCCGTTGAACTAATGAAATTAGTTTTGTAAAATATTAATTGAGCCCATGCACAAACTCGAACTTACAAAGAATTTGTTGACCAAAACTTGAGCTTTCGGATATTGTTGCAGTGCATTGAGGTACTGTTGGTAGTTGATGGCCTGACAGGCAATCTGCTGTGACAGACCAAGACCAGCACTTTCTGTGCTACTGGGCATCTGGTAGACAATGTAAATTGCCACACAGAAGCTGTACAGTAGGATGCTTTGAAAAGACATCTTTTGTGTGTTTCGTTGAGAGCTTCAAATGAGACCGCTACTGACCAACTGGCCCATTGCACCAACTATTTATAGTCAAGTTTGTTCAACAATTGTGTCATTAATTTGACACACTTAATTGATTTGACCAAATGAAACATTTTTCCGGGTACTCCAACAAAAATTGCACAACAATTTCAATATCACACCAATCGATCTATAAAAGAAATGTATTTGTAATTGCCCATCTTTGTGAAAATTATCAAAATGTGTCAATTAAATTAGTAGGACAATAACCTGGTTGGAAATTTATCTCATTTTCTAAGCGAAGTCAGCGAGTAATCGAATTTGTTTTCTTTAATGACATAAATTTTGATAGAATGTAAATTTTATTAGTTTAGATTTTGAAAATGAACATAATTTACAAATCTGGCAATGGAACCATTTTGAGTACATTTTGGTACAATTTGACAATATTAGTTTGATTAACATTTTGCACATTCACAGCATAAGCCAAATTGAACCAGTGCAGTGAAACAGTCTGCGTGTGCCACACCAGCAACTGTGTACAATTGTGAGCCTTTGGTTCAAGTTCCCACAGTTGAACACCCAAACTTTGAAGAAACGAGTCTTCTTGGTTCTCGAATAACATAGTTACATTAGTTCTACTGAGAAAGTACTGTAAATTCACTGCAAAACCAGCCATGTCCACACCAAATTTGCGTCCTTTCCCAAATGCATCATGAAAGCCAATGATTTGTCCACTTGAACTATTGACAATCGGTGCTGACATTCCATATCCTTTGATACCACCAACGGGGAACATTGAAACTGTGTTTGTAGAACGCATCTCCTCAAACACACGAACATCGTACGAATTGTCGTCATCGGCAAAGTAAATCACACCTTTCTGTTGAGTATGCAAATAGTTACGTCTGATCCACTCGAGTGCTTTCAATCGATTCGCAACACCTCGAGCACCATACGAATGTGGTGAATGGCCAAACAGATGAACATGCGGAATGTTTGTTCGCACAAGCAAGTCTGCAACGAAATGCGATTTATTATGAGAATCTTCCGATATAATCCAAAATATATTTGGCACGAGGCGAAGAGTTTGAGCCAATCTGGTCATGTCGGGTAGTTGACTTGGTCGAGTATAAGTGGGTGTTATTACGAAAATGGTAATATCCATTTCATTGTATTGACGATGCTTTTCAGGTACCAAAGTTGGATAACTCAAATTTTCAGATTGAGAATTGAAGTATTTGAGAAGCCATTCCGGATATTCAAGAGATAGCGCAATCTTATCCCGATTTGGTGACTTCTCAGACCGATAAACCACCGTGACACAGTTGCGTTCTTGTGTGAAACTTGACCAGAGATGAACAATCAAATAAATGTATGGCAGCACAATTATTATGAATAAAGTATTTGTATTCTTAATACGATAAGTAGTCATTATTTTTTAATTTTTATGACTTTTAAATTCGATTTCTTTATTTAAAATAATTGAAATAATAAATCAAAGTACAAAAAGTACAAAACAAACCAACAGGAAATTGATTACATTGAGCTTGGAGGAAATATATTTATTGTGCACAAAAAATTTAGTTTGAGAAGTTTAATGACCTGTTCAAATTAATTAGGTGACTTGTCAAATTGTATAAATTAAATCGTTATGGTCCATAACTTATTGAAACATTGTAATAATAGAAAATATAGTTTTGGCTGCTGTTGGGAATGATAGTGATAAATAGAGAAACGCAGAAAATTAAATTAAATTCATTTGTAATTAATGTGCGCAAAATTATCTAGTACGATGTATCTCGAAGATGACTTTATGTCTCTCAAATTCTTTGCCATAATGCATACAAAGCATGATGATAGAATGACTTTTCCCAGTTCTCCATTCTACCATTCCACCAAGCTAGTTCCATGTTAGTAAGAATTATAACACGATCAATAACGTGTCACTTTTTTATGCAGCAGACAAAGCTCGTTGTTTTATCTCTAGAATTACAGCTAAAACTATTGCGTTTCCTAATGATCTTCAAGACTAGAAAACTGAGTTTGCATGCATTCATAATTTAAGTTGGTTTTGCAATATTGTCCGAGAACCCCGCATTACTGTTTCATCATTCGATAAAACTTTTTCACTTCATACACACAAACCTGGTGTTTCCGGCTTTTCAAGAGAAATATCAATTTTAGATGAGTTGAGTTTATTAATTATTTGTTTTTATAGTTACTTGGAAAAGGTGTTTATTTAATAAAATTCAAAACGTAAAATGAAATTATTATTCGTGTCCTTGCAACACAACTGTGATTGTGTCAACACTAGAATTGCAAGTATGAGATTTATTGATGTTTACACCAATTAATAATTCAACAAATGCAGGATTTTATTGTTTGAATTCCATAGAGACGATTCCGTTTGTGATTGCAACATTTGACATTCGGCTATAAGTATAAATTGCAACTTGAATCGTTGTAAGCATTCATTTATCAAAATGGCACCATCGTTGAAGGCTGCCCTTTCTGTGCTATTGAAACCTTTCAAGCGCATTCTATGGCTCCTGTGGATGCATGTCCATATAGGAATGTATTCATTTGACTCGGTGCAAGATGCACCCGAGCATATCACAATGGCAAACTACAAAACCCAACTTGGTCCCTATCGGAAGTATCGTGAAAACTCCTCCAAGAAGAATCATCGTTATTTTATTTTTCCAGTTCTGCTGTACGTTATTCTGTTTCTAGATACGAACTACTACTTGTATCAGGACAATTACGAGTATACGACCAAGCCAATGGACCGGATTTACACTCATCGAATGTATCCTCGGGAATTCTGGTATCATGGAGATATGATTGTCCTCTCGGTATCCACTGCTATTTGCTCGGTTAATTTGGCTCTGTGGTTGAAGAAATGGCTCGATGATAAGTTCTGTATGTACATTGTGTATGGACCGGGAATTGGTGAGAAGCATTTGATTGTGAATGAACAAGGCAAGTGGTTATTGTTTGTATTCGTTAAACCATTTTTTAATTATCCTATGATAGTCTGGGACAGTGAGAACGCTGAAAAAGTTTTCCGATTCCGTATTCAGAATAAGAAGATACTCAATGGTATGGTCATTACCACGCAGATTATCGCAGATTGTTACTTTATCTGGAATCTTTCGAATGCTCCCTTTCACGATGCTAAGCACTACTTCTCAATGTGGGTCTACTTGCCTCTGTTCATGTGGTATTGTTGCTTCTGTAAGTGTTGTCCGATATTGGCTTTATGATGCATTTAATTCTGTATATTCTAAAGCTGAAGTGTACATGTTTTATCACTTCTTTGCTGCGTCAAAGTACATCATGATCAAGCAAAAGTATCTGTTGAGTACTCTGCACGACTTGAATGATACAATTCGTGATGAGAAACGTCGTGCAAAGACCTCATTCGCAGCCATTTGGATGCGTTACCGTGAGATCAATGACAAACTGTGCTACCAGTGCTGTGAGATCAATGGATACAATAACTTCTGGAGCATTGTGCTCACCTGTCAGTTCTGTACCTGTATGGCCACATTTTGTTATCTGTTGTATGTGTCACTCTTTTTCGATGCAACCATCGATCAGATGATTTATTTCGTGTTTTTCATGATTGAGATCGGAGGATTGATCTTTTTAATTATTCTGCGCTGCTCAATTGTGGACCACAACAATGATATGTGCTATTTGGAGAACGTGAAAGCGGTTGTCATGTTTGAACTGTTCTTCCATGACAAAATCACTCATAGGCAATTGGCTAATGTAAGTCGTAATCCATGAAGGTTATTTAAAATGACTTTATTATGATGTAATGAAATACAGATTGAAACTATTGGAACCAACAAGAATTTCTCCCGTTGCTGCTTTTGACTGTCTAACAATTACCGCCTCGATTCGTCTGCTTTTAATTTGGTAATTTATAATTCTTAGACATACTTAAACTGGTAATCATATTTTTAAGGCAATCTACATCATCAGTACACTTTTCTTGATGATTTGTCGACGACAGAAGAGAAATGCGCAAGCTGAAGTAATCAAATTGCAAAATTGATTGACAATTCATTGTGAGTTTAATGATTGCACCATATTAGCCTAGTCTTTTAATTTCTGATTGCACCTGAACAGGCCCAATACTCAATCAACTCATTAAGAATCATCGTCAACTGACTTGAGTCACATTCTACAAAGATACTTTCTAGAATATTTTTACCAAAACTGAGTTCATTCAGTATTTCGTTGATTTTGTAGATTTTCTCAGCCGCCTTTGTAGGGTCGTCATATTTTTGTTCGAGATAACGTTGAAGCAATCGGTCGTAAATATGATTTTGATACCTTGGGTAAACAAAACATTATGGTAAATAATAAATAATAAAATAAAAATCCCCCACCTCACATATTCAGGACAACTTATGTTTTCACGAGGCTGAAAAAGTCTCTTAAGTAGAACCAAATCTCGTATTGTTGCATCGTCTTCCAGTTCTGTATTTGCAAGAAACAGCTTTTCTCTACAATAGTACAGGAAATTCTGCTTACGAGCCTCATAGATGACGTTCAACTTGATGAAAACGGACTGCATTTTATCTTCGTCCAAAATCATGGAGAATCCATCATTGTCTGCATCAAATGCAAAGGCCAATCGGGTAAGAAGTACTTCGATGAAGAAATCCTTGAGCATCACCAATTGATCCTCTTGCTTCATGCACTTAAAAGCGGAAATATTTTTACAAAATTTTACCGTTTTTCTGACGTACAACTCGCTGAGATTGAGTGCGTAAATCAGATCGGTAACTTCCCCGATTAATTCGAGACTTTTTTCATTGTGGAATGTTGCAATCTGGTTTGCGTTGCAAATTTCGTGTATGTAATTCTCTTCGGGTAAACTAAATTCGATACCGCAGTGCGGTTGTGGTAATTTTATTTCTAATTGATAAACTGATTCGTTGGAAAAATGTTCAGGAAAAGAAAAAAGTTTGTTTCGAATATCAGAATCAATAAATAATTGAGCTTTATTATTGTTCATTGAGCTTTGAATGGTCTGCAAACTTGTCGATGGAGTCGATACTTCAGAAATACAATCAGACCACACAGTTGTATCGGACTCGTTTGAAGCCAAATAGGAAGAAGAAGAAGCCGAGTCGTTGATCTTTCTCAATTTAGCATAGATCAAGTCAGTTTTCATGCCAATGAGAAAGCATTTGTCCAGTCGACATTTGGTACAGCATTTTCGAGTGACAAAATCAATTTGACACGTTCCAGTTTTGCGACATTTGTAAAACTATACAAAAGCAAATAAACAATTAAATAAAATAAACATTCTAAAAAAATTAAACTTACAGAATATTTATTTGCATTTCTACGGAAAAAAGATTTACACGATTCACAGGTCAGTCCATTGAAGTTGAAACCTAAAATAAACGTTTATTTTAAACTTTTAACACAAAAAAGACATACCAATTGCCCTATCACCACAGACACGACAAATTTTGCTGTTGTGCTGATTCCGAGTGCGCGATATAATTTCCATGTTGTTGTTGTTTTTTTTTTGTATAATTTCAATTGTAATCAAAAGTTTCATAAAAGTTGAAATACACAACCTCACAAGTGGACATTCGGCTCGATTTGCCTGTACAAATTAAACAAGTTGCCCAATACAGTTTGATTTCAGCAATATTGATGATGTAAAAGATGCCAATTGGAGATATCAATATGCTGATACCGCAATGGTGTGATTATCAAAAAATACTTTCTATTGGGTTGATTGATGTAAACAACACTCACTCATTCGACACTGCTTTTTGGCGTGCTATCAATTTTTATGTTTCTATCCACTATTGAGATACAAACTCAACAACTCATCAACACAAATACAAATGTAAAAGTAATTAGAAACTATCCCTCATTTTGACTTAAGCAATAAGTGTAAAGTAGTGGTAGTGAAAGAAGATGCCACTCAAGGTCTCCTGGTTTGGATGGAAATGCCTGCATGTAGGTACTGGAATTAAACGATGCTCATTCTGATCATATAACTCGTGACAACATCATGGGGAGCTTCCAAAGAAGTGACTTGACGAGTTTAAGTAATTTTATAATCGATTCAAAACATTAGTAAGATTACAAGAGTTACAAGAGTTATAAACAAGTGCAAAAATGTCACTCAAACTCGATTCAACTTTGTGCGATAAATCCACACGGGTACTGACGCACTTATAGATACATTGATTAGGGCATAAATATGGGTTAAATGTATGTAAATAAATTTGGACTACAATTAATCAAAAGTTTTCTTTTTTTTCAATTCTAATGCTGAAATCGCGAGAAACTATGGAGGCGAATAAATTGACGTCAATGTAATTTCTTTCACTCTCTTAGTTGGCTCAGATTCGTCCATTCACTCGGATAATTAGACTTGAAAAACAATTAAATTCATAATTATGATATTATTGATTAGTTTTATTAATTATAATTATATTAATTACTATCATTAGAATAAAATATTTTATTACTTAAAACTTAATTATAAAATTCATTTCAAAATTCAAATTTCAAAGAAATTGAGTTACAACTTCAACTAAAAATGGCAAAGCAAATTCGTAAATTGTTTAGAGCCCTTTTCAATCCCTTCAAGACTACAAGCTTTTTCATTGACTATTTCCGTTTGGTTCAAAGTATTTTTCTGTACAAATAACTCCACATTACTTGTGGGTTTTATTTGGTTCAATTCTTAATGCTACTGAGCACTGTCCGACTTGTTTGGCTGTCTCTTGTAGGATCAAACTTAACTGAACTGGAACATATAATTCATTTTGATGCATTTTATTTGCTGCTTCCCAAAGCGCTTTACAATTTGCTCATTTCTCCTAATGGTGTCACAGTTATTATCTACAATTGGCATTTATTCTTCAAACCCGATTATCGTCAAATATCACTTCTCTATGATGTACTGGTTCGGAAGGATTGTTCATTTTTCTTGAGTTCAGATTATAGAGGCAAACCAGTTTGTGCGATTACGATCAAATTCTTTTTACTTTTTCTCAATCTGTTCTATACTTTTGTCATGGTGTTTGGTGAGTCATGTCAACAAATGTTGACAAAAAACTAATAACTAATATATTTTACAGACTTTCTAGTACCCATCACACATCTCTATTATGGCATAAAATTGTTTCAATATCGCAATGTTTTGTTAAATGACTATTCGCCATTTCAACTATTATTTATGATTCCAATTTGGCACAACTTTAATGCCATGTTGTTTGCAATATTTTCGTTTAATCTTGCTCATGCTTTTTCACTTGTTTTCTCCTGTTCGTTTGCACTATTGGTGATATTATTTCTGAAACTAAAACAGACTACAGCGATTCTATCTCAAGTGGTCAAGCAAAATCGTCTAGAATCATATTCGCAATTTAGAATTCATTTCACACGGACTTTGTTGTTCTTTTTGCAGATTAACCAAAAGTATGGAAAACTATTTCTTATGGTGCTATTTGGCATTTGTCCCTTGAACATAATTCTCACAGTATGGTTTTTCAATCGTATATTTGATTCTGGTTTTGTTATTTGTTTTTTCATAATCTATCAACTATTGTTTATCTTTGTACTTCACTTTCTTTTGGCACAGTGCTCAAAACACATTCACAGTCACAGTAAGACTCTGTTCCGTCTGATTGTGCGCAATCATGTTCGGGCTCTGCTCGTACGACTTACGATTTGGAGAGATATTCACGCGTTTCATACTGCGAATCGATATGGCTTCACCTATGGAAGCTTTGGACTCATTTCTCTGGCCACCTTCACAAAAGTATATTTTTAAAATCTAATTTATTTAAATTAATTATTTTTATTAACGTTTATTCTAATTACTACAGTATCTAATGTTACATGGAAAGTTTTTAATTATCTCTTACAAATTGTTACGCAATAAATATATCTAAATGCTTATTTAGTTTCCCGAGATTGCTTCCATAAAGTTTGTTTTAGCTTTCTGATAATACTCATTTCGTTTCACAATCATAATGAACAGAGTGCTAATGATGTAGATTGCCTGTTGGGAATGTTCAAGTTTTTATAAATGAATAACAAAAATAATGCAACAAACCATATTGAATGCGGTCGAGTCGAGCCGATAACTGTTGACCAGTCGGAAGCAGCAGCGCGAAAAGCTTCGGTTGGTTGCAATTGTTTCGATCTACGAGTGGACCAATACACAATTTTATTAATTTCAATAAAATTGTTTATCAAATTCACACTTACAGTCGCAAGAATTCGTGGATTAATGTTGTCAAAGTGAAACTGAAACAACATGCACGCCTTTACATTCAACTCGTAAATGCGCTTGTTTGCCCGGTCCACCAGTGAGCACTCAAATATGACTGTGAACAGCATAAAGGCGAATTCAATTGGAAAGAATACAAAGTAGAACATTCCTTCAAAGGAAGCTTTTTTGAACAGAAACAGATTGCAGTACACAGAGTAGCAGATTACGATTACGCTAAACACAAATTGCATGCTCAACTGAATGCTCCAGAAGCGATTGTAGGCTCCAATCTCGCCGCACTGATAGGCCAAGTCGGTGTTAATTGATTGAAACTCTTGCCATGATTTAGCTAGATTTCGCTTATCACGTTTACCGTTAACTTTAATTTTGTATACCAGAGTCTCCAATCGGGTGATCAAGAATTTCTGCTTTGCAATGATGTACTGCAGGATGAAGAAGAAATGGAAGAACATGTAGATCAGCGAGGTAAAGTTGTACCAAATCATTTGATTCAAATACAGAACAAAGGTGACCCAGTCCTTCCAGCCGTCTGACCAAGGGCGATTGAGGAAGTGAAAGTTAAAGTACAACACACCCACCATGTAGGTGACGTAGTAAACGTAATTCTGCAGATACCGGTAACGAGCTTGGAGGCTGAAAAGCTTTTCACTGTTTTTCTGATTCCACACTTTGCGATTGACAAGCAACAACTTACGTTCGGCGCCCACATTCATCGAATACATGACGTAACGCTGGTCGAGCCAGGCACCTCTCCACAGATGATAGAACTGCAAAAAGATTACGCCCATTGCCACATTGAGAATGACATCACTGTTGCGCCAAAACATGCGAGGAAACATCTTGTGACCCAACAGTTCAGGCATTGGATCGTCCGGATAGTTGAAATGGTGTTTGTACAGAATCCATACAGTGTCCGCAAAGTAGATCACATAGATCATGAAGGGTCCAAAGAAGAATTTGCCATTCTCCGACAGTGGATGCTCTTTTTCGTAAGCAGCTAGTTGACTCTTCCTGTTGACAAGGTTCATTTCCTTGGGTGCTTCCACAATCGTATCAAATGGCTGTTTGCATGCACGAATGTGAGCTTTCGCTAGCCATTTCGAGTAGAATAGGGCCTTCAAGATGGCACTAATCAATGCTCCAACAGGATTAGCCATCTTGAATTTGAACACCAAAAATCACTAAAAAACACTATTCCAGAGAACCTTATATACTCAAGTGGGTCGACATTATAAGTTGCCACTTTCAAAATAACCTGAATTTGTATAAATTTCCAAACTTTTCTTGTGCTTTATTATCTACCTCCTCCTCTAATGATATTTACTTTCGGGCTCAAACTTGTCCCAACCAATCTTCTATAAAAATCCATACTAATAGTAGTTGAGCTTAATGACGATCACAAGGTTGGCTTGTTTGGTAACATTGTCCTTTGTCAGAGCCATACAAAATCAACAAACTAAATTCATTTGTGCCATTTTAGATCATCGCAACATGTTAGAACTGGCTACTTGATACAACAATAATAGCTTTGACAGAATAAATCATTTTTATTGTTGAATTATTTTCCATTCATGAGACGTACAAATCTTCTTGGCAATAAAGAAATCTCTGATCTTTGGATCAGTGAAAGCAGGATTGCATTATTTTGTAAATTGAATTTGTGTATATTTAGATAATTACATAATACAGATAATATAGATAATACAGATGACAGTTATGTTTTCATTTATAATTTATGTGCTTGTGCTTCGTAAAACAAATACTACAACAATTTGAAAATGTCAATGTTTCCGGAGGAATATTGATTATATTAAAGTGAATCTTCTCGAATTTGCGCTCAAGTTTGGTGAACAAGATACAAAAAGGTCTCTGTCTTTGGCATTGTCAGTCAAAGTTAGTGCATTTTTAAATTGGTATTGTTTTAATGGAAAACAGCCCATTGTACGAATAGCAAACCAAAATATTTGATCATTTGAATTAGTTGGCTTCTCTTTGGCGAAATAACAAATAGATAGAATTTTATGAACGACAAGTACCATAAATGTACCGTAAATGTCCTAAATTTTCATTTTTGTTTACCAAATCATTAGAAGAATCATGCGATAATTTGTATTCGATTGTGAAATATTTTTTTAGTCTTGGAATTTCGCCTTTTTGTGCACAATTAACAAACCAGCCTTATTAGCCAAATTAGCCTTCAACTCAAATCATTAATTAACTGCCTGTCAGTAATTACCTCCTAAGAATGGTTGCAAGCAAATTTTACATGACATAATTAAGAAATATACCTTTAACAAATTGTAAATAATTCATTTAATTTTAAAAGTGTTTGCTTTTCGTTACTTTCAAACAAATGTTTTATAACTTTTATAAATATTATTCTTTCAAGTTACAAAAAAATGTTTAAGCAAATGTTAAAGCTTGTGTTAGGCACAATCGTCCCATACAAAAGTTTAGATTATTTCTATGATTATTTAAATTTTATTGAAAAACTCAACATTTACAAAACGTCTAAATCTCGATTAGCCTTTGCTTTACCTCAAATTATTGTTCTGTACGGCACTGTAATGTATTCGTTCTTCTTTGTGTCTTCAAACATGAATCGTCACAAACGTTTTATATTGTGCGATTTGGTGTTCTACTTGGGCATTGAATTGAAACCATTGTATGGTGTTTGTGTGCTCTTATGCTTGGAGACTCTCTATTATCGCTGGAATCTTTATTTGTATTCTAATCAAAAGTGTATTCTTATATTTCAAGTCATCTTTGGTCGGAAAACAGTTGGTCTGGAGAAATTTAAACCTTTTGGCAAGTTCTACCACAACAAGCCAGTGCTTGAGTATATGAGACAGTTTTCATTTGTCTTCCTAAATATATTGCAAATATTTGTGCTTCTCATTGGACCATTTGTGTTGTTCCTTCACGTCGTTATTCTAATTGAAACGATCAGACTTTATGATGATTTTGTCAGTAATTTGCCTTGGAGCATTTTGTACTATATCATTCATTGGTTCAATTTGATTGTACAGGAAGTGGCACTGTACACATTTGCAAATGTTCACGTGCTGTGCGCATCACTTGGAATGATTTATCTGGTCTATATGAACATTTTTGTTGTTCAAAACCGAAATCTTCTAGAATCCTCAAGGAAGCTGAACTTTGTAAACAAATTCATTCGAAACGATATTCAAACATTCAAATTGGTCTTTATTGCCAATCAAATGTTCAGTAAATTGTTTTTAACATTTTTACTAGTCAATGTTCCCATCAATGCGTACCTGACTATGGTTGTACTATTCGACCAAGTTCAACTTATGGTATTCATTTTGCTGATGGTGCTTATTGTGATGCAATTGTCGTGCATCTTTGTAATGCATTACTTTGATGCGCGTTTCAGCAAGAAGCTCTACTGTCCGGTGAAGCGTTTAACCCATCTTATGGTTCACCACCAACATATGGTTGGCGATTTTCGAACTCGTTTTAAACTTTCTCTGACACTTGATCGGCTCAATTGCAAAAATCGCTATGGCTTGAGATATGGCCTTGGCTTTGGCTTGATCACTGTCACTTCATTTGCAAAGGGTCTACTCATTTATGGGGAGATTTTGATGTATGCTTATATGATGGTCACAAATGATTAATAGTCTTTGTAAAATATAATCAATAATCCAATTCACCAATTCGTCAATAAATAAGTCAATTAAAAGATCATTTAATAAGCACGTAGACCATAAGAATTACAATTAATTAATTTGTTGACAGTTATCACTTTTCCAATCCCATTTGTCAAATTCTATCATAAATTAAATTTTTAGTTAGAATCGAATCATTTATTAACTTAATTTTCTACGTTAAGTATTTTGTCTTAACAATAATGATAATTTATTTGCTTAAATTGCTTTAATAATAAACTTGTATTAATCTATTTGCAACAAAAAAACTATTGAAAATTTCATCTGTAATAAATGTTCAACCAAATTCTTAAATTTGTGCTATGCACTATTGCTCCATACAAAAATCTAAATTATTTTCACGATTATTTGATTTTTGTTGAGAATTTACGAATTTATAAAACAACCAAATCGTGTTTTATTTTTATATGCAATCAAATTGGCCTACTCTACTGCGTGACTCTTTATGCATTCTTCTATTTCTCAACCGTTCACGACTACGACTACTTTGTCTACTCAGATTTGATATTCTACATGGGATTCGATGTGAAATCATTCGAATCAAAGCAAATCTATGCTGTCTGCATATTGCTTGGCTTTGAAGCTGTCTATTTCTATCGAGGAATTTACTATGTAGATAATCATCATCAACGTTGTGTATTCGATAAAATATTGGGTAGGTCAACATTTCGGGGCTCTAAATTTGTCTCTTATCAATCACTAAATCAAACACTAAATCACAGCTATTCGGAGTTTAAATACATAAGAGACTTTTATTTTATATTTGTAAATGGATTGCAAATATTTGTGTTTGCCTTTGGTAGGATTCCCTCAATGTTGAATCGTTTTAATTAATAACTTTAATTCGAATTTTATTTTAGGTATAGGTTTTGTCCGTCTCCACGTTATCTTGCTGATTGAAACTTACAAACTCTGGAACTACTTTGCTTCAACTTTACCATGGAGTGTTTTCTATTACCTATTCCATTGGTTCAATTTACTAATGCAAGAATATAGTTCTTACTCGTTTGCGCATATTCACATTTTAGGTGCAACGCTTGTCATGATGCAACTCGTTTATGTGGATATTCTTGTTGTTCAAAATCAAAATCTGCTTAAAAACGCAATTTGGAAACCCAATTCTAAACTGACATTTGTAAAGCGATTTATCCGTAACGACATTCAATTGTTTGAATTGATATTTTTGACAAATCGAATGTTTAGTAAGTTGTGGCTAATCTTTTTTATGGTCAATGTTCCAATCAACGCCTACCTAACAATGAATGTTATACTGGGGAAATTTGAATTGATTCCGACTTATATAATCATTGCGGTAATTATGAATCAATTGGTTGGAATTGGTGTAATGCACTTATTCGTTGCCCGATTAACAAAGAAGCTCTATCGGTCAGTAAAATATCTAACCCATTTGATGGTTCATAGGCAGCATATTGTTGGCGATTTTCGTTCCCGTTTCAAACTATCTCTCGCAATTTTGCGATTGAATTGCAATAAAAAGTATGTCATAACATATGGCAGTATTGGAATGGTCTCAATGACTTCCTTTGCAAAGGTAAATCATTTTCATTGTTTTAGTTATTAAAATGTGTTTTGACAAAAATTTCCGCTTTCCTATTTAAGGGTTTACTCATTTATGGCGAAATATTGATGTATGCCTATATGATTGTCACAAATCATTAATATTGGTTTGTCAATTGAATAATCAAATTCACATTCTGCTGCAGTACATGTAAACAAAAGTCAATTGATCTTATGTGGATATTCTTCTTGTTAAAAAAATATAATTTACTTAAAAAGCAATTTAGAAACCCAATTCTAAACTCACATATGTATCAAATAAATAATTATAATAATTAAAATTTATTATGAATATGTTTTAGCTCAAGACGGTATCGATGACGCCAGTAGAAGTATCCATGAAGTAGGAAAAAGAACGTCACAATAAAGCCAATCACGGTGAGTACTGCCAAAGTGAGTATCACCAAGCTGATGCTAAACAGTTGAGTGCATGCGACAGAGTTTTCCTTGTAGTCCGCACAGTTCAATGCTTCATTTCCGAGCATAGATTTAGCAAAACTACTGTAGATCAACTCTTCACTGATTATTTGATCGAACACAGCCAAGGACTCATTTGCATTCTCACACACTTCGAGTGCAGACTTTTTGATGAACCATTTCACCTTCCACAGGCCACAGCACAGCATTCGGTTGTTGTGATAACCTTTATAATATTAATAGTTTAATTATATTTTGATAAAAATAAATAAATCAAAACACTTACGAGTCACTTGATTTGACAGGATCTGTAGTGAACATTTGAGTGCACTGATGTCCCAATCCCATGGAATAGTTCGATCTGATCGTTTTGAGTACAAATTTTCTTTATTATCATGACCATCAAGAATTGATTCCGTCAAATTGATTGGCACAAACGCAAAAATAATACTTGAAAATAATATCAATTTTCTCAAAAATCGGTTCATTATTTGTGAAAGTAAACTTTTTTTGTCAATATGCAAATTAGTGAGCGCGATTTACCATTTCACAAAATACACAAATAAAACGTATGTTTTAGCATTAAAAAATTGTCGATTATATAGAAGACAGTCACTGGTTGTCACTCACGTGTTTTCTCTGAAAAGGGTGCAAACATATGATGATTCACAATCTTAAAGTGCATCATGATTTGTCATCATTGATGCAAGAAGTAGAGGTTGGCTAATTTTAAAATTTAAAATTTCGAAACCTGTTTTATGATGGTATACTACTTCTACTTCTGCCAGCATGCAAATACATTTCGCGTGTTTAAATTGCCTAAAAGTGTCTTGACTGTTCGATTGTTGCTAGGTTTCGGTTTGTTTTGGGTTTTCAAGACAAACATTGAATACATTGTACTGTATTCAATTGATCTCTTTAGTTCATTTTCAGATGATTTTAAACGGTCACGTAAGATAAAGGGATTTTTGTAGCTCAAATCTGTAAATTATCAAATTGTAAGATTCTACAATTCGCTAACTAGATGAGGTATTGCGTTTGACTCAATTTCACCAACAAGCACACGTTCGTTCTCTTTGATCTGATCGATCTGATCGGTCAGTCTCATCAAGGCAGAGTATTTTGCATCTGCCTGTTGGTTGCTTTTGTATTTGTGCTCCAAATGCCGATGAAGAAGTCGTAAATAGACACAGTAGTGGTAGCGTATGAATTCGGGACATGATATTGTGTCACGTGACTTGAACATTAATTGTATCGTTAGCTATTCATGATGAATGTAAATGAAAATTAGTAACACAAATTCAGATAATACAAACTCACTAAATTCCTTATGGTTTTATCGTTCTCCATTTCCAAGTACAAACTCGAAGAATATTCGATATTATCTCGAACCAATTTTTGATTTTTCAATCCATTGGCCACATCAAAGCCGATAAACATTGCATCTTTTCCTTGCTTATCAAGCAACATAGTAAATCCATTCTTCCCTGGATTATGTACAAAAGAAAATCATATGACCAGTATTTCGAAAAGATGCGGCTTTAGTATTGTGAATTGATCTGTCTAATTGAGACAAGCAAATTCGGAAAAGCTTTTACAAAATTTTATGGTTCTTTTGAAGTATAAATCCGGCATTGAGAGAACATCGAGCATACTTTGAGCTGTTTGAACTATTTTTTCGTTCAATTCATCGCTAAAAATTGATATTGACTTTGCTATATACTCAATCTTTTCACGCTCATAAAGTGAGAGATCAGTTGCGTGGCGTTTTTTACGTCCAAATATTTTCAAAGCTTTTGTTATTTAAACTGAATATTCAGCTTCGAATATTTTCATCTATATAATTTGAAATTTTATTTACGTGAATTGAGACTTTTGAATTTACTGAAGATTCTGCGTTTCTGCACATTACCGCTGCAAAGCATTTGTCCATTCGACACTTGGAGCAGCACTTTCGTGTGCTGATGTCAATGGTACAGTCGTTTTGTGAGTTGATGCATTGCAATTTCTAAAATATAGTAAAATTTAAATAAAACTCAAAATATAAAATAAAATAAAAACCTCAATTTTGTCGCAATTACGATGAAAGAAAACTTTGCACGATTCACACGTGAGTCCATTGTAGTTGAAGCCAGTGGCATGGTCACCACAGATGTGGCATACTTTTGTTATACTATTCATTGCGTTATAAAAACTAAGTGTGAAAATTACCAAAGGCAACACGTGATATGTCAATTTCAATCAATTGAGTGAAGGACGCCGAACAGCGGCAACAACAACTTGACAAGACAGTCGCACAACACAAACTATCGTACAGATGTAGATGTACATTTTAGTATGAATGTAACACTTGTACTTCCAATGATCATTCGTCAAATGCGCATGCGCAATCAAATCTTCCTTTCGTATTAAGGTTTTTCCAATTTAACATCTAGTTTATTATATAATTTCATAAAGCTCAATCAACAAATGTGACAAATCGTGAGGGTTAAATTCTGTTAGAGCTATATTACGTTCATTCATCTTCATCACCACAATATCGTTCAATAGTTTTGTGAGTGAAGAGAATTTTTTCTTTGCTGCCGCAATATTTTTGTATTTATGCTCAAAATAACGGACAAGTAGTCGAGCATACAGAAAGTAATGATATCGAATGAATTCGGGACGTGTTAGACCATCCCTAGGCTGGAACAGCACTAGTGCTGACAGTAGATCACGTACAATGGAATCGTTTTCCATTTCACGGTAAAGTGAAAGGAACACTTTCTTGTTAAATTCTATTGCTTGCTGATCTTTGAGTATTATGCTCATGTCGAAATTGATAAAAATTGCCTGCTCACAAGCTTCGTCCACAATCATTGAAAGACCATTCTTCACGGGATCATACAGATAGGCGAATCGAATAGTGAGAAAATCATAACAAAACGGTTTCAAGACCACAAACTGATCTGCTGAATTCAATCGACTAAACCCCGGGATACTTTTGCAGAATTTAATGGTATTCTTAACGTAAATGTCCGGCATATTGAAACAATCAAACGTGCACGTGGCTTCTCGAACGATTGGAACTAAATTTTCGTCCACAAAACATGAATTCGCCTTTTGAACCTCACAAATTTTTTCTTTTTCATATAAATTTAAATCAGTGGCAAATTTTTTCTTTCTATTCCAAGTTGGGTTTATGTTGTAGAAATGTTGATTGTCCGATTGGTCTTCCAAATTTGGTTCAGTTGGTTCATCAAAAGTAGAAATATTTTTTAAAATGTCCATTTCAAGAAAGTTTTCAATCGTTGTTTTCAAATTTTCGTCAGATGGTATTTTGATTTTAGTGCTTTTTCGTCTCATGCCAAGCTCGATGCACTTGTCCATACGACATTTAGTGCAGCCCTTTCGAGTTGATATATTTATTGGACAATTTCCCGCTTTTCGGCATACTAAATTCTATTAAAAGAAACAAATAATAAAATTTGAATTTGCAAAAATCAAAATCAAACCTCAATTTTTGGATAATTACGATGGAAAAATACTTTACACGATTCACAGCAGAGTCCTTTGTAGTTGAAGCCAGAGGCCTGGTCACCACAAATTCGACACAATTTAACCAGATTCATATTTTCAAAACTTTTCACCCGCACTTGTCTCAATCCCACATCATGTTGTTGTCAGTCCAAGAGTATCTTCCCTAAACGACAATAACACAAACTCGATTTAATCACTATGATTACTCAATGAGTGCCTCTGTGGTCACATGACAACATGTGTACATCTACATGATTGGTGTATACTTTGCATTGGCATTCAACAGACTGTTGGTCTGTAAATTCAAGGATACGTTATGGAGTTTGCATTAAGAGAAAAATCCCCCGATCAAATAATGACTTGACTAATGTCATTTTAATTGGCTCATTCTAATTATGCCCAAACTCGTACATTTCTACCATTATGTCAGGAATGCTGTTTGAGCCAATTTCCTTCTCCACCAACTGACGTTCGCTTTCCTTAAGACCTTCCAGCTCGTTCACCAGTCGCATAAGTGAGGTGTACTTTTGGTTTGACTGTGTCATATTCTGATATTTGTGCTCGAGATAGCGCTTCAGTAGTTGAGCATTCTTGAAGTAGTGATAGCGGATAAATTCAGGTACTGATATATTGTCCCGTACTAGAAAGAGTAATTGGGCGCACAACTAGGATAAAAAATTGATTATTTTGTGAAAATTAGTAAGAAATATCTAAAAATACCAAATCTCGAATAATTGAATCATTTTCCATTTGAGCATTCAGTTTAATCAGGTACTGTTTCATAGTTTCAATAAATTGTTGATCTTGCAAATCGTTTGGAATGTCCAATCGAACAAAAACAGCCCTTTCTCCCAATTCGTCCTCAATAAAAGGCCAACCACACCGAGCGTGATCATACAGAAAGGCAAATCGAACACTTAGCAGATCATAACAAAATGGTTTCAACAGAGCAAATTGATCCTTTGAATTAAGTCTACTGAAGGCTTGAATGCTTTTACAAAACTTGATCGTTTTCTTGAAGTACAATAGAGGTAAATTGAACACATCATAAGCGCTGCTGGTTTCTCGCACTACTGGAACACTCTTTTCGTCGATGAAGTGGGCAGCAGCAGTTTGAATTTCCAAAATGCGTTCATTCTCGTATGAGTTCAAACTTGTAGCATATTTTCGTCTCCTTTCAATGTTAGATTCTTTGAAAGTTTGACTTAGATTTGAGTGATTGTTTTCATCAAATGTGACAATACATTTAGCAATATCGCTTTCAAGTACATTGTCAATTGTACTTGAGCAATTGTCTTCAGAGTTGAAACATTTTTTACACTTTTTCCTCATTCCAAGCTTCAGACATCTGTCCATACGACATTTTGAGCAGCATTTTCTCGTGTTAACATTTATGTTACAGCTTTCCTTTTTACGGCATTTTAATTCCTAATTTAAATCGGACAATTTTTGAATTCAATAAAATTTATTAAATAATTCATACTTCTTTTTTAGTTAAATTTCGATGAAAAAATACTTTGCAAGACTCGCAACAAAGTCGATTATAGTTGAAACCTATCAACAAAATTGTTGTAATTTTAAATTAATTTTCAACAAATTCAAAAATACATACCAAATGCTTTATCTCCACATATTTGACACAATTTAGTTTGATTCATTGCAGTTTTGCAAGTACATTGACAATTTTGCGAGGATACACTCGTGATCTGCCAAGTTGTGTGTTTGTGTCTGATAATGTCACTATTAGCAACAGCATTTGCCTGTCTACTAATCTCGAGTATCCCTAAAACTCAAGACCAATGTGTAGACGTATATATCCTCAAATACAGTGAGCCTTCAGTTCAAGTGTTTCCGATCATACAAATTTGAAAATATTGAGTATCATAATTTTGTTTATACATAAAATCAAATCAAATTATACATCTCAACCACAATGTGCGGTATCCTGGTGAATTCCAGTTCCTTATTGAACATAACAACTTCAAATTCTTTCACCCTCTGTATCTCATCAAATTGTGCCATAAGGGCGGAGAATTTTTTTCTCGCCTGTGATTCATTTCGGTATTTACATTCGAGGTATTTGCGCAACAGTGTGGCATAAGCCAGATAATGGTAACGAACAAACTCAGGACATGATACTTTGTTTTCGGGTTTGAATAACACTTGGGCTGTTAGCTAGTTTAAATAAAATATCGTAAATTTAAATTTTTCAAACAAAAAAATCTTTACCAAATCTTTGATAATGACATCATTCTCCAATTCCTCATGTAGTGAAAGCCAAAATTGTATGTATGGCTGCACGAATTCTTGCTTAATGTTATTGAAAAGTTTGAAATCGATGAAAAAAGCTTCGTTGCCTGAATCGTCCTGAAAAATTAATATTTAGCTTAAGAAAATTAAACTTTCAAAATGATTACCACAATCATTGGATAACCAAACTTGACTGGATCAGTGTTGAACGCCATTCTGATCACCAGACCATCGAAACAAAAATATTTCATCAGCACCAACTGATCGTCCTGTTTCATCTGATTGAATGCACCAATTTTGCGACAAAACTGTGCAACCCATTTGAAGTAAATCTCCGGCACGTGTAGTGCATCGGACACTTCATTGGCTACCTTGATGATTTGAGCTTTGTTCTCATCACTGAATACTGTCATGGCGTTTTGAATTTCATGAATTATACTCCATTCATATGATGTTAGATGCAATGAGTCGAGATTCCGTTTGATTACTGAAACACTAGATTCTTTATTTTCTGGTAATAAGAATTCTTCTGGTTCTATTGTATGATCATTGATGCTATCTTGCACAATTTTATCTAATGTCTTGACGGCTGATCCATTAATTTTAGATTCTACTTTATTGATCACTTTATGTGGCTTAATATGACTTTCACCAAAACAATCTTTTGCTTTTGCCTTTCGAAACATTCCAAGTGAATAACATTTGTTTAAACGACATTTTGCGCATGCTTTTCGGTTTGACTTTTCAATTTGACAGTTTCCGTCATTTTTGCGGCATTTTAATTTCTACAAAAAAAGAAAAATTTAGCAAGTGAGACAAATAACACTAAAAATTAATCAGTACCTGTGCTTTAGACCAATTTCGATGGAAGAACACTTTACACGATTCACAGGTAAATTCGTTGTAGTTCAGACCGCGAGCAAGATCGCCACAAATCCGACACGTTGTAATAATTGGGTTCATTGTGACTTTATGATTATCTAATCTTAAGAATTAGACTTTAAGATCTTTTTTTTTCAAACGTTTAAGCTCAAATGTTATTGAAAATTACATTCAATGAAGCACATTCACATGTTTGCGTTCAATGCATCAAAAAGTAAAGCTCGTTCACATTATGTACGATGATTACGATTATTGTGTCAACACATGACATCTACACATTTGAACTTACTAATACAGGACAGTAGAAATTAGTACAGTGACAAGTGAAATGTAATTTCTATGCACTAGTTATCTACGATGAGAACAAGCGATTGCAACATCATCAGAGGATATACGACTAAAGCACAAATATCTCCGCTTATCAAATCATGTCTACACCACACACAAATACCACTAGAAGTTGTTGTACCTTCAACATAAAGTTACACTGTGTAATGTATCAGGTACGTTCAAAATCATAAAATCTCAATAACAAATTTATATATCCAAAAATTGATTTTGATCGATAATGATAATAATAATGATAATTATCAAAGAAAGTTGTACACCTCTCCCACGAGCTGTGGAATGTGCTTGAGATCAAATTCGTTGAACAGTTTCTGTTCGTTCTCTTTCACCTGCTCCAAGTTTGCCAACACTCTCATCAGTTTGGCAAACTTTCGTTCAGCAACATAAATGTGCTTGTACTTGTGTTCGAAATAGCGTTTGATCAGACGAGAGTAGAAAGCATAGTTGTAGCGGATGAATTCAATACAAGATAAACCATCTCGCGGTTTGAATAACAATTGGGCGGACACCTAGAGAATATAGAAAAAATATTATAAAAATATAAATAAATAAAAATATTTACCAAATCTCTAATTATTGGATCGTTTTCCATTTCTTCTCGTATTGAAGACCAAAAGTTTAAATTGAAATCAATCAAATGTTGATATTGTTTCTCTTTGGAAACATTGTAAATCACAAATATCGCATGATTGCCTGAATCGTTCTGTAAAATTAAATAACTAAAAAATTAATTTTTACTATAAGAAAAGCCAAAAACAAACCTCAAACATTGGATATCCATTTCGGGCCTTATCAAAGATGAAACCAAAGTGAATTGCCAACACATCAAAGCAGAATGGTTTCAATATTTTGAATTGATCCACCGAGTTGAGGTAGGTAAAAGCGGGGAAACGTTTACAAAACTTGACCGTCCATCGAAAGTAGATGTCAGGAATTTTAAATATCTCCACCATTTTCGAGGTTGGACGCACAATCTGAACGGTGGTCTCATCGTTGAACACTCGATGAGCGTTCTGTGCTGTGACGATCTGTTCCCGCTCAAACACAGTCAAATCGGTGGCATATCGCTTCTTACGTATGACTTTATCAACAAACAGTGCACAGTCACTTTCGATTTCGTTGTGTAATTGAGATGTTTCTGGTAGCTCGGAGAGTTTTCTTGAAATATGAGTTTCCATAAATTTGTCAATTTCAATTCTACAATTGGGCTCAACTTTTTCTTCATCGTCAAGTTCATCAATCTCTTTTCGCTTCATTCCAATCGCAAAACACTTTTCCAGACGACATTTTGAACAGTATTTTCTTGTTTCAATATTTATTTGACACTTTTGGTCAACTTTATAGCATCTTAATTTCTGGATTTAAATTTGAAATTTGAAAATGTTAATTAATTTTAACAAAAAATAGCAAACCTCTAATTTTGAAGAATTTCTATGGAAAAATACTTTACATGACTTGCAAGTCAAAACATCGTAGTTAAATCCTTAAAGTAAAAAATTTAAATTATTATTTAATTTTTTAACTAAAAATAATACTAACCACTAGCTTCATCGGAACAGACTTGACATATTTTAATTTTTTCCATAACTTCTTGACTCAACAATTGTCACACCGAGAGACTCAAATACCATTTAAATTTGAGATCCAACGTTAAATCACAATAAATCTTGAGTATTACCTAACCTAAATCATCTTTTATCATTGTCCAGAGTTGAGGAGCAAGTACAATAAAATTGGGATAATAAAATTTTCGTAATGCCTAGAGAAGAGATTGTGAGATAGATACCAGCGTTGAAACTTTAAGTTTAGCCCCGACAAAATCGTAGATTTTTTAAATAATGAAATTTACTGTCATTTATTAAGTCCATAAATCTCGAGCAAAACATGCGAAACTTGATTTAGATCAATATCTTTGCACATTTCTTTTATATTGCACTTGACCTCATCCAGCTTGTTAATACAATTCATCAACATAGTGTACTTTCGGTTGGCTTGATTTTTGGACTTGTACTTGTGTTCCAAATAGCGCCACAATAGTCGGCAGTATAGGTAGTAGTAATAGCGCGTGAATTCTGGACAGTCCAAATCTTCTCGAGGTTTAAACAATAATTGACCGATTATCTGTAATTTAATAAATATGAGAAATTGTTTACCAAAATAATCCTTTAATGACTTACTAAATCTCGAATCGTAAAATCATTTTCCATCTCATACTTGAACGTAAGTCCGTTTTCGAGATTAAATTTAGCCGCTTCTTCATTTTTGGCGTTTTTCTGGCAAACTTCTGCTTTGACAAATACGGCCTGGGTGCCTACTTCGTTCTAGATATGAAAACATATTTTTTAAAATTAGCAAAATTAACATTGAATATTAATTACCTCTAGAATATAGTGACCATTTCGTTCGACATCAAAATGGAAAGTAAATCTCACCGAGAGCATTTCCATAAAGAACGGTTTCAATATTTTCATCTGATCGTCCTGGTTGAGACACCGAAATGCTGAAATGTTTTTACAAAATTTCACGGCACGTTTGATGTACAGCGCTGGAAGATTTATCATGTCCATCATGTTGGATATTTCGGCCACAACTTTCAGTGTGTGTTCCTCTTCAAACACTGCCAGTGCATTCTGCAGTTCGGCAATCATTTCCCGTTCATGAATGTTGAGATCGGTGGCAAATTTTTTTCTTTTTGGTGCTATGATTGGTTTTGTCGGGGAGATTTGTTTCGGAAAATTGTTTGATCCATCGTCCATTTTAATATCCACTGTATCCTTCTCGTCGTCTATTAGTAGCTCCGATATGGCTTCACATTTGCTCATATCGTAAGGACTTACGCTTGTTGGTGTTGCTGATGTTGGAGACGATGAATTTGAATTGGTCTCTTTTATTTCCGGTGCATTTGCTGGCTTCCATTTCATGCCAATCGCAAAGCACTTCTCGAGCCGACATTTTGTGCAACTTTTTCGTGTTGCAAAATCAATTGCACAGTTGCCATCTTTACGGCATTTTAATTTCTACATTATTTAATAAAAGTCAAAAATTCGAATTCTCTTCCAATCTTTCATACCTCTGGTTTTGATGCATTTCTATGGAAAAACACTTTACACGATTCACAAGAGAGTGCATCGTAATTGAAACCTTTAAATTTGAGATTGTCAATAAGAAAATAAAATTATTATCATAATTTGCTAAGAATTAAAAAACCAGAATGTACTTGCCAGTTCCTTTGTCGCCACAGACCCAACACTTTTTGACACGAGCAATGGCGCCAGTGGCGAGCATAGTTTGGTTAGTTTCTTTACGCTTTCTGTATATTCAAACTTGCACACATGCAGTTACAGATGTAATGAGAAATGACTTGACTGTTGTTGGCAATCGCACAAACACTTTGCACGTTGTTCAAAAAACCAGTTACCACTTGGAATATTAGTATTGACATTGAGGCTATACAACCGACATAGGCAGACAATCGCACGCACATACACAGACCGACCAACTGTTTGCCGATCACAAACGTACTGGTTTTGCACTCTAATGACTCTACTGTACACCAAAAACTGTTGTACAGGATAGCATGACTCGCCTAATGAATGTGCGCTTGCATGTTGTGTGTGTGTTGGCGAGTATAATTTGGGGATCACACAGCACAGAGAGACGGGCAGACACACATATGGCAATTGTAGTCTGTTGCTGCCAAGAGCATTAACGCAACTGCAACTCAAGTGGTAGACAGAGAGGGAGAGTGAGCATACGAAAGAGAAACACAAACTAACACAAAGTAACAGTGAAAAGCATAAAATCAATGTCGTCATAGAAATGAAATGATCGTGTGTCTCAGTGCACACTAGGAACATATATTTGCTTCTGTCGCTTTTTAGGTCAAATCCAGTTTAGTTTGGTGCCTTGGAAGTTACATTACAAAGTCAGAGATTGGCTACCCCTGAGGTCTCATTAGTAAGCTTAGATTCGAATGTTGATGAATTGCTAAAAATTGAGAGAATTTGATAAACATTAAAAACATTCAAAAACCTTCACCCTAATAACTGGTAATTCCGTCTCCTTGTTTGATCTTGTTTGACAAACCCAATTAATTTGTCATTTCCGGGCGTATTGTGTATTCTAATTGATCACACAATTTTCTAATTGAAATATATTAAGGAAATGTGCTCTAACAGGAAATTGCTGTTTACCCAAGCCAGAAATAGATCAAATGACGAGAATGAATTGTACCAAAAATAAACTCAATATTTAAGAAAATAAAAAGTTAATTAAAATTTACCATAATTTCTCATTTAAAAGACAATTACTCATTAAAACTTTTAATTAAAAATTCAAGTTTTCATAAAATCAAGAAAAATCAAATTCATAAATTCATAAATTACAGTCACATACAAATTGAATATTTTCAATTTATTTTTAAAATTCATCAATAAAAATGTATCCATATCCATTATTCGACAAACAAATATTCTGTAGTTTTATTAGAGATATTGTTGAGAATCAACACACATTATGGTATCGTTTGTTACACCGAATTGAAATCGCTCTCTACGCGATCTATTCATTGCGTTTCAGTTACATTATTCTGTCAATGTCCAATCCAGATGAGTATCCACTGTTTTACCGTTACGATGTTTATGAGCATATGTTTCGACTAATGTCAACTGAACGAGATTATCTGCATGCGCTCACTCATCTCATGTTTCTTATAAATGGTATTTACCTCGAAATAAGTTTCTACTTTTCCCGTATTGACACCTACACCTTCAAACAGCCCTACGAAGAGATTGTTATGTTCTGTAACGAAAACTATGAAAAATGCCTACAAAGCAAATCAATTCAAAACAAAATATTTTCCGACAAATTCATGAAAGAATTTCAAAAAATTTCCAACTGGATTCTGCCGATATTTATTGTGGAATTTATTTGTATTGCAAAAGTTCGTTTTCGAATTTGGATCAACATGAGCTATGTTAACAAGCGAAAATTAATGAAATTACAGCGTAGGGCCAAGTTCTATCCTTATTTATCTATTGAGCATCGTGTTCGCTGTTTAGTTTTCTATTCGGTTGTTGAAACGATCAACTTTTGGTTAATGTCAACAGCAAGTAAGTGTATAAGACAAATTCAATAAAATAATTAATTCTAAACAAACAGAAATATCACTAATGATAGTTCAAGTGTATTATTTCATTCAATTGAATGAAATTCTTCCACTTTGGGTAAAGCCACTAGTCATAATCGACTTGGTGATTGCGTATCACCTGTTTGTTCAGTTGATGCGAATGTTTATTCAATTATTTTGTTTTTCACTTTACTTTCCTCAATTTTACACTGAAATGTTTCTTGAGATCAATCTCATGTTGGGAAAGATTTTGCTCAAAATAAAAAAACCAAAAGAGTGCGTTCTTGGATGTATGCAAAATTGGATTTCTTCCGATTCGTCAACACACAAGCGTCAATGTATTTGAAGTTTGCCAACGATGAAATGTGGGGCTGGACAGTGTTTACAGTGTTTGCATGTCAACTCCCTGGCAATATCTACACAATCTATCGGACAGTTGACCAGTCGCTGAGTGGTTCCAAGTTGGCTCACAATCTAATGATCATGTGCAATCAAGGTGGAATGATTGGAGTTAGTTTGATTTTGTTGGCTAAAAATTCTAAAGTCATTCATGCTGCTAAGCGGTACTTGCCTGCACTGATTGGACAACTCAATGGCCAAATGATTCAAACAAAGTTGAAGTACATGGAACTGTACGAACGGTTAAATTGTGACAAATTGATTGGCATCAGTATTGGACCATTCGATTCGGTCACTTATCAGATGGTTTTCGAGGTATTTTAGTACTTTTTAAATGATTTAAAATTTAATTTAAATTTCACAAAACAGATTTTTCTTATCTATGTTGCTTATATATTCTTTTTATTTGATTTGTTCATGTAATTTAATAAAATGCTCAAGCGTAGCGCCATCTGCATTTACACTTTGTTATTAATTTATTTCTCAACCAAATCATACAATTCAATGAGCAGTCCAGAGAATTGTGTAATGTCCAACTCATCAAACATTACACGACTCTTCTCAACCATTTCATCATACTGGTCAGCTACATTTAGTAGAGAACCAAACTTTCGATTTGCCTGTTGAATGTTGGCGTACTTTTGTTCCAGATAGTGACGCAAAAGCCGAGCGTAGATGTGATACTGGTAGAGGACAAATTCTCGGGCAACAAGACCATCTTGTTGCTGAAACAAATTGAGAGCAATGATCTAAATTGTCAAATATTTTAGTTAACTTCAAATAAAAATAACCCAAATACCAAATCACGAATTGTAGTATCATTTTCCATTTCTCGATTTAGTAATTCAACAAATCTTCTATTTTCTTTCACAAGATCTTGACGTGTGAAATCCTTGGTTATGCTATAGTCCACAAACATGGCCTCTGTTCCGAGTTCATTCTGTAAATTAAAATTAAAATGAAATTAGAAGTGACAATATTCAACATCTAGTAAAATCTTACCGAAATTACAGGATATCCACCCGTTTCTAGATCAAACAGAAACACAAGTCTATAACCCAATATTTTTATGTAAGATTTCTTTAAAAGCTTCAATTGGTCCGCTGGACAAAGTATGTTGAAAGCTGAAAGCGACTTCAGAAATTTAAGAATAAATTTCGCATACAAAATGGGCAAATTACAGCTTTGCATTACGTTGAAAAAACGTCCAACAACTGGAAGGGTGGACTCGTCTATGAAAACGCTTGTTGCATTCTCAAGTTCGGACAGTAATGATCGTTCAGCTAAGGTCAAATTTGTTGCATAGTGCTTTCGTTTTCGAGTTGATTGACTATGCAAAGTGTGCTCGTTATTATCACGACTAAATCCAATGTTTTCAATGATAATATTTTCGATGAGTTTAGTTACATTTTTATTGTCATCCAAATGATTTTGATTCAAATTTGTTGCCAATACTAAATCTGTTGATTTGTTTTTCTTATTAAGTATCATGCCAATTGCAAAACACTTGTCAAGTCTGCATTTTGAGCAGCACCTTCGTGTGCCAATATCGATTTGACACTTTCCAACCAAATAGCATTGTAATGTCTAAAATAAAAAATAATTAGTTTTAACATTTAGATTGACAGCAATAATGTTTGCAAAAACAAAAATCACCCAAACACACTTGTTGTTTTAGAGCACATCGCTGGAAAAAAGTTTTACACGACTCACAGGTTTGACCACGATAGTTGACACCTTGTTGATAAATTAATTGTAATTAGAAATATGAAATTTAAATTTACAAACACATACCAACCGATTTATTGTCACCACAAACTAAACAAAGTTTTTCCATTTTATTTCCATACTTAACGCAACTAGAAAATGATTGATGCAAACATGCAGGATTTTAGTGTAATGGTTTTACACTTTGACTGTTTGACGGCTAGTGTTGATATCTTTTGCTCACTTATTATCTACATAGCCATAATTATATCTAACGCCATCATGTGCTTGGCGAAAGCAGAGTTTTGTGCATATAAAAGTACAAATTTTGCTCTCAAAGAATCAAAATATTGTGTCAAACTTATCGTTATTAGCATTCAAAAGGTACAGATTGCCAAATGATTTCATGTTACAAGTTTGTGTACTTCTAAATACAATCGAAACTAAATTTGTTAGTAGACCAATTTTAAAGCATATGTAAAATAAACAAAATATCCAAGAACAATCTGTAAATATTTAAACATAACTAACATTTTTTATCTAATAATTTCTATACCTGTGCAATGTATTCCTTGGTGACCGTTCCAAAATATCGTCCATTTGTAAATGAAATTTTCTCTCTATGATTAATGCGTTCATAATATGAGAGAAAGTTCCATTTGGTGGCAAAATATCTTTGTCCCCTCAGAATTCTTTGCAGTGACAGAAAATAGCCCGAACATGAGTGCAATTTGGCGCTCATCACAGCCATTGGCACCAGTGAGAATATGGCGCCCAGCAGTTGGCCCGCGACTATGAGCAGTGTGACTGCTGTGTTGCTATCAGTGGAGAGCCAATGGAGAAGCAGTGCGGCAAAGTACATATTGACGGGTATATTGCATAGAGAGGAGGCAAACAGTGCCTTCGACCAGTATCGATTGGCCACCAGTACGTAGGTGGCAATGCGACAGTGTTCCCGCTGAAATAGTCGTATGTTTGCGTCTACTTTTGCAATCGAAATTGAATTGGTTCGATGTTTTTGAATTGTTTTACTGAGAAGACGATTGAGACGTTCAAAGTATTGATAGTAAAAATAGAATACCAAAACTGAGGAATCGGACATGAGCATTGCCAGTTTAACTATGATAAAGAACAGATAAATGTAGAAATAAAAGTCAAGAGTGATGAAAACGAATTTGATAAAACTCTCATTGGGATTGAGAAGAATAACCAACAGATGATAGAAATAAGTGCAAAAGACACAGATAACTAAAACAAGTTTTCAAAATAAGTTTTCATTAAAAAAAAGTTTAATCCATACTATCTCTACTTATGGGTTGTAATTAACATTCCGGTAAAAAGAAAATCATTCGCCAACAAAGCTGCAACAAGCTTAACTCTGCTTTGGTTTGAAGCAAAAGGAAATGATTCAAGTTTCGACTCGAATCTCACTTTTGGGTAAGATTTTTGTAACAACATTTGCAACACTTTCCAAATAGTAAAAGTATTAAAATTTTGTTTGAAAGCCGTTTGGAAATAAGTGTTAGTATTTCGTATGATGAGTTCGTAGATCAACTGCCAAATGATCGTATTGACTGGAGCAAAATAGAGCAGATGATTAATGTAGACACAAAAGAAGAATAAATTAGCCAAACATAGAAATTTAATTCCATTCGAAAACGAACTGTCCTGATGGACTTCCATGGCGTACGGAAAGTGATACGAAAGCAGATGTTTTGAATGAAAATTGGCCAACAAACATAGTCCAAACACGAAATAACGAATCGATTCAATAAGAAACAAAAGACAAATTGCAACATTGTAACGAAAGTGCTTCTTTGGATGGGACAATTTATTCTCCACCAAGTGCTTCACCTCATAGTAGAAAGCTGGCCAAACACGCACGAATCCACATCTGAACATGACATTAACCAGAGCGTTGACTTTCAACAAAAGACCAATCAACACTTTGATGATTTCATTAATTTTGAAATTGAAACAAATATTTTTAATCTCCATTTTAAAATTTTTATATATTTTAAATTTTATAAAATGGTACACTGTTAAGTATCATTGAATTTTAATTACATATAAATTGTAACGAATTCAAATTCTTGATAGCAATTTATTAATACATTTTTAATTGAAAAAAATGTTCCATTATTAATGATTTTAAAATTTTCCACTTTTAAAGTTTTATTTTTAAATGGAATTTAAAACAGTTTAGGCTACAATGTAGCCGCTATATGTTCCACAAATAGCACAGACGACTATCAGCTTGCAAGTTTGTACAACTCGACCAGCCAAACGGGCAACTGTCCATAGTCGATTTCGTCAAACATAATGTTCAGTTTCTCTTTGACAGCATCGAATTTACAGACCAAATTCATTAAAGAGGAAAATTTTCGATTTGCCTCATGAACATTTTTATAACAAGCTTCGAGATAACGTCTCAACAGTCGCCGATACACAAAATGGTGATAACGGACAAACTCGGGACAGGACAGATTTTTGCGTAGTCGAAATAGAAATTGTGCGATAATCTGAATAAAAATAATCAAATATAAATAATCTTTTAAAATACAAAAGCTATACAAACTTACCAAATCTCGTATCGTTCCATCATTGTCCAATTCAAGATTTAACATTTTAATATATTTTAAATTCTTTTGCATCACATCTTGACACATGAGATTGTCGGCTAAACCAAAATTCATGAAAACCGCTTCCTGGCCAGATTCATTCGATATTATCGGATGTCCATTACGCTCGTGATCGTAGAGAAAGGCGAATCTTAAGAAAAGTATTTCCATAAAGAATGGTCTCAGAATTATTAATTGATCCGACTGATTGAGCAACTTGAAGGAGGTTATTTTAATACAGAATTTTAATATTCTTTTGAGATAACGTTCAGGCCAGTTGAAACCGTTATGAGGGTCGATAACCTCGCCGGTCTGTGGAAGTGTGCTCTCATCTTCGAATGAGAAATTCATCGCATTCTGCACCTCATCAATGAGCTCTCGTTCGTACGAAATGAGATTAGTTGCATAGTTTCGCTGTTTTCTACTGTTGAAATCCTGCAGAACACAATCATTCGAATAGAGAGGAGTAATACCGTCTTCCTCATTTTGAAGTTCTTTTCGAATATTCTCCTCGAGAATATCCGTGAAAATACTTGAATTTAATGGCGATTGAACATTTTTGTGTTTTTCATCACTATTTTCACCGTTCAAAGCAACCATTGAATTTATTTTCATGCCCATTTTGATACATTTTAATAGTCGACACTTGGGACAACATTTTCGGGTGGAAAAATCTATTTGACATTTGTGATCTTTGCGACATTTTAATTTCTAGTATAGCAAAACAAAAAATAAATCTATTTTCATAAAAATGAGCAGAATTACCTCAATTCTGATAATGTTTCGTTGGAAAAAGAATCGACACGACACACAGGTGTAGGCGTTGTGGTTTAGGCCTAAAAAACAAATTTAAATACTAAGAAATATTTTTAAATTAAAAAACAAACCTGATGCTCTATCACCACAAACGTGACATTTAATACTTTGTTTTATTGATTCAATGTTCATGGTTTTGTATTGGTTTTTTAAACTGACAATACATATTAAAACTTAAAGTTCATTGTATTAATTGCATAACATGTGTAACAAGTAAAAAAAATAGTAAATTAATCAGTCCGAAAGTACAATGCACATTAGGGTGGTCTGTATCACCCCAAATGCATAACAAATAGCTGCCAACTCACATTACAAACTGACAAACTGTACTCAAGTCACACTTGTGATGTCCCCCCTGACAGCCTTATCAACCGAAATGTCCTATGTTGTACATGTGCTCGGGCGTACTGTGTGTATTGGCCGTTGCAAATGCACGTATTTTGACCTAATACATTGGCTAAACTTTTACTGTCGTGTCACGTACACGTATGATTTAGATTTCGGTATTATTATTATTTCAATTTGAGATGGTAATATGTGTGTGTGTTTGTGCGGGTGTGTGTACCAAGTTTGTCATACAATCCAGTGATAAATGGAGGTTTGGAAAAACGTTTGGGGGAAGGAATTTTCGAGGATTTTATTTGCATGTTTAACATTTTATCAAATATTGAGAAACAAGTTAAATGTTTCATACAAATTACGAACCATTCAAAATTCATATTTTGCAAGCAAACGATTTAACAATCTAAACACCAATGCGAATCAAATTAATCTTAGACATTGGATAGCTGATACAATTCTGGTGTATAATACAGGCAAAAACATGCGCGCAAAGCAATTACTTGTTAAATCCAATCTCATTTGATATCTTACAATCTTGTTAGTTTGAATTAAACAGTCCAAATGCCAAAATGTGGTTTTAATTTATTTGTTAAGCCAAATGCAAACAACGGATTTTCACAATCTGAAAATAAATATTGCCTTAAAACAAATAAAAATCTAATCAAAAGTAAGTAAAAACCAGACAAGGAAGCAATTTTGATAAAACTTAGATCTATGAATCATATGATAAATGCTTATCAAAAGACAAATAATGACTAACAGGCTAGAGGTCCAGTGAAGGTTTGTACATTTATTTAAATTAGTTACTTTTTGTTCTTAACAAGAAACTCACAAGAAGAGAAAAATGAAGTTTCGTTTTGTGTTTGTAACATTTTTGGTGGTGTATTTTGTTTCGACATTTGGTAATTTATATTTAGAATTAATTTGGTAATTTTAATTTGATTTTAATTTATTTTAGCATCATGCAATTCAGTGCCAGCATTAGACGCCAATCCCGAGCCTAGAGATGTGACAAATGTCGAAGCGAATGGCTCCACTGGCAGTCGCATTTGGAAACGTCACCTGAATCGTCATCGTCGTCCAATTCAGATTGTCCATCACCATCATCATCATGGTCCTCGAAATCAACGACCCCCACCACAAAAAGACACAAAAGTCATTGTTGTGGTGAACAATGATAACGCTAACAACAACAACAATCGTGGTCGCCCTATGAACAATGGCTTTGGAATGGGAATGCCGCCACAGCCTCAAGGACCTTTCCCGCCTTTCCAAGGATAGAATCTTTTTTGGTTTTGATTTAATTAATTTAAGAAGACATTCTGTTTGTCGTTTTACTGTTTATATTTATTAATGATACAATAAACATGACAATAACCGGAATGATATATTTAACAATTCTGTTTGATCTTGTACCGTACAATCTGAAATTCGTTTATGATCTTGCCTTGCCTTGCCTAGAGTCCACAGCGGATTATTGGTTGATCATTTTGCAAAAACAATCCACTTTCATTTATAATCAGAAATTAAGGGTTCACTTTGATGTGTTCAAAGTTTTCACTGGCACACTATAGATAGCGCTAACGTCAATGCAAAAATCATAAGGAATTATTAAGGATCAAACAATCAAACCTTTAAAAAAAGTCAATAAGCAAAAGAAAGTGATAATTTATTAACGCTTTTTCCCGAAATCAAATTCCATTTTATCACTTTACATTCAAGCGGACCCTAGACCATTGGAGTAGATTACATTTGCGTGTAAGAAAGTGCCTTTGGTCTCTGCCATTAGACCAATCTCTCTAACAGTTTGCATGTATTTGCACATCAAATTGTTCCTTTCTATCTAAACCATGGGTGCGGAGACCGTGGACCTCGGTCCACTTTTGCTTTTAAAAGTCCACTATTTTTGAACTACCAAGGTAACAGGGTGGACTTTCTACCAAAAATCTCCGCACTAGAGATCTAAACTCTGATAGACATTGTATTTGACATCGATTTAGCGTGTGCAATTCTGATTATTGCGGTAAAGCTGACGACATTCTACAAATTCACATGAAAATGCTATTGTTCTTGGAACTCGGAGCATGGATAATAAAGTTATGTAGTTGTTTCTATCATAGTAGTACTCTACTATCTGATGCACACCTATAGTGTACCAATCTTGGACATCAATACTCTATTTATCATCTTGGATAAAGCTGTATTCAACTAACAGCTGATTTTGACAAAATTAGTAAATATACAAATCTTATTTTTAGGTTTACGAAATGAATAAAATAATAACCAAAACAAATAAAAACTGGTTAAAACCAAACTTTTCATAAATAATTGTGCAAACATGTTCAAAGTTTACTAATTTTGCATTGATCAGTATGATAAACGTTGTTTTTATTTGTTAAATATAATGCGACAAAAGGCCCAGCTTGCGTTGCTTGAAATATTAAGCAGCATTTGATGAAATATTTTGTCTACTTTCTTATTCCTTTGGGATGAAGGACCTAAAACACTATTCGAACATCACAAAATAAATAAAATGGGGAATAAACTGCTTTAAAGAACACTATCGATTTTCAGTTACGAATTTTACTATATAAACACTCGAATAGCTGAACAAAATCTACATAGTTTTTCAGACTAAGCTTTACCAAAATGAAGTTTCTTCAGTTCTTTGTGCTTTTGGCACTTTGTGCTATTTTATTTGGTAATTATTAAATTGAAATGATTTTTATTTACTGATTTAATTTACTTAATTGATTTTAGTTTCAAACTGCGATGCTGTTGAATCTGAGCACTTGAATCGTTCTGTTCGTTCGCCGAAAGGAAAGCCAGGCCGTGGACCGGCTCCACGCCCACCTCATCCTCCACATCATGGACCATCTCGTCCTCCACCACATCGCCCTCCAACCAAACCCAAAAAGCATCATCGTAACTGAAAAAATTGTCTTGCCTTCATGATGCTGCGCATCTAATGTCTAAAAATAGCCAAATGCTTGACGTAGCGACACATGTCATTTTTTATTTGTTTACGACATTTAGCTGAACAGTTTTTTTTCAATGTTACAATAAAATCTTTGATCAAGTCTCAATATGTCGTTTTAAGTGCGTTTTATTTAACAAAAAAACTTTGATTTCATTGCCATTTATGTACTTTTTGAATTGTACCAATAAACAAATTGAATTAATTGCATAAATTAGATGCAATGATGTTTTTATTGATCTTATTCTGATGGAATGAGAATCATGATTACATTTCGAACTCAAAGATCAAAGGAGGGGAGGCACTCATAATCCTTAGTTTCTTTATCATGCATTTCAAGTACGCAAGTAAGTAATAATGTCTCTTTTTGGCTATGATCAACAGTTTTACATTGTCAATAAAAACAAACTATTACACCTTATCACCTCAATCTAATAGTATTTAACACATTTCATTTCAATGTCTATGAAATCAATAATCAAGTTGTCTTCAAGACAAAGTCAATTACTCGAATTAGCCGTTTGATGGGAGGCACCATTTTCCTGTGGACGTTTTACCGTGGCGTTCAAGTTTGAATTCAAACTTGAAATCATGCGACTCGGCAGTGAGAGGACAAATTCAACTTTTGATTGTATCCATTGAATGACTCGATTTCGGGCATCATAGAATTCTGCTTTGATTTGTCTCACCAGTTTCAAAGCATGTCTCGCCATTGGGAGGTATGCTTCGTAGAGGCGAACAATTTTTGGTTCGAAATAATCCAAACTCGCCACCGCCAAATTATCAGCGTAAGAGACTTTGGGAAATTTAAACTTTAATGAAATACTTTAATTTTGCAGTCACTCACTTGGCAGTTTCATCACTTTGAGCATTGGCACCACTGTGATGGCGAACCACAGTTGGATCAGCTTTTCAGCTGTGCCAAATGCATGGCCAGCCAACCTGTTGCCTCTCTTGAGTGCATCATAGCGTGTGCTTGCTAATTCCCAAATTGAGTTCACCAGTGGAATTTCCAACACACGTTCGATGATTTTCAAGTGAACTCGACCATTTGTTGTTGTACAATTTGCAACATTATTTTGCTTAGACATTTTGAAACAAATTACAAATGTTGCTAACCACAAACAAATTATTACTCAGAACCTACAAATAAATTGACAAAATAAATAAAAATGTTTAGTAGGGAAATTGTTCATGTCACTTTATACGCTTGCATTGACAAAGTGACATAAATAGTTTCACTCTCGTGTGCACTGCAACATAATCTGCGACGCTAATTGATTGAAGCTTTTTTCTGTTCAATTCATTTGATAAAAAACAACTTGGTAACACACTGATCACTAATAATATATCTGACTATGTGCGTAATGCGTTATAAAAACCAAAAACTTTGACCATTCTTGTTGACAAATGAGATGGTTGTGTTTTTTATGTTATTTTCAAACTAATCAAAGAGTGAACTTTTGACTTGTCAGCTCAGTCCAGTCATGTCATTGAATGTCAGTAATACTTATGTGAACAACAACTGATAGGAGTAGAGCACGTGTATCATACAGATGTAATCTTAGAAATATTATTATTTTGCAAAACATTTTTCGCATTAGCAACATCGTCGTTAAACTCAACCCAAAAGTTAATGTTTGGTGGTTGGACCATTTGTGGGGTAATTGATCGACGGAATTTTTCAGTTTGCATATGCAAATATATGAAAATTATCTCTATTTGTTTTTTGACTGAAATTTTTGTTCCGTATGACTCGATGCACAAAGGTTATTACACTCTTTCACTATATGCCCCTTGATTATTTGTTCATCAATATGTACAAAAACTTTATCTTTATGCTAGCCAAACTGGACTATGACTGGACATTGGTCAGTTTGAGCTTGATATGAAACACTATTTGTCTAACCAATGACGAATGTTCACTTTTTTTCGCAATATATAAAACCTTGAACTACCCAATGGAAAGAACATACCAATTTCTTGTTCATTTCGATCAACATCGTTTTTCATAGAAAATCATGAAGTTTTCTTTGGTCCTTCTACTTGTTGCACTCTGTGCCTCGGTGCTTGGTAATTTTGTTTTTCTCAATTTGAATTTGAGTTTAATGATTTTTTTTATTTTGTTTTTAGTTGTGCAGAGTGAAGCTGGAATTTTGCCCGGCTTGAAACGACCAGCTCGTTCTCCTGGTCGTTGGGGTGGTGGACATGGCGGTGGTCACCGTGGAGGCGGTTATGGTGGTGGACACGGAGGTGGATATGGCGGCGGTCATGGTGGCGGTTATGGAGGCGGCTACGGTGGAGGTCGTGGTGGTGGTTATGGTGGTGGTGGCTGGTAATTTGAGCCATTGAGCCAATTCTGCCAAATTTGAGTACTTTTTCATTATATTTTGAAAAGTAGATTTTGATAATAAACAATTTTAAACTTCAAAACATTCCATACTAAAGTGTTTGAATTCAAAATTAAATCCAACTAATAGCTATTATACTATATCTAAGGTCTCTGAATTGCTTATGAGTTTATTTATTTCAGACCAAAAGTAACAATTCGTTTGATCGTACTCTTTGTCCTTGCTAGTAGTAGTATGTCTTTGCTTGTTTACTTGTACTATTTTCGTTATCTTGGCATTATTTGCAGTGCAAACACAGGGCAACATACGAACAAACAAAATTGTTGTTAGTCATGGCCTGATCACGTGATAAAATGTGACAAATAAGTTTTTTGTGCACGGTCAAAGAGCGATTTTATGTACTTTGGAGCAATAACAAAAACTCGAATTATGAGATTAAACATTTTCTGTCAAGGGTGCGCGAAGATTCTTAGCGAAAATCGTTTCAATTTCGGTTTACAATAAACAACTTCTATTTTTTCTACACTATACATTTACCGATTTGCTTTTTTAATTATAATCATTTTTTAATTGTCATTACATGTCTATTTTGATTCTTAGAATCATTTTCTCGAGATGGCGTCATATATGCTCATAGTTGTAACATTTAAGCAGTCTTCGAGTTATTATAATTTCGCCTTATAATAATTTGCTCTTGCAATAAAAAAGAAAATAAGTTGCGTGACTTTAGATTTTATTAATTTTATTATTATTGCTTTTGTCATTCTGGGTCTAGCTTTCAAGGTAAACAAGAACAATAAAATGATGAAGGTAATGTTGCTTGGCAGTTTTGTGCAATTGTACAGAGCAATATATAGCTACATCTACATTGATCTTGTATGTGCAAATTCCATTGGCGTTACACACAAAGAAAGAGATAAAGCGAGAGGCACCAAGACAAGCAAAGTAATAAACGTGATAAAACACTAGGCAACACAGGCAAATGATTGTCACATGATTTGCGCACACAACTACATTGATCGAGTACGTGTTACAGCCGATCGGCTGTTTGTGCTCTTACAGTGAAGCGTGTGCTTTGGCTTTGTTGATTTTGAACAAAATCAAAACATAAATATGAACAATATCAAACGTTGTCGTGTTTGTGGTGATCATGCTACTGGTTTGTATATCACTTCAATTGACGAACAATAAATGTAAAATTAAATTTTTGTTTGCAGGTTTCAACTATCAAGGTCTCTCATGTGAGTCGTGCAAAGTGTTCTTTCATCGAAACGCAAACAAAATTGAGGTATCTTTTGTTTGATTAATGATTTCTTTAAATTTGACAACTATTTTCAATTCATTTAGAAACTCAAATGTCGTAAAAGCACAAACATATGTTTGATTGACATTTCAAGCAGGCGAAAGTGTTCAAAATGTCGCATGGACAAGTGTCTGCAAAATGGAATGGTCAAAGATAGTATCAAAAAGTGTGAAGATAAATCTACAATCGAAAGTGTGGTTTCAAATTCTTCCGAAATTGATGCAATTTCAGAAATTGATATTTTAAAAGAAATCCTTTTCGGAACACTGTACGAATGCAAACGTTTGACCATTTTAAACAAATCCGTAACATCACTAAATCCAGTGGAACAGCAACGAATCGCACAAGTTCGGACAATCAGTGGTGATGCCTTTATTGATGAACGATCTCTGTCGAATTTGCGTCCTGCACGAAACATTTACGATGGCTACGACTCGCCCGAGCTGTACACCAAAATGGTGATTCAATTCTGCAAACGAATGGAAGGATTCAGTGCACTCAAAAATGAAGATCAATTTGCTATTTTGAAGCCGTTCTGTTTTGAAATAATGAATATACGCTTTACTTATGACTATGACATTGCTAATGATAGCGTGATATTTATTTCGGTAAGGGAGATTTTGTATGATAGAAAATAATATTTTTCTTGTTATTGTTCAGAAAGAAAATGGTATCCTTGAAGGGATCATTTATACTTCGGAATTTGACAAAGAATTTAAAAATCAAGAAATTATTGAAGTGAACAAACAGTTTGCCATTGAATTGAATCAAGAAATGGAAAACGATGACACAATTCGAGATTTGGTCAGTGTTTCTTAGATTCTTTAAAATTTAAAAATAACGTTTTTTTCATTTTAGTTATCAGCATTATTGTTGTTTAAAGAACGCACAAATCTATCAAGTCGTGAATTCGTCCGATACCAGTATGCCCTATATTCCCGCCTGCTGCAGCGTTATCTTGAGCACAAATACAAAAGCCATCGTGAAGCAAATGCAAAATATTCCAAATTGATGAAACTCCTCAGCAGATTTGAGGATATCAAGAATAATGAACGAATTTTGATGCAGGAACTTGATCTCAATCAATTGTCAGACGTTTTCATTGAAATTTATGATCTTGTTTAATGTTAAGACTGTCTTAAATGAATCCTTGAACCCTTTCCTTCAAATCTTTAGCAAACTTGGCAACCGAAAAAAGGTCATAGCTAACTAATAATATCGTTCAAATAAAAGTATCTTTTACGTAAGCAAAAAATTGTTTACTCAGAGAGTTTCTATGTACAATTCTAGTAGATTCGGGATATTTCTTTGATATATCAATTGCCATTTGGGGTCATCTCAAATAATCGAATCGAGTATATATTGACTCATTTGTGTTATATTCCGATCAAAGACATTAACTTAACAGAATTTATTATTAAAAAAATTAACTATAAATTATGAAACTCTGTTTGACTTTCGTTGTTTTAATTTTCCGTATGTAAAATTAATCAGGTTAATTTCTAAATTTAATCAAAATTATTTAAATTTATTTTATAGTTTTAACTGCGGTTAATGCGCATAAACTCAAAGATATGAGACCCATATTGCTCGATATGGGCGATGAAATCCTCTCAAGAACTGAATTGGTGATTTTCCAAATGGAAATCAAGCGTGAACCAGAGGCTATGAAAGCTGTCCTTCGTGACAAAGCATCGATATTAAAGAATCTGATGGCCAAGGTCGAAAGCGCACAAACGAAGTCCAAGCTGAAACGTCTCATGCAGAAACTGATTCGAGCAGAGTTTCGACTGACAGTGAGTTTACTTTTGCAAAATTATTTTGCCAAGACTAAGTATAGAGTTTTGCTGCAAAGTTTGCATTGATTTTTGGTACGATTTTTGAAAACAAACATTGAAGCGTTTTAGATTGATAAATAGATTTAATGTTTATTTAATTTACAATTGCCAACAAAGCATTGACAAAAGAATACACAAATAAAACTAATTTGTTCATTCATTCATTCATTCATTAACATTAATCGCTATGTCCAATGATGCCACAAGTTGCAATCTTGGCCAAACTTGTCTACTAGTGATGCAAAGTCCGGCAAATCTTTCTTGTCTCAACAAAATGTCAATATCGTTACACTCGTAATGAAGTTACAGCTCGCACAAGGCTTGTAAAAGGCTTTCATTATGCACAACTCTAGAAAGTCTATTGGTTGGTTAATAAGACTAATAGAGAAACCATATCAGTGGGTATACATACAATTTATTTTCCAGAGTCAATCAATCACTCATGCATTGATCACTAATGACAATAATTATCATCGAATCTGCATTGAAAAACACCGCGCAATGCTCAATGCATCATCACTCATATGACTGATTCAAATGTGCAGTGAAATCGGACAAAAGCGTTACACTCGTAAGGTAGTTAGCATGATAATCAAAAGAAATGTTGATTGTGAGATTGCTTTGATGGCTCAGGTTCAAGGCTGTGATATTTTTGTGCAGTCAAACAAGTAGGGCTATTGTTGTGCACAATTGTCGTATATATAAGTTGATGCTCTTTCGGTGGATTAGTCACTACATTTTTTAATTATTGAATTATATTTAACTAACTATTCACATCCAATCATGGAGTATTGGACAATCGTTCTACAGATTGCTGCTTTGGCAGTGTTTGTCTATTAGTAAGTTTTGATTAGTTGTTTTATCTAGTTTTGTAATTTGTTTTGTTTTTAGTTATTTTCATCGCAAATATTCGTACTGGGCCGAACGTGGTGTTAAAGGTCCCAAACCACTGGCTCCACTTGGTAATTTGGGCACTTTTATGCGTGTTGGTCAAGCAAAGCTCGAGCGAGACTGGTTTGCGCAATATGGCAAAGTGTACGGCATCTATCAAGGCGTACGGCCACTGCTCACCATTGTGGACCATGAACTGATCAAGCAGGTGATGGTCAAGGACTTTCAGTATTTTGTGAATCGTGATGTGAACTTTGTGGACAATGACATGTGGAATTCGAACTTGTTCAACTCGGAGGATGAACAGTGGAGACGCATTCGGGCAATCACCAGTCCCACGTTCACCACTGGAAAGTTGCGTGGAATGCACGCACTCATGAATCGACAAGTGGACAAGTTGGGCGAGTACTTCACCAAAACAATCAAAAGCAATGATGGCAAAATGAACATGAAAGAAGTCATCACTGGATTTACTATTGATGTGATTGCAGCAACTTCATTTGCCACCGATTCAAATGCTAACGATGATCGAGCCAAGAAGAATCCTTTCCTCGAGAATGGACTTGGACTGTTCTCTTTCAATGCACTTCGATTTATGTCAATTTTTGTTATGCCCAAAAAGTTCAACCGTTGGATTGGCAATTCACTTGGTGCAGATGATAAATATTTCGATTTCTTTATTAATCTATCGAAGGAAATTATCAAACAACGTAAAACGGACAAAGTGAACAAGGTGAAACGAAACGATTTGGTACAATTAATGATGGACGCATTTGTGTATGAGGATGAATTGCATGAGAAAAACTATGATAAACTCACTGCCACTGCTGATAATGGTAAGTTGCCACAAAAACAAAACTATTTTGATTCCCAATGTATTTCTCTCTTTAGACGGCGAAGTTGAACTCGAATCGAAAAGTGTCGGCAATGGCTTTATCAAGAAGTCACTCTCTGAACCAGAAATCATTGCCCAATGTATTCTGTTTTTTGTTGCTGGATTTGAGACAACCGCTACAACCATCTCCAACAGTTTGTACTTTTTGGCAATCAATCCTGATGTGCAAGAGCGACTCAACTCTGAGCTGAATCAAGCACTGGAAGGTTCGGTGATTGATTCGGAGGAGTACAACGACAAAGTGAATCATCAGATTCCGTACTTGGAAGCTGTGATGAAGGAAACACTGCGAATGTGTCCACCAGTGGTGCGACTTCAGCGTCGTGTCGGAATCGACGGTTACAAATTGGCGGGCATTCCACTTGAGAAGAATACCACTGTGGACATCTCCACCATTGGTGTGCACTACAACCCAGAGTACTATCCCGAACCGGATCGATTCAACCCAGACCGGTACATGCCTGAGAACAAGCACAATCTGGTGCCGTACACTTATCTGCCTTTTGGCGTTGGGCCACGCAACTGCATTGGAATGCGATTCGCCTATCAGGAGATCAAACTGTGTCTCGCCAAGATTGTTCGTCAATATCAATTTAGTCCAACTGCGGAAACCAAAATTCCACTCGAATTCAACAAACTCGGAATATTGTCTGCCAAGGAAATTCCACTCAGGGTTAACAAACGTTAAGTAGATTGTAAAGTAGACTAAATAAGGAAATCACAGTAACAGTTTTGACATACTTTGAGACACTTTCTGTATATAAATTGATCTAAATCAGTAAAGCCCAAATAATTTTATCCAACAGTGAATGTCCTAATTTTGTTTGTTTATCGTAAAATAAAGCTGGGAAATTTACCAATATTATCTTATCATTCTCGTTCGAATGAACTTTGCATGCACTGCAACTTTGTTCCTTATCATGCATTAGTGGGCAAAAGTTGCTTTTTGGGTTATTTTCATACGAACAACAGCATTTTTTCCTATGCAAGTTGTCATTTATCCAATTGATCATTCAATTTTTTAAACAATGGAAACAAACAATGTTGACAACGATTTATTCAATCCTAAACTTCAAATTGAATCTTCCGATAAAAAGTCACAAGTATTTAATTGTTTTGTCTTGCATTTTGAATTTAATTTCATTGTTTTCATTTTTAGATTAAAAAATGTCTAGCAGGATTTCGTTTAACAAACTGTCAAATTGAAAAACTTTGTACTCTTCTACGAGATGAATTGAACTGTGCTCTTGAGAATAATCCTGCACGGGAGAGTGCATTTCCACTGATCAACACATTTGTGAGTACATTTCCGAGTGGAAACGAAATTGGCGACTTTCTAGCACTTGACATTGGGGGCACCAATCTTCGGGTGGTTCATCTAAAATTGAAATCACAAATCAATGGACAAATTGAGCGAACAGTTGATGCGGAAACGTATGTCGTTCCGCTTGTGGTACGTAGAAGTAGTGGAAAATTCTTTTTCGGATATTTGGCTGATTGTGTGAAGCATTTTTACATTGTGAGGAAACTTGGATTGATTTGTGCACCCAATGCATCGATTCCACTTGGACTAACATTTTCTTTCAATTACAAACAAATTGCACTTGATCGGGGCGAAATTGTTCAAATGGGACCGAGCACAAAGGTGACCGATGTTGTGGGTCAAGATCCAGTCAAGATGCTGCAGGATGCAATCAATTTGTTGAAAATACGAGTCAAAGTTGTGGCACTGGCAAATGATGCCACAGCAGCACTGATCGCTGCTAAACAGTTGGATGTAGAAGCGAGTGTGAGCTTGATTTTAGGATCAGGCACAAATATTGCATATGTGGAAGAAGTGAAGAATTTCACCAAAATAACAAATCCTTTTGAAGTGTTTGGGAAAGCAGACAAATTTGTGGTCAACACTGAATTCGCCTTGTTTGGTGATGGTGGACAAATGGATTTTTTGCTCACCAAATATGACCGTGAGTTAAACCGTAACTCCTTAATACCTAACAATTACACGTACGTTATTTCAAAACCAACCCACAAAGCGTAAATAACTTTTCATTTTCCATTTAGCTACGCAAAAGTAACCAGCGGATCATTTCTTGGTGAACTCCTACGCCTAACACTGGTGGACATGTCTCAAAATGGTCTTATTTTCAACGGCAATTTAACCCCCAAGTTGAAAAATCAAAATTCGATTCAAAGTTCAGACATTTCTAGCATTGAATCACAAATTGATGATAATTCCACTAAAGAAGTGATCAAACTCATGACTCGACTCGGCTTTTTGGAAAATCAAATCAGTCAAGACGATTGCGCCATTGTGAACTTCATATCACGACTAATTAGCATAAGATCAGCTCAATTGATTGCATCTGGTACGTGAAATTTAAATGTATTTAAAAATTTATAATTTTTATTTAGCAATCTCGATTTTTGTGCAACATCTCAATTTGCCGGTGGTCAAAATTGGTTACGATGGATCACTTATAATGGGACATCCCAAATTGAGTCAACTCATTGAAACTCATGTAAACTCATTGCTTTCTCCTACACAAAAGTGCACACTTTTCCCCGCTGAACAAGGCAGCTCACTTGGGGCGGCAATTCTCACTGCTTCCCAACAAACAAAATGACTAACGTAAATTTTATTTTATTTTGGACAAAAATAGGTAAATTAATATAATTAATTAAACACACGTGAGAATAACGTAAAAATAAACAAAAATAAATTATATTATATTTTGGCTACTAAAGTTGATCGTTGACGCAAAAAAGAATAATTTTCGCTAAATGAACCAGTGATATATAACGATGAGTTAAACCGGTTATTTTGGGGTTTAGTAATGAGGCCTATATTTAAAACCAAGGTCACGCCGAAGGCGTAGTTTGATTTTTTGCATCATTTTGATCTTTTGACCTCAGAAGAATATTTCTTAATTCTTTTTGGGTGTTGATATCCACCTTCTTTGCACTGAGCTAAGTAGGGCGTGATATTACTGTCCATTGCCTCTGAATTAAGTTTAAAGAAGAAGGACGTGATGTAGTTTAAAGGGGAGGATTGTACTGCTGCTGGAATAACTTGCAGAAAGATGATAAGTAGGAGGAACAGAGTTGCGGAGTGGCACTCCCAAAAACGGACCCAAGTTGACAAAAAAATTATTATTTGTATTATTAAAAAAATAAACTGACAAATGGTGAGATAAAGGATAAATACAGGGTGCCGCTTGTTTGGACATTTTTGGGTTTGTTTGCCCATTAAAGCAGTGTAATATCAAATATCGCAATATCGAGACGTTATGAAACACGTTGTTAAATTAATTTTTTTGTTATCTCACTGACAAGTAGTTTGCTTTTTTCCTACCTTTGTACTCATTTTCTCACTTAATCTCTAGAAGGCAATATTGATTACACTGAATTGAACTTTATGAAAGTCAACAATGTGTTTGTCCACAGGCTTTATGTGTACCGACATAGTAAGGTGGCCAATGGCCAACTGTGCTTTTGATAATTATTTCCATTAAATGGCCATATAGCATTCTACTGGAAAAAGGGCAAATGAGGTGACATTTCGTACAGCCCTTTTGAGGGACTCATTTGCGGGAGTATAAATTAGCCCATTCTAGAGACGCCACAGTAACAGTTGAACTTGAACTTGAGTTTTGATTCTTTCTTAGTGGAAAGTGTTTGACTGCTTTGTGTCACTTCATGCCAACTTCAAACATGAAGTGCTGCTTTGTTTTGTTAATCGTATTCTTTGGTTTGCAATTCACTCCTTTACTCCGCAATTTAGGTGCTGATGCAACTACGCTCGCAGATTTCGAGCCTCGTATTATCGGAATGGCTGATGTAGTCTTGCGACGAGCTGACACTGTTCTCTATCAGATGGCAATGAAGCGCGAACCAGTGGACGACCAAAAAGAAATTCGTGGGATGGTGGCCAACTTGAAGAAATTGGTGGAACGGGTGGAAGCGGCTAAGTGGAACCGTTCCGAGCTCAAGTGTGCTCTGTACAAACTACTTTCAGCTGAATGGGTGTTTGCCTTGCGATTGAATCGATACTTTGCCGAAACTCGCTAAAACATTCTCTTGAAAAATGTGTTCTGATTTTAATTGCATGGTGCATCAAGCAAACTGCTTCACACAGCTTTTAAACCAAAGTTTATCTTGCACCCTTAAAACTACCCACCTTAGATTAATCCTCCCACAAATTAATAAAACCATTAGTGTCAATTTCGAATTATTGTTTGAAAACGTCACTTGACTAATAAATTAAATAAACTTTAGTTGTTCATTTTTTTCTGCACGCAATGACCTTCCCCCATAGAAAGTGGACCAGACAGTATAATATTGATTAATATTGATTGAGATTATGGACCAGGTTTTTTGCAGGTGAATCAGAACAGTCGATTCATGTCGAGGCCAGTTTTGGTAACTGGCAAGTCCACTACAGAAGACCGAAATCACTTTCCCTGAATGGACGATAGTCAGACATTTGGAATTTGAATTTTGGCAAAAAATACTTAAAAAGCAAATAAATATTTGCCCTATGTCCTCATCTTCTTCAATCGTCTTAAATTAATTTACAATTTTGTTCTGAGTACGAGAGTGATGAGTTATGTTTATTATGTTTTATTAGGTTAGACTGCTATTCGTTTTTGTCACTTTTATTGTGTCCGACTGTATACAGAGCCCTCTGAATATCTTTTAGTGTACTTACCTACTCAGAAGTGTCCATTGAACTATATATAATGACCAGCGATTGCCATGCTTGGACAGTAACTATGACACAATAAACGACAATCAATTTGAACATGCATGAACTTTCAAACAATCTCGTATATCGATTAACTTTATTATCCCAATTTTTGCAACTGTCACCCTTGGTCAGAATTATCTCCTGAACATTATATTTTATTAATCAACTCAATGAACCTATTTTTCAGGTACGTTTCGCTTATAATCCAAATCCAAAACACAGCAGTTTTTACGATTTACTGAGCAAAAGCACAAAAACATAAACAAAAACAAGGGTTATTTGGTGTTATCCGGTTGCAATGTTAGCGGATCTCCTCCGAAAATTTAATCATTCAATTCCTTGAATTCATTCCACAGCGAAGCCTCCGATGGTAGTAAGCCACAGACTATTAATTATGAAATCAATTTGAAAAAGAAAAACAAGACTTGCTCAACTCGGTCCGTTCTGTGGGCCTGGATTCATTGCATACAGAAATAATAATTGCAAGTAGAAACAAGACATACGTACATGATTTAAAAACAAACAGATAAATGTTTGCATGAATGTCTGTGAATTAATAAAAAGAGAAGCCGAATTTGGTCAGCAAGAATCCAACTTAGATTTCACAAGTTTTGCATAGTTGTCAAAATCAATATCAATGTGCTTTTGTCCGAAACTGCTTCAATGTCAATTCATGCTGTGGCACGTCTCAATGTGAATGATTATTTTTTAAACAATGCTGAATGGATAAGGAAGGGGTTCAAAAGGTTAACTGCAAAACGCGATGCAGTGAGCGCAAAGTGAACGCAAATCGCTTTATTGTATTGATATTAATCAATTTTATTTCGACATATTCAAATAGAATTCAAGACAACAAAATTGAAATTATAATTAATTTTTAATAATTTATTAATTTCTCAAACTATTTGCAATTGCAATTTTAAAAATTCAAACTTACTAATTAAAGTTTTCTTTGTAAGAAATATTACAAGCACAACATTTAGAATGAAGAGAAGAGTTTCCAATTGATTTTCTGGTTCGAAGCCAGATCTGGCACTTTGAAGGGCTTTGATATTACTGCTGAATTCTTGGCGAACGCTTAGTATTCTTTTGAGTGTGCCTCGGAAAGTTGACTTCAACCAAGTCGAAGTTTATGCACTTGAAAAATTGATCAAATAATGAATGCATTTGTGTATCATTGTGTATTGCATTTACAACTGAACCTGATCAAGATTTGAGCACTCCTCTACACACATAATTGTCAATTGTCAATAAACAGTTGCTAATGACATAACTGGGATTACCACTGAGGGCGAATGTAGAATGTAATCTTTTGAAATCCCCGTTCTGTATTTGATCGCAATGAGTATTACTAATACTATTGTCAGATAAATTGTTCTATACAAAAAATACAATTTCCATTCAAGCTAATTGTCTGTTGATTGGTTTGCATTGGAAATTGTCAAAACGACAAGACAGACAGAAGTTAAATAAAATTTAAATTTAAAAGTAAAATAAAAGACAAAGTTGTTGTTTATTTGTTTTATTATTGAGTTGTTTCCAAATGAAAAATGAAAAATTGTTTATTATGCCACTAATTGTTTGCATTGTGAATTTCGTAAACACTCTATGATGGTACGTGCGGTGTAGTGTAAATTGTTTTTTCCTGATAAATATTAATTGATTAAAATCCATAAAGTCAATTATACTGCTTAAATAAACAAAGAGAGAAAAAAATAATTAAAGTTATAATATAATTGATTCGTGTATTCGAATAGTTAGCAACCATAGAAATATAAAGCTCATTGACGCAAGTTGCCTATGTGTGCGTGTTTGTACACTTGAAATTAGTATTTACTTTATAGTTTGATATGAGGTCTACCACTAAGTTTGTACAAGGTGACTGCAATTAGTGACGCCCCAGCACTTGTCTACAGGGTGATCACGAAGTCAGTAATATTTCAGACAAATAAAAATGATTATTTAATTGTTTTATTTAAAAAATATAATAATGCTCTGTAAAATTCATGAAAGTATCAGAAACTAAATTTTAAGGAATAATTTACAAATTACAATAATTTAAAAATTGCTTTGTGAACTTCCGTTTTGTGGATGTCGCTTGTAAAACAGCTGACCTGTTATTTCATTAGTCCATTTTATTGCCATTTATTAAGAGCCAAGTAAGATGTTTAATTGGATTTGTCGCAAAATCAATGAACTTTAAATTTTATTAAGCTTCACATATTTCTGTACCAGCCACATTGATTAATCTATCTTTGCATTTAACTTAATTTGCCATCGTGAGATCACTCAAGGCCAATCAATGGCAATCATCATTATGCGGCATAAAATCAAAGCTTGTTATTATCGACAAAAGCATAGCTGATTTTCATGACTAGAAACACGCATGCAAGCACACATATCACAACTCTAACAACAACTCTAACACAAGTTTAGTTAGCGATGAGTTTCGATTTAAAAGTAAACCCCAAATGAGCAGTGCTAAAAGCTGTTGTCGTGTTTGTGGTGATCAAGCAACCGGTAATATATTATGAATTTATACTAATTAAATGATTTATTTAAAATTTAAATGTTTGATTTTTTATCATTTCATAGGTTTCAACTACAATGGTTTATCGTGTGAATCGTGCAAAGTGTTTTCCCATAGAAATTCAACCAAAATTGAGGTTTCCAAGTTTGTTTATTGAATTTTGTGATTTTAATTATTATTTTAAAATATCAAATAGAAATTAAAATGCATCAAAAATGACGATAAATGTGAAATTAACATTGACACAAGGAAATGTTGTTCAAAATGTCGTATGGACAAATGCTTGACTGTCGGGATGGTAAGACAGTTTTGTGATAAAACGAATAAACAAAACTGTTCTGTTAGTGATAAATTCCTTGGAGAATATTTTCTAAACCAATTGACAATTTTAAAAGAAAACAACCGATTTGATGAACAATCGAATATTATCGATCAAATTTGTTCACGAAAGAAGCGTCATGCAACTGACTTGACTTTGGTGGAGCGCGAACACATTGCCACAATTGAACGAGAAATTTCTGTGTTTGACAATGAGTATGAGGCTAAAATAGTGCGACAAGCACGTGATATGATCGATGTGATCAACATGCCCGAGCTGTATGTACGGAAAAGTATTGAATTTGCTCGAAGTTTTCCTACATTCAGTTGCTTGAATCAAGCCGATCAACTACTCATACTGAAACCATTCTGCTTTGAGATTCTATCCATTCGATTCTGTTTTCTACACTCATTTGAACAGAACGGATTTCCAATGATCATTGACGAACAGGGAACGGAGGCAATTTTTATCCATCGAAACACGGCAAGCGAATTAAAATGTCAAGATTTGGTTCGCAGTACTTTTGACTACTCGGACAAATTAAAATTGGAAATGGAAGATGATTTCACAATTCGTAATTTACTTTCGGCACAATTTCTCTTTCGACCTCGAGAACAACTGTCCTGTCCGGAATACATCAAATATCACTACTGTGTCCACACACGACTACTTCATCGCTATCTAGAGCATAAATATAAAAGCAAATTGAAAGCTGACCAAAAGTATGCAAAACTAATGTCTTTGATGGAACTGATGGATCAAGCGAAAGAGGACGAAATCAAGCTGGTCTGCAGTGAATTTGAACGTAACGAGATTCCTCAAATGATCATCGAGTTGTACAATCTGACAATTTAGTTTGAATATTAAAAAAACGGTCAAAAACTCAATTAACGATCATTTCAAACGAAATTTTCAAATATTTCAAATTCAAAATTACTACCTCCATGACAACTGGCAAAAACGTAATAACAACATAATAAATAATTTAATGAATTTTACGAATACTTAAATATTAGTTCTTTAAATTTTTAAATTTAAATATATTCCAAAAGTTAATAATTTTGAATATTTAAAAAATAAAAATGAAACTAACCTCTTCAACATTTTTGAATCCAATAAAATCTATCAAATTCTACCAAGACTACGTCTCCTTTATTAGTGAAATTATTTACTTTCAAAATGCCCAACTGTACGCTCAAATAGGTTCAATAATATTATTGATTTGTTACTTGATTCTCAATCTACTCTATTGTCTACTGTTTAATCTGAGCCCAATTGAGCGACTAATTCATGCTGACTTTGTGTATCTTCTATTGGGCAGGCCACAGTTGAATGCTTTTGTAGTGACAGTTCTGTGCATGGTTGTGCACTATTATGTGATCATGTATGCGAAAGTGGATGACAAATTGTTCTGCTTGATTCGGCTAATGTTCTATCGAGACAAAATTTGGAAACTATTTTTTACTCCTAATTATAAAGGCAAACCAATTGAGAAGGTCATGCTACGAGTATCAATGGTCATTGCTCATGTTTTGCATGTGTTTTTAATTTTCTTTGGTAATCAATTTATTTTTAAGCTAAATTTATTAAATAATTAATTTCCTTACAGAATTATTTTTAATTTACCTATTTGTGATTTTTCAAATTCAATTATTTAAATATCGAATTTATTTTTTAACTCTGAATGGCTTGTTTGGTTTGGCGTTGCATTGGCTTAATTTAGCTTTGGCCGAATTGAGTATGCTCTTGTTTGTGCACATTTGCATTCTAGTGGCTGCAGTCGGAGTGACATTGCTTACCGTATTCTACATTCGATTCATTCAAAACTATCAACTACTGCTGAGTGCAAAAAGAAATTTCAATTGGAACGTGATTGGTCAATTTGTGCGAAATGATGTTACCTCCTTTCGGATGTTGTTCATCGGAAATCGTACATTTGGTGGCCTGTTTCTGTTGTTCATTGTGGTGAACATACCAATCAATGCTTACTTGTCAATGATGATTGTAATCGACGAGAAGATCGATCTGATGATGGTGCTCTTTTTGTGCACCTTTTTGGCACATCAAATATTGGTCATATTCTGTATGCACCTCTACATGGCATATTTCAGCAAGAAGGTTCATCGATCAGCAAAGTTGTTGCAACAATTGAGCGTGAGGGAACAGTGGAGAGTGGGCAATTTTCGTGGACGACTTCAAATGGCGAATGTGATTGCACGGCTGAACTGCAAACGCAAGTATGGCATCACTTATGGAAACATTGCACTGATTACACTCAGTTCATTCACAAAGGTAATTGAATCACTTGAACATTATGTTGAGAATAAAAAACTATATTTTTTAAGTGTTCTTTAATGTATGGCGAAGGATTGATGTATGCTTATAAATTAATTAGAGGAATTAATTGATTAAAATGATTAAAATTCGACAATTTTTTATAAATTTAAATCAATAAATAATTCGTAAAAAATAAATAAAATATTACATTTAATCAAATTCCTATGTCCCCTCTGCACAATAGTTATTTGAGTATTAATGCAATTTCGGTTGGATGGCGCAGCCTGACAATTTATTTGAGTTTTTGTTTTAACGCGCAAGCGTTACCATGCTAATGTACATTTGTCCAGTCTACTTACACCCTGCACAAAATGCAATTACACATATTACATGATACGTTTTGGTGGGCTTCGCTCAAGCACACACTATTACGTATTATTCTTTACTCATATCCTAATTGTGCTCCTTCCTTATTATTGGGTAATTTTATAGTTTCTCTAAGTCAATTTAGAGAATAATGCATTTTTGGGCAACTTTTGTGTGAAATTTTCAATATATTATCTTCTCATTATTATCTCTAAACATTATTTTTAAATTATTTAGATGTGAGTGATAACGGAGATGAAATAATTCTATCCTGTAGACAATTAAATCATAAATGAAGTACAATCACACAAATTTATTTAGAATCATAACCATGTTTCAAACTCGAAGCTCGAAACTTACTTTAATTCCGTTGAATAAAATTGTTAAATGTTCAAGATTTAATCTCGAATACTGTAAAAGTGATTTGAAAACCTTGGTGCAAATTTATTATTCTCACGATGTTGAAAACTCGATTAATTAAAAATGTTAAAACTTCAGTACAGTGTACAATAAACAAATTAATTTTAAAACATTTTGATTGACATTTTGGAATTTGCAACATTCTGTTGTTTTTACTGTAGCACTTAAATTGTATAGGTTGCTGAACCACTTGCACAAAGCACGGTGATTGGGATTAAATTAAACTGTTGTCTGTTTTAGATTTAACTCCAACACGACCCGGATATAAGATTGTTAACCAAATTAATTTTTAAATATGATTTGAATAAATTTGCTTTTCTTGTCACACAATCGCTTCACTGCATGTCATTTGACCCTTGTTAATTCTGTGGAACGGTTTGCAGGTAAGTTGACTGTCAAGGAGAAAGAGACTAGCAATTTCTTTTGAACTAAGGACTACTGTAAGACTAAGTATATTCTGTTAAACAAATCTAATTCATAAATTTATTTGGACTGTGAGCAACTACTACCTCAAAGAAACATGGACCTAGCAGAGCTCATTACATTGATATTATGGACCAGCCTTTATGCTGGCTTAGGGCACAGGGCAGTAAATGAGCCTTTGTGTAACAGGCAAGTGTGGATATCTCACACAAAGAACCGCAGTAACTCTTTCTTAATTTACACTCACCCGTCATTGAGAATTGCATCTCTTACTGAGAATATCCCGAGAAAATCACTAAACTTTGGCTACGACTCGAGTTCCATTGAAACTCACTTTCTTCAAACACATTGCTGAGCAACAGTGGCGATTGGTGCGCTGTGCTATAGTCACAATATCACCATCCCAATGCCTTCGACGAATCAGGAGTGCTTCGAACACACAGATGATGGAATCAATCATCGCGAGAACCAATTCCGCGGCCAATATAAATTATTATTAGAAAAAACTAAATAACTGTTGACCCGTAATCACATGTTAATTGTAGATGTCGGCTTCATCAAACAAGATGGATTTATTAGGACATTTGTGCTTGAACCGGTTTGGTTAAATCGTCAAGAACCAGTTTCAAGTTCACAAAATTCAGAGATCGATCTTTATATATAATCATCAAATGTAAAACACGCCAATTCTCAGTATACTAGTAGTCAAAGAGATTTCTCAATGATGTAAGTTTGACTGATCAGTTTACTCTTGTTTAAATATTTTCAAAAGTGTCTTACCAAAAGAGTTTCTCCCAAAACTTAACATTTCCAATCAATTTTGCAAGTAATTATATTTAATTTGGCACCTTACTTGTTTTTAAAGAACGTGCACAAAAAAAACAAGCTAGATAAAACACTTTTTGTATCTGATAGTGAAGATCACTTTTATCAATTAAGAGCACCATTTTCAATTTAATTGCTCTCAAAAAGTCACAATCTTCATAAGGTTCTCATGGTAGTCATGGGATACATTAAAACTTCAATGATTTACTAAACCTCATCGGTACCAATTAAGATTCAAACCTAAATTAAAATAGAAAACAAATTTCAATAAAGAACACAAAACAGCACACGAACATTGCTATTACTATTCAAATCGTAAAATTTAAAATTTAAAATCCATAACTCTTGTTAGAACAAAACTTTTTACAGGCTTTAGATTTAAAAAAAATATTGTTCTTTATGAAATTTTGCACTTTTTAAATTGCTCTCATAGAGATGTGATTTTAAAAAAATTAAATTAAATTGTTGTTGATTTTCACCATAATTCATCTTTTTCTTATATATTCAAAGTCCAATTATGCTTAGGCAAACAAATTAGTATTACCGAGAATTAAGGAAATATAAATACGTAATTAAGATTAAAAAAATTAATTAGAATTTGATTATTGTTTGCTCAACAAAATACGACGTACATCTCAAAAACAATAGCCAATTATGATATTCTCGTTTAATACACAAATAGCAATATTGACACAGTTTTGTTTGTTAGTTACTTTCACTAGTACAACTTAATAAAAAATTGATAACAAAATAATTAATTAAAATGTGCAAAACAACGATTAATAGTTAATTAATAAGTTAGTTAATTAATAAGTTAGTTAATTAAACAATTAATTGAAGATTTATTGTATTTATATTTCTTTTTTTATTCGACAATACATTTACTCAATCTTTTTTTTTACAAACAAAGTGATTCAAGCAGTGCAAGTTTGCAGATTTGTTCAAGAGTTTTTTATCGAATCGTATTTGTACTTACTTAAAGAAAGTAAATTAACAAGTAAGTCAATCTTTTTAAATTTTCAATTCAAATATAATCAGTATAAAAAAGTTCACTTTGATCAAAGTCGTTTTTTGCCATTTTTTGTATCAATTTGATTTGTATTCATTGGCAATGGAGACTATGCATCTCAGTTGACATTGCCCATGTCTACCCAATCTTGATCTATGCTATACATCAATCTACCATAATATGAACATTGAAATGTGTGCAAATTAGGAGAAGCACGATTAATACAAGTGTATATTTAACACATTGCAAACAACATTTGGGTGAACCAAAATATAAATATTTGATACATTTGGCGTATATCAGCAAGTCTGCCAAACTCATCTTTGGCCATTGCATTAATCAAGGGCAAACTGCATGCTATAATTAATCAAATTTAACGAGAAAAACGCTTATCAACGATCTTTTCGCATGGAAAGTGGTTTGACAAAACATGTCCAAAGCATTATCATTTCTTGATTGATTGACATTGATAATGTTACAATTTTACGTACATTCAAAGGTTGTTCTCAGTATTTGTGATAATGGTAATTTTGGGTCGAATGCTTTATAAACACGTATGTTACAATTGTATGCAATTTATTTTGTTTATGAGGAAAGTACAAATAAAATTGTTCCAAACAAAAACATAATTTCGAAGGATTAGATCACATTTTTAAGCAATGTGTTTTTCCTTACTTCCGCGGAATGCTTCTCAAGTATTTTATCCAAATCGATTTGGGCTTGAACAAGCTCTCCCATTGCGCGTATGCATTCCGAGTCGCCATGGACAGTAGAAAGTTTGTCAACTAATTTCTGCACTTTTGAAGCTTTTTCTCGTAGTTTAGTTTGCCATGTCAATGGTTCCCGCTTGAGTTTCATTCTAAATTTAACTGCATCGGCCTGCTTAAGGGTTTCTTCTACCATTTTAATCAAACTTAACTTGATATCTTCAAGCCAATTTTTACCAGGCACGAGACCTTTAAACAAATCATATAATACAAATAAATTAAAAATACGAATTAAGACTTTTTTAACATAAGAATGAGACAAAATCTAATTTACAGATAGTGTAACTTTGAAACTCTCAATGACAGTCTGCCATTGCGGTAAAATACTAAATGAATAATTGGGATATGACTACCGATATTGAGCATTCGTGCAGTCAAGCTCGCATGTAGGGCAAATGCAATTGTTTAAATTAAATTAATTAAAATAATTAAAAACACAAATTTTATATTTACTTGAATTAGTTGCTTCCGTTTTCAATGTTGTGACTTGAAGGAAATGCACAAAGAGTAATATATTAATTAGTTAGTTAAGAAATTGATTACGAAATTATGTACAATCATACTCACCTTCGTTACTGTCACAATTAACAAAAGCAAAAGGAAGAAATAGAATAAAATAAATTGTCAACTTCATTTTGAATTGAATGCTCGTTAGTTGCAATAAAGCAGTGCAGTATGCAATATAGCTATTCTTTATATAATAATAATCATACGATTGTATTGGCAAATCTATTAATAGCATTCCCATGGGTCTTTCCAAAAGTAAATTATTTTCATTCGTTAGACATGTGTCTGAAGATTAAATACAAAGTCACCCTAGATTTTACAGCCTACCCTAGTTGGATAGCTGTTTGCTAACTTTGAACACATTTTCTACTTTTTTTATTTTGTTATTAAATGTAACAGCAACAAAGGTAGTTAAATTTAAATTTTCAATCAATCAGTAAATTGAATTCTAAATTGGACATAGTTTCGGTTCTAGAAATTCTAACGATTGTGACAAGAAGTGAAAACATCCTCCATTAAACAAATGGAATTTGAACCTAATCATGCGCCGCATGGAACATTGGTGCATGATTATATATCTAGACTTTGTAATCTTTATTCACAAAAAACTTTCCCAATAATCATTCGAATATAGACTTTTGTATGACAAAGTGGCTTTTTGTTGTCGATTTGTTTTTTTTATGACCAATGCACACGTACCGTTGGGAATAAATGACATTTGTGTAAACAACATTGGATGATCAATAAGAATAATCGAGCTTACTCAATTGGACGTTTCGAAATGAGCCAAAACATTATTCTTAAAATTTTTAAAATAAAATATTAAAATTGCAATTTAGATTGTACTAAATGATTTCAAACTTTCTATATTCTCCTCTCATTTATAACCAGGCGACATTATTGTTCTCTTTGATATGTGAAGTTACATTTTGTTAGTCATCGAATGAGAATGTCTCAGAAAATAGCAATTTTATCAATTTTGTTTTTGCACGTCATACGACAAAAGAGGGAGAAAACATTATTATTGCTAATTGAACGATTAATATTAAGTATGTGAAAGTATCTTTTGGTACATTTATGTTTGAAGCAGTTTTTTTGTCTATGAGATCAGTAACATGCTTTCATTAAATCAGAAACTTTTCGGATTTTTCAGAGACAACTCGCATGTCGTTTGAAACTTGAACACCATTAGTTAGTTACAGTGCAAATGCAAAACTAAACTTTTGATTTTAAGCACACTCACATGGTTAGTATAAATTAATTTTAATATTAATTCTATTAATTCCAAATAAAATGTATTGAACAATAATTGCTTTGAGAATAATGCAAAATTCAACATAAATTATTTTGGGTTTCTAAATCAAAATTTACATTTTATTTGTCTAAATTCATAAACTAAGATTTTTGCTCTTCAGTGTGCACAAAATCTGTACACTCAATGAGGGGCACACATTGATTGTTTTGTTTAGCATCACGCAGAAAGCCTTTTGCACAGATACAACCAGGCTTACAGAATAGAGGACACATTTTGAGATCATTCGTAGATTGGATCATTTTTCCCTGCGCATCACGCAGTGGACAGTAGTGTTGACAGTGCCCACTACAGTGGCTATGTTCCTCATATTGAGCACAACCTTAAGTCAAACAAAACATATCAATTAAATAGGTGTAAATTATTACAAGAATAATACATACTTTTTACTAACGTCCGCATCACAAGAAATATTAGAAAAACTGAAAAATAAATATTTTGTTTCATTTTTAAATATTTAGACAAGATCAATAGAAAAGTACTTATCGAGCAAAGCTTTTTATATCACATTTTGAAAGCAAAAACCCAAAAATGCTTATTGAAACAATGTGCTGAGTGACTATCGAAGATTGTACGACCACAAACAATTAAGACGCCTACTTGACGTCAATGCATTCTTGAAGATGTACGCAAACATGACTTTTTTCGGTTGATCATTAATCGTGACTTAATCGCCATGACTTTCTTGACGTCATTCCCACTCATTAACTTTGTTGCTATGTATTAAAGGCATAAATTTGAATTTAATAAAAATTCATAAATTTGCTAATTAGCACAAAATTAAATATTTATTATTCTTATGCAGGACACGATGTGTTGGTTTGTCCACCATCAATGGGCAGCATCACCCCACTGATCATGGATGCTTTGTCACTGAGCAAATAGACAATCGTCTGTGCCACCTCAATAGGTTCGGCAAAACGTTTCAGTGGAATTTTGTTCATCATTGCAGCTTGTTTTGTCTTGTCAGCCCAGCCAACCATTGCCATCTCAGTCCAGGTCACAGTTGGATTCACCGAATTGACCCGAATATTGAACGCACCAAGTTCCAAGGCCAAAACTTTGGTGATGTTGTCCAAGGCCCCTTTACACGCACCATACGCCAAATGATGCGCCACACCAGTAAGTCCACCAATGCTCGAGTTGTTCACAATAGAACCGCATTTTCGTTTCTTCATTCCCGGTGTGACAATTTTGGTCACATTCACAACAGCTTTCACATTCACATTCCAATGTCGGTCGAGTGCTTGCTCTGTCACCTCCTCCAGTGGGACACATTCCGCGATGGCTGCATTGTTCACAAGCAAATCAATATTGTTTGCATACGGCTGCAGTGCCTTCTCAGTGGCAGACCAGTCGGCCAGATCAACACAAACACACTCAATCGAAGGCAATTCGAGTTTCAGTGAATCCAACTTTGATTTGGTCAACGAAACTGCCACCACCGATGCGCCAGTTTGAACCAAAAGGCGCACAATGTCCCGACCAATCCCACGGCCGGCACCGGTGACCAAAGCGCGCTTGCCAGTGAAATTAATTTCCATGTTTAAGAGAAACTTTAAAGCACAATTAAACAACCGTAAATTATCCTACTTGTTTATATCTTATATCATAATATATGGTGTGGTTGTGTTTTAGGTTGTTGTTGTTGAAAATAATTATAAACTACAGCATCAAATCTCTTTTCAAAACTAAATTTATTTGCGTATGATTGCATGACATTCAAAGTTCATGCCCTTCATCAATGAAACTGCACTATCTGATCAGATCAGGTAAATTGTATTGTTTGCTTTAATAATTGGTTTATGGCATTCTTATCGAGTGGCATTACTTTTATCGCAATTTAGTCGAAATGTAGTCGAAAACAGAGCAATTAATTATAATCTTTATTAGTTAATTAGTTTTTAATAGAAATGTTTACCTAAACATGAGAAGGCAATTATACACACTTTGAAACCGATTAAACACACGGATTGCGTCACAACTCCTTAAATTACCTAATGTGTTTTATCTTCGGACAATCTAAAGAAATTGATTAATTGAACTTATTAGACTTTAATAACAAACTTGTTTTTGAGACGTTTAATTAATTCGAGTTAATCAATGAATAATAATAATAAAAGTAACTAAAAATAGCACGTTAGTTTTACTGGAAACTCTCAAATAATGAGAGAATTTAAAATTCGAGAAAATTAATTAAAACTTATTAAAGTTTAATTTTATTTAGGGGATTTATCAGCTACAACGAAAATCAGATAAAACTGATTTAGATCTAATCTAATTAGGATAAGTTACATTTAAAGTTACATTTGGTTAATTTTTGGTTTGATTGCTTGTTTCGTTTGAACTAACTAAAATGACTCACAACAGAAATACTATTACGTGAATCATTCAACCTCAAACAAGCCAACAACTCAAATCAAAACCAATTCTTCAACAGAATATTCTTACGAGTCTTTGCATGGTAATTATCCAAGCGGACGCTTAGCTCACACTCTGCGTGAAAGGTGGCATACATGGCATTCATGACATTGAATTGGCCCTGAGTTGCTTCAAGTTGTGCCATCAACTTGGCAAGCTTGGTCGCTTCAGTGCGCATTTCATTGCGCTCCTCCTCTGGTTCGCGTTTCATGACCATCTGATACTGCGCCTTATCAGTTCGCTGAAGGAGAACTTTGCCAATTGAAATTAAACGCCACTTCACGTCCTCGATTTCTTCGGCATCCACCAAAAACAATCCTTAAAAATGTAATTTTATTAGAATAATTAACCAGTACAAATTTACTTCACAGACCAGAGATCAAAAGCAAATAAACCAAACAGAATTTCATGATGCAATTGAAATGTCACAATTTTTTTCCACCAATATATTTGTGAAGATGTAAACGCCAGTGGCAGAGTCAGACTTTTGATTGGCCAGAGTGGGCGAAATGGACCAATTTATATGCTGACCAAAAAAGATACTATAATATCACTATGACTACGCTCCATTTTACCTTTTTCACTTGTTTGCTATATGCTCATTTAAGTTTATCATCGTAGCTTTCAAGAAATCGGCAAATATGAACCCTGTTAACAAACATGGCTTCAATTCAAGGTTGATATAATAACAAAATTGTGAAATTAATTTCTTCTTAAAGTTGATAATTCGAAGATTTCTAGGAAATGATAGATACGGGCAAAATATATTGTTCGCAAGATAACATAACTTATCCAAGTTTGTTTAACTTTACATTAGAGATAAACCGTAAAATTACAACTAGGCCCTTCTTTCTCGAAAAGTGGGTGGCACTGAAATGTATTGTCCAAGTAGCAGAAAATAATTGTTTCTTGCTAATAATTTAAATATTAATATTAATTATATTATTAGTTTTTTTAAATGTAATTCAATTTGTATCTTGCATGTTTATTAAATAGTCTGGACATTGTATAAATAATAGCAATTCAAAACTGGAGATTTGCAAATGATATTAACTTTCTTGATGATATACTCGAAATGTTTGTTATTACACTTAAAACGGCGAAATTTTGTTTTAATTTCGCCTAGGTAAAATTGTCATATAATTTGGCAGTTCTGCAGAAGTGTAGTAAACAAATATGAATTGAAACGTAATATGCTGCCATCTGGTGTCCTATTGTGAATCCATGCATACAGTTAGCTTTGTTAGCTTTTTATCAATGCACGCAACTTTACGCATCTAAATGAGAAAGCGTGCGGTCACTTTATTAAATAATTGAGTTAATACATTGAGTTAAACAATTGAGTTAAATATTAAAGGGATAATTGAGTTATGAATTGAGTTAAACAATAGAGTTACGAATGAACCACATTAAAAGGTGGGTCTTGAATATAGATTGAATTGAACGATCAAAAAGGTCGCGAATGGACCCGAAAATGTTTGATTATTGAACAAAGACCGTAATGGGCCAAAATAATCAAATGAATGATCAAAAAGAGTTGCGAATGGCCCTGAAAATGTTTGACTATTGAACTAAGACCGAACTTTGTTAGCTTTGTGGATTTATAATTCAATAATTGAATCATTGACATGAAAAATTCGTTTTATTTTCTACCAGGTATGTCTAACAGATTAGTCTTTTCTGTATTTGGTTTCTGAGAGTAATTGAATGATAGACTAAAACTTTAATTTCCTGAAGTATCGTACGGAAGTTTCAAGGGAATAAATATATTTTTTGGAATAACAACAATAGACTTATGGACTGGACTAATGTTATATGCTATTGATGATAGAATTTCTACTTGAACAATAACTAATGATAGCATTTGATTGCTCGAATCAAGAGTAGATCGATGAAACACACGAAACTTTTTTGTGTGCCTGTATAGAATTTTTCCGAATACGGAATATAGACGAAGACCGACGATGCAATTGAGTTGTAGTCTTGTTATTACCCGCATCCGGAAGAGATGTAGTGGCATTTCATCAGTGAATTTGGCAATGAAAATTGAATGTTATCATGAAAGTTTTGAAATAAAATGATTACTTACTATCTTAGAATGAATGTTCCAGTTTAATGAAAACGACAATTTATGATCAAATTTGCTGTCGACTGAAAATGGTTTTCATTGTTCTGCGCAAGTCGTTCTTGAAAGAGAAATATTTTGTTACTTGAGTTTTAAAACAAATATTTAAATCTATTTCCATGCACAGACTGTATTAATGAATTGCAAAAAAATCTTGTTTGAAATCTAATAAGTCTAATATTTTACAAGCTTTAATCACATACCCGAAAGAGTGGACTCATGAAAGAGTAAATGATTGGGTTGATGAAACCGTTGGCCATTGCCAGCCAGTGGAAGACAATGAACATGTAGGCTTGAGAGTAGTACTGCCACTCTCTGCAGTGGCGAATGACTTCGTATTCAAGCAAAAATTCAAACACTTTGAGCGGCATCCAGCACACAAAGAAGAACGCCATGACGACAAGCATAATTTTGATTGACTTTGAACGAGAAATAATATTAACTTTGTTTTATGAATATTTAAAAATTTAAAATAGCACTTACCTTCATCCGACTACTATTATTACTTCCAGAAATTGTCGAATTTGTCGAATTGTTACTTGACTCATGTGTTGACCTTGAGCCAAGTTCGCTTAACTTAATCAAACAAAAACAACAATGTTTAATTCTATTTTTTATCAACAATTTTAAATTACCTCAATTGAATCGATCTGTGAAGTATTATTATTGTCTGAATCGGTCTGTTCGACCGCATCAAAAAAGCACAATCTCCGAATGATTGCTGTGTATGAGAGTAGAAGCACAATCGACGGAATGATAAAGGTGCACACAAAATTAATGGCCATATAGAAACGTCGCATGAATTGACTCATGTCGTTGTAATAACGACACTCATAGTGCACTGTTTCGTTGTGTCTTAATTCGACCATGTATGTGCTGCCAATTGGAATGCACGCATAGACAAGGCCAAGTGCCCAAACACACGCTAATAGTCGATTGGATTTGGTGCGAAGCCAAAAATGAAAATCCGAATATGGATACAGCGTTGAAGAGTATCTGTTTAATGCATTTTGGGTGACATATTATCAATTGCCCCATCAGTCTACATAAGTTTGAATTACCTCCAATCTTAAAATCGATTCTCATAGAATTTCAATACTCTTTCCGATTTTGTATTTGTAAAACAAACTGATTCACATTTTTAGTACATTATAATAACTCAATTTGACTCGAGTATTACAATTACAAATCGAAAATACAATTTAAAAGTCTAGCCAATATCTACTCGTTTTTTACATTTTGAGATAAATGCATTTGCTAACATTTAGGGCACTACGTGGTTCCAAATTGTTTTAAAAGAGGGTTTTAAAGACAGTGTTGAAAGGCATAAATTAATTAATTTGTGGCGCCTAAAATATTCAGAAAATAAGTCAAATTTGAAACTGAGCTTAAATTGTAATTTCGGTTGCAATACTGGGGTTATTGTCAGAATTATCTATAAGATTGTCTGGCATGCCAAGCAAAGTGCGAGACTCTTAAAAAATAAAATCGAAACTTGAACTATCAACTGTGAAATTTTTTAAACGATTTTATTTGGTCCATTTGGGTCACTAAAGATGTGTATTGGGACCAATATTTTTATTTAAAATGTGCAACACGTTTTTTTCATGTAGTAACCACACATTTTTTAAAAACTGGCGCTACCAGAATTGAGCGTAATGTTCAATGGCGCCCAAGTTAATTTTGACGATTCGATTACATATGCTCACAAGTTTATCAATCCATAATCTTTTAATTCTAGGCTGTACGGTTTTCTAAGAAATATCATTTGTCACCAGAATGGGCGTCATGGTCCATGACGCCCAGTTTTGGTCTGACTATTCGATTACATATACTCTGTAATGTATGTATGCCAAATTTGGCAATTTTAGGATCTACCGTTCACTCAGAATACATTTGTCACCAGAATGGGCGTCATGGTCCATGGCGCCCAGTTTTGGTGTGACTATTTTAGGATCAACGGTTGTCTCAGGATATGGACAAAGGTTTACAGACGGACGTTCAGACAGACACGATGCATAAGCATAAGCATATATAGCATAAGCTTATGACTCTAAAAGAGTCTCGCTAAAAAATGTATCAAAACTTGAATCTATTTGACAATTTTGACTACATCATCGGAATAAGCATTAAAATTCAATTTGAAAAAATCTTAACATCGGAGCTCCTCCAAATTATCTCGTGAATTCAATAAAACGACAAATACCTTTCGATTCCAATGATTGCCAGAGTGGTCGATGTAATGAAGACAGTCAATAATTGTGCGTATTGAGCTACGGGACAGAGCCAACTGGGGAAGATCCATTCACCAAGCATAAAGTTGAGATACAAAAATGGCACACAGAAAACACCTGAAATGATGTCGGTGATTGCGAGATTGATGAGATACTTTTGAAAAATTCTTAATGATTTTTTGCCATAAATTTGCACAAGAATCACTAGGCCATTGCCAATGAGTGTAAACAGTGACGTTAGAATGTAGATGATTATGATCAATATTTTCAACCAAACCAGTGAAATAATATCCACTGAGGTGGGATAGAAACAGTCGGACTGTTCAGAAATGGCGCGCTTCGCCATTTTACAATTTTCAGGCACAGTCAAGTTGGCAGACGCAGCAAAATCCAACAGACACGAAACATTCATCTCAACCATAGTCTCCATCTCGACTATTTGTTAGACCCGATTACACCGAGGTATAGAACGAATATGAAAATACCAATAGAACAAAGAAGCCTTTTATCAAATTCTCTCAAATCACATTCAATCAGCACTATATAGAGCATCGGTGATTTGTGATAGAGAGACTGAGACTGATAGAGAGGGAGACTGTCCGGATGGAAAAACAGATTGAATGGAAAACACAGCATATACGCACTATGAACTGTTATTGCTTTAGTGCTTACTAACTAGAAATTAATAGTCAATTGAATTAATGAGTAGGTACAATTTACACTATTTATGCAAGTGCACTAGCACCAAATATGAGCATATCGAATAGTTTCGATGAATTAAATCTCGAATTCGATATTCAATTCAAAACACTACAAACCAAGGGTCCCTCGGAGTCGAGTCGCTGTACCTCTAGAGATAAGCCAGTTACGGTCATTTGGTAATGTGTTGAGGATGTCACAAGAAATTGTTGTTTGAAAGATGGAAGATATAATGGAACCTGTTGACAGACCCAAGACTAGATGGCTCAAACAAATTCTTAGGATCTGTGGGCTAGCTGGCATAAAACTCTCACACAAGTAGAGTCAATGGCCAAAGGAAGTATGGTGTGATCTGGTGAGTTTTCTTAGACGAAACCGGAAAAGAAAAGAAGGTTTTAAATAATGAAAAGACATTTTAAATTTCAATTTTCAAAGCATAAAAAAATAATGTAAAATAATCGATAAATACATTATTAAATACGTATATTTGAAATCACTTGACTTTAATTTTTGGAACACTATTGAGTAGCACTTAAAGCTAAATATTGCAAATAAATCATAAATGTGGCCTTTTTTAAAACTCACTGTAGTGACGGTACGACAAATATAGACAACAACATAAACAACTTTGGTTGATTATGTATTCGAGTCTCTTTTTGTATGAACATGTTGTCACATTAGGTTTTCGATTGGTGGATAGAGTAAATATAAAAAATAGTAGTAATTTGATCATGTCTATTTGCATCAAGGCTGGCGATGGCCGTGAATTGGTGATGTTACCTGAAAAATAAACACAAGAGAGTTCGAATAATTTGAATTATTCGGAATATCCTCATCAACATAAAAGACAATTCTAAAAATTGTAACTAGTAAATATGATATTGTGGAAAGATTTTTTTTACTATGCACAGGGTCGTGCTTATATGACGTTAGCAGGCCTAGTGTCCTAGGGTTATTTAAAGTGTGAAAATTGATTTTATTTTGTCCCATTTTAAAGTTTTCTAGGGTGAGCTCAGTGTGCAATGCTCGCAAGGGGCAATGAGGGTAAAAATCTGAATTTTATGTATCAGGCAGAATACTAAATAAATCGCGTTCTGGCAGAGAGCCATTCAAATAGCCGCCGTTATAGAGATGAGATGGCGCTAGTAGAAAACGCGCCACTCGCGTTTGCAGCTGCTGCTGATGTTGCTGTTGCAAACACATTCTCACAGGACCTGAGCAGGCCGCAATATTGTGTTCGACTTTTATTCTAACCAACAATTATTTACAAATCAAATATACACAATTTAAAGTTTGTAAAAATATTCACCGCCCGCTTCAATGCAACTTTTCCACAGCATATACAATTTTTCCATACCATTATGGTAGAAATCTCCTAGATCTTCCTTGCCGTACAAGAAATCGTCCACATAATCCATTACTCCATTACTACTCGTTGGCAAATGCTTGACCCTTGAGACTAACAGCAAGAGGTCGAAAGAGATGATAGTCTGATGGGGCTAGATCGGGACTGTAGGGCGGGTGTGGCAACACATTCCAACCCAATTCTTTCAGTTTAGCCATTGTCTCCTTCGCAGTGTGCGGTCTAGCGTTGTCATGTTGGAGGCAGACCTTGTTGCTTTGTTCCAACAGAAAAGATCGCTTTTCCTTGATTGCTTCGTTCAATCGATCCAATACACCGCAGTAGTATGCTGCAGTGATAGTTTGACCACGAGGCAAATAATCGTGGTGTACTATGCCCCATATATCCCAGAAGGCGATGAGTCTTCTTGGAATGGATGCTTTGGTACGCAAATAAACGTAATATAAGCATGGCCTCTAATGAATACATTGTCAAAGTTGTTATAAAACTGATTTTTATTATTTTTAATTAAAAAATGGCACAAATTAAGGACAATTATTTTATTGGACCATATTTGTGCTTGAAAATCAGAGTAATTTTGTACAAATTTTGTATAATTAAATGTGATTTTGTTATTGTTAATTAAATTGTATGTGCCCTGTAAACTGTACAGTTTACAGTTTCAAGCCAATAATTTCTCTAGTTTTGATTCTTCCTTTTGGAGCAAATTGACCTCAGCTCCTTGCTCTTGATAAAAGTTCTGAACGATCGCCATCTCGATTCGCGTTGACATTTCCTTGCCAATATCAATGACCCATAAGGTAAAATATTGAAAAATTCCATTCGAATACACAACCAAACCTTTTAAAAATAAATAAATTTAATATTAATTTCTTAATTGAAATTCATTATAAGTATCAAACCAAGAATTAAAAGCAGACACACCGGAAATAATTTCATGTTTATCGTGAAATGTGCCTTTACAAATTAAAAGTTTTTTTCAATTAGCAACATTTAATTGGATGTAAACTCAAACTATAATTTGAAACGAGACCCTCATTTATACAGCTAAGTGTTTGTTGGTAAAAGAACCTATAAAACGGTTTCAGCACCTTTTACCATTGCTATATGGTCATTTAATGTTATCTTTCTTGACGCCATTCTGTACGCCTCAATAATACATTTGTACATTTGTACAATTGTACAAACACGAAGTTTTTATAAAATTATTTGAAGAAATAAGGTTCCTTGTAGAAAAACTCTACCACAATAACAAAATAACAAGATTGGAGATCAAATGATCAAATGAAAGACAAAAGTCTAATTAATTAAGATTTTCCAGATATACCTGCTATTCAAATCTCATCTAAGCCATATTTGAGCTTGGATGATCAATTGAGTACTATGGAATACTATGTCCAATTGAATTGGAAATTAGAATGAGATAATTTTTTAAAGATTCTGTAGAAATGATTTCACTCCGGAACTCGTAGAAGTCACATTCAAAAGTGGACAACAAGTCTACCGAGATTTGTGAGTTGCACACACGTGTACAAAGTCAGACGACCTAGAATTAACTTGCTTTGGTTGCACCGAGTTTTATGGTACGATCGCTTTATTTATAAAATTCTATTTATATCTTGAGTCTGCTTTGGGCCTCGTGAGTAATTGAACCGCTAACAAGCATAGTTTCAAGTTTCAGTTCTCGCGAAAGTTCTTTGCAAGGTTTCACGAACTAATTAAAACTTTAAGCACTTCAAATCTGTAGACTAATTGGCCTTGCTTGTTGTCGACCGCTAACTAAACAATCTTAAGTTGTGAGTAATTTCGTAACTGAAAGAAATCATAGATGCAACATTATAAAATTCCATACTTACTGTTTTTAGCGATTCAACCAGATAATATTTCCGGCAAACTCTTTTTTTTTGTTAATCTCGTTGCCGGAAGAAAATTTTTTTCAATGCTTGTTTTAAATCGTTCTAAGGAAATTTAAAATCTGATTGACATTGGCCTAATTAAAAAAGGAAATCACTTACCCGAAACCGTCTACTAATGAACGAGTAAACGATTGGATTGACAAAACTGTGCGCCGTGGCCAACCAGTGGAAGAACAAAAAGAGATATCCCTGGAACTGGTACTGCCATTCGGTGCAATGGCGTACAAATTCAAATTCGAGCAAAAATTCAAATAATTTGAGCGGCGTCCAGCAAACAAGGTAGAATACAATGATCGAAATCATGATTTTGACAGACTTGCACAATAATAATATACAAATTCAAGGAATTAGTAAAAATTTTATTTCTATAGGAATATATATTTCAAATTTCGAGAAAACTACTTTATTTATTAAAAAAATATCAAAATGTTGTTTTTTGGTTCACTAAATCAATTAGTGCCAATTGCGCAATAGACACTAATTGAAAATCCGTGCAAGTGCCTACGCCAAATTAATTGATCTGAATGTTTGCTTTTCTGTACTGACTTATATTGACTTGATTCTCTTAAGCAAATTAATTTATTCTGCACTGCAATTAATGGCTTTTAAAAGCCTTTTAAATTAATACACTTTCGCCATAATTGAATTGAAACTATTTTAAACTTAAAATTATCTACTTACTTTGATTCGATTTTTATTGCCATTTCCAGACATTGTCAATTGGACGCATTTGCTTCTGCAACCATCTTTGCTTTGCGATGATTTGCCACTGAGGTCGGTTAACTGGAGGAAATGAATTAAATTTTCAAATCATTCATTTAGTTGTTTTGTATTTATTAATGGAATTCAATTTTATATTTACCTCAATGGAAATAATTGATAAATTATTGCTACTGTTGTCGCTAGTTTGCACCTTTTGATATGGGCACAACTTTCTGATGATGAACGTATACGAGACTACAAGCACAATCATCGGAATGATCAAGGTGCACATTAAATTAATGCTCATATAGACACGTATTTTGAGACGGCTCATCTCGTTATCATAATTGCACATATTGTGTGATGTTCCATTGACTTTTGTTTTATTGGTGTATGTATGCATTATGGGAACGAACGCATAAGCCAAGCCACATAACCAAACAAAGACTAACACTCGGTTCGATTTGCGAACAAACCAATGATGAAAGTCAGAAAATGGATACAGTGTTGCGAAGAATCTAATTTGTTGGATTAATTTTGTCATATTAATTGAACATATCACAAAAATATGATAGAAATATACCTTTCAACTCCAATGATTGCCAGAGTGTTCGATGTAATGAAACTACTCAACAGTTGTGCGTACTGAGTGACTGGACAGAGCCAATTGGGGAAAATCCATTCACCAAGCGCAAAGTTGGAATACATAAAGGGCGCACAGAAAACGCCAGACATGATGTCGGTGATTGCGAGATTTATAAGATACTTTTGAAATATTTTCATTGATTTTTTGCTGTAAAACTGCACAAGAATCACCAGTCCATTGCCAGTGAGTATTGCTATTGATGTTAGACCGTAAATAAATCTGATTAGAATTTCCAAAATAAGTGAAACATTCATTTTGACTGGCACGTAGCAGTCGGGCACTGCTACAAAACTGCTCTGTAACATTTTCAATTGGTCAGTAAGGTTCGTGATATTAGACATATCCGATAGGCTTGAACTACTATTGCCGGTCATCTTGAGTATCACGGTCAGGAACGATATGCAAGAAGTATAGAACAAGTATAAAAAGAAAATCAGAACTATTCAGATATTTATGTACCCGTGATCAGCACTCTCATCCACTACTAATCGATCAGAATTATATAGGAATATTGGTATGATTGGATGAGATTGGAGAGACCGTGTGGATGAACAACTAGCAGAATGATCACCAAGTGAAAATTCAAGTTCAATCCAGTAATTCGGCGAAAAATCTCTCTCTCAATGTAAAACAAATATGGTATACATCTAAATTTGTTTTTATATTAATTTTAATTTACACATCAATGCAGTGTTACTAGGAATTCACAAATTATTGTCTAAAATCACCCAACCGAATTTACGCGTAATTACAAAATTATTTGTATGCATTTGCTTTTACAAAAGTAAGCGAAGCAAAGATTCTTGTTTGGTTTTTATTTTATGAAGTAATGTGGTAAAGTAAACTAAAAAATAAAATAATTCATAATTCATTTATTTTGATACAAAAAGTTAATCTAATAAATAATTAAAATTCTCAGAATAAAATTTTGAAATGTACTATTTAGAGATTTATGGCCTGATACTTTTGTTATGCTTGGTGAAACTAATATTTATTTGAAAATTGAATTGAATTTGTACCAAAATCCTCAACTTCTTTGGCTCATTTTGTGCATTCCTATGTTGCACAGAGTTTGTCGGACTCGAGTTTGGTCACCATCTCTTTAATGCTGCGAGTTTCATTGTGCAGAAATGATTCATCGCCAATCGAATTGTTTTCGTTTAGCCGCAACAATTCGGAGATTTGAACAAGTTCACGACCAATGTTTATCATTTCAATTCGGGACGATTCACATTCGGGATCAATTCGATTTGCAATGTGAGGAGCAGCTTTAAGGAGAATCATAATTATCAATCGGAAAATGTTATAAATTACTTTTACCTTCTACCAAAGCGATCGCTAAAATAAAAATTGCAATGTAGTACTTCATTTTGACTTCTTGGACGGTTGAATTGCTTAGCACAAATGAAATGAACAGATTAGCTTTTATTGGGGATATTTGTTTACATTTGTCAAATCTCGTGACACAAATCATGCAATAAATGTGCTTTTATGAGATAAAAATTGGCATTATTTTTATTATATTTGTAAACAAAATGGTAACGTGCAGTGTCGGGAAATAATAAAAGTTCAGTACGTAGTAACCCGAATGGCCTTTAGGAAAATCCAAAAAGTGAACAAATTTGGATAAATTCCAATAAATTGAATTGCCAACAAGGCGCACGTGTGGTCACAAAATGTGGAAAATATTTTGCTTCAAGGTTTGTTTATACAATACACTGGAAAATTACATTTTACTATTTGCAATTTGCTTACCCACCAAACATCTCTATTCAGCTCTATTCAAGTTTATTATTTTCTAAATTAACTGCTGGATTGTTGTTCTCTTCGGCAATCTTTGTGAGCACTTTTCGACCTTCAAAATGAGTCATAAATTCGAAGGAACCCAAAAAATCGGCCAATTTTATAAGACATTTGGAAGGAATGGCAGCAACGACCCAAAATATTATGCTAAAATAGTACGGAATGATAATCTCGACAGTTTCGGCCCGAATTCCAGTCACAATTTTGTCCACAACATATTCAGGTTTCAAGAATGGCATCAGGCTAGAGTCGACACCGGCAAACATGCCTGTGTTGATGAAGTATGGCTTGACGATGGAGGTGCGAATGCCGTGCAGATTTGTTTGGGCAAGTTCCATTCGAAGTGACACGTCAAAGGCAACATTGGCAAACTTGGACGCACAATAGTCACCCATACTGCAGCCAACCAGATTGCCCGCAACCGATGCAACGGTGACAATGTGTCCTCGATTTCGAGTGATCATTTCGGGAATGAATGCTTTCACGGTGTAGTAGTGTGACAGTACGTTGACATCGAACGAAAGTCGAAGCATCTCATCGGGAATGTCCAGTAAATGCTTTCCTGATACAATTCCAGCGTTGTTAATCAAAATATCCACAATTCCCACTTCTTGTTTGACTTTTTGGGCAGTTTCATAAACCAACTTGTTATCCGAAACATTCACTTGATAGCAATGCAGTTTCCCAGAATCGAGTTGTTGATCTTTGGCCATCTGCACAGTTTGTTTCATACCCTCGCGGTTGACATCCCAAATCACCACACTAGAACCAAGACGGACAAATTTGAGTGCCATCAGTTGACCAATTCCACTTCCACCACCAGTGATGAGAACAATCTGACCTGTCAAATCTTTTTGATGCCATGATTCGGGCACAAAACAAAGTACAATGCCTTCAAAGATGTAGTAGACAAATAAAACAAAACTAATCAAACGATTGGAAGTTTTTCTTAGGGGCAGCGAACTTGAAACCATTCTTTGTGAGTTATATTCTGCAAATGAAAACAGGTACAATTATTGTTAGATACGCAAATAAAATCACACTTTTTTGATGAATATCCAAAGTTAATGTTTCGTTGCTTCAAATAACTTTAACTCGACTTCAATCATGAAACAACTTTGCGAAATACATAAATATTTCCAATGTCAAATGAGAGAAAGTGGTTCTGTCCTTGAAAAACTCGTTTGAAGACACATTAATTTAAAATCAATGATATCACTAAATAAAATGCTTGTGAAATCATGCTCCAGATAAAACAGGTATATTTTGAATTTAATTAATAAACATCAGTTAAAATCATTTTAATTTTTAAAACAGGGTTTATTTTATTTGTTAATCACGACACAGGACAAATTGATACTAAAATATCTAAATCTACATTCTACATATTTACCCTTTTCTCTATTTGTGAAAACAACCAAACCCACTTTTTTGCGTGGGCAAATGCAAATTAGTAAAGACCAAATGTTCGCAGTGTGTTATGATTATTGGTCATATAATCATTGAGCAGTGCACTCAAGTTGCACTCTACCATAAATAGCTCGCTCATAGCACAGTTCATTTCGCGTTGCTCCATTACAGTTTCCAGTTGCGCCATCAATCGCATCATATTCGAAGCTTTGACTCGAATCACGTGTTGGTTCCCAACTGGCTCGCGACGCATCTGCATCTGATCGATCACAAAATCGGCTTTCTTCAAGACTTCATTGCCAATGTCGATTAAATGCGACTTAAAATTGCCAATTGCATCTGCCTTGACTAGAAAATTTAAAAATTAAATTATTGAAAGCATACTAAGATCATACTTTGCAAGGCAAAAAATAACACGAAAAAAGTCAGATAAAATTTCATGTCGGAGTATACGAGATGAAAAATTGTAAATTTGAAAATGAATGTAAATTCAGGTTCAGTCAAGTAAGGCCCGTCAAATGACAGATCCAAGACCCAATAATTAATATTTAGAAATAAATTAAAAGTAAAGTAATTTTAATATTTAATCAAGTCACAATTGATTTGCTTAAAAACTAGTAATTTTTAAAACTTATTTATTAACCCATCTATGCCACAAGTTATTAATTTCATAATCATTTTTGATCTATGATCTTTTGATCGTCTTTATTGATCAGCACAATTTACTAGTAAGTACCTCACTCATGTCTAAAGAAGGCTTTTTACATGGAAACGTTCCGGTAGCGACAAATCCTTTCGTGACCACCTAACCAAATGCGCACTTTCTGCTTATCTTTTGATCTTATTTGTATGCTTTTAATTGAATAATACAAAACGTTAATTATCCTGCGACGTAGTCAATTAGAATCGAAAACAAAGCAATTAATTTCCGGTATTATAATCGTAAATTATAATTAACGTTTTTAACAATTTGTAAAGATAAATACAACCGAAATTAAGATGTTTAGACTAATTACAAATAATCTTTAAATCACAATCATTTCCGACTAGCGGTTGCTTTCACTGCCAAGGTTCTATTAATTAAAGAGCAATAAACACAATTTTATCTTTAAACATAATAATAATAATAACGTCAATAATCTTAGTTAATTAATTCTAGCAAATAAAAGGAAACTTATCAAGTAATATAATGGCAATTTTTGTTGTCTGAGAGTTGGCGAAAACTGTAGGGTTTGCCTCGAATTGTTATCTATCTTAGCAAACAAACTTATAAAATGAAAGAAAAGTCAAGGGCAATTGGCGTTGGACAGTTTTAGTAAACAGTATTTTCCGGGATCGTAAATGATATCATCGAAATTAAATCATATCGAGATGATACATTCATTGGACAATTAAGACTTTAAATTCAAAACGTACTTTGAGCACATAACAAAGTTGTAATCTTAGAACCTACTGCGTAGCAGTAAACTCTCATCTCTTTCTGAGCAAGCATTGAATAACCATTTTCTCTTTCCTAACTTATGGCGAGTGCGATTGCGCGAATGGAATCACAATTTGATACCTTCTTTTCTATGATGAGCGCATGCACAATGATCAGTACTTCATCGTGGTGACCACTACTGTCTGGGTGTACCCTAAATTGTATTGTTTAAATAGCGCCACAACAAACGCTTCTTTACCTGTCTTGACTTTAATAGATTTCAATGTCCATCAATATAGGCTTTAAATGAACATTTACATAGTCACATTGAAACGGACAAGTTGACATCAAATTATTGATTTGTTGATTTGTTTTACAATATTGCATGTTTGCAACTTATGATACAAGTCAGGGCCCAGACCGGTTATTTTGTATCTTCAAGAGGTTTTATTTTATTTGTCAATAACGTTACAGGACAATCATTGTTAATAAACATTTTAATCTACATTCTAATAACTACATTCTAAAGGCTACATTCTAAAGGCTACATTCTACTATCCTTTATCCGTTAAAGCAAAATCAGTGACTATATCACTAACAGTGTTAGTAATTAGTAAAGACCAAAAATTCGCAGAGTGTTTTTGTTTTTGGCCAAGTAGTCCTCCAGCTGAGCGCTCAGTTCACACTCGGCTCTGAAGAGTTTGCTCATGACGCATCGGATTTCAGTCTTGTCCTGCACAGCTTCAAGTTGCTCCATCAATTTCATCATGTTCGAAGCCTTGGCTCGAAGTCCAATCTGGATCGCAACTGGTTCGCGTCGAATTTGCATCTGTTGGTTCACAAAATCGACCTTCTTCAACACTTCATTGCCAATTTCAATTAAACGCAACTTGAAATAGTCCATTCGATCTGCGTCGACTAGAAAAATTACCAAGAAAAATAAATTATAATTGAATAACTTAACAGGATTACCTTGCAAGGCAAAAATTAGCACAAATAAAGCGAAAACAAATTTCATGTTGCAATTCGGATTTATGCCACCACAAATTTGACAATTTTTCTTCTTTCTAGTCTCATCTTACCAGGAAATCAATTTATACCCTTTTGTTGGTGCCGGCTAAAATGGTCATTGAAATTACCTGCCCACTTTGGCCATTGTCTTCCATTACTATATAATCATTTGGAACAGTCTTAATTAGAATTAGTCAGAATTATATCTTCATAAAGTCTGGGAATATAAACACCCTGAACAAACATTGTCAGAAGAGTTTTTGTTTCAACGCAAAATTTATCACCAAAGTTGGTCACAATCTTATCCAATAAATGCTACACACAAAATGTACATTAATTCCCAGTGTTTAATCTTTTTTTGTAAATTTGCGTGTTTAATGGCCTTATGCGTTTTAAGGTCAAAGATAAGCTATTTGTTAAAACGCACTAGAGAAAATTCCACAATTTTCTGTTTGTAGATTAACGTGAAAAGTATTCATCAGTAGTTTGATGTTTGAGTTAAATACATAACTCTTAATTAAAAAGACTGATAATCTGTCATTATCAATGAGTTTTCTCAAGAAAATCCTACTTGATTATCATTGACTCATCATTTTGTCAAAGTGCATCTTTATGCCTGGCACAATTGACTTCATTGAAATTTGTCTTTACTATCATGTCATGATTTTTTCATCAGGTGAAGAGTAATTTGAACAGACAGAGTGCTTACGTGTATCATCTGACATTGACATATTATTGTGTTCAGGCAGGAACTAAGAGCCCGCTTTGTCACTCATGATTTCTCGAGTGGCAAGAAAGAAACACTATAAAGGCACAAAACCCTCATTGGAGCATGGCAACTAATTCCAGGTTTTGTGTATACACGTGATCCAAACCCGGAACGATCAAACACAGTCACCCGCACACTGTAATACTCCTGAGGACTTCATTTGTTTCAAATACAAATGGAACCACAAACCCACAAATTGTGCCTAGTGAATTCGAGTGATAGCTTAGGATTTTATTAAAATCGCTTTTAATTAAACTTGGATTGATTCGGACAATTCCAGGAACTAATTAATGCTTTATTATTGAGTCAAATGGAGACCAATTAATTGTCGGTATTTTCTTGCTCCAATTCAATTGCAAGATTGAGTGTGTGTGTATCTCTGCATCCTAAGTAAATCACAAAATCAATTTTGTTATATTTTAATTTTATATTTTAAAAAACTTACTTTTAGTCAAATTTATCCATGATAATTATTTTCTTATCAAATTGGTTATCTGCAAAATTTTGTTCATTATTTGTCGTAGATCTTTCTATAAAAAATTAATTAAAATTAATTAAAATTAATTAAAATTTGCATATCACAAAAGCTTTACAAAACTCTCATGTTCAAATCGAGTTCAGACAAATAAAAAATTTATTTTCGATTGTCTGCAAAGTGAACCTGAAAACTAAACTGCAATTCATACCCGAAACATTTCACTCATGAACGAGTAAATGATTGGATTGATGAAACTGTTGGCCATTGCCAGCCAGTGGAAGGTGATGAAGAGGTACACCACAGAGTAATACTCTAGCTTGGTGCAGAAGTGAAGCCATTCAAATTCATTCAAAATTAGATAAGTTTTGATCGGCGTCCAGCTCAAAAAGTAACACACCATTATCATCAGCATAACTTTGATGGACTTTGGAATACATAATTGATTATTCATAGGGTTACATTGCTATAAAATTCATTAAATTGATTAAAAATAAACTATTGCCGAATACTTATATTTAAATACTACCCAACACAAACTCTACTAATTTTCACTTTTATCATACAAAATGTTTTGTACAAAATCTTACCCTCTTTTTAAGTTTAAATATTTTATTAGTTTCATCACATCTACAAATCTTACCCTCTTACCAATTTCTCATTCCAAATTTGTATTCCAAAATATTTAACATTTTCCACCCTTAAGACTACTAAGACAAATTAAATTGCGATAAAATCCCTTCTTTCACTGAAAAGTTCATTAGTTAGTTTTAAAATATCAGGCATATTAAAAATGTCACTTACCTTGATTCTGTTTTCTACATTCTTCTTTCCCGATATTCGCAGATATATTTTAGTAGGATGGCGTTGCGAACAATTTACACCAAAGTTGGCCAACTTGAATAGAAAATTATTTAATAAATTAATTCCAAATTTTCTGCAAATACCTCGATAGTATTATTATTTTGATCGGTTGTCTCAATTTTATGAAAATAGCGCAATTTGCGTATAATAGAACAATACACAAATGTGATTACAATCGCAGGAAGAAGAAATGTCAAAACAAAATTAGTCCCCATAAAGATGCGTCGTTTAGTTACACTAATGTCATTGTCATAATTGCACACATTGTACTCGTAGTCATTGTCCTTCATGGGCACAATGTATGTGTTGGCCATTGGAATCAAAGCATAGACAAAACCGAGTATCCACACAAAGATTGTCACAGCTTTGGATTTTCTTCGAAGCCAAAAATTAAAATTCTTAAATATTCGCATGGTTGCAAAGTATCTAAATTATTTAAAAAATTAATTATATCTATATTTCTATAAAGCTCACACACAATACCTTTCAACCGCAATGATGGTCAACGTGCTTGACGTAACAAAGACACTCAACAGTTGTGCGAACTGTGTTACTGGACAGACCCAACTCGGGAAAACCCATTCCCCAAGCATAAAGTTGGTAAACATAAAGGGCACACAGCAGACGCCTGAGATGATGTCGGTTATTGCGAGAGTAGTCAAGTAGATTCGGAGATTCTTCGGAGACTTTTTGCCATATATCTGCACCAGAATGACCAACACATTGCCAATGAGCGTTAAAAGAGTTGTCAAACTGTACAAAATCACGAAAAATACTTTCAGTCCAAATGGTGAAATATTTTCGATACTTTCAGGCATGAAACAACCTGTTTGCTCAGAAATGTTTGTTTTCGCAACTTCACATATTTCGGTGTTTAGGTTCGTTGTTAGATCAAACTCAATACGACATGTAACATTATTTGTCATTTTGATTCTATTTATGTACAAATACACGTAAGTGGACTAGCCTCGACAAAAACAGAATCACACTAAATACTCAGAATACAAGAGTGCAGTGATTTATTTGATTTTCTCTCAACACAGAATCATTCAACACTATATAGATTGAGTGTGATTAGTGATAGTGAGAGAGACAGCAGTGGTTGTGAGTAAACAACTAATTGAATAGAAAAGTAACAAGTTCAAGAGCAAGGCTACGATCTACGAATGGTAGATATTTTTAATGCAACCAACTAGCAAATAAACTTACATGCTTCCTGACAAAAATAATGTTTCATTTAATTTTGGATTGCAATTTGCTCTCATTATGACTGAAACACTAGAAATATCTTTAATATCAAATGACCAAAATAAAGAATAATTTGATCACACGATATATCCGTGTACTAAATTGCCATTGAATTTCATCATGCAGGAATATTCTAATTAAAAAGTACTGACATTAAGGGAATGTATTTGAAGCCAAACAATTTCAGTCGTGAAGTTAATCAAATTTATTTTCCAATGCTTGCTGAGTCATATAAACTATTTAATAAATTCTCGTATGGATAATTATATTTAAAATTCGTGAATTATTTACCACAATGAACGGTGCAAAATAGTGGCATATATTTGCATTAATAAAGCGAAAAGGAGGATTTTTAACATATGCGTTTTAGGAATATTTAGCTGACAATGGCTGAGAGCTTTTATTTGTCTTTTGAGTAGAATGGTTACAAGTCAAGTTCGGTGCAGACCGACGACCGCGTCACAAATGTTGTCTTTGTCTGGTAGCTCAAGTCCTGTGCCACCAGTAATCCATTGTCCTAGCTGTCGCTTCCAGATGGTGTCGAGCGAGTTCCAAAAGATAAAATACCTACAATGTAGGTCCTACATCTCTGTAAATCTTCAGTCAGTTGTAATTTTAATTATTTTTAAAGTTTAAATTAACTTGCTAGTTTGATATATATCAGACGATTCTCCATTGGTGAATGAAACTTATTACAAATTATTTAAAAAAAACAACTGCCATCTATTAGCGAAAGCTTGATTTATATAATTTTAAATTGTTTCAAACTGCATACATATATTAGGTGTCACTATATGTAATGGAAGTTTTTTCCGTCAAAAAGGCGCTATTTTCTTCCATTACATATAAGAAAGCCTGATATTATGTCAAACACATTTGGCTGTTTGAATTGTAACAACTCATTATCCCTAAATACATAATGTAAATACTTAATTCGTACGAATATAAATGCAAAAGGAGATATTCTTCGCTACATTCTTAATCAAAACCCTGGCATGGAAGAATATTCTAACTGTCAATTTAATGTAAAGTATGAAAAAATTTCTCAAATTGATTCAAAATTTGTCGTGCTGGGTATTGACAATAAACTTTATGCTAAACTGTGATCGAAATCAATAAGATTTGCATTGGTCACTCGTCTTGTCCCGTAAAGAATTTTTTTTAAATGTTAACATACTCGTGTGTTTCGGTGCTTCAAGTGCCAGCGCTTTGGATATTTTAAGCAAACTTGTCGAAAAGCTGTAGCTTGTGCGGTTTGTGCAGGTCCACATGGAACAAAAAATTGTACGGAACAAATAGAGAAATGCTCCAAGTGCTTGGGTGGATGTTAAGAGGAAGCAAAGAGAAAACAAAGAAGACAGCTATTTGGCTGTGATCATCGTGCTGACAGTTGGGCTTGTCGTGCCTTGAAAATGTACGAAATTGTTAGGAATCAGTTCGATTGTGATGAGTTACATCTAAATGTTAACATTGTTTATGTGAACTCATTGGAATCTAATTTAAAAAATGAAATCTGTAGGACATCATGACAAAGTAATCGAAAACGATTCCGACAAAAACAAATTGACAATTTGTTGCACTTGTTATTCACTTTCTAAAAAACTATTGTAGAGCACGCAAAGTTCACGGGAAAATATATAAATAGATTTATTTGAAGATATGTTTAAGACAAATCACAAAATTTTGGATCACTTTAAGTCTCAATTTGAGTAACTCAATTTTCGAGCAGCACATTTGCTTTTTCCTACACTAGCTAAAGTGTCAAATTGAATCGGGACGTACGAGTAAATGTTTGTTTAAGTGGTTTTTTAGAAAACTAAACTAATTTCTTAATGAATTCAATTTAATAAAATGGAAATTTTCCGTGTCAGATTCCATAGAAGCATTTCGATTTATTTAATCTAATTACTTCAAATAAATGTAAAGTAAATATCGAATTTCTTCTAAACTTTGGATTTTTATATGAATGTTTACTCGAAAATGATGTGTAGCATATTGATTGAGAATTAAGAAGCGTTTTTTCTGAGTTTCAAGTCTAAAAATAACTTTTAGTAAACTAAATCACTAAAGCATTAAATCAATTAGTGTCACTTGCACAATGTCCTTTAATTTAAAAATTAATGTTTGTTTTTCAATATTGGCTTTTAGAGTCAAAGTTTTCACAATTCTGCCATTTGTTTACCTTAATTTTGAAATATTTTCAAAATAATAATAAAGTTTTGCAATAGTTGAATTCAATGACTTGAACTTGGAATTGCTAATTGCTTTATTCGATTTTTTTGCTACTGCCGGAAGTAGTTAATTGACTTTTATTATCTCTTTGTGCAGGTATATGCTGCTAATTTTGGACCAGAGGGCTCGCTAAAAAAATTCTAAGGGGCTCGCTAAACTTTTCTTAACTTTGGGGCTAGCAGGACAGAGATATTCCCAAAATTGAATATATGACTTCATAAGAAGACTAAAAACTCAACAATATCACAAATTTGCTGCCACAAAATCACAAAATAGCTCGTTTGTCGTGCTTGAGGGCGCGAAAATGTAATTTTTTAATGGTATGGTGCTTACTAATTAAAATAAACTTTCCATTTCAACTTAATCATAGGAAGCTCGCTTTTTTAATTTCCCTGGGTGTTCTATTGAGCCCCTAGAGCCCCATACAGCATGTTTCTGTCTTTGTGTTGTGATGATTTTACACTGACAGGTGTGGTGTTTTAATGAGAATAATTTAGTTGAATACATTATTTGTTTTAAAATATTTATGATTTAATATTTTATTGTTGATGAGGAAAACTTTGTTGACAATATCTTTAACAATATGTGATATATATATATATATATATATATATCTGTTTTGACAATATAAGCGTCTTTATTTGAGAAAATTATAAATCCTCTATAAACTTGAAAAATGGTAACATTAAATAAAATCATTTGATTTGTATTTTGGTTTGTAGTTTCTTAGATGAATAAAGTGGCTTCTTTTTTCTAAAACGTAAAATATATAAGATCTCCACATTAGCATGTTTTCCTTGCAAAATTGATTTGCATGTTTGATAGCTTGTTGAAAAGCTAATCAAAAGTGTCACAGGAACCATGTCTGTCCTATGTTTGGTTCAAAAGATATTGGCACTAGAAAGTCTGAAAATGAATAATTTATATTTACTGCGTTTTTAATTTAAATCACAAACTTGCTTGGTATTTTTTGTTGTTGAGTAACAAATTATTTTCTCCTCAAATTCATTGCCTGCAAAATTTGGTTCATTATTTGACGCAAATCGGTCTTAGAAAAGGAGTAAATAATTTGATTCATTAAAATCGGGAAAATTACAAAAGTTTAAAAAACTTTTCCAGTTTCAAGCCGAGTTCAGGCAATTAAAAAGTTACTTTTTAATTCGATGCGAAGTGAACCCGAAAGCCAAGCCAAACTGAAACCAAATTGCAATTCAATGCAAGGAAAAATGTTTCGTTTTTTAAATTACAAACCTCTATTTGTTTAAAATTTAAAAAAAAAACACATACCCGAAACATATCACTCATGAACGAGTAAATGATTGGATTGATGAAACTGTTGGCCATTGCCAGCCAGTGGAATGTGATGAAGAGGTACACCACTGAGTAATACCCTAGCTTGGTGCAATAGCGAATGATTCCGAATTCATTCAAAATTTGATATATTTTGATCGGCGTCCAGCAAGCAAAGTAGGACGCCATTATCATCAGCACTATTTTGATGGTCTTTGGAAATAAATAATTAATTATTCAATGGGTTACTCGATGCTACAAAAGTGGTCGTATACAGTTATAATATATTAGTGAGGTAGTCATTAATTATTGATTGATGAATAAATGTCAACCAACTAAAAAAAAACTTACCATCAATAAATTACTAAATTAAATTTTGTACTTCAAATTACTAAATTAACGAAAATGAAATACTTTCCACTCATAAATCTGCTAAACAAATTAAATTAGAATAAAGTCTCTTTTCGCTATTTAATTTGTTACAAAAATATACGAAAATTGCACCCACTTTGATTCGGTTTTCATTATTTTTTCTACCGGATGTTCTCAGATGTATTCTACTCGGCTTGCGTTGCAAGCAATTTGTATTAAAGGTGGCCAACTGGAAAAGAAAATTAATTGGGAGAAATCTACATTTTTGTACATCGCATCTTCCGCATTTACCTCGATTGATGTAACATTATTATTATTGTGATCAGTTTTATGGAAATAACACAATTTTCGTATAATTGCACAATACACAAATGTGATTGCAATCGCTGGTAGCACAAAAGTCAAAACGAAATTTGTACAAATGAAGATGCCTCGCTTAGTATTGTCGATGTCGTTGTCATAATTGCACACATAGTACTCATATTCGTTGTACTTCATGGGTACAATGTATGTGTTTGCCATTGGAATCGAAGCATAGACAATACCGAGTAGCCAAACAATGATTGTCACAGTTTTGGTTTTTCTTTGAAGCCAAAAATTAATACTCTTAAATGAACGCAATGTTGCAAAGTATCTATATCATTAAAAATAATGAATCTTTATTTTTATATTTCTACAAATTAAAATTACTCTCAATACCTTTCAACAGCAATGATGGTCAATGTGCTTGAAGTAACAAAGACACTCAACAGTTGTGCGTACTGAGTGACCGGACAGACCCAACTAGGGAAAACCCATTCCCCAAGCATAAAGTTGGTAAACATGAATGGCACACAACAGACGCCTGAGATGAGATCGGTTATTGCGAGAGTAGTCAGGTACAATCGAAGTTTTTTCGGAGACTTTTTGCCATATATCTGCACCATAATGACCAGCACATTGCCAATGAGCGTTAAAAGAGATGTCAAACTGTACAAAATCACGAAAAATACTTTCAGTTCAAATGGTGAAATATTTTCGATACTCTCAGGTTTGAAACAACCTGTTTGTTCAGTAATGTTGGTTGATGCAGAGCTGTTGGTTGTCACATCTACACAAGCACTACTGTTGCTGGTCGAATTAAAATCCATTCGACACGTAAGATTATTTGCCATTTTGATTTATTTGCGTACAGGATTACTCACGGGAGGACCAACCCGAACATTAACGAAACTCACACTAGATTCTTAATATCAGAGTGTAGTCATTTATTGGATTTTCTCTCAAAACAGAATCGTTCCGAACTATATAGATGGTAGATTGACCGTGATTTGTGATTGAGAGAAAAAGCATGGTTGTGAGAAGACAACATATTGAATAGAAGAGTGACAATATTTTTCCATTCGAGACACGAATGGACAAATTAAGCTCCTGTCATGACAAATTGTCCTTAAACTATATTCAATGCTTGTTTACGTGTTGACGACAGAAACATGTGTACTTTTTAGCATCAAGCAAGAAGCACTACTAATTACTCAAAGTAAACAAAATTAAAGGATATATCACATTACAATTTGTTCATGCGACAACTTTTCGGATAAGCATCGTTCATGAGTCCATCAATTTAATTCTACAATTCTGGAATTAGCATCATTAGTTGAACTTTAATTTCGATAAAGTAATCCCAAAAGACCTTTCTTAATAACAAAAAAACATTTCCAAATAATATAAAAGAATTAATGCAAATCAAATGGATAATTATTATTTCAAAAATCTGTGAGCATTTTTGCTCTGCAGTGTCACGCTTGTTTTGATTATTAACAGAAATCAAAATGACCGAGAATACTAATTTTTCTCAGAAAAATACCTTTATTTGGCTGAATGAAGGTTAAATTTTGGCAGAACAATTGTGTTTTTGTCCAATAATGCGAATTCATGGCCACTGATTTGTCACCGATCATCAAATGAACACGTGAAGCTATTTTATTATATGCCATATAAAAATTAACAAAAATTTCTGCCCAAAAAATAAGATAAGAATTATTCAAATACGTATTGCCCGATTGCGCAAAGGTGAGAAAGACAAGGACAACCAAAAATCAGTAGAATCATTCATTAGAGTGATTTAAGGGGCTTACCGTTTTTTTCATTGCACTCCTTTGGGAATGCGTCTACATTTCTATAATTACATCACAAATCGACATATATAAAGGAGAAAAATAAAATGTTTAGACTAGACTTAAATTCAGTAACTATGAAAGCTAACTTATGGCCAATTCGCGGCATCTCAAACGTTGTCACGTGTGCGGAGATGTAGCATTTTGTATGTTAAATTTGTTATTAAAACCAAATTTTAAAATTGTTTGTTCCAGGTTTCAACTACAAAGGTCTATCCTGTGAGTCTTGTAGGAAATTCTTCCGACGAAACGCAAAAAGTCATCAAGTAATTTGTTTTTTAATATTTATTTTTGTGTTTTTTAAATTTTTTAAAATATTTTTTTAAAATCAGGAATTAAAATGCACTTCAAATGGAGAATGTGCGATCACTAGTAACACCCGAAAAGCATGCAAAGGCTGTCGTATGAAGAAATGTCTGGCAATTGGCATGCGATGGGTAAAAATTAAATCAATTGAAGAATTATCTTTTAACATTTTTTTACACTTTTAAATTAGGACTTGGTTCTTTTGGCTAAAAGTGATAGTCAAACTGAAATCAGAATACATTGCGATTCTGGTCGTAGTCTAAATTTAACCAACAAAAATACAAATTTGAGCATTTCTGTTGATACTTCCGAGTCACAGGATGCTTCGTGCAAAGTAGGATTCACCATTGAGACCTTTCAAGTGTTCATCCGTGATCTGTGCATTGTGTTTGGATCGTTTGCGCCCAAAGTGGTGGGCTATGCACAGGATGCTAGTCAAGTGTTCACTATGCAAGAATTTCTAATTCGGGCAATCATCAACTTTGGTCTCAGTGTTTCTGGCTTTCGAGCTTTGCGCCGAATTGATCAACTCGCCGTGTTGAAAGGCTCGTTTACCGAAATTCTATTGATTCGCATTTTGTTCTATTTCAACTTTGAGACCGACTGCTTTCTGCTCAGGAATGTAATTTTGGTTTGCATTATCATTTTTTGAATTATCATTTAAAATTGTTTTTTAATTTTCAGGATGAAGAGGCACAACAGGCACTTTACGTGCGATTGGGCCTGCTGCACCAGTCCAGAATTGATCATCTGATTGGGTTGTTTCGTAAATTGGCTAAAATTATCAGTGATTACGCTAGCGGAGATAATATTATACGAGATTTGGTAAAATTTATTTTCTAAAAGATAAAAATTTAAATTGGTTTTCAAAAGATGTGCGTTCTGGCAATGTTCAACAATAAGAAAGTGGTCACTGTGAGCTGTCCCGAATTTATCAAATATGAATTTTGCCGCTTCCGTTACCTGATGCAGCGCTATCTGACGGTAAAATATGAAAACTCTCGCAAAGCCTTCGATGTACAGTGTCGACTGATGAAAGTGGTAGACGGAGTTTCACAGTTGAAACAGATTTTCTATCAATTGTATGCTCACATTGATGAGGCACACTATTCGGTGAGTCATTCATTGTTGGAGATTTATGAAATTCAGTGACATTTGACCAAGCGCGTTTAGGGAATTTATTTATTTCTAAAATCGACACGTTTTTAGGCTAATTTGTGTAAATGAATAAAAACAAATGTTTTTCCTTGTTTTCAACGCGTATAAAAGCTTGAAAACGACAAACAAACTGGAATTTTATTTTAGGCAATTCAAAATGATTCAAACTGTCCAATACCTGATGACTGACTATTGGGTCGAGTATGGCGATCCCCGAGTGTCTCATCTCCCGTTGATGTCTTCCTTTTGGCCTTTCACTCTCATTTTGATGGGATACTTGATATTTGTTGTCTACGTTGGACCACTCTGGATGAGTAAACGCACAGCATTCTCTCTGAAACCACTCTTGATTGGTTACAATTTGTCAATGTCCCTGTTGAATGGTTATTTCGTGTACACGTCGATTCGCTGTCACAACTATGGACTGGCAATGTTTAATCTTAAATTTCCCTCTCTCTTGGACAACTCAGCTCATGCCCAATCGGTCATCACACTGCACTACCTCTTTACAATGTCCAAACTGGTCGACCTGTGTGACACTATCTTTTTTGTGTTGCGCAAGAAGCAGTCCCAGGTGACCGCACTCCACCTGTATCATCACTTTTCAATGCCACTTCAATCGTTCATCTATTTCCGCTTGTGTGGCACCAGTTCTGTGGTAATTCTCTTTGGAATGGTCAACTCACTGGTCCACTGTGTCATGTACACCTACTATGGTCTGGCTGCAATTGGACCATCCGTACAGCGGTATCTGTGGTGGAAGCGATATCTCACTCTCCTACAAATGGTCCAATTTATTCTTATACTGTTGCATGGAGTGTATTTCACTCTTTTTCAGGAGAGCTACTCACCAATGTACAGCTACAATAATATTCTACAGTCTAGTATCTATACGATTTTGTTTGGTCAGTTTTACCTGAAAACTTACCAACCAAAAAGTGAATCCAAAAGCAAAACTCAGTAAAAAGGCTTGAATGTTTAAACAATGTAAAACAATTTAAACAACAATAATTATAAATTAATTAAAATAAATTTATAAATCTAATCTAGTCGTTTCAGTTTATAATTTGTTATGAATTGTTTAAATTTCCATTGTTTATTATTATTATTATCACTTGCGTTGACGAGTTGTGCCGGGGAAAATCCATTTACACTAGAATATGTAGCTTTTGATAGACCAATTTTGGAAAATATGGAATTTTAATAAATAAAGGGAAAATTATGGCTAAACTATTTGATTTATGTCAGCAATGTTTTCAATTTCTGTGTACTAATACCTTTGACTAGCGCATTTCAAGATTGTCAAAAACAACAAGTCATACGTAAGCCAAAAAAATATTCCATTTACTAGCTAGAAAATACAAAATATTATTGTTATTGTTAATACACAACAATTCAATTAAATCACATTTTTGCACAATTAAAAGATGATTACTATGAATGAAAAATAAGGATATTTTCACTCCAAGCATATAAATAGTAATATATAAAACTAATAATTGTCATAGCATTCGAACAAATTTTCAACATGCCCGAAATCATCAATTCTGTTGTAAAAAATGAAATGTCGAGTCTCGACGAAATATCTCATGCATTGTATGAGAATGAAAACGAATTGCTCAACGATGATTTGACCAAAAATCTGTTGGCAAGAGTTCCACTCGAATTGATCGATCCAAAGAAGAAGCCATACCAACTGAAAATTGTGTGGCGCAATGTTGCTGCGATGGCACTGGTTCATGTGTTGGCGCTTGTTGGTGCACTTACCATGCCATATGTGCATGCTGCCACCTTTTACTATACGTTAGTGCTCATATTGTTTGGAACATTGGGAATTCAAGCAGGAGCCCACCGACTATGGGCCCATCGAGCTTATAAGGCCAACGTTGGACTGCGTCTCTTTCTATCTCTTTGTCATGTGTTGGCTTTTCAGAATGATCTTTACGAGTGGTGTCGCGATCATCGGGCGCATCACAAGTTCTCTGACACTGACGCCGATCCGCACAATTCGTCGCGTGGCTTCTTCTTCTCTCATGTTGGCTGGTTGTTGGTCAAGAAGCATCCAGAAGTGTTCAGGCGCGGTAAAACAGTCGACCTGACTGATCTACAAGCAGATCCGGTGGTAATGTTTCAGCGGCAATTTTACATTCCATTGCTTGCGTTTATATGGGCATTTTTGCCGGTGTTTGTTCCTGTCTACTTTTGGCACGAATCGGTCTGGTATGCAGTTACTGTTTGTATTTTCTTTCGATACGCATACCAGTTGAACAGTACCTGGTTGGTGAACTCGTGGTCACACATGTTTGGCTACAGGCCATATGATGGAAGAATTGCCGCGGTGGAATCAACAATCCGTCACATGAGTCTGGGTGAAGGTTTTCACAATTACCATCATGCATTTCCGTGGGATTATTCGGCGAGTGAACTTGGCGCTTGGGATGTGTTCAATCCAGCCACTGCCGCAATTGATTTCTTCCATTGGGCTGGCTGGGCGTGGGACTTGAAGAAAGCTACTCCAGCAATGGTTGAGGGTAAAATCGATTCACGCGGTGATGGCCAACACTTCTACAAAAAACAGACCACCATTTATGAATGGACCACTGGGTGGGTGTCCTTTTTTACGCCATTCTTTGCTTTACGATTAATGTACCTTTGGTGAACGAATGCGAAAATTTGCTTCGATTTGATTCGATTTGATTTTTTGATTCATGCTCATGGCTAAAAATAAACATTTATCAAACATAGGCATATTTTCTCTAGATTATAGTGCGTTCGTTTTGAACTTATACACAACTTACAGCAATGAAGCAAGTTGAAAGCAATACAAACATCAAATCACTAACTTATCAACAAGTAAGCAATAGTGTACATTTTTCATTTTTGCTTAGAGATGTCACTAGAGCGTTGCAGTAAACACAAGAAAAAGGGATAATACCAAATTTGAACGTACAAGCAGACGAAACATCTACAAAAGAAGTATACAAAATGTGTTCCACATGTTGCCAGTACGAAAGTACTGAACTTGTTCGCCCTTTTCAATGTATCTTTAAGCAATCAATCATAATAATAGCATCAATGATTTTTGCGTTAAATTTTAATGAACACTCAAGAACAAAGTGATTTTCTTTAGTACGTATTTTATCATTAATCAATTAATGAATCTATAAATAAATATTACTATTTGCAAATTTGCCATATTGCTATTTGGACAATAAGTAAGTAGCATTGATTTTTGTGGAATTTTCTGAAAATAATGTCGAAATCATTTTTTCCAATGGCAATTTTTGTTGGGTTTGATTTTATTAAACCAATTTCAGATACTCAAATGCAACAACAAGCATAATTGTCAAATTGATAAGAACATGTACAATGATGTTCATGAATTCATGTGAGATGAAAATAAAATGTCTATCGATTGGAATTAGAATGGTGAGTCAATTTGTGTTTTGGTTAAATTACACTAATTAGCAATGTTTGAATTGGATAGGAAGTGACTGAATTAAAAATAAATAAAAGTCAAGTATCAAACAAAATTGAAAAGTACTGAATCAGATGTCAAATGGAGTCACCGAATTTAGCAATTTATGTTTGGACAGATTCGGCAGAAGCCGCCTTGAAGTGATGGAAACAATTCTGAAAGTATTTCGTATTTGTACACCGGAAAAGATTACAATTGGTTTTTTTTGCGACACAAATCAAGAGTTCAACTTCAAGTTCAGTTGGCTACATTCACTTTCTGTTGTCCATTGCCAAACAACAGTGTGTCCGAGTTGAAGGAAATTTTCGTCCAAATGCACGCAGTTCATTGATTTCCACTGTTCGATCAGTCAGATTCAGAGATTTATGATAATCAAGTTTACAGAAACAAATTGACCTAAAAGCGTATTGCAAACGTTACTTTCTCTACTGGACACATCTCGATTAAACACGAAAAGCATTTACAGACATAAACAAAAATTGCGTACTAAAACTGTTTTTAAACTGTGATAATCATTTTGTCCGACACCCCCCAAATGGAAAAATTTAGATGGTATCTTTCGTACGCAGAGAGGAAATACATGCAGCAGTACATCAAATACAGAAATAATCAATTGCTTATCAAGTGAAGTGTGTTGGAGTGCAACTGCATCATGTCATCATACTCATAAAGAGACATACATGTTTGTGTAATGCGAGTTGCATTTATTTTGCCTAGTAACAAAAATCATCGTTTTTGATTGAAAAAAAACATGTGTTGAAAGACAATCAAAATAAAATGAACAAAAACATTATTTGTCGACATTTCAAAAAGTGCGATGTTTGTGGCGATGTCGCGTTGTGTAAGTTTGATTGATATTGATAAATCGTAATGATCGTTTGTTTACTTACGTTTTGATCTAGCATCGAATTTCTGTGGCATATCATGTGAATCGTGTCGAAACTTTTTCCGTAGAAATGCTCAGAAAAACCAGGTTCGATTTTCTTGACCTAAAAATGATTTTGTAACCTTTTTAATTAATTCTGTTTTAGGAATTACGATGTCCCTACAGTACGGAGCAGTGTCACATTGATGTGGACTCTCGTCGACACTGTGCTCGATGTCGCATGAACAAATGTCTAGCGATTGGAATGAAATTGGTAAATAAAATATCACGTTAAAAATTGAAAAATAATTAAATTAAATATAAATAGGAATTGACAGTGGTGAAGAAGATTGGAAATCGCAGACATGCAAAACTGAAAACTGCATCAACAGTTGTACAACAGAATAATGCATCACAAAGTAATGAGGTCACACAATTAACCCCAAACCCTGACAGTAAAACCAATAATAATAAAGCTTTATCATCAACTATGACCACAATTACTAAAGATTCAACAGTAGCAACAACAACAACGACAACAACGACAACAAAAAGCGAGACCCAACAACTCAATCGTCTATATTTGCAAGCCTTCGAGGGAATATGTCTCGAGTTCATACAGAATTTGTGCACAGTCTTCCAGACATATCACCCACAAGTGATTGGCTACGCACAGGACATGAATCAGGCATTTTGTATTCAAGAATTTTTACTTCGTGCCACCGTGAAATTCTGCTACTGTGCCGATGGCTTTCGGGGACTGCGCCAAAATGACCAATTGATCATACTGAAGAATTCGTTCTTTGAGATAATGCTCATTCGGACTATGTTTTATTTTAATTTCGAAATTGATTCCTTTCAATTGCGTTTGGTGAGTTTGTTTATTTATTTGTTTTAAAACAACAAATTTATTTATTTTTAATTTATTTAAAGGACGTCGAAGGCCAACAAGCAATGTACGTACCGTTTGGCCTGTTGAATCAACTCAAAATACAAAATCTCATCGATCTGTATCGAAAGTTTGCCAAAATCATCAAGGAAGGCGACAATATCATCCGAGATTTGGTATCACATTTTATTTTGATTTGTTTGATAAAATTATTTAATTTCTACATTCAAATTCAATCAGATGTGTGTACTGACAATGTTCAAAGAACGAAGTAACATTGCTTGTCCCGAGTATCTACGCTATGAATTCAGTCGTTATCGTTACCTACTGGAACGTTATCTGGTAGTCAAGTATCAGAGTGTACGAAAGGCAGCCGACATTCACTGTCGTCTGATGCAAATAGTACAGGATGTGTCACAGTTGAAGGAAATATTCTTTGAGATATACGCACACATAGATTCCCACTACTCCGTCAGTCATTCACTGTTGGAGGTGTATGAAATCACTGATCAATGATTCAACTGATTTTTCTGTCAATTTAACGAACAAAAAATGTGAATTGTCATTGCGCGAATGATAATCAAGATATTTATCTTTGTCTAATCATTGATTAATAATAATGATCAGTTAATTAATACAAATTTTTGTTTCCGATTAATTGTGCAATTCCAATTACATATTCAATTATATTTTATATTTATGAATCGAATAAATTTTGCATAAAGAAAAGTACATTTATTGAGCCAATGCCTCAGCCAATTCCTCAACCATTTAACCAATGCATTATTTCCGCAATACCGGCAATATTTCTAACAATGATGAACTAACGAATCAAACATTCTAGTGACAAACGGAGGACGGTTTTGTGGTATCTACCACTAGTTTGAATGGATAAAAATAAATCGAAAATGCCATCACGGCATCTCTGAGTTTTGTATTGAAAAAGTCATCCGAGTAGTGGTCGTCAGTGATAAAAGCAACAACAGCAGCAGCATCAAATATCATCTACCATACAGACGTACTACACACACTTGTTTGGTGTTATCCCTTGATGATGTGCCTGCAGTGCCAAGTCATGTGATAATAATAATACAGAAACACACACAAACCATCTTGCGATCTCGCTTTCTCCTTTTAGTGTGTGTTTGCATCACAAATGCCTGTTCTACGGGTTATACAAAACGATGCAGTAATACAAGACACATGATATAATCACAGTGATCGAACTATTTGAAGGCAAAAGTGCTCACAAGTGAAAGCGAACGAGAGAGAAATCACCACACACATTTTTTGTACCTCAAGTGCCACAATACTATTACAATATGACAAAATATACAAATTTACGACATTTAAAGCGGTGTCACGTGTGCGGCGATGTTGCCCTTTGTAAGTTTATAATAATAACAATAACATTAATATTTAAGTAATAAATCTTTTGTTTTGAATACAGCATTTAATTTCTGTGGTATATCCTGTGAATCGTGTAGAAATTTCTTCCGTCGGAATGCTTATAAATTTAAGGTAAGTTTATTCAAATTACATTTTACAATGACTAAATAACTCAGCTTAGCCAGTTTAAAATAATTTCATCAAACGCATCTTTAGTTTATGTTTTGAAACATTCATTTTATAAGCCAACCTTGAAAAGATTGATTGAATTAATAACTTAGTTACAACGCTTTCTATTTATGTGATGCTGTAATTTGTTGTGTGCTTTTGCGTCATCAAGGCAAAATCGGTGGAAACTTTTATCTTCACATTTTTAATGCATAACACAATCACATGTGGCATCTGCGCAAAAAAACTTGTTGTTTGCATTGAAGTGCGCCCATTTGCGCCCTAAAGAAGAACTTGATTTGACTTTAAACTCTTTTTATAATTTATACGATTATTACTGCGATTAGTCAATTATTACTATTATTATTAATATTATTATCAGTTACTGTGCAAAGTACGATAATGTCTAATTATATACTTTTATTATTTTATCTTGACACACCGGGTGTATAGGAACTAAAATGTGAATTTGGCGGAAAGTGTCACATTGACATGGAAACACGGCGGCACTGTCAAAAATGTCGCATGGACAAGTGCCTGGCGATTGGAATGAAAATTGTAATCAATTGCTTACTATAATTGATATATATTCGTAATTTGTTGTGCATTCTATTTGATATTTAAATACGTTTCTATTGAATTTTTGCATAAATCCAGGAGTTGACAGTGATAAGAAAAATTGCTCGAGATTCAAACAAATCGAAAGACGTGTCCAACAATGAAATTACTACCTCAAATGATGTCATTGATGCGGAATCATTGATTGTGAATCAGGAAGATTTATATGATCCACAGGAGGAGATTGCTCACTGTTTGGAGGCTTTTGAAGGCTACAGTCTGGATTTTATTCAAAATTTGTGTATGGTCTTCAGGCAATTTTCGCCAAAAGTGGTGGGCTATGCACAAGATCCAAATCAAGTGTTTAATATGCAAGAATTTCTGATACGAAATGTGATCAACTTTGGCAACAGTATCAGTGGATTCAAGGGTCTTAGTCAGCATGATCAGTTGGCCATACTCAAAAGTTCATTCACGGAGATAATCATGTTTCGATCGTTGATTTACTACATCTCTGAGGTGGATTCTTTTCCAATGAGGGTGGTAAGATTATTTAAAATTTAAAGAATAAATCATTATTAATGGTTATAATTCATTAATTAGGATGAAGAAGGAGAGATGGCGCTCTATGTTCGGTTGGATTTGTTATATCAAGAGAAGATGGGCAATCTCATCTTTCTACATCGAAGGTTGGCAAGCATTCTACAGGAGGTTAAGGACGATTATATTATTCGTCAATTGGTAAATGTTTTGTGACTTTTAAATTGGATTAGCATCTCATACTTTAATTTACCCAGATGAGCGTCATCATAATGTTCAAATGGAACGATAAAGTTAGCTGTCCGGAACTGTTGAGGTAAAGTGATCAGACTGTCTTGAAACTCAATAACATTTCCCAATCAATAGATACGAGTACTATCGGTATCGACATCTACTGAAACGCTATCTAATTGTGCGATATGAAGATGACGATGACGCGGATGAGGTTTTTAATGCTCTCTGCAAAGTAATCGACGATGTGACCAAATTGAAGGAGATATTCTTTGACATTTACGCACATCTCGACTGCACACACTGTTCGATCAGTCATTCGCTGATGGAAATTTATGAGATTAAAACTTGAATTTGCTCATTGCTTTTTGTTGTGTTTTGTTTGTTTTATTTCAAAAATAAAAATAAAGGTCGTAATTCTCTTGATAAAAAAATGAATTTTGAATCGATAGTAGAAAGCCGCCCACCCTCACCTACACACAAATGCCAAAAGGTTGAATGTCAAGAGCGTCCAGCTTAAACCAGAATGTGAATCAACAGTGGGCGACCAAATAAGTGTTTGCTTTGGCTATCGAATTGAATTGGTCAAACAACTGACTCGACAGGAAATACGTAGATAGTAACTAACTAACTTTGTTTGTAACACGGAAACACATGTTGAAATATATGTGTAATTCAAATATTAGTTCCATGTCAATATAGCGTGGGCTTATTGGACTTGAATTTTTCAGTTGACGCAACAATTTAGTATATTGGCAATTTAACAATCAGTTGAACTTTGTACAAAATAAATAGCAATTCAAGGTCAAATATGTACTTTGCTTTTATTGAATCGCTATCAGCCCAAATGACGAACTCGTGGCGAATTATCTGAATGGAAAATGCCATTCTAGCGTGAACTAATTAATACAAGTAATACAGGTATATAACTAGGCGAATTTAAGTGTTAATCATAAATGATTTGTTTCATAACTTTCATTTTTATATTCTCAAAGAATTTTTGAATTTGTTTGGTCAGAATGAAGCTTTTGTTTGTGGTTATTTCAATATTTCTTCTATTTGAAGGTAAATCGATAAGTACGAGATTGTTTTTTGAACTAAAATGTTTCTTTATCTAGGCCAAAATGCGTACGACGGAGTCAAGACCCAGCTTATCACCACTGGAAATGAGATTTTGAGACGCGTGAAGCTGGTTCTCGAAACTTTGGAAGCAGAACCAAAAATGTATCGAATTGACATTGCAAAACTGATCTGCAAGTCAGACAAGGTGCAACACTGGATGGCTAAACTTGCGGTGGCTACCAAAAATGATTCCGTCAAGTTGGCCGTGCACCAGCTTGTTCAGGCAGAACTGCAATTGGCTCTTTTAATGAAGCGATATTATCACCCAAAAGACGATAACATTATATGATTTATTGGTGTGAAATTATTGAAATTGTAATTCGTGCACGAGTGTTTGTTATTGGTTTGTGTAATTAAATCACTTTTCGTTGCATCAATTTGTAGCTGATCATGATGAACTTTCCGTACAGCATGAGATACTAAATAGAAATTATTAATCAGTGCTTGAGTATATTGAATAAAAGTATACCTTTGCAAAAGCAGCCATTGACACTAAGCCAAAAGTACCATAAGTGAAACCATACCGATTGTTAGTCTGCAGTGCCATAATATCATTGACAATCAACATCTTAGCACGAAAGTCCCCCACTCGATGTTGATTGTGAACCATCTGTCGAACCAACTTACCAGCAGGCGCATGTATTCGCTTGGTACAGTAGGCTAGTGAAAGGTGAATTACAAAGATAAACACAAACTGGTACACCACAAAGAAGATCATGAAAAGGCTGTCACGAATCTCAATTCTCTCATCAAGCAGTGTCCACATGATCATTGCGGCACTTGAAGGACAGAAAGCCAACAGACAGGACAGAAAGAGTCGACCGTACATTTTGTTGATCGAAAAAAAGTACAACAGTGTTTCCACAAATCGTCTCTTGAGTTGACGATATCCAAAGGCAGAATAATTGTCTTGCTTTTGGAATAATTCACCAAACATTAGATTGATTTGTCGTATTTTGATGAAAAACACCAACAATAGAGAGCCACACCAAGTGAAGGTGATTGCAATTACGTGTGACACACTGAGGTAGTACAACCAGTAGCCGAATGCACTGGTCAGATGGCCAATAAAAGCGACACAGATGCCCAGAGCAGAATAGTTTGCAAAGGTTTTCTCAAAATTCGCGTACATTCGATAAGAAAACACCGCATGAGTGTAGATGAATAGAAAACCTAAATCATTTGGAAAATTATTGTTCAAAATCAATTTATAAAAAGAATCACTTACCAATGACAAACTTAAAACTTTGGAACAAATTGATCAAACCCAAGAAATGGCATCTAATACTGTGTGGTATAAACTTGTCACGTTTGCCATAATTTGGCGAAACAAAAAAGTGACAATCATCGAGAAACATAATATTCTCGATGAAATAGTTTAATCTCAAATTTTGTCTAAACAGCAACACCGAGCTGGCGTAGAGTATCTCAACCAGTGTAACGTAGAAACCGATGAAATTGAATTTAGGTTTCTGCAATATCAAGTGAAGACCATCAAAGTGGAGCACTCGCTCCAGATCGGTGAGTGGCGCAAAGGCGAGATACCAAAAGTGACCGGCTTTCAACAAATGAAACAGGACAAATGCTCTGAAGTACCATATTGAACGGCAATCCTTCTCGAGCATAGTTTTGTGAAGTACATTTTGGTAGAGGCGGAAGTATGTGAGAGTGTGGTAAGGAAAGAGTAGATTGAACCATAGCTTTTTGTACAGTTTGGTCTTCATTGTGGTTGAAAGTAAGTTTGTAAGTAAGTGCTTCACAAGAATCTAATGAGTTACATTCGTAGCTGAAAATTACAATACTAATAAATCGTGAATAAATTTTGTAAAAAATAATTTATTTTTCAAGTCATACAAAATCTTTCTGTTGACTTTCAAGAGCAATTGTATTCTGCATGCAAAACAAAGTGACTCGTGAAGGTTATATCTTTATTTGATTCCGCTCTTTTATCGATTTAACCAAGTTTTTTCTTGTTGGTAGTCTGCAATATCAATTTTTAAGCCACATGTACATGTTGAGTATTGTTTTCGGGATATGACATGGTTTAAAGCTATAAGTGCAAGTTGTGTGTGTGACAGGTTGCACGAAAGTGGACAAAATATTGAAATCAAGTGAATTAGTACCAATATATAATAGCAATAAGGCAATACATGTCACTACAAGCACAAAACAACAGATCAATTGATTTGGGATTAAAATTTCGGGAGTTGCTTGTGTCGGCAGTACTCACCAATTCAATCCTTTTGCAAGAGCTGTTCAATTCGGGTTCTCCATTTTGCAGCATGTATTAACTGATATAAAATAACCGTAAAGCGAAGAAGTACGAGTATATAGAGCATTTGCCTAATATTTTATTCTCTTTTTGTTTGAGCCTAATATTTTCTAGGAAAGGAGACATTAAGACATCCGCTGCACTCTACTTTCATAGCATGGAAACAATGTTCACGTTCACCCACAATTCACGTGAACATTCGTCGGCGCCATTTATCTGTTTGTAGCTTTTTTAGTGTATAATTGCACAGCGCAATACTCCGATTGCATATATAATTTAAAAAATTTATTAATAAAAGTTACGACAAACATTTTAAAATTAATGAAATTATAATTAGTCTATAATGTACGGTTGTGTATTCAAATCACTTTTCGTAACATCAATTTGTAGCTGATCATGATGAACTTTCCGTACAACATGAGATACTAAATAGAAATCATTAATCAGTATTTTAGTATATTGAATTGTACCTTTGCAAAAGCAGCCATGGACACTAAACCAAAAGTGCCATAAGTGAATCCATACCGATTGTTGGTCTGCAGTGCTATAATATCGTTGACAATCAACATTTTCGCTCGCAAATCGCCAACTCGATGTTGATTGTGAACCATCTGTCGAACCAACTGACCCGCCGGCGCATGTATTCGCTTGGTACAGTATGCCAGTGAAAGGTGAATGACAAAGATAAACACAAACTGGTATACCACAAAGAAAATCATGAAAAAACTATCTCGAATTTCAATTTTCTCTTCACGCAGTGTCCACATGGTCATTGCGGCACTTGAAGGACAAAACACTAGCAGACAGGAGAGAAACAGACGACCGTACATTTTGTTAGTCGCAAAAAAGTACAACAATGTTTCGACAAATCGTCTCTTGAGTTGACGATATCCAAAGGCAGAATAATTGTCTTGCTTTTGGAATAATTCACCAAACATTAGATTGATTTGTCGTATTTTGATGAAAAACACCAAAAGTAGAGAGCCACACCATGAAAATGTGATCGCAATTATGTGAGCAACACTGAGATAGTACAACCAGTAGCCAAGTGCACTGGTCAGATGACCGAGTATGGCGATGCAAATTTGCTCAGAAAAGAATAGTTTGCAAAGATTTTGCCAAAATTATTGTAAATTTGGCAAGCAAAGACAGCGTGAGTGTAGATGAACAGAAATTCTATATTCATTGAATAAAGTATTACTCAAATCACTTTATTTAAATTAACTCACCAATCACTGTTGCAAAACTTTGAAACAGATTGATCAAAATCAGAAAATGCCGTCTAATCATTTGTGGAATAAATTTGTCTCCAACATTTGGAGCAACAAAAAAGCCACATTCATCGTTAAACAAAATGTTTTCCAAAAAGCTGTTGAGCTTTAAATCTTGTCGGAACAGCACAACCCTCCCGGCATAGAGCACCTCAACCATTGTACAGAAGAAGCCAATAAAATTGAATTTGGGCTTCTGCAGTATCAAGTGAAGACCATCAAAGTGGAGAACACGATCCAGTTCGGTGAGTGGCGCAAATGAGAGGTAGAAAAAATGTCCAGCTTTGAGTAATTGGAACAGAGCAAATGCTCGAATGAACCAAAGTGTAGGACGATGCTTCTCGAGTATTGTTTTGTGAAGTACATTTTGGTAGATGTGAAAGTATGTGAGAGTGTGGTACGGAAAGAGTAAATTGAACCATAGCTTGTTGTAATACAATTCGATCTTCATTGTGGTTGAAAGTGATCGATTTGGAAGTTTTGTTGTTGTTATGCACTAAATAAAAGACCTACCTGTATAGTGAAATATAATAAGATTAGCATATTGTGAATAAATTATCTAAAAACCATAGCCGACTGTCTTGAAGGTCTTTGATTAATTTGGTTGTACTTTGTCTTTGGTCAGGCTTTTATCGATTTAACCATGTTTTTTCTCATTCGTAGCTTGTTTTAAATCAATTTTAGTGTAAGCCACTCAAGAACATTACTTTTTTATGACTTTACGGTGTCACTTGTGAATGGCAAATCGAACGAACGTCGGAAAAACGTTGCAACAAGCAGCACAAATGAATTAATAATTGTAAAAAATAATAAAGCTTTACTTACCCCGAACTATGGTGCCACAGACGATCGATTGAGATTCGACATTTTGGTTAGTGAGTCAGATTAGTCGTTCTTGTGGCATTATATGATAACACTGTTTTCAGCAAAAAGAAAACTTTGTTGACTTGATTTTACATTTTCAACTATTTTTATTATTAGAAAGCAAACATTGTAAAACAAAAACAAAGCCACTAAATAACGTTTCAATTGGAACAAAACTATAATTAGAATCGTTTTAAAATAAAAGATTAAGCAGATGTTTAACAGTAGTTGGCTGAATGAACCACAAAGGTCAATACCGAGAAAGGTGAGTGAGTGTTTGTCGCAAACACTATAAGAAATTTGCTATTGAAACAAGAGTATATTAATTGATTGACCATTGACCATCACTCACTCAAAACTTACCCTCAAGATAGTCCATGAAAGCGAAAGCGTTTCATCAATATTGGAATAAATTCCGTTTGTCATCAACCGAATAAGTAGAGATAGATCCAACAGAAACAAAAATATGCAAAAGTGCATTCAATGTTGAAGAGCAATGCTTTCTTCACAAGAATAGCACCAGATGATATTATTTTGCATTCTTTGGCACCTGATGATTTAAGTGGGTAATTATTTGTGATTAAACTGAATATTTAAATATATACCAAACAAGGAAACTTTCTTGTGGATAAATGGAAACGAACACTTTACGGTTAAAAGCAAAAACAAATTGAACGCCCCGACTTTGATTAATGTTCTTGTGATTGCTTGCACCTCCGCCTTTCGTTCATCGTATGTTTCCATCAATTCATTGTTTATAAAATCCATGTGCTCGATCAAGTGAGGTCCAATAATGATTTTGCCTAATGGCATGCATCTGCAAGCAAGAGACACCAACTTTCTACTCTCCATATCTATAATTGGACTGCCACTATCTCCCTAAATAACGAAAAACAATCAGAAACAAATACATGTCACTAACTTAATACTTTATGGACGTGTGCATTTGCATTTAATTGATAGCAGCGCGGAGCATATAACGGCAAATCGCCAACATATGTGGGAAATGCTTGAGCCAAACTTTTCGATTTATCGTTGATGTGGTTCAAAGTTAAATTGTGACTAAATCCAAGCAAAGTCAAGTTTGTGTCGAGGTTAACTTTCTCCAGAAATCCACTGATCCACTGAACAGTTTCATCGGCATTAGGAAGTTTCTCTAGATGCAACACAGCAATGTCCTTAGTCAATCCTGCAGTGCTGTTTGTGTACCCGGGCAAAACTGCTGCCTTGGTCACCAATCTAGAGCGACGAATAGCTTGTGGTTGTCGTTGTTGTTGTTGTGATTGTGGTTGTGAATGATGACTGGTGAAGGACAAATGTTCCACGAATATGACAAATACGTCCTCGAGCTCGTTTAGTTGTTTGACATATTCAACACAATGTGCAGCAGTTAGGGCACGATTTGGGTGAATCAATGATCCAGCACAAAAGTACAAGGCAGGCCGTGGATATGGTTTCATTCCAAGGAATAAACGAACTACAAATGGATGCTCGATCCAGTTTGGTTCGAGTTCTGGGTCGATTATTGCAAAAGTGGATGAAATCAAAGTGCACAGCACTAACAATTTGAACATCATAAAAAACTTATTTGAGAAATTTGTTAATAATTGATAATGATAGGTCTGTCTGTATGAACCAGCGATACAAATCTGACCAATCATATATGCACACAGGCAGAGTTTAATTTGCCAGTTGTATTCACATCGAGGAATGTCACTCATGCAGGAATGTATTAATGTTAGTCTCGATAGAAACAACCGGCACATCATAAACGGAAACAAAAGCAATTAAGCCAGTCTGAAGAATAACAATTACGCAGAAGCATCATTTTAGTATAATCGTCGATTATTAATCGAACTCCTATGTTCAGAAGATGGCGGAGAGGGCGAAGAAAGAGCAAACAAGAAAAAGGTGCCAAATGGCAGAAGATCGCAAGTGTAGTGTACACAGGCGGGCGTTGTTGTTGTTGACGGTAGTTGTCAGGCAGGCAGAAGGTCATTCGCGAGACAGCCGAGACAGCCGAGACAGCCGAGACAGACAGAGAGGTGCTTACACCTCGAAGGCTGGGGAGCGAATGACCTTCTGCCTGCCTGACAACTACCGTCAACAACAACAACGCCCGCCTGTGTACACTACACTTGAGATCTTCTGCCATTTGGCACCTTTTTCTTGTTTGCTCTTTCTTCGCCCTCTCCGCCATCTTCTGAACATAGGATTGTGGTGAATCCTAGGGCGGATTCCAGCCTTTCGTCAGAACCGGTGTTTCTGTTTGAAGCCTTCAGCTGAGTCCCGTCTCATCGCTATCTCAATGTCTACCAGTGGCCGCGGTCGAGGAGTGGGAATTCCAATCGAGTGCCGCAAAACAAACGCTTTGCCTTTTAGGACTTGTACACTCTCGCAAATGTAGGTCTTAAAATGTAAGTAAGGTTCATGTATACAAAGTATTTTTGCATTTGACGCATTTGAAGAAGAGCTATGAGAAAATGAGAAAATTTTCATTTATTGAAAAAATTGAAATTAAGATTTTTAAACAAATGAAATGATATTTGGTGCACACGTGAATGTTGTTGGTTTGTGTATTTAAATCACTTTTCGTTGCATCAATTTGTAACTGATCATGATGAACTTTCCGTACAACATGAGATACTAAATATAAATTATTAATCATTATTAAAATATATTGAATTGTACCTTTGCAAAAGTAGCCATAGACACTAAGCCAAAAGGGCCGTAAGTGAAGCCATACCGATTGTTGGTGTGCAGTGCCATAATATCGTTGGCAATCAACATCTTTGCTCGCAGATCTCCTACTCGATGTTGATTGTGTACCATTTGTCGAACCAACTGACCCGCAGGCGCATGTATTCGCTTGGTACAGTAGGCAAGTGAGAGGTGAATGACAAAAATAAACACAAACTGGTACACCACAAAGAAGATCATGAAAAAACTGTCACGAATTTCAATTCTCTCCTCACGCAGTGTCCACAAAAGCAATACGGCACTAGCAGGACAAAACACCAGCAGAGAGGACAGAAATAGACGACCGTACATTTTGTTGGTCGCAAAAAAGTGCAACAAAGTTTCGACAAATCGTCTCTTGAGTTGACGATAACCAAAGGCAGAATAGTTGTTTCGCTTTTGAAATAGTTCACTAAACATTCGATTGATTTGTCTCATTTTGATGAAGAACACCAACAGTAGACAGCCACACCAAGTGAATGTGATCGCAATTACGTGCGCCACACTGAGGTAATACAACCAGTAGCCAAGTGCACTGGTCAGATGGCCAAGTAAGGCAATGCAGATGCCAAGAGAAGAATAGTTTGCAAAGATTTGCTTAAAGTTATCGTAAATTCGATAAGAAAACACGGCATGAGTGTAGGTAAATAGAAAACCTATAACATTGGAGAAATTATTATTAACCAAAGCATTTTACTAAAAAGACAACTTACCAATCACTGATATAAAACTTTGGAACAAATTTATCAATACGAGGAAATGTTGTCTAATAATGTTTGGAATGAATTTGTCAAGTTTGCCATAATTTGTCGAAATAAAGAAGCGACAATCATCATGGAACAAAATATTCTCCAAGAAATGATTTAATTTCAAATTTTGCTTAAACAACAGCACCCGACCCGCGTAGATCACCTCAATCATTGTACAGTAGAAGCCGATAAAATTGAATTTAGGCTTGGGCATTATCAAGTGAAGACCATCAAAGTGAAGTACTCGATCAAGGTTGGATAGGGGCGTATAGCCAAGGTAGAAAAAATGTCCAGCTTTGAGTAATTGGAACAGAGCAAATGCTAGAATGAACCAAAGTGTAGGACGATGCTTCTCGAGGATAGTTTTGCGAAGTACATTTTGGTAGATGTGAAAGTATGTGAGAGTGTGGTACGGAAAGAGTAAATTGAACCATAGCTTGTTGTTCAACTTTGCTAACGCCATTGTGGAAAGCACTTGAATTAAGCAAATAAATTATAGTTTTATTTTTATTTTGTAGCTAAGAGAAAAGTTTACCTTCTTTGACTAGTTTGCTATTGAATTTAAATGTTGCAAGTGAAATGTCAAATGTAAACGCACTTGCAGAATACAATAATTTGATTTTTATGATCGACTTTCAAGGACAACACAGTGCTTTCCGAAATGATTCGTCTTTGCTGGTTTGTTATTGTCGGACATTTTTATATTGATTATATGATTGATTTATATTGATTTAGCCAAGTTTTTTCTGAATCGTAGTCCGTGTTGTAAGCAATACTGACTTGAGCGAAAGTGAATCATTATTGACCGAAAGTGGGCTCATATGTTGCAATATACGGAGCAAGTGAAAATGATAATAAAAGTTGCGTTAAGTACTTTAATGACATTTCTACTATATGACACATATAATCACAGTCGATCAATTCTGAGTTCATCAACATTTTGGTTGGCGAGTGTCGTTTGTCGCCATTCCTCATCAATGGCCCAACTGTACGAGTTGTCCATTTCGAGTTGACCATTCACCTGATTGGCCGCATGTTGAGGCCAACTTGAGTCGTCCAGTGAGACACGACCAATGAACACAAGAGTGGCACGCTTTTGGCGAACAATCTGTTCGGCCCATTTGGGACTGACAATGCCACCACTGGCCCCAGTTGGAATGGCACACTCTTTCTGAATTCGTTCAGCCAGCGAGATCTGGTCAACATAAGTAGGTGGGACACGGCCATCGTTTCCACCCGAGGAACAGTCTACCAGTGTCACGCCGAGTTCTTTCAGCCGTTTGCACAGTTCAATCGATTGCTCAACATCCCAGCCAATGTCACCCGGGGGTAAATTATCTGTACAGCAAAGACGCACAAACAGAGGATAGTCTTGAGGAAGAACCGATTTGACATCTTGAACCAGTTCGAGTGCGAGTCGAATTCGACCCTCAAACGAGCCACCATACTCATCGGTACGATAATTTGAGAATGGGGACAGAAAGGACGCAACCAAACAGCCATATGCAAAGTGCAGTTCTATAATTTGGAAACCTGCTTCAAGGGCTCGTTTGGCACCGGCCACAAAGGATTCTCTTATGTTGGCAATATCTTCAAGAGTGGCTGACTTGGGAAAAGGATCGTTTTGAGGATCAAAAGCTATGGAAAATGAAAACATCAGTAAAGGATAAACCATAATAAAAACATACCAACAGCACTCGGTGCAATCGTGTCCCATCCACCTTTCTCTTTAGGCAAATGTTGTCCATGCAAATGTTCGGTCAAGATGACATAGGGCGGATAAGTACTCGCCTTCCTACCGGCATGACTCAACTGAATAGCAGGAATTGATTTTTGTTCACGAATAAAATCGGCAATTCTCTTGAGTGGCGCAATCTGTTCCGTACACCAAATACCCGGACAGCCAGCAGTAATACGACCCCTTGGCTCAACAGCAGTAGATTCCAACATTACCACACCTGCGCCACCAATGGCTCGGGCCCCATAGTGGACAAGATGCCAATCGTTCACCAAACCATCCTCACATTTGTACTGACTCATGGGTGAAATGCATATTCGGTTCTTGAGAGTGATATTACCGAGCTGGAGGGGACTGAACAGAATTGAGGATTGAGATGGCATTGTGGATAGAAGAGGGTGGTGGATGAGATTCGAAGATGAAACGAAATTCAATGATTTGAGAGATCAAATTGAAAGAAAGACTAGAAATGATGAAACTTTCACTGAACTGCCAATATTATTGGCCCAATAAATATAAACATCGACTATTTGCACAGAGCGTTAAAATAGCATTTCGACAAAAATCGGGGAAATTAATGTCAAAAGGGGACCTTTTTCTGGCCTTTTTGTTTTAATAATTTGACCCGTTGTTTTTTGCGTGCTTTGGGTTAAAAACTAGAATTCAATGCATTGTGGATTGCATATTTGAATTATTTATTGATATAAAAAATCAGCGTATTCCATGGATAAAACTAGAGTTTTCCGATTATGCTTACATTTCTGGATTTATTTGTTGGTTGATGTTCCATAAATTTGTACTAAACAAAATGGCCGCCCATTTCACTCACAATAATTTATGATTCATGTATCATAAAGCGTCAACCAACTAGCATTACACGCTAAAGACAATCCCGATGCTGCTTACGCAAGATAAGCGTTTAAGTCAATGGTAAAATGATGCTTTATTGTAGATCGGTCTAAAACAGAATCTCCCTAATTAAGCTACACCAATGCTTAAAGTAATATCTTCTCCTACTTCTTGACCAACGCTGACGAGAAAAAGAAGAAGAAAAACAATTAACAGACACCTTAATTTCACAATGGCATAAAGTCTCTTATTGTAAAAAGGCTTTTGGGTACATAAGAATGAAGAAAAACGAAATCCGTTTTTACTCGATCGTTACGCCCAAATACATCGTTGGAAACACATTTAAGCAAATCTGAAAACAAAGGATTTTGTCCCTCTAACTAAAAGTCTGACTATTATACCGATATGATGGTTTAAACTTTAAAGGGGCGGCCATTTTGTTTAGTACAAATTTATGGAACATCAACCAACAAATAAATCCAGAAATGTAAGCATAATCGGAAAACTCTAGTTTTATCCATGGAATACGCTGATTTTTTATATCAATAAATAATTCAAATATGCAATCCACAATGCATTGAATTCTAGTTTTTAACCCAAAGCACGCAAAAAAACAACGGGTCAAATTATTAAAACAAAAGGCCAGAAAAAGGTCCCCTTTTGACATTAATTTTAAACATGTAAACACTAAATAATTAAGCATCCAAACCACAATCTAATCCTACATGTAACGACCTTAGTTGATCGTTTGACCACTTGTAACGCTTCAAGGTCTAACTAATCCTACATGTAACGACCCTAGTTGATCGTTAGACCACTTGTAACGCTTCAAGGTCTAACTAATCCTACATGTAACGACCCTAGTTGATCGTTAGACCACTTGTAACGCTTCAAGGTCTAACTAATCCTACATGTAACGACCCTAGTTGATCGTTAGACCACTTGTAACGCTTCAAGCTCTAACTAATCCTACATGTAACGACCTTAGTTGATCGTTAGACCACTTGTAACGCTTGAATGTTTAATTATAGAAACTAATCCCACTTTAATATTTCTTATTATACATCTCTTATATATTTAAACAAATAATAAACCTCCAAATCCATCTAATCCTCAATATAACCATATTTTGTAGTTTTTTAAAAACAAATATATTTTTTATATTTATTCATATTTAATAAGTAATTTTTATTTGATATTTTAATCAATAAAAAACAAAGCAAATTATTTTTATTTTCTTAACTTTTTTTATTAAATTTGTTTTCATTTGGGGCTGTATGCCCCTTCATGGAGCTTCAAAACATTAGCAGGCTTTAACACAATCTAACAACGAATGGAATGCAGCGCCCACCACCTTCTTCACTGCCCATATAAACAAAGCAACTATTTTGTGGTCCTACTCTCAGTACGGGGTAGATACAAATAGCCGGGAAAACTGGTTTGGCTCAAGCCATTCCCACAAATGGTGATGCTGTCCTGTGACCTCGGCGGATTGCGATTAAGCCAAAGTAGACGGTAGGCGAAACTTGGCGCATTTTAGTGGAGCTTATTTTACAGTGTTTTGAGTGCCGATTCACGTCCTTTTTAGGTCAGGTAATACTAAACAAAAAAGAAATAGGTCCTTTTTATTGTTTTTTGGTGAAATTAAAATATACAAAATGGATGCGTGTTATCGTTAGGTTACAAGTATAGGTAAATCTGTTTTACAGCAATTTATGGTCAATCAATGTGCCTTTGGATCGTTTCTCAGGCGGTTCACCAGTCTTGGCTGGAGTCTCACTAATTTCCTTATCACCAGCGGTGCCAGCCGGTCCTTTGACCAATCGTTTACGTTCTAGTTGACTTTCAATGATTCGAGCATTTGCAGCATATGAATCGGCCGCTTCACGATCTTCAATTTCGTCCTCCTCCTCTTCCACCGTGGATATAGTGACCGAACTGAATTTGCCACTGTCCTTCTTGGTGATCACCTTCTTGGGCATGAGTTGGTACTCTCCACGGTTATGTTTTGGTTTGTCGAGTTTGCGCTCCACCAGGCCACCTCTCAATACAAACAGAACAATATCGTCTCGTTTGTTGAAAGCCAACTTTGGTGGCAGTACGTGTTGATAGGCAATTGGCAATTGACATCGGGCACAACGACGAATGTACTGTCGTTCCACAAACTGATCATTGACACCGGTGCTCAGGTAAGCTACATCGTCCGCGGTTGCTTCCTTCTTTTGGTACAACTTAAAGGTCACTTGGGCACGGTCGAGTATACGAGATCCATCACGGGCTCGGAGTGGTAATTGACGAAGTGGAACATCCGTGATTAGACACATCTGACCACAGAGACAGTCGTACACGGTGAGGGAGGTCTCATCGCGGTATTCGTGATGTTGATTAGTGTCCGCACAGGGAATACTACGGGACACTACTTTTGGCATGTTGAGGTGAGAGGATTTCGAGGTGCAAAACAAGATAAAAATTGAAAAGAATAAAGTGACACCAGCTGAAGAAACAAACAAATGCTGAACCAACAACAGACAACTCTGTTTACACAAATCAGTGGCGTCTTATCAAAAGCTTTAAATGTATGGGCGCTGTCGCCCAAAATAAATTTAAAACTCGAGCTTATTTAATAAAGTAACGTTTTATATTAAAAGCTCTTTATGGTAAGTATTACCCTAAAAAACTCATAATGCTCATCTTCTGAATACGCAGTCGATTGAAACATGCGGTCTTCTTGCACACAATATTCGTTGGTTCAACGTTACTCATCATCCCGGCTTGTGTCACTATTTATTCAAGCATTACATCATCATCATGAAGTTCACTTTCATGTTTGCAATCACAGTCACCAAAATTAACAACATTATCAACCGACAAATCAATATTGCATATCATTCTTTACATTGGATAATTAAATGAGCAACTGTGAAATCAATCAGAACGCTCAATCGAAAGGCGACAAAACATTAATTAATTTCGATTAATCATTGTAACCGATACGGGAAAAAGATCAAACGAGCCAAAACAACATTTCGAGTTTGACAGAAACAAACGTTTGAGGTACGTTTTTTGATTTATTATTACAGGAAGGATTGCCTCACAAAATCAGCATCATCTCAATGTGATAATCTACTTTATGAGACCTACTTGTGAGTTATCTTATCTTAAGATGTAACATTCACATGTTGCCTCTAAATACCGTGACTAATAGACGACATGTGCTGTTAGTGTACTCAGATTGTAATCACTTGGGAAACATATTCGCAATGGTGCAATCTTCTTTTACCGATCATAGCCACGGTAGTTAACGCATTGTTAGCGTTATGTCAACGACTTTGGTGCGATTGGCTCTATTCGGTTGTGCTCAATTTACTACTTAACTTGCGATTTTATTATTTTGTCATCATCATTCAAGAATACAAAATTTATCATGGATTTATAATTATTATTGACATTTAACTTTTATCTAGTTTAAATATAAAACTCAATTTTGGGAACATTCTGTCAAACACTCCGATGGAATCTAGTGTACCCAACTGGATCGAGGACCAATTCTGCCAAGGCGAACCAATTTTGGTAAACTTTTTTACTTGGAATTCTCTAATTTTAATGTTTATGTAAATGTTCAGGATTATAACCAACTATGGAACACAACAGTACCACGTTTTACGAGATGCTTCCAAAGGACCCTACCTGTATGGCTGCCAGCAGGCCTCTTTTGGCTTGTGGCGCCCTATCAGGTGTATTCACTCTCGCGAAAACTTGATTCATTTCGTCGCAATCGTATTTCGATTCCGTTCAATCGATACAATGTTACAAGACTGTTGACAGCCGTTGTGATTGTGCTGGCGTGTTTAATTCAATTGGGATATGATGCTGTGAGATATTTTGGTGGCAGATTCAGTGATCAAACACTGGTTGCTGATGTTACTGGCTCGTTGGTGAATGTTTGCACATTTGTGAGTACATTTATTTGATTGATTGCTTTTGTTGACTTATTCATGATTTTTAGGCATTTTTTGCATTTCTACTTAATCTTCATCGAATCTCCGGTGTGCACACAAGTGCATTTGCATGGAATTTCACATTCCTTAGTTTGATCTTTGTCTTACCAACTGCATACATGTACAGCATGTTGGTCTGGAATCCCGCGGCTTTCAATTCGGTTCAAGAATTTAATGTTTTTGAATTTGTGATTTTTGTGATTCATTTTGTGATGTTACTCCTGCTGTTTGGGTTGACCTGTTTTGCTGATCACAAACTATCGATTGAACTAGTGATGAGGGAAGAAGTTGTGGATGTTGATCAAGATGAGCAAAGTTTGCTTTGGAGTCGACGGAGGAGTTTGTCTCAGGATGATGATCAAGTAGCGGCACTGAAAGAGAGTCCCGAATTGAGTGCTTCGTTTGTGTCGAAATTTACCTATTGGTGGTTCAATTCGTTGGCTCTGACTGGTTATCGGAAAACTCTCACTGCTGGTGACTTGTGGCAGCTATTACCTGAAGATAAAACTGAATTTGTCGGAACTAGATTTTCACATGGTTGGGATTCACAGAAAAATCGAAGTAGAGCAAATACTTCAGAGGGAACCACAAGCAAAAGTCCTGGAACACTCTCTACATTGCTCCGTACATTTGGCTGTTTCTATCTGTATGCTTGTGTCTTTCAGCTCGCAAATCTTCTACTCAGTTTTGTGAATCCTCAATTGTTGAAGTGAGTATTTGGTTTAATTTATTCTTTTTTTATAATTATAATAATTATAATGCTATTTTGTAGACTCTTCATTGATTTCATCTCTAAGCCTGAAGAACCAATATGGCACGGATTCTTCATTGCCTTTCTGCTGTTTGCGGTGTCCAGTCTTCAATCGCTCTTGTTTGTGCATTTCCTTCGGATCATGTTAATCATTGGAAATCGTGTTCGAAATTCGCTCATTTCGGCTATCTATAGAAAATCTCTTGTCTTGAGCAGTGCTGCCCGTCGTAATGCTTCAAGCGGTCAAATTGTGAATCTAATGTCTGTGGATGCTCAACATTTTGTGGATTTGCTTCCAGATACAGATTTGGCTTGGGGTGCCCCACTGCAGATCAGTTTGACTATGTACTTTCTGTGGTTGGAGCTGGGACCATCGGTGCTGGCCGGAATTGCTGTGATGTTTCTTTTTATGCCTTTGAATTGGTGGCTTACGAGATATCAAACACGCTTCTACACCGCTCAGATGGAGACCAAAGATGAGCGAGTGAAGGTGATCAATGAAATGTTGAATGGAATTCGGGTGATCAAACTGTACGGCTGGGAAGTGTCCTTCATTGACAAGGTTGCCACAATTCGAAATCGTGAAACTGGTTATCTCAAGAAGATTGCATACATCAATGCAGTTACGTCTATATTCTGGATTACTACGCCATTTTGGGTGTCGTTTGTTTCATTTGCTGTTTATGTTTTGTCTTCGAATGGTGAGTTTGAACAATATTGTTTGACTGTTTTGTTGATTTGTTCATTTGGATTGCAGAGCATATTTTGGACGCCAAGAAAGCCTTTGTCTCGCTTGCCTTGTTTGAGTTGCTTCGATATCCACTGGCAGCGATACCCGAAATGATCAATCAAACGGTGGTGACTTTGGTTTCAATTAGACGACTGAATCGTTTCTTGAATGCAGCTGAATTGGGAGATTATGTTACGAGGGAACAGTCGAACTTCGATGAAGATATTGTCGTGGAGAATGGTACTTTTCGTTGGGGTGAAGCTGAGGCTGCTGTTGATCCAGATGATGATGATGATGATGAAGATGCTGAAGATAAAAAGGAGGAGAGCCCCACAGCTGGCACATCCGAAACATCCTCACCCACAAGTCTAAATTCGATTAATCTGAGAATTAAGAAAGGCTCTCTCACCGCAATTGTTGGTCAAGTTGGTACGGGCAAAAGTTCACTGCTCAGTGCAATACTCGGTGATATGGAATTGCAGTCTGGTTCGGTCAACATAAGCCAATCAGCATCGATTGCCTATGTGGCACAACAAGCCTGGATTCGCAATGCCACCCTGCGGGATAATATTCTTTTTGGTAGTGAATATCAGGAGTCACGTTATGAGTCTATCCTGAGAATGTGTGCCCTGAAGCCAGACATTGCAATGCTGCCCGCTGGAGATCAGACTGAAATTGGCGAGAAGGGAATCAATTTGTCGGGTGGTCAGAAGCAACGAGTGGCAATTGCTCGAGCTTGTTACGCCAACTGTGATATAGTTTTGATGGATGATCCGCTCTCGGCAGTGGATTCTCATGTGGCTAAACACATTTTTAATCACGTGATCAGCAATAGTACTGGCTATCTACAGGGAAGGACAAGAGTGCTCACAACGAACAATATTGCAATACTGCCAGAAGTAGATCAGATTGTCGTGCTCACTAATGGGACAATAAGCGAGATTGGAACGTATGAAGAGTTGATGGAAAATGAAGGAAAGTTTGCAGACTTTGTCAAAGAACATGGAACTGATGCAGCTAAAGTTCAGGAATCAGATGATACAATTGTGATTGAACGTCCTGAAACGCCTAAAACTCCTAAACTGACCAAAGATCTGCAAAGCCAACAGGACAGACTGATTGAAGAGGAGCATGCTGAGGAGGGCAGAGTAAAGTGGTCCGTTTATGTCAACTATTTACGATCTCTCACCTACTTGTGGCTGGGTTTAATGGCTGTGGGCTTTGTTGGCATGCAATCGGCCGAAGTTGGCAGTGAAATATGGCTGGCCATTTGGTCTAATGATCAATCAAGTCCGAATGCTACCTCGAATCAGGAAAATGTTGCACTTCGCAATGAACGTCTGCTAGTGTATGGACTGTTTGGTCTGGCCAATGGCATTCTGTTCTTCTTTGCCTGCATTGCACTGGCCAAAGGAAGTGTGCGCAGTTCCATCACTCTGCATAGACGTCTGTTGGATCGAGTTATGCGGTCTCCTATGCAATTCTTTGATACTACCCCTCTGGGGCGGATTGTGAATCGATTCTCGAAAGATATGGATGTTGTCGATGGAACAATCCCGTTCACTATTGAGTAAGTGTTGAATGTTGATTCTTTGTGAACTTTAATGTTAATTTTTGTTGCTTTCAGAGGTTGGCTCATTTGTCTGCTTCATGTTGTTTCAGTTTTTGTTTTGATTGTCCTACAAGTTCCTATATTCACTCTAGTAGTTTTGCCTATTTTGGCACTTTACTATTTCATTCAGGTAAGTTCAACACAAAAAATCTTAATCTAAAACATTTGATTCAACAGAAATTCTACATTGCCACCTATCGTCAACTGTCTCGTCTTGAATCGGTCACTTTATCGCCCATTTACTCACACTTTGGGGAAACTCTGTCTGGGGTAAACACAATTCGAGCATTTGGCCGAAATTGTCGATTCGTCGTTGAATCAAACAATTTTGTCGATGCCAACCAACGGACATTCTATCCTTCGATTATGGCTAATCGATGGCTGGCAGTGAGACTTGAGTTTTGTGGCAATTTGATTGTGCTCTTTGCTGCAGTCTTTTCGGTTTTATCGAGAAATGCTTTCCATGATAAGCCGGGCTTTATTGGTTTGATCATCACTTATGCACTGGGCATTACTGAAACTTTAAATTGGTTGGTGCGTAACACTTCTGAAATTGAGAGCTCAATCGTATCTGTGGAACGTATTGGAGAGTATAGTGAAATTATACAGGAACACGAATGGACCCGGGAGGTGAATCAAAATCCTGTTTTGCCACAAGATTGGCCCGAGAAGGGAGAAATTGATTTTGTAGACTATTCTGTGAGGTATCGTGATGGATTGGATCCAGTTTTAAAGAAAGTGAACATTGAAATCAGGTCTGGTGAAAAGATTGGTATTGTTGGCCGAACTGGTGCGGGAAAATCGTCACTCACATTGGCACTCTTTCGAATACTAGAGTCGGCTGGAGGAAAAATTGTGATCGACGGAGTGGACATTAGTCAAATTGGTCTGCACGAATTACGATCTAAACTGTCGATTATTCCACAAGATCCAATATTGTTTTCGGGCACTGTCCGTTCTAATCTCGATCCATTCAACTGCTATACAGATGACCAAATTTGGCAAGCACTGGAACATTCTCACCTGAAGGACTACATCGCCACACTAGACTCGGGCCTCGAACATCAAATATCTGAAAATGGTGAAAATCTATCAGTCGGCCAGAGACAATTGATATGCCTTGGGCGAGCACTGTTACGCAAAACTAAAATTCTAGTTCTGGATGAAGCAACCGCAGCGATTGATTTGGAAACTGATTCTTTAATTCAAAACACAATTAGGAACGAATTTACCAATTGTACCATTCTGACCATTGCTCATCGACTGCACACGATCATGGATTCGAGCAGGGTGCTGGTGCTACACCAGGGCACTGTCGCAGAGTTTGATACACCGGACAGCTTACTTAGTGATACAAATTCACGATTTTATTCACTTGCTAAGGATGCAAGGATAATTTAATTATTATTAAAGACTCAAACATACTCAATCTCTAGTCTTCAGCAATAATTTTACCACTATTTCCTTCATTGCCAGTATTCTTCTTGTATCGATCCAGCATTTTCTGCAACTCCGAGGAGGTCACACCGGTGAATTCCTTCTCCGTGGTTGAACGTACGATACACTTTTGACAGGTCATATCATCACGACACAAGTCCTGTTCTGAGTATTCGTGCATCTGTATTAATCGTCTCGATTCACGGATAAATCGCTTGAAATCATCATGCTTCCAGGTTTCTCGGTTTGGTTTGTACGAATTCAACACCTTATCGTGCTCGTCTGTTTGTCTTTCGTATTTAACAAGTTCACCCTTCAAACAGTCCCCAGCGAGATTGAACTTGTAGAAAGCGGTCTGAGATGAGCGCAGAGTTTCAAACACTTGATCTGCCAGTGCTTTGTTTGTTAAAATTAAAATGAATTTGTCCTTTAAGAAATGAGCGATTCAAACAACAAACCTCGAATATTTTGAATTTTGACAAACAACGAGTCAATGTCCTTGACCAATTTGTCCAACTCAGTGATTTGTTTAGCTTTTAGCGTCTTCTCAACATTCTGAAGGGTGGTTTTGTCCTGTTGAGTCAAAGAGAATTGTCCCAACGAAATTGAGTGCTTCAAGTCGGCCAAATACGCTCTGGTTCGATGAATCTTGATTGCAATTCGAACTTGCTCTCTGAGCGATGTATCTCGAACCAAATTTTCCAACGGTTTCAACTTGCCTGCAAGTAACCACGGATCACGATTCACAGTTGGCACCCATTTTCATGAAATTATCGTCTCCGCTTTTGGGCGCAATCTCAAACAATTGTCCAGCTGAACGTGTCTGAAAGTCGGCTACACCTCCATAGTAGGCAAAGTGACTTTCACTGTTTTGTCGAAATCGTGAACTCACACTTTTGGCTCCATCCTCACCACCAACATTGACCTTGAATCTACTCGCAATTGATGCTTCCATATTCAACTTCACCTCTCGTTCATCACTTTGCAACAGATAGCTATTTTCGATTGTTGTCTTTTGTTGCAAATAACCACCCAGAATTGCGGTCTCAAAATAGTGAGTTCCAAAAGTTTGCACAAATTCATCGAACACATCAGAAAAGAATGCATACGTTTTCAGAAATAGTTTGCTTTGGATAAAATCTTGAAATTCTTCCGACAGTGGAAGATTGGAAGCACTTTTGAATTCAACGCTCACAGAGGAGACTGTTGATGAAATCTAGGAAAATAGATTACAACAAAATTAGATTGAGTAATTGAGGAATATAATTTGGGTTTGCATACTTCAGCGACACTTCGATTGGTGGACAGCAGCTGCTCCTGTGCAGCCTTGTAGCTTCCACTGGCAGAGAATGAACCATAGATGGGCACATCTACTTCAAAGCCCAGTGTCAACAGTTGTGATCGTTTGAATTCGTCCATGTCTTGTGAGAAAGTGTTGCTCACATGTCTACTGCCCGCAGGCACAGAAAAGATCGAATTGATCTGATCGGGCCGATTGAACAAAGTGTTGGCGATGTTTGCGTGAGACCACTTTTTGCGCTTATTACAGCTAAATTCAATTGTCTGCTTACGGAAGCCAAAGTCCTGCAGAATGTTCGAAGGAAATAGATCCAGTTTGGTGATGTCTATTCCACACGCCATTCGCTCAACGCCGGGGATCAATTCTTCACACGGTTCAAGATTGCCAGCTCCTGGTGCCGTAGGAAATACTTGACCGGGCTGTGTGGAATTGTTTGCGGGGGCTGCTCTTGTGAGAACGCATGTTGCCCCTATCAGCAGCAGAGAAATGATGATTCTACAAGTCATCTTTCAGTTGGCATTTGATACTTTTACCCTTAATAGTAAATCGCCTTATATACCGAAATAACCTTCCATATCCTCGTACGTTCAAAGTTGACCATCACGAATATATTTCCGATAAGACCTATTCGGAATCACCCTGGTAACCAGCAGGTTAGTAACAGACGTCAACAAGGAGCAAACAGATCTACTCTAACAAGTTCTATCACACAGTCTTTAACAGTCAAAACAGGTTTAATTTATTATAAAAGACGTCATTGGTTAATTCAGACAAATCAATCAACAAATCTTTCAGGTGAATCAAGTAAACGTGATAAAGTTTTAGTATCCAGATAAGAAATAATAATTTCGCTAATTTGGACTTGTTTTTATTTTATTTTATTAAATTAAAATAAATTTGTGAGTTTTCTCTTGTTTTGTATAAAAAGAATTTTTCTTTTGGTTGTTTTAAAATTAAAATTTCGTAAAATATTACAAACATAATACCAATTCTTTGAGAATAGAGCAGTTTGATCAAATATAAGCAAAACAATTGCCATTAAATTGACCAAAGGCAAAATACTGGATCCAACTGTTCAATATAGACAAGGTTGACAAAGATTAAATTGATTGAATGGGGAAGTTTGTGTTGAAACAAGAAAAATATCAAAAAGATAATCAATTGATAGCAGATCACCGCTTTCTTGAGTTTAATGTTGGCACTTTGAGTGGCGACAGCAGAAATCGCTTCTAAATACCTTCTGTAGTAATCTAAATTGAAGATTACATTCAATTTGAGTAAACATTTTATGAAGTTTACCTTAAGTTTGGCAATCTTGTTTAGAATTTTAACGTAAATTGACATCGTTTTTTTTGTTAACCTTTAGCTTTAAATAAAATAAATTTCAAATAAAATAAATAATAATAATAATCAATATGAAAGGTTATTAATGATTTAGGCCTAAATATACTGGCTTCATTTGGAAAATATATGGTATTTGAAATTAATTGAAGGCTAAATAAGACATTTTCATTTTCATTTTCAAATTCTATATTATTTTATAAAAATAAAATATTGATTGATATATCGGATAAAAAAATAAAAGTATTTGGAATTATTATATTTTACATTTAATCTTAAAGTCCAATTCGAGTGCATTTGTGAGTATTGATAATAAAATGGAAATTTTCTGCTACATCACTTTGTACGTGACTCTTTTGGGTAGCCCAAAAATGTTTGTAATAAAATGTAATGATTTTGTTTGGAAATTTAGTAAAAGTATTATTTGCCTATACCGCATGCTATCAGTGCATCATACGACATTGTGACGACAGTTGCAGATTAAACGATTTGACTTTCAATCGCTTCAGTGATTTAGTTCAAAAAGTACTAATTGATGGATTGTAATGAGTACATAAGGCACGATTGTGGCACAACCCTGTCTCTCAATTGATTGATATGCTTTTTTACAAGTGATATATAAAGAATTTACTTTACTGTGATTATCGCTGGTTAATTTCATTTAATTGATCAAAAATGTCTTCACTCTTGTTCACGCCAATTCGCATCGGAAATGTGGTTGCAAAGAATCGCATTTGCATATCACCAATGGCCCAGTATGCTTCGGTGGATGGAATGTCCAATGACTGGCAGTTGATCAATCTTGGTGCTCGTGCAGTTGGTGGTGCGGGCATTGTGATGATGGAAGCCACTGCGGTGGAGTCTCGTGGAAGATGCACTAAACATGATCACGGAATTTGGACAGATGCTCATGTGGAACCTTTGAAGCGGATTACTGCTTTCATTAAGTCACAGAATTCAATTCCAGCGATACAGCTTGCACATTCTGGCAGGAAGGGTAGCTCGTACCCGCCGTATGTCCATCGGGCTAAACATTATCCTGTTGATGAGCCTGGACGATGGGAAACAATTGCGCCAAGTCCAATTGGTAAATATTTTTGAATTATATGCTTCTTGAAATTATAAACTTTTTTTTGTATAGCTTTCGATCCAGAAAATGGTCAAATTCCGAAAGAGGCAACAATCGAAGACATTAAGGTAATTAGACAAGCGTTTGTAGACGCTGCAAAGCGATCAGTGGCAGCAGGTTTTGAGATTATCGAACTCCACTTTGCTCATGGCTACCTCCTGCACGAATTCTTGTCCCCCTACTCAAACAAACGAACCGATCAGTATGGAGGCTCCTTCGATAATCGAATTCGATTAGCTTTGGAAATTGTTCAGGACCTAAAATCTGTTCTGCCAGATGATTATCCTTTATTTGTCCGAATATCATGTACAGAATATTTGCCTGAGGGCGAAGGATGGGATTTGAAACAATCGATTGAACTGGCCAAACAATTCAAGCAACTCGGTGTCCACCTGGTGGACTGCAGTTCTGGTGGTCTAGTGTACAAAATTGAATACAAAAATATTGATCAAATTGCCCTGGCTGATGCGATTCAACGAGAGGCTCAAATTGCCACTGGTGCAGTAGGTGGAATTGTCAGTGCAGAATATGCCGAACAAATTCTACAACAAAACAAGGCCACGCTAGTGTTTGTGGGCAGAATTTCACTGGACAATCCAAATTGGCCCCTACATGCTGCGGCTAAGTTGAATGCTTTGCAGAATTCTCATATTCCCGATGCGTGGGTTTGGGCAATTGGAGAAAAAACTAGCGGAAACTGGCGACAAACTGCATTGGTGGAACAGAATTCCAAACAATTAGAAAATAGATTTTAATTTACATTATTATTACTAATAGGTTATCAATTTGTCATAATAAATCAAATTGTTTCCGATGCTAATTAGCTTAACTTTGGTGGGTACGGTGTACCCGGTACATGCTTTAACAAGAACAACATATAGAAATTTCAGGTACATTTAATTTGATTGCATTAAGAGAAAAGGTGATTGGCCAGTAAAAGTATAATGATTGATGCTTCAAATGGTAATAAAGAAAATAAAGTTCAATGCCAATTAGATGTACAAAAGTTGTCATAAACTGAATGTACTTGCACACGGCAATGCACAGTGGCAAATATAAAAGTATAAGGACTGGCGAATGTTGAGACTGTAGACTATTTAGTTTGTTATCTGCGAAATCAACTCAAAATGGCGTGACATTTAATTGCCTCAATTTATTGTTTAGGCATGATTTTTATATGTCTCATGCAGACACAGACACAAAAGTGCAGAATTTGATATCTTTTATCAGTTTGCACTTTCACTGCCGTTGAGTGCATTCCTGGCTTTTGTTTGATTTTTACTTGGTTTCAGTTGTGTTCTGTGATCTTGTTGAATATTTTTTCTTCGTTTATCAAGAAGAATGGGCCATTTACTGCCTGTTCGATGGATCATTGCCTTGCTGGGAAGTTATGCCTGTGCACTGGTTTACATGCAACGGGCGGGCATGAGTGTGGCCATTGTGGCCATGACTGCTGGCACTGGTTCGGATGCCTCAAACAACAATCAAACTCATGAATGTGCTGCAGAAGATAAAAGTGCATGGTTTATGAAAAATACTCAAGATAATTCAGATTTGAGAAAATTACCACCTGAATTTGATTGGAGTGAAACATTGCAGGTTTGATTTGAGTATTTTCTTTGAATGCAATTTAATAACAACTTTCTGTAGGGCGTAATTCTAGGTTCACAATTTTACCTGTATATTGTTGTGCCATCATTCGCTGGTCGTGCCACAGATTTTTTCGGTGGAAAATGGATTGCCCTTGTGGGCGCAACAGGGCCCTGTATCTTGTCGGCTATACTGCCAGAGGTGACAAGAGCTGGCGGTTCTGGGGCTTTGATTGCAATCAGAACCCTGATGGGCGGATTCCATGGATTGGTTTATGCGTCAATGTTTTCGCTGTACATCAAGTATTTTCCAATTCGTGAACGAACTAATGCAAATGCTGGAATGAGCTTTGGCGGTGAAATGGGCAGTGCAATCATGTACCTGCTGGCTGGTTGGTTGTGCCAAACGGAAATTGGCTGGCCACTTGTGTTCTATGTCAATTCATTGATATATGTTCCGTGGATTCTGCTGTGGTTGTACTTTTGCAATAATGATCCGATGCAGAATAAGAGATTGTCAAAGAAGGAATTGGATTTTATCATTACCAATGTTCCACAGAGCATTACGGTGAGCCAATATTCGATTCGAATTAATACTAAAAACAACTTTTAATTTTAAACAGAAAAAGAATCCAGCGAAATGGTCCAAAATTCTCACATCAGTTCAAGTGATTTGTTCACTGCTAACCAAAATGTGTTGTGGTTTTGGATACTTTTTGTTGCTCACCAAAATGCCCTCTTATCTGTCTTCAATATTCGGTATTGATATTTTCAAGAATGGTTCTGTGAACGCTGGTGCAACATTTGCACGTGGTCTGGTGAATATCATTGCGGCTCCTCTCTCGAATTGGATTATCATTCGATTCAAAATTCGATCAATAATTGTCCGAAAAGTGTTTCAATCACTCGCCATGATGGGACCAGCAGTGTGTCTCTGTTTGATAACTGCTTTTGGTTGTGACTCCACCGGTGTGATTGTTATGTTCATTTTGGCTGTACTGTTCTATGGTTTCTTCACCGGGGGCGAGTGGACAGTAATTTCGGAGTATGCGCCCAATTCTGCTGGCACCGTTTATGGTGTCGCAAATATTCTTGCATTTGCCTCGGGGGTGTTCTCACCCTATTTGGTTGGAATTTTATTGGACTCAAAAAGTACCAACAATCGTGGACAGTGGAACATTATATTCTACATCACCGCGGGAGTGTATATGTTTGGAGCTATTTTGTATATTCTAGTTGGCACAGATCAGCAACAAAAGTGGGACAAACAAGTGGAACAGAAACATAAACCTGAAAATGAGGAAGACAATAGCCAAAGCAGTGCGATCACATTGGATTTAGACACTAAGTCTAAAATTAAATAAATTTTAATTTAATTAAATATAAATATTTTAAAATTTAAATGCCATTTTTACTACTAATTAAGTGGAAAACTAAATAAATTTCTAAATAGAAAATTTAATTATACCATTTATCATTTACCATAATTATGGTATTTTCGATTTTATAATTATGAAAGTAATAAATTTAATGTTTGAAATTTTAATTTAAAATTTACTTTATTTGAAAATTAACAGTAAATTTCAATTGCTTTCAAATAAAAGTGAAATTAAATTAGAAAAAATTCTTGAAAATATAAATTAAAAATTCAAATTATGTTCAAGCATATTAGCAGAGCAATAGAATCGCATCTGAGTGCTATCAACGATCAAATGGACGTCGTGGTGTTGAGTGATCCGAAGAATGTAACTTCAAACCGTTTCCGGCACTATCTTTACATAGTTTTCATGTTCGCAGTAATATTTCTGTACGGACTATTTGGCCTTACATACAGTGAGTGGGATCATTTTGATTTGGGAACCATTTGGCAGAGTGGCCACATGTTTCATCATGCCATCTTTCCGCCCATTACCTGGCCAATGATGGACACTGCAATGATGATCAATGTGACTACCAGTTTTTGTGTGTACGTCCAATAACAAATAAATATTTGATCAATCTTCAAGACACTTGTATTGAACAAAATGAATTGAATCAAATTGTGACATTTAGACACAAGGCCAGACGAACATTACGGTTCACGAAGATTCCAATCATGTTTGTTTGTCTCGTGTATGTGTACGCAAATTTGTACCTGAATCAAGCTTACACATTGAATATTCTTTCGATGATGTATTGGATTTTGATTTTACCTCAATATGTATTCTACGTTCTTCATTGTAAGTTATGCGTAGTATACCATTCTACATGTACAGAATGTTCTGTTCTAAAATTTATTTTTCAGGTTATTTTAGTTATCCGTTCTATGTTATATTGGCTAGTAAGTATGTGAGCATTCAGCTGAATAGTCTGCTTTACAAAATGAACAATCTTAGCGAGACAATGCAACACAAAACAAATTTTTGTGCAAACAGAATCTTGGCCAATCTAAATTATAACCGTCACATCAAATTAAATATGCAACTTTGTTCAATATGTAAATCACAGCGTGAATATGCTCAATTTTGGACCGTTTATCTCACTATTCTATTTTGTGCTTTCATTTCTGTTCAATGCTACTGCTTGGAAGCATTCTTACTTGGCAAAACAATGATTCCACTGCTCAGGCTCATATTTCTCGCAATTGCTGTTCAAATGTTTGCAATTGAGTTTGCACTAATTAACGAGTGTGCACAGATTGTTCGACTCAACAGGCGAATTTCTCGACAGAATTGTCGTTTTAAGATTAAATATCACAGAATCTTCGATGGCTTAAGTCCAATTGCAAATCTACTTAAGTTGGATTCTTTGGCCAATGACCGGCTGTTGTACTGTTATGCCTTTCGAGTGTTTGGCAATTACCGGATAACTTCGAAAACGTTCTATTCGGTATGAATTTGAGTGTGCAAGAGTGATATATTTAAACATTTTTATTACAGATATTTTCATACATCAGTCTTTTCTTCATGTGCACTTTTATGAATAAATATTATTTGTAACTTTATATGACAGTTTATAGAAAAGTCAAATAAAGTGCTCTTGTCAGTGCTTCCGAGTTTCATTAAGTAGAATTGATTCAATAATAAATCTAGATTTTAATGATACACTTGGCCTTAATAGCATGTAATCTTGAAAATACTTTTCAAGGCTATTTAGACACCTTCAAATGCATTGTTTGTCACAAAATGAGTAGCTCTAACGATTTGGAAATCAATAAAAATGCAGCAGGAAAAAATTCAATTGTAGCGTGATTTATGAAAATTTTCCAGAATTTATATTCATTTCTTTAAAATAATAATATTTTTAATTTTATTTCTTATTAAATTTTCATTGATAAAAATTGATTCTAGTTATCATTAAAAATGCCACCTTCAACCCTATTCAACTTTGTGGACATAATGGCGCCCTTCAAGACAATGAGATACTTTCTCAACTATCACCACACTGTCGAGCAGTTGCAAGTCTACCAAAACGCCAAATTATTACTCAAAATACGTATTCTATGCTTGGTACTTCTGCTCAAGTCATTTCACTTTCTATTTCTCGCTCTCTATCCATTGAGTGATTTTCAACGAATCGTTCATTTTGACGGAGGCTATTTGTTTATGCCTCGAAGGGGCATCAACATTATGACCACAATGGCCATGTGCATGAATGTGTACTGCATTTGGGTACTGTTGACAAAGCAGGACTGTTGGTTGAATCAATTTCTGGCGAGAATACTGACCAGAGGGGATTGTTCCTTCTTTCTGTCCGACAAAAAGGGCAATAGGCGAGTGGGACAAATTGTGCGAAGACAGTTTATGGTATATTTGAATTTGTTTTCGAGTTTTATTTTGATTTCAGACTGTGTGCTACTGTATACGTTTCCACGTTATTGGTTAATGTTGTACCAGAACCGTGTTGAGTACTTTCAAGGATACAATTCACTATCGATAATTGCTCTACTGTTTGTGCATCATTTTGCCTCTCTCGGGTTCCATCTGTATTTCTTTTCGATTGCCCAAGTATTCGCGTTCGCTTTCACCTTACCATCAATATTATTATTTATATTTTTCTTCAAAATGAAACAACTCTACACTCGTTTGACTCGTATGACCACACTAAAATCCAGTCAATTCCATCAATTCCGTTGTCAACTAATCGCCACTCAGCGTTTCTTTTTCCGTATCAACAAAATGTACGGTCGATTGTTTTTGGCCAATTTGTTGGTGTTCTGTCCAATCAATGCTGTGTTGACTATTTGGTTCGCTCACGCCATCACCGACATGGAGAAGAATGTGTTCATTGGTGTGTTTGTGGTGTATCAAATGATTTTTCTGTTTGTTCTGCACTTCTGTCTCACCTACTGTACGAAACACTTTCATCGACCAGCCAAACCGCTGGTCAGTTTGATGGTTCACAATTTGCATAGAGTTGGCCACTTTCGGACTAGACTTGCGTTAGCAAATCTAACAAGCGCATTACATTCTCAGAATCGATACGGTGTCACCTACGGAAATTATGGACTCATCTCGTTGGCTGCATTTTCAAAGGTATTATTTTGTTCGATAAATTAAATATATAATGAACCGACTGTTGAACATTTTGAAACAGTATTTGATGTTGTACGGCAAATTCATCATGATTTCGTACAAATTGATGCAGAAAAACAATATTTGACTCGGTACGTTTTCCGATAGAGTCCTCTCAATTATTAACAACCCAAATTTTTCAAAGTCACCAACTGATATTATAAAATAATGCCGTTGCCAATAAACTTAATTAATGTTTTGGATCAAAATTGAATTTGAATTGAATTTTGAGAAATCATATTAAAATCCAATCCAATCAAAGTATTTAAAAATGATAATATCATAACACAATGTTTGATTTTGTAAGTATATTTATTCTTTGGTCAAATCCATGGAATTAAACATTTATGGGATTTAAAATAATAAATAAAACATTTGAATATTGTTGATCGTAATAAAAATAATACATTTTGCAATATTTAGAAGCCCACTTGTGTGCTGTACATCTGATAGTATGTGGCCTTAAGCTGCATCAAGTCATCGTGTGTGCCTTCTTCGATAATCTTTCCCTTGGATAGAACCACAATTTTGTCCACATTTTGAATTGTGGACAGCCGATGGGCAATGACAAGACAGGTGCGACCAAGTCGTGCCTCGTCTAAAGCTTCTTGTACGACCTTTTGGAGAATGAAATATTTTTAGAATTAATTTTAAAACCAGAATAAAAATACCTTTTCACTCTCCGAATCCAACGCACTAGTAGCTTCATCCAAAAGCAGAATCTTTGGATTGCGAATGAGAGCCCTCGCAATGGCAATTCTCTGCTTCTGACCACCGCTCAACTGAACTCCCTTCTCGCCCACCGAAGTGTTGTAGCCATTTGGTAGAGATTGGATGAAATCATGAATGTTCGCCTGCTGCGCCGCACGAACAATCTCTTCCGTTGGAAGGCTGTCCCGTGAATTGTCTCCATAGGCAATATTGTCCATGATGGTCTTGTCAAACAATGCTGGCTCCTGTGAGACAATACCAATCTGAGATCGAAGCCAGGAAATGTTCAGATCGAGAATGTTTTCGTTGTCGACAAACTAGTTTTCAATAAAATTAGGTTAAACAATAAATACATCAATGTACTCCCACTCCAACTCACCACATCACCGAAATCATGAGTATAGAATCGTTCCAACAGTAGTGTGCATGTGCTTTTACCACAACCAGAACTGCCAACTAGTGCAATAGTTTGACCACTACTCACACCGAAACTGAGTCCATTCAGTATTTTATTCTGTGGTCTGCTTGGATAGTGAAATTCCACTTGCTTGAAAGTGATATCGCCTGAACATGCACTGGGCTTCTTGCCGAGTATTGGACTGACTATGATTTGTGGTGAACGATCCAAGAGACGAAGAATGCTTGCCGCGGCAATTTTGCCTTTCTGATAGTCTGGTGAGAAGGCGATGGCTTGACCAATCATTCCAGTGCCAAACAACACGCCCTGAGTGCATCTAAAATTTAAGATATGAATTTTGTGTAAGATTTAAATAAAATAAACTCACTTGAACAAATCGGCATAGTCGAGTTCGCCGGCAATAATCAATCGACTGCCGTAGAAGAATGCCACAGCATAAGCCAAATTATTCAGGCCTTGTGACATGCCGTAGGTGACACCCCGAATGATGGCAACATATCGAGACTTTCTGAAATCGGATGCCAGTGCCTCTTCGTAGCGCATCCAAAAGTTCAGCTCCTGATGCAGTGATGCAACAGTTCGAATGTTTGACAATGCTTCCACTGCAATCTTTGCCGCATTCTCGAGCACTTTTTTCTTGTTATCCTGTACACCACTCAACACTTTCATCTGCACACCAACCGCCAGGATCAACAGTGGAATGAAACAACTGAGCACAAGACCGAGCTTCCAGCTGTAATACAGACTCATCACAACACCCGTGATTAAAATGGAAAAGACTTGCGCCAGTACCGGAAGACGTGATCCAGTGGCTCCATTGACACTCGCAGCATCATGTGACAGACGAGCACATAACGCACCGGTGGAATTTGCTTCGTCATCGAACCAACCAATTTCTTGGCGCAAGATTGCACGGAAAACATCTTTACGCAAACGGTAAGTCAAATTTTCCGAACATATACCGAAAAGATATAACTGTGCGAAATTCAACAGACCACTGCAAATTCCAATGCCCACAAAAATCAAAGCATATTTCACAACTTCCGAATGGATTGTGTCACGGTCCAGAATAGCAATTACGCCTAATATTTCACCAAAAACAAACGAAAACCCAGGAATTGAGAATCCAACAACAAAGGCACTCAATGTTGCAATAGCCAAAAGTCGTCTGTCTTCACGCACCAATTCATACAGTCGGCGGAATGAAACAGAATCTTTCTCCGGGGTTTCATCTTTTACTCGCTTCAAGGTGGCTTTTAGGTCTCCTTTCGAAGATCTACTACTTGTGATTGATTTTGATCGTATTTTACCGTTTTGGTATTGTTCGGTGGCTTCGGTTGGTTCGATGGGCTCTTCTTGTGTTCTATCCTGCTGTTGTAGTTTAGCCATCTGGTAATAGAGGCCTTGTGCTTCAATGAGTTCGTTGTGTGTGCCTGTCTCTTTTACTTGTCCGTTTTCGATTACGACTATTTTGTCGGCATTTTTGATTGTAGACAGTCGATGGGCCACTACAAAAGTAGTTCTGCCCACACTGGCACGGTCTAGTGCAGCCTGTACGATACTTTCACTCTCGGAGTCAAGTGCACTGGTCGATTCATCGAGAAGCAAAATTTTCGGTTGTCGCACCAGTGCCCGAGCAATTGCAATTCGTTGCTTCTGTCCACCCGATAGTTGACTTCCACTTTCGCCCACAAGTGTCTCGAATTTCTTTGGTAGTTTCTGGATAAAATCGTAACAATTTGCATCCTTTGATGCTTTGATCACTGCCTCCATTGGTGCGTCCGGATTGCCGAGTCGGATATTTTCCACAATTGTATAGCCAAACAGTACTGGTTCCTGTCCCACCAGTCCAATACTGTCCCTCAGTGAGCCAACATTGAGATCCTTAATATTGTGTCCATCGATTAGTACTTCACCCGAAATTGTATCGTAGAATCGTTGAATCAACTGAACAATCGTACTCTTGCCACATCCACTTGGTCCAACCAGAGCAACCGTTTGTCCGGGTTGTGCTTCCAACTGCAATCCTTTCAAGATGGGAACATCTTTTCGTGATGGATATTCAAAGTTCACATTTCTGAACTCAACTGAGCCTTCAATGTTTTCGAGCTTTTCCCCATCCTCAGATGAACTGTCGATAATTGGTTTCTGTTTAATAATTTGAAAAATCAACGTCGCCGCTCCTCGCGCCCGAGCAATAGATTCAAAGTAGGGGGCCGTAACACCAATACTGAACGTTCCCATGAGTACATTGAAAAAGATGATCAACATTGTGCTCGCTTGGTACTTGGGTGGATTCTCCATACTGTCCATTGAACGAATGATCAACTTGACACCATACCAAAATGCGAGGCCGTAGCTCGAATAAATAGCAGTCCAGAAGATGCCCAAACTGATGCCAGTAAACATTGATCTCTTGATTCCACCCGCACGGGCTGGTTGAATGTTGACATCATATCGCTTGATCTCCTTCTCTTGACCACCAAAAGCGTACACAGTTCTCACAAGCTTGATCACCTCCTCAGCAATGGCGCCCGCTTTGCCATACGCGCCAGATTCTGTGACTGAATATTTCGATTGAATCTAGAATATGAAAAAAATTCTGAAATTGCTTATAAGAAAATCCAAATCTTACTTTTCCGATTAGCAAAAAGGCAACTCCCATCACGGGCATAACAGACATAATGACTAGTGTCAATTCCCAGCCATAATAGAAGGCTACACAAATTGATTGAATGAATGTGGCAAATGCCATCACACTGAGAGAAACCTTCTCGCCAATGCCTTCTTGAATAATGTCTAAATCACTGTAAAAACCATATTATTGTATATTGAGTAAGATAATAAGAATTACTTAGTAATTTTAGTAGCAAAATCCCCGGATGATTTAGTGTCAAACCACGAGATGTCTTGATGTATGATCGCTCTGAAAAATGCCAACTTGATTTGGTACACTTGATTCTTGGCCGCCTGTGCAAAAGTGGACAGAATGACATAGTTGCATATAACAAAAGCAGCCGCAATGTCCAACATTACAAAGCACCACATGTTTGAATCACTCCGAAAGATGTCCACGTACAGTTCACCACCTCGAAAAACACTGTCATTGTATAGTGCTACAACTTTTTCGAGTGAGAAACCGAGCCGAACTTGAATCACCTCTGGTGCCACAGCAACAAACGCCGGATTGTCGCCATATGCTTCGGCAATGTTTGCATAGTAACGCTTGGTGATGGCAAAAAATCTTTTCATATTATGGACGGAGGACAAATTTTGATGGTAAAACGCAAGACGATCCGCTTTGCTTGGAACTGGCATGTTCACGATTGCTTGCATTGTTTGGTACTCCACAAATGTGTCCGTTATTTTGCCCATTGAGATGGTCATTGCGGGAAAGCCTGCGCCCAACAGTATGGCAAACAGAATTCCCACTGCAAGCAGCACTTTGTCCCAATTGGACGCGAATTTGTACTAAAGTGAATTTTTCATAAAAATTAATTTTGATTTTCAAGGTCAAATTTGACTGTACAATATGTCAAAGGTAAAATTACATACCAGTGCAAAGAATGGATAAGGTTTGACTTCTTCCTCTTTCTTAGCATCATCTTCGCTCTTTTTTGTTTCACCATTTTCAATTCTAAAATTTGTTTTTTTAATTAAGAAATAAACTTATTCACCGATTCACACTTACATGAGATTTTCATTGCTGTCGACTTTATTCTGTTTGTCGTTCATTTTTTTATTTTCAAATTAATAACCTTTTCTTGATGGTAACGCACAACCAACACCAAACAACAACGTGAAACAATTGTGGTCGAAGTTGTTCGTCGAACTTTGTGGCCTTCAATCTTCAGCAAAGTGATTCATTTTGTCCGGCAGACCTGTGCATATATGTGTCAGCTGTAATGTAAACACACCAACGTGCATGCACGTCAATTCAGGCGACGAAGAGCACCAGGCGATGGAGAGAGCATTAGCTCAAATATTGACACCACCAAGTGCTCATGGGCTATATAACCGAGGGAATGTGCTGCAGTTTGTGTGTCGGCGCCGAATGCACTCCACTCGCACCCATTCAGTACCGCATTGCACACTTTTGTATATGTTATACCCTGAATGCATACATACACAGCCATGCAGTTCAACAGTAGACTGCTATGCTTCGCAAAATGTTCTACTTGATGATAATTTGAACCTTGAAAACAGGTTGAGCAACAATTCGCACACAAAACAGCCAATGTATCAAATCACATTCCAATTGTGCACAATCGAGCAATTTAATCCACTTTTGAATAATGGGTTACACAATTTAATTTGCCACTCTACAGTAAACATTCTGTTGCATCTTACGGATTTTAGTTTGAGATGTTACATTCGCACTATTGCTATATGCACCATAAACTGTTGGGTGCCGCTCTATTCGACGAATCTGTCAATTGCTCCCGTTATTTTTCGGCAGAATATAGGTCAAAGTCGGTTCTTTATAGAATGCACCAACTCCAATAAAAAAAATTGCATAAACATTATTTTACTTGCACCATTAATTTACAAGTTCAGGCAATTTACGAGCACTCCAAACGTTTATTATCCATGGAAAAAGTGCGACATTTGACACAAAATACTAATCAGGAAGTTGAGCCAATTGTTTTAGCATGCAAAAAATCCGAATAATGCCAATTCAAGTTGTCATGTCTGCTAATTGGTACAAATTGTGAGCATGTTATGCAAATTGTCTATGAAAAACAACATACACATGATGCTGAGGCAAATGATTCGAATAAACAAAAGCAGAAATTCAGGAAGTCGAAATCATCAAAATTGCAAGGCCACTTTGGTGTTGACTATTCAATTAATCATCAAGTTGCATTTGTTTGCACTAATGTGAATTAAACGAATAACATTAGTAATAGACCATTACTAGCTAGACTTTATTCGATTTTGAAATAATTCCAGGAACAAAATGTCATTATGATACAGAACAATGACTTGTTGTTTGTGTTCTTCTGAGTAGTGATTACCATTTAGTGCAATTACAGTTAATTGAAGAATGACTAGCGACACATGACTTAAATTGGGTTGTGCAGAGTGCACTATATGAAATCCGATAATGGCATTACAAAAATGTGCTCAGTGTTACGAGCGAAGTTTGAAAAAACAAGTCGATGATCCTGAATTGTATTGGCAAAGTTGAGACTTGATTGATTGCACTAGAGGCAAAGACAGACCTGGTTGTTAACAATTGTTATGAGTCTGCCATTGGCTGTTGGCAAAATCGTTTCGTTAATCGATCAGAAACATAGGCCAACGTAGAGTGATGAGATATAGAAAAATTATGGCGTCCGGGCTGGACCTGAACCCGGTGGTGTCCTGGCCTGTCCTGGCTCGACATTCAGGCCCATAAAGTGGTTTGAGTATTTCACCTTACAGTACAGGGTGAGAGTATAATTGAGTATTTGAGTTTATATACAGATAAATAAATCAGTTTAAAATTGCACTATAATGGTCAATTTGACAGATCGCGTGATTTTGGGTTAACCAATCAGATTCGTTCGTACTCCACTCTGTTTCGGACAATCACTCCGCCGAATAATAAATCTTAATAAGCCGAATTATAAATCTTTGAAGTAAACATTCGATAGACTTCAGAATGCTTTGTGAAGAGCACTTCCGACCTAAATCGAATCCCACTATCTGAATCTCTGGGCCCATCCAACTTACGCTCATATCGGAAATCGCCACTATAAAACGCCTGAATCGGATATTCCTTATAAGGATGCACAACATGCCGAGGATCGAAGCATCGTTCCAGTTTGCCAGTACTCGAGTTCCAGAAACGAATCATATTGTCCGAACCAGAAGATACGAGAAGATTAGTGGTGGGATCGAGAGTGATCTGGTGATGGTAATGTGTGCTTCGATGTTCGTGATAGTCCAAGACGGGTTCCGGAGCTGATTCTTGCCCTTTGCCGGGCCTCAAGGCGGAATCACCGAAAGGAAACATACGCATGTCGTACAATCGAAGAAAATTACGATCACCCGAAACGAAAAATTGTAGATCATTTTTGGGATGAAACTTCACCTGCTGTATTGCCCGGTTATGAAGTTTAATCTCACGTCGCATCGGAGGGAATCGTCGATCATAGGCACACAGGCGAAGATGACCATTCGAATAGCCGCACAGTGCTGCACACGGAATTGGATAAGGATGATAACCGGGCTCACGGTAACGAATGTCAAAGGACTGAAGCGCCTGCAAGTGTGGATGCATCTCTAGGCCAGAGCAAGTAATCGTATTCTTACAATAGAACGTCCGTATCAAATCCCAATGCATGGCACAGTAACTGTTGAGTGGCAATGACTCTTCAATTGGCATCCTTGGTCCAATTGCTGTACCACTGCGAACTAGAACGCATTCGTCGCATTCGCAAGGTTCATCTTCTTCTTCATCTTCTTCATTTACTATTGGTAAATGGTAAGCAATATCATGTTCATGTTCCATCATGTCATGTTCAAAAATGATATCTGGCTTGGCCACAGGCTCGATGTAGTAATGCTCGAATGGTCGATTGGGACCAAGATAGGGCTCATACTTCAGTTCCTCTTCAAAATCGTGAAAAGAAGTTCTAAGATCACGAAAGTGTAGCTTACCATTGCGCACCTGTCCATTTGTAGTTTCGTACTGACAGAACAGAATCGAATGCAGACAAAACTCACTTTTGTACGTCCTATATATGGCAAACGGAATGTGAACAAAGAACATGGGAACATTGTTATATGGCGACTCTTCTGCGTTCTTGAACTAAAGGTAAACCAAACAGAAGAGGTCAATACTAAAGATTAGTAATATTAACACAGATTGCACCTTTATATCGTTGAAAGCATTCTCGTGCACAAAAATGAGTTGGTCCTCTTTGTCTTTCGACCTTCCTCGTTCTTCTAAAGGTCCAAATGTGAGATGTTCAAAGTCCAAATCTGCAGATAGGGGCTCATTGCTGTTGGCGCTTGTTGTGACTTTTGGCTTGAGAGATAAATAGATTTCCTTGTGTGGCTTCATCAGTACAACCGAGTCCGAAGACAGTCCCACTGGTTGGTACATGAATGTACGTTCAAAGGACGGCTCTTCGTTAAGGAAAGGTGGATCAGTCGTAAAGAAATTCCGAAATTCTTGAATTCGATTCGCAAATGTTGAACTTAGTGAACTATGAAGATGATTCTGAGCTTTATTATAAGGAACATTCCAAGGATTTGGATCGATTTGACGATACGCGAGTGCCTGAACAATATTTCGAGGCTTCTTTGGTTCGCATTTTGTGCGCATCTGGCTAAGAATGGCATCAAAAGCAAGTGCCGGTACGTTTGATACGTCTGAATGGCACTCCTTGTGCTTTTCAATGAAATCAATAAAATCCAATTGGGGGCTCTAAAGTAACACAAAAAAGAACCGTTAGAAAAGCAAAGAATAGAGAAATAGAATTCAAAGAAAATAGAACCCACATTTGGTCTCGCATGTACCGGTGATCGTCTTCGCCTGTTTGGTCGATTCCTCCCGGAACTCGGTCCTGGAGATTGATCACTTGAACTGAATAAAGTTGAAGTTGAATCAGTTGAAGTGACCATCTTAAATTTGTCAACACAAAAAGTCGAGAAATAATGTAGAGTTGAAAGAACAACAAATAGTGATTTGTTTGGCTTCTGCAGCGTCAAAATATAACAATCTTAGAAAATGCATAATCTGACTGTCAGAGTCTGACAAAAAACAAAAACAATAACAACTAGTAACGCTATCTATTGAGCTTGAAAGTAGTTGCGAATATTTAGCCCTCTCTTGAATATCAATTATGCTAGCATCTGATTGGTCAATGCACTAATCACGTGAGTCTGGCTGTCTTGGCTAACCAATCAGAATCGTTTGTATTTGAAATTATTCAATCTGATTAACCAGTTTAATTAATCACATGAGTTGAATTAAAATACCAGTACATATGAGCTTAAATTAAAATGATCGATTTAATAAAATTTAATTCATAAAATTTAATATCCATACCCAAAACAAGAATAAAATGTTAAAAATGTTAAAATAAATAGCGTAATAGATAAATAGATGTGTATATAATCAAAATGAGAATTTTCTCTTATTGGTCAGTGTAGTGATCATGTGAGACTTTGGTTTGTCGATCATAGAGATGAGAAATGAATGCTGCAATTTGATTGCTAAATCAAGTAGTAACGTGAGCGTTTCGTTAGCGAATCACAATCTTATCGGATCAACATCACTGAGATCGGTAGTATTTTCTAGTCTTGAGCCATACATTCGGCAGAGCTTTTCGTACACCGTGAAGAACGCATCCGACCGTTCTGTACAAGTGAATCGAAAATCCCCACTGTAGAACACCTGAACTGGATACGATTTCGAATTGATCGGATGATGAGCATGTTCGGCAGGATCGAAACAGCGTTCCAACTGACCAGTGGCTCCATTCCAGAAACGAACCAAATTATCCGAACCAGAGCACACGAGCAGATTGGTGGTCGTGTCATAGATGATCTGATGATAGTGATGAGTGCTCCGATGTTCGTTGTACACCAAGACAGGATATGATCCACGAACTTTACCATTACCCCCAGAAGTGGAACCATCCGGAGCAAACATACGATCATCGTAAAGGCGCAGAAAATTCTCGTCACCCGAAACCAGAAATTGATTTACATTGGTGGGATGAAATCGAACTTCACGAATAGTACCCGATTGTGGAAGCTTAGTTTCTTGTACCAACAATTCGGGACAGTTTGAATCATAGGTCACCAGTCGGATACTTCCATTTGAATAACCCGAAAGAGATTTCCATGGAATCGGATATCGATGATAGCCCGACTCACGATAACGAATGTCCATTGTCTCAAACCGCTTTTGGGTAAGTGGTTGTGACTGTGGTGATCGTGGACGAGATGTTCGACCTTTCCGCTGCACCACACAGTAAAGTGGTTTGATCAAATCGTGGTGCAGTTCTGTGTACTGTCCCCATACGGTTGAAGGTGTTGCAGGAGTAGAAACACCACCCGAACCACCATTTAGTGAGTAATAATCTTCAAATGGTCGTCGAACCGTAGAATTAAACAGTGAGGCTTCACCATAAGCGGAAGACATACACTCAATTGCATCGCCGTAGTAATGATTTGGGACTCGAAGGTAGTAGGACGTACAAAAGTAGAGAGTGGCTTCATCGTTGAGCAGGATCGAAGAACTGTGGGTGGCAAAGAGGAATTCGTCGGACGCATCGGAGGGCTAAAAAGAGGAAGAAAAGGCGATAAGTAATCGAATAAACAAAGCAATTTGATTGGTCCTTTTCAAACTCGGACGATTCTAGGATTGGTTCGTTTGAAATTCAAGTAACCAATCAGAAGGCAACGAATTCATATTTATAATACATACCAGATTAGAAGTATCATGAACGAACGTCTTATGACTAGAGCAACTCTCTCCTGACACGTTGAGATCATCCTCCGACAGAATATCACTAGCTTGAATCCTTCGATATCTCCTCCAGGTTTGTCCATTCTGATTATTCATTACATCTACTTGCACTTTGACCACTTTCATATTCTTATCATTTGAATATGGTTTCAAGTGAATCAGTGCATTGGGCATCAGACGGGAACATTGAAACATGTACGATCCAGAATGAGTGTCATTTCGAATTGGGGTCACAATTGGCGACTGTTCACCCCTTGCAGTTTGGAATCGTTTAGGGAACATCGATGTCAATGTGTTGGGAATGCTGGGACCACCGTAGGATCGTTGAGCACCATCAAACTGACGTCTAGCAAGAATATGTAATAAATTCTGCGGTCCAAAATGAACTAAATCCACAGGTTTCAAATTCTTGTTGTTGTCTTCTTCCTCCTTTTTCTTGTTTTTCTTATTCTTCCTTTTACTAATATTCTGAGTCTTCGCATTCCTATTATTCACTTGAGTGGTGATTCGTTTTTTAGTTTTTCTATTTTCCTCAGTAAGCTTTTGATTTTGGACCTTATCGCGAAATTCTGGTGGAGGATTCGCCAGCGAATAGTATCGTTTAGTCACGGGATCATAGTGAAAACCAGGAATATCAGGTGGAGGTCGTTCTTTTGAGGCCATCATAGATCGACGCCTTTCGGCGAAATCGAGTCCAAACACGAATCAAAAATGTAAATGCGAGTAGACAGAAATATGAAAATCAAAACAAACAGATGTTATATTACCACTTCTGTGAACGCTGTACTGCGCAGTGGCGTTCGTATTTATGATCTTTTTGTGGGCAGTACGACCCCTTTCAATATTAAAGACTTTTCCCTTGTTAACTATGTTTATGAATAGACTAATCTTGGGTAGTGCTATTTTGAGTATCTTGGAATAACCAGAGCTCACAGAGGTTCCAACGCGTCGCTCGAAACGTGCATCGCGTCATCGCGTGGTGCACTATCCTCAGACGTTACTCTAAAGTGAGAGTAGACATACCACGTTCGTGTGTTTTCGCGTGTTGGTAACTCTTTTTAGCAATCTGCGGTTGCGCAGTTGCCACACAAAACGTAAACAAAACCTCGATCAAAGTTAGACGAATTGCTGCCAGTTTACGGAAAATATATATTTTCGGTAAATAAACGATCCAGACCCACAATTAGTATGTCCCAATACCAAAATATCCCAAATCCAGTCCAAAAAATCGGGCCCACGATTAAAGAGAAATTATTTCGGCCTCACTGAACTTTGCATACTGGTGGCCTAGTGGTCAAGGCGTTTGCTTTACAAGCGTAATGTCATAGGTTCGATTCCCGGTTACGGAATATTTTTTTGAATTACTTTGAGGTTTTTTGAGTTGAAACACTTATATAATTGATATTTAAGCAATTTTGGAATGTTTTCCAATGCAATTCATTATTATTTTCACATTTATGACTCAATTTGTAAGTACTTCAAAGGTAAGATTCAATTCGAATAAAAGTCACCAAAACTAAACTAATTTGAATAATTTGATGTTTTAACTTAATTTGAAGTAGTTGTGGTCATTTCTAGTCTAAAAGAAATTTAAAATAAACCGAAAAAATCTTCCGTCACCGGGAGTCGAACCTGGACTTTACGCTTGCAAAGCAAACGCCTTGACCACTAGGCCACCGATATGGAAAGTTCAATGAAGTCAAAATAATTTCTCTTTAATCGTGGGCCCGATTTTTTGGACTGGATTTGGGATATTTTGGTATTGGGACATACTAATTGTGGGTCTGGATCGTTTATTTGCCGAAAATATATATTTTGGAAAGTATAATACCGGTTTTGTTGAGTTTTGTCAAGCAAAAACACATTCATCCGCCAACAACTGGCCGCTCATAGCCTATTAGCGGTGCCGTACCTTCCAGCAGTAGAGTAACGTCATATCTGTATGCGCCGCCTCGTTTCACGCGATGGAACCTCTGTGAGCTCTGGGAATAACTTAAATTTAAATTTTCTGAACACCCCGACCTGATGTAAACATGCAAGTTTTCAATGTGTGTGTAGTTTTTTCGGGATTTTTCGTGGTAACTTTCTTTCTTATTTCTGTTTATTTGAATTCTGTTTTTATACTTATTTAATATTCTTTAGATTCTTTATAATATTCTGGAGTTGATGGTTTTAAGAGCAACGGTCATATGACAAGAGTTATATTTCACAAAGCTTTCGTGTGTTTTGATGTCTTTTGGATTTGTTTTGCATCAAGACGAAGATATTTTCGATGTCCACGATTATTCACGAAAAACTTGATGATCTTTTGAACAATATTTTCGATGAAAGAATGTTGATACTTTAGCCTCTTTCTCGATGTCCCCGAACATCATCAAATTCATACTTAAGACAGATATCTTCTACAAGCTCTTCAGAATGAGAATTTGTATCCGGTTTTTGAATTCCTGAAGAATTGCTTACTACTTTATTACATCGTATCAGAATAATCATGAATTCTAATTTAAAGGAAGTGACATCTACCCTGGAGCGTCTGGTCATCCTTTTATTACGTCCCCTACGCAAGAAGGTGGTCCTCTTTGTGATATTGGCCATCTCAATTCTGTACTGCATCTTCTCGGTGGCACATTTCCATTTTCAGAATCGACATTTTCCAAATTCGCAACGGCCGAGATTTGTCAAACAGGTACGGAGAATGCACACAGAATAGTGTTAGGAATCTTTCGGCCAATCAGAAGCCAATAGACGCCCGAATTTGAAATCAACCAATCAGATTGTTCCATTTTTCGAATTCTCTTTAATCTACATTCTGATTGGTTCGTTTGAAATTCGAGCGACCAATTTGAATAAACTGAATTTGAAACGAAACAATCAAATTGCTTTATTCATTCAAACCTTACTAATATTTTCATTTACAGAACTATGGCTACGAATATGATGTGGACACTAATCCCGATGTAGATGCATCAAAGCTCCTTATCTCTTCCTCATCATCTTCATCTTCATTGCCGCCCTTATCAGCACAATCTAGTCAACAACTTAAAGTACAACCACAACAACAACCGAATCAGCATCATCAAGAATTTGCATTCCTTAAACGGCAACATAATCTTAAAGAATCACTAGAAGATCGTAATAATCATAATCACCATTTACCAAAAGATGATCATCATCACGGTTTTGGTGATCGAGGTATCCCGGAAGATGCCACTGTTTCCTCAACTTTGGATACTCTTGGTGGTTCGGGTGGCGCTTCTGGAGGGATTAAATGTCGAAATTCTGTACAAGGAAAGCTACTAATTGCCGATGATCGTGGTTATGTTTGTCCACGAAAGGTGGTCGGCATCAATGGATGTTGTTCGAATACTTCTTCAGATTCGGGAACCTCAACCACGACATTATATTCCTGTGAGACTTGTCATCACGTGACTGGTTGTTGTGCCGCATACGAGTACTGTATCTCCTGTTGTATGTCTCCACAGAATCGTGAATTGCTCAACAAGATGGTTTCAGAGAAAAAGTCTCCTGTTTTCAAGATTTTTATTGCTTCAATCACGGATTACTTTGAACTGTGTCTGACCAAGTGTCGAACATCGTCCTCTTCGGTGCAGCACGAAAATACTTATCGAAATCCCGCAGCAAAACATTGCTATAGTGATAATCATGGGGTGGTGGCGGTAGCCGAGGATGGTAGTGATACGAATTGAAGTAAAAAATTTGAATTTTCTGCCGAAATCGGTTGAACCAATCAGAATATTTCGAATACTGTCTTCTTCAATCTGATTGGTTGATTCAAAAGTGTGTTTTGAACAACAAAACTCTGATTTGTCAGTTTTGTGTCTGCGTTCAGATGTGTACTCAATTCTGATCGGGCAAACAGTTTGTCACGTGCTTCCTTATGAGCCAGTCATAATCTTTCGAATGCATTCTGCTTCAATCTGATTAGTTGATTTGGTGTATTAGATAGAATCGTTCCTTTTCTGTGATTTTATGACATTTCTTCTCCGATTTAATTTTCTTGCTTCAAGTTTTATGGAATTTTTTCTTTGATAAGTACGATTTCCTATGTTTTCCTTAGTCAGATTTTTCTTTGTGTAAATATTTGATAATTTCCTGTACATTTTCTTATCTTTTTGAAGATAAATCGGGTAAAATAAACATTAATTTGCGAAAAGTAGGTGTTTATGGTTACGTCCTCTGTGGACGGGCGTTTGTTTATGTTTTGAAGAAAAGTGATGTCTTTTGTTGGTTGTTTTTCGCTGCCCGAAACGTCGTTGTAATTTAAGTTTTCTGGATTTTGTTTTGATTTACTATTTGGTTCATATTAGAAGTGATCTGATTGTCTGTGGCGGGACACGTGGAATATTTCGACCAATCAGAGGCCTCGGTTTGATCGATGGTCATACGCCACACGCTTTCACCTTCCTCGCCTGTGAGTGCTTTTGCTAATTCCTGATTGGTTTGTTTTGAATTTACTGCAGTTTGAATGGTTTACTCAAATTTCACAAATTCAAATCAGTTACACTGAATTCACGATTCTTTAAATCCTGCATTCTTATTGATTTTCTTCCTCTTCTAGATCATCCCTCAATATCATCAACATAAATCATCATCATGGAAATCTACAAAAACATTGTCGTTCTGCGAAAGTTGCCACTCACCATTGAATCCACATTTGCTTACAGTTAGTTTTTTATCTAAATTTTTTATTTTATAATCTATTTATTTATTTTCAGATGACTATATTTTGGTGGGAACCAAAGAAGGCCACTTGTTGATGTACAAGTTGGAAATCAAAGCAAAGACACCGAGTGGTATGTATTATAAATATTAATTAACCATTGAGAAATTCGGAGGATGATTTCGGAAATTGCTGTGATCTGATTGGTCTGTTTTTGGCATTCGAATATGTAAATTTTTGATTGGCCGAGCAACTTGTTTGTCACGTGCTTTTTTATGAACCAATCAGAAGCGATTCGGACTTCAAATTGACCAATCAAGCAGTAGTAGGCCAAATTCTTTTGATTCTGATTGGTGGATTTCAAAATGTTTTATTATTCAATCATATTTTTTTCTTCTATAGAATACGAAATCAAAACGCACCTTCTCCGATCAGCGAAACAATTCTCCCGTAAACCTATTGTCCAGATTGAGGCCATCCCCGAGCACCGAATTCTTGTCTCCCTGTCGGACAATGTTGTCTCCATTCACAATTTGGACAAGATTTCATTTCCACTCATCTCTACACTCGTCAAAACCAAAGGCGCAACACACTTTTCGTTGGATGTTTTCCGAATCAAAACTCTGACTGGTGAACTTCAATGTACCGTCCGACTGTGCGTCGTAGTAAAGTATCAACTCCTGCTCTTTTATTGGAAGAATAACGATTTCCATGAGCTACGTCAAAATATCAAATTGAACGACATTGCCAAGTCGGTGGTATGGCATGGACAGTTTCTGTATGTTGGACTGCGGAATCAGTATATGCAAGTTGGCATTGAGAAGGGTGGAACGAAGGAGCTGTTTCCTATTGTCACGGAACCCTTGATGCTGCCGTTGAATAGTTCTGGTTCGGTTGGGATTCTTGGTTCGGGTACGGCTAGTTCGGGGCTGGCACTCTGTCGGGAGAAACAGACTTTTATATTTGATAATGAAGCGAAGCCGCTGTTGGATTTTCCGGTTAGTTTCAGGATTTGGGTTGAATCACTTCTATTAATTCTATTATTTTTTCAGTTATCCTGGTCGGATCAACCAATCTCCATTGCAGACGATTCTCTCTTCCTCATCTCTATTCTAGCCTCTGATTCCTCTGTAGAAGTGTTGACCACCTCGGCCTCGAAGATTATTCACATTCAACGTGTCACAATGCCCATTCCATCATCAATCACCAAGCCGCTCAAGTCTATATCAAAGTGGCGAAATCGTGCGGGACAGTTGATTCTACATTCAGAAAATGATGTGGTGCTGTTGAAGGCGGTCTCGAGGGAGCAGCAAATTAAGTTGCTTCAAAGTGAGAAGTTCTTTGAGTTGGCCTTAAAGGTATGTGTGGAAATTGTTTGATTGGCTGATTTGAATTTGTTGTACTCGAACCTTGTTGGGCGGACACTTCGTCACATGCTTCTTTATGAACCAATTAGATTGTATTTACTTTTTTGATTGTATTCTTTTAATTGTTTTGGAGCGTTTGGCGATTGCTGTGTAATTAACAAAATGAATCAGATCCCACACTTCAAAACAATTAAAGAGTCAATCACATTTCATCGATGATTCTGATTGGTCAGTTTGTGTGCATTCAAATGTTTACTCGATTCTGATTTGTTAAATTTATCAATCAAAATGATTCTATTATAACTGTTGTTTTTATTTTCTCTAGATTGTGGAACTATACTCGAATGACCCAGACGATTTGGGACCTTTAAAATTTGACCTCGAGGAGGATTTGTCTTCAGTTTCGGATTCGCTGAATCTGGTGGATCCATCTGAGACAGAAAAGCTGAAGGTCAAGATTCGGAATCTTCAAGCATTGGACAAATTCTGTCGAGGTGACTTTAAAGAGGCTGTCAACATATTTCAGTCCCTCAAGATGGATCCCTCCTATGTGATTGGTCTGTACCCTGATTTGTTACCAGAAGATTTTCGGGCCCGACTCAACTATCCCACAAAACTTCCCCATTTTGAGGGCGCCATCTTGGAACAAGGACTGTTGGTTCTGATTGATTATCTACTCGAAGTACGACGAAAGATCAAGGATGATATCAGCAAGATGGAGAGTTCTGCTTCTCGGAAAGTCACCCCCGAAGAGCGGAGCAAACACTTTCCGAAACTATTCTATTCTGATCTAATAAGACTACAATCGATCATTGACACGAGCTTGTTGAAGTGTTATCTACAGACGAATGATGCACTGGTGGCGCCACTGCTGAGGATTCCAGACAATCACTGTCATTTGGAGGAGACCGAAAAGGCGTTGAAGAAGAGGCAAAAGTACAATGAATTGGTTATTCTGTACAGAACAAAGGGACTACATCGAAATGCATTGGATTTGTTGCAGAGACAGGCGCGCTACAATGATGACAATAGTGCTGTGGTTTGTAGGAGGAAGTTGATTCAGTATCTGCAGGAGTTGGGCTCGGAACATATGGGTGAGTTCTGTTTTGAGTAGTACAATTTGAATTGACCAATCAGAATGCAGCTGACCAGAATTCTCTCTTCTGATTTGCTATTGAAATTTCCAACCAAACCTATCAGAAGTCAACATTTTTATATACTGTGTTTCTATTGGTTGATCACTTTGGCGGTTAATTTGAATTGACCAATCAGATTATTCCGAACCGATTCTAATGGGTTTTCTTTTTTCCCTTCTAGACCTAATTTTTGAATACTCCGAATGGATACTCCGTGAATTCCCCGACGATGGTCTTGAGATCTTCATAGATGACTGTGTTCTCGAACTTGACGATTCTACTGCCCTACCTCGTGAACTTGTCCTCGAATACCTCGAATCGCGCGTTGGCAATCCCACCCTCGTAATGTCCTACCTTGACCACTGTATATTCGCGTGGAAGGAGACACGTGCCAAATTTCACGATACACTCATCAACAAGTACCGGGAGAAAATTCGTGCACTGATGGCCGAGTATCAGTTGGAGAGTTTTCATCAACAAAAGTTGGATAATACGATTGAAATTCTTGATGATGTGGATGTGGTGGGGGATTCTCATGAATCGGAGATGGATTCGAAGAATAATGAAGAATACTACTTGAGACCGGAGCCTGCTGGAAAGGAGCCCGGAGAATTGGGATTGTACCGAAGGAAGTTGATGCACTTGTTGGAGGAATCGGATCACTACAGTACGGAGACATTGCCGACCTATTTGCTCCATGATGGACTGTTTGATGAAAGGGCAATTGTGATGGGCAAAATTGGCAACCATCAGGAAGCGCTCATTATATATGTTCACATTCTGCAGGATTTGCAGCGAGCCGAGGAGTACTGTATGCGTCAGTACCAGAAGAATGGTGCCAAAAAGAATGGAGGTAACAGTGCACCGATGACACCCACAACTCCCACATCGCCCACCTATCAAGCGAAGGATGTTTTTCTACTACTGTTTCAACAGTGCCTCAAAGCGCCCAACCCGTCCGACATAAGACTAAGCTTACGAAAAAACAGTAATCAAGAGAATCCACTAGAATCGAGCTTAGGTCGGCAACGCCCCTCACTCCAACTGTCCAAATCGATAACCAACTATATGAACAATCAATTACCACCAGAAGTGCTCGCATCAGAACTGGACATGAATGTACGGGTTGCAATTGCGGTTTTGGCGCGACATGCTACGAGGATTAATCTGATGAGGGCAATTGAGTTGCTGCCACCTGAACTGCCCCTAGCGGCACTGACCACCATTATGACCCAATCGATGGAACATTCCACTTCGAGGAAGAATTATGTGCAGATACTGAGACAGTTGTTGCATTCACAGAGGTTGAGGGCTCATCAGGCGAGGATCAGGATGGAACAGGCCTGCAGACTGGTGGTCACCAATGTTGATGTGTGCCAGGTGTGCATGAAGAAGATTGGAAAGAGGTGAGTGGTTTTTTGTTTTTCTCTAATCCCTGATATTGTCTTCACTAATCCCCATCCTATTGTGTATTGATTTGATTCTAATTCAAATCTTTATCTCTTCCACTCAGTGTCTTTGTTCGGTATATGAACAAGGACCTAGTTCATCTTGGCTGCCGTGAACGATACGAACAAACTTATGGTTCAGGAAACTATTAGAATCCATTGTACCTTTTATTTTTACCCCCTAGGACCCTCCAACACCCTTAACCATTTGTGATATTATTTTTATACCATTTGCGCATGCTATCTTTGATCCTTTTGAAGCACATTTGAATTATATTTAGAGATTTACGCGTGTTTTTATTTTGGTTTTTATATTAATTAATTAAATTATACTATTTATTATTATTATTATTGTCTATTGCTTATTATTCTCTAGGGCCCTAGGGCCCTGTTTCACCTTTCAAATCAGTTGGGTTATTTTGACCGTAGACTGTATAAATGGCTCAATCAATTATCATTATACTCGCTGCTTTATTATTCACTTCTTTATGACTCGATAATTATAGGTGGGGGCCAAGGGCCCTAGTGTGTGTGTGTGTATGTGTGTGTGTTAGTTGACCCTCTATTATTAACCCATTTAGCTTTGAGTTGAGACCGATTGAACGGGGTAAAATTGATCTAGAGTCGAATAATTTGTCTTTAATTAAAGGTTTCAGTTGTTATTGTTGTTATGTTGGTTAGTTGAGCATACGCGGGCCTTAGGGGCCCTAGTGTGGTCAACATGCAACACAAAAGGCAGAGACTAGGCCATACAGATGTTGAGTGTTTCGAGTGGTATGAGCAGATTGTTTCCCACAGAAAAAAGTAAGTCATCTACCGTAAGTGATAATTGGCTTTCCTTAAGTGTATATATGTGTGGCGGGGGACAGAGGGGGTGGAGGACGTAGAAGGGGACCGAGAGAGAGGAGAGAGTGATTGCGGAGGCAGCTGTTTTCCCAACAAACAACACAATAACCAATTGCTCTTGTTTTCGTCTTCAAGAAAGTTGAAAGAAAGCACGATCAAATGGTGTCAACTGTTGAACAGAAGGAAAACGGAGAGAGAGGAGACCTAGTGGGACCTAGGCACTGAAACACATGTCCCGTCAACGAGTTCCTAGGTCAAAACAACGGACCACATAACTGAACTGAACAGTTGCCGAACAGTTTGTCGGTCACACGCAGGGAGCGGTCAATAATAATTTACTTAGTTAGACTCTAATTGTGACACATTAGTAGTGCCTAATGTAAGGTAAGAGGAGAGGGGGACGTGGGGGACCTAGGACCCACCGATTAGTTCCAAATATTTTTCTAATAATCTAATTTATCGCCAAAAGAGACATATGTGCTCATCGTTATGTGATAAAATGCTCACAGCTGGGAGATCTAGAGTGATGATGAGTTCCAAGGACATAGTGTAGAGAACCAGAGTGTAGGGACCTAAGGTCTATGATTCAGTGGGTCAAAGGGCAATCGATCAAATGCTTGAGCTATATTGGACCGATCGATCATCGTCATATTATATAATACATACAAAAACGGTGTCACACTCATTAGTGATGCCAATAGGGTCCCTAGAGTCCTTAAGGTCAACTAGGTTGTTTCCTAACTAGGTTCCGGTCTAATCTATCATTGCTCGTATTAATGGCCAATTAATGTCTCATACCAAATTGGTCACATAAGTGGTTTGGTATATCATTAGCCTTTGAATGTCAATCTTAACAAGATGTGTCCTTATGAACCTAGGAAGGTCAAAAAGGTGAAATGGTTCCGTTTTGGCTTATTTGGCACGTGATTTAGATTTTGGCTCATTAATCACTGTAAGTGTGTGCGCAAAGGAAATGTCAGAGCATTATTGGAAATTGGCTAATTGATTTGAGTTCTAATGAGCTTTTGACTTTTCTAGGTTCTCTTCTCTAGGGCCCTAGGCCCCCTTGCACATATCATTTAATAATTAATCACCTTTTTGGTTCTGGCTCGTTTCACTCGTGAAAAAGAACTAATTAAAACTCACAAGTCGACACACTTATGTTCGGGAACAAGACAAAAACCATAAATCTCCCATTTTAATGATAGGGGACCCATAGACTCTTGGGCCCCTATTGTGAGGCGTCCAAATGAAGTACTTTGTCACGGGCTATCACTAATGCGCGATCAACAACAACAACTAGCGAACTAACATAACCGAAACAGTCGTTAACATCAATCAATGAAACTAAGCCAATTAACACTTAAACAAGACAAAGAACACCAAAGAACATTGGGGGCCCTACGGGGAGCCTATGAGGTCAACAATGGATGTCTAGGCTCTATTGTTTTATTATTATCAGATAAAATCAGAGCAACAACAAAGAGAATGATAAGATCTTTATCTTAATCACCATTTTGCTATTAAGTTGTGTCATTGAGAGTGTTAACTTGTGATGTCTCCCGACCCTAGAAAACTGCGGGACCCCTAGGGGCCTAATTTGGACTCCTATCTAGATTGCCCTATTATGCAATCATTATGTGATTAAATCTTTCTATACTTCAAGAAAGAAATCACATAAATGAGCAATTAAGCACGCTAATAAGTACTTATGGAGTGCGGTACGGACCCCTGAGGGCCCTAGGGTCAAATCGGATCGCCTCTTATTTCATCTCATCATCATCACTTCTTCCTCCTTTTGACTGCCAACAAGCGAACCAATCTCGATGGTCTATTAGTATAAAAGTGCACACAGCTGCACAGTCATCACACTATCCGTCAGAACACAATGTTGCCAACACTTGGACAAATGGTGCACCAAGCGCCAACCAAGAAATTGCGAAGCCAAAGGCAAAAGACGAAGCCAACAACAGGCAGCAGCGCACAATGCTAAACACAACAGATCGGTCTATGGTCGTCAGTGCGGCACACAAATGGAAACACGTGCAAACCGACAAGTTTCCCATGAGATCACCACACTCTACTGTGTGTAGTGTGTGGCGAAATTCCATAGGCGCGCAGACACCACAGATGTGCACTGCTAAACGGACGGTTCGGTTGCCTCTTTCCCCCACTTCGATCGGCTTCAGGCTTTGCTTGGCGTTAATTGTGCTCGTAATAATGTTCTAGGGAGGGGCAGTGCCGCACTCGGTCTCGGGTCTGTGTATGTCGAACACTGCTGGAGACTGGCGCCAGTCGGACAGCATGAGTCTGTACTGTAGCCTTACTAGTGGTACACAGTAGACACACTTGAACACAAGGGTCGGAGGTCGTTAACGAGGAGGCTCGTTTTGAAGATGGGGGGACGGCACACGGCACGGAACGAAGCACGCACTACATGAAGACAGGTTCTCTCGCCACTAGTGGCCAGGCCACTGTTCGCTATATAAGTGGCCGTCCTGTGCTCACTTCGGGTCATTCGAGTTTCTCTCGTTCGTTCGCTCTCACTCTCTGCCTGACTTCTGCGCTCTTGAGCCAAAAGCAATCACCACTCACACACTTCACTCACTCACTCACTGCGACTTTGCCTGACTTTGTGTGTTTTGCTCGTTATCGACTTTGAAACTTTCAACTTTTTCCTCTAACCCCAAACCCAACCAACCAACCATCACCATGATCGTCGACCCAACCGCAACCATGACCGGCAACAACGAAATCGCCAAAATGTTGTACAAACTGAAGGACCTCATCCCGGGCATTCCCGCGGACAAGAAAATGTCCAAACTGGAGATTATGCAAAATGTGATCGATTACATCACCGATCTCGAGCTGGCACTTGAATCCACCACATCGGATTCCACCTCCCAAGGATCGAAGCAAGCAGCAGCACGGCAAACACTAACGCCCATCAACTATGGTCACCATCAGCTGATCAACTACTAAGGTTCCATTTGGACCTTATACTTTTCCTGATTCGACACGGGGACCTAGTCTACTTACTTCTCAGTTTGTCCTCCTTTCTGCTTCTTGGCCTTGGGAATCCACCGCTCTCTCACTCTCATCATTATGGTACCCTTCTTCCTAATTGCAATCTTGTGGGCCCTAGGGCCCTCATAAATCCACTTGTGTGTACATAATACTTACAAGTTGGTGATCTTTACTTTGTAAATACATTTGAGATTTTCTATTATTAATTCTTGTTGTGATTTTTTTGCTTCTCATTGTTAATCTTCTCATTTTTGGTTGAATTCGTAATAAAAATTCAATTTTCATTTATTTAACTTGACTTGTTCTGGTGTTTCTTGACATTTGATCTCAGTTTGGGTTTTAGAGTTTTGAGGTGTCTTACTAAACATTAAGAGTCTAAAAGGTAATTTTTCATTGAACTTAGTCATCTGATTAGATGATGACGGTTACGATCATAGTTTGAGTTGAGGCTTTTGAGTTCATAGGTCATCTTGACTTTTGGCTTGGACCTAGGGTCTCTATGTACCTTAGTAGTCAATCATTATCATATGATGATCATGGTCAAATTTGCTTTGGCAGATTTGAGTTCATAGGTCATATTACATCATGACTTTTGACTTTGTTTTCGACTTGGATTTTAAGTGTTTTGAGGGGTATTACTAATGGCCATTCTTCATTGACTTTAATAGTCATCTGATTGGATGAACTTGGTTACGATCATAGTTTGAGTTGAGGCCCACAGGTCATAGTTCACACTACATCATTTCCTCTATTAAATCAGCATCATCATTCACTTACGTAATGCACACAGCTGAGTAATCCTACTGGTCATATATTCTAATGATGATCTCAAAATGATGTTTCATGCAGATGGTCAAACTGCATGCCACCCCCTTTCCATTTCCACCCCCTCTTCCATTAGTATCCCTGTATGTATCAAAGTATTCTACAATGTATCACTCTTTGCGGTATCCTCAAATGAGTCTAGTCATCATCAATAGAGAGTCAAGCAGACTCTCATCTGAGTCAACAAGATGCACTCGAGTTAGACTGTCACCTGTTTCTGTTTCTATGTTCCTTTTGCATGTAATTGTTTCATTGCTCATCTCGACCCAACTCGATCACTAGTGATCATGTTGAGTATATGTTCAGTAAGGCACAAACACAGGTGCACTGGCACAACGTTGCAACACACACAGCACACACACACACTCATACACAAACAAACTAAGCAAACAAAGTCACTAATCTCTGTACTACATGTTCGATTGAGTTTGAGTCATAAGAGGAGAAGAAGAAGGCACACTGGACGATGATGATATGACATGAGAGATGTAAACGAGCTGATAGCACAGTCGCACACTCTGACACAACGAACAAACGTCCGGACGACAAAGTCTCAAGTGATTGAGGAAAACAAATACGAGGTCTAATTGCTTTTGAGATAAGATTGTGCCAGTACAGAACAGGGCCCTATAGGGGTCCTAGGTTAGCTTGCGCACACTTTGATCATTGCCTTTATTAATAATACACACAGCAAATAGGGTCAATTTGACCTAAAGGGTTTGTCTTTCGCCTTAGTCATTCACGTTCTAAAGACACTAGGACCCCTAATTATCTTGTGCTTGACTTTCTTGTAATGTAATCCTATGAACACGTGTGTGTCATCTCTTTGACATTGACCATATAGTGATAAACTGAGTAAACAGTTCGATAGTGCATGCACCTGCATCTCATCGTGACTCATACGATCATGAACGTATCCAATACGAATGATAAGTGCCCTAGGTCCTGCCTTCCTTCTTAGCAGTAAACCCCCTTCTTTACACTAAAACAATACAAGGTTTTAAGGACCCAAAGTCCAAGTGCACCTGCACATCTTAAGTGTTCCATTCAGGTGCGTCAAACATACGAACGAACGAAGAGAAAACGACGAAGGACGAAGGCATGACGCATAAAGACGTATCACATAAGACAAAGGACCCAATTAGCTGGAATTTACCTCATAAGGGCCTAAGGCGCTGTTTTTTTTTATCACGTGATTGACGCATTTCTCGTACCCCTGAACTAGTGTAAAGGAAAACGTTGAAATTTGTCTTATCTATTCTGTAATCTTTGCCGGAATTTGGTGATAATTTGGATCTGTTAGTCTCAGCCCCTCACCCTCCACCCCCTCATCTTGCACAAATGCGAAACACAAACTCATAAACACACTTGTGTGAACACAAATTACATTTGCAATTAGTTCTCTTCCTTCTTCTGCTCCTCTTCTTCATTTGGTTCTCATGTTTAGCATTCGCAAGTGTCCGTGATATTGAGTTACACTGAGTCATCTTGAAGTGTTCACACTGTTTCTGCTTCTTCTTCTTCTTCCTCTTCTTTCTCATCGGGGTCAAATGTCACCCAAATGATGACCCCCACCAAACGAGTGTGTACTCTTTTTAGTTGTTGTCTTTTAAATTGGTGCAAACAGATGTGACACCAACTGGCTCTAGAGAGTGTCAAGAGTCAAAATGACAGTAAAATTAGCCAGAAATGGACTGTGTTTGTCTTTTTCCGACACTAACTGCATGATCGGAGACACAAACACACACAGTTTGACCGCCTTTTCGGTTGTTCTGTTCTTCGTTTCCCTTGTGGAGGGTCTTTTGCGACGAAACCTGAGATGGGTCAAAAGTGAAAAACTTTAAGATTGATCATTAAGGCCTCATTAACACACTGTGGCCAAATGGGCAGTGATTTGCACTTGAGACGACTTTGAGTCTTTGACCAATGTCCTTCAATAACACAAACAATTCTTAGTAAATCCGTCTGTCCAAGTGTCTGTTTGTTTGTGTGTTTAGATTTATGTGAATGTATGTGACAATGTTGATGCAAACTTTGAACAGTTTGGGACATAAACAGTCCAACATTGAAGAAGAAGATCACGTGATCAGAAAGTGCCAGGGCCCTAGAATTTGGTTCCTCTTTTCCTTCCAAGAATATAATCATGTGATGAAACGCTCCGACTTTTTGGGACACAATTATCACTATTATACTAATTAGTTGCTAATGAATTCATACATTCACATACATAGACATGACATTAGACATGAGTAGCACAGTAGCACGAATCATGTTGTATCCTAATTTGTAACACTGTATTATGATCCATAAATGGGGGAAGCACCTTTTGGGGGACTTTTTGTTTTGAACTTTTGCGTGAAAACGCTCTAATTGTGTATGTGTTGATTTATTGACCAATCAGAGGCACAGCTTATGAACAATGGCCTTCTCATATACATCATAACCATCATTTCACTCATCCATGAGATTTGCCTATTCATTGATGCGTCCATATGGGTGCATAGTATGAGCCATATGTTATGAATGAATTAGTATGAATGAATGCATATTGGAGTGCCATATTGGGCTCATTAACAACACACACAGACCAAACATTGTGTTTTACTAGTGACTGAACTGAACTCAGACAAAGTATCCAATGAACAAGATTTACGCACAACGGAACCTTTCTCTGTGTAGGAGAGCAGCCCCATAATAACCGCCCCCTCGGTAATTTATATATCACTAGTCCATGAGAAAACATCCTCAATGTTCATGAAATTCCCGTGAATTTCGAACATCACACCAGATGCTAAACTATCTTTATGTGTGCTCGTGAAGTAGAAAATAAACACGGAGAGTTCAAATGTTGAAAGTGAAAAGAAGAAGAGGAAACATGAGATACCAGGATAACATTATGTGTGCTCTTAGAGGTCAAAGACATTTATGGGGGATGGGGCGGGGTGCTTTAAAGGGGGAGTTTTAAACATATGGCATACTGTGCGGATTTTTGTGAATTTTAAATAGAATTAATGTTCAATAGGAAGGGTGGAATTCACTTTTGGTACATGGAATCGAAAATATTAACGAAAAATAAACAATACCACTAATCGACTGAATGCTCAATTCTGATTGGCTGTTGAAATTTTGAATTTTGTACGACAGCCAATCAGAGTCGAGTATTCAGTCGATTGGTATTTTCTGTTGATATTTTCGATTACAATGCCACCCATACGATTGAATATAAAGAGTCCAAAATCCAAAATATATTATGGCTTACATCTTACCTTCTACTATGTGTTTTTCTTGAGAACAGCAACGCAACCTACAGGAATGACACTTTCGAATGCTCTTGCAGAAGGTAGTATTTGGATCTGACCTTGATCATATTTACACAATTTCATTGCTCCACCGCCCCCAATATTCGGTATTGCACGCATTTGGTATTGCCAGCCCCACTTGCCCACATGTCTTTTTGGCTCAATGTGACCACATTTGGAGTACACGTGTTCACCAGTTTCACTTGGTAATGCACTTGTTGTCTACATCTGGTCTGTGTGCACTTTGCATGTGTTCGACTCTCTGATCGTTCAGTTCGCTCTTCAATCTCTCTGTCCAATCTGTCTTCTGTCAATCGGTGCTTTGAAGAGCATGCTGAGTGATACACTGACTCACTCCGTAGAAGACATGTGCCCGTGACCTCTAACCTTGATTTGGTTACATATGGTGAGTGGATGTGTGAGTGAACGATCTGCTGGTGATGAGATTGGGCCTTGATACATCTTGAGCTGTTTGGTCGCGCTTGATTTGATTGGTTTGTGCGCGAAATGTGTGTGCCTTTTAGTACACAGTAGGGGTAGTACGCCACACAGATGGACACATCACATTTGACCTCAAGATGGTACACGACCTTGAAAAATGGACACTTTGGCTTGTGTGTGGGGTACTAGGGGACAAGGTCAATAAGACAGTGATCAAATTGTGTGCAACACGTGAGACATGTGTGGGAGTTTGTCTAAACATGTGTCAAAACACTAATGACTCATCAATGGTGATCGATAAATGTTAACGACTGAGATTGGTTGTAAGTTTGTCGAGGGACAAGATTTTTCAGCCAATCAGAATGCAGAGTTTAGCATCAAAGTCCCCGACGTTTTAAAATTAGTTTCAGTTTGTAATTTGCGGAATCCTGAGATTAAGAATCCTCTCCGAAATCTTCTTCTCTTCTTCATCGTCATCAAATTCCCTTTCCCACTAAAAGAGTTAAGTGAGAAAGTCCTTCAATTCAATCAACCAATCAGATTCTATTTTCTAAATTTTTAATTGTCAACTAATCAGAAAAAGTTTAGTTTAGTAAAAAGTTCCCCGAAAAGTCCCCCGCCTAAATTGCATCTACTCTGATCGGTTGTTTTTCATGCATTCTCAAATTATCAACCAATCAGATAGCTCCATTCATTCATTCATCTCTCGATTGCATTCTCAATATTGCATTACACATTAGAGCATCACACCCTGAATTACACGGAATTATGCAATAACAACACCATTAGCAATGCTTATTACGTAATATTAAAACCACTAATACAGGTAGGAGTTGTTGGTATGTACTATTTGAAATAGACAAAATTCGCGCGAAATTCAAAACAAAAGCAAAACAAACCATTTCCCTGGAAATCCCCTGAGCTATTCATAAAATATATCATGACATCATTGCATTATGGTCTGTCTCATAATCAAACAATCACCCACCAGCACTAGTCCACACCACCAATCCCATCACACCACCACCGCATTCAAGCTTGACCATATTTAATATTCATTTCATAATTATCACTCCGTTTCGTATGTTCGTTCGGAGAAGTAGAAGGGGAAGCACGAAACTAAAAAAAAGTTTAACACAAACGTAGGTTAACATGTGTGTGCAGGGACTTTGCTTCTGTACACACACGAGGAGAGGAATTGAGCATTACATTCAAAGTCCAAATTGTAATGCGTGGGCCCACGTGCCTGCGTGCATGTGTGCACACACACGGGACATTTACATCGTCGTTAGACACTACAACACACCACACTTCATGTAGATCTTCATTCATTCATTCATATTTACATTTAGATACTTCTCTAGTTTTGAACTTCATTCAGGCGGACACTACGTTCTCAGGGCCATATTTGGACCTAGGATACAACGAGACTGAACTGAACAGATGTTCACAGTGGACAGTTCGTCCAGTTCGTGAGCTTTTGCCTAATGACGCCAACGTAGTGTCCACCTTTGCTCAACCAATTTGACTGACACTGACGCCTACCACCCTTGCAAGAGGCACACTAAGGCACATCTGGCGTCCGGCGTCCTCCGGTGGGCGTCAGTGCACACACACACACTCACTCATGAGGGGGATCCTCTCTCTCCTCTCCTCTCTTACTTGACTTTACTCTAGACATATGTGCGGAGGTTTTCTCAGTACACGAACATCGACCCAAGTCCCCTTCCTCTGCTATGTAGGAAGAGTCACTCATATAAGAGGTGTCGTAGGTCGTATGTTTGCTCTCTCATGTGGATGCTAATGACGTGAGTGAATCACCCCACTACCACATACACCCATATGTTCAACTTCGCCTTCCTTCCTCCTCCTCCTCAGCACTCACAAACTGACCATCTGATGTATCCATCTGGTGATTCTTCTGGTCCCCTTGCACGAAACCCGACAAATTCTTCTTTTTCCATATTCCTGGTACTATGACACATGTTGGTGGAACAGTAAAATCTGGTTAGATCAAGTCCGACCCGAGAGATTAGTGTTCGAACCCAAACAGATGTGTTCATGTTGGCTGGTCGGATGTGACGTTGTCGTATGAGGACGGAGGAGGCTGTGTGTGTGAGGTTGTGAGGTTGAGGCTGATGAGTGAGCCAATGATCGACACTTGAGCAATCATGTGGTCGTCGTCTTCGTCTTTAGTGTTCTTCGTCGTTTGATGTGGTCAAAGCTCGTGGTCGGTTGGTGATATAACCAAAAGAGATGATCGTAGGCGAATAGAACAGAGGTGGAACGAGTGGGGAAGGGAATTACACGATGATGATGAAGAGGATTGAGGAGAGGATTCTTAATCTCAGGATTCCACAAATTAAGGTCTAAAATTAATTTTAGGATGCCGGGGACTTTTGGGGGGACTTTTGTTCTAAGCTTTGCATTCTGATTTGTTAAAAATATAACATTTTAGAAAATAAAGAACTTGGTCGACTAATTGAATTGGGGGACTTTTCGGGGGACAAAGTTTGTCGCGCGCACTATTTCTTCTCTCTTGTTAGTTCATTTTTTGTTCATTACTCAATATTTTTCGGGTCAAATCAGATTTGTTTGATTATGTTAAAGCGACACAAATGTTGAGTTCTGATTGGTTAATTAATGGGAAGATTGAATTTGAAACGATTCTGATTGGCCAATAATTATTTGTTATTACTAGTGATCAATTTCCTCTGTAAAAGAAGGTGGTCAAAATACTCACATCTGATTGGTTCATTTGTTTGTGTTCTCTAATAATTTCAACCGATCACATTTGTTTGTTTTCGCTTCAACTGAAGTGCAAAGTGGTGGGCGTTTTAGGCAAATTCAATCTTTTAGTAATTTAAATCTTTTTTTTATTAAGAAATCTGATTACTGGTTAATACTAATTCCACAGCGCATGCTTAAAAGGTTAATGTCTGTCAGTGTTCGTATAATTTGAATGAAAATTAACTCTGCAAGTCAATAAAACTATCAATAATGCATTCAACCCTTTTAGTGGTATTAAGAGGGACTATTAAGGCATGCAATTCCGAATGGCACTGATCCGGTAAGCTTCCATTTAAGACGTTTGCTCACTTATGCCTTCTCTCCTCTTGCTTCCTTCCTTGCCATTACTTTACTAATTGACTTGTCATCGAATTTAAAATAAATACACAAACATCACATCACCTGTGTGTGGAAAGGTTTAGGCGCCATATGAAGTAGAAAGGAACAGATGCCGGGCGCCGAACGCCGATCGACGCCGACACATCTGTACATACAGGCACAGGTCGGTGTGTATGTTTGGACACCCCAAATTTGGCTATCAACGAGCGAACCACCGATGGTGATGAACACCTGTTCACCTGTGTTCACCTGTGTGACGATCAACTAAAACCAATCAACACCGCATCACTTGCTGTACAGACGTACACAGACATGGACAGGTACTGTTGGTCGTGATGATAGTGTCGCCTGTGTTGGTGGTGCACACAGACCAACTGCTCATTTTCGATTCGATTCGATCTCTATTCGATGATATCTGTTCGTGTCAATGTTATTAACAGCGTTAGGGTGGCGTGGTTGGATGTGGTTGCTTCAATAAGTAACTCAATATAATAACAATCGACTGAATACTCGATTCTGATTGGCTGTTGACATTTTGAATTTTATGCGATAGCCAATCAGAATCGAGTATTCAGTCGATTGGTAGTTTTTGTTGTTATTTTTGAGGTTTCCGGTCTGATTTCAAATTGGAATTAGTTACGTTTAAGGATATCTTTTTTGTTGTTTTTATATTTATTGAATTAACCTTTTTTATCATTGGTGTGTGGGAGAGACATTTAAGACATCGGCGCCTGTCGAACATCTGTGTGCACTTGTGTTGGTGTGTTGAATGGTTCGATTGAATGAATGCAAATTTATAGTTGTCAATTGATGATTAGTTAAATGTCTTGGCTCAGTTCAGGAAGCTCAGGTGAGATTTTACATAAGATTTACGAGTGTGACATACAAATCAACTGAATCAGATGACATACAACTCAACCCACAATGAATCGACACTAATTAATGGTTGTACACCTGACCGACATAGATGAACGAACTGAGAGAGGTATCATGAATTCTTAAAATAGAATCTAAATGTTAGGCTAAGTTAAGAAGAATGATTTTCGGTAAATTTACAGTTACTTGGATGGGGGACTTTTCGGGGGACAAAGTTGGTCGCACATTTCGATTTTGTTTACCACAAGACAAAATATTTAGAATTAATCAATCCAAATATGAAATAAAACTAATGAAGAACAAGAAGTCTATTCGGATTAGTCAATTACTCAGAGGGACAAGCAAATCATAGGGTCGATGCTTTAAACGAATTTGATTGGACAATGATGAAGGGGGACTTGAATTAAGCATTCTGATTGGTCAATTGTACAAAAAAGTCAATTCTGATTGGTTCGTTCAAATTAGTGCCATTTTTAGTGCGTTTTGATATGACCCGAGGGAAATATTGTCCCCTTTTCTAATAATCTCGTTATATTCTATTCTTGTCTTTAACTCAAAATTTCATACATTTCCTCTGCTTCTCCTCCCACCCAATCGGCACACACACAAACTCAAGTTATCTTATCCCACCAATTCTCCCCACGCAACGGACATTTCCCTCGTTGAACGGAATTGAACTCTTTCTCGGATGATATGTTCTTCTTCTTCTTCTTCTTCTTCTTCTTGTTATTATCGTTTTGTGGTGATTGAGAACACGAACAAGATGGTAATGCTGAACGGATGGGACAGGTAAGGCAGTTTGTTTCGCTTTACTTATTAATTAGGTAACATGCTTCTGACCTGTAACTCATTGATGCCCTTTAGGTATGATTCGAACGGAACTCATTCACAAGATTGGCGCGCGCGGGCTACGCACACTACGCACAAACTTCCATATAAAGTTTGCCTTGATCGGAGTACTACTAAATAGTATGTAGTAGTAGTGGGATAACGTAAAGTTCATTCATATTATTACACACTAATTTGTGAGGGGGAGGAAGAGGAGGAGGAGGACGACGATTGGATGAATGAAACAAGAACAAAATTATGAATATTAATTAACGAGACATGAGTGAAGACATGAGATATGCATGCGGTTTGGCTGTGTGCGGGGGACTTGGTGAATGTATTGTGTAGGATAGGGTTGATTGATCTGAGGCATCTGATTGGTTAATAAAAAGTGAGGGGACATTAATGGTGTGTGTGTGTGTCTTGATTGGTTGATTGAACATGGGGTTGATTTTAACCGATTCTGATTGGTGAATAAAAGGCAAATAGAAGGGACAAAATGCTGCATCTGATTGGTTATGGGTTTAAAGGTTGATTTTGAAAGATTCTTATTTTTTAACGACCAGTCGACTGGTGGGTGAAAAAATGGTAAATTTTGATTGGTTGTTAACCAGGGGGTCGATTTTAAGCAATTCTGATTGGAGAATAGAAGAAGAGACAAAATTCTGAATTCTGATTGGTTGATTGATCTGGGGGACGAAAATTGTGCATTGTGATTGATTGATTAATGTGATGGTAGAATTTTTAACCTTTCAGTTTGGTTAATTACAACGTTTTAATTTTGCACTGTAAAGGAAATGGGGTCGAAAATACTCGCATCTTATTGGTCTATTTTTTGTTGTGCATTTCTCCCCTTACTTTTTAATGTCGCCAATCTCAACGACCCTCTCCACCTGCACACACATCCGTGAGAGAGTGAGTACGTCTTACTAGACTCTCATTCGGTCGCTATTTACCTAAGGAATTTGCATGTGTGCAATAAATAGTTAACCTTCCCCTGTGCATGTATTATTAACCCTTCTTTAGTACCATTCTCAGTGCACTAAATAACACTTCGACCCCCATGTCGGCTCGGTTCGGTGTACTTAGTATGTGTGCACACATTAATGTGGCTTCGGTTGTGCCATTCATGAAACGTTGTCGCCGTCTGCGACTGGCGACACGATGTCTGGCCTACACCTGTGAGAAGAGTCACTTGTGCTGGTTTGTGTGTGACTATCAATGACGACTGAGGCACGCCGCGCGGTGCACACCTAGCGCAACAAGAGGGTGAGTGCCTAACGATTGAGACAGACCACATACCTGACTTAAGTGATTGTCATTGATACACACAGGCAAAGAAGAGGGTGATTGGGCAAGAGGAGGAGGAGGAGGAGGAAAAGGTTAACAGACACCTGAGTGATCATACAAATTATGGAATATCACGATAATTAATTAGACAGGTAAAATGAATTAATTGATTAATAGGTAATTGATCATATATTGATTATGAATAGAGGGGAAAGGGGGAATGGAAGGGTTAATTGGACAAAGGTTGAACGTCCCTCTGATTGCATCATTGTGCACATTCATTAAACACAATTGAGGGTATTGTTTCATGGTGGTCTCACCGACTCTCACCTGGTGCACACCTGGTCTCGCTCATTCATTGTATTGGTTAGCATCACCTGGTGGTGGTGGTGCTGGGGGTGAAAGGGTTAAATAATACACATCTGATTAGTTGGTGCGCACGAATATTGAGTTCAATTTGAATGATTATTTTATGTATTGAAATCAATCTCATGCACACAGACATGCGACTCATCGTGTTAATCGTGTGTGTGTGTGTGTGTGTATGTTTGCTTGGTATCGATAATGATGACACCTGTCGATCTATTCCACCCCAGAGGAGGCATCACGCCCCACTTGCACGATATCACCAGATGTAATGTAACCAAATGAACAAACAAACAAATGAGCACCAGACATGGTTGGGTCAATGGCATTCGAAACACTCAAATCGAATGATGAAACCATGAAGATACATAGGGGCGGGGGTGGGTTAACAGGTGAACAGAACACCACGAGCACCTGTTACCCATACACATTCAGGTAATAAGCAAAAAAATCCTTGGGATTCTTTAGTGGGGGGTCGGGAGAAGAGAAATGAGGGGCGGTAAAGCACACCTGGGAACCGAAATGGATGCTTAGCTTAAGTTGTGCCTTAAGTTACCTGCTGGTTTAGCTCTTGGTCGGCCACCACCACCCCACGGGTGTCTAATTACTCGAATCGATGCTCAGGTGTGCTCACTCTCAAGTAATTCTTCTCGTTGTTCTGTTTGTGTTAATTAATCGGACTAGAGTCTCTGTGCGACAAACATGTGCATCGGTATGATAAATACATAGACCTGTGTGAGCTTAATTTCAGGTGAACAGGTGTGCACAGGTGCACAGGTAACCACCAGGTAGTTTTGTTTTGACCATTTGACTATGTTGTGTTTGAGTTGTGCACAGCACAGCACCATGTGCACACAGGCCCACAGGTAATATACAGGTGCGATTGTAATACATAATGTAATTTAATGTGTGTGCAGTGCAGTGTAATACGTGTTGCAGGTAAGTGGTAATCATAGTGTAATAATCATAACATAATATACTCGGGATTTGAGACAGATGCTCAGCAGTTCGTGTTGCTGCCCGACGGGAAAAGAATTGCACACGGAATTACATGTGAAAATCAAATTATGTAATCATGTAAAGGTGATTGTTCTTTATTGGGGGAGGGAAGGGGATGTAATTCAAGGGGCTAAAGACTGATTTCTGATTGATTACAGAATTTAAAGCCTGAGAACAATGGAAAGAGGATAATTTGGAAGTGATAAAAATTGGCGCACTCAGATTGATTGATAAAGTAGAGTATCGAGGGTCGAATGATTCTCACTGGTCGATTATTCTGGGGGACAAAAACAGCGTTTTGAATGGCTAATGATGAATGCAACTTAAAATGCTACATTCTGATTAGTGTATGTTTTTTATGATTCGTACTATAAACTAGGGGGATTTTATGAGGGGACCCAAAATGATGCATTCTAATTGGTTGATTTCTTTTGGGGGAAACGAATAGCGCATTCTGATTGGTTCATATGATTTGTGCTATCAAAGAGTAGAAGGACAAAAAATTTCTTTTCTGATTGGTTGATTTTAAAACGCATTATTATTTCGTTATTAAGATTACGATACGAAGGAAAGAAAGCGTTTTCCGAGAGAAACTTTTTAAAATTGATACTAAATGCTTTTTGATTGGTTGAAAAATATTACAATTCTTAGAATTTAACAATCTCCAGATGGAAGCTAAATTCTGTAAGAATTCCAAATTCTTTACATCTTTCTAAGAAGCATCAACTTTTGTTTTCTTTCTGTCTATTCTCCCCCTTCCTTATCCTCCCCCAAATTGGACAGATGTATTAGTGCAAATGATTGGGCACACAAATGAGATTCATTCATTGGTTGCTGTGCTCAGATGTTCGTTTTTGTTTTGTTGCTCGTGGAACGCACACAAACTCGTTCACAGATGTGATCATAGTCATACTGAGGAATGGACAGACGGACAGATGACTAATCGATTAATCGAATGCACACACAGACACAGACTCACAAGAGCGCGGACAAGTGCAAATTTGAAATTCAATTACGAACTGAACAGAAGGGACAGACAGACGGACGGAGTAGACTGTTTAGCATCGCCACCTGGTCGCCCTTTGGGATGCAGCAGGCATTGGCAGGATAGATAGAAAGAAGCAGAAGGAAAAGAGAATCTGTCGGCGTGACGCCGCCTGGACGCCGGGCGCCATCCGGACAAAACCGAAACACATGGCGTCCAAACGAACACAGAGCACAAAACTCCTTCTTCTCTTTGACAAATGTCCGTCCATATTTAGGTGTATAAACGTGTGCGTGTGTGTGTGCTCAATGTACGACTGATTGATTGATTCGATCCAAGATGTGGCTGTGTGGTTCGAGGCCACGTCTGGTTCGGTATGCCTCAACTGGGCAACTCCAGATGATGCAGATGCTCACAAAGATGTTACCAACTGTTCATCGATGATGCTGATCAGTGGTGGTGGTACAGCTGAGACAGCTGTGTGCATTCGATCAAACGGTGATCGAACAGATTTTTTCCTTCTGTTCAAACAGACAAAATGTAGATCTCAATATGTAGATCCAAACTGAACAGACACACATCCACCTGTCCAGCTGAACTTTGGTTGGTGCTCTGTTTGTTGTTGTGTTGCTGTTTGGAGTAAAAATGGGTTCTGCAGGGAAAATCGTTTTAAAATAACATAGACCGCCAAAACAACCTATCTTCCGATTCGGTGGATTCTGAAGATTCAGTGGGGCGTAATAGATCAAGCAAATTGTTTTAGAGGTCAAGTTCTGGGTCAGATTGAGAATATTCTGACATTTGTTTAAAATTCAAAAATGAAGAAGAATCTTTCTGATTGAATGAATTATTTTCGGGGGTCATGAAATGCTTCATTTTTATTGGTTAATGAAAATGGGGGTCGAAAACGATGCATTCCTATTGGTTGATATATCAGGAGACGCAGAATGCTTCATTCTGATTGGTCAACGATTTCCTTATCAAATTGTACGCCCCCATTATGCCTAGGAGAACTAGAAGAAAGGTCAATTTCCTTGTGACCATTCACGCATCACTAATATACTTTGATCGGGCCCCTGTTCAAACCTCCCTGTAGGTAAAAAATAGGGTACAGATTGACTAAATCAAATGTAGCTTGTACTAATTGGATTAAGTGGTCCCTAGGGTCCCAAGAAGAGGTCAAGTTTGACCGAAAATACCACGAATCACTACTATTACCATATGCTTCAAGACCGCCGGTGAAAGAATGTGTATTCGCATGATTGGATTCGATATTGCATTATTAGCCGCGTATTAGACACATGTGTGTGTGTGTGTTTGTGTGTGGCTAGGGCCCTAGGACCCTATTCTTTCTTTTACACCATATAGACTAAGTGGATTTACGCACCGATTTTATAACATAAGAAGAAGAAGGCAATTAAGTGGAGGCAATCTGTGTTGGCTGTCGACTGGCGCCGATTGACAAACAAACACACACAAAGTATTGCACATACAAAAGGGGCCTAGGGTCAATGGAGACAAAGGGAAAGAAGCCGATAAGTGAGTGAGTGTAGTCTGTGAAGCCATTTGGCCACACTTGGACCCCACTTGCGCACTGGTGGTGAGACACTAAGCCGACTGACTCCAGTCTGTCTGGCTCACACCTGCATAGCACTGTGTCAAGACGGACGGACACACTTGTTCAGTACTAGGCTCCTAGGGTCGTAAAATATGTTGAGCAAATAACGTAATTCGTTAACGACCTATGAACCAAAGGACCCAAATGTGTGTTATCTCATTCAGAAATGAACACAAATTCATGCGATACAAATTACTTTACTCTTCTAGGGTCCAGCACTAGGACCCTAGGGTCACAGGTCAACCATACAGAAGCACACTGAACGATTTTAACGAATAATCTAAAATTGAGTAAATATTTGTCTAAATCATTTGCGAGTGTCGAATGAGATAAGATTCTAAGGGAAGGGACCTAGAAAGATCAAAGGTCACTAGATCCGGTAAAGTGACAAACCATGCAGTAGTCCACTTTTATCATCACCAGTAGCACTCTAGCACTGCACACACACAGAGTACTCAATGTGTTGACTGTTGCGATTAAGGTCAACAAGGTCGGGCAAGCTAGGTCAGAAGTGACAAAGTTCACAATTTGGTCGTGACTTACCAGAACGATCCAATTAGACTCTAATTATCGTGATTGGGTCCCATTTTCTCTCAGAAATTCAGACAAATGTACACTTGCAAAATACAATTGGCATATTTGACCTTTGACCTTGCAAGGAGCAAGCAGCAAGGCAAGCCTAGTCACGAATCTCAATCAATGGTCAATGTGTGCTAGCGGCATTGGGCCTCAAATTAGAGTCACTGAATTCTTGAGCGTTCTGATTACGATTGTGACTGTTTGTGTGTGCAAATAGAATAGATCCGGCTTCCAAATGATGACCATAAAACGAACGTATGGACCCAACAAGAAGCGCAAGCTAGGTCATAGGTCAAAAGGGTCCTACTTGGTGATTTTATTATTATTTGGTTTTGCGTTTATTGGAGGCAATAAGAGATGGAGAGATAAGTGATTTAATGATACCTAGATCTTCTGATTCTTGAGTATAATGGGCCGTTAAGGCCCTCTAGGGTCACCACGCTCCGACTTTTAGTTTGATCAAGATTCTTTCCTGTCATTATCATGACCATTGTCATTACTAATCATTTGACACTCTAATTTGTCTCATTCGGCGCGGCCCGACTGAATGATTACACTTTCTGTTGACCGGGCCCCTTCAGTCTGGACCCTGCTAGGTCCTGGCGACGACGCTAATTTACGCGTTAATTTGCTCACACATGCATTCAAAGTAGTACGTGGTAAACATGAGAAGGCCTTCTCACTCAGTGTGCGCCTGTCGCCACACTCTTTATGACATTGCGCTCCGACATGAATGCATACACTTGTTGACTTGACTTATGAAAGGGACATAGGGGTCCTGAGAAAGAGAAGAAGCCAGTTCGGGGGACAAACTTTGGCGACAAACACATGTGGTGAATGTAACGTATATAACTGAGTGGAATAGAACTAGCGCGGTTTGGTTTTGTCAGGTGTGCAAAGTTTCGGAGACGCAACACGTGTGCGACTGGCGCCAGTGCTCAGCTTGACGCCGCGTCGCGCAAGGTGTCTAGGTCCCATTAAATGTCAGGAAAACTTGGCTTCCAAGAAATATGGTAATCTAGATCGTGCACAATTCACAATGCATAGTTGTTAAGACAGTTTTGCATCTAATTGGATTTCAGTTCAGTCGGAGATATCGTACCACAAATAACGCTTCGACAATTAGACACCCCTTTTACCGCTAAACGTAAATGATTTCATTTCAAATTTCTCCATGTCTTCATTCATACAATCATTTCTACACGTTCAATCAGCTCTATTATTTCTGAGTTTTTAGACTTTATATGCGTCTATTGTCGTATTACTCGTTTTGATTGACTACTATGTCTAATGTCAACTGGGACCTAGGGACCTATGTCCGTTGTTGTATTCTGTCACATTTGTCACAGTCACAGTCTAGCCGTTTTGTGTATAAAATTGAATGAATTTAAGTGTCAATTAGTCTAGGAATTTTGTTGTTCCTGTTGCTGTTGTTGAATTGTCGAATATAAAAGCAGGGAGTTCAATCGATTAGCATATACTAAACGAGGTACAATTATAATTTGAGCTTGAGCATTGAAGCATTGTTAGGTTCAATGTAAAATGATCAATATGAACTGAGTAATTTGTGATGAATAGAACCTGGCCAAATGGTCTCCATTGACAAGTGCACATGAGTTACAAAACGTTACGATCGCTTGATCATTATGGCTTGGTTTGTTTTTTGCACCGCACCGCGTACACAAGATTTATCATAAAATCAAACAATGTTCAAATTGAAACATCAAGTTCCAGCACATAATTACAGAGAGCAATCCCAAGCCGCAATCACACTTGAACGATTCCACACTCGACTACGACTTCCGACTGACCACTGAATCTGTTATATATTCTGTACATAATCAATATGAACACTCAAATGTTTGTTCCTAATCGTAAATTAATTCAACCATTAACCATTAACCAATAATCATAAACATAAATGTGATATATAAAACAAAGGTGTGCTACGTAATTCAACAAGTGTAAATGTGTATGAATGTGTATCTGCTCCTACAGTGGTGACCCTTGGGGTGCACACCTGTGCGTGCATATGTCGAATTTGATTCCTAATTCGGTAGAATTAGAGGAGGTGGTGGAGATGTGATGTGAGATGTGAGAAGAAAAAGGACCAAGCCCAAAGACATGCACGTGACCATATCGGGAGGAATTCGATTAGAGCGTGGTCGATGGTCAGAGGTACTCTAGGGTCGCCTACGTAAACGACCCAGACACAGACCCGACAGGTCAAATTAGGGATGATCTTTCTCTTGCTCCGACCCACGCTCTTGTTTCAAATGATCTCGATGTGATTGCACTCTGATTACGCAGAAGAACACGTGCATTCGCTCATTTGAACGCATCACTCCCCTAATGACCTTTGATCCTCGTCGACCCTCTTCTTCATCTTCGCCATAAACCATCGCTTTCGTTTCTTGTGTCTGAACTTTGCACTTTTCTCATGCTTTCTCAGTGAAACAGTCAGTCAGTCAGTCGGTCGAATGAGCGTGCTCACCTGCATCCTTTTTCGCACTCGCACTTTTACCCTCACTTGGGGTGACCTTTGACCTGTGACCGGTCGCGCGGTTTCGCTCGGTGTGATTTGATTGCCCGAACGCTGCTGTTCTACCTACTGAGAGATAATAGATGATGATGAAGTGGTTAGTGTATGTGCGGTATACACCCGGTATTGCGGACGAGGGGGTGGGGCAGCCCCTCTGCCGACCCTATCTACTTGAGATCGTGGGAGTCTATGATGCTGGACACCTGTCCTTTTGCGTAGGTTCGTTTTGATTGTTTGTTGGGAAAAACTGATAGACCGTGTTAGGTTTCCAGTTGTGGGTGGGGCAGTGGGGGCAGTGAGGGTAAATTGATTTTATTGGTATATGAAAATATGTAACCACCGTTCCTAGTTAGTACAGCATCTCATCTACACCCTAGACCTTGATTTACTCTAGAGGGACCTTTGGCGGTTAGGTCAGACACAAAGCACAATTAGGCTTGGCTCTTTAGTGTTGCTGTCTGAGGTGAGCTGTGGGGGTGGCAATGAGGGGGCAATTGTGCTAATTGGGGTGTCAACTGTGTGAATTGCTCAGGTAGGGGGTGGACATGAACTTTGGCATTTCCGTTAGGGGCTAACAGACCCAAGAAGTATGAAATTATGCAACAAAAATTGCTCAATCATATAAATCAAATTCGTGATGATCTAGATTTCAATTTCGTTTGCGGTATGCGGAATTGCATTATTATTTTTAAATTAAAGATCCTATCAATTATGCGTAATATGTTGCATAATCACCAAATTTGCGCACGCGCGCTATCGATCAATCATAATTACATCATCAGATTATCATCTTTTTAGTCTTCGTAGAAATCGGTAAGTCGGTGAAATACTTAAGAATTAATTAACTTCTTGAACTGAATAGATCATTCCTGGAATTCCAACGTGATGATAACACAAGGTTAATTAATTTTGGTATTGCGCATGCCTATTTCGTGATCTTAAAATATACAAAAAATCCTCAATTCTGGTTAGTTGAAAAAGCAAATTTTAAATGTTCGCGCCCAATTTTGATTAGAATCTTTACCTCTTTACATCCTGTTAGTTGTGCATGCGCATTCGTTAATCTGATAATTCGTCAAGCTGCGCAAGCTGTGTATTTGCAAGCTTGTGCACACATTCTAATTGGATTAATGTTCAGATGTTCACCACCGAAATGTATGGGAAACCAGATGCTCTACTAGTGAATCGATTATAATCGCGACCAACTTTAGGTTGCGACCCCCCAAAGTCCTCCACCCCCAAACCAAAGCAGATGCGGCAAACGGCTGTTGTTGTTGCGTTGGCGGTTGGGACACACAAAAGACACACAAAAGTAAAGTGAGCAATCAATCGGGTCCCCAGTGATTGACCTTGTTGACCACCACTACTGAGCGGTAAGCAGTGACCTTAAGAGTGAACGGATGTTCATCACCAGTGGTGTGACTGATGCAACAGCTGAATGCGTCGGTGTTGTTGAGACCGAGAACAAACACATATGACCAACCTGTGACGCTACTGTGATGTGGTGCGCAGTTTGGTGTGTGGGAACCGACGTGCCAAGCAGCTGTTTTTCCTACTGTGGCGCAGTCCTCTCTGTGTGTCTGCTTACACCCGGTTGTGCAAGCTATGCATCTGGCTTGGCCACTGCTGTCCGTATGCTCGACATATTCGGACTGTATTCGAGTGTGAGAAAACACGTGTCCGAGACTCGAAAGATGCGACCAACTCGGGCCTCTCTTTGCTCAACTCACATACTTCTTGCACGACATGGCAGAAGGTTCGCCTTTTTGGTTGCGCGCATCTGCGACTCTCTTGGACTTTCCATTTGGATTGTCGCAAGACTTTGAGTACATTTGGTCGGTTGCTTTCGGATTGGACAGAGACAGACTGGTGCAATCAGTCAGTCAACATGTGCGCCAGACGGTTTGTGAGCACTTGTGTGCTCTTTAACTTTTTGGGTTGCGCCATTTGGTGAGTGTGACACATTTGGTAGACAGATTGGAGATGTGTGAGTGGAAGATGGTTGGGGTGGGGGTGCACTTGGGTAATTTGTTGAAGGTTGAGGGGTGGTAGCTTTCTCGAGTTTAAAATGAGACAATTTTCAATGAATTTTAAATTTAAACTTTTCGACCTATCAAAATCGAGCAAATTGATTTTTCAAATACAAACTAGCCAAAGAAAATTAGGCGCGAACGTTTAAATTTGATCAATCAGAATCAGCCACTCAACGGCAAGTAACATTGAAATTCAGTTTCAAACTGACCAAAAAGAATTTGGCGCGAAAGTTTTAATTTGGAAATGAATCAATTTGAATGGAGTTTGTATGCAAAAGCAGCTAATCAAAATTGAGAAAATCCATTTTGAATTGAAGATAACCAATCAGAAGTAAGTATTCTTGATTTTGAACAAATCAGATTTGAGATTTATGTATTTTCACATATGTTAGAAAGGAAAAGGGGTGCGCCACCGCCCCCTCCCCTATCCTCACTCCCACCACTTACACTTACTTAGGACACACTCGTGTGCATCCATCCGGGGGCATCTGGTTCCACACCGGAACACATTTGGTCCTTTCTTCTTTCTACTTGAACAGGGTGACCATATGGTCTGTGTCGGTCTGTGTCGGTCTGTCTGTCGTTCAGATTTATCCGGTTGCACAACCGTTGAGCCATAGACTCAAGACACACTCACAGATGGTGACCATAGGGTGCAATAGTGCACAGGACTGTTTCGTTCCGTTAGGTCCCTAAAGGAAGTCACGTATGTGCTAAGGAGTGTCCTCTCACCCTGTCGATCCAAGAGCTAATGCTAGGTAATAACACTACTGACACACAAACATATCTACCGTAACACTGTCACGTGCTACATGTTCCCGTGTCACAAATTCTCTCACTTCTGATTGGTTGTTAATTATTCATAAATAATTTTATCGACCCCCAAAGTGCCCCTAACACTTGGGATGTATGGATGGATGCGTTTCCTTTTGTTTGCTCAACTTATAAGACCCTTAACCGGTAGTCCGGTAAGAGATTACGTCAATTCGTACTTAATTAGGCAAAGATCGTCATCTTTGATAAGAAGAGGAAGAGACCCTAACTAACTTGTAGAGATGACTGTTGTGAGATAAGAGGGGGTGAGTGAGTACATGAGTGCTAGTTAGTTACACAACTAGGAAGTACAAAGGAAGTTGTCAATGTTTATGGATTAGATGGATAAGATAAGAAAGTTTTGGTTGTTGTGATCGTTCATAAATAATGGTTTGGATTAGGGGGACTTTTGTGTTGACCTATTTGTGTGCACTAATTTGCATGTAATGATGATTAAATTTGGTGGTTTTGGATGATTTGAAGAATATGAAATTATAGAAAGGAAATGTCACGAATTTGTAATGAGGGGATGGGGTGCTTTTGGTCTAATTAGTATGGAGTAATCAATTATTAGGCGGGGGAGGCGGATGATGATTAATTTCGATTGGTTGATATTTTACTTGAATTTGAATATGGTGCCAAACTTTAAATAGGCATTCTCATTGGTCATTACATTTAGAGTTAAATTTGAATCCACCAATCATAAAATTTTTACTTTTTGTAATCCTCAGGTCTGATGGTCAATTCAAATTTGCCTTTTAATGGATTGACCAATAAGAAAACAATTCGATTTTGGGCGGACGAAAATGTGAATTTCTCACTTTATTCTGATTGGTTGATTTGGTTAAACCTAGACTCAATATACGTTTTTATTTGACCAATCCGATTTCGTTATTTTCCGTTCTCAAACATGATTGGCTGATCTTTTGGACACTAAATGTAACCAATTAAAATTCATTTGGTGCAAAAATTTGAATTCAAAAACAGTAAATCAAAACGATTCTATCAGTTTTTTCGAATGTAAATGAAATTTCGAGCAGCCGCTTTGTGGCTTATTCTGGTTCTTTGGTTTTCTCTCTTTTTCATGAGAAAATTTGACAGCAGGTCAGAATAGTCAGTTGCTGTAACTTAACGAACTTTTTGTCCTGTTTTGTTTCACATATGTTGTATTATACAACAGATGCTTAGCAGCAGCAGCAATAGCTAAAAGTCATAGTCCAACAGTATGGAACATACAAAGTCCGCAAAGTCTCACAACAAGTGGTGTTCAGTGTAACATGTATGATGCAGCCATTGAAGCCTCATCATCATCATCCGGGAACTAAACAAAACAAAAGACTCTTGACTCTCTTCGACAGACTAAAAGGAATGTTCTCATCTCTAGCTGCAATAGCACACAAAACGCACGTACCAACCATATGTCCATACGAGCACATATGCACCTGTTGGTCACCTAACCTAACCAACCTAACCATTCATGCCCCCTTATTCGATCGTTCCGGTCATGCAGACATCGTTCACCATCACCCATATGCCACCCTCCACCCTGTATTTAGTATTTCTACTACTACTACTACTATACCTATTCCTTCTCATTAGTCATTACCTGTAGATCACCTGTGTTAATTAGCCTTTGTTTGTCTGTCTGCTCTTACCTGTCTACTGCTCTCTTACCTATTCACTTGTGTGTTTGTCCTCATAATTAATCTAAGCGTGACTCCCTAATTGGGTAACGAGTGGGACAGCTGCGGTACGAGACTTGGTTTGTTTTGTTTGTCCTCAACAGGGTGAGTACTAATTAGTTTGCATTTTAATTTTGAGGCATCCTGTATTGTATAAGGGGCCATACTTTAATTACGTGATCAAAAATTGAGATTTTTGACCCCCTAGTACCATGTGTGATCAATCCGTGATCAGGACCTGACACCCCACCCATACCCCCAAAATTTAATAATCATGAGACGGATTTGAAATGCTCATGCGTGATATCAAAACTTGCCCAAGATAATATGATTAGTAGTGTATGGCAACAAACTATTTACACGTATTTCTATAAATAAAGATCTGATAATCCGAGATTCTTGGTTTTGTCTGAACTTTAAAACCCCTTCCAAATATCCGTGACCAAAGCGTGATCACACCTTGGACACCTCCCATCCAGTCAGTTGATCACGTAATTAAAGTATGGCCCCTAAGACGGTTGGATCTAAGATTTTTTAATATAATGCGTATGCGTGCGTTTGAATTGCATTCGTGTGATTGGTTGATTTTTGAATTTGAATTTTGGCGCGTAGTTTTGATTGGTTGTTTTTTCTTCTTTTTCGTGAATTTTACTTCTGAAAATCTTAATCTAATTAGTTCAAGCACACACACACAGGTCGATTGTATCATCATCTGTTGTTGTCCTGTGCTGTGTTGATTCAATTAAGTCGAGTAGTTCAGTGTGACGCCGGGCGTCATCGCACAATCGATGACTCCCAAAATGATCATCAGTCGGGCGCCATATGTTCGATGAACTCTATTGTGTTAATGTATGCGTGGTCGGTTGTGTGCTAATTCAATTATACTCGCCAACAATTCAATATATCCCTCATCATTTTATCATAAACAAACCATCATCTACATGTAACGTACTTTATGAACGCACCCAGTAAAGTTCAGGTAAAGATCACACACACTAATACGTCACACACGACATATTCGCGCCTTCTGCTGCTCGCCTCCAATGATCATCACCTGCGGTTCATCATGAACCGCTGATCATGACAAGAAGAAAAACAAAATGCTAATTTTCATCGAATTTTATATTTTATTTTAAATCAACAAATCATAATGAGACGCGAATAATCAACATTTCAAATTGACCAATCTCAATTGCGCGCAAAGAAATCAAATTCAAAAATCAACCAATCACAAACGATTCGATTGTCTTTACGTAATTCAACGTAATAACTACCTCACTTATTTCCCCTCGACTAACCTCAAATTAACTGTATTTCTCCTTTTACTTTCCCTCTCTCACCCCTCTTCTATAAAGTATACCCGGGAGGGTCAACAGAGGGGTCTAGGACCCCGACTAGGCGACTCGCTTTTTGTGTCTATTCACGCGACCAACTTGTCCCCCTCTCAAACTTATTGACCCTTAACTAGTTCCCCTTACACCGGGTATAATAACCGTTTGTCCGAGCGTTAAAAACATTTGTCCGATTAAACGGACCATATGGAACGATAACAAACAAATAGACCTGGGATCACCGGGAGGACGTAGGGTCAAACGAGTGTGTGTGTGTGTGCGTTCGTAAAACACATGCTCACATTCCACACATTGTTGAGTACATTATCAATAGAAATGAGCACGGGACCCGGGAAAAAGTGAACGGTCAAAGAGCACCGGGTAATGTCACCACAGTTGATGCGAGGAGGGGGACATGGGGGTCGCAAGGGTCACACGTGCGTGATTGGATTGAAATATTAAGTGGTCTGTGGTAATCGCGAGTGTCCCCTAGAGTGAGGCTGACAAAGGGCAAGGGTCAACAGCTGACTGAGTCTGTGTGTTACCCGGGTAACTTGTCCCCGGTAACAACAACAACAATAACCGTGTATTTCAATATATTCCCGTACTTTTCCTGTATTAAAGTAACATGATTTATGAATGGAATCTTATTGAACCACCTTGTTACCTCTGTTACTGTGCTATTGCGATGATGATAGGTAGCAGATGCTACCCACGCGTAGTACACAGAAGCAGTCAACAGCAGCCGGTCAGTAGGACCCGTGGGAAAGCCGGTGCATGTGCACACGTGTACATGTGTGCGCATGGGCACAGATTGCTGTTATGAACCACACGGTATATATGTTCGTCAAGCAGATGTTCTAATCAATCTACCGGGTGAGAATGTGATCCCGGACAGAGTGTACCGGGTGGCTGGTCAATCAAATTTTTGTGAGATCAAAAAGATTTCTTTTTTACAAGCGGCCACCCTGTAGACAAATTTGATTATCTCATAAGGACCTAGATAACCAGGTCTAGACCAAATGGAATGTAAATGGTCAGGTAATTAGACCGGGCCCTAAAGAGAGTGGTGAGACTAGATAAGTGGGACAGACAGACACAGGTGACAACAGGCCATAGTCGCACAAATGATGACACACCCTGTAAAGAAGTAATGGGACCTAGGGCCCTAATAGGACAAATTGACTAATTTGTCAATTATCATATAAAAGAGACCATAAATTGACCTCATTTTGGAACACACTTTAATGTACCGGATGAACTTAAAAACGGTTAAACTAATAAAACAAAATAAAAGTACAGGATGTTCCAAATTTGACAATTTTTATGGTCCATCGGATGGACTCCATCCAGCAAAACCAAACAAACAAAATTCCATTAGTGAGTAGCCCGGAAAAATATAAGTCTAATCTTATCGGGTGAGTTGTAAAAGAGAAATTCCACAAGATTTTACGACATGAATTGTGCATTAGGGTCGACCCTTGTTGTTTGTTTCTGTGTAAATAATCTGATAAGCACAAGTCACCCTGGACAAATTATACTTTACAGGGTGATTGGTCAAAGTTTGCTCTTAGATTACACAAAAATGCTTTATGACTTTTTCTTGACCACCTTTTACTACAAATGATCACTCTGTACAGGGTGGTTTTTTTATTCGACCAATCAGATTGCGGCATTTTCAGCCCCTATATTTTTTTAAAGAATTGTCAATTTGTATACGACGTAATCTAAGCATCTTCTACTACTGCGCACCTGTCCAATTAACTTTCTCAGGCAGAATCGATCGATCAATGCGATAACAAGGGATGCTCTCACCTGTTTCTCTAACCTGAACCACCCTATACGTACACTTTCACTTTTTGATTCATTCAAATGCACAATTGATGATGGGTCATTAACCTAAATTACCCATCACCCTGTACGTATATACTGTCATTAATGCACGTACCTATTATGTACATGAGGAATTTCTTTTGTGTGCTTTTGGGTACACCCCCTTATGGAATAAGATGCTGTAATTACCTTTTACAAAAATAATGTTCAATAAGAAAGTGATTTTCTGCTCATTTGTATTATGCAGTTGATTTTGATTTATTTTTTGAACCACTCTGCATTGTTTCGAAAAAATGAAAGTGAGAAGATTCTGTACAAGACATGTCATCTTTGAGCTTCTAGTCTTCAAAGATCAAGTTGCGCAAGTTGTGAAGGAGAACAATGCTCAGTGTCAAGTGTGCAGATGGTGAGGTTTCAAGGTGAAGTTTGAGATTGAAAAACGAACAATAGATTGTTGCGTCACTGAGGAGGGGAGAGGTCAAAGGTGAAAACTGGGACCAGAGAGAAAGTGTTCCATGGTGGTCCTTGAAGAAGAAATCACAGGAGAAGAAGACAATGATGCGTCTTGCAAGATAATAATGACCTTGAACTTTCTTAACTCAAACATCAAAATGACCTTTGACCAGATTACGTATTGATATATAATAATAAGAGGACTCTGACTGATGCGCAGGGAGATTTGAGATGAGCATCTATACTGAACACCTGTTGTTTTTTCGGGTATTTCAAGTTTTCATATTATTTCTTATTTTCCCTTATGATTATACTTTTACCTTTGACCTAAGGTCATTCACTTGACTTTACTTTACTTTACTTGGGTCCAGTATATAACCAATAACTTTTGAACCTCTTAATCAAATTTTTCGCAACACCCTGTTTTTGAAAGCTAGGAAAATTTTCTATAAGATAATTTTCTTTACATAATTTTGAAACACTTTATTATATGGGAGTATCCGTTTTTCTCGGGACCCACCGCATTGAAAAACGTGACACGTGACAAAAGGTAAAAGCGCAGTCAGGTGTTTATTATTAAATTATCTTTCTAAGGTAAGAAAACAATCAACACAATTTTGCACGCTCTAGATTGGTCGGTCACGATTCGTAATACGAATTTCGTTTGTCTAGCCGTTCGCACAAGCTAGGCCCCTTACATAGTCAAAATATTTTGATTGACTGCATTCGGTCAGTCAAAGTCGAGGTGTGAGGTCCTATTAATGATAGGTAGTGCCAATTACCCGGGTGGTCACAACATAATTAACGTTATCGTTGTATGCTTTATTGAGGGCCTAGTTTGCTGCGCACATTCGTTTGAGCTTGAACAGTTACATTAATTACTAGTCTAATTAGGCCCAAGGCTTTTGACTATTCTAGGTTTTTACTTTCTCACGATTCTCTGAGACTTTTCGTACCGTGTAACAGATGTTTCACTCGAACATCGGGACCAAAACTTGTGCGACGGGTAAACAGAATTTGGCACCTGGACCCTAGTTGGAACAGCAAAAAACGGTTACGCATCATCGTCCTACACACAACAACAGGAGCAGACGGTTTTTGACCTAAACGGTTTGGTGGTGGTGTGGGATACCAGTTGTTGTCCAGACATGAGCCCCCTTTTCCAATTGAACAGATTCAACTATAGTGCAGTAGTCAAAAAGGGGGCCTAGTGTGCAACAGTGAGTGTGTGTGTGTGTGTTTCCTGCATCTGGCGTGCGCAGTTGTCAGGCTCACTACCAGCCAAATGGTTTCCCATGCCCGACCGTTGGCGCAGTTGCCGCGCACGTGTTTACCGCTGGTGACCGCAGCTGGCGCAGTAGCACTGCTGCACAACTTCGGTTCAACAACACATGTGGACACGCGCGCGCGTGGGATACTCAACTTTACTCGGGTCCCAGGCACCCGTTTGGTTTGGTGAACACATGCCTTGCGTGTGCAGCACCTGTTGGGTCAATTGCGCCAGTTGTGCTCTGTCTGTCGTTTGTCTGTCTATCTGTGGATCCAACGGATCAATCACGTGACACAATCCAGATGGTCCTTGTTTTAGACTGGATTGCGGTTAGATTTGTGGGAAACCGAAAATGTCTTATCAAGATTATACTCCAATAAAAACCTAAAAATCCCAAAAGAATCTTCAAAAATACTTAAAATTCCATCCTCAAGATGTCGCCTCTATGAGGATTCTTATTTCATCGCGAAAAACCGAATCCTCATAAGATCATATAGAGAGGGTAGTGGTACTGTAGAAGGTAAAGATGTAGAGTGAGGGTAGAAGAGTGTGAGGGGTAGTACAATGCAATGATACTCTCATTACACAATACAACAGATGCTGTGATTCGTATGTGAGTGAGTGAGTGGCAGTGGTACAGTGTGGTCTGTTAGAGTTACTCATGAAAGAGAGACTCATTTTGTGGCAGTGGTTGTGACGAGTGTTGTGTGTGGTTGATCCGATCGGGTATATAAGGGGAGCAGTGAGCAGGACGAGCACACACTGACAAGTTTGACTCGAAAGTTGTTGTTGTTGTTTGGAAAGTGCCAACTCGACTAATCCTACCCTTCGACTTGTGAATTCTGTTTGACTTTTTGACCAATCACAATCGAGTATTTGTCGACCCTCGTGTTTATTTGACCAATCAGCTCATTCAAGTCCCCCACAACCCAACTATGACTAAAATCAAGACGCCTGAGCCCGAGGATCTCGCCTCCTTCAACAACAACCGACTGATGCATCCCTCAATTGTTCCATCGTACCATCATCAACGAATGGCGCCCACAGCCCAAGCATCTCCAGCAGTACGTAAGCCCCGACGCCCATCCAGGGCTCTGTCACCATCCGAATTACGAGCACGTGCAGAGGAGCGTGAGGAAATGCAATCTCTGTTGACCAAGCTGAAGCAATTGGTACCGAATGCACCCAAAAAGAGGAAGACCTCCAAGCTCGAGATTATCCAATCGGTGATTGATTACATCTTTGATCTCCAAGTGGCTTTGGAAAGTCATCCTATCAATGGAGGAGCAGGAGGACCCATTGGACCCAACGATTTCATCGCTTCTTATCAACAAAGTCAAAGTCAAAGTCAACAGCCGGCCCTAGCAATGGCAGCAGCAGCTGCAGCAGCATCCTTTGATCCATCATATGCCCATCATCTGTACCAACAACACCATCAGCAGCAGCACCATTCACAACAACCATCACAGCCACAGTATCCACTGTATGAATGTCCCCAACAACAACCACAACTGACATGTGATCCATCATCTTATCATCATCATCAGTACCTTTCACAGATGACATCAGCGCAAAGGATAGTCAATCCTGCAAGACCCCAAGAGCGTCAACCATTAGCATCGATTATGCTGTAAATGTTTGTGAATGGGCGTGCACCGGAATGGATTCTGTAAATATTGTCTTATCTTATCGAATCCATTCATAAATGTAATAATCAGTCTATTTGTCTCAGTCATTTGTATAATTTATTATTATTATTATTACTTCTGTCTTGTCTCTCTGTATAATCTATAATCACAGATAAGGGAAGTTTCCCTTCTTTCTGTAAAATTTATCACTTGTGCAAGAACGTTTTTTGGTTGTATATCTTTTATTATTTATGTGAATTAAAAATGATAAAAATGATATAATTTGTGTAATGTTATTTGGGAAGTGGAGGGGAAGCAAAAGTTTAATATGTTTCAAAATTAGTTTGAAATACAAAAATGCATCAAACACTTGAGGCAACTTTTCTGTTGGTCGAATTCGGTTTGGATAGTTTGATGGTCGATCGATTTGAGCGGACAGAATCGAAAGCTGTTTCGGACCTTTCAATCGCAATCTTTTCTTAATTTGACCACCTTTCACTGGTTGCTCTAAATGGATGCCAACAATAAGTCACACATGTGCAATCGATTTCAAACTCTTTGACTGAACGAAAGACATTCTATATTATATGTTTGAGTGAAAATAATTCAGCAGAATTTTAATTAACGTAAAACGAATTTAGGTATTTTATTACAACGGAGTCTTACTTTAAATTTCAATGACTATTTCAATTTCTTATTTTTGTGATCGAGAAATGCAAGAAAAGTTTAGCTTTTCCTCTAATGAACCTTAAAATAGAAATTGGAGACGGTTCTGCGAGGACCCACGAGCTTATGAGCAATGCAATGTATCAAAATGAAACATAATAGCAGTACATCAGCACATTGCACGCTTGTAAAGGAATATTCCTCTCTCATGCTCATCTTCACCTTCCATCACCGTCCCTTCACCCCTCGACACACTGTACACAGAATATAGTAAAAGTCAAACAGAGTCAGAATTGAGTTAAAAATTCATGAGAGCGCAGAATAAAGAGGAGAAGGAGGAGGAAGAGGATTGATCGATTTTTCCCGGTGAGGAGCGACCGAAGAGAGTCCAGAATAGAGTGTGAGGGTAAAGTCAACGAGTGTAGTACAGCACATCATCAATCAGAAATGTTTCCGGCAGTTCTGTATGTTTCGTATAGGAATTTGAGGATTTTACGGGAACTTTTCGGTAGGTTCAATAGAATGTTTTGTGAGTTTACAAATAAGAAATGCAATTTTTCGACCAATAAAAACGCTTTTTGTATGTCCCCATGTATTAATTGTCCAATCAGAAACGATCCAAATTTTCCATAAACATTTATCTTAATTAACAATCTTTCTGAGAATTCGTTCCATGTGAACTCTTTTGTACTAATATTTTGATTGCCTGGGAGCCTTGTTAGTATTTAATTAACCCCTGCATGTCCCATTCCGATTGACTGGTCAACTGGTTCACTCACATTCATATGACATATGGCGCCATGTTTAAGTGGGGTCATGCGAATCGCGAGCGCGCTTCTGTACTACTAATTAGCCGTTACAAGAGGGGTTACGATTCTCATGAGAGGGGTGAGCAAGGGGGTCATTCCGAAATTGACCGCACATACCAATTTTTTTCTGGTTAAGGCTGTACACAGCCAATTTAGTATCGTGAGAAGACATCTGTTCTCACGCGCCTCGCATAAATGTACACACGCAATACACAGAAAGAGGATATCCATTGGGAAGAGGGGGTGGGCAAAGGCAGAGGAGGCGGGGGGTGGGGGGGCAACATGCTGCTCACATGTGACATGTCATACTGGGCGCCGAGTGTCCGTCTGTTGTGTGTGTGACAAAACAGAAAACCTACGCCACACGATTGCCATATGTCACTACATTGACTGTTTGGTTTAGAGATGGACATACGATCTATGTGTGGAGTGTGCGATACGATTCACTGAGTACGTATGGCTCCCACGCGCACACAGATGGCTCCCAGGTGGATGGCGCCCTGGGTGAGAGAGACGCAACATTGAATTTGAAAGATTCCAAGGAGAAAAGGTTTAGAGAAAAAAGTAACGTGAGAAATTCGACAGATGGTTGATGGTGGATTTTTTACTCTGTGGAAAAATTCCTGGGAATTATTGAAAATTTCCTGAAAATTTCATGTGAATTTTGGTGAATTCTGATTGGTCAATAAATAGAATGGGTTATTTTAAACTGCTTCCTGAATAATGCAAGGGGGACATATAAGAAGCATTCTGATTGGTCGAATAATCCAAGGGGAAAAATGAGAAACGTTTATGATTGGTCAATTAGTATTTTTAGAGAATTTTTCTTTATAAATCATTTAAAATTACCAAAAACTTTCACCCAACTCTAGAGTACCAGATGTGTTTGATTTGTGACGAGATTTAAAAACGACGTGTGTTCCATCCGGTAATATGGACCATATGGTCCTCGCTAATGGATCTAATGGAATGTGCATTTGAATGGGACCAGATGTCTTACGTAACGCATGCGCACTCAAGTGCTCAGGTATTCTTAACTTAACCTGTTCAACCTCGTCACTACCCTCCTGGTCACAACAATCTTAATAATTACATAACCGACAAATATTTCTACCCAAAAAAATCCTAATAAAAATTTAAATTAACCCTTTCATTCTCATGTGTGTGTGTGTGTTTGAGTTTTGTATCAATGTGTCCGGAAATGCTTAACATTCCATAGTTGGGTCATAAAATTTATTGAACGACGGTTGGGTTTGTGTTCCAAATGGAACGTAAGAAATGTGACTTAAGGCACGGCAAGGAAGGACAGACGGACATCTGTTACCTCGGCTCGTATTAATTTGTCATCTGTGCACCGTAATGGCACTTGACAAATTGACACTCAAACAGTCTGCTGCTGTTGACACCACAGATTAGATCACAAAATATGATAATGATCTGCGCATGGCCAATTGGCTGACTAAATGCTATTATTTAAAAATGATAATTGCCAATTATTTCTCGATTTAAGACACTATTTTTATGAATTTCCGGTTTCTTATTATTTTGGAAAATAATTTGATGTTAAAATGAGATTAATTTAAGGATTTTGAGGGAATCGGAAGTTATTTTGGATTTTCATACTAATTGGTGGTGGATTTTGTGTTGATTTTGAAGGATCATTTGGGGACCCTCAAAGGTCATACTAATCTCTTATTAGGCAACAGAAGCTTGATTAATTGCATGTTTGTATTGACCTTTGACTTTTTTCATTATTATTAGAAATTGAGGAACTGAACTTGACATTGTGTGTTACGTAATACGACATAATACGACTTACATACACACAATGACTTTTAAATTAGACATCAAACTAATAATCGCAATGAGATTAAGGGATCAGCATGGGCAGGGGGAAGGCCTAGCCCTAGAACTTGGTGACAAATTGAGGTCGCGTGTGTTTTGGCTTTGTAGTGGATTTAAAATTGGATCCTAAACTAATTGGGATATACATTTAGGGCTCCATATGAAATAGATTGGGCTGATGCACGACAAATGTCACTTTTATTTTGGTATATGCAGAACTTGTTGCATGGATTCCTCTTCCATGTATGACGTTACTTTACTGAATTGTATTAAATTTAATTGGCTAATATTTTCAGTAAATTAGCTTGGATACATTTTTAAAATAGATTCGTTAGCTTAGCATATTATTACTCAACAAAACAGGAAGAACAAATTTGTCAACACAAACATCCTCATAGTAACTGAATTTGCATGACAAATTTCCTGCTTTTGGAGAGAGCTTTTGGCGCCAAAATCTGACTATAACCTTGAAAAGTTAAAGAGATCCTACTTTTGTGCTGTTCAATATGTTTGTGCATTTATTATCTTTACAAGTTTGTGTATTCTTAAACCACAAACAGGATACTTCATGAACACACATAAGAGAGTCTTTTAATTCAGTGTCCACATCCTTCTTTGGGTTACGTAAAAATTTGGGTCTTGCGGAAATGGTGAGTGTTTGAGTGCACACGAGGAGACATCGTGCCGATCTTTTCAAGATTCTGTGTGTGACTTGTCTTTCCCATGATATCGTGAGAAACCGGATTCTTCTCCCTGTTTTGTACAGCTTGGTGACGTCAATCGAGTGATCGTCGCCCAGAGTTCTGGTCACAAGGATCCTGTCTGGATGTGTGTCTCCACTAATGTTTGTGTCCCAATGTCTCTAATCTTTATTTCTAATCTTACACAAGTCACAAGTTTTACTGTAACATTAGCCAATTTGTGTGCTCTGTGTTCAGTGTGATGTGAACTAATTAAAAGTTTTCGGTGTGAGTCATCGAAGCTTGAATCATCCAGCTTGAGCCAAACAAGGCCAAACTGGTTCAACTGGTTGAGCACGGATCTGGTTGTGGGGGTTTAATCATGCGGAACTACAAACCAGAAAACTCTAAGAAACTGAGATTTCTCGATTAAGATAATAATAAGGGGAAATAAGAAAAAAGTTATCAATTAAAAGTTGTACGGTGAAGCTAATTGCGCGTAATAATGTTTTTGAAAGTGTTTTCGCTCTAAGTGTTAAGTTGGAGTTGTATAATTTGACCTATAACCTGTGACCTTTTCTATGTCTCAAGATCTAACCAGAGTCTTTGTTTTATTTTCAATAGATCCTCATGGTGCAATCCATTGAAACCTCATCTCATTGAATCAAACGGTAAGTTTTTTTTAATTTAAACAAAAAGATGCCACGTGCCATATGGTTCAGCCAATTATACCGTCTGTTGTTATTCCCAAATTGACCCATCCTAGGTCCTTCTCCTCTTCCTAGACCCCCTCTTGTTATATCCGCATCTCATTTTCAATCAAACCGCTTCTTCTTCTTCTGGTCTGTTCTCCTCTCGTCACGAAGTGAACATATTGTCTCGATGATATTGACAGAAGGTGTGTGTGTTGGGTTAATGTCGTATCGAACAGACGGTCTATATTATAAGTGGGCCTAGCGTATAGGCCTTATGGTCTCGAAAGACCAGTTGGTCCTTAGTCACGGTATGTGCGTACGTCGCGCGTCGTCTTTACGACAGTCGGAAGTTATTAAGAGTGCGCACTGGTGGTGTGACAAAAGTCAATCAAAACCAAAACACATGGTTATGCAAAAGTGTACTATGCAGATGTGTGTGGGGGCACTTAGGCCCCCTTAGTTTACCATAGGGCCTAGTGCTACCTTGTGCATCTGTCCTCTACTCTACTCTACTTTCTCTGTCTCTTTGGGTCACTAAGGTCAAACACGTTTACCGTTGTGGCGGCGGTGGTGGCGGCACCTTTTTGAGATCTTATAGTAGTCTTTCCTTTCCTATAGGGCCCTAGTGTTTACCCTTCTTGAATGTCAAAGGTGAAAGGTCAACACGTGCACACAGAGCAACACGTAGCAATACAGGAAAGGTATAATAAGCTAATAACGCGATTAGCACTGATACACTACTGTGCCTACTACTTCTGTAAAGTAATCTGATCGGAAGTGAAAGGTGAAAGGTGGTCAATGGAGAAGAAAAGTGACCACTGGTCAGTTGGTCAGTGCGACAAATTGAGGGCCCTAGGGCCCGTAATCACTCACCAAGACAATGGACACTAATATTTCATCAGACTTTGAGGTGTTCACAAAGTTTTGCAAATGTTCCATTTTCACCATTGATCTTTAACCCTTTTGTACATTATCCATGTTTGAGGATATTTATTATTCTTAGATTTTGATTATAAGATTTGTGTTTACCTTTGACTTTTAATCGATGATGCGCCATAATCATCATTCATATTATTAATTCTGTTTCAATAATCTTTTATCCGATCTAATGCTAAAACATTTACTTAACCTTTGAACTATGTTCCTGGATTCATTAATCCTTCTTTTTGGTTCTTTGTCTATTCATTATTCATTGGTCTATTGGTATTGATTCATCATTAGTGACGCCCTTTGACCCGCTAAATGCTAATTCTTAAATTATGAATTGATTTGATGTATTTAGATTCGATTTGTTTTATGATCCATTTTTATTGATTTACTGATGATCTTTGACCTTAAATCCCTCAATTAATGATTCATAACTTTTTATCATATCAATCTTTTGATCATTAGTCATTAACCTTTGACCCATGAATTGTATTTAATAATCCAAAAATCCATAAACTTGTGAAAATCTTCAAACTTACTGAACACCCTCTGTGGGCTATCGATTACACACCAAATTGAAATCGATTGTTTCAGTTTCTTTATCACCTTGAGACAAGCTAACTCCCACCCCAAACCTCGTAAATTGCAACATCACGACTGACAATGAGACATTTGGTCAAACACAAACACATAAACGCACACACACAAGACACGTGTGCGCCTCTCTCTCATATGTCAGATGTCTTCTTCAATTTCAAGGTCTCTCAAGGTGTTCCAAGACTTTCACCTGGACCTAGTTTAAGATGGTCCATGTGTTCGTACTAGTAGAAGAAGAAGAAGAAGCCATGTGCTCACAAATCGGTGCGCACGTGCGCAGGTTTCTATGGTGTAAATTGAGTTACGCACATGCTTCCGCCCCGCGCGCGAGGGTGCAGCCGGACAGCCGCAACTTTCTTAACCCTACTAAGCAGCTGCGGTGTGTCCGTCCTTAAGACATTTTTCTTCTGGCCTAAGACACAAGAAGACACAAGACAGAAGGCAAAGGAACAGAAAAATCTGTCGGAGCAGATTGAAAACAAATGTCGTACCAACTGGCAAGCAACTGGACCAATTAGCACACAACACAGACGTGAGCATGTGAGTGATAGTGTGCCTTCTGGCACATTGGAACATTTGGTTTCTGGAACACAGACGGCCGGGACATGTGGCACAGACACACACACACACAGAGTGCAAACAGTAACCGACAGGTTGCTTTTCGGTTATGCACAACAACACAAGACATCTGTCCGTGTTGATGATCGCGTATTAATAACCGAGTGAATACAAATGACGTGCAGAATGGTTCTGTTTTTGCTAGAAAGAATCTCAACTAGAATTCACCTTTATCTAAGCTCAATCTAATTTAACCCCACCCTGACCTGAGCATAACCCTAAAGTTCTTTCCCTTTCCACCCTCACTCCCCAACTCATCCAAAAATTAAACCAGAAAACATGTAGAGAATCTACAAGAATCCAAATGTTCCAGCAAACCAACGAGAGGATCTGGATATGACCCACCAGCAGATGCACAGACACACATGATCCAGAGATCATCATGTACATGGCATAAACCAGGACACCCAGCGAATACTTCAACCAGACAACTCCAACTGCAGGTTTCTGCTCTATTCTACCTTCAAACGGGGGCAAAGAGAACAGATAACATAACAGAAACCTGAAAACATTTGTGCTCTAACACAAGACAGAATACAGATCCAATCTTACAATATACAGACAAAATGGATACAAAACAAGACAGGAATCTGGACAGAATATTCTGTGAGTGTGTGTCTGTGTGAGCAAACAGACCTGTCTTCTGACCATCTGGCGTGGTATTATTCTGTGTGTGTGCGTGAGTCCTATGTTCAGAATGCAGATGATCTGGATTAGTGTACCAACCATATGACCAGACAGACAGCAATATATCGATAGAATATATTCTAATCAAGCACAAATTCTGTCTAGATTGTATTAATTAGTATTCTTTCCAGAATTATCAAAAATTCTCTAAGGATTCCAGAATATTGCAGAATTTGAGTTCATCTGTGTTCTGCTCATGTTTTGAGTTGTGTATTTTGGTTCAGATTCTGGTTGTATCCAAGAATATATATTCTAGGTGAACTTTGTACATGTCCACGCATATGAATAGACAGACCACCGGTGAAGACGTAAAACAGGGCGTCAGGGCGCCATGTGTTTCTGCTTGATAGGTTCTGTTAGTTTTTGTTGGTTATCTGGTTCGAGTCTCTCGTTTGAGACGAAACCCAAACGTGTGCTGTGCACCTAAGCTAACCCAACCAAGCATACAGCCTACAAGCTAATCTGCACTGGGAGCTATACCAGGCGCGTCACACACAACTCTGGGAGCCATCCACTCACTGGTCACAAGGACACAGTCATACACTCACAGAGACAGTCATCTCTCGAGCCACAGCCGTGCAACAGCAGCGAATTGTCTCGTGGGAGCCACATGGTGTTTACTCCAGACGTGTGCACTGTGCACTAGTGCACTATCACCAGTACAGACACACATGGGTTTACGTGTGAGTGTGTATGCGTACAGACTCTCTTTGGGTTGTGTCAGCTGTATCCTTTCCCCACAACTCGGACGACCAGACGAGACCGAGAAGAAGAAGAACAAGAAGAAGAAGACGACGACAAATAATAAAATAAATCACACAAATAAATAGAATTAGCAACTGCAATTGGCTAAGATAGAATCCACATGTTCAAGCTCACATGTATTTTTGAGCTGTTCCAGGAACTATGATTCTCCGGTTATTATATCTGGTTGTATATTTTTGGTCAGTGTACGCACGTCATTTATGAATAGACCCCATTCTGTATCTCTTACGCACGATAGTAGATAAAAGATACGTTCCACATGTTTTGACTCACATGTATTCTTGAACTTCAAGTACTCTACAGTGTGATCCAGGAACTAAGAATTTCAAGATATTTAATCTGATTGTATTCTTAGTAGGTACGTCATTTAAGCATATTCATTCATTTTGTTTCTCATAAATACGATAACAGAGAAAATAATACATAGGGTAGGATTCACATGTTGCATGATTCACATCTCTGTGTCTGTATTTAATGTTGGGTTCCATGAACTAATGAGTAATCCTTCCGTATATGACGTATGCATAATAGAATTAGGGACATTGTATAGATAATATCCACAATTCCGGAAATTCTCAAGTTTTTCAATTGCCTGATTTTAATTCCATTTGTGTGCAAGATTGTTGCAAAAGTTATGGAAATGGCATTCAAAATTAAATCACTTTCCAACCACTTGCCACCCACTTCCCAGGTGCTCACCCTCATCTTCAAATCTAAATCTGTTCCATTTGTCAAATTTCCCTAAAAGTAGTATCGATTGTGTCTTATAAAATATATATCTGATAAGAGGTTTAAGTGATGTCTTAGTTGATGTCTCAACAGTGAAATCAAAAGTATGGGAAAACAAACCTCAGCAGCAAGCTGTCTCATTGTCTCATGAGACGGTGACAATTTGTTTGCAGTTACGACATCTCACAAAGAAGAGGTATACCACAAGTAAGGTAAAGTGATTGTGCACACATGTGTGCGATAATATAATAAGACACAAAGACAAAAGAATAAACAAAAACAAAATATGACTTACTTACGTAAGTGAACGAGACACTTGGGAACAACAGGCGTCAAGTTTCCCATCGACACTAGACAGTACACACCTGTGTCGGCTTAGCTTTGATGTCACTGCACTGTTTTGATGTGACTTTAAAGTATACTTAAGTATATCTATTTTAATTGATTGAGCCTTTTGAGATGTGCCGGTTGATTGGAATATTGTACATTGTACAGCTGCTATCGTACACATCGATAATAATAATTTTGAGCAAAAAAGATACAAACAGGAGCATTAATAATTAGTAAATGTACTCAATGTACGAATGTCCCCAATTTAAGGCACCAAATTATTGACCTCCAAAATACTAGTATCCCAATTCTAGTACCTCAAATATAGGGCCACAAATCTAGTTCATAAATTAAAGTCTTCGAATTTGAAGTTTCTCAAACTAGTTTCCCAATTTCCTAGTTTTCTCTATATCTTGCACATTTCTAAAACATTTTGATTCTTGTGGATCCTACTTTCCTTTTCCTTAGTTTTGTTTCCAAGAAATTAAATTGAATTACTTCAAAATGATTCCAAAAATAGAATTCTTTAGAAAAATCCAAATGGATGCCAAATTGCAGGAGCCACTTGAAAACACATTTCCAAACTTACTAATCCAACTCATTTAGAGAATTCTTAAGTTTTGTAAAACTGTCAGTCAATTAGTCCAATTGTACACTAAGACTTTTCTATTCCCAATTCTACCCCCTCTCTTCACCCCTCTTTCCCCCTCCTGTATCATACTTTAACCTTTTCGGTCTCATATGTGCGAAAGAGACCAGAAGTGTCTCTCTTACGCTCTCAATCATTCGCCTGAGAAAATGTCTTAATCAACCTTTTAGTGCGCACTAATGTGAGAGACTGATCCATCTGGTATCTCTCCCTCGCCAATCAAAAAGGGTGATTTACAAATAATGTGGAGGATAGTAAGGATTCTTTTTAAAACATTCTGTATTTTTTCACCCTCCCGCAACCCCCGGATCCCCCAAACCAGATTCAGTCAGTCACACACACGGAAAATCTCCCAAAGCAATCTTCGATCCAAAACACATTTGGTTTGGATAGTTAGTTGCAAGTTTGTTCCAGAAAAACTCTCAACCCGAATAACAACTTGGATGCCTGTCAAAATCAAACGTTTGCTCTCAATATTCTTCTTTTTTGGTGCCAAAAAATGGTGTTGAAACAGATGAGGTCTCGGAATCCTTCTTCCGAGAGTAGTTGCACCGATGGCGCCCGAGATAATCCAATTGGACGCCAAGCAACAGTACACTGGACACTAGGGACATACTGCAAACTAGAACGCCTGGGCGCCTGTTTTTGATTAAGATTTTCTGGGTTGAGTGAGTGAGAGTGTGGATGATGGCGCCCAGTCAAAAGTGACATACACACTCACTCACACACACTCCTGGCTGTATTCACACCGAATGAAATGCACATGGCGCCCAGTTGTACACACTGCACAGTGAATGTGAGTGACGCCTGGGATCCTGTGTGTTTGTTTGCTAATATTTTCCGGTAGAATCCTAAAAGTATCTCAACTTTTTATATAGAAAATACTCAGGATTGTGTAGAGAATCTTGTTGAACGGCCAGAAAGATTCGATTTCGTAATCGATGTGTACTCACCGTATACTCTACTCTACTGACTGATCCTCAGATGGTACTCTTCTCAAAGGCTTTCCACCAGCTGTACTCAAATACTACTCTACTCACAACTTGAGAGTAGTACGAACACAAGGCGTCAATGGCGCCCAGTTGGATTCTATTCTCAGGTTACTACTATGATTCAGGTTTTTAAAGGTCTTGGGATTCTATTTGAGAATACTAATAGGTTAATGCAAACAAATCAGAGTAAACAAAATTGCTATCTTAAACCTGATTGGTCAATTCAAGTTCTTACCGACCAATCAGAATCGACTCGTTTAATTCTTACTCAATTCTAGGTCGATAGCCCCAAAAGTCGTTAGTTTCGTTAATGATTCTACGCACACAATTTGACGCTCAATAATTTAAATTCAAATTTGATTGGTAAATTCAATTTTGATCGATTCGAGGCAATATGACTCATGGCACATGTGCACTAATATCCCTATAGGATGGTTCATTAGAACGGTATTAATGAATGATTCCCCTTGCCCCTCTTTTTAAAGCTTTAGGGGGGTCGCCCTGTATATGCAGCTGTCGTCGTTCCGACAAATGTGTGTCCAGGTTGTCTGTCCGTCTGATTTTCGAACCAACTGTTCAAGTCTGTCTTATGGTTTTTTGGGTTTTGGGTTCTTTTGCTTCTTTTGGTTGGTTTCGTTCGTCATTGCGCCCAGGCGTCATTCAGTTTTATTTCTTATGATTAATCAATTTAGTGTCCCAAACAGACTCAGTCACACGCTCATTCATTCATTAATTCACACGCGGGTGACCGGAATTGGGCGCCATAACGTGACACCAGACGCGTATGATTTGTAACGTAACCTTGGCGCCAGATTTTGTCTGTCTCTGTCTGTTGGATTCGATTACTAATCGAGCCGAGACGATTTTGGTGTATTTTTAGGTTTCTTGTTTGTTGGTGCGGGGACAATTTTGGTTTTCTATTGATTATCGCCAGGGGTAGATTGATACTCGATTCTGATTGGCCAATAGAGATGGGGGTCATAATTTTCCACCAATCACATTTGAGTGTTGATTTCTGATGATTGAAGTTAAGTTTCGAGTTACTCTTTATTTGAATGGACCTACCTTTTAATTTGCTAAAACTTTCCTCTCAAGATTGATTGAATCGTTGATTTAGATTGGTCAATCGCGAAAATAACAAATTCTGTAAATTTCCGCCCATCTGTCAATTCTGTTTGTGTGCTCCCCCTTCTTTCTTGACACGAGCATTTCTCCCCCTTTCTAGATACCATCTGTATCCATTCCTTCGGTTTTTTGGCATACATCTGGTGACCAGAGCGCCCCCAAAATGACCTTTCCAGAATCCACACAGAAGCCATCACATACACTCGGAATGCATCACAACAACAGCAGTGGAATGCACCGTACCGGAATAGAATTTTCGTCTCAAGAATTTCCAGTCCTCACAAACGTACACAAACACACCGGAATTTTGGTGGAGGGGGGACAGGGGACAGCTGTGGACACTTTCACCGAAGTGAATGTACATTTCACTGTACGCTTGACTCACCATCTCTCAGGGGAGTGTGTGTGACTCTGTGTTTGGTGATGTGATCCAATTGGAACTAATGGCGCGTCACCAGACGCTACAGCTCCATCACTCCTCAGAGATTCATCATCGAATTCTGCGGTGGTGGTCGAGTATTCAGAATATTATATGCATATGTTGTTGCTAGGATTGAATCTGATTGGTTGGATTTTTGGCGCAAAATTTGAATTAACCAATCATATTCGAGTATTTCAAACAGTCTGTTCTCGGATTGGTTAGCATTATCCACCCTCTAAATCTAATCAACCAATAAGAGATTAATTTACTTCGACACTCAATTCTGATTGGTGAAAACTTTCGACTCACAATGCCAATCAATCAGATTAGAGTTTATAAAACTATTTTCTCTCTGATTGGTTGGAATTTTAGTGCCAAATTTGAATCAGCCAACCAGAATCAAGTATTTCAAATTGTCTTCCCTCTGATTGGTCAATTTACTGTATCCCCCAATACCCCCGAATACTACCAGCTGTCCATCTGATCACATCCAGTAGCACACACTCACCTATGTAGTGTCAAGTGTGTTGTGCTCATTTGAGTGAACACAAAGTCTCAGAATTCTTGAAACCTAACGACCGTTTGGTTCGTTTGATTCTCGTTTGGTATTCTGTGTAGTCCTGGACACACATTCGACACTAACGAACTGATTGCCTGACAGGCACTGAGTCCTGTGTGTGTGCCTGTGGTCCAGATGTACTCAAACTCACACATGCCAAAGCCCATTGGAGCAACCACTGGTGGACGCAGATGTTTTCAGACAGACAGACTTCGCCGCAGCTGAGCTGATTCTACAGCTCGGGATCTGTCCGTACGTCCGTCTGTCCCAATCCACAGAATATTCTGTGTATGTGAGAAAAATCAAATTTATACCGAAAAGTAATGAAACTCAAATTAGACGAGGGGAGGGGAAATGAGGGGGTCGAAGTAAGATAGATAAGATTTCGAGATTCTGGAATGGATTGTTCAGAGATGATGGTATTTCAAATTCAAAAAGTTTTTACACAGAATATTATAATCTAGTTTACTTTTGTATCAACAGAAAAATTTCCGGAAGGATTCTCATGGCGCCCAAGAGAGAAGTATTTTGGTAAGTTTTCCTCTTTAGTTCATTTGCTTCGACTTGTTGTGGAACTTAGTGAATAACCCATATCGCCCAATTTTTTTTTCTTGGAAAGTGTTTTTAATCGCGTCCACCAACTGCGCCCTGTAAATGACACATATTGACATACACAGGCACACACACACACACACACACACACCGGGCGCCATCAGTTACGGGCGTCATCATATGGATTATATCCTCAGTGGCACACTCAAATGGCCATTGCCGTCCCATTAATTCCAGCATGTCGCGCTCATTCCTTTCCACCCCCAATCCTGGTCGCCATCTTGTGTGTCTACTGGGCCACACACATTCGAAACAGAAGGCACACACACAGGCACACAAACCAATCAAATGTAAATCAAACATGTGAGACACATTTTGTGTCGTGGAACATTCAACTAATTTTGAGACTTCGTTCTGCTACAGAATCGACAATCCTGTTATACATTGTATTATACAAGACTATTTTCTCCTTTAATCTAGTCCTTTGACTACCAAATTTCTTGTTCAAATCAAAAATTCTTTGAATCTAAATGTTCTATACACAGTATTCCAAGAATTGAGTACCAAAAACTTGTTCACCTGAATCTGGTGCTCCCAGAATTTACTTTACCGGAATTTTGTCCACTCAATCTGGTCCTCCAATTCTAGTTTCCAAAACTAGTCGTCAAGTTATGTTCCCAATTTCTAGTTCAAATTCATGTTCCAAATTCTAGTCTCCTAAATTCTAGTTCCCAAGTTATATTCCTAGTTTTACTTTCCAATTTTGGTGCCGCAATTCTAGTTGCCAAATTCTATTTTTCCGAAAACTAGCAACTTCAGGATTCTCCGAAATTCTAATCTCCAAATTCTTGACAAATTATGTCAACATTAATCTGGCCTTTCAAAATTAATCAATTTTTGAACCCAATTAACCACTTATTAACCCCCACAGAACCCAATGCCTACCCTCAAACATCAATTTGTCTAATTACTTCAGTCGTAATCCCATTTGTCGTCAACATGAACCAAAAGTACGTATTCAGTAGATTGAGTGGTTCAAAAAAAACCTGTAATCCTTTTTTATCAATGCCACCCAGTAGTACGTCCCATTCACAAATAGAGTACAGTCATGATGTGGTCCAGTTGGCAAGTGTCTCCACACATGCATCCATTCTGTGTATCCAAATGTGTGTCCCGTTAGTGCAATCAATCGACAGTCTGTTGTGGCCATTAGGCGAACCTGTGTTCCTCTCTCGACAGTGTTCCAATTGGATCACCACACACACTCGAGCAGCTGTGTGACAAATGTGTGTAGGGACAACACATTGCATAGTACACTCTTGAAACACTGTGTTCCTATTGGAACAACACGTTCATGTGCATGTGTTCGCTCCATTAGGATAATTAAATTTAAACACACAAACAAATGAGACATACTAAACAGAGGGGGTGGAAAAAGGAGGGGTGGATGGTTGAGTATATACAGAGTGTAAAAAACAATGATTAATCCATCTGGGGTTCCAATTGGAACTTTAGGGCCTATTGATCTAATTGGATCACCCAATACACCAAAAGGCAAAAAAAAAACAGTGAACAGATGGATTCTTTCTAAAAGTGGAAAAAGTAAGAGTAATAAGCGTACACCTTTGGATATATTTCTTTGGGTATGCAACGAAAAAGAATTCTACAAGAAATATTCCAAGATTATAATTTCCTGAAAGTTTCTCGTAGAATTCTTTTTGTACTCTAATTTAATTTATCATTCATTCGTTCAAGAGTGATAATTAAATTATCATTCATTTTGAAAAGTTAATCCAATCAAGGGTTCTGTTCATAAAGTTGGTGTTATAATTAGAACTTCTGGATTCTACCTTTTTACTAATATTTCAGGAAATTTGTTGAACCTCCCCCTGGGTTAGTTTTAGGATACCCTCCGGAGGATCCTCTCTTTACTCACTCTCGTTAGATCATCTGCTCGAAATGTCCCCACGTCCCAAAGACATCTGGTTGGAAGATGTGTCCAGCACTCGACTCTACTCTCTACACTCGAGTAGTACACTGTCAAAGGTCAAATTGTATTAATAGGGTGTCCAGTGAGAGTGATCCATTTGGATCATTCACACAACAGATGGATCAGTCAGTGATTCGTTTGGTTGGGACATCTGTGTGGTGATGCGGGTGATGCAGTGAAACAGACAGACAGACAGACGGGTCACCCGTTGGAAACAGTTGAGCCACCTGGATGACGCGTGTGCGCCGTTCCAGAGACACACACGTGTTCCAACACATGGGTCCCTAGTGGTGGTGGTGGTAGTCAACGGACCCTAGAGCGCGTATCACTCGGTTACCAAATGGTCTCCCAAACCAACGGACACACACGTACTAGGCAACCAAACCACCGGTCAATCAATGAGACCTAAACATATCAAAACAGATGGATCCATCACCTATCGATCAGTGTTCCAGAAGTGTTCCACAAACCATCTGCACAGTACTACTACCTATACAAACAAGGTGTTCCAAAACAAAGGCACATGTAATTAGAAGGGAAGGAGAGATTAATGATGACACTGACACTAGAGTGAGGTCAACTATGAGGGTTACCACAAGGTGCTTTTGGACCATTAAAAGTGATTTCTCAATCAGGTAGGTGTGTTCCAAAAGTTGTTACAAAAACTACTATTGGTACTATTAATAGTTGGAGCACTTACTTTTTGGAACACCCTTTTGTGGGACATGTGCGAATTTAGAGGGATCAAACCACGTGTAAACGTACGTTTGACCTCGTTTGATCTACTCTGTTTTGACTGAGTTGTTATCCTTGATTGATTCTTGCTTGCTATCTATTTTGTATTGGGTTTCCGTTAGAGGGCCTGTTTGTGGTTTTGGTTACTTGAAACTTGTTACTAGTGCAATTCGTGATTTGTGATTCTATTTACTTAATATACAACTTGTGACTTTCCACACCAGATTTCCTAGAATATTATTATACCATTTATAAGTGATTGATGTGATTCTATAGAATCCCTTAAAAAGAATCTAAATTGTGTGTGATTGATCCTTGACTGACAGATACACTCCGCATTGGAGATCTTATTGACATGTGTCTCTTTAAAAGTCTTTTCCTGCAAATCTTTAAACAAACTTTGAACATGCAACACATTGGCACAAATCAACAAAGACACCGATTGACTCAAAGAGTGCCAAGTCAGTCACATCTCTTCTTGTATCCTTGATACAAAGCGAACATGACTGTAGCAAACCAGAAATCGCAAGGCGAGTTGATCAAACACCACGAATGCATCACACTTCGACACATGAATCGAACACACAAGCGATCAAGCAAACAAGCAACAAGAGGCATCTGTCTCTGTGTTCAATCAAAGAGATGCCATTGAGCACTGGCCGAGCCATACTGCTCATAGTAATAGTGCTGGTACTGATCAAAACCGGACAGTTTAAAAGCATCAACTGTGTGCCATACATGAATCCATTGGATCCTGTGGGATACAATTTGTGATGTCTTGCATATTTTTACATTCAAAGGATGCTTGATGGATGCTAAATGGCGTACATGCCTACGTACCCATACATCGCATAACTCCATTCCTCTAACTCGCAAACAACACACAAACAACAAAGTACAAATATTCTGCAGACACATAGACACACAAACATGCATCTGTCACACAGAATCTTACAGAATCTACGTAAATTCTGTCTGGATTCTTATTTTTACTCTACTTTGTACAGAACATACGTAATCAGAATAGTACAGAATCCATTACACTTATCCAGACCTGCTATTTAACCAGAATATCCATGTGCATCCATTAAGATTCTCAGGAATGCTTTTTGTGGTTGTGTTTCCGATTCTGGATTATGGAAAATACTTTTATCTTGTGAGTTAGTGTAAGTGCGTAAAAAGGATTTCTTGACAATGTGAACTTTTGATTCTGGAATGCAAGGACTCTGGATTCTTTAGTAAGTTCTGGCCAGTCTGGTTTCCGAGAATCACACATTTTTCATTCCATGTAAATCAACACATACTAAACACCAGAAAACATTCTGATTGAACAGTGGCAAAACAAATAAGCAACAGCGCGTCCACAACACAGACAGACGTGGACAGACAGACATACATGGAATATTCTGTGTGAGTTGTTGCAGTGGATAGATTGATTGATTCCAAACAGGACACTCTGTGAGTGTGTGTGTGTTTGTGTGTGTATGATGTTAGACAAAGGCCAGAACTCTTTTTGTTGGCCACAAGACACATTTAGATAGAATATTCTGGGAGATCATTCTGGTCAGGATTCTTGTTCTTGTTCAATGCCTACTTGGTTGCTTTTAGCCTTTCACTTACGTCAATCTCTCACTCATTCACTCGCGATTCTTGTCTGGCCAGACACACAGAATTTCAAGTTGAGATTCTGTCTGTTTGTGCGTTTGATTGACAAAATCAAGATGCAAATTCTGATTCCGTAAATGTGGGTGCGTGGGTTGCGTAAGTTTGTGCCATTTGAAAACCAGAATATTCATATTACGAAATGTATCAAGAATATTATCAAGAAATTTCTCAAATGCTTTTCTCTAATTGGTTGATTTTTAAAAATTTAAGATCTCAACATCCAATCAGAATCGATTTTCCGTTCGATATTGTTTAACTAGGCAACCTGTTGAATTCGTTCTCATTTGCCCCCTCTCCCTTCTTTCCCCCATTAAAAAGGCTCGTTAGTTATGAATGAATGCATCGAATACATAAATCTGAGTTGTACGTTTGGTTCAGTTTGCCTTTACGTTTTTCATAGTTCGCAGCTGTCAATTAGTAATATACAGTGAGTAGTTAGTTAGTGAGCCTGAGACACATGGTCTGTAATGCCCCATGATCGGTAATGGTGGTTACGCTCGCTCAATTGGTGCGCGCTTAATTGAGCACTGAGTACGAGCATACGAGTGCACATCTGGCTAATTGAATTCTGAACTAAACGAGCAGATGAGACAAAACATACGGAGACAGTCGTGTCTGTGCCTTAGACAGATATACCGACACGCGTGTTAGTCAAACGAACTTTTCCTTCGTCTCCCTATGGAACGAAACGATAAAACAATAAAGTTTCAGGTCAAAGGTAAGGCACACTATGTGGAACACCAAAGGAGATGTGCTTGTGGTTTGATGTCTGCTTGAGGTAATGTCTTCTTCTTCCTGTCTTTAATTGCTCGCAAAGAATGTTCAATGTTTCTTAGGAGGGATGAGTTGATGCAAGGGGGCTCAGTAGCAAATGTTCAACACTAGCGAGCCTGAACCAACTTATCTACCTATGAAATGAAGATGAACGAAAACATCTGTGGAGCGCAATTTAGGGAATTTGTGGTTCTATTTGAAAGGTCAAATTTCCATGGGAAAATGTGGGCCTTGAGAATTTTGCCTAGGAATTTCATCTTTCTATTTGACCTTTCATCTTTATTTTATGTGTACCATACTCAAATGATTATGAGATAAATCTAGGTTCACCTTAATGAGCGTTTTAAGACCCAAAACAAGGTGTTGCATATATGAGAACAGTATATAAGGTCAGAGGTCAAATTATTCATTGAAAATTTTCATTCATGAAAAGACGCATTCTTTCACGATTCTTCACGATTTTCTAGTGTAATTATTTTTGAATTTATGCATAAATTTCGAACTTTACCTGTGTGCATGCATGTGTGTGAAAAGCGCGGTCTCACCTTTGACCTTTTATAATGAAATGAATACTAAATTTTATTCATAAATTCATTCAAGTTGTCGGGCGCCTTTTCATTCTAAATTTTCAGTTTGGTAATGTATGAGAAATATGCTCAAAGGTGAACACTTGTTACGTTATGCTTTAATTTGATGTACAATGTACAATGTAAAAGGTCAAAGGTTATAATGAATTTTTTATAATTTTGATTTATTTTGTAATTTAAATTATCCAATCAGAATTGCCACTTTAAATTATCTTCTTCCTTTTGGCGAACCATCAGCTCACACCTGTGTGTAGCACGTTCGATCCACTTTGCCTTTGACCTTTGCACTGTGCAGCACTGAGAGTTCATTCAGTAGAACATTTACCTTTGTACCTGTGTGCGAACGTGAACACGTGTGCGGTTAGTTATATTTTGTGATGGGGAACAAGGAGGGGAGTCATTCACAAAGTGATTGGCTAATACAACACAAAAGACAGGTAAAGTCTTCATGCCTGTGTGTGCTGTGTGTTCGTATGAATTCTCAGGTGTGCTCGCGACAGACTGGCGTCAGTGTGGATTAAAGTGAATGTGCACAGACAAGGCAGACCACTCGAGGGTCATAAAAAGTTAAATACAGAAGAGAGCACAAAAGTCTTTACGAATATATTGTTTGATTTAAATGGAAAACTGTACACAAACATTTGTTCTACCCCTATATATATTTATTTGCCTGAGTGAGTGTACATGCAGGTAAATATCGATTGACAGGTATAGAATTAAGAGAGCGGGCACCGAGTCACTTGAGACAGGTAGATCGAGACAGGTAAATCACCACAGATTGATGAATACTTAAAGTCTTATACTCAACTTTTACGATTGGTACTAAAAGTTGATAGCTATAATAGTTGTGACCTCAAAAAGTCACATTAATAATTTTGACCTTTGACTTTTACAATGTTCAATACTCTCTGATTTAACTCATCCCGGATGATGTCATATTCTCTTGATGGCGGTATCATTATCTCGTCATCAAGCCGGAATTAGAAAACGAGATAAGACATCTCTATTATTTCTCTTATGGGGATGTACCAGAATGATGATTGAATTTTTTTTAAATCTAGAAAGGTCAAAGATCAATTTGGAATTTCTAAAATAAATCAAAGATTAGTATTGCTTCATATTCACGCCTTTCACGGCTTTCCTTTTAAAGTGAAAATGAATGATTAGAGTAATAAATGGAATTAGATCCAGTCGTAGGTCAAAGGTCGAAATTTGGATCATTTAAGTACAGATTTTGAGGTGAAAATGAATCATTACCATCAAAGTAGGTGGGGTTGAAAAGGTTAAATCAGTTAATTTAGTGAAAAATATTGTTTTCGGATGTGGCGCCTCTTTTGGGCGCTTCTTTTCATTGTACTACTATGGGCGCCATAATTGGATTAATATATACAGAAAGAGGAGAGAAGGAGGAGTAGATGGGCGTGATAGGTCAAAGAGGCGCCCAGCTAAGTACAGGGTGCTCTTACACTCACCCAGGTGAGATTCATCATTGATCACTCTCACACCTGGTCTATGTGCTCGACCTGCGTGCACCTGAAAAGGTTAATTCATCTTTAATTAAGAGTTTCGTTTCCTCTTGTAGATAGGAGAGAGGAGAGAGATGAGCTCACCTGGACGCGATTGTTGCACACCTGAGTGTGTTTGAGAATCACTCAATCAAGTCACCCCAGTAGAAGTACATTCGTTAGTTAGTACATCATACCTGTACGAGCAAGCATTTGTAATTGTAATTGCATCACATCACTGAGATAGATATGATAGGAATGATTCTACTAGAATACAGGGTGATCTGTGCAAGAGCACCCTTCATTACGCAACCATGTCTGAAAGTGATTACTTTTACGAGTCATCCTGCCATGTCTGTCCGCATCCCTCCGTGGACATTTCTTCGTATATTCATACTGCGGACACACACAGGTGTGCATGAAACAGCTCTCTACACCTCAGGTGTTCCTATGTTCATTAACATCAGTGGTATCAGGCTTGTCCAATCGAATCATCATCACCGAGATGTACATTGAGTTGAGATGGGCATTTTGTTAAAAAATTATGATGTCTTTTGAAAATTCGAGTTGCAAGTGGAGAGGACGGTCACTTGACGATTGTCTGTTGACAATGTTTGGGAGGTCTCTCTTTGTTTGACAGGAAATGAGGTAAAGTGTATTGGTGATCATGGGAATTTCCAAGACTCAAGGTTGATTCACTTGTCAATTCAATCGTTTTGCCTGCTAATCACCTTTTGTCTTACCTAACATAATCACAAACTGGAACACCTGTGATCAATTAAGGTTATATACGTAATATGCAATGAAGTTATGCAAATGCAAATTGGTTCTTACATAATGTTGTGCAAAGGTGAAAGGTCAACACGAGGTGAAAGTGAATAGTGGGTACACTGTGCACAGTATACCTTTGACCCTATTGAGTGTATTACTTTGTGCAATCTGCAGAAGAGCAGATGCAAATTGCGAACATTGTTTGACTTGGAGAGTGTGAGAAAGTTGAGTGTGTGCTAATTACACGGCATAGGCACTCAATTGGGTACCCATTTCGCACACTATTACATGACTGTGCAAGAGCACACTTGTATACAAATTGTGTAAGTGTAAATGTATGCGGGTATACTTATGGAGATATTGTGCGAAAGGGGGTTCATCGTACATTACGTACGAAGAACATACATTCTTACAAAATTCTTTGAGATTTTCTCACAAGATTTGCTTCACATTCTCGGGCCGCTCTTTCACAAAACTCATTAAATTAATCTCGTAACTTTTTTTTCATTAATTAAATTGCGTTCCGTGTATACGTGACAAACGAAACGGAAATTCTAAGAAAAGAAACTCTAATTCAACTTTTTCATTGAATTTCCAAGAAGAGCAACTCACCAGGGAAAAGCTCATTTAGAGAATCATTAATCTTAGCTTTACCTTTACCGTAAGTTAGTTTATTTTTGTACAATCAATTACCTTGGTTACCAAAAAGTTTGACTCAATTATAACGTACCTCAAACAGAAAACATTGAAGACACTAAAAAGCTACTCAAAACCAGCAATTTGGTTTCACAATATCCTAAAAACTAGCTACTAAGAAACTAAAACCCCTAGTTCAGTATCCCAATCGTCGCAAATGTGGCTCAAAGTGCACTAAAATCACAATATTAGTATCCCAATATCACCACAACTCACCAAAGCACCTAATCTCAGCCACAATCTCGAAAGCTCTCCCGTCAAATATCAATCATAATGCTAATTTGTCCGTATACGATCCAATCAATATCTCCTCTTACTTATAGACTCGCACTTCATCAATCATGTTCATACACAGTCAAGTCAGTCAAATCAGTCTCGAATCACCCCCGGTGCCCCCGCATACACACACACAGCCACTCTATCAAGTCAAAGTGTCAATACATAGAGTTCTATAGACAGTAAACACACTCAAATAGAGTCAATTAAAGTGATTAATTGGACTTGTCTTTCTCTCTTGGAAAGTTCGCCTCAAACTTTGACCCAAAAGTAAAAAGTCACTAATTCCGAGAAAAAGCACAAAAACAAAAGACAAGAGACACACAGGTCACAACAGGTCCCTCTCACATTGTAATTTATGAGTCTTCTTCTTCGCGGTAAAAAAAGAACACAGAATATTAATGAGTCTTTTTCTTCTTCTTCTTCTTTCCGCAATTGAAGCCAAAACGTTGAAAACCCCCAGAACAAGGACAAGAAAGCACAAAATCCTCGTATACATACGCACGCATCTGAGCTGCATTTTACATAGAATCTGGTATAATTTCATAAAACCCCGATTAACTAAAAACACGCGGAAAGATACCTTAGAATAAGACACCGGAAAACTCAACAATTTAACCCAAAAAGCTCACATTTTCGGTTAAACTTTAATTTTTCATACCTTTCTCTGATAAAGTACGGACACTATTACGAGAATTGATTAACATTATATACCTAGTTTGCGTATAAATGAGAAGGGGAGAATGAATGAAGGGGGACTAACTAACCTGAGGATCAATAACTATCGAGTCTCGTTCTCTCTCTCTCTCGCAATGGCCCATTTAGCATAGACTGTATGATGATCACTATGACCCCCTTTCTCTTCTCTCTTCACTCTAATACGAGCGCTCGTAAAGAGCAACAATAAAGTCATTACACAGACTCACTTCGTTCGCGGTTATAAGAGGAGAACGAGAGAACGAGAGAACGAGAGAAGCCAATATGCATTGTAGAAGATAGCACAGGCAAATTCTCAGGTGCGTTCCCGACAGACTGGCGTCTGCCGGCATTCTTTGAGTGATGCTGTTGCTGTCGTGCTAGTTAGTTACGAGACTACTCCGAAGGCTAAATGGAAAGAGACGGAGACTGAGCCGTTCATAAAGTATCTTCTTCATTAATCGATCTTTTATTTATGCATAAAGAGGATAAACTTTATGAACGGCCCCAAATTCACCTGACTACGTCAAAACGTGCTATTCCCCGTAAATACGCACAAAAAGACTGTCCTTTTTGGTTAGATTGTTGTGCAAACATTAAAGACTCGACTCGAGAATCGGAAGATATGTACTTCACTTTGGACCCCTTCAAGTTCAAGGACTAGTTCTAGGACTTTGACGCGGGAGAAAAAAGAAGAAGCTAAAAGTCGTATACTTTTATTTCGTATGCAGAGGGGACTTTATGTGTTTGATGATGGTCCACGTTTACGTATATAATAAAGTTTATGTCTATCCTATTATGACTTGTGAGTATATATGGTTAATGCTGTTGGTTAATAATATTGATGTTGATGACTCTGTCTAGACATAACATTACTCTAGTGTAGTTGTGAGTTTGTACATATATTGCTAACACATAAACATTGTTTCTTTTCTGCGAGGACGGATAAAACAAAAAGAATATGAATAAGAAAAAGTTCAATCGAAAAGAGTGAACTTTTCGGTTAAATATGACTTTTCCGGCGTACTTAAGGTACTTTTACGTGGGTTTGCGTTTAACCTGAAAATGGATGTTTTTCGGTTAAGATTTAGGTTTTCCGGTGTACTGCTAATAGCAAAGGTCTAATAAGGCACTTTTCTGTTTTCGCGTTAACTTAGTTATTTTTGCGGTTAACCGGAAAAGTTAGCTTTTTGGGTTAAATATGAGTTTATCGGTGCTTTTTTGGGTGTTTGCCTTAACATAAGACTGCAGCAAGTTTTTACATGTTCAACCGAACGATCAGTTAAATAAACGTTTTTAGCATTGTTTTATTATAAAAGGGAAGTACAAACAAAATTGAGGCTATTCAATTATGTCGTATATTGACTTATCAGATCAAATAATTCTAATCTTTTTATCTTCTCTCACTCTTAAAATAGCATCTTTTAATCTGAATTTAAATCTAAAATTAGTTTTGCCTGATACTTTTCGATTTTGTTCAAAAAGTTTTTTTATTATCAGATTAGAGTGCATCTCTATGATAAGAAGCGGTAACAAATTTTATGAACACGACTAAAAGCAATCAAATCAATGCACAATTGTACGTCGATTGTTTTTCGTAATACGATTTTGCCCTTCTCCTCTTCTTCTTTTTCTTCTGCGTCTTATTGTTTCTTATCTAATTTGAAAGTCAAATTGAGTTTATCTTGTGAAACAATAAAATTGCGCATATATCACGATTACTACTCGCTACACCTGCGTTTCTGTCTCACTAACTCGGTATGTTTTGTTCGTTTCGAGTGATGTGATTGGCTGTTGGGGGGGTTGCTTTCGAATTGAACATTGGAAAATAGGAAATGATGAGAAAGAATTCAGACCTTTCCGGTCATTAGTGAACGAAGGTATATACCTACTACCTTTGTCCTGTCAATCAATCATATTATTACGTAAGTCTGTCTCTGTGAGTGAATGAGAGAACAATTGCGTCAATCGTTAAACAACAGAATTGGGTTTACACGAGAGTTCTCACGAATTGCACGAATTGCACAAATTCTCTTAAGAAGTTTACAGGGCGAGCTAGAGAACAATCGAATTCTTAAGAAGAATTTTTTATCTTTTAGACACACTGTTTGTGAACATCCTGTCGTTCTCAGTGACTTAACTCAGCCTTTACCTTTTCAGGATAATGAAATTGGTTTTTATCTAAATTGAAGATTTTTCTTGTGTTTTCACCTGGGAATGTGAATTTTCCCAAGTTGAAAAAGTGCAAGCCTTGTTCTTACAAGTAGCGCCATCTATAAAACGTTTGTGATACTCTATTTTTTGGTTTGTTTTCGTAACATAAAAATCCTTCAGAACGTATTACACGCAATCGACCTAAAATGTCTCTCTAGGGTTGAGTTTTTTGAATGTTATTTTTTGCACAAATTTACTCGATTGGATCATCCATTGGCAATAGTAATGATTTACCAGATGAGCTCACGCACGCATTGTCAAACTCATAACCAAATGAGATGACCATCTGGCTATTTGAGTGTGGATCCTTTGGGGGATTGCGTAATGTACTACTGGTGGTGCGCGTTCATGAGTGCGGCATATTGTGTATTCATGCAATATTATGCACTCGAGTAGGAATTAGGGACTATTCTTATTCAGTAAGGACATAAAACAAAAGACTGTTCGATAGATTGAAATAAAGTTTATTTGGGATTTGGTATTTTGAATTAGCAATGAAATAGCAACGAATCATTCATGTATCATTGTATTATATAATAGCATTGCCTCAATATACCAATCTCTGTTTTCTATTTTTCCACCTCTTGAGTTCAATTGCTTCGACCAATTGGTCAATTTCTGGTTCAAAATAGAAAACACCATGAAAAACGTTTAAATATATCGGTTTGCCAGGACTTGAAATGCTTGCACTTTTAATCGCTACGATATCTCCTCTTTGAGCAGCAAAATTCACAGCTCGATCGTTCCAAATTTTGATCTCAACAGCACCAGATTGATCCTCCAATTTAATCGTGCGTAATTGATGACAATTTCGATAATCTCCATGTTCGTAGGCTTCTACGCCACCGTCTGAAGTGATTACACCGATTACGTCGATTTTGTCGTCTGAATTGCATTTGTCTTTGTTCAGCTGCGAAAGTGGCACAAAGTTCAATTTTGGCAAAATTGGAATTGATTTAGCTGGTTCCACTGTCACTGGTTTAATCACAGAGTCGGAATTCAGTTCAATCTCGTATGGATTTCTAGGACATGTGTTGTATTTTGGATTAGCCTTTTTCACAGTACCATTTTTCAGTTCAAACATTTGTCCTTCTGACACGAGTGGATGAATAGCGTCACAAAGATAATCAAAGGCTACAACATGAATCTCGCCCGTATTGTCACGAATGTCAAAGTAGAAAAACCTACGACCAGAACAATTCTTGAATGGGACAATTTCAGTCTTTCTGAATACTCGCCCTTGAATCGTCCAATTGTAGGAAGATGGTGTGAGGTCATGGATATCAATTTGCTCTCTGGGTTTGATTTTTGTTATTAAATCATCAAATAAAAGAGAGAAACGATGTCGAGCCTTTTTTCGTAATTCAAGTACGCGGTCTTCTTCCGCTACTTGGCTGGAAAAATCGGATTGAAAGTCATCCTCACCTTCACCGAAACCACTGTCCGGTTGCAATTGGTATTCGTCGGAGTCAGATGAATAATCGTCCTTGACAATTTTGACGTATTTACGCTTTAAACTCATTATGATTGAACATTGAGAGAAGAATCAACGCTTGGGTTTGGATGAGTTTGAGCAAGGAAAAACTTGTCAAATTGTTGTTTGCGTACTCTCGCAGGTAGGTTTGTGGTTGCACTACATATGTGTGTCACTGTACACTGTACAGGTTGAGTTTCCTGAGTCTTATTTATGGTTTGCCTTTTAAACCTAAACCATGTGACCAAATCCTTTATACGTAGCAAAGTTTGTTGCATGTTATGCTTAATTTATGATCTTGTTTTGGTGGTTGTCGTTTTAAATTTTGGGTTGTCAAGGCAAAGAGAGTTGACTAATGTTAACAACAGAATGTATGGCTTCTTGGTTGATTTTTACATGCATTTTATTGCTTTGTTCCATTATCTTATCAAAGTGCACATTAAAGTCATAAGATTCAATTTTGAAATGTGTGCCAAGTCACACTAAGTAATATACTGTGTGCTCGGAAAGTAACATAAGACTCTTATTAAGAGTTAACCAATTGGTCGTCAAAAATGTTGGAAAACTAAATGTTGTCAATTTAGTTTTTGTTTTTGTTTTAGATCATAAATAAAAACTTGGATGTTTTAATAAGCCCTTTTAAATAAATAATAATTAATTAAAATAACATAAACTAAATGCAATTAAAAAGTTTGACGAAATTGGTGTAAGATCTTCAATGTCAGCAAGACGAATTGGTTTTGGATTTGATACTTGAATCACTTTTGCTTTAACTTTAACTTTTTGCTTTATTGTACTTCGTTAGGCAGATCATCACCATTCAAGTAAAAGTCATCATAAACTTCATCGAAACCACTGTCTGGTTTCAATTGGTTTTTGGTATCATCATCGTCATCTTCAATTTGTCCGTATTTACGCTTCGAATTCATCACGAAAAAGTCAATTGGACAGTTTATTGTGAGCAGCAGTATAACTCGATAACTTGAGTGAGAGTGAAACAAAGAACTACCACTGAGTGTTATATAAGTTGTAATATGAGAACTTAATTGGTCGTGGTGGGCAAAGAGGGAGTATGTCCCCTTGTTGTTCAGCAAGGTAGACAGTGTAGGCATCCATGCATAAAAAGCGCTCGTCAATTAGAAACAGAGGGTGGAAGTGAGTGCGAAAAAAGATGGCGTAATACGCTTAATTTTGTGTCCTTCAAATGTAAACCAAAGTGCCCCTTACACAAATTCTTATTTTGTTCATATATAATTATTTACAAATATGTACCAAGTCACATGACGTCATGTGTGCCAATTTCGAAATACTGAATTACTTTGCTGAGAAGTTCCAAAAGTTCTAGACCCGACTTAATTTCTATATCACAAATCATTTCTATTTTTACTTTTGTCTTTTCGTTCGTGTATTTACTTTTGTGCTACAAGTACACATTCGTTTACCGTCATACGTGTACGACTATGTCTGGTCCCGGTTCTGGTTTCTTCTTCTGGTACGGCCAAGCAGTATCAGCATCTTCTCGTCCTCTGCACTGCATCCCACTCCTACTGCTTCTCTGGATCATCCTTCCGAGTTTGGCTACCGGCGATGTCTCCCCAAGAATCTCCACTGCGTACCACTCCGATTCAAGCTCAAGTCCTTTAGCTACTGCTGCTGCTCGGATGATCAAGCTACGGTCTGAAGAAACTAAAGAAACTAAGGAAAAACCGAAATACATCAGACCGGAAGATATAAAAAAGACTGACATAATCGAAGTTGACCGGTTGAATATCCCAAAGACAAAGTACTCCCAGTACCAAAAGATGAAAGTGCCCAGTTGTTTCGGTTGCACGTACGACATTATCGCGACATATTTCCAATTGATTATAGGGGCAGTCATTATTGGCATTGTAGGTTATGTAATCCCAATATTTGCCCGACGTACTCAAACGTTAGAAACAATTCGCAACAACTATTGGTACCAAAAGATTTACCATGATATTTTGGAGGATTTTTTCAACTTAATCACGCCAATAGAGTGGTTTAAGAAATTGTGGAAGAAAAAGGACGAATGGTGGCCCGGAACCACTGAGCAGCCCGGTGACGATTCGGGTGGATTACGAATTAAAACCCAGTACCGGAACTACACTGGACCGTCTCGCTTTTACCATGCCAACTTGCGCTTTCTCGAGAAACACTGGCTGGGCGTGTTGCTCGTGTTTGCACTGAGCATTATTCTCGCATGTGCATTCGTGTGGAAGTACATGCAAAGCACCAACAAGGCCATTCGGGACAAGAAGAAGACCAGAACGAGGAAACGAGGACGACGACGTGCAAGACGATGAACGGTCAAGATTCGGTCACGATTAGGCGACGATTACTAATCGTCGATTAGAAAATTTGTTGATGCTATTAAATGTATCCTTTTAAATACAATGTCTCTATTGTTGTTTTTTAACATTCTCAATTTAAGTCTGAAATTATAGGTCAAAAGCCATAGAAGCATGCGTTCGAAATGCGCAGTTTTATCGGTCAAAATCGCATTTGAGCATGTCCTCTCATCCTGACACGTATTTGACACGTGCTCATTACCATTTGATTGGCTGGATCACCCTGTGTATGTATGATAAAGTTGTCAAAGGTCATATAATAACTATACGTAAGAAAAGAGAAGGCCCTAGGAGATACGCTCCCTTGAACTTTAGGCATACGCGTGCACTAGCGCATCCAAACGGTCAACACGTGGACCATATGGTCCTGCTATTATTAATGACCACCTACACTTATGCTAGGTCAGGTATTGCCTGCACGTACAAGTTCATATATAAAGCAGATGTCGCTGACCTCAGGTCAACAGGTTCAATGTCATACTACATAGTAGAGTGCAATGTCACCTTACAGTGCACTGGACCTTACCACACCTGACCATGCACTACACTATGCTCTGTTTGTTGTTGCATGGTGTGGTTACGCATTGTGATGCATTTCCGTTCGACAGGCCAAAGGTCAATTAAGTAGATATTGCTTGTTAGTTATTAGGGTGTTACGAGAGAGAGGGCCACAAATAAATAAGATGTTTTATTGTCACAAACAACACCTTATATTTACACCTCTCTAACAAACAATATATATTGTGACCGCGCCTGACCTTTAACCTCTCCCGCAAAGATGATGTCATTTATTCAGTGACATGACCAAGCACTTTGAAGGGCCAAATAATTGAACAGTGCAAACTCATTTAAGGGCGATGACTTATTTTTGTTTTGTTTGCCAGTGTCAAGAGTAACACACAAAACAAAATAACACAGAAACACATAACAAAGGTCAAAGGTTATATGACATTTTATTTATTCAGGTATATCAGGTATGTGTGTTCCAGAATCTATGATTGATCAAGGCTTAGGTGATCAATTTCCGGTGACATTTCCGTTCATGAGGGAGGATGACAGGTGAAAGGTGACGACAAAGATGATGTAATTATGAGATAAGTCTATCTTAGTATAGGGTGTTCCAAAAGATTCTTTTAATTATTTGATTTTGAAATTTATTGAACCACCATGTGAAAAGTAGTTCCAAATAAAACCAAAATCCAACATGTTTGTTTAAACATTAGTGTGACACTACTAATGCACTTGATCACCACTGATGATGATCATTGACAAAGTGAGACTGTTCCAAATGGAACACACAGGGTCGTTCATAAAGTTTATGATTGATCAGGTTTTAAGTAAAACTATATTATTATTATTGAACCATCATGTATTATTTGAACTTGTATTTACTTAGTTTCACTCTATTTGTGTTCCAATTGGAACACATGTTTCCATTTGGGACATACAGGAACATACACAGTATGAATGGTTATGGTTATGGCACTGCTGAGATTTGAGCTAGAATTTTCATATTTTGGAACTACTCTCACTCTATTTGGCCCTAGGGCTATTGCGTGTAGGGAACCATATGCATTTTAACGAATCAACCAACCAGGGAGAATCATTCGAATCCCTTTTGGATTCTTTCTTATTTTCAATGTATATTTGCTCATCGTTGGGTCGCTTGGGGATTCTATTTCGATCTTACGGAAGGGACATATTAACAAAGTCAACAGCCCAAATAAGAGTCGTTCATAAAGTATTTGTTACTTTTGGTGAAAACCCTAGGAATTCACAGAATCCTAGATATTGAGAAACTTCTGTAACACCCTTTGAACAGATGTGTGTATCCAATCAGTGAATGTGTGTGTTTGGAACACTCAAGTGGCCGAACATGTGTGTGCATTTGAGATCTCTCAAAGGATTCTACCCTCTAGGTTGAAGTTTTATGGATTCTTATGGAACACCCCTCTTAATTCTTAATTGAGAATGTTTTCGGCTTCTATAGGAATCCTGTGTGCGTGGAATTTTAGTATGTTTTTGTGTATCCTAAACTAAACGATAACAAATTGTGTATTCAGTGAGACGAATTCTCTCATGTCGGATTCTGTTAATTCACTCTGTCCATTCATTGGTAGTGTAAATAAGCAGGAGGAGGATAGTGTGAGTGTGTGTGTGTCCCAAATGGGACACATTGGAATTCGTGTTTGCAACTCGGTAATGGAACACCTGCTCGCTTAGTTTGCCAATGTGAATGTGAACGAATGAGCAGATGAGTGAGCAGAAGGCGACCCACGGAGAGAGAACTGAGAGACCATCTGACAGGATCCTCATGAGTGATCCAGATGGATCGACTCTGGCAGAGGACAGGGACTGTGACATGAGGTGTTTGTTGGGGCAAAGCAATACAAACCTAATCAACCAAATGTTTCGAGAAATTCTTTTCCATTTGCGCATGCCTAATTTGAGATTCTTCAATTATTAAATGGCGATAGTTACGACATTTATGAATGTTTGTCTAATCTGTTCTACTCTACGCATGCGCATCTAGAGTTTCTCTATTTTGTTCTTCACAAGAATTCTATGTTTTATAAAGTCGGAGATAGTGCTCTGCATTCTCTGATAGAACGTAACATCATCATGTTTGTTATAATTTCTATAATATAACCCAAATTAACACGGAACTATTGACTTTTGACATTTGACTCACATTCTATTTATTTTGTTTTGTATTTATTGCAGTCACCTGAACGTCTTGCATCAAAGTCAAAGTTCAAAAGATCAAGAATAAGAAGAATTCTGCTGACATGACTATTTTATTTGGAATAAAACTTGTAGCTTATAATTTAATTTCTCATGCTCCGACTTTGAAAATAACTTGATATGAATGTGATATGTGCGCAATTTGAATTAATTTCGATGATGTTTTGAGGATTGTCTATGAGCAGACTGGTTGTCTGGTAACCGAAATATCCCACCAATTTGTGTATATCCTCTCATCTTTCGACCTCAAACCGCGTGTACTCTCGATGAGGACACAACACTCGTGTGCACATGTGTCCACCACCACAATTGACATTCATTCAGTGTTCGATGTGCATTCATATTCACAATCGCACTAACTAACCAGATGTGTGATCGTGTGTATGTGTGTGGTAGTCATGGCAGTGGTGACCCCCTCATGGGTGCACCCCCTCACTCAGCTGCAGTGCTCAAATTAACTCGACCAACTCATATAGACAGAGACCGATGGATGGATTTGTCACGCGGATTGACTTCTCTCTGTCTCTCAATTGAATCCCACCAACCGAATCCTCTTCTCTCTATGTATCCAATAGAGTAAAGAGAGGCGCTTCAAGGTGTTTGACCTTTTACACTCGCACTATGACTTATTTATAGTCAAAATACCGTAGAGTACAAAGTGTACTCACTCACAGTGTTCACTCACCCCATAAGTGTTGCTATATTTGTGTATATGTGTTTGTGACATGAACTAAACGAGATTGTCACCAATGATTTCGAGATTCGAGACGCGATTGAGAGTACTAGACGGAATGACATGACATTCTAACCGAGAGAGTTGAGGGGTTAAAAGGGACACGCTCGGATGTAGAATCCTTTACGGAGAGAAAGAGTACTGCCGATTGAGATCTAGAATAAGATAGAAATAGAATTGTGAGGATAGTGCCTCCTGTCACACAACACATGATTGAATTCTCTAATGATGATTCTATATATAAATCAACGAGTTAGATGTGACATCAATTTAGGGTTAATTTAGGAAATCGAAATTCTGTTAAGATTTTGTTCAAATTTTGATGTTTTTTGGTTTCTTTTTTAAAATCTTTAAAAATTTCGAATCTTGCTCAATTGCTGCTAACACAAACTTTTTGTGTTTTAAACATCTTGTCATATTCAGAATCATATTCAGAATCGACTAAAATACTCCTAAAATTATTTTAAAACTTGGGAAACTTATTTTACTTACTTTAATCAAAGAATCTAAAATTCTGCTCAATTTCTACTAAATGTGCTTCTTAGTTCCAATTGGAACCTCTCAACTCATTACTATTCATTAGAATGCTCAAATCCCTGACCCTTATGTTGTCTGTCGCATGTTCATGTCATCATTCTCATCCTCACGTATCTCCTCCTTTCCCAGATTCTCTATTTTCTCTGATTAGAATTGATGATAATGAAGTTCCCTTGTATGTTCCATTGTGTGTGTGTTCCAACATTGTCCATCCAAACTCATTCAGAGTTAATGAAACATTATCCCGGGATATACACTCGCTGATTAAAGTGAGGATTCTAGAGGGAGTACAAAAAGATTCTCTACTTTATGCTTAGTTTTTACGTATGTGTTGTGTTGAGGAAGTTTTTGGATACGACTAATATTCCAGTGTCCCGCAAATGACCAAATGTCCCTTTACGGAACAGTTGTTCCATTTGGATCGAATCATCTGTCTCCCGGTTGGTCTCACTCTGTGCATTAATCGCCTAACCGCACTACTTGTCACTGCTCATCCCTCGGTCCCCAGTAGTCCGGATGACATTATCATTCAAGCGCGCACGTGTTTCAGGATCGAACCGAATTTACAGGAATTGTCCCATTACTTGTTCCGGTAGCGTGTGTGTTGAAAAGATTTATTCTGCGTGATAATTTTAAATTATTTAAATTATTTTAGTTTTTTTAAGTTTATCTAGTTTACAAGGATACTCTTCTAATCCGGGTACCAGATTTTATTGTATCCAAAATCCAGAATTCCAACTCAAGAATTGCAACTTCTACACATATTTTTTTGAATAAACCTAAAGAATAATCTTGTAATATACGAATTATGATCTCAAATTACATTATCATTTATCTTTGAGAAGAATATTCTACTGTGCGCAATCAGAATCTTGAGGGAATTTGTGTCATTGTATGTAAAAATACGCAATTTCGTGTACAAAAAGTAACGCAACATTGAGATTAGTACGGGGAGAAGCGTCATTTAACCGAAATGAGCACAGTTTTGGGTTAACATTTTGTTGAACGTAGTCTGAGGCAAAATGTGCAGATGTCCCCATCGATCATAATTAAGTTCAATTTAGCACTCTACACTGCGCTCTAGAATCTCAGCACTCAGCAGAATATTCTGCCTGAAGAGAAGGGAACGCTAATTGAGAGACGTTAGTGCAAGAGATTCATCCATCCATTAGTTTCTAGTAGAAGAATTTCGAATCAGGAATCGTTGATTGTTCATAATGTTTGTGGATCTAACCGTTACCTAAGCCGGAATCTATTATGTAGAAACATTTTCGGTCAACAGAATTTTTGATCCTGTAACTAGAATCCTGCACGGATTGTGCATACGATTGATGGATCTACTAATCAGTTGGGACGATCTAAGAACATGGATGCTTAATGAATGGCATTCTTTTAAAAGTGTCCCAGTCATTTTATGTTTGAGAATGTTCTTTGGGACAGCTTGGAACACACACTGAGTGTGGTAAATCAATTGGAATCAATTGAAGAGGATGTGTCCCAGAGTGTGTTCCAATTGGAACCTAAAAGACAGCTGGGTGACTGTGAATGAATGTGTGTGCCCGTGTGTGTGTGGATCGAAGGCAACCAACCAGCCGTCCAACTGCCCCTTCTCTCTCTTCCCGATCCAACTGGGGATACATCTGGCATTTTGTCGTCTGGCATTCCAATTTGTGTCCGCCACCAATTGCACCTGTTCCAAATTGAGGTCCAATTGGAATACACATAGCTCTTCAGCTGCTCTCCTGGACGTTTTAGGATCAATTTAGAGGATGAGTGGGATGTTCAATAACTATCACGACTTTGAGATTATAAGCTTATGAGAATAAATAATCCAAGGAATTTATCCCAGGAACTTTTGGAGCACCTTCGCTAACCCTCCTGTTACCCAACCAATGTGCACTAATTTAATTTAATCTCACTTTGTTCCAACGAGAGAAGGACAAACCCAAAATGGTTTGACAATTTTATTTCCTCTTTCTGTTTTGTTGGTTTGTCTCTTTTGTCTTCCAATTTGAACCACAAAACAGAATCCTTCCCCTTCAATCTAAAAGTCTTTAAATTCTTCTGTTTTATTGTTCCAACTGTGGTTCCAATTTGGAACTTGTGTGACGGTGGTTAGCATGTGTTGTGTCATGAGTGTGTGTGTGTGTGTGTGTGTGTGTGTGTGTGTGTGTGTGTGTGTGTGTGTGTGTGTGTGTGTGTGTGTGTGTGTGTGTGCCAATTGGAACCACAGTTGGAACAATAAAAAAAAGTAGGATAAATTTAATTACAAATCGATTTTTTGGGTTCAGGAGAAAGATAAAAAAAGTTTGACAAGACGAACGTCCAGATGGGGTAAGAATATTCTTTGTCAGGAATATTCCCAAAAGAATTCTCAGAAAAAATATTATTGGAAAATTTATTTTGTAGAATTTTAGTAATAGAATTTAACAATCGAATTCACTAATTAATTCTCGTGATTTTAATAAGAATATCCAATTGCACAATTTTGGAATCAAAATTTGGATTTTTGTGAAACCCGATTCTGTTTGCAGCTGCATAGGATAATTATTCCTTCGAGTAATGATATATGTTTACCAAGTGTCATGTGTGTTCCAATAGGAACACCACACCAGCTCCAATTGGAGCAGTCAAGTCACATGTCATTGGATTCTCTATGGTCTTGCAATTAAAGCCAATTTAGAGTCTGTTTGAGCGTGCACATGCACAGACACATGTGTCAATGCGATGACATGACAGACTTAGACTTTGACCAAAAAAAGTGACCTCGGGTTAATGACGTTCGTATCGCGGGACTTTGGGGATGGGTCACGTGCCGTTGGATGTCACACGTGTGTGCCTTACCAGTAGTAGTCCAGTGTGTACTCGATCATTTTCGATATGGAAATTTTCACTCTATCTATTTGCACTTGGTCAAATTAAAAGCGAACGTAAGCCACGTGGCTCACAGCCTGAACGGAAGGGAAAGACTGACTCATGGCCCTAGGACTGACTGACTGAGTGACTGTTCCATTTGGACCACTCCTTGTTCTTTCCTTGCTTCATTCATTAAAGAAAATGAAGGGGACTAAGTGGCCCCTTCGACTTTATCAAAATAATGAACGAACACAGAGGCGAGTGTGTTTGTAACGGAAACATACCAAAGGATACTACTAAGTGTTCAATGCTATTGGGTTGGGTTCGTTCCAATTGCATTTGGTCACGTGACCACCATCGTCCTCAAATGTCCCTTCCGCCACTTTTCGCTCTGCTTCTCATTATTATTGTTGTTCGCATTTCATGGGATTCTTTCCAATTACGATTGCGATATTGTTGTCATTGTTGTTGCTGCCTTGTAGTGCCTTGTATTCCTAGGATACATTGTGTTTCTGGATCGGTCCATTTGGTTCGTGGAAATCTATGGACTTAATTAGAGAGTATTTTGTGTAGGAGTAGATCGTGGAAGCCTTTAAGTTTCTATGGATACATTCTGTAGGCGAATTCAATTAAACATTTAATAGAATAACTTGAGAATCTAATAATTCCAAATGTGTTATTATTGCATTTGTATGGTTTCGAACAGATACATTGACATTTTTATTCAGTAACTTACTGTTACTTACAAATATAGTGGTGTCATCTAGTGGCGGAAAATCAAACAAGAGTATATAATTTAGTTTTCTTCGCCACTTTCCTCTCCCAGTTTTAGTATATTTAGCTCTACGGGAGGAATATTTTTATATTTTGTTTTTAAAACGTAAGAAGAATATTATTCTACATACGGATATGACAGAATTTAGTTTACATGCAGAATATATTCGTGTAACATAAAATGTTCACTCGAGTGTAAAGATATTTGTCTCTTTCTGTTTGTGATTTTAAAGTGTTTTCGTAAACACGCGTCGAGTAGACGTTGAGTAGAGGGTTAAAAGAGTTTGACAATATTTTATTTTTAAATCATCATCAGACAGACATGATCGTATATAAAGCAGACGGAGTGAAATGCAAACACATACAAACAAATACATATACAAACACACAGTATAAGACGGGGAAAATCGATAAATCAGTGCACGAAAAATGGAAATCAGCACTCTGTGACAAAAACAATAATAATGCAATCAGTAGAGTGCCAATTCTCGAGTGCATATTGCATTTTGCAATGACACTCAAACGATTCCTCACTGACGCTTCCTCGAATCAATCATACTCGAGTACAAATGTGTTTGTAATGCAATCCTTTCGAGATTTATTTTCAGTAAGAAAAAATCTTAAATTAGTTTTAAAACCTGGTCGGTCTCATAATAAACTCTCTTAATTAACTCACAGAACCACATGATTACCGAATATTATTAATAAAAATAATAAGATCAACCAATTATTGACTAAATTAGCATCAACATATTTGTAAAGTTGAACTATTTAATAATTAGTCTAATTTATCAAATTCCCAAAAAGTGAGCACAAAAGGGTGAAATCAAGTGTAAACAATATCGTCTATTTGAACAACAAACAACAAATACCAGAGCACACACACACAACCCATAAACGAATTCTAGGAAAGTGTAGGCAATTTACCGCCAATTTGGTATATAATTTGGCCTGTCTCAATTTGCAATTAGAGTAGGAAAGAAATATATATTTACACGTTCGTACAAAACTACCAAATTACCATTAAGGTTTTTTAGTGTTAATTAAGAGTAAGGTTTTGTGTGTGTGTGCAGAAAGAAGAAGAGTGAACAGAAAAGTATCAAATCATCAGTAAAAGCAAGAATACGCGCAAAGTAGACCATAAATGGAACACCATGGGACACACCCACTTTGACTGATTCTGTGTGTGCCAACTCTCGGCGAGTATGTTGCAACCAACATGAAGACACACAGCTGCAGAAAACCTTCGAATCTATTTTTGAATAAACAAACTTGAGGAGGGAGAGATGAAGTGATTGAGGCAGTGGAGAAAGACACTCTTTTCAGTCGACTCTTTCTGAAGCAGCATTAGTAGAGAGAATCCTTTATGGGTTCAAGTGTAAGACCTGTCAGTAGTATAGTAATGTACAAATAGAATAGACCAAACCGAAGCCAAAAAGCACAACTTCAAAAACAAGTGCAGTGAGAGGAATACTCCACGACCTAAAGGTTGTGATTTTCCTTTTGGGAGCAATAAAGAGTCCTATCCGGAATACATTAAAATTGAGTAAAGTGTGTAATAAGGAAAGAAGTAGAAGACGCCCGAATGGATTCAATTCCTTACAAAAACAGAATATCCCCAGTATACTTGCACACCTACAAAAATACTTTTTTCTATTTCATTCTGGTTCTTGAGTTGGCGCATGAGTTGGATTCTCAACTTGAATCTTGAAACTTAAACTCACAGAATATTCCATTCATAACTTTTAATTTATTTTCTCAAAAGCGATTCTTTGTTGTTGTTGTACGGCAAAACAAACAAAACACTGATAAGATCTAAGAAATATGGAATTTAATAAAAAGATTTTGGCACGATCTCAATGTTTGTAAACTCTTATAGAATCTCCATGGAATTATAAGCGGGTTTTAAATCAAAGAATCCAATATGTTAATGTGCTGACATTTAAAGTTAAATTCTGAAATTCTGCAAAAATTTAAAATTCTTAGATTCTTGAACTTCATTCACTTGGAGGCTTTTGAACCGGTGAATGTTGAGAACCGCTCACTCAGAATTGTGTGCAGAATTTGTGTTCCTTCTGTTGAGTGAGAAGAATCTCTACTCGCACTGATACAGAATTACAGATTTGAAATACAGCCAAATAAGCCATCTTGGGGTAAAGTAAGAGAAGATGAAGAACTGAATCTGGCGTCATCATAACTTTCAGTAGTAGAATAGTAAAAGTAGAATCCTCGTTCGTCATGAAATCGGAAATGGAATCACAAACACAGAGAGAGACGGACGCCTTGACGCCCTGCCCCGGTTGAGTGCAAAAATAGAGCAATCGAGAGCAATCCAGGGGAGAGGGGAGAGAGATCATTAGCCCACTACGAGAGTACGAGATGGGGAACGCTAATTTTAACCTAAATTCTTTCACTTCTGCATCCTCGACTTGGCGTCACACTGACGCCCACCTCGAACACACAGAATCCATCAACACATGCAGTAGAATTCAGAATGTAAACACAGTACTATTTGCTCTTTCTCTCACCAATAAAGGAATGCTCCACTGTATTCTTTGTTGCCGGTAGGGCGTCATTGTGACGCTGACGCCCAAATTCCCCAAGGATTCTCTCCTCTGTTCGCGCTTGTCTGGAAGCCGAGAAAATCCATTTCCATCTGCGGACCACAATTTAGTGCCTTCGCGGACGTCGTCAGTCGAACTTCGCACCCAAACACACATCTCACTTTCTTCTCTTTCCCTACACTTTTTTCGGTAATTTTTGTTCAATTCTTTAAAGAATCCTGGATTATTGGAACCTGGGTTCCGTGTGTCTGTGTTTTTGTGTGTATATTTGTGATAAAGTGATTGTGTCGAAGCAAACCTTGAATCCAGCTACGAAGGATTCTTGAAGAGGATTATTGCAATTCTTGTGTTTCAAAAATTAGATTTTGTGATTCTAATTGATTTTTTTTCTTTTTGGATAATCATAAACAGTAACCCAAACCAATCATGTCTGATGAAGAATCTGAGTACTCGTAAGTATATTTAGTTCATTCTTTGGATTTATGAATCCAAGAATCTATTCTGGTCATTGATTAACCCTTTCATTCCTCTTCTTATTTTTTTAGTGAGGAGGAGGAGGAGATCGAAGAAGAAGTTGTGAAGAAGTAAGTAGTGTGAATTAACCCCTTCACATCCATTGACCTTTGAATGACCTTTGACTAATGTAAACTCGTTTTGCAGGGTAGCGGCTCCAAAGCAAACTGAGAAGAAGGCCGAGGAAGTGTCCGAGGCTCAGCAAGCAATGGACGAGAAGATGTCCAAGAAGAAGGCCGATGAGGACGAGCAATGGACCGAGTATGTGGAACAGCGCAAGAAGCAGCGCCAAAAGGAAGAGGAAGATCTGAAAAAGTTGAAGGAGCGACAGGCACTGCGCAAACAGAAGCGTGGTGAACAGGAGAAGATGTTGGAAGAGTTCAAGCGCAAACAGGACGAGATCCGTTGCCGAGAGCTCGAGATCCGACGAACTCGCGAGGCCGAGGCCAAGCGAAAGCGTCTGGAGGATGCTGAACGCAAGCGCGCCGCCATGCAAGCCGCCATGGACAAGACCAAGAGCACCAAGGTCGAGCGCAACTTTGTCATCACCAAGCGAACTGATGGTGGACCAGGTGCTGCCCTGGGTAACACTGGTTTCGATAGGGTAAAAATACAAATTCTCAAATATCCATTCTGATCTTTCTTCTTGTCATTTAGTTTACCAACGTTTTGTCTGCTCGATCGGAGATGGGCAAGACCAAGGAACAATTGGCCGAGGACAAGCGAATTGCCATGTCCTTCCGGGTTAAGGCTTTGGACATTGACAATCTCGCATTGGATGACCTTAAGAAGAAGGCCACACAACTGTGGGACTTGATTGTACAGTTGGAGTCGGACAAGTACGATCTGGAAGAACGACAGAAACGTCAAGACTATGACGTAAGTCAAGGGTTTTTAGGACTCATTTCTAATCAACATTTTGTACTTCTTCTCTCCAACAGTTGAAAGAGTTGGCCGAGCGTCAACGCCAGATCAACCGAAACAAGGCCTTGAAGAAGGGTCTCGACCCCGACGCACTGTCGGGCAAGTTCCCACCCAAGATCGTTACTGCCTCCAAGTTCGAGAGACAGGTCGACCGACGCACATTCGGCGACAAAAAGGGTCTTTACGAAGGCGTAAGTCCTGGTGGCTTAAGTGTAACTACAAACCCCCCATAACTTGATGCCCTGGCCTTACTTTTATGACTTACTTCTCGTTACTTATCCAATGTTCTAGGGCTATGACGCAATGGTCGAGGCATCGCTTGAGAAGATCTGGCAAGAGAGAACCAAGGAGTTCAAGGAGAAGGAACACCTGCCTGAGAAGCCCAAGTGGGATCCCGAACACCCCAAGAACAAGGAGACCTACGAGCCTGGTGCACGTACCTACGATGACAATGAGGAGGACGACATTGACCTGTTGGACGCATTCATCAAGCCACCTGGTTTCGAGGCCATCATTGGCGGTGATGCCGCGCCCGCACCTGCACCCACTTCTCGATCCGCACCTCCGCCTAAGGAAGAATCCGAAGAGGAGGAAGAGGAGGAAGAAGAAGAAGAGGAGGAGGAAGAAGAGGAAGAGGAGGAAGAAGAAGAAGAGGAGGAGGAAGAGGAGGAGGAATAAAGCATTCCTGTTCCAATTCTACCGTGCCATGCCCCTTTTTGAATCTATTCTTCATGCTCTGCTGAAGAACTTGAATCTTCAAGCAAACCATCTTCAAGACCACCTACTTCTGTCTATGTCTTAATCTATTTATTATTAAATATAAAAAGTATTCAAACGCCCAAATTCTGTATTTTGAAAAGAACATTCTTTACTTTTCTTTAATGGTGCCGTCTGGTCGAGTTTGACCTTAAACGAATGTTGGTACACGAGTGTTGAGCGGTCAAATCTGTATATGCGAATATACTTTTACTTATCGAATGATCAATGATGATGAACAGATCAAACAGATCGATATGTCTATCATAAAAAAAATTCGCGCAATTTTTCACTGCAAAATTTTAAATTTTCATAAAAGAAGTGGTGCCATCTAGTAGTGTTAATCGTAAACTTATGCTTTGCAAATTGAAGCTATGACATATGTTTTATGTTTTGGTCGACTATCGAGTGTTCCAATTTGAACAAACATAAATTAGTACATTTCTACATAAAACAACATTTTCCTTATGCCTAAGTCATGTATTTGTTGTGGTTATTGTGCCTCTTTCCTTGGATATGTCACCGCCTCCTCCTCTTCTGGATCTACCGCTCCCTCCTCCTACTCCTCTTCAAAGTGCAACAACAATTTCTGATTTGATCCTAAAAGTGGGACCCGAACCCGACCGTGTACTACGTGAATCGAAACTCTTTGTACCACAATACGATGGATGGCGACCCGAGGATGGCCCAGGCCGACTGCTCGAACCCTCACGTGACCCTCGTATGATGTGTCTAGTCATCCCACAGCTGACTGTGGACGATTTAAAACGTATCCAGCAGGCCACAAAGGGCAAGTGCTTCACCGGTCTCTACTTGGTGCTCGACTTTTATGGTCTCGACCTACAAAGGGTCAACTATACCGTGACTGTGGCCAAAGATGTGCTGAGACTGTTGCTGCTGCGAACCGGTTCACTACGGACACTCAAGATTTGGATTCGAAGTTGTATTCGATTGCGGCCTGGCTCACAGATGAGGGCAGATGTCGAGTGCTGTGACATTGAGCTGCCCGTTGTGCAAAAATTTTTCGGTAAATCCACGTACTGTCAATCTACATGCACTATGCTAACATCTAATACCATTTACAGTAATTTCTTTCATACAATCTAACTAATATATCCTCATTTGTATTCCATAGAAGTGTTCACCCTCGAAAGGGAAAACGCTCTCCTTCGGCACAATCTCGAACACCTCTGGATTGAAATTAAAGAAGACTACGACTATGGACAGAGTACGGACAAAAGATCTGCCCTTCCTAACATGATGATGACGCCCCTGACATTGGTGCCAGATCAATTTTTGGTCGGACAGAGCAAATTGATTGAATTTGTTCAGGTGGCCAGTCATCGTCAGTTAATATTTGCACCGGAATTTTATCCCGATGGTGTGCATATGTTCCGGTATAACATTTATGATAGGAATATTCCTGGCCAGCTGATTGAGGAGTATAGTCGTCCTGGACTGGTAAGATGGGCGCCTTATGTGCAAATGATCTGTGAGTAGTACGAGAAGTAGTACTTGAGTGTTCAATTAACCCGTTAACACCCTTCTACCTATAGCCCTGGTTCCGCACACTGATCGACTTGATGGACTGGAGGGATACCAACTCTCAGAGATTTGGGCTCTTCGTGACAGATTCTACTGTCTTACTCACCTGCGCATCCTACTAGACAGTGACAACTTTAGCTTTGTCCAGTTGGCGCTCTGTTTATCATCTCCCGAACGGCCTTGGTACATGAAGGTGCTCCAAGTGGACATTATCAATGATAATGCCATGTAAGTTGCTCTCTATTGTACAGAATACCACCGGACTTAATCTCTTCACTGCCATTTCAGGATCATCAATACCCAACAAGTGCAAGAGTACCTGCAGCAGAACCTCCTCCCTCCCCTGAACGACTTTGAAGTGTTGTCCATCAACAAGTACAACTTCGTCAGTATCGAAGAGATTAATCTTCACGAGGAAACATTCGCTTGGCTGTTTCCAGTACTGCGCGTCTTTACATTCTGGTTTCGAGACAACTTTCACGAGGGGAACCAGTGCGGCCAGTACATTCCATACTGCATCTACAAGATTGTGCGAGAGCCACTGAAGCACTGTCAGAATCTGCAAACTTGGACCATCATCTATGAACATCGATTCGGTAATCATATTCTCGACAGTAGCACGCCTGAAGAGAGTGCCGGCGCACTGGGACCCAATTGGGAGCGTTCACGTGCTTTGAGGGCTGATTTGGGCGCGATCAGTGAGTTGACGATTCTGGTGGGAAGGAATCCGGGAATGTTGATTTTGGAATCGAAACTATATGCACCGATGCATGATCAATGGCGCCCAGAGGATGGACCAAGTCGTCTGCTCCAAACGAACAATCCCACAATGCTTCACCGGCAATACCCAATTATGAATGTTGAGAATCGTGGCGCCCTACTCGACGAGATTCGTAGTTTGTCCATTGTGGAACTCAACTTGGCACTCGATTTGTTCGGAATGACAGTGAGACAAGTGACCATTACAATGCAAGAGGTGAAAGATTTAGTGTGTAAACTCGGTGGATCCTTGAGTACACTTAAGATATGGATTCGAAGTTGTCTGCGATTTCGTCACAATGCCAAAAATCGAAAGGCAGTGTTTAAGGCAAGCGATCTGGAATTACAGGTGATGAAGGATTTTTTCGGTAAGAGCATTAGATTAGTGGGCATTGGCTATTTGAGCATATGCTAATTGAACATTTTATATTCTCTCTAGGCGTATTCCTTGTACGAACCAAAGAATCTTATCTGCTGTCGAATCTCGAGTATATCTGGTTTGACCTTCAGGAAGTGTTTGATGGCATTCAACCAAATCAAGAATTTGTAATGCCTGCCCTCAGGGCCAAGGAACTGGTACCAAAGCAGTATCTTCTCGACCAGAAAAGTTTGGTTGAGTACGCCTTCCACTCAGTACCCCGAAAGATCCTCTTTCAACCAGAAGTTTATCCTCAAAATGTAAATCTTTTCTATTTCAAACTTTTGGCTGAAAATGTTCCCTCAAATTTGGTGGTTCAATTTATGCGTCCAGAAGTGGCTCGTTGGGCTGAATGTGTCACAATGATTTCACTGATTTCTCCGTACGATGATCTGAATGACTTTCCAAAGCTTTGGGGTCCATTCAGGTCGCTCACCCGTCTGTCGGTGACCTTAGACAGTGACAACTACACATTTGTACAGTTGTGCAATCAACTAGCTACTGTCGATCGTGGCTGGTGTCTCAAGGTTCTCCAGGTGCGCATTATGAACCGTGATGCTGAGTAAGTGACCTTTCACCCAATACCCTTTATCATTTACCTTTTAACCTTACACCTTTTAGGATATTCAACAATGCCCAATTACCAGAGTATCTCGCACAAAACATGCTCACTTCCCTGCACGACATTGAAGTGCTGTCCATCTACAAGGCCCACTTCAATTACCAGAATGAGATTAACCTACAGGAGAACACATTCGCCTGGCTTTTTCCTAGTCTCCGGATCTTTGATCTTCACATCAAAGATGACCTTCATGAGGCAAATCAGTGTCAGGAGTTGATGTCGAACTGCATCTATCAAGTGTTGCAGCAGTCACTGGAATTTTGTCAGGCACTGCAGGCTTGGCATATTGTTTATCAACATCACACTGGTAGGGTGGCACTCGACAGTGCGATGCCCGTGGTGAATGGTTCTCCCAATTGGGTCAATGAGTAATATGTGCTCATATGGTGCAATAAAGCTAGTTTTATTATATTAGAATAGGCATTTAATCTTGCGCGCATTTTCTAGAAGCGACATTGCCTTGAAACTATTGTAGTTTTTGATGATTCAATGCGACAGTTATACTCACTATCGATATATCGCTTATCAATGTTAACTGTTAGTCATTGGTGACTTATCAAATGCGTGTGCAATGTCATATACAATACATAAAGCCAAGTCGGTCAATCACAATTTTAGGCAAACGCCAATTTAAACAAATCAACTCGAACATTTTGATTAGACCAGTTATAATATAAAATGTGCGTTCGTTTCTAGAGTGGCCAAGTCAGCATTTGTGCTTACATTAGAACATGTCTTATCGGGTTACTTTTGATCTTTCCTCCTCAAGCTCGAGCTCGAGTTCAAGATCTAGATCTTCTTCATCCAGCCTCTCCACTTCAAGTGCTGGTTGCCAGACGGATGACACAATGTTTCAACAAGTTGGAGCAACCCCACCCTGGGCGTTGACTCTTCTGGTGGGACGCGAACCCGAGCAGCTTCTTCTCGAATCGGAACTCTTTGTACCATGTCACGATCAATGGCGCCCACAAGAAGGACCGAAACGCCTTCTGCAGGAGGACCGGCCCCGAACGATCTTTGTGGCCCACAAGAACTTTTCCGACGGTCAAGGTCATTACATTGAGAAGCAACTTGAAGGCAAACGGCTCACCACACTCAATCTGGTGGTAGATCTTGCGGGTATGGAGGGTCACCACTTCAGGGGCACTATGCGTGGCTTGAAAATATTTGTTCCTATATTGGCTAAATCACTGACGGTGTTCAAGATTTGGATCCGTGGCAGCCGGAGATTCACTGATGGGGTCACGAAAAGGGCATCGTATGATCTGGAGGATGCGGTTATGAAGGACTTTTTCGGTAATGTTGTAATATTATGCCTTATCTATATACTATCTATAATACATTTTGCCATATTTTAGGCATATTCGCTCAAAAAGAAGACGAAACCTACCTGTTTAGCAATCTCGAGCACCTCTGGATTGACATTCGTGAAGATTTTGATGGCTTGCCTCGCATCGGAAAGCAAAACTGGGACGATCTTCCAGAGGAATATCTGCAAGAGCAGACGAACCTAACTGAGTTTGTCTTCAACTCCTCTCACCGGTTGATCAGATTTCCACCTGAAGGCCAAACTAGTCACCGATTTTACTACGAAATTCCAACTGAACAATCACCACAAAAGTTGGCCGTCGATTATACCAAGAGGAATGTGGCTTACTGGGCGCCGTATATGACAAAGATGGGTAAGTTTACTTTGAGTGAGGGAGAATGTCAACTAACTAATCTTCTTGTTTGAATTGTCAGTTCTGGTTTCGGCGACCAAGGTGGATGAACTGTGTAACATTTGGTCTCGCTTCCAGTCACTTACTCATTTACACATTTTTCTGCAATTGGACATTCTGAACTTTGTCCAGCTGGTGCACTCTCTCGGTACTGCGAGAGGTCGTATACGGCTCAAGGTGCTCCAAGTGGACATTTGTCATAGGTAAGATCATATCTACACACTATCTCTCATCTTTCTACAGACTATATTCGTACAATCTTCACACTATTCACCCATCATCTCAATAACACTACAACTTCTCTTTTCCCCATTAGCATCCTCAATCCAAAGCATGTCCAAATCTATTCCCAATCGAATCGCTTACATCCACTAACTAGCATCGAGGTGGTGATCCTCGTGAAGCACAATTTCAGCCACCACGATCAGATTGACCTACACGGAGAGACATTTGCTGGCTTGTTTCCCAATTTGAATGTGTTTACTCTTGCGGTACAAGATGGTCGATGCACTGTCTGTGGCAAGTCGACTCGATTTTGTGTCTATAAGTATGGGATTGAACCGCTGAGGCATTGTCAAAAGCTCAAGGCTTGGTCCATTACACTGAAGAATCGGAATGAAAATCTCCAGCTCGACTTTTCTATGCCCATTAAGGAGGTTTCTGAGCAAAATTGGTTCGATTTGAACTTGAATCAACATATATTTCCTCTTGAATCCATGAATTCTCAAGGAACGTCCGATGATGATCAAGAATGTTGCTTCGATGGTGCTCCAAATGAATTGACTCTTTTGGTGGGCGGTAACCCATTGAGGGTCCTTTCGGCATCAGGTCTGTTTGCACCACTTCACGATCGATGGGAACCAGAGTCGGGACCCCAGAGTCTGCTCAAACCAGGAAATAATCCTATGATGGTCCACAAGCAACTGCCAATGCTCACTCTGCAGGATCGTGAATCCATTCTGAGTGAAGTTGAGCACACGAATATCACCAAACTCAACTTGGTGCTCGATTTGTTTAGAATGGCCAAAGATCAAGTGTGCACCACAATGCAAGAGGCGAAGGAGCTTCTGTCTAGCCTTGGTACATCACTTGTGTCACTGAAAATTTGGATTCGTACTAGCGTTCGAGTAGTGGAAGGACCAGTGATTGACATTCCCGATCTGGACATGCCCATCATGGACGATTTCTTCGGTGTTTTCACTCTCGGCTTCTGGGTGGGACAAAGTCTTTATCTACTGAACAATCTCAAGTACATCTGGATTGACAGTCAAGAGGAGTACGACACTCAACTTCTGATGGACCCATCAAAATATTCTCTACCAGAGCTGTCATCCTTCCTTGGGGCTAAGGAGTTTGTGCCCCAACAATATCTGATGGATCAGACCAATTTGTTTGACTTTGTCTTGCACTCTACTAATCGGAGTGTCGTCTTTCGTCCGGAGACCTATCCGGAAAGTGTACATCTGTTCTTCTACAGAATTTTTGTTCGAGAGTATCCGGAAAAATTGTACACCGAATACAAACGCCCCGAAATGGTTCGTTGGGCGCAATATGTGACGATGATTAGTAAGTTGAATCTGTCTGCATATTATCTAGATACTATCTATCTACCATCTACATACCACATTCACTAATTCCACACTTCACTGGCATAGCTCTCGATTCGACGTACACTCTACGAGCACTCGACAATCTTTGGACCACCTTCCTGTCTCTCACTCGTCTGCGCATTACCCTGAACAGTGAGGACTTTTCGTTTGACCAGTTGATTCGCAGTTTGTCAACTGCCTTTAGGCAACAGCATTTGGTCTATCTTCATAGTCTCCAAGTGCGCATTACGTATTTCAATGCTCAGTAAGTGCTTTTTTTAAACTTTATCTACTATCTACCCGCTATCTAATACTAATCTTTGCGCATCTTTTGTCAGATTAATCAACCCGAACCAATTTTACGACCTTGCAAATAAGCGAAGCGTAATCAGTGCCCTGTCCAACATTGAGCTGCTGTCCATTGAGAAGACCAATTTGACCAATCCGAACGAAGTGAACCTGTATGATGAAACATTCAGCAATCTATTTCCCAATTTGCGTCTCTTTATTCTGGGCCTCAAGGATGGTGGTTGTCACCAAGAGTGGGATCAGTGTAGTCAGTATGTTCCTGAGTGCATTTACGGGGCTGTGCGAGTGCCACTGGTGCACTGTCCAAAGCTCACTGATTGGGTGATTGTGTATAAGCATCGCTTTGGAAAGCATGTGCTCGACAGTACACTTGGCGACAATTGGAAATATTCTCGATGACTAGTGCTCATTAATTATTAGTGAGATTATTTCGATTAAACTACTATTTTTTGTTTCACTTGTCTATCTTTTGTTTTCTAGCATTTGCGCTTTGCAGTCAGACAATGCTCGAGTAAGCAATGCTCCATTACTATGAACTGGACAATTGGAGAAAATTCCAATTTGATGGTATCAATTAACTAAAGAATGAAAGAAGGACTACTATCGATAGTGATGCCGATATCGAACAAATGCATTGTCAGTTTCTTAAATTGTGACTGCAACAGTTGGAACAAACCGAACTTGAACTTGCCCATCATTTATAAATACGTGTAATAGTTTTACTTTTTGCAATCGTGTGTTGAGTCAAGTATGTCTAGTCGTCCTCCACCTCCTCCACCTCCTCCACCTCCGACTCATACTCCCCGTTACCGCCTTGGAGGCACCACTACGAATGTGTCTCCAAGTTCTTGGACGAATGTCACAATGCGTCATGATGGTGCTGCATCAGCCTGTGCACATGTTCTCACTCTTCTGGTGGGACGCGAACCTGACCTGGTTCTTGAAAGCTCCAAACTCTTTGTTCCACTACACGATGGATGGCGCCCAGGAGAGGGACCAGCTACAATACTCCTAGAAGAAGACTATGTCTCTGGCGTAAAGTTCAATTGGCGCTACTCAAAGTTTACAGAACAAGAGCGTGATGTAACCGTGCGCACGATTCAACGACATGACAGAAACAACTTCAACGTCCTCAATCTGGTACTCGATCTTCATGGTATGGAGAAGAGTGAAGTGGGAGAGTGCTTGCGTGGAATGAGATCGGTAGTGAGCGAGTTGGGACGCTGGTTGAATGTGCTCAAAATTTGGTTTCGAACTAGTATTCGAACTCAAATGAAAGGTCAAAAGACAGAGATCGAATCCTTTGACCTGGACATGCCTGAAGTGGAGCACTTTTTCGGTAATATTTATTTATTATTTACATACTAACTAACTATATCTATAATACTGTTTACTTGTAGACGTATTCTCCTTGAAAGAAGGCGGAACCTATCTGCTGTGCAATCTCAAGTGCCTCTGGATTGAACTTCAAGAAGTGCCCACTAGTCAGGTGGAAGTGGAGCAGGGCACCCTATGGGACTTACCCAAGCAATTCTTGTGCGAGCAAACTCAGTTGGACGAATTTGTGTGCAATGCCACCCACATGTCGATTCAATTTCCATTCAGTGGAGAGAGTGTCAAGAATCGATTTCATTTCAAACTTTTCTCGTACATTTCACCTGTGAGTCTGCTTCAGGACTATAGACAACCGGGGTACGAGCAGTGGGCGCCATACGTCACTATGATCTGTAAGTGTATTTCCTAGCATTCATTCACCACTCCTTCGCTTTCTTATTGTTAGCTCTGAAACCACCGAACAACGCTCAAGAACTATATGACCTTTGGCCTCAATTCTGGTCACTAGCCGAGCTGCGAATTGCACTGGACAGTGAGAGCTTTACATTTGTCCAGTTGGTTCACTGTTTGGGCAGAGCCGAGCGAGATGGACTCAAGATTAGGGTTCTGATTGTGGAGCTTATGCATAAGTAAGTCTTACTTGGCATAGTCAATAGATAGTAAGTAGATAAACTCACACTAATTGCTCCATCTCTCCCGGCAGAATCATCGATCCTCATCAAGTGAAATCGTATAGCATGCCCCCACTGCGGCACCTGGAAGTATTGTCTATTCAAAAGTACAATTTCACTCACCACGACCAAGTCTCCCTCTACAAGCAGACACTGGCCTACTTATTTCCCAATCTACAGGCATTTTTCTTGCAGATTTATTTTACGGAACTGTGCAGTGTCTGTGAGATGTCCACTCGTGTGTGTGTCTTTAAAGCTGCAATAGATCCACTGAAGCTGTGTGCAGGTCTGAAGACGTGGCAAGTGATCTTGACCTTTGGGGAGGAATATAATCTGCGACTTAGTGAACAGGATCATGTGGTGATGAATGGGCAGAATTGGTTTGACATGAAATCGAAAAAGTATGTCGACTTTGAATCGTCCGAGGAGGGGTCACGTGGTCAAAGAGCCAATGTCACAAGTTCACCAAGCAAAGTAGACTGTAGAACTCAAGCTGAAGATGACTCAAGTGAGCTGACTCTTCTAGTGGGACATGAACCAGAATCACTACTTCAAGAGTCGCGTCTCTTTGTGCCAATGCACGATTGGTACTGTCCCGAGGAGTGTCAAGGGCGCATGCTCCAACCAGGCCATCATTATCGTGTCAAGGATGGAACTCTTGCAACAAACGAGTGTCAGGACATTCTGAAAAATAGAATTCACAATCGAGAGGTCACGAAACTGAATCTGGTGCTCGACCTTTACGGGATGGACCAACAGAAAGTCAACACCACCATGCAACAGATGCGTGTGCTGCTGAAGGAGGCGGCTAGGTCCCTAAAGATGTTACGCATTTGGCTTGGAACGTGCACTCGATTTGTGAACAGTACAAATTTGAAGGACAAATCGAAGAAAACTGAAGCCGATTTGGATCTTCCGGTTATGAAGGATTTTTTTGGTAATATTTTTATCTTTAACCTTATACCTTTTAATCAATACCTTTTGATCTTTCAATACATATAGACGTGTTTACCATGAAAGAAGGTAGAAAGTATCTACTGAACAATCTCGAGCGTCTTTGGATTGACCTTCATGAGCTACCCGAGGGCGATTTTGATGCGAACGACATTGAGCATAAACCTTGGGAGGATGAGCCAATCGACTATTTGCGAGGCCAAACTCAATTGACCGAATTCGTCTTTGACTCCACTCACCGGGGAATGTCATTTCCACCTGAAGTTGCCTGGAATAGGCCGAATCCATTCAAATTCAAGATTTTCTCCGAGAATTGTCCTTCCAAGTTACTTGAGGACTACAGTTCCGGAAAACGGTTCGCTCAGTGGGCGTCTTCGGTGACAATGATTAGTAAGTTCCTTCACTATTGACCTTAAAGGGTTAATTAATCACTCTAACATTTATCTTTGTTTTCTCTTCCTCAAGCTCTGATTTCACCTTACAAGTTGAACGAACTAAATGATCTTTGGGTCACGTTTGAGTCACTTTCTCATGTGCGCATTTCTCTGGACAAAGGCTACATTACTTTTGTTCAACTGGTGGCCAGTTTGGCTAATGGTGCACGTAATTTGCCTAAAGGAGGGCAACATCGTATACTTGAAGTGCAAACTGATAGTTCAGAGTAAGTTTGTTATACTATTTCCATGTACGATATCGACTATCTATGCTATCTACAATCTATCTTGTTACAGACAATGTCAGACAATTGTGTCTTCTATTGTCTAATGTGTAATACTCATCTTACTCCATCTTTCTCTCCAACCAGAATAATCACTGCCCAACAAGCTCAAGAGTATTCTCATCGAGAGTATCTTCCTCCGTGTAACATCGAGCTACTGTCCATTGCACTCAACTACTCCGCAACCAACGCCAAAGTGGACATACCGGCAAAGCTATTCTCTAGACTGTTTCCCAAACTACGTCTCTTCAACCTCTGGCTTTCAGACAAGAGCTCGTACATTCCACAAAGCATTTTCTGTCGCACTGCCCTTCAACAGTTGAGCAGTACACTAAGTCTGGAAGCTTGGGAAATTCACTACTGGAATCGAGAGAAGAAGCTCATGCTGCACAGTGGAATGTCCCAGGAGGTGATTGACAGGGAGAAATGGTTCGAAGAGAATTTGAACAGTATTTATGAATGAACATTCGAATAAAACATTAATTCGCATGCGTATATGTGTCGAATAATTTGTTTGAATTGGAACTAATCGACTCGAACTTTAGTTGTATAAGAAGAACGTCCATTTGAAGGCCTAAAATCGATAATCTGTTGAGTATTCGAACTTGTCATGAATACGCCATCTCGCTTTAAGCGTTCTCTTATGCGTAATGCTCCTGCCTCGTCATCCCTTACTCCAAGTCCTCCTCCTCCCCCTCCATTCCAAGGCGTTGCAATCTCTCAAGCTGGATGTAATGAGGCGGTCATCATGGTGGGTGACGCCCCACACGAGCTACTGGAACTAACCGACCTGTTTGTACCGTTCCACGATCAATGGTATCCGGAAAGAGGTAAAACCCGTCTTTTGGACATACGCAGACCTGGCATTTTTTTTGCAGTCTGGCCGAACCTATCCTCTAAAGAAAGCCAAGAGACCATTGCAAATCTTGAGCCCTTGCTGCCTTACATCAAAACACTCAATCTGGTGGTGGATCTTTACGGCAAGGAACAGTCCGATGCCGAGCTCAGTATGTTGTTGTTGGGACAAATGATGGAGAAGCTGGCCAACAAGCAGCTTACTAAGCTCAAAATATGGATTCGGTGCAGCATAAGGATGGACCATCGTCAAGCGCCTGAGAGTGATTTCGATGGTGCCACTGTGAAGGACTTTTTCGGTTATAAACCTTCTGGCCTATTCTGCTTTAGCCTAACTTTCGAATATCCTAGGAGTCCTTGACCTCAAAGAAAACGGGACCTATCTACTGCAAAATCTGGAGCATCTCTGGATTGACATTCGTGAGCAGTTCATAGACCAACAGGTGGACCAAGGAAAGAAGCTAATCTTTAAAAAGCGCGACTGGACTTCCTTCCCTGAGCAATACTTACGAGGCCAGAAGAAACTGATTCAGTTTGACTTCAGTTCCACTCACCGTCGAATCAACTTTCGACCCGAAGTATTCGCCAAGAAGAAGACTTCTCGATTCTTCTTGAAGATTCACAACGACAAGACACTGATTGAGCGTTTCAGTGCGCCCGAGTGGGCCGACTGGGCGCCACGTATTATTTCGATTAGTAAGTTGACCTAATATGCCACCAGTAATTTCACCTTCTCCCTTCGGCATTTTTAGCTCTGGCTAAGCCGTTCGGTAAAATAAACGACCTTTGGCCCAAATTCAAGAATCTCTCTACTTTGTGGGCCATTTTGGACACAGGCTTGACTTTTGTCCAGTTGATTAACTCACTGGGAACATACAAAAGTGGACTGAAGTTGAGGGTTCTACGAGTGGACATTCCCACTAAGTAAGTAGCCACAAATACTATTCATTTACTATCAATACCTACACCTACCGCATACCAATCCCCAACCTTCTTTTTCCAGAATCTTCAATGATCAGCAAATCGAGCACTTTGTCAATAAAAGAAGTCTCTACCCGCTATCGAGCATCGAAGTGTTGTGCATCAAGAAGCGCAAATTCACTCACCACGACCAGATCGACCTGCGAAGCAGTCTACTATCGGAACTATTTCCCTCACTACTCATCTTTACTCTCACTGTTAAAGGCCAGTGCAGTGATTGTGTTCAAAATACACACCATTGCCTCTATGATTATGCACTAGTTCCCCTATTGCAAGAATGCGAGAAACTTCAAGGTTGGGGCATCAATTTGGTGACTCAATACCACAATCTCCTTCTCGACTCTACGATGCCTCGAGAAGTGATTGACGAGAAGGATTGGTTAAATGTGGACATGAACATGCATTTGTCACAGTTGGCTGAACTTCAACCCAAACAAGCCAAGTCTACTACTGTGGAGGTGTATCAAGATGGCAAGCCGGTCAGTGTACCTGAGTGGGCGGTTACTCTTAAGGTGGGACACGCTCCCAACGAGCTAATCGACAATTCGCAACTGTTTGCACCGTGGCAAGACCAATGGCTACCAGAGGAAGGAGCCGTGTGCCTACTTGAGCAGGTTGATCGATTATTGCCCCCCAAACCAAATTTGACTCAAGAACATCTTGAAGCTGTCCTTGAAGGGATTAAAGACCCTGTTCATTCAGCCACTGTACCTACCGCACTCAACCTAGTGATCGATCTTCATGGGATGAGCAAGGAGGAAGTGATCATGACCATGGAACAGGCGAAACAACTGGTGCAGAAGGTGGCAGTGCCACTTTGTGTGCTCAGAATTTGGCTACGAACCAGCATTCGACTTACTCAAGCAAAGAAACAGAAAAAGGCACTAGTCGATTCTATTGATTTGGACCTTCCTGTAATGAAACGATTCTTTGATCTATTTGCTCTAAGCCAAGGCAAAGGTCAACGCAGTCTACTGGAAAATGTTCATCAACTATGGATCGATTTGTACGAAGAATTCGATTGCAGTTATATACAAGAGGACTGTCTGTTGCCCTATGCCACCCGACTCTGGAAGCAGGATTCCCTACTGGCCTATTTGCACACTCAAACTCAATTGGAAGAATTTGCGTTCAATTCCAATAGCCGCCAGTTTAGTGGTTTTCCCTCGAAAAGCCCATTCAGTGCCACAAAGAATCTGTTTACTTTTAAGATATTTGCCCATCAAATTCCTGCCGAGTTGATTGTCAACTATGGTCCCAAGTCGGGCTTGGAGCGGTGGGCGCCCAAAGTCACTACGCTCACTCTGGTTCCGCCATACAAACTAGATGAGCTCGATGCCATCTGGACTCGGTTCAAGTCACTGATCCGGCTGCGCATCACCCTCGACAAAGACTGCACCTTTGTACAACTGATGAGCAGTCTAGCCAAAGCTGAACGAGCATCGCGTACTGGATGGCATCTCTCCGTGCTCGAAGTGTGCATGGAGAAAGCTAAGTAAGTATCTACACACCATCTACATACTATCTATAGTTGTATACTTATTTATATTTTTTTTAACAGAATTATAGATGCGCAGCAATTTAAGAAATACTTCGTGAAGGGCACATCAAGCCAGATTGAGGTGGTGTCCATCTTGAAGAGCAACTTTACCATTGCCCAAGCGGACCAAATTGACCTGCAAACAAAGTTATTCCCTCGAATATTTCCCAATCTGCGCACCTTCATCCTTAAGCTCATCGATTCGGTCAGCCGTCAGTTCATTCCACTTGACATTGGCAAGGCTGTGGTCGAGCCAGTAAAGGCCTGTCCGCAGCACGAGTCTTGGCGGGTGGACTATTGGATTTCTAACAAAAGACTTACGCTCGACAATGAAATGGACCAGCAGGCGGTGCAGTATGGCTGTTGGTTCGATACTGAGATGGACGATTATTTGAATTGGGGTGAGGGGGGGTGAGGAGGGGATGACTTTGAGATGATTAAAATGCTCTACTTATGGATGCGCGCATTTTTTGTTTGTTTGAAATTATACAATGCACCAGCAGAAAATACCCAGGTAAATGCTCAATGGCAAAAACAATATACTATCTTCCTACTATCTATTACTGTCCTATTCCAAAATGTCCTTTCAAAATTGTTCCAATTGGAACAAATCGATCAACCTTAGTACAACTAGCTTATAAAGGAACGTTCGTTTCTTTGTGGCCAAGTTGTTTTGTGCGTGTATTCGAACATGTCTACTCCTTCTAGTAAACATGCTCCGCCTGCTCTGCCTCATCCTTCCTCCCCTGAAGCCACCCCTACGAATGTGGCTCCAAGTCTTCCCCGGACGAATGTAATGCGTCAAGATGGAGCTCCATCCTGGGAGTTGACTCTTCTGGTGGGGCACGAACCCGATCTGTTACTTATGAATTCGGACGTCTTCCTACCGTTGTTCCACGATGAATGGCGTCCGCAAGAAGGACCCGAACACCTTCTCCGGCAGAGCTCTCCCAGCATGATCCGAGTGAGCCACCAAAGACTTACCGCCTCTGAAGGCGAAGCCATCAAGGATCAGATTCAAAAAGACATGGCTCGCATCACCGCACTCAACCTGGTGTTGGATCTTCTTGGAATGCAAGTGGACCACCTGGTGGAGACGATGCGAGCGGCGGGACAACTGGTGGCTGTACTGGCTCGATCACTCACGGTGCTCAAGATTTGGATTCGTACCAGCTGTAGACTCGACTTGAACAAGGAGAATGAAATGCGAGTGTTCTGTGATCTCGAACATCCTGCTGTGACTAACTTTTTCCGTAATATCCTTTACTATTTACCCTAAATCCTTTACCTAGCCCTCTAATCCTCATAGGAGTATTCGAGTTAAAACAAAAAGACAAAGGACCACTTCTGAGCAATCTGCAGCACCTCTGGATTGAGATTCGTGAGCAGTACGATCGTCAACTGGTGGATCAAGAGCACGAGTTGGCCGACCTGGATCTAAAATTGTGGAAAGCCTTGCCCAAACAGTATTTGCTCGATCAAACATGTTTGCTTGAGTTTGTCTTTCACTCCACCAGCCGATACATCAAATTTCCACCCCAAGTCAACACTACAAATCCACATAATTTCTTCTTTAAACTCAATGATGTATCTTCACCATCAAAGCTACTGGTGGAGTACAGGCAGCAGGATTTGGCTCAATGGGCGCCTTACATGGCCAAAATGTGTAAGTACTCGTGTATGTGGGTTCGATTTATCCATTCATTCTCTTTGTTCACAGCTTTGGTTCCGCCATACAAGCTACACGAACTAGAGCCACTTTGGTCCCAGTTCAGCGCACTAACCCACTTGTGGATTGCACTTCCTGGTAAGGCTGATGAGGATTTGACTTTTGTCCAGCTAATTCGCAGTCTGGGCACTTCGGAACGAGGTGGAAAGCATCTCAAAATGCTCCAAGTGGAAATTTGGGATAGGTAAGAATTTGCCTAACTACCATCTATCAACAAACTATTTAATTTTCCTTTATCCCCTTTAGTATCATCAATCTAACCCAAGCTCGGGACTATTTGCAACAGAAACGCCTTCCTCCACTGCCCAGCATCGAAGTGTTGACCATCGTGAAGCATCACTTTACACATCACGATCAGGTAAAATTACACGAATCGATACTAACAAAACTGTTTCCCAATGTGCGCATCTTCTCACTTTGGGTCAAAGATGATCAATGCGGTGAGTGTGGGGAGAAGACAAGAAATTGTGTGTACGATTATGCTGTGCTGGAACTGGCATTTTGGCAATACATTCAAGCCTGGATTGTGGTGCTGACCAATCAATTTGAGAATCTCCGATTGATCTCTACAATGCCGTCAGAGGAAGTGATCCAGAGGAAATGGTTCGATTTTAGTGTGTTTCATCGTGAAACTCCTTTGATGGACGATGATCACCAGCCAGAACAGCATCCAGAAGCATCACCATCAGCACATACGGTTACTCTAATGTTTGGCAACTCTCCTGAACTGCTACTCGAAGACTCCCATCTGTTTGTTCTATGGCATGATCGATGGCGCCCAGACGAAGGACCAGAGGCTGCTGTACTCGGTGTTGACAAGAATTTATACAAGAGACGACTGACTAGTGAGGGTTGTGACGCCATTTTGGGTCAACTTCGAGGCAATTCTCCCACTGTACTCAACCTTGTGATCGATCTTTATGGCATGACAAAGGAAGAGGTCATCGTGGCCATGGAAGTAGCGAAAGATCTACTTAGTGCCCTAGCCCGTACACTTCGCGTACTCAAGATTTGGCTTCGAAGTAGTATTCGACTGCGTCAAGGACCGAAACCGGTCGAGTCCACTGACTTGGATCTTCCTGCAATGAGCGAATTTTTCAGTAAATCTTTGACCTTCGATCTTTATCCCAATTATCACTTTTTCCTTTATAGAAATATTTGCTCAACGTGAAGATAAAGGATTTCTCCTGCGAAATGTCACTCATCTCTGGATTGATATCCACGAAGAGCTCGATCATTGTCTGGTTGCAGTTGGAACAACCTGTGACCTTAAGCCCGTCCACTGGAAGCAGCAAGCACTGATGGCCTATCTGTACACTCAAACGAATCTGATTGAATTTGCCTTCAATTCCACTCACCGGTGGATAAAATTTCCCTCAAAGTCATTCAGTGCCACTAAGAATCTGTTCAACTTTCTAATCTTTACCGAACATTCGCCTGCAAAATTGCTCGTGGACTATGGTCCGGATGGATTCGCTCGATGGGCTAATCGCGTGACAATGATCAGTAAGCAAATGTGCTTGCAAGTGGAATGCATATTTAATTCTTTTCAATACAGCACTGATTCCACCGTGCGAGCTTTGCGAGCTAAATGTCCTTTGGCCTCTGTTCCAGTCACTTGTACGCCTTCGCATCACACTGGACAGTGACGAATGCAACTTTATCCAATTGGTTCACAGTCTAGGGTCATGTGGCAATGGATCGCATGTCTCGGTACTCGAAGTGCAAATTATGACGATTAAATCTAAGTAAGTGCATACTGTTTTCAATCTGTACACTATCTATCTACTATCATCAACCATCTTTTATTACAGTATACTTCAATGGTACTAATTAATGACCTTTCTTCCTCTAGAATAATCGACCCAGACCAAGTACAAAAGTTGCAACTTTCACCGAACGAAACCATCGAGGTGCTGTCCATTGTAAAGGACAATTTGACCGATGCCGAAGAGGTCAATCTACACGAAGACTTATTCTCGAAACTCTTTCCCGCACTACGTTTCTTCTCACTGATGATCAACGATTCGATGCAAAAGTTCAAGGGAAAATTCATCTGCAAAACTGTGATCGAACCAGTGAGATATGCCAAGAGTGTCGAAGCATGGCGAGTCACTTACCGGGGTCCCATTCAAATGCTCAATCTCAACAGTCTGATGACTCAAAAAGAGATAATCGAAGCGGAGAATTGGTTCGATTACAAAGTGAATCAGTGCAACTCTACAGCGCAGCAAGATGAGGAAGAAGGTGCCCAATTGGAGTTGATACTTCTTGTGGGCACTGAACCAGACCAACTACTTCACGATTCGCATCTGTTTGTTCCGTATCACAGTCGATGGTGCCCGGACCAGGGGCAAAAAAGGTTGACCGAAAACAGCTTGCATCATGAGGTGCTTTTGCCTGAGCATTGTAAAGAAATTTTGAATGATCTAGGAAAAATTCAAGGTAACCTGACGAAACTCAATTTGGTGCTCAATCTTTTTGATATGACAAAGGATGAGCTGCTCTTGAGTGTACAACAAGCGCGGGCTCTGGTAGGCGCTCTGGCCCCCTCTCTCACTGTACTCAAAATTTGGATTCGATGTGGCATTCGACTTTGCAAGACAAAGGTCGATTCGTATGATCTGGAACTTCCAGTGCTGAGTGAATTCTTTGGTAATTTCACTTTAACCCTTGACTCTTTTTGCTTCTTTAACTTTTAACCGCCCTTTATTGCAGAACTATTTACCTTAAAGAAGGATAAAGAATCCTTACTGGGAAGACTCGAGTACCTGTGGATTGACATTCAAGAAAAGTTAGACGATCAACAGTTGGATCCGGACTGTGAGATGCCGACCATATCTAAGCGACCCTGGAAGGGGTGTGACAGTTCACTGTTGACATTTCTACAAGAGCAAACTAGTTTGCACGAGTTTGCCTTCAATTCCACTTACAGGTTGCTCGATTTTCCGTCCACCGAATTCCGGAACACTAAACACCTGTTCAACTTTTCACTTTTCACCGAAAATTCTCCCGCTCAGTTGATTGTCAAGTATAATTGCAAGGTGTCACTGGCTCGTTGGTCGTCACACGTGACTATGCTCTGTAAGTGCTTCTACTTGGAAGTGTGTGCAATCTAATTTCTCATCCTGAATATTCGTACAGCACTGGTTCCACCGTACAAGCACGATGAGCTAGCTCTCATTTGGCCTCTCTTCGAGTCACTTGTACGATTGCGTATCACACTCGACCGTGACACTCTGACTTTTACCGAACTGATTGACAGTCTGGGTAGGGCTGAAAGCACTGGTGGCAAATGGCATCTCTCAGTACTTGAAGTACAAATTGATGATGATAAGTAAGCGTTTGTACTTTATATATGTACTTTAGATACTAAACTGCGCATATCTATCCATACCACACAGAATACTCGATGCACGTCAAGTCCGAAGCTTGAATCCGTTACCTAACCGAATCGAGGTGCTGTCCATTGAGAAGTGCAGCTTTAGCCAAACCGATCAAATCAATCTGCACGGACAGGAATTCTCGAAACTATTTCCAGCTTTGCGTTTCTTCTCTCTGTTGATCATTGATACTATACAGTACAAGGAAAAGTTCGTGTACAAAAATGTGATTGAACCGCTGAGATTTTGTGCACAAAGCTTTGAAGCCTGGCGAATCAATTACTGGGGCCCGGATCAGATGCTCGCACTCAACAGTGAGATGGAGATAGAGGTGGTCGAGCAGGAGAACTGGCTCGATATTGGCTCGAATCAACATATTTTGTAGTGATTGAGTATCAATAAAATTAAAAGCGTAATTAATGATTGCTTGTTTGACGCACATTTGGAATCACAAATTTAAAAACTTTATTCACGTTATAAACGTATTCAAGTTGAAATAATCGTTTTATTTTTACTTTTCACAGTCGAATAACGTAAAGATGAATTATTTTCGCAGTTTCATTAATCGTCGATAAATCTGTAAAATGAAACGCGAATGATCATCCAAAAAGCGATCTCCAGTCTCCGAACAGTAACTTTCAGCATCGACCAGTAAGTAAAGCTTCATCAACTCAATAGTCCGTTCCAAATAGTGAGTACCATCCAGGCCCTCAGCCATAAATAGTTGACTATATTTGACACATAGCTCAACTGCCACTCCTTTGTGCATTTCATCGAGTTCACAAGCCTTCAATAGATATTTCTGTGCTTTCTCAAACGCTTCAACCGAGAGGCACAGTTGATACAGTTGAAAATAAAACTTAGTCAACTGTCGACACTTCTGTTTGGATCCCTTTACACTGAGCAGATTCGCAAGATTCACGGTCAATTGATGCTCAAATTCAAAAAGTAGTTCGTCGGAGAGCACTGTTGAACCAAAAGATTTCATAAAATTATCCAAATAAGCAAATTGTGCATCAATTTTGGAATACAGGTCTGTCATTCTGGAAAGTGACATTTCAACTTTACAAGATGATTTGGAACAGTAAAATTTGGTGGACGATGAAGATTTGCGCGTTAATGTGGAGCTAACGAATTAAACAAAATAATTGAAAGGATTCTGCAATATAGTCTATCTCAAGGACACTTACCCACACTTTTTGCAGCCAATCGGAAAGTATCGTCCGTCGAGTCCATCTCTACCCTCCAGCGCACATCTCGGACAGTGACACACAAATTGGTACGCACCCAGCAATCTGTCCTGCCGCTCCTTCAACTGATCACTAACTGTCAAATAACTTGTAGTCAATTCAGCTCCAGCAAGAATTGGCTTCGTTGCACGAAGAATCTTCAAATGACTAATCACCACACAGCTCTGTGTATTTGGCTCACACGAATGATTCACCAGACTACTTTGTGGATAAATGACAGCGCCCAGTTTGACATAATTCAACTGTTCGGCCACCAACATATAGGCTGAAAAGCCAAAACTATTAACCTTCACTTGAAGCCAATGACGCAGGAGAATATTGCCAAAAAGAATCCTCTCGTCAGGAGTATGAATAAATCCACATTTTTGCGCCAATTGTACTAGTAGAGTTTGATAGAAGAATTGATCGAGTGTCACACTGTCAGGGTGATGAGCCAGCCGATAAATATGTTCATAAGCTACAATTCCAAAAGTCGCAGAGCCCGTCGATTCTTGTTCATTTCGTTTGTTTTCTTTTGCCATTTGAGACATTACTCGTTGGATGACTTTCAACCCAGTGATAAGGATCATCCGAAATGCGAGATAAGCGGTTTCTGGCGAAACTTCATACAAGAACGGAAGAATCGAACATTCGTATTGGTGATAACTTTTCCATGATTCTGCACGACAACCAGCGGAACAGTACAGAACACGAGTGCATTGAGTGCACTGAATTGGTGCACCGTTGAGACAAAATAGATCTACATAGTTAAAGAAAAACATTGTTAGGAATAGTCACAAACAAAAACGGACACCACGAACCTTTACCACAATGAGATATTTCCATTTCCAATCTACGCCCACAATGATGACATAGGATAAAGTTCAGTTGACTCATCTTGTCGAGAACGCACGCAAAGGGACTTTCAACCAAAAGAATATCACCTGCTTTTATGTCACTCTTGGCCACCATACGTCTACCTTTTTCTGTTGAATTAAGAATTTCAATTTTAGTCGAATAAGCGCAGTTGGTAGGGGATGGTTCAAAACGCCCGGCGTTCTTCAAAAAGTCGATCACTGAAAGCATTGGATTAATGGGTAGTAAGTGGTTATTTTGTTGTTGTTGAGGATAATCAGCGTTCGAATGTTCAATGTTCCGTAGTTGAAGCCGAATCTTGATGGTTCGTTCATTTGTTTCGTCTCCAGTAATGCTGCAGAGATGTTCCCAAGTGAGCTTTGCTTCCCCGAGTCTAGTCAAACCGAGCAAACACTCAACTTTGCGAAGCAGTAACTTGGTTCGCTTATCACAGGGATAACCAGTGGCAAGTGCGTGCTCAATGTCACTCAAGCAGGCATCATATTGACCAAGTTCGTGAAACACTGCTGAACGATTCCCAAAAGCCAAAGACAACTCACAGGGGACATGAGAAGAGCGATCATAATCACTCTCGGGAACATCCGGGGCGTGAACTATAGCCATTGTGTAGAGATAGCCCGCTTCAGGCAAATTCTGACGACCATAGCTCTGATTACCACCGTTACGATACACACGGGATTTGTGTGCACTTTTCGGAAATGTCCTTTCATTTTCATCAATAAACTTTCGAATCAATCCAACAACCACTGGCTCATAGTTTTGTATTTGTTCTTGAGGAATAGCCGTTTGGATTTGTTTGATTGTTTCACTCCAGGCACCTTTGAGTATAGAACTTTCACATTGTTCAGCATCTTCGGGTAGTAATAAATGTTTGAATTGACTTGTAGTTGTCATTGTTTACTTTTACGGGACAATGCGAATGAGGAAAAAAGCAAATTAAAAAGTACGTACATTATAAAACGCCTATGAGCTTACCTGTTTGCGTGAATCAAAATGAGAAAAGGTCCAAATTACTGTGCAAGCAAATGGTCACAGGGACAGACCGATCAAGAATGAACCTCTTTCAACAAAAAGAAAAGTTTGGCTACTGGAACACGACTGTTCACAGTAATGTTGCTTGTGTGCTCACGTCGTGTTTCGCGCCTATTTAGACAATGATCGTGGGTCAGTATACAGTGGTTTCCTGAATGTGTGAGAGCGTCTTGCCTGTGGTATGATCATAGTGGTCATGACCACTAGCTGCAAGCCTAGTGGTTAGCGGTGGAGATGACTTACTTATAAGGTACCAATAACGAATCCTTTTAAAATTACATGTAAACATCGAACTGTCAACTAAATTTAAAGATCCAAGATTCAACACAAATCGATTGACATATCCCTGAACATAAATCAACGCATTAGTTTGACAAAGACAAAAAAATAAATCAATGTTTGTAACATGATGATTTAAGAACTAATGAACAAATGATCAACAAAATAATCTTTATTAATAAAAGAAAAATACAAATAAAATAAGATGACATTCATCTTGAAAGAGAAGTGATGCTCGATTAACACTATGGAAATTTAAAAACAAAAAAAAACATTAGAAAATATCCAAAATAGGTTTATCTTAGTAAAACAATGACTAAATTATGTAGTAGACATCTATCGGGCAAATAACAGAACATTTGCAGATACAACCAGCTGTGTTTGCCCAATAGTAGACCACTACTAGGAGGAATCAGTAAATATAATTGATTTATCGGCACGGTTAGTCATACGACAAGAGGTGTCAAGTCAATCATTATCATCACATACACTACACTAAAATACAAAAGAACATAAATACTTACTTATAAATTTCAAAAATAAAGAACAGTCAGTGAAGATCAGTTGAAGGGTAGGCGTCTTTTTTAAATCGCAAAAGTGAAAAGCCTACAAAAAAGACAAAAAAAAATCAATCAACCATTTATCAAAGCAAAACAAGATTACATATTCATAAAGAATCAGCAAGATTGTTGGTCAATCAAGGTAATTATGACATATGCTTGTCTTAATTTCATCACAAGACAAAAATAAAATAAAAATAATAAATATACTTACAAGAAAAATGCAATCCCCGAAGAGCCCGAGTGGTTAGATAAAATAAATTTAAAAAAATCTAAGAAAAAAATCCCAAAATTAAAATTCCAATAAAAAAAAGAATATAAAACAGTGAACACAAAGAATCAGGTACAAAAAGAATCAATCAGTGCAAAAGCAGTAGAGACAATTGCTATGACATATGCTTGTCTTTTGTAATCATAATCATCATAAAGAAATAAAAAAAAGGAAACTACATACTACTGTATTCTAAAGTAAAACAGAAAATCGATATAAAATCCTCTAATTCCCTAAATAAAAAATCACAAATAACTTTACATATCTTCATAGAAAGGAAAACAAGAATCGTAGCCAGTAAGCACAAGACTGAGGTTTGTGGTGGACCTCTTACTTAAGACGTCAGATCTGTAATAAAAAAATCAAAATCAGTAACCAGAAAAACAATTCAAAAGTACATAATTCCCAAAGAATTCAGTAACGACGATTGTCAATTATCATGCCAATTAATCTGAGACTCTAGTCTTAGCCTCATCATACACAAATAAACAAAATGATAAAAATAAAAACAAAAAACTTACTTTTAAACTTCTGTCCGGTAAACATGATCTAAGATAAAATCGGGCGATAGATAAAACACATTCTGAAATTGACATAAAAAGAATATTAATAAAATAATAAAATATTCAGATAGTAAAGGTAAAGTAAAGAATCAGACAGCCAAGTTTCTCTTCAAATCTTAGATCAGAAAGAGAATTTTGCGAAACTATATTTTGGATTATCATCAAAAAGAAAAGCAGGAAAAGGAAATAAGCAAATTCGCGAATATTCAGAGTGGTGCTACCTATAGTTAAAAGGCGGAACTCACCAGAACTTCCGAATTTGTGTTAAAAAAGAGCAAAAATAAAACATACCTTGTAAATCTAAGGACAAGCCCCACCTGCTACCAACCACCCAAACGGAAACGACCTTATGAACTACCACGTGTGGGTTGAGGACACGCCGGAAAGAGGACCACCACACACATACGCGGTTAACCCTTTCATTCCTATGAATAAAACAAGAACAAAATTAGTAAAAATACACATAAATCCTATGGTATTAAGTAAAGTGTAAAAAGGGAAAATCAGACAAATGCCTCGTACTAAAAATTACATCACGAGAGCACGTGCGGATGGGCGCTTTCCGAGGAAGGACACACCACCACATCACGCCTCTAATGGATTCAGTAGCGTACGTTCATCATATTAATAAAAAAGATAATCTAACTGAAAATCTAACATAAAATAAGACAAAAAGAGAATACCAACCATTTTCAAGGGAAACCAGTGAAATCGAATCCGAATCAGCCCAGTAGGACCTATTTAAAAAATAAAATTATCAATAAAAAATATCAAGATGGGATATATTATATATAAATATTTTAGATTAACCGAAAATTCGGTTAACCTTAATAATCAGTTGCCTAAATTGTCATCCTAGTTAAAGGGAATGTCAATAGCCAATAACTCGTGACTCGTCATCTGGGTTCATCATTTTAATTGAAAAAAAAGTGGGGAAAATCTCGCGATTTTAGCCACAAAGAAAATCAACTTTCCGGGACATACCGAATATTGTTCAGTGCTCAGGACATCGTTGAAGTAGCCGTAGTGACCTCTTCTTCACCGTAATCGGAAGGAAAGGAAGTGGAGGACAAGTCCTGGCCGCGGCCACGAGGACTTCGAGACATTCTTCAGGTGTGGGGAGAGAGGAGAGGAGAGGACTTGCCTCGCCAACAGGCAGCCAGCAAATGAAAGGAAAAGGATCTCCTGTGTGAGCACGTGAGTTTTGGTCGCAACACGACGCCATCTAGTGTGAAAAGGATGAACCTAGTCTATTTTAACATTAACACTCTTACCTACGTTGGAATAGTCGACCTTCCCCCTCGTGTTTACATATTTTTAGGTACGATTTTCGGTATTTCTCGGATAATTCTTCTCAAATTCACCGCCATGCGACCATCAATTCAGTTGATTAGGAGGAATATACTACTCTTACCGGGAATGCGGTTATTACCGGGATATTATCATCAATGTTCGATAACCAGACAGATTACCGCCTCCTCGTCTGTTTGTTATTCTTCAGCCGATTTGAATCCATCCTCGTCTAATTCCCGAAATAGAGATCAAGTCTCGATAGTGCCACATCCAGTTTCGAAATTACGATTATTCAATCCATCACAGTCCACACCTGGAGAAACGGTCCGAGAGCGGGCCCTACGGGAGAAGCGAATCGAGATACAGGCTTGGAATCATCAGTACTGGTGCCAGAATAATGCTGAATTCAACAGGGTTAGTGTTGATTTGATTTTCAAATTCTAAATTTTCATTTTATCATTTTAGCTGAAGAAGGACTTCATCAAGCACGAACTGAAGAGCCGAGAAGAGAAGGAGAACGCAAATGAACTGTTGAGCAATACGAACCAATCACACGAGGAGCTGGCACTGTTCTACAAACGGTTCCTCGATGCCAATCAACGCAAACATATTTCTTATAATTTGTAAGTGTGCTGCATTCTGATTGGATCAAAAATTTATGGGGACCAATCAGTGTCGAGATGTTTAGAACGTAGAACATTAGCCAATCAGAATCGCTTCGAATCGAAACCTCACTTTTGATTGGTCCATATCTAGAAAAGCAAAGAAACAAATATAAACAAAATAATCAGAACACATAAAACTAACCTTTATTCTTCTTTACCCTTCACAGTGAATGGTACAAACGAAACCTAAGCCTACTATGGCCCTCATTGATGGTCCAACTGGAACGCCTCTTACGTCGTAAATAATAAATCTCTCAAAATAATGTAAATTTAAATTAATTTATTATTGCTGCTATTTGTAAAATGTAATAACATTAACATTATGTAATGCTGCTCAATGTACGAATGTGTATGATTGTTTTGTTGTATAATATATAGAACCATGTCATATAAGATAGATATCAATGTGTTTGTGTATAGTTCATGTGTTATTACATATAAAAAGAATAATCATGTAAGACCAAAGAAAAACAAAAAGAATAATTCCTGGGAACAAAAAGAATTGAGTATTGAGTGAGAAAGAAGAACGAGACCTAAGAAAGTCAATCAAAACAACAAAACAAACACACTAAAAGGACCTGGGTTGTTGTACAAAGAAAGAAAGAGGGGTGGGTCCGTACGCCTGGTATATAGAATGAAATATTCTGGCACAAAGATAAATATACTCTCTGGTGAATAATATTTCATAAAATAAAATTTAAATAACCTAAAATAATAAGAACTCAAACCAAGGGGGCGCACAAAATCAAGGATAAAAGGTAGAGTAAACCGGGGGAAGTGAGAGCTGGACGACCCACTAGGAACCCACACACCCAAAATGTTCCAAAAAGGGAGTGTGGCATTATAAAATACTTAAGTACGTACACAGTAAGAGAGAGTAATATGAGAATGAATGTAAGAAGAAACAAACCCAAAACATGCAAATGGTCCATAGGGAGGAGGCGTGTTTGTAGAAGGACCAAAGAAAGACATACACCCAGGAGGATATTGAGAGGCAAGTGGACGAACATAGTAGGTATGTGTGTGAGTAGTGAGGGTGAGTAGTGCAGAAATGAGTAAATAGACGACGGCAACTTCTGATTGGTTGTTGAAATTTTGATTGGCTATTTTCAAAATATATATTCGGTGGCTTCTGATTGGTTGATTATTCTGATGTTGTTGCTGTTGTTATGTATGCTGCTGCGGATACTGATGGGTTACCAAAGTTGAGGAGATAATATAGAATATGATTTTGATTGGATTGGATGAATAGAGTGGGTGGTGGTAGCGTGCGCGTGCGTGCTGGGCAATTGGTGCGGAAAAGGCGGGAAATTTAAATTTCGTGGATCTCACATTGGCTTGTAAGAAGGTATGGGTTGGCCGCCACCGACCGCCGCAGCATAATCACCAATCATAAGGCTTTGATTGACGGGAAAATTCATATTGTTTATGCCTGCCACCATGGCTGAACTGGATGGTTGAAATAGTGAAGCATTGCCTCCCCCCGTTCCAAGAATCACCGTTTGACCGCCCAGTGTATTTAGCGGTGAACCATACGGATTGACAATTGATGGACCGTGCTGACCAATTATTGAACCGCCGGATGGTGATGCAGTGTTCAGTCGACCACTGGCCACTTGCTGCTGATTGGCTGACTGGTTGAGCAGTTGTTGCTGTTGTTGATTTGAATGTTGTTGTTGCTGCTGGTGATGGTGTGTGGACTGAAATGCCGACTGTTGAGTAGGATCAAATTGAGCTGTCAAATTGACTGGCGCTTGTAGGGACTGAGCGGCCGTGTTGAGTGCCGCCACCGGAATACCATTGGTCAGTGTTGCACCATTCAGTACAATAGCATTGCCATTGAGCGTTGCACCTGGTGTGCCATTCACCAAAATAGTTTGTTGTGGCTGCTGCTGATTGTTACTGTCCATCTGTTGCCAATAATCTTCACTAGGAGAAGTGTTGTTACAACCGGGTGGTGGCTGAATAGGCGCTCCAGTGTACCGGAAATAGGGATTCTTCAAATCCAAATTATTCGAAGCAAACGATCCTGGCACATCGTCCACTTGGAGGTCTATTTGTACATTGTAGGACTGACGACGATTCGATACCAATACAACACGACCAGACACTGTGTGACCACGTTGTACAAAGAGGGGCTTGTCAATGAGACATCGAACCTGAAGAGAAGCAGAAAAGAGAGATTACTCACAAAACCACAAAAATCTGATTGGTCAATGCAGAATCAAACCACATACCTGATACCAGTGAGTGAGCGGCTGAGTGGGAGAAGTACTCAACCAGACCGCCTGCTGACTGCCAAAGAAGGCAACGTCGAACCAAAAAGCGAGTCCATGTATTTCGTCCGTTTGTGTCACCTGAAATTTGAGTGGAATATCGATGGTGTGCAGATCATTCTCATGTGCACTCAAAAAGTCCACCGTATGTTTGTTCGATTTGGCAATACAGATTCGAATGTCAAAAGTGTCCACCACTGGCTGATAGAAATACTCCTTCAGGGCTGCGGAGCGGAGGGCAGTCAGATCAACACCGTGAAAGTTCTGTTGGAACCAAAAGTTGGCTTTTGTGAGCTATAAGAGAAATTAAAGAAAAGTTAGGCCAAATAATTATTGGATGAATAGAAAAAATCGCTACATTCTGACATTAGCTAATTCACGCAAAGGTAGAAATCCCTGTTCTCTGATTAGTTGATTTCAAAATATGCGCCCACTTACTTGTTCGGTAAAGAGTTGAGCATCACTGAACGGTGCAACATGGAGATCTCCCCTAGTCGGGAACATATTCCCACCGGGCGCCAACCACTTCTTAGCGTGCAGATACGTTTCCAACATTCGTTCATTGAACAACATGTAGCCCATCGGTTCTGAAATGATAATGTCCACCTGTTCGGGAAGTTGAATCTCCTCAATTTTTCCCGGAATCACACGAATTTTGTCTTGAAGCTTATTCGATTCCACCAGTGCTTCCGCGTGCTTCGCCATGGAACTAGCCTCCACTGCGTACACCTTCCGGGCACCAGCTTGCACAGCAAAAAATGATAAAATACCCGATCCAGCGCCCACATCCAACACCACCTTGCCTCTAAAATCGTCCATATTCGAAAGAATAGCCCGTTGATAGGTGGACGTACGAATGTAGTCTTGCATCATATTTTGCTGCTGTGACAGATAGCCATAGAATTGAAAATACTGCGTCGCAGAGGCCTCATCCGTACGGAGTGTAAACACCGAATCCTTACGACCCAACTTGAAGTCATTGACCACCTTGCCAAAGCGACATATGTCCGACTCGGTGTAGTTCGACTTGGCCGAGTCATACACGTACCGCTTGGTGAAACGCAAAAATACTGATCGGCCATTCTCGTCTGTAATCACAAAGCCGTTCTTGCCAAACTCAGAACAGGGAGTATCTTTGTAGATTTCAATAGTAAGATTCGTTGTGTTCGTATTTACATATGCGGCCGGTGAGCTTGAAGATAGTCCATTGGACATCAATTCACCATTCACTAGAGACAAAAAACATTAGAAACAATCGATTAATCTCCCATCTCCCTCACCATTATCACCAGCATTCTTAGTACGAATGAGCAGCTTGTCCGACTCGTCAATCACCTCCAAGGTGAGTGGTTGTGAGTTACGTTTGCGAAATGATAGCGATTCATCGTCGTAATCGAGCAGATACACTTCTTCGAATACAGCGGACATAACGAACCAAAAGGAACGGACTCAAAAGTCACAAATCTTCAAACAAAAAAGAATGCCAAAATGGAAGCGCCAAAAGCGACGTAATATATCACGTAATAGAAGAAATTTCACCACAAAAAATGCACATAAATGAGGGAGATCCTAAAAATGTGATAAAACAACAACAATTAGTACCACTAAAAATAAATCATAAATATGTCAACACAAACCAGAGAGAATATTAAGAGTTTGTGGATATTTTCAATTCAAAGAATAATTCCATTCACGCAGAGTGAGTGAGAGCTGAGTTGGTGTGATGAAAAGAGAAGAAGAACCAAAGTCAAAGGCTTTCGAGGTTTAAGGGGAAGAAGAACAAGTGAGAATGATGAAAAGTGTGACGCTAAGTTGCTAATTCAGTCTTGAGTAGATAATCCAGATAATATTAGCGTTTGATAAGAGATCCTATAAATAAATGATTAAAAAACAAAAATTAATAATCAGAAATATGTTCAAATAATTTAAATCTCGCTTCTGCTTGGTCGATTCCAGTGCTTTCGAATCACAAAGAAAAATCGAAACGTTTTCAGAATTTCAAACAAAAGAAAGTATATGTACAGAATGCATATATTCTCTCATACATATTCTCAATAATTCATAAATGTAAAAACGAGGACCAATCAAAATCGATTTTTCCTGTGAACAAGATATACCAAACTAGCACACAACCAATACATAGCTTCCAGGAAAAAGTAACTAAGCAAAAAAGAGCGACTCTCAATTACGATTACGAAACACAACAACAACACATCGTCCTACTAAATTGCACTAACACCGGGTAAAGGCCCCCGGAAATTCCCTAAACACACGAAAGTATCAATCTATACATAGACACTGTCAAAATTATATCAAAAAGTGAGGCTACTTACGTAATTCAAGTAAGTACAGAAAGAGGAGAGAAGAGTGGTTTTCAAGGAAAGTCTCAAGGGATTGTAATAATAAGGATTCTAGAGAGAATAGGCTACGAGAGAGTAGGATCACAGGATCTGGTTACAATGCGTCGAACATCACCAAATAACGACGACGGGTTTGGAATGAGTGTGGAGACACGTGTTTTGTGCCTATGTGGTGGTTGAGTTGAGATAACAACAAGAGGATGTTCTAGGATGTGAAAATGACAATTATTGAGAGGATAATGTTGATTGGGATTATAATTGACTTACATTGTAGATGTACAATAGTACACACCAACAACCAATAGAATCAGGCGAATTTGAATTTCAAAATAAAATGTTTTGATTGGTTGACCGGCAACGGTGGTTGGTTGTTGTTGTTGATGATGCTGCCGAATGTATATTTTGAGTAAACAAAATGTTAATGACGCGTTCGTGTTCGTTGTTTTGCTTTTGTGCTGTGGTCTCAAACACACAAAACTCAGATTTAGAGGGCAGTAGTCGTAATAATATATCTTGATGTTGATAAAATGAACGAGGTGATAACCGGCGGCGGTTTTTTCCTCTTTCGTGCTGACCGAAAAGTGATTTCTGATTGGCTGATAATTTCCGTTGTACTGATTTTGCTATAGCTGATGCTTCAGTTCGGTCTGTTGACAATGCGTTTACTTCGTGTTAATTACTAATAACAGACCAATTTTATATGTGTAAAAATAGGCAAATTTTCGCGTGAAAATTCCTTCTCGTTGGTGGGATAATGATGCGGTTGATGATAACACAGATAGAATGCAGATAAATGGACAGTAAAATAGTAGCAGCGTGTCCTCTTCTTCGACTGTCTCCGGTTGCTTCAGAGGAAAACGGACAAATCAAAACAAAAATAAGAAAAATATCAAAGTTGAAGCAGCATGTGGACACGTGGTGTGCTGATGGCTTCCTTCCTTCGTTCTGTGTTCGGTAGGCACACGTTGTCGTCGTTCTCTCGTTAATTACCGGACTGTCCTCCACGGGTAGAATAATGTAGAGTAGAATGTAAATGACGACGGCGTCCGTTGGTAGACTCAGACCGAGCACCGACTGAGATTGATTTTAGTTGTCGCCGTTGTTTCTTCTTTACTAAGAAGTAGAAGTAGCACGTAAGTACGTGTAAGATGATGATGACGACAAAAATGAGGACTACACACGGGAAGAACACAACCACGACTCGTGCGTATATACGTATATATTGGTTAGGACAATAGAGGTGGTAGGTGGCGGGACGAACTCACTCGGACACTGTTGTCGGAGCGAACGTGATCTTCTCTAATGTTATGATGATGGAACACGGACGCATGCACGCGTATGTTGTCGTTGTGTTCCTCCTTATCGTCTACTGCACTTTCGGTTGATTTCAACGAACGGAGGGAAAGTGATCGTTAGAAGATGATGACAGGGGGTGGAGGGTGATGGCCTAGGCCTGGTTACACGTTGTATCGCTTCGACCCGTAGTAGTAACACAAAGGCAACCAACACCAACCTAACCAGACACACAACCAATTCGTTAACCAAGACAAGAGACAAGAGGTGGAGGACAATAAAGTAGAAGAAAGCCACGCTTGTTTTGAGTGGTACGCTCTCAACTCCCGAGTGTGTAAGTCGTGCCGTGTCTGAGCGTTGACGGGCGATTTGGTAGCTGCAGACGAAGCGAGTGATCAAACTGTAGGACAGTGACCAAAGGAGAAAAGAAGAAGAAGCAGCGAATAAAGACGGAGCGATGGCTGCGACGCGAGACGAACACAACACACGAGACGAGGGGAGAGAAGGAAGGGAGGGGTAGAGACTAGGAGTGGAGTGGAGAGGTGAAAGTGTGCCTTCTGCCACTACTACTCGGGTGATGATGATGATGTTGTTGCACTTTGCTGTTGTTCTGGTGTGGCGCCAGCGCCGGTTGTTCGGATGGCGCCCAAATTCAAGGTCGCCGTGTCCGTTTGACAATAATTAATAACCGTATACTCGGTAATTAATTCGATTTTTACTAGATTAATCAAGAAGTTTCCAGAGTACACAAATGTGTCACACACAGGAACAATAACAATAACACGGATTCGATTAGTGGGAATAGTCGCGAAGCAAAAACCATTGCCACTTTGGTAGAAATAGATGAAAAACAGCCGGCTCAAATTCTGAGAACAAAGAAACAATTATTACGCATGCGCGCGATCGCCCTCTTTAGATACAATGTTATACATTGTATATTTGCAGTATATAATATGCAGTGACATTGGGCGGTACTACCCACCATCATCATTTATACTAAATTAATATATATGTCGTACTTATGTTTGTGAATGATACACAGTTGTGGGTAAAGCCACCCTTGCAAGGTTGATTTTCTGAATACGCAATTTTATGATTGATTATGACTTTAGCGCGATATTTAATTGATCTTCATAAAACATTGGGAATTTCTCGGTAGGTGCAGCGCCACCTACAGGCGTTCAGTTTTAATATAAATCGATAAAAGTAAGCGCAAAAATGGTCAAATCCTATTGGCCATAAATTCGATCACTAATTTCAAATTGATCAATCATGTCTGAATGCGGAAATTGGTTACATTTAAATCGGAATTCTTGAAATAGGTCACTAGTGCATATGATGTATTTGCACTTCCTCGAATGTTGCAATAATAGAGTTCATTACATTTGTACGGTTTCACTCACGAATGATGATTGGCCAATTTGATATCGAATAAAGAATATTCTGTTGACAAATCAGAGTATGAATCCATATAAGTAGAGTTGGTGTATTATACTCACAAACTGTGCAGATGTGATCGAAATTTCGAAATTAAAAATTGAATTCTTAGAAAAAATAGCACCTTTGCTTCCGCATTCAACTTTAACAATCAATAACGCGCAAAATTCAAATTACCCCAGTCATCCATTCACAACAAGGCGCTAGTTTGAATCAACAAATCAAAATCGCTTCCACGATAACCAATCAAAAAAGAGAGTGCCAAGTTTAATTTTTTTAAATGAATCCTTTAATATACGAATAATAGTACAATGTGTTCAATAATAATAATAATTTTAATAATAACATTATTTTCATCTCTAATTTGACATTTTGAATTTCAGTCCAATCAAGTGAAATTACAAAATAAAATAATTATCCTAGATAACATTGAAATTGAAATAAAATTAGGTGTGGGTGTGGGTGTGGCCGGGTGAATAGTAGTACAGGGTGATCACATATTAAAGTTGTAAAAATCTAAATATTTTAAATGTGTAAATTCTTATCTCATCTTATGTGGATCACCTTGTAAAAAGTGGGTTGTGTTTGTGTGTGTGTGTGTGTGTTTATGTGTAAATAGGAAAAAATATCAAGTGCAAAGAACATATTCATAATTATGAGCTTTTTGTTGCGCGTACGCACATCAGTTCTTCATCATCGTCTGATTGGAGTAATTAATTAATTAGCATATAATTAATTAAAAGATATACATAGTTGGGTGGAAATAGAATTGAATACATCAAAAACAGAGATAAGGAGATAGTGAGACCACATTTAGCAACAACAATATAGAATATAATTCTAGATTAAAATAAAATGAAATAACAGAAGAAATATTTAAATATCCGGCGCGTGCTTTTTAGCTTTGATTTTGGCTGCTGTAGATGAATGTGAGAGAGAGAGATGTTCGATAAGATAGAGATAGATATGAGATACAAGGTGGGTGGAATTAAACGACAAAAAATAGATAAAGAACAAACACAAATGCAGATTACATTGTTTGTACACATTGGGTAAAAATAGGGTAAAATCATATTATAATGTTGTAAAATTGTTCGGTTGTTGACATATTGTTGTTATCAGATCGGATAAGATAAGAGAAACTTTACGGAAGGGCTTTTTGGCCTAAACTTTTGGGAAAGTTTTGTGTTAATGATTTTTAAAAATTTATTATATTCTTTTTTCAATCAAATAATAAAATAAAAACAACAAATGAATCCGAGCGCGTGTTTGTGTGGTGGGTGTGTCTGTGTGTGTGTGTATTCTGGGCATGCGCAATTTGTTTTACACAAGTGATAATAAGCGAGATAAAATGTATGTATAGAAATGAAAAGATAAAAGAGGAAGAAACAAATCTTGGCGCGAGAACAGTAGCCCAAATTTAAAATGCTACTGTCGCATGCACATGCGCAATAGTAATCCTGTACACAAATCTCATAGTATTGCGATGCACATTTGTAGATAGTGAAATATGATTTTAAAATAATAATAAATTCAAAAATCTAGCCGCGAAATTCATTCATCAAAGGTGTGTATTAGGCAAACTCAAGTTTGTGTGCAATGTGTGTAAAACAAAGTAACATATGTGAAGTGATCAAATAAAAGGGGTGTGACGTGTACAAAAGGTGCAAGTGCAGGTGTGGGGGGCGTGTCCGAAACCAACCAAAGTAGATAAAACAAAGTGAACATAATAAAAGCTCTAAGTTTCTAGCGTTAATTTCTTAATAATAGTAATAATTAATAAATACTAAAGGTGAGCTTAAGGTGAGGTGAGAGAGACAGATAAGGTAGAAATAGGTGATTTCGTTCAGTTTTGATTTAAAATTCTAATCAATTTGCTAATAATTGAAGAGAAGAGGAGGAGCAGTGTTGAACCGATTGTTGATTTAGTGTACTTGATTCTGATTGGCCAATTTGAGAACACAGAAACAGAGCCAATCAAGAGTCGTCGTTTTAGCGCGCGCAAATAAATTCAAATTTAGTTGTTCAATTTATCAAGTTGTATTAGGTTGTAGCAGTAGGTAGAGTAGAGAGCAATAATAGTAAAGTTGCAATTTTAAATACATTTTAAACTTCATCTTCTTCAGTGTAAGTTAAGTTTGTGAGAGAGAGGGAGAGAGATAGTGAGAGGACAAACAGACAGACAGGTAGATGTGATGTGTAGAGACGAATGTAGCAAATAGTATCTCTGATGTAGCAAAATTAGTCGAATGGTGGTTGGTGTTACTTGTGGTCGTCCAATCAGATCGCTGCAATCGCATCATCCTCATCCTACTACTAACATTCACACAAATATTCTCACTTTTTCTTAATGGCCGGCGCCCGTGGTGGCGTCACCGGACGGCCAGAGTTCAGTCCACCATATTGGTATTTGGCTTTCTTTTCCGAGGGTTTCAAAATCTATGAGGGGTGAAAAACAAATATTAAAATACTGCATTCAGATTGGTCAAAGCGGAAAATTCAAATACTAAATTCTGATTGGTTGAAAGAAAAAAGTCATAGTCAAATAGCCTTCCACAGAATCCAAGTGCAAATATACCCACACGGAAGAATATTCCTGGAATCATGCAAACACTATTTGTATGCACTAGGTACACCTAAACCAATATTAAATTATTCTATTTTTAAATCCGATTAATTCAAATTCTCGCACACTCACGTCCAAGTCATTAATGAATTCATAGAAAACCGTCTCCAAATTAAAATAGGCCATTTACCCAATAGGGTAATTCAAAATAGCCTTTACTATGAACAAAATAAAGCCAAACTATAATTGCGAATCACCTTGTACACTACTAATCAAACAAATGAATGACAGGGTTGGAAAATTCCCCAATTCAAATTATCCGGGTTGTAAGCAAACAAAAACAGAAACACACACACAAATGACGTAACCCACAATGCGATCCAAAATAATCTACCATAATCCTTAAACACAATTAAAAAGTCATAAAAGGAGCCATTCAAATATAAAGTCCCTTTCATTTCCTGAATGGTCAATTCAGTGTCACTTAACTCAATTATCCAATAAAACCATTTTCTCTAAATTTAAAATAAATCCCTCTTTTGTTCACTTTACAGTACAATCAGCGGTAATCCCCTTTAAATGTCACACAAACTCATACATGACGTAATCAAAACGATCTCAAATCTACGATCTAAAATAAACACTTATAAAGGGTGACACAATTCTCAAAATAGCCCAGAATGGTCAATTCGAAGATCCAACGCCTACATCTTATTGGTCAATTCAAATACAAACTGTCATTCAATTATCCAATAGGAAACGAATCAAATGACGCAATTTTCAAATTCCTTCCTCTTATCCAAACCACCCTATACATGTTCATGTAAGAAACACAAACACACAGGATTAAAGTATAGTTGGCAATTAATACCCAGGATATATCAAACTCAGCACAGACAGAACACATCTACCCTTCCACTCTACTGACCATTACACCAAAGTGGGCGCCATAAGACCAGGGCGCGTACACACCATAGTCTAATCTCCTTAAACACACACAACATGAGATGACGCCCACCGCAAAGCACCAATGTACAGAGTGTCAACCAAAGTCACTCAAACCAGCCCCAACGCCATAAAATGCCCAAATCCCACAGCTCACCCTGTACCCAAAGTAAACCAACCAGGCAACCAAAAACCTAATCCCAGGAATTTCTTAATACCAATTCATCACGTCGTACATTGTACAAAGCAGACACAGTACAGTATACAGTGAGTCTCATTTAAAGCTCGCGCCATTAAACCATCAGCCAATCAGAATCGAGATCGGTCAGCAGCCCCGGCAACCGCCAACCAATCAAATTGGAGTTATTGTTTTTGGTGTGTCTCAAGCTTCTTTCTCTCACTCACTCAGTCAGTTCGTATAATAATTCAATTAATAATTCAACAAACCAAATATTCTTGATCTAATAATAGAACACATTCACACACACAAATTCTATTCTGATCAAATCGGACGCCTTGATCACGGGCGCCATTTAGACGCCCGATCATTTCGATACTATTCTATGGATCCTCCTCAATAATCGGGCGCCATAATACGCACGTAGTCCTCTTCCATTTAGTCATACACCAACACACTGTCCAGTATATCTCAAATAACCGATTGTATCCCCGGTTTGGTTAATGACCAAATTAACCGAAAAGTCAATGGCGCCCACATAGACACACACACACAAGACGCCCAAATATTGACATTTGAAAAACAATTTGAAACTTTATACCCGGGAAGTGTCTGAACACTCAACACATAAAAAGTTAAATTCGGTCATGAGATTCGATTCTGGATCGCGGGCGTCATCAATATGGCGCCCAAACATATAACCAACACAACACACTAAATTAGTATCCCCAAACAGCGTCATTTGTTCCAAAATCACCAACCAACTCAAAAAAAAGTACCACTAAAACAAACAGCCATTAATTTGAGAGGGAGCCAACACATACGAAAAGAATCGGACCAATTCAATAAATTTCCCAACTCAAAAGTTCTCAAGTCCGCTAAAGAACTAAACTTGAAAACAGCAAAAACGAGAATTTTTCTCCATAAGCAATTAAAGCACTTCAATTCTTCTTTTTAATTAACGGAAATACTTCAACTTTCAAAAGCATAATTGACGCACTTGAGTATTAAAAATAGGCGCACTAATTGAAAAAGAACAAAAAGAATTGGCCAATCACTCATGAATTTATTTCGAAATGTAACGCTCCACTCTGATTGGTGCATTCAAATTCAAATTAGACCAAACACTCGCTCCCCATTGATTTGAAATTGCAAAATTCAAATTCAAACCAACCAATCATGTATATTTGTATCCATAAATCCCAAACGGTTAACCTCAACCCTGAAATTTAAATATCAAATTCAATATTGCTCAACTAAACCTACCAATTAGCATACCGAAAATGTACTTCATCATCATCACTATTACAGAACCAAATTTAATTAAGCCAATGACATTCAAGCGCGAATAAACGAGCCGCAGTCCAATCCCTTTACCCTCCCCTATTACAGAATCTCAATTTACAAGTCTAATTAGTCAAAGTAATACCAAACAAAAAGCAAACACAAACAGTAAATTAACCAAATTGAACAAACACAACACAATCCATTCGTGCATATAAACCCTAAAGCCCAATAACGAGTTGGGCGCAACTCCATTGGCCCCTAACTCATTTAAATTGGTAATAAACAACCAATCATTAGACAGAATATACGGCCGTACACGATTCTCCCACAGAATGGCACACACATAAATTATCCTAGCGAGTGTGTGTCTGGTGGTCTTGCGAGTTCGAAACCTTGAAAAGTTAAAGGTTAACTACTCCCAGCAGAGCACAGCACACTACTCTCTCACTGTGTTAGGCATACAAAGAGAGTGGAAGACATCGGGCGCCATAGAAAGAGGCACACCAGCTACCAGAGAAAACCACACTCAAAGGAGAGGGAGGGAGGGTGAGAGAGAGAGAGGATGATAGCCATGTGCTGCCCGTGTGTCAAAATTCTCACCAGAATATATAGCACAGAATCCTTCGGGTTAAATAGATCTCCCTTTAGGATTCTGGCCAAAGCGTTCTGGTTCACCAGAATGGATGAGAGGGCCATTCATAAAACATCAGTACAACACTCTCTGTATCTGTACATGTTCACAAACTTTATGAACACCCCAAAACTCACACAATTCACAGAATCCTCCTCAGGCCGCAATCTCTATAAATAGAGCATCCACAGAGAGCCGGACACAGAGCATCCCATAAGAGACACAGAATCCTACTTGAAATGAACTGAAAGATAAAATCGACGCCGCCTTCACTTCAATCTAGTACAAACTGGTCCTAATGTAAAGAGACACACATTTTGGTTGTACGAGGACACAAAACAGGGGACTTTTCCATGTCCCCTAAATTCTATTTTAAATGAAGGAAATGAAGTGCAAAAAAGTACAAAATCGCATGTGTTTGCTTTACACTACTTTACACATCACCAAATCGATCCTAATGTCTATGTATCGTAGCAACCTAAAATGACTCCCAAAAGCACCGAGTGTGCTGCATCCGCCTGGGCGCCATATCACAGGCGCCAGCTGTGTATTCTGTGTGCGAGTTCTGTATACATAAAAGTACGAGAGGGGGAAACGAAACAAAAGAACGCACAATACAAGAGAAGAATCACAAGATGGGGAAGAGAAAAAAAGAAATTCAAGAATAGAGTAGTCAGTCTAGGTTCCCAATTTAGAATCATCATCATCTCTCGTTCATTCACTGTACTGTTTGCACCCTGCAATAATAATTGGCGCCCAGTTGGGCGCCATAATGGCAAAAAGGGGCGCCAGGTCGTTCGCGCTTCAATTTAACCCTTTTTATATTCTCTTTCACTAAATTTTCCATTAACTCAAACTCAAACAAAGTTGCACTTGAATTATTATAATAAAATAAAAACAGCAACAAAATATTCATTTTAACAAAAAAGGTAAAAACCATAAATAAAAGTGAACCAATTCAGCCACTCAACCAGCCAATCACAAAACATTACACAAAATTTAAAATTCAAATTCAACCAATCACCATTCAGTAGATTACTAGAGCACTAGGTCTGTAGAATCATCATAAGCTGGAAAACCCCAATTTAATCATAATCAATTTTTTTATTATATCAAAATCCTCACAATAAAATCAATCAAACATAAATCCGACCAATCAAAACAAAGCATTCAAATTCCAAATTCTCTTTCATCTAGCCCGACCAATCAAATCACTCATCCAAAATTAATGAGAATGTTCATTCATAATTCACAAACATTCCCACCAACCACATAAATCAAAATTCCCCTCAATTGAACACGCAATAAATAATAATAAATTTAAATTAAATTCTGTCAACCACAATTCATGTGATTTAGGTTAAGGTTAGTTGCTCAATTGAATACAAACACACAAACCAAATCTAGCAGAATGTCATCTCTTGCTCAATCAACCAATCAAATTTCACTTAGTCTCAATTCGAAAAACCCCGACAACATATCAGATTAGACATTGAACAACAACTACAACATCTACACAATAACATTAATTTGAAATTTTGGCGCGAATGACCTTTCTCTACTATTAATAAATAGTTGCCCCTGTCATAAATGACGTATATAAATTATCTATTATTCTAAACGCCATTTATGAATATGTCCCCAATATTATATTAATAACACAACATGTCCTATTAGATTATTGCGTCAAACCAACCATCATAGACAATAGTTAATAGGGTAGAATGTCAGTGACTTATTCAATTTGAGCCTCAATTGACCATGATCTAGTTATCATGTCGACCAAATAAAGCGTCCTCATTGGCTGTCGGCCGCGAGCGCGACTCGATTCTCCCAGCCAATCACAAGACAGCAAACCGACGACACTTTGAGTATGTCAGATGCCACACATAACGCAACTTTGACTTCAATTAACTTTACATCAAACGTTAGTGCACATTATATGCAGAGTCATGTGTGATCTACTTTGCTTAGAGACACATCAAAAAGCAGTCAATACATAGAGTGACCCACTAAATGGCTCCACTCATAAAGCGACACTAGAGTACAACCCAAAACCATCACACCCTGTACCACAAAATGACACTCACTCACAGTATTGACTTGTCATGGTATATCGAGAGAGGCCAATGAAACCTACATATTGTCAGCTATGTGTTGTACACTTCACAAGCGACACTTCTTTATTTCCTAGGAAAAGGAAGAGCGCGCAACATTAATTTGACCTATGCAAGCATTAGTGCACTCAAAAGTGACAGACACAAATAACAAACTGATAAACAAAGCTGTCTAAATCCAATTTGATTTGGTCAAAATAAAATTTAAAATTCGCTAGAGACAAGCACAAATCCAATAATCCAAAACTAGACCAAACAATGCTTCATTTGTTCTATTCAAATACACACAATTGAAATCACAACTGTCCACTTTTCCAAACACTCCCTCCTGATTGGTCAATTCAAAAAAAAAACAAACAATAAATTCCACAAAAAAGCCAACAATTCTCAACCATATTCCATTAGATCCTAAAGACAATTCCCCAGAAAACCATCAATAAATTCCCAGAATAATTAAATTGAGCATCTCCGCCTACACTACCCATGGAACATCCATTGTCAACCAGATGTTCAAAAGAACCAAAAATGCTTCACAAACACACAGAACAAGTAGACAAGAAGCAGCACCCTGTGCCCACTAATTCACCAAATTCAAGTAATCACCAAGTTTGCCTTTCTGTATATTACACACAAAGTCAAGTATAAGTCCTGTGTCTGCTAGTGTCCAAGTGTTGTGTTTGTGTCCTAAGGATGTTTTCCTTCTTGTGTTCATTGGTTCGTTCGTCCGGGCACAGTTGCTAACCGACCAAAAATGTTTGTTCTCAACTCTCGACAGGGTGAACACACCAACTAAATACACACTCAAAAACATGAATCCTCAATTCTGATTGGTCGGTTGTGTAAATTCAAATGCAAACAAACACACCGAATAGCGTGCATGTCACACATTTTGGTCACGTTTCACCGAGAGAATTATTCATCATTCATTCATCCCCTCTCCTGCACACACACGAGCTCATATCACTTAATCTAAATCTCCCAATACTCGTGATCCTATTGGACGATTCAAACTGGTCCATGTCTGTGCCTGTGTTTCAGTATGTACGCCAATCGATTGATTGATTGCTTTAATCGATATGTGTGTGTGTGTGTGTGTGCGTTGTGTTGTGTTGTACACTGTACAAACACACAGTCCATATTTGGTATGGGGTGAAGGCTGTTCAATTTTAGCTTAGGTTAGGTTTTTCGGTACTGATGATGCTGATGTTACTGTTGTTGCTATATAGAAACTACAAAGAATATTGATGGCAATTGAAAATGTGTTTGTGTGTGTATGTATTGGGCAATAAACGAGGGGCAAAAACTAATGATTGATTTCATCAAAAAGGGAAACAGACAAAAGTAAGCCTTTTACAAATTCAAATATTCAGTAAACCAATCACAGGAAAGCAAATTCAAAACTTCCTTCGATCCAATTGGTCAGTGTACTAATATCGCGAAATTCAAAATTCAAAACCAGCCAATCACATTCTTTCATCATCTATCTACACTCGATTAATTTTCTCGATTTAAACGATATCGTAAGCACAACTACTTTCATACCCTTGGACATCTAATAATAAATGACAAACACGAGCACACTTTGCACCACCCGGGCAAAGCAGTCATTTATATTCTTAGATTGATTATCATCATCATATTCAATCATCTGGACTCGGGTGGAGGAGCATGAGGGAAGTATCACACACAGAATCAACCAATCAGAACTGAGCTTGGCACAAAGTAGATTGAGACAATTTACTAATACACTACAGAATAAAGAGGTCGCGGCTACTACAGCAGATGAAGCAGCAAAACTCAACCAACCAATCAAAGTACATTAAATAAATTCGATTTTAGTGGGACAATTGAGCAAAAAGAGATAAATTCATTAAAACAATAGGTTACACAAAACAATCTATAAATAAACAATAACAATAATCTAACACAACTCAATCATTTATTGATCATAATTGACATAATTCCCATCCTCAATCACCCTCAAGTTAAATATGATTAGCTACATTAAAAAGAGTAATGTTGATTGGCTCATAAAGAGAATTTACAACCAATCAATAAATGCTCTGATTAGTCAATTCAAACTAACAACCAATCAGATTCGAGTATCACATAATCCTAATCTATCATAGGCTAATTTAAAGTATAATCAAAGAATGGCACTTACTTGGAACGAACACATTAGCGTCTCATCGACGGACATCATGCCACCAGCGTTGTCGAATTCGCCACAGTAGTTGGGTGCAGAGAAGAGTGTCACCAGTTGACGCTTGGCAAAGAACTCATAGCCGTCTTCGACGACCTGATGGGCCCGACAGATGAGGTCAAGGTCGTGCCTGTGCAAAAACTTGGTGACCACATCAGCACCAAAAGTGAAGGACACTCCGCGATCATTCTCGCCCCAGCCTTGCACATCCTTGTCCGGATCGGACCACAGTAGATCACACAGTAGGCCAGTGTCGGGAACGTCAGTGGGCCGCATAATACGACGAATCTGTTCCATCGAATGCAGATCAGGAGACAAACCTGAAGAAGGATGGTGTTGAGGCACGTGCAAAATTAGGTAAATGATAACACAAACCTCCATGACAGCAGAAAATCTTCTCATCAATGATAGCAGCAATAGGAAGACAGTTGAAACAATCAGTAAAGGTCTTCCACAACTTGATATTATATCTTCGTTTGCCTATTGTGGGATAGAGAAGAAAATGCATTAAAATGTGCATATAATACAAATCAACCAATAAGAATCGAGTTTTGTGATCACTTGATAACCTGAAACCCATTCTGATAGGTCAATTCAAATATCGCTCAACCAATCAACAAACACTTACATTCATCATAGAAGCCATATATACGGTTAATGCTGGCGCATTCGTGATTGCCACGGAGGAGGAAAAAATTCTCCGGATACTTGATCTTGTAGGCCAACAACAGACAGATTGTCTCCAGCGATTGCTTGCCTCTGTCCACGTAGTCACCGAGAAAGAGGTAATTCGCCTCCGGTGGGAAGCCACCATATTCAAACAACCGAAGCAAGTCAGTATATTGACCGTGAATGTCACCTGTTTCGAATAGAGAATAGGGTCGAAAGGGTTAATAAGCATAAGTAATCAACTAATCAATCAAACCAAACCAAAACAAGCACTCAAACACTTACCGCAAATCTTCAATGGGGCCTCCAACTCCAACAGAATTGGCTGACTCAGAAATATTTCGCGCGATTTGAGACACAAAGCACGAACTTCGGCTTCTGCCAATTGGACCGCTTTGCCGGGACGGCATCCTCGAACTAAATAACGAGAAAAGAAAAACAAGAAATTAGATATAAATTCAAATTCCCGCCAAATTCAAATCAACCAACTGACCAATTCAAAAAGTAAACAACCAATAATAGTACACGCACACATTCCAATGCAACAATCACATCATTCATATTCATCACATGATCAATCATGAGCAACCAAGCAAGGTACAAAGGTACACACAACTTTCCTTACTACACAAGAATTCACCTAACACAACTCTCATACCTAATCCTTTACTCTACTCCTCACACAATCTATCATTACTCAAACACACAACAGACAAGACACTAAATTAGCAAACAATGCAAGCACACCTGATCATGTAGTACCTGATTGGCTGGTTAAACCTGTCAAGACAGACACACAATCACGTAAGTCAATAAGTGAAATCAACAACACACAGACAAGACATGACAAGAATGTCTGTTCGCCGGTCTATACACAACTCTACAATACAAAGTAAAGGAAACAAAAGGTTTATGCACCCCAAGGTATAATACATAATACAATACACACAAAAGGGTAAAAGTCAAAAACCTCTCTGATTGGTCAGTTCAAACACACCAAGAACCAATCAAAACAAAACGATCCAAAACTCAACTCAAATCCTATAAGTCAATTCAAAATCAACCAATCACATGTCCTATCCTCAAGCTACCTCTCTCTTCCAGTTGGTCAATTCCAATACTCAAACCAATCAAATGACACCGAATCACCCTGTACTTGTAAAGCAACACAAAAATGCACTTCTCACACACAAAGTGCACATCCCAAACGTCATAAACCAGTACCGAGTCTTAATAAACCATTAATTAAACGCATACCGAACTCTCTCTCGATGACTCAAAGTACATCACGTCGTACACCACCAAATGCAAGTTATAAAACAACTAAATATACAGAGTGATTTCATAATAATAGTCATAAATGAACTCACAACGTCCTACAATACAAGGAAAACAATAAAAAAGCCAAACTTTACGACAGTTTCAGAGGTGAATATATAGGACACCTTGTATATCGAAACTTGTACACTAAAGTATAAAGTAATAATAATATAATTACAATGAAACAATAATAAGACCTAAGGTCAGTTCAAGTACAAAAATAATGTACAGGGAAAAAAGAAGGACAGGACGGCACACAAAGCTCAAACCTCATTGGTCTATTCAATAATTCAAATCTCCCGCTCAAAATGCACCAACCAATCAACGGCCTTCAAACAGTCACCAATTCAATTCAAACCAAAATCCCGCCTTCAATAAAGCATCAATGTCATATGGTCGGCACCAAATCAAAGAATCCCCTAAACCTAAACCTAACATCTTCCTCGTCTAGTCTCAAGTCCAACCAACAACCACAATCACTAAACAACAAAATGCAATTAGCCACAAGTTAAAAGTACACAGTCAAGTGTATTTCCCAAGGAGAAACCTCGTCTGACGTGGTTGTCTCCAGACACACAAAAGAACAACAACAACAAGCCCAACCTCAACCCCCAGCACATTAATAACCTAATCATCATCATCCACCACCAACTATATTCTCACACATTCATCAAACCCAACACTAAATGTCACACAACCTGTACAGTCTAGTGTAGATTGTTCATAAAGTCCAACCAAAAGGGAAACAAAATGTCAAACAACTAATGAATGTCATGTACACTCACTCACTCACACACACCTGGAGAGAACCAAATGTAATGCACATGACAATTAATCGTCTGCTCTGTTAATTGCTCAGTGCCGTTATCTCTCACAAACACACATTGAACGCACATTGCCATTAAGAGCGCACACAATTTCGAATCAACCAATCGATCGCCGTTTGGCAAAACATCAAGTTTGCACTAATACCCAAACAACAACATTCACTCATTAATTAGCTAATAATCAAGCACAACATATTATATAGATATTATAGATAAACTCATAATCACTAATATGCTGTAAACAACCTATCAATAAGAATCACTGTCAGATTGGTGTCAATTCAAATTTCCAGCGCAAACCAATCAGATACGAGTGTGTGGACACTCTTCTAAATAAGCCAATAAGCGCGCACGTCATTTATTCGATTGGAATCGATAATGAGTAACATTACCCAATCAGCTCCATCTTTCTGTTCACTTTCATGAATAATTCGACAATTTCCGTTTGCCCGCTTCTAAATGGTCAAACCATTAGAATTAGCATAACAATGTACAGGATGACCCTCTCTTTTTTCACATAAAATCAATCAATTAATGCCTTAAATTACCATACTAATAGTACACACACACACACACACACACCCTGTACTCTGAGATATATTCATTCAATATGATAATCAGCACATATTTGAGCATACAGTACATAACGAAACAGTACGTAAAACGATCACTTACTCGTACACTAATTAGACTATGACGAACTGTATGCACTAACATACGACTACTGGCTCAGTACTGAGAGTGAAACTAAAGAAGAACGAAGAACAAGAACACACAAAAACAACTCATTAATTAGTCAATCAGCATGATTATCAAGTGCACATGCATAGATATACACAGGCACAAAAATGCATAAACAACTATGAATAGAATATCATAATAACATACGAGATATAATACAGAGTGTACTAAATATGACAGAAAACTGAACGTTCATTGGTCAAATATCGCGCCAATCTCCAGAACCAATAATAGTCGAGTAACACGTAAATACCAACCAAATCAATAAGCACATCAACATGTACTAGATTATCACACTAGTCAATATTATATCAGATGCACCAAGCGCGAAAAAGCACTTGATAAGATGGCACACGCTGATTCAAAAAGATTCAAAAGAATTCAAATCCACCAATGAGAGAAGCGGAAACAATCGAATGCACATAAACTAACCAATCGGAATAGACCATAAAACAGCATCAATAAAACAGTTGGCGCAAATCCTATTCTCTTTCCCTCTCACCCTCCACAGTAATAACCCAACTAGTAAGTATGACGCCGGGCCATATGACAGTAACCATAAGACGAGACCATAAGATAAGTGACATGTCACATCTTTCATCTCATCTCTTAAGTGTTCCGTCACATACCCCAAAGTGGCGTCATTCTGATAAGTCTCGAGACACAATCATAATCAACTCGTCGTCTCCATCCACTTTACTCTTCTTATCATCAAGTCAAGTCAGTCATTTAGTCTTCATCTTAATACCACAAAGACAAACTATCAAATGGGTGCCCGCACCAACTACCTTATCATCATCGTATCACACACTAAATGACATATATCAGGTGATGCAATAAATTCGTAAACTAAATCATAATGTACATAGTAGAGATATAATCTAGAGTACACAAACTAAACCGCATACACACTAAATGTGATTGCGTATCATAAAACAAAATTGTCCTACGTGAGTCACTAATTGTCCGCACCACAAAACTAAACGATAAGAAAAAGAACACAAAAATCCCTGATTGGCCAATACACATAACCAAAAAATTCAAATCGACGCGAGTAATAAGTCAAAACTCATCAACCAATCAGGCTTTAGCATCATTTCACTCATTCACAGACACCACTCACATGATAAGACATTTACAATTTTGTGAATTACACACTGATGGGCTAACCAAATGATAACAATAGATAGGATAGGTAGACATTCTATTTTAATGCATCAAAACTAATTAAGATTACACACTCAAGACAGGTAAATGGCACACACAAGTGTAAATGAAACCTTGAGAAATCATCAGACGACGATCACTCAATGTGCAATCAAAACTGCGATACGTCAGTCTAGAAACGAATAGACCAATCAAGGATGTTACAGTACACAGAGACAACACTTCAAAACGTACAAAAAGTAGCAATCCGAGAGCAATACATAAAGTAGCAATATAACAATAAACCAAATCATAAACAAATAAAAACACTACGTAAACAGATTCCTGAATCCTGATTAGCTGAGAGCGATGTTGCGTCATTCAAAATACTTGAATCCTGATTGGTCAACACAAATTCAAACGGGCAAATTCAGATTCGTCCAATTTCAGAATTCAAATCTTCCGCTCATTAAGAGAACAATCAAAAAGCATCACCTAATAATAGAATGTAAAATTGCAAAACACAATCTGATTAGTCTACAGAGAATTGACAAATAGTAAATCCCAGTGAGCCAATTAGAAGTGAGAATTGACTCGACAGAGTAGGCAGTTGTCGTCTCATCAAGATTACTCACAAGATTACAAGAAAAAAGCAGCACAAACTAGACACAAAATAACAAGACAAAAAGTAAAGTCAATTATGTAGCACAAAGTAGCACATTTCAAATTGACCTTCAAAAAGCAACACAAAAACAACGCTACATCTATCTATATTACCCTATATACCTTCTTCTCCTCGTGTCCTTAAACTTCAAAATCAATATAATCCCTTAAAACGCAAAGTACCAATTAAGAGACAAGACGAACACGAAAGTACCATTTTCGTCGGAAGTACCAATTTACACACACAGAGTAGAGTAGTGCATTGCAGAATAACAAGAATTACTTAGTAACGCAAAAACAAGAGAAATTTCCATTCCTAATATCAGAGTAGCAAAAGAGAGAATATTTGCCTAAAAAGCTAGCAAAAACATATACAAAATCAATAAGGAAAAACACTCACTCACCAAGTGATTACGCAAAAGCTACAATCTGGTTGGTCTGTCACAAATTCAAATATCCAAGACGGACAAATCTGATTGGCTGTTGGGTCGCACATTCAAATACAAACAACAGAATGCACTAATCAGATAGCGAGAATTTTGATATTAAAGTACTACTGAAGACCTACTGTACATATTGATTACCGTACATTGTACAATGCAACACATAAATAACGTACATCAAGCAAGTCATGTGTGTGTGTAATGCATAATGTAATAATGACTGACTGACATGTACGGTACTGGCACAGCTGCTGTACGAGAGAGCTCTCGAAATTCACAAAAGTCAATTTTCCCTGTACACACTCAAATATGTGCAATGTAATGATTCATCCTGTACAACAGCCGTACATTACCTACTATACAACAACACAAACACATAAATTTACATCTACAGGGTGACACTACAACATCAACATCTCTACCTAATACTAATAATAATGAATCACACAATAAAATGAGTAGGTAGAAAAATCAGTAAAAAATCAACTAATTATATATCGATTACACACTAGAAGGTTTCAAGTTACAGGAAGCACTCTACATTCTGATTGGCCAATTCAAAATGAGAAATCACAGAAGAGTAAAGAATCAAAAGAATAGTCAAAGGGTCACTTACCTTCCAAAAGTCTCGATATAATACTATCTATATTCAACGGTTCTGCCATCTCTTTATGATTATCTTCAGTAATAGCGGTGATAGTAGGGAAAAATATGTTGATGATGAAATTCCTTATAATAGAGTGCGGCAAAAAGAATAGCTTCAAGAATTATGAATCTTCAACAATATGAGAGGGAGAGAGTAGAAATATAAATGCTTTATATGATGACGACACGAAATGTAATAAAATGACGGGGAGAAATGCAATCTGAAATGGAAATAAAAACAACATTAGTCAATGTTCGAGATGGGGAAAAGGAGAACTTGCTGCAATCTGATTGGTTAAACAAGAGAGACAGAACATACAAATTCACAATTCCTGCAATATGCAGCTGATCGATTTGGCGGTTCATTCAAATCGACCAATCAGGTGGCGCGGAATGGACAAAACAAAACAATACCAAAATCTAACTTCTTTTTAGGTTAACCAATCAGAAAGTACAAGAAAGTGTTACTGTTTCTTACGTCAACTATATGTCGTTAAATGTCGAGATATACGAGTGAACAGTAAAATGTCGATACACAAAGAGACAGTTTAGTGTTGTTATGGTAGTAGGTACTCGGCCGCGGCTTGCGTTGGTGTCGGTGATTGGGTTGAGTAGAGGTGACGACGACGACGCTCAAATCAAATCCAATGTGTAGTAGAGACAAGAGATCTGGATTTTCCTAATATAAAATGCCTAAATTGATTTTGATTTAGGTTTGCAGTTTAGAGTTGAACAGAGTTTGAGTGTTGGCCGGGAGAAAGCAATTTGATTTGGTTGGTTTGTTGTTGATCGAAACAGCACACAGGACACCGCCAAAAGACCGATGATGAGAACCAATGGGAGAAAAGACAAAAAAGATAAAATAAATTAATAATTCGACGAATGGTGTGGAAAATAAAGTGTAAAAAAGAAGAGACAGGAGATAAACAACGTAAATAAGGCTTTTTTGTGTAGTGGAATGAGGTTTAGGTTTGATTTTAGTCTGTGGTTTAGTGATTTGGTGGCATTTTGGTGGTGACGAAGTTCAACAACAACCAGGGGAAAACACTCATCACGCGTCATGCAGCACACCATCAAACACCAGAGACACCATATGCATAGCAAGTGATAGCAAAAACCTAAACCTAAACCAATCAAATCACTCCAAATGACCCATTAAACATATGAATGAATAGAGAGACAGACTTACCAGAAAAAGACCGAAGGATACACTTGTCAAGATAACGAACAGAAGAACAAAGAGGAGGATGCAGAGGAGGATTGTTCAAAGTACAAAGATAGTAGGGTTCCTAAGAAGATGTTCTTGAGATCCTTGAAGGTTTTTTGTGTGTCGGTGAGAGAAGAACACAACAGAAAATCTCTTGTTGTACCTAAAATTGTAGCAGGGGATTCTCTTGTTTGAGGGAAGTATAGTTGATGGTGTAAGAGGAGGATGGAGACTTGATGGCGCCCAACTCCCTGAAGACCCAAGAATAGAATTTGTAGAAGTTACACACAAGCGAGCACACCACACGATGTATGTTGATCACACTCGTAACGACGACCGGACAGACAGACTAAAATGATGATTTTAGGTTGTGCTGTTGTGGGATACAAGCGAATGTGAATTTGTGCAGTCAGGCGTCAGTGAGGCAGAGTGAGAGATCAGTTCGGTGTTCGGCCTGGGGATCCTCGTAATTGTCGGTGCTCGGATCGGCGTCAGTCGCCCGATCTGTTTGGTTGGTTGAATGTGAGTGTGTGTGCTCGAGTGGCTGTCTTCGGCGTTAGCAACTCGAGTGACTGTGGCGCCCAGAAAGACTCTCTCGAGGAGGAGGAGGGTGAGGATACACAATGCACACAAAAGAGAATATACAACCAGAAAAATATTGCCCGTTTGGCGTGTGCTGGTTGGCTGGTTTGCGCTTTCCTTTCGTGTGTGTGTTGTATTGCCTGTGTGGTGGTGTCGGTTGTAATAGTATAACTAGCGATTAGTTGGTGGCAGCACTGGTTTGGAGTAGCGGCACACATTTGTGAACAAATCAGTTTGGCCACATCTGTTGGTAGTGGTTCAGTTTTGTGTGGGTGCTGTTAGCACGTGTGGAGGAGGAGGAGGTAATAGTGGTACAGTGCAATGAAGCCAACGACTATGCTGGAAAGGGAAATGAAACTACTTCGTGTTGGCGTGTGTGTGAGTGTGTGTGTGTGTGTGTGTCTGTGTTGCTGCACAGCACAGCGCCTTCACTGTACACCAAACAAAATGGCGGTTGGTGAGAGAAGGAGGATGAGGCTGTTGTAGTGGTACAGACAACTGACGGGGAGGAGTTTGGCGTGTCTCATTGCACAGGAGATGCTAAAAGTGGACAGACAGACGGACAACGCACATGTAGTGTTTGTGTAGGGATGATGAACATTTTATGATGATGACGCCGGGCGCCATGCACATACACTCGCTTATACTCACACACAATCGGGCGTCCTGGTTTTATTAGGTTTGAGCATGCGCACACTGGGGATGGATCCTCTATCTACCACTCCTCCGAATCCTGTGTGAATTCTCTCACCCGAATCCAATAACCGACAGTTCACTTGACGTCATTATAAGAGTGAGATAGACACAGAAGGGTCATTAGTAGATTACGTCATATGAGTGCAAACACAAACATAGAAGTGTCATTACTTCTGGGGATACAAAACACAAAACAAAAATAATTGACCAGAAAGAAAAATCGCACAATCCCTGCATTCTGATTGGTAGATTCAAAGCACAGATAATTCGAATACTTCTCCGAATCGACTAATCAGGTTCGAGATTAAAAATTTGAATTTTCCCGCCTTTTATACTGTTTATTAAAATAAAGTAAACAAATCCACAGAAATTATTATTGACGTCAGTAGAAAACATAAACATGACAGCGAAAGTGTCATTTTACATAATATTAAAAATAATGTAAACAAAACCTACGTAGGTTTAGTACAGTGAAAGGTAAATTCGAATTCCGAATGTTGCATTTTGATTGGTCGATTCTGATATAAATTTGAATTCTCAGTACTTAGAATAGACCAACTGAACGCCGTGAAGATCAGATTTGAGTATTCACAGAATTCGAATTATCACTCTATTTTATCCAATCAGAGAAAAGTGAACACAAATTACGTGAATGACGTCAACCGAAACATAATATTCTTTACTTTTATTACAGGATTGAACCAGAATTTTTTGTTTTTCCCCGCTAATAATATAAATAAATAATAGGATAATCTATTAAGGACAGTATAGTTCCAAGAATATAATTCTTCCCAGGAGGATTCTTTTTAGGTGATTTTGGTGGAGAATCTAATTTAGCGGGGATTCTTGAGAGATTGGAGACAATTTTTATTCCCACAGATACCATCACGAGCGACTATTATGACACTCGTTATCTGTGTGACGCTATTATCAAGTCTCGCATTAACGCGCAACTTTGGCCTTTCGTCATGTCCACACGATGTCATCATCAGCACGCGCGGTGGCCATTTCCATCTTCTGTCACCATCACCATCGACTTTTCGTATTCGAATTGTTCTATTTCTCACCCTCGCTTTACCTCACTTGGTGTACTGATCCTGGACCGACTTCACGCACTTTCGCTAACCGAGCCGAGCTAATTCAATCGCTCCCATCCTCATTCACTTTTATTGTACTCGTATCTTTGTCTGTTTTACTCGGTCTCGGGTCTTTCAGAAGACTCTTTCTGGACCTATGTTCGAAATGGATTCAATCACTTACTCGTTGGCCCAATTATAATTGGATTCACCCTCTGATGGTAGACCAATCAACCAATTACCGAACGAACTTTTGGCATTAATTTTGGCACAATTGATCATGAACGAGTTGATTCCTATTGTGGTGGTATTCAAGCGGTGGTCTACTCGATTGGACAAACCAAGAAATTATTGCGTTTATACATTGGTATTTCTGATGACATTTTAAAAGACTTAGCACATTATACCGCGAAACGTACTTTCGAACAGATCAATTTGGCCATCTACACAAACATCAAATGCAAGTCTTTATCGAGTTTGAAATTCTAACTTGCCAACTGCTTTCCCGCCATTGAATCGATTGTCATTGAGTTGTCTTTGAGTAACATGTTCCCACTTTTGCCTCTATTACCCTTGAATCAGCTAACCACCTTGTCACTTTCCCAAGTCGTTCAGGATCTTGGCTCTGTAGATAGAGAGAAGTATGAAACACTGTTCGCGCACATCAATATGTGTGTCTCACTCAAAAGACTCGATCTTCAAGTACAAACTGATGACGATCTTCAAATCTCAATGTCAACTCTAGCGCCAACATTAGCTCGACAGTCACTCGACTCGAACAATTTGCCTATTGAAATGTGCCTGCACTTGTTCGCCATTGCACATTGGTCCAAATTGCGCACGAGTTTCTCTTGGTGGCAGTCGATTGTGTTACCAATATTTTGCTATCGAACGCAACGGTTATTGTCAGTGGCACACGATCAACGCTCAATGGCTGACATGGGTGACTCATCTTGAACTAATCCCGGTTGATAGGATCGAGTGCGCCATTGAGTATCTCTGTGGACATGCAGTAGCTTTACAAGTGTTGCCCCTCGATGAAAGTGTAAGTCGACATATTTATGGATTTTGTTTGCATTCTGCTTTGACCTTTGATCTTTTCACTATTTCTCTAGGACCTATGCAAACTGACTACTCAGCTGATGGGTCATCTTGCCCGATTAGAACATTTATCCGAGCTTGACCTCAGCCAGATCATCTTTACCTCAACTGGACGAAGATCGTCGCAATCTAAAATTACCTCAACTTATCTCACTGCGAACTTTGGCGTTGAATATAGAAGAGTTTATCAATTTTAAGTTCAAAGTAAACCACTAGCAATGTGGCCTACTGACTTCCGTACTCTTGACCATTGTGCCTAATGTTAAGCACTTGACCGTTCGATTGATAAATGCTTGTGATTGTTATTCTCAATACATTTTTTGATGGTCTCGAGTCGTGTCTTGCTCGTTTCACTAAACTACAAACACACTCTTTCGAGCTTAAGCTAATAATTATGTGAATGTGGGTCTTTTCCAGTCTCTGAACTGCAGTTCTGCACATGTGTGTTAAGTTAATATGATGTTCAATAGCTCTTAGAAAGTATGTCATTTGTAAAACCTTCAACCAATGTCCGAACGTGAGCGCAATAAGAATGCGAGGATTGTTTGCTTCAATTGGAACACTTTTGGTTGATTTGTTGAAATAATTCGGTGTGAATATGCAAATCGCGACCGATATGGATCTACTGTCCAGATTGCCGATTGAGAAATACAAATGCTCCTCGAGGAGCATTGATCCCTTGCACTTGGACCGCTGTTCAGAGCCAAAAAAGAATAAGTGCACCGCGGCTCGGAGGATGCTACTGTCGTCGTAGACCTAGATGATTCGACAAAGGTTGGCTGGAAGGAGCATGTACCAACTGGTGTGACTCAACACCGAACGGTGGCGCGCAACTTGGCTTACTATCTAGAAAGGAAAATTCAGTGAGGAGAATGGTGCTCATACAGGAAGTGGGATAAGGTGCCACTGAATTTGGAGGCGAGTCTATTTTGTAGTACATGTATGATGGACAGAATGAGCTGATACTTTTCTCTACTTTTTTTTGATGGAACGAGATGGTGGTATGAGAAGCTACATTCGTATACACTTTTTGAATAAAATTATTCTTTCCAAGTGTCTGATTCCAACTCCAAAAGATGACGAATGGTAAGGCCATTTGGACGAACCTGTCATGCTCACCGATCGGTTCAAACATAATTATCGTTCCTTTACCCCTTTTTGTGTAGGTGGCACATCTTTTCTCCAACTCTGTTGGTATGCACAAACTACCGTCGCTGTGTGTTTCAGTCAACCAATGAACTAACCCGGGGACAAACCCGATCCTGACATGCGCACCATACTATCCATCGAGTTAGAGGAAATGTTCCTGCTTATGCTGCAAGCACACTGACCAAAGAGAAGAACGAACATCAGGTAGTGATTCCCTCCTATTGACATAGTATGTAATAGTATTGTCCATTGCCAAGCCTTGGGTTCTTCCAAATTCGAGTATAGGAAGGAAAATGCAGATACTGTCTCTTCCGGGAGCCCTCTCATTGGAACATGAAGGAAATTCTTGATTGGCCTGTCCACAGATTATCACAGCCATATATACTTGAACATAACGAATTCGTTAACACATACATCAGTATGGAGAAAAGTCCAGTGGGGCCAACTGGAGAACACATCGATCGCTGGTCAACCCCAACCATAACTGAAAATGAATAAACAAAATGTGGGCACTACTGCCCCCTAAGACCCGCACTAAATTCAAAAAATACCACTGCCTTCTATTTATTTTCCCTAGACTAAATTCTGTAGAATCCAAAAACAAAACATTACAAAAAGACAAACTATGCAAACAGAATCCCTAAAATAAACTTTGCTTTTATTTATTGAATAAACAACAAAATGCTCAATTAATTGACTGTGCCATTGTTTGTTTACATTCAAACATTCGTGCATTCTGATTGGTCAATAAAATCTGCAAACTTTTACAACTTGAGAAGAATTTGGCACTGTGTGCGATAATAGTAAGTAAACATATAGAGAGTGCTAAAGCAACAAACTCAACGGAATGTCTAATAATACAAAATTGTTAATGTGGTCATTGACACTCTCTCATCTGATTGGATAATTTGAAACTTGAAATTATCTAATCAGAAGCGAGCATACTGTAATTAGTAATACTGTGATTGGTTAATTCAAATTTGAGTAAATTCAAATCCCATTCAATGTCTTCTTCTGATTGGCTGACACAGCTAAACGTCCGTTGATGTACTTGCACACATGACAACCAGCATAAAGTGAACCCAAAAGCGTTACCAAAGGCCAAAGAGACGCAAACTTTTCAATTATCACCAAAACTGACTCCTCATTGGACAAGAATAGTATGTTCGAGAGATAGGCCATTGCCAAATAAGGAGAGCCGAGTGTCGCTTCGATTCGTGATTGGTTGAGGGGTGAAATCGATTTCTACAGGATACAGTACAAAACCGCTAGAACAAAAAGAAGCAATCTGATTGGTTCAATCTTACCTCAATTCGAACGAACCAAGCGGATCGCCGTAAAATGGCAGCAAAAGTTTCCAAATTCAAAAGCACAAAATTCACCACCACCCAGGCAATCACCGAATAGGATTCCATCTGTTCGTGCCACACGGCAATTATTGTGAAACAAACAGCGCTTGCAACCATACGACGAATTGGATTCGAATGATTCGCACCGGTCAGTGGCTTGTAGAAATATCTAAGCAAAAAAAAAACAAAAGGATTGAATTAAAGTTCAAATCTGATAGGAATAAAATAAAAAACAATCAATCAGAATGTCGACGAAATGTGATTGGCTCTATTTGATCAGTTCCATATCTGCAGTCTGATTCCTTTTATTAGAAAGACTGCCGATGCAGAAATGATGTAAAAATAACGCAATAAAAAAAAGTAAGCCCAATCTGATTTGTTCATAACAAATAGGATGACAAGAATGTTGGACCTGTTGCACAGAAATCGCGCGCGCAAATTTAAATTCGCACTTACTTAACCAAAAAACCATACAATCCTTGGTCGAACTTTCTCCACAAATAGGACGTCTTGTTCATATGGGCAATACAGTGTGGTGGTGGGGCAAAGACGCCTTCGTCGAATCCATCAAACTGACCAATCGCATTTGAGATACCATAGAGTACGTAATATTTACAGAAAAACAGTAACATCAACGAGAAACCAAAGCCCGCCACTGCCCAATGATCCAACTGCACCAACAAGAAAGGATAATTCAAGAAGGCCGAAGAATACAGACAATACTTGAGAACGTGATCCAAAATGGCCGCCCAAAAGAGACAACGGCCAATTTGGAGTAACTTTGAAATGCTCAATTCGGATTTGTTAGTCTTATGAAACTATAAATGAACATTAAAATTAGCTAACAAAAGACAAAACAAACATACCGAATTAGCAAAATCTGAATAATGATAAATTGGACCAAAGAAGAATGCAGGAAAATAGAACAGATACGCAAGACGCGTTCTAATTGGTTGACAGTGATGTGTGCGCAATCCTGAATGGCTGTCTGGAATGCAAAAAAATATTAAGAACCAATCAGAAAAAAGAATTTCAAAAATTCAAAAACGAATCAAACAAATCAAATTCAAACAGCGTATCGTGATTGGCTCTTTTACACTTTCAGCAATTTAAATCTCTGAAATGGTTAATTTCACAGAGCGGATTGAATTTGCTGGGAATGTCAAAGAATATAATCAAAAGAATATGAAATCTGATAGGTTGATACAGGAATCACGTGAACTGATTAACCGATCAGTAGAGAACATATATACCTTCAAGGGTATCGAGTGATGCACTAAGCAGTTTGGCGTTCAGCCACGAAATGCACAGATTAAAGAGTAAATTAGTTTCAGGATCGCTGGGCGTCGCATGATAGAGATTGTTCGCAAATATGGTTAAGACAAAAAAGATATATTTCACAAGTTTTCCGTGTATTCGATCCAAAATCAAAATAGAGATAAAAATATTTGCGTAAATCAGTGTGATGGAAAAGGCGCCCAAAAGAGCGGCCAAACAAGCGGTTGAGTAGACTATCACAAAGGTAGACAAAACCTGTTAAGAATAGTTTAAACAAAACAAAAATAAGAACCAATCAGATAAGGTGGAATTCAAATTCAAACCTTTGGAGAGATGTGATTGGTCAGCTTGAAGCCAATACAATGACCAATCAGAAGGAGGATCTTCCAGTCCAAGTAATACTGTTTGGCGGCTTGCCATTCGAGATCTGTTACATCACGTGGCTGATTACATGACCACGGTAATGGCCACCGAAAATGGCGATGACCACATTCCACTTCAAAGTCCTCGGGGTAAAGCAGAAGAATTTGGCCAAGTTGATCTGAATGATACAAAGGAAAAATTAATATATATGGTGATTCAAAAATTTAAATTGACCAATAAAAATCAGTATCCATTCGATGGCACATACAAAACAGGCCAATCAGAATGCCGATGGAATGTGGTTTGAATTATTTTGAGCATGCTGCCCATCAGCATTCCATTTTTTAATTAGACAGAATACTACAATGTACTGATACAACAGTTGTAAAAGAATACAATCAAAAAGATGTAAATACACGCGCACTGACATCTGATTGGTTTGTTTTGAAGCACGTGACAAACAGTTTGACTAATCAGAATCGAGTACACATTCGAACGCCCACATCAAACTGGCCAATCAGAATGGACCGATGAAATGTGATTAGCTCTTTTGAAACGCCGTCAGTGTAGTTGTCTTAATTGCAGTAATTCTTCTATACTGGCAACTGGCATTGACGGTCTTTCACAAAAGAATATAATCTAAGTAATTTGAAGCGTCAAGACCTGATTGGTCATAAAAAGCATTTAAAAACGTAAACAACCAATCAAAACCAAAATAACGCAAATTCAAATTCTACATTCTGATTGGTCCTTGACTGACTTGACGTAGCTACCTTGTGCAGCACGATAGAATCTAATCAGCGAATAGAGTTGACTTGTTACAAACACCACAAAGTAGAAGCCAAGTTCAAGGGTCGGCAAACGTTGATACATCTTATTAATACTTAATAATACTTCGGCCTAAAAATAGTAAACAAACCGTATTACTACTATCCATAAAGTGACCTTCAATTATTCTATATTACCGTAATCTTACAGGAATGTTGCGGGAATGTTCAAACCATTGGTAACTCATTGTGGAGATCCAAAGAAATCTCGGGATCTCGAGATTCCGGTCCCATGGTGAGACGAGAACTGTCAAACAAAGGCAGTAAAATTCAAATAGAAGGACGATCACATGACAAACAAGCTTAAATTTCGATACAATCAAAAGCTGATATCGATAGCTGATCTACGTATTCAGAATATTTTAATTGAGAAGACTTGAGGGCAGTGAATTAATGTAAATCTAAAAATTCATAAACAACGTTACTGTATAAACGAAAGTAATTTCGAGAATTTATTGATGAGCGGTACATGCCATAGTGTTCCTCAAAACGCCACTGCACACAGCAAACATAAACAGAACACAGATTTGCTACTTTTGCATGCTTTTGGAATGCGAGGGAATCCTTTGTGCTTGTTTATTTAAAGAATATTCTCGTTTTCATCGTCTGGTTGGTCGATTCTATATAAATAGAATACATATTCTAATTGGCTGGGCTTTTCCGGTTCTGGTGTTGTGTGTCTGTGTTGATTTGCGTGGGATTTGTTTTGTTTACCTTTACTTTAATTTTTGGTTTTTGTGAATCGTGAGTATTTCACGTGATTTATTTTGTATTAATGAGAGATTCTTTAAATTCTAGTTGTATTCTTGGCACATAAATATGTCATTGACATCGAAGCTCACAGATTGGCTGCCCACCGGTGTAAAGGAATATGCCCAAGCCGAGGCACTGCGCACAGTTGTGGATCCTGAAACGACGCCCTTTGATTCGAAATACAAAGCAATTGAGATTTATAAAAAGTTGATTCAGGATTTGGATACTTTGAAGAGTACTTCTGGTGAAGGAGGAGATGCTACAGCTACTGTACCGGAACGATTATATCTTCTTCTGTTTGGACTGTATTTTGAATCTGCACTCACTCATTTGGACAGTGAGGATCTTCATTCCGCGGAACGATGCTTAGTACAGTGCATTGATGTGGTTCGGAAGGGCTTGAAACTGTGCTTCATTGTTGAAGATTTCAATAGTAACGATGAGGCGACATCCGTATTTGCCGATCCAGAGGATGCGAAACCAATTCCATGCTCACTCAGTCTTTTGCTGATTAATCTGTATAATCAGTTGGGCTTTCTTAAGTCAATGAAACTACATTTCCGTGGGGCGGTTCCGTTTCCAAAAGAAGCGGAAAAAATCTATTATGTTTGGTAAGTACATAGAAAAGTATATCTATAACGAATGCTTCAATCTGTCAGTTTATGATAAGATCCGAATTTGAATTTACCAATCAGAATCGAGGGCACTTTAGAACGCACAATCAAACTAATTCTTCTTTTTATTTTACAGGGAAAAGACAGATCCAAAAATATCTCCACTCACCATAAAAGATCTTTTCAACTTTCCAGCAGATGCCCTGACCCTAGAATCACTGGAAAAGTTGTTGACGCCCGCCGTGACGCCTGAAACATCGGAAATGTCCAAAGCGCATACCATGACTACCTATTACCTCGCTCAGGCATATCAACAGACGGGTGAATATGACGATTCGGCTCGGTATTGTCACCAGACACTTCGCAGCCAGCATCGTTTCCTTGAGGCTGGTGTCCCAGTGGTGGGCGTAGATCATATCGAATGGGCACTGAATGCTGCAACGCTATCACAATATTTTGCTGCTAACGAAAATTTTGATGCTGCTAGACATTTGATTTGTTGTGCCAGAAAAGTGTGGCTATCCACGCCTGACTCGGTGAAGGAAAGTGAAGATGAGAGGTGGAAGAAAGCAGGCGCTGATTTGGATCGAATTGAAGTGAAGTACTGTCTACAGATAATTGATGACTCATACCAACTCATACAGAGTGATCAGTTGAAGAATATTCCGGTGGTTGAGTATCAGTTCAAGTAAGTGGAATTGCCCTCGATTCTGATTGGTCAGTTCTTTGTGCGTTCGAATGTGTACTGGATCCTGATTCGCCTATCCAAATTTGAATCACCGCGAAGCAGCCAATCAGAAATGAGGGATTTTGAATCTGAATTACTATTAACCCTAATCTAACCCTCTCTATCCCCCACTAGACCATTCTTACTCAACGACCCCTCGCTGATTGAAGCCGAACAGAAACTCCCTGGCTTCCCAGTCCGTTCCGTGTCCGAGGCTCGTCTTGCAGTAAAGTACGGGCAGTCGGCGATTGAGTCTGCAAAGAAATTCTTCACAATTAACGAACGTGCATCGGACTATGTTGACTGTGTGTTTGATCACTCGTCACTATTTGGCTCAATTGTGCCCTTTGATCCGTCGATTGACATTCGGAGTCGTTACCTAAAACGACGGATCGATATGTTGGAAGCGTTGATTGGTGAATTGAATCCACAATACTTTCTACAGCATTGTAGGAAGATTCATTACGAATTGGGCGATATATATTCACAACAGGTTAGTTAGCCAATAGGAATTTTTATTTTCTCTACTCCAATTGGCTGGTTCGAGGCGCGCATTTCAAATAAACTAACCAGAATCGAGATTTGAAATTTGAATTGCATTCCTTTTGGATAGTTTGATTTACTTATTTGTTTTCTATTCTAGATTTCGCTGAAGTACGCTGCACATGAGGAACAATTTGCAAAGCAACAAGCGATGCTTGCTGGTGGTGGGCCGGCGGCTGATCAAATATTATCCCAAGAGGAAATTGATAAAAATGTGAAGGTGTTTAAGAAGATTAACGAACTGGTCACTAAATCCATTGGTACTATTGATTGATTCGTTTATTGCTTTATCTAATCTGTAGTGATGAACAAATTTTATTTTTATTGATTGTAACGATTTTTTTCCTATTCTAGGTCATTATCACAGATTTTTGTCCAGTTTTGAGTGCCTGAATAAAAAGGAGAAGAATCCTGCTGCACGAATGAATGAACCCATAATGAAGATTCCTCTGGACAGACTAGAATGGTTCGAAATGCCAAAGAGAATTGCGTCCCACCAGGGAGAGACCGAGGGATACCTTCAGGCTATTGTCACTGCCTATCTCGCTATTGGACGGCTGCACACTAAACAGGTGACCAGTGAGCCAAAGGAACGAGTGCTCAATTGGGTTCAATGCGAAAAGTATTATAAGATGCTCAAGGATTATCTTACCAGAAATGAGGACCAAAAGAGGCAACACTTTGAGGCTTATTGGTCCAAGTTGGAGGAAATGTTGGAGTTGATCCCTGGCAAGATTCAGTATATTCTCTCACAGTCGGTTCCGTTCTGATGAAGATGGCCATGATGGAGGATGGTGGTGAAAGGGTTAAGTGTTGTGTTTCTTCTGAAGAAATCTTCTAGTCGAGAACAATCAATTTCAATTTGTAAGCAAAAGTTACAATACTCAATGTCACGTACAATGGCTACTTACTTATCTTTCTGTGTTGGGCATAATTGTAATCAACGATGTTTCAATAAATATATGTATTATTTGATTTTGGTTCACATGATGCACGATAGAAAGAACCAATCAAATTCGACTTCACCCAGTCAGCCAATAAAATTTGGGTGCGCGCAAATTCACAATCAAAATTAGATGTTTATCAAAACTAACTCAATGATCAATCACACGCATTTGAGTTTGATTTCTATACTAGAATCTATACCAACATTAGTGACATACTACCTGAACGATTGTGGCTTATCAAACCGCTTTACCAAAATCGGATACACATTCGAACGCACAAAATGGGTCAATCAGAATCAGAATGGTTCATGCCAACCCTTCAAATCAATAAGACAATGACATATCAATAAACATTATTATTATCATTATACAATAGCACATAATATATAGTTCATTTCATATATATACGAGTGGTGTTTGTTGGTCACACACATAAACACACAGACAGAGACACACAACATATCACCACAAATGTCCAAACAAAGTGACAATATGTATTTGACGTTGTGTCATATGTAATAATAATAATTTATCAAATAAAACATAAGAACACAAGAGAGCGCGTTCCTAATTCGGTGTGTCTCGTGTGGTGTTGCATTCTGGGCTGTTTGGATCTCTCGTTTTGAACTCGTTTAGTTTTGTTACAGTAGAATAGTACAGAATTGGGTGTAGGTACAGATCACCATGTAAGTCTCGACAAATATGCACGCGCACGGTCTAATGGAGGGGGTGTGGTGGTGGATGCTCCGCAGAATAGATAAGACAATTTAGACAAGGGATGGAGAAGGACAATTTAGTAATGAAGTTCGTGTTGATGTGTCTGTGTGTGTGGTGTTTTAGTGCTGAGTCCACACAAATGGGCGTGACACCAAGATCAATCAAGGAGATAAGAAATAGAGAAAAGATAGCAAGATATACACAATTGAAAATTACTATATAAACCTAGGGTGTGTGGGCGTGTCTGTGAGAATGTATGTTAACATAAAACAAATTAATTAAGAGAAAATACAACAATATACCAAGGAAAGACTTGTGTAACATTACATTCAAATATGAACTAAGCCATTTTGTTGCATAAAAGAGAGGGCGAGAGAAGAAAGAAGGGGTCATCCACGATAAAAAGCAAGAGCAGGGGTGTGTTTGTGAAGAGAGAAGTAGGTGGCGGCAAGTAGATGACAAAATGGCGTTCAGACACAGGTGATGTCTTGTTGGTGTTATTCTCACTAAAATAGGTGTTTCCGGCGCTTGGGAAAAATTCGATTTGGATGGTTGAGGAAGAAAATAAGACGAGTTTCCTAATTGGCTGTTGGTTTGGACTACAGGTGTTGTTTATTTGTTATTTGATTGGTAGATTTGAATTATATATGTTGAATATTCGCGCACTTCGCTTCGTCGGCCTTGCAGTACACGTCATCGTCCAACAGATCACATCGCATATTTGCGTGTCCACTCTCGGGCCAGTTCGTTGTATTTATCGCGGTCGGTCTTGTAGATGCGCGCAATCTCCGGCACCAGTGGATCGTCCGGATTGGGATCGCACAGTAGCGAACAAATTGACAGCAGTACCTTCGAAATGGTCAACGCCGGTGACCACTGACTCCGTAGTATGTCCAAACATATCGAGCCGTTCGAGTTAATGTTCGGATGATATATTCGCGTGGTGAATGACACTTTGGGAGGCTTGAAGGGATAGTCAGTGGGAAAGTGTATCGTGAGAAAGAACACTCCACCCTGATAGGGCGAATCCGGGGGACCCATAATGGTCGCCTGCCAGTGAAATAAGTCGTCTCCTACTGGACCAGCAGAACATTGTGCCGGTGGGTCGCGCTTCAAATCTTCCAATTCCTTCCTGATTCTTTTGAGAGCCATTTGTGTGTTGTGGTTTGGGGATTAATAGAGAAGTTGAAGATGTAATCGGTTGAGAAAAGTAACACTCGCTCCGAATGTCGATGTACTTTAGTTGCTTGAGTCAAAAGACAATACGAAAAGAGACGACTTTAGACCAGAATTGTAACTGAAAAAGACAAGAAAACACAAATTAGTGATCATTGATAAAAGAAAACATATGCAAATATATAATCAGAAAGAGAATAAAAAAACAGTCTGATATTGAATAACACAAAACACGTGATTAGTTACTTCCAAATTCAAATAGCTAAAATACAATAGAATCCTAATACATAAACAATCAACCAATCAGAAATTACATAATAGTACAGATTGCGTTCATTTCTGATTGAGACACCTGAGATTCTCTAATGGCTATGCAAGCTAACAAACAAACCTATCAGAAAGACAGAAAACATTAGTCAAAATAGTACTCAACGCCTACAGTTCAGTTCAACAATAAAATGTAATTAGATAATAGCAAAATAAACCTAGTCTTACTCGAACTAACTAAATAACCAAACCAATCAGATGTGAATAATATCTCAAATACACCGTGATTATCGCTCAATTAGACGTCCAAACGAGCCAATCACATTTACACAATAGAGTGTAGGAGTGAGAGAAACTAACAAGACAAAATCACATCATCAACGAGATTGATTCTCAATATGCACACAATTAACCTGATGAAAAAGATAATAGGCAAATTAACTTAATCAGGCGTGCGATTGAGGAATATAGAAAGATTCCAAACACAAATTCTAAAGGAAAAGGAAAAGTTTTTAGAATATATCAATATAAAACACATAAAATTGAAACGCAGTATAGAGTATATTAAATCAGTAGTTAGCCTAATAAGCTAGAAAATTTCTAACCAAATTGCAATCCAAACTGTACAGAGAGTACAAAAAATATGGTAGCACTCACACAAAGAGAGCTAGGGAGAGAGCGAGGATAGGACAGACAGACGGAACTCAAACGAGCATAGACAGAGGACAGACATCCCAGAAACCTAAATGAGGATACTAAGTGGGAATCGAGAGCCTAAAGAACATTAACTTTAACCTAAAAGAAGGGGAGGTGTGTAGCAACAAGAGATATGTACACAAAAGAATGTAAATGCGGCCTGAAACCTTTCGAATTTCAGGACCACCAATAAGGTTAAGTACCTAAGAACCCAATTCTAGGGACACGTGGAAGAACGTGAATTTCCAAGACGGGTTAAGGGAGGGGTAGTAACAAGAGATTTAATAAACAAAGGAATGTTGGTGGCTTATAAGAGCAGACAGACACAACCAGCCTAGTCATCATCATCATCACTACTGAGAACTAAAAAAGAGGAACTACAAAAGATAGAAAATGTAATGTTAAAACCATTTGAATTGAAGGTTCCAAATAGTATGGACCCTATTATGGGTAAAACATATGGCAATGAGAATACATACAGAAGAGAGCAAATACAACATGGACACACAACGGAATCGAAAGAAGTCAGAGAGATCTTTGTGTCTAGTATAGTGATGGAGTAGAGAGCAGAGAACAGGAGATGTACAACAGCAACACACAGGCACACACCAGACAAGAGTAGTCGCTCACTGCACAGAGAGGCTCAACTCACACTAAAGGCAAAGTCAGGCCAGCAATAGGTTGCATAGGGCAGGCAGCGACACTACAAACAACGAGAAAAGCGAACGACGACGACGATCGAACCAACGAGACTACGACGACGGCGGCGGTGTGCTCGAGATGTCTGTCTGTCTACAACACTCACTAGTGTGGTGATGATGATGGTGGTGTGCTTTTCTGTAATATTGCTGGCGCTGGCTGTCTATAGGGAGTACAATACAATGAAATAGGATCTAGGCATAGGGACCTAGGAGCCGAACGGGTTAATGACCGTTAAGGTAACGAAAAGAGCCGTTGAATTTAGTAAAAAATCAGTAAAATAAAATCAAAAATAATTTGAACAGGAGAAAAATCGTTATAAGGTATAAAGTAAAGCAAAGCAAAGCATATCCTGTTACAGTAAGTAATACCTTTTCTGGTTAATGTGCTAGAATCCTAGAATTGCGAATTTGTTGTTGTACAAGGCGCCCGGGTCGTACACAAGGGGGCATATACACACAAACACACGGGCGTTCGGACACACTATCGTTCTGTTCTGTTCGGTTATATTTTGTTGTCGTCGTCGTCGTACGTTGTAGGTGGTGATGATGATGGCACGTACGGTTTGAGATGATGTCCGAATAGGTCGGGTAATCGAGGTCAGGCCAATTCGGTTATTACAGAGAATAGGATTCGAGCAGCCACCGAGAGAAACGAACAACAAGGTGTTTTGAGTTTAACTTTCCACACCACAATGGACGAGAGTGAGGAGTAAAGTGAGAGAAGAGAGACAACCAACGTAGCGGAACGATGCAAAGTAGAGTGATGACTCAAGCGGAATGAGAAAGAGAGAAAGAGGAGAACAGGCATGTGAAGGCAAATGTTAGAGGAGAAGGACTAACTAACCAGTGTGGTAGTGGCATACACGAAGGTCATCACACCATACTGTGTACTACTGTTCTTATATTTTCGGGGTCGTCAATAGAGGTCGTTATATATCATAAAATATCAAGGTGGGCTCTACTGCCCCTTGTTTCAAATTCATTTCATTATTTAATCCTATCTGATAACTTTGTTTATGATTAACCCAAGAAGGTGGGTCGTAGTACACCCAAAATAGACGAATTATAATTAATTTTAAGAACATGCGTATTGCATGTTTTGTGTATGGATTTCAACCGAATTTCGACTCGGATCTGTGTCCCGGATCCTCCACCTCATTCCTCCTCCTCCTTCTTCCTTCCTTTCGGGTATTGTATTCGGTAATTGGAATTTTTCGGGTTCACGGACCTCGTATTATATTACGAAATTCCTCAGGAAATTTTCTTTTCGATCCAGGATCCTTTGGGAGAACTTTTCGGGCTTATTGCTAATACCCGATGATGTACTTGACATAGATAACGGGACGAGAGCATCCCCGGGAATTCTGGTAATAAGCCTGATTATCACCTCCGAGCCCGTTTACCAACTCATCTATCTCCTCCTCCTCCTCCTCCTTCATCTTCAACAACAACAACAACATCACTAAGTCACAGTAGTAGTAGTGTCACCTCGAATCCTATTTTCCGAATATCCGGTAATTTAACAAAAGGAGGATTCTCTCCTCTCATTCTTCTATTTACCCAAGAAATTCATCACCACCGTTTCGCTCTCGTTATTACGATCCTCACTCGTGAACATCATCGCTAACATCGAGAAGAGGATCCCACCCCGTTCAAGTTCTTATTATTATTCGGTATGTACGAAAAATTTCTATCCATTGCATTAGCGTATCTCTGTTTAGTTTAGATGTAACGTAGACTTATGTATTTACCTAATAGTAACCTAACCGAAGAAGAGATGTATTTCACAACGTTCAACGTTCTGCTGTTCGTTTGCTTTTCCTGTTGTTGTTCAAAACTAGTTGAATAACGTGCTGCTGCTGGTGGCTTCAAGAACAAGAAGTAGAAGCAAAAAAGAACGTGAACCACGACGTTCTCTCCTTGTTGCCATCTCCATTCGAAACTAGCGCTCCGACTAATAAGCAAATATGCACTACCAATAGTACGCGCTTTCGAAGGTATGCTACGCTCCGATGTTGTTATTATTATTCTTTACTTAATTATTACTTCTTTATTACACTCTAGACTAGTTTTCTAGACAATTCTAGATTTTGCGAGAAGAAGGAAGGGAAGGGGATGACTACTGCATCATCATCGTAACCGCCATACATCAACGCACGGACAGACCGACGGATTCAATGGTAAGCTGTCTTAAGTGCCTGTGCTTGTTTGATGATGCTACTATCTCTTCTTTTTTGGCCTTTTAGTGCTCTTCACTCTACTCTACTACTCAAGACCATTGCATTAAGGACACAGCATTGTGTTATGTTGGATTTGTATTGGAGTGTGCAGCACTTCAACTATCATCGAAAAGCCAACTCAACCACATACACTCTCACGTGGGTTGATTGCACTTGGAAAGTAGTCATACAGTGGTCGTGGTGACACGAATGGTGCAACACTCCTTTACTCTAGACTTTTCCACAAGCGGCAGTAGTCACATTCGCATCACACATTGTATTAGTTCTACTAATGATGATGATGCTGATCGTACGGTGCAAACGGTGCAAAGCAATAGTATGAAAGTACGGGAAAAATCAAATCTTAACGAGCGCCAATTAAAAGGTTATTATCACTATGTAAGTAAGTGATTTCCCATACTCTCGCTTCTGATTGGCTGATTCGGGAGAGAATTTGAATCCTTTTTTTTTAAATCAGTCAATCACAATGCAGATAAGAGAGAATGTGAATTCTGGTTGCGAATCGAATATTGAAATGAACCAACCGATATCCGATTAGTTTCATATCTAATTTGTCAGTCAATCAAATCGATTCGTTTATTTATTTTGGCTATTCATTTGAACCAATGAATCATTTCCTTCCTTTATGATTTCATTCATTCATCCTTGGTCCTATATGTTCATACGTATACACTGTACATATCCTCTGTGTGTTTTATATCTTTGTTATCTAATTTTGATTTTGTTTTCTTCTTTTCACGAGATTTTATTTATCCAACAACAACCAAACTTCGTGGATAACGTCAACAACGTCGTTTTTGATTGTGATGATGTCATTGCACGCTCTCATCCCCTCAACCCAATCAAGCATGTTCCATCGTATCTATCTATCTTTATGCCTTTTCACTCTCTGTATACAAGTAAAACTTTAACCAACGAAATCATCGTCATCGTCATCATCCTCTCCTCTTTCTTGAAAACAACATTTCCTTTCCACTAATGAAAATTAACTAACCAATCACGGCAAATGTGCAATGATGACATCGAATGTAACACTAATGAACGCCGGCAATGAGCAAACTATTGTCAACAACAACAGCAACGAAAACTTGTTCATCATCCCAACCATATGCGTGTTAATGTGCATCATCATCATTTGTCCTAATCAATCAAACTTTTCAACCAATCGAAACCACAATTCGTAAATTCTGCTGGATAAACACAAAAGTTTCCGTTAAAAGTGTTATATCACGGAATCTTTTGCGTTTATCTGATAGAATCGTAATGCAACGGTAAAGTATATGTCCTGAATGTTGCTCTCTGATTGGCCAATTCACAATTCGAATTGTACGCATCAGCAGCCAAACAACGTTGAGTGTTTGGTCGATTGTGCAAAATCAAGACTTTTCGCGGTCATTTTGATTTGTTTTTGAAGGGCAATCCCTCGAAGCTTAGAGATTTTTCTCTTTTGCTTTATTAATATGTGAGAAGATAAGAGTTATACCCGTTGGCGTTTAGAAGTCGGAGCGAGAGTTAGAAGTCGCGCAACATTAAGTAGTAATTGCGATGTTAGTGCACTAAGTGACTAAGCATAGTTAGTCAATCAGTCAATAAATTTTTCCGCTAATTGCAATTGCACCTTCTCTATCTCATCAGGTGATCTATCTTTTTATATATGAAATAAGAGGCAAATCGTGTCTCCTTGTGTACACAAGCTGGCATTGATCGATTGCTTCCCTCATTGACGACGAATACGACGACGACCACTACACGACATAAACCTGATCGTCATCCTAATGTAATGGATCCTGAGATGATTTGGCATTTACGGACGAATGAACGAACACACAGGGGACAGAAGTGACAAGACATGACAACCAGAGAAGCATACTTTCCGGCATATGCTCAAGTCTCAGTCTTGTCACCTGTGTGGTACAGGCGTTACTAAATATATAGAAGACACAAACATGTCCGACAATTACCCAAATGGGTATGAACTGAGCTGAACTCTTGCTCCGACTTTACATACGTCAACGTTATAAGTCGATTACTATCGATTTTCTTTACTAGATTAAAAAGTGTCTAAAGACCTTTGCATATGGATCCAATTGTGCCACCAATTGGCCTACTAATGTTCCGCCAGGTGTATTACGTAAGATCTCATGTTGATTAGTCGACTAATTAGACGAAGACAAACTTTTTCCTTTATGAATGTCAAATGTTGGTCTTTTTGTTCAAAGGTAAGTTTTTCACTAAGATCCATTAACTTGTACTTGAACTTTTGTACTTTTAGGTGCGCGTGTGAGACAAAGACGAATCTCAAAGGATCATTATGAAAAGTAAAGCGGAAGCGAAATAATGTTCAAGTTGAAATCGATTTGTAAAGGTAATCAAGTCTGCGTGGATATGAATCGACATTGCGCTCTCAGAAAAATCGATAACTAACAAGAAATAAAATACCTATGTGAACTGTACCAGATCTAATGGTGGAACAATTCCTAGAAGTAACTGGAGCTAACCAGAATTACTAAAGTATAGTGGTAGTTAAAAGTGGGCCAATGCGTGGGAATTTACAGGAATTTCCTAGAAATTCTTATTTACTATGTACTTTAATAAGTAAATGGAATGGTAGAAATCGATTCGGAATCGATCAGATGTGAGTTCAATGGAATATTCGATTGAATTCGGCAGATTGGTCAATCATAAATTATGTTAATTATGAATAGGAATTCAAATGAGCCAATCACAGCCAAGAATGGAAATTAAATTTTTGATTTGGCTAATCAGAAGTGAGTTTGTAAAAGAAGGTTGACTCTGATTAGTCACTCACAGATTATTATGTTAATTATGAGAAATTTAAATGGACCAACCACATTGGAGAATTTGAATTGAATCACGTGACTTACATTTTAAAAAAATATGTGGACCAGTAAAATGACTCTGGTTATATAGGTGCTTAGGGTTATATGTTTGATAACACAGATGAGTAGATAAGATAATTGGGACCAAATTGGTTAGAAATAGTAGCAGTTGAGTTTGAGTGAACTTTTCCTGTTAATGGTTAAAGGTTAAATTAGATTACGGTGTGCATGAACGGTATGAACCTTTGAGAATATTGCAGAGATGTGGGACAATTAGATTACACGATCACAGATTGGTCAAATTGATTTTGACTGTAAGAAGTGTTTTGTGTGTGTGGTGATTGACCACTGGTGAATGAGACAGAACGCGCGTTCGTGGCGCCCGGCGTGCTTTTTTCTGTTGCAGGGTGCAGTGTGCCAGTCACAACAAGACTAAAGCAGTATACTGAGAGAGGTAACTGGTAGTACTTGATGGCGCCCGGTGGTGACGATCATGAGTTGTGATGAATGGCGCCCAGTGGAGTTCTAGTAGTACTGGTGCAAGGTAGAGTGGTAGTGGCATTAAACATTACATTACGCTGTGATGATGAACTTTAGAGAGAGAAGGCCAATCATGAAGGCATAAGAACAATAACAAAAGGATGGCGCCCGGTGTGTCGGGCGTCATGTATTCTTGTGTAAATAAGACCCGCGCGGGTCAGTTATAACTTACCGGTTCTCTTTCTCTCTCACTCACTAAGAGAAAGAACAATAGAACAAAGATTCTGTGCAAAGAGTATTGAAAAGTAGATAGAAAGGTGGGGGAAGAGGTCAAGGGGGAGGGCGTCATATGGCGCCTGATTGAGAAGAGAACTGGATTTTCAAGGAAAAACAAACAAAACATTAATTTGCGCCATTGAAAAATAACAGTGGCGCCATCTGGTGGCTGGAGTTTGAAGCTGCCTTAAATTCGAATTCGTTTGTTTTTGTTTGGTTTATAACACGAGTTTTGGTCTTTGGTTAACGTCATTTGTTCTGTTTGTTTAAGTTTGCTCTCGCCTCACGTCACCATCACCACCAATTCGTCAGCTTCTATTTGACCTCTACGGATCTGCATCTCGATGAACCGTTTTCTGCACTTTCCTGGCGGTTCGCCGGTTGGCCTTCTGGTTATGGCTTATGCGATTATGGGTTACTCTGGTGGCGTTACTGGACTCTCTCTTAGTGAGGTAAGATTCGGGATTTTGGGTGCCTAATATCTCACTCACCTCCTCCTCCTCTAGGCGTGCACCAAATTACGCACCAACTCCCCGGACCTCGAACTGCAAGGCATCACCTCAGACGGCACCGTCCTCATCCTGGTGCTGAACAACCAGATGTTCACCATACCCCAGTCGGACGCCTACCTAGACAACAACAAGCCCAAGTTGGCTCTGTTCGATCGCGATGACTCCACTGGACCCAGAATTGTGAACCAGGGAAATGTGTCTCAGGTTGGCAAGTGGCACTCTGACACTCTGTCAAAGTTCACCCTCAAATCGTACTACTACATCAACGATACGGACGGTTTGGTGTCCGTTGTGTCCATTTTAGGCGCTAAAGCTGGCGAGTCCGGTATGAGAGTGGTCATCCACGGTCAGGAGTCTTCTTACAGTGATCCAAACTATGCATTTGGATTTGTGAGTGACACTCAGCAGGGCCTCACTCGGTAAGAAGGCACAAACACTTTTGAACGCTTCGACATTATCACTCTCCTCACTAGATCTTTTGCTCTACGGCCACTTTATACCAAGGACGAACAAGGCAACATTATACAACCGGAGAAATTGCAGATAGTGATGACACCCGCTTCGGCTGGACAACCGGATGGCGCGAATCAAGTGCCTATGGACAAGTGGTACCGCCTGGACTTTGATAACAAGACAAACTTGACCATCCGTCCGTTGTCGACAAACGAACCGAGGATTGATTTGGGCAATTATCAATCAATGGTGACCAAGATTCCTGTGTTCGGTGTCATCTACAAGAGCAAGGTATTTGTTCCTATGTGTATGATTGTCGGAACGTTACCAGTTTCCTCTTTTAGGTCCATCTGTGGAACACCTACTCGGGTCAGGTGTTTATGTATGACTACCAGGATCTATCCACTGGTGGTAATGCATCAGTGCAGGTCTCCATCTATCCCTTCGCACAGTACTTTGCCTGCAACGATGACCAATGGAAGAGCGAAACAGAGTCGGTGGATCCAACCGAGTCAAGCAATCCCACTGGTGTCATTCTTTGTTTGATTGGCGGACTTCTTGTGGCTCTACTGGTCGCCTTTATGGCATTCCGTTGGTACAAAGGTCGACTTTCGCTTGGCAAGTCTCAAGGACGCAAGTCCAATCTGGCTGTGAGCACTAAGAATGTTTTTGAAATTGTTGATGGCGCCAAATCCGCCACCACGGAGTTTGGATCCAAGGCGAGCAAAGTTGTGGCCTCGGCTACGGGGGCTATCAGTGCTCAAACCAAAGCAGCAGCTGTCCTTTCTACGAAGGCCACTGGTGGTTCAAGTTTATCCTCGTCGTCTAATTCGTCCGCATCCTCGCATGCAGGATCCACTGCTGCATCCACGCTCTCGAAAGCTGGTTCAAATGCATCCTCAAGTTCCGCATCCTCCCGTGCGGGATCCACTGCTGCTGCATCCACGCTCTCGAAAGCTGGTTCAAATGCTTCCTCAAGTTCCGCATCCTCGCGTGGATCCAAAGCCGGTTCCAGTATGGGCTCTTCTGCTGGAAGCAACATGAGTTCCGCGTAAAGGACTCAACTCTTCAAGCCTTTTCATGCAAACCCTACAGGATCCACTGTGATCCATAATTCTTAAATTAAGGCAACTTTAATGTCTCTTCGTATTAAATCATTTATCGAATTATGTTTTCCCGCTCCGACAATTCGAACATATTGAACCGCCTTTTGGTATAACACTTACTATACATGCAATATTCAACGTCATTTGAGCTGTTGGTTTAGTTCGACTACTTTACGCTTTCTTCACCACTTTTTCGTCTACTTTCTACTCGACCTATTTCGGATCGTCTGGATGGAACGTTCACCTTTAAAGCCTGCTGGCTCACCGGTGGTCATCCTGGTAATGGCTTTAGCGATTCTGGCTTACCCTGGTGCGGATGGACTTTCCTTAGAAGAAGTAGGTTGTTTGTGGGTTTTGGAAGTAGGAATCTAACTCATCCTTCTAGGCTTGCACCAAATTGCGCACCCACTCATCGGATCTAGCGCTACAAGGCATCACCTCAAACGGCTCTGCCCTTATCCTGGTACTGAACAACCAGACGTTCACCATACCTCAGCGGGACGAGTATCTCAACAACACAAATCCCAAGATGGCTCTATTCGACCGTAATCTCGGTGCTGAGGATGAAATTCGAATTGTAAATGAGGGAACCTTCTCCGATTGGACCAAATACAGTTCCGACACGTTGTCAAATTTCACCCTCAAATCATTTTATTACATCAACCGAACGGACGGTTCTCCGCTCTCTGTGGTGTCCGTTTTTGGCGCCAGTGCTCCGAATGTGTCCGGTATGAAGGTTGTAGTCCAAGATCAGGAGACTGCTTACCCTTTTCCGGACTATGCATTTGGCTTTGTCAGTGACACTCAGGAGGGCCTCGCTCGGTAATGACACTACTCTTTTAACCCGTTCTGACTATTTCACTCTTTCTATCTTCTCTAGATCTTTTGTGCTACGTCCACTTTATCTCAAGGACGAACAAGGCAACAATATACCACAGAAGAAACTGCAGATACTGATGACACCTGCGGTGACTGGCCTACCTGAGAGTTCGAGTCAAGTGCCCTCAGACAAGTGGTACCGTCTGGATTTTGATCTCAAAAAGACCGCTTTGACCTTGGGTCCATTGCCTAGTAATGGGCAGAGGATTATTTTGGACCCGTACCAGTCGCTGGTGACCACTATTCCTATGTTTGGGCTGATCTACAAGAATAAGGCATGCATGAGTTCCTGTGTGAGTTTGACTGTTAGAGCGTTATCTTCTGTTTCTGGTTCCCTAGGTCCATCTCTGGAATACCTACACGGGTCAAGTGCTCATGTATGACTACCAGGATCCGCCAACTGGCAATGGATCATCTGTGCAAGTCACTGCCTATCCGTTCGATCAGTATTTTGCGTGCAACGAAGATCAATGGAACAGCGAAACCAAAGTTGCCTCATTCGCTTTGGAGGAATCTCAAGGCGGTATTGGTGCCTATGGCATTATTGTGGCAATTTTGTTGGCTGCTGTGGTCGTCTTTGGTGGATTACTTTTCCTATTTAAAAGACGTGGACTCTCCATGAGCAAACTCAAGTCTAACCTGACAACCAACGCCAAGATGGCAACCGATAAGATGTCGGGCAGTTTGTATCGTGCCAAGTCCGCAGCGAAATCCGCCAGCAACAAGGTTGGATCACTGGCGGGTAAAACTGTGACCTCGGCCAATGGAGCCATCACTAGCGCCACCCGTAGTGCCAAATCTAAGGCTGCATCCATGCTTTCTGAGGGTTCAAGTGCTGCAACCGCAAGTTCTGGATTCTCTAGCGGTGGGAGTGGGTCGAAGGGCGGTTCCAGCACTGGTAGCGCTCGCTAGTTTCGCTTAAGGCTTAAATTCTTTAAGCTTATCAGTATCTATTACTGTGATACAGACAATTCATATGTCACAAGACAACTTTATATGTCTTAATATTATTATTAAAATCCTAAAAGTCTCGTTCTCTCAGCTCCGACTATTCGAACATACGCTTTTTGTATAATTATAATTATACTTATAAGTTTATAATTTATAACACTCACTACACATACTTACATACATCATAGTCAACGTCATTTGTGCTGCTTAGTTCGGATCTCTCATTCTCGTCACCACTTTTCCTCTTCGTCTGTTTCTGCTTGAGCTTTTTCTGTCACCTTTTGAATCTTCCTCGATGGATCGTACACCATTAAAGCACCTTCTTGGTTGTGGTTCACGGGTGGTCATTCTGGTTATGGCAATTGCGATTATGGTTGACCGTGGTGAGGTTAATGGACTCTCCCTTGACGAGGTATGGTTCTGTTTGTTGTAAGTAGAAATCTAACTGTAACTCCACTCTCCTCCTTCTAGGCCTGCACCAAATTGCGCGCCAACTCCGCCGACCTCAACCTGCAAGGTTTCACCTCGGACGGCACTTATTTCACCCTAGTGGTGAACGACCAAATGTTCACCATACCCCAGAAGGACGAGTATCTCAACAATACGAATCCCAAATTGGCTCTATTCTCGCGTGGCGAAGATGGTCAAATCACGTCCAAAAGCCCCATTATGAGCACAACAGGCTTTTTTGCTGCCGAATTTGATGGCACTGTGCCAATTCGCAATCCGGCCATTTATAGTCTCATGTTGTTCCACTATGTCCCATATGGAAAGAAGAATGAAGCTTCTCTTTACAATGCCATGTTTCGCAAGACTGACCTCACGTCCGATGCTCCCAACTGGACCTTTACTGATCAGGAGTCTCTCAGATCGGTGGAGTTAGTGAATTCTGTGTGCCATTTGTATTCTTTTTACTTTCTTTTTACTTTTTCCCCACAGATCTCCTCTCTATGGGTTTGTCAGTGACACCCAAGAAGACTTAAAGCGGTGAGATATTTCACACTCAGACATAATTTCCTACTCCTGTTGTATCCTATCTAGCTCTTTTGTTCTGCGACCATTTAAGAAGAATGACCATGAAAGTAAGATTGCCATGTCCATTGGAGACAGCATGTTCTACTTGGACTTTGACCTCAAGATCTTAACTATTCGTCCGGTAATTAGTGATGGTTCAGAAGATGAAGCGACTGAGAAGGAGCACCAGTCACTGGTGACTATGCTTCCTATGGTTGGGATCATTTACGGAGATAAGGTCTGTAGTGTTCCCCATCAACGTTCCAGTAAAATATTATTTTCTTCCCTCTCTTAGATCCATCTGTGGAACACCTACTCGGGTCAAGTGTTCGTGTACGACTACCACAATCCTTCTGAGGGTGGATCCGTCGAGGTTTCGGCCTATCCGTTCGATCAATACTTTGCCTGCAACGAGGACCAATGGAACAGCATCTCTCAGACTGTCAACCCGGTAGTGAATGGCTCATCTATTCAAGGCTTGATCAAAGGAAATGGGTTTGGTGCCATTGGTGTGGTTGGCGGTATTATAGCGGTCATAGTGATCGCCCTTATGGCATTCCTCCTGTACAAACGTGGTGGACCTGCCATGAGCAAGTCCAAAGTGGCTGAAAATATCAAAAGTGTGAAACCACTGGATCGCGCCAAGTCTGCCACCAAGAATGCGTCCAAGGCGATTGGATCGATTGCTGGCAAGACTGTAGCCTCGGCCCGAAATGCCTTTAGTGCTGCCACTAGTAGTGCCCAATCCAGTGCTGCATCCACCCTTTCTAAAGCTTCAAGTGGTATATCCTCATCCGCAAGTTCATCCGCATCCTCACGTAGAGGAGGATCTAATGCCGGCTCCAGCATGGGTTCTTCTGCAGGAAGTACACTGAGTGTGGCTAGTTCCGCGTAAGACTTAGCTCTTCAAGCCTATTCAAATCCAATAGTATCCATTACTGTGATCCAGACAATTCTTGAGACAACTTTATATGTCTTTAAATTATTCTAAAATTATTAAAATTTATTAAAATCTAGTTCATTCGCTCCGACTATTCGAACATACTCCTTTGTTATAATACTCACTACACACACCATTTTCAACGTCATTTGTGCTGCTTAGTTCGGCCTAGTCACCTCGTTTCCATCTGCTTCCACAAGACTTCGATCACCTTTGGGAACTTTCACGATGGATCGTTCATCATTGAAGCCACGTGGTTTACTGGTGGTCATCCTAGGGATAGTCCTTATGGGTTATCCTGGTGCTGCTGAACTCACCATTGATGAGGTAAAGTTCTGTCGGATATAGAAATGTCACTTAACCCATTCACTCTCCTCTAGGTCTGTACCAAATTGATCACTCGCTCCCATAACCTCAGACTGCAAGGTATCACCTCGGACGGCAATAGTCTCACCCTGGTGGTAAATGATCACGCCTTCACCATACCCCAAACGGATGAATATCTCAACAATACGAATCCCAAATTGGCTCTATTCTCGCGCGGTTCGAGTACTCAAATCGTGGATAAAGGCCATATGAACACCACAGGATTCTTTAAGACAGTCTTTGATGGCTCCGTGCCAATTCGTAATGGCACCCTTTACAGCCTCATGTTGTTGCACTATGTCCCACATGAAAAGGATCATATCTTCAATGCCATGTTTCACAAGACTGACCTCGAGTCGGATGCTCCCAACTGGATCTTTCTTGATAAGAATGTTCTTCGTTCGCTCGAGTAAGTATTCTTTTTTGTATCCTTTTCTGACTTTTTTCCTTCCTTTACTTAGTTCTTCACTATATGGTTATGTCAGTGACACTCAACCAGGCCTCAAGCGGTAAAAGTGATTTTATTTTGCTCACTCGCGCTCAAATAATCTCTTACCTATCTATTTAGATCTTTCGTTCTACGGCCACTTAAGAAGAATGACTACGAAAGTCGGATCGTCATGTCCACAGGGGACAGTATGTTCCACTTGAGCTTTGACATCCTCAGCGCGACCTTGACCATTAGTACGGTGATTAGTGAAGAAGGTACAGAAGATGAGACTACTGAAAAGGAATCAGACCGATCACTCGTGGCTAAGCTTCCTATGGTTGGCATCATCTACGGGGATAAGGTATGTTGTTGAAGAGTGTGTATTGAACCAATCATATTGTTTCATCACTTTCCCTCCCTCTTTAGGTCCATCTCTGGAACACTTATTCGGGCCAAGTATTTGTGTACGACTACAAAGAACCATCCCTGGGTGGTTCCGTCGAAGTCTCTGCCTACTCATTCGAGCAGTACTTTGCCTGCAACGAAGACCAATGGAACAGCATTTCTCAGACTGCGCAACCGGTCCTGGATGATTCTCAAAGGAGTTCCGATTTTCTTAATATTATTGTGACGATTCTCCTAATTTTATGGCTTGACAACGCAAATTGGTTTGACAATTAAATTATTTATCAAAATCACTCAAAAAGAAGAGGCCGAAGATTCTGTTTTATTACATGTAACATGTAATAACCAGATTCATTAATTAAATGGATGTCTCCTCACTCTCGTGTGGGATCTTCTACTGCACCAACAAACAGAACATTTCGTTTCTTCGAGTCCTGTGGATTCTCCTCATAGAGTGCAAAGGCAAAAGGTCGATTTGCCTCGAACTCTACCCCTGGTGGTGGTTGCTGCTGCTGACTTTGTGATTGAATCCTAAAAACAGTTGCAGCCGAAGCTTCCGTGCCCGCTTCAGTGCACTCGATCACTACCTTCTGGAACACTTCGGATACTACCAGACCGGCAACAGGATTCTTGGTTATTCCACTAAAGTTGCCTGAGTTGAAAGCACTTTTGATGCCTAGTTTTCGTAGGGTTGAAATCAACTTGTGAGTTCCTGAAAGGTTGAATCGAGGTAATACCAGTTTGGATACATCTGTCTTGGCTAAGTTATCCAAAATTGTGTTCAGACTCGATGGATTCAAGGAACGAATATAGGTTTGAACTGGAACGCTTTCCGGTGGGAGAATCAGGAGCATTGATACTTGACTTTTCCGGTATTGTAGCTTAACAGCCCTGACGCCCGATTCTGGATTATGGTAGTACCCGAAAATACCTTTCTGAAACATCAATGGACACTTGATTACTTCGCCGTTGGATTTGTTAAATTCTCCATCCAATTTGGTATCCTTCTGATCGAATGGATTCAACCAGGCGTCCTTGAAGTACAGTGTGTTGATCAGGTAGAGTTTAGTGGATGGGTCAATGGATTCTAGAATTCTAGGTATCATTCCACCAGTGGATTGGTTTACGTCCGAATTGATTGATTCTAGGGATTCGGCGATTTGGGCCCCAAAGTCAAGTTGCTTCAAAGTTGCGTTCAGACGTTCGTTAAGGTTGAGAGCGAATTCAGGAATGATCTCTATGCTGAAAAGGAAAGAAAATCGAATCAATAAAATAAAGGAATCGACTAATCGACGAATAAGTAAATTCAAACTACTTTTCCCTCACTTACTCATTACTTGAATACATCCAATTTGCTTCCTTCAGTGTCGCTCCATTCCTCAGGATCATCTCTCGATTCGCTTCACCGAACAACTTCACCTTAGAATCCAAATAAGCGTCATCATGCTGCATCCAGTACATCGATGACCACCAGCCATTACGCGCCCAGTCAACATTGAACACTACTTTACCAATTTCAGTCTTGGTCGGTCCTTGGGCTCCCATCAATAGCATAATCAATGCTGTGATTACCGAATACGGAGAGAGGATCATATTTTCGGTTTCGTTCGATGGCAGAAGAGACTTCCATAGATTGATCACTAATTGATCGAGTTGTATGGATTCGGGATCCATTTTCAATGGGCTTTAAGGTAAGGCGTGTGTACGTGGCACTAACCAGTTTGCAAATGAACTCAACTTCAACTTCGACTAAATGTTGGACGAAATTGGCCACATTTTCATGATAAAACGCTCATTCGACCGTTAACATTTGAGTTGCGTCATTTTCGAGTGTATCTTCGGTTATAAATAGATACATTTTGGTGGAATGGTTACAAATTATGTTGCCAATTGTGTCATTTGACTTGTGGCCACTAGAGTGACAAGTCACACGTATATACAAAATCATTTCTAATCAGAATCCTTCCGAATCTCATTCGAAAACATGTACTTTGACCCAAACGCCCAACTGTCCGACCAGACAGAACTGGTACTGAATCTATGGAAGTCTCTTCTGCCATCGAACGAAACCGAAAACATGATCTTCTCACCCTATTCCGTGATAACCGCCCTGGTAATGCTACTGATGGGAGCCCAGGGGCCGACAAAACTGGAAATCGGGCGTCTGGTGTTTGACATTGGACTCAACGATGGCTGGTGGTCGTCGATGTATTGGCTGCTGTATGATGATGCGTACTTGAATAGTAAAGTGAGACAGTTCAGTGAGGCGAACAAGGAGTTGGTGCTGAGGAATGGGGAGACACTGAAGGAGGCCAATTGGATGTATTCCAGTAAGAAGTAAGTGCGGTTTTGGGGTTTGAAATTTATTTGAATCGTTTAATCCTAAAATTGACGATTCGCAGATTCCATTTTTATTGATCCAATTTTCTTTCTTTTCAGCATTGCAATCAATCGTCAATTCGACCTCCTTCTACACAAACAACTGAACGCTTCATCGAAACAACTCGACTTTCGCGGTCATCCCGCCCAGTCTCTTGAAGTGATCAATTCCGACGTGAACCAGTCCACCGGTGGAATGATACCAACGGTTCTCGACTCCCTGAAGCCATCAACAAAGCTTCTCTTGATCAACACTCTGTACTTCCATGCGAGCTGGATACGGCAATTCGATACGAGCGATACCAAGTTGGATGGACAATTCTTTAAATCCACCGGTGAAGTGGTCAAGTGTCCACTGATGACCATAAAGAAGGGTCGTTTCGGTTACTACCAGGATAAGGAATCAGACGTGAAGGCTGTGAGGTTGGGCTATCAGAAGAGTCAAATTTCAATGGTGGTCATTCTTCCACCAGAGGGTGTTCCACTGGACACATACATTCACAACGAAATGAATCCTTCGACTCTGAACACAATTTTAGATCGCCTCACCGAGACAGAGCTCAAACTGGTCTTACCTCGATTCAACCTGTCCACCACCCACAAACTGATTCCAACCCTACGCAAACTAGGCATCAAAAGTGCCTTCAACTCTTTACACGCAGACTTTAGTGGAATATCGCCCCTCACTGGGGGACTATCGCCCACTGATGTGATCCAAAAGGGCGTCATCGAGTGCACAGAGGCGGGCACCAGGGCTGCAGCAGCCACTGTCGTCCAGTTACTCACAAGTGCACAATTGCCACTGGTCGAATTCGTCGCAAATCGACCTTTTGCCTTTGCACTCTACGAAGAGGACCAAGAGATAAAGCAGCGAAAGTATCTCTTTGTTGGAACAGTACAGGATCCAACCAGAACCTGATGATTATGTGATTGATACATAATCCAAGTATGACCACTCTTTATCAATAAAGTTTCAGTTTTATTTGGAACATGTAGTTGTGCAAATAGATAAATTAAAATTCGGAAATATCATGTAAAATAAGTGACTTAACCCGTTCAAAGTGTCTACCCAATAGTAGACAGTGCCTTCAACGCCACAATCACCTTGTCCAACTCACCATTCAGTTGGACCAATCGTTCCTGATGACCAGTCTTGACATCTTCGGGCACTTTAGTCTCATAATCCGCAATTGCCATCGATTCCTTCAGCTTGCCCAGTGACGAAACAATCTTTTCCTGTTTCGTTCCAAGTCGTTCAGTCTCCTTGTTGGTGTCAATCAGACCCTTCAGATGCATAAATGCTTGACACGATTCGGAAATGTGAATGATGGCACAACCTTCGGGTGGGGGAATCACAGCATCGCCCGATGATGCGTCCAGCGATGGAAGAATCTCAATCGATGTACAATAGGTCAGGAACTAAAGAGAATTTGATGATCAGAATTAGAATTACAACAAAGAATCCTTACCTTAATCGTATCCAAATATGGTCTCATCTTCTCCAGCAGACCACTCTGAGCATCGAATCTCAAGTACAGTAGTACAGGAGTCTTGGCCAAATTGTACTCCGATCTCAATGACCGAACATTATGTAGAATCTTGTCCATAAACTCCACCTCCGCCTCCAGTGCTTCATCTCGTCCAAATTCTGTGAACTCTCCCACAGTCGGATAACTCGTAACACAAATGGACGGTGCATCCTTCTCCACAGATCTTCTCGGCAGCCGTTGATACAGTTCTTCCGTAATAAAAGGCATCAATGGATGCAGCAGCCTCAGTCCAATGTCCACCACAGTGTACAGTGTCTGTCGGGCAGCATTGGCAGCAGCAGGATTCTCTGCAGCACCTTGAATGACCGGCTTGATTGACTCCAGATAGGTATTACAGAATTTGTACAACCAAAAGTCATACAACAGTTCGGTAAGCTCCGCAAATCGGTACTCCACAAAAGCTTCATTACTCAGCCGTGTAGCCTCCCAAGCGCAACTCAGAATCCATCGATCCAAATTAGATTCAACACCAGTCAGTATCTTCTCACCAGAATTTGGTACAAAGTTTGGTCCCAAATTCATCAGCGTAAATTTGATTGCATTCCACAGTTTGTTACAGAAGTTTCGGTAACCTTCCAGTCGCTTAATATCCAAATTGATATCACGTCCCTGGACGGTGTAGGCGAGTAGACCGAAACGGAGAGCATCGGTACCGCACTCGGGAATGCCGTTCGGGAAGTCTGTCTTCTGGCCCTTGATGGCCCGGTCGATTTCTTGTTCACTCAGATTAGATCCATACAGGGTTTGGTGCAGTTCCGCAAGGGTGATACCTGAAGTGAACTTTAGAATCCAAAATCTCGAGCTCCGACCAGCACTTACCATGAATCACATGTACTGGGTCAATGACATTACCCAAGGATTTACTCATCTTCCGTCCATGAGCATCACGAATGATCGAATGCAAATAGACCACATCAAAGGGCAACTTGTCACACAGCAGTAAACTCAACATCACCATTCGTGCAACCCAGAAAAAGATGATATCCTGTCCAGTCTCCAACAGATTACCCGGGAAGAAAGCCTCCAAATCTTTCGTCTTATCAGGCCAACCAAAAATGGCAAACGGGAAAAGTCCCGAACTGAACCACGTGTCCAGTACATCCTCGTCCTGCTTCAGTTCAATTTGATCTTCTGGAACACCAAATTGAGCAGACGCCTTCCTTCGGGCTTCGGCTTCATCACGACCCGAAATCCAGTGACGATTCAATTCCTCCTCGGTTTCCAGTTGCGGGTCTTGACCGTTGATTTTAGCGAAATAAATCGGAATTCGATGACCCCACCAGTTCTGACGAGATACACACCAATCCCTATAGGATACCAAGAAATCAGATTAGAATAACCACATTAATCCTTATTCCTCACCTAATAGTATCCATCCACCTAAACCAGGTCTTCTCGTGCAACTTCGGGACCATCTTCAACTGGCCATTCCTCACCACTTCTGCACTTTTCTCCGCAATGTCCTTACAGTCGACATACCACTGATACTTGACCAGTGGCTCGATGATATCCTTCGATCGTTCACACATGGGCACAACCATAACATTGTCTTTCGACTCTCGATACAGTCCCAATTTGGTCAATTCTTCAATAACTGCCTTTCGGGCATCAAATCGTTTCATACCCGAGAATTGTCCACAGCCCGGTCCAATCAAACCCTCGTCGGTAATCATCGTCACGAAAGGCAACTTGTGTCTCAGTCCAATTTCGTAATCATTTGGATCGTGTGCGGGCGTAATCTTCACAGCACCAGTACCAAAGTCCATTTCCACATAATCGTCCAGTACAATAGGCAGCTTTCGGTCAGGAATAAATGGATGACGGGCAGATTTACCGTGCAGTGCAGTAAAACGAGTGTCTTTTGGATTAACCGCAATTGCAGTATCACCCAACATTGTTTCAATCTAAAATAAAATAAGTTAATTACAGTAATTAACCAGAAAATCCATATTTCACATACACGAGTAGTAGCAACCACAATTTCGGTAGGTCCACCCTCAGTAGGATCCTCAATTGGATAAGCAAACAGATGCAACACACCAAATTCGACCTTATCCTTATAACCGGGTACAGCGAGAAAAGTCCTACCGGTCAGATCCACCTTGTTGACCTCAATATCCGAAATGGCCGACAGCAGTGTACAACTCCAATTCACCAGTCGCTTAGTTCGGTAAATCAGTCCACGTTCGTGAAGTGTAACAAAAGCTTCTGTTACAGCACGACACATTTTCGGGTCTAAGGTAAAAGTAGCCCGAGACCAATCGGCGGAAATTCCCAGAATCTTCAATTGCTCATAAATTCTGTCGCCCTTTTCGTTCTTCCACTTCCACACTTCATCCACAAATCGTTCCCGTCCAAGGTCATGTCGACTCAACTTCTGTTCTCGCATCAACTTCTTCTCGACCACAATCTGGGTAGAAATGCCAGCATGATCACAGCCCGGATTCCACAGTGTAGTACGGCCTGACATTCGATGCCACCGTGTAAGTGAATCCTCAATTGCATTCGTAAGTGCATGGCCAAGATGGAGATAACCGGTGACATTTGGCGGTGGAATGACCATCACAAATTTGCCCTTTGGATTCGGTGCTGTAACATCACCGTTTGGTGCGTTGTATTCGGGTTTGAAGAAGCCAGACGCCTCCCACCAGTCGTACCATACGGCCTCGACATATTTGGGCGAATACGAATTGGGCATTGGATCAGAGATGACATCCTTCTTATCACCTTTCGGGATAGGCCGGGTATAGGTCACAGCAGTATCAGATTTCTTAGCTGCTTTCGCTTCCTTTTCGGCCGCCTTTTTCGCCGCCTTCTCCGCTGCTGCTGGATCATCTTTGCTCTGGAAGGAAGAAGAAAATGTTATTACTCAATAGAAACAATAGATAATACTCAAAACAAATAAACAATAGACTAGTATCTACAATACCTTATCCTCCTCAAGCTTCTTTTGTTTACTCTTGAACTTTTCCAGCTTGGCCAACTTTGCGGCCTCTTTTTTCAATTCCTTTTCCGACTTCACTTTTGGTTCGGTACCGGCGGCCCCTGAATCCGGGGTTGACTGTTGTGGGTCACTCATAGTGATAATAATAAATTCTATAAAGAATAAAAATAAATAAATATTAGTAATTAGCTTAGATAAAAACTCAATCTGATTTTGTACACATAAACAAAATCAACCGATCAGAGAGCAGGAAACGTACCAAAGTTAGGAATTCGGGATTATAAATAGACGAGATCTGTTTTTGGTTATGGTGTTGATGTTGACGATGATGCAAACAATGAAATATGTTAATGATTGTTGGTCTTCCCTTAATGATGACTGGTTCCGTGAGTTAGAAAAACCAGTTTTGGGAGCTTCTTATACACACAATAATAAGGAGACTTTGGCCTCAGCCAATCAGAAACGAGAGAATTCGTTTCGAAAACGTTTGAAATGATGCGATTGGTCGATTTGGCCAAGTTTTGGACATCAAAGATGACGAAAACAGACACGGGATTGCGTCACTATGTCACAAGTAAAGTTGGCAACCGGAGAAAAAGCTAAACACAAACACAACGAGAAAAGGAAAAACAGCCACGCGTGTAAGCAAGAGAAACTTTCACGGAAATATAAAAGAATAGTGTAAGGAAAATTGTGCACTGGCGCTGAGGTTACTAACGCCCAAATGTTAAAAACTGACTTACACTTTTATAAATAACATTATTTGTGAATAGCCAAATTTTTTATATAAATGGGCAGAAGCGCACGCAGAAATTATTTTCTGAATACGTTGATTTAAGATTTAAAAATTCTGAATATTAAATATTCAACTTTTGTTTGTTATCGTTTTTCTTTGTTTCTTTTAAGAATCTCTTATGTTTATTGCTGAGTGAAAAACTATTGTTTATTTATTTATTAACTTATCTATTGTTTATTAAATTAATTTATAATGTTTTGTACATTTCATTTCGTTGTTCATATACTAGATGGCGCTAGATGATTTAAAGAATATTATAAAGAATTTTTGAGGATTTATTGTTTTGTGATAAACAATAAACAATGAAAACAAGTCATAAGAAAACAATAAATCCAACTGTCTCAAAGTGCAGTGCACACTACATGATCAATATCCTGGTAGCCGAAATAGCTCAGTTGGGAGAGCGTTAGACTGAAGATCTAAAGGTCCCTGGTTCGATCCCGGGTTTCGGCAATAGTTCCAGTCATGTATCTTTTTTATATATTCTTTTGTGTTTTGATGAAGCAATAAAGCCAATAAAACGGATAGCATGCGCAAGCAATTTATTATAAATCTTAAAGTAAGTATGTGTAGGATCCATCTTGCGCAATCTGGTGTTCCTCTCAACTTTCACATCTCGGCGATGGTGTACTCGACCTTGTATCCACTGTTGTCGTCCTCGCCACCAGTCGTCTGACCATACTCGAGAGTGACCTTGCGCAGATGTTCCAGCTGATCCAGTGGTTGACGCATCGTCCTGCCACACTGGTCCGGGTCAAAGGTCTTGCCTCCTGCTTGGCACAGGTCACACTGCGCCAGTTGTGCGTACAGTGCGAACGATTCCAAATTCGGGAAGATGGACACCAGTGGGGTGAGATTCATCTCGCCATGGCTACGCAGCCAGCCTTTGTGCAACACCAATCGCTTGATTGAAGGCAGAATTGGTAGTTGACCATCTTCAAGGTCAGCGAAGAGTTGAGCATTTAGAGGGAGTCGAATCCGAAGTTCCACCAGCTGATCGAGTTGCCAGAGACCACTGATTGCTTCCAGGAAGGTCACTTGGTGGTCCTCGAAGTAAGCCGAACAATCGATTGAAAGCTTGCGCAGTGCCGTGAATCGGCTCCAGAGTGAGTGCATCAGTCCGTCATCCTCTTCCACACAGCGGATACCAATTTGGGTGATCTGTCGTGGATTGATCAGCAGTGGTTCTAATTGGAACAGTTGACTAGGAGTGTAGCAAGAGGCGAGTTCCAGCACGGAGAGTAGAGTGCCGTACTTGTTCACGGAGCTCCAGGCTGAGTAGTGGGCCGAGGCAAAGCGGAACTCTTGCATCAAACAGCTGGCTAGGACTGGAAGATCCAGGGAGATGGTTCCAAGCTTGCTGGCCGACTTCATTGGGTCTTGCAGGTCGGGAGATATGTTCCGAGGTACCAAGGACAAGTCGCAGGATTCTCCACCAAAGCAGCTTGAATCCAGGTCACCAAAGTCGCCACCCTCATAATCCTCGGGTTGTTCCACCAGATCTACAATCTCCTCTTGAATGTCCAGCAACAACTTGACCAAGTACGGCAGATTCTCATAGTTGAACAGTGGCCAGAGGTCAGCCAGTTCCGAGTACAGTTCACCGCCCTCCTGTCGGTCATAGGTCATTGCCAGTCCACCGAACCAGATGTTGAGTTCGAGTAGGCCCCTCTCGCCCCAACATTGAATTAGGCTCACAATCTGTTGAAGAGTGATGGCGCGCTCCAGCGGGGACATGGCCGCAAAGTTGACCGACAGTTGAAGGGTGGTAATGTTGGGCATTGAGGCCAGAAGCCACTGGGTGACAAGTGGGTCCAACATTTGGAACGGTTCCAGTCGAGAGCGTTCAGCCAGAAACTGTTGCTGCTCACAGAAGAGTAGTGAGTTCTCGATTAGATCCATCGGGTCTTGGTAGTCTTGACTTTGATGACCTTGAGATAGACCTTGAGGTTCTTGAGCACCACCGTCACCACCGCCAACCAGAAGGGTCAACTCACATCGGAGCGCAATCTGTCGTCGTTGCAGTTCGAGCAGCTCCACCCAGTGAGGATACTGTTGATGCACCCGAACAAGCTCACACAGTGGCAGTTGCTCGAGCCATAGCCATCGGGAAAGTGGATCGACCAGGATAACGTCCGACGAAGTAACCACTTGAAGAGGCGCCACCACACACGAGAACTGATCACAGGAGGTCAAGTTGGAGCACATATTTGAAGGACAAATTTTCCGTTTTCTATATGGTCCATTTGGGCAAAAATGCGTCCCTACTTATAGACTTGATTGTGCCATTGTTTGAAAAATTATTGAGGATTGTTCGTTTTTGTTTTGAAATACGAACATTCGAACACAGGACTTCAGGTAGACTTAATTGTTTTAGACTTTAGATTAGACCATTGTTGATTATTATCATTCATTATTGTTGAAGCAATTCGATTTCGATGATTAAAGATATTTGCAAAATAGATTATCTACGGGGGATCATTTCGTGAGAAGGCCTTTCGTGAGTTTCAGGTGTGCACTTATCCACTACCACCCCGGTTTCGTTTCAACAACTATTCTGTCAAATTCTGTCTATTAAATCATCGATTGGTTGTCTTTGTCGGTGTTCATAGTTGAGTTGGATGAATGATGAAACAGTGTTTTTTTTGTTTGTCATAGGTAAATTGACTACAGCTTCATTCACCAAGAAATTGCCAGCTTTGAGAGTTTCTTGGCCAATCCGGTTTGGATCCGTTGTAGTGGAACATGTCGGGAATGGTACAAACTAGACGCAAGATTAACACCCATCTTTGTCACCGAACAATAGCCACTCTTTTGACACTTACAATGTAAGAGAAACAGATAAGTAATTAAGGAATCGGATTGCACTCATTTTGATTAAACAGAATTCAATCAGAACGAAATTGATCCTCTTGAGCCTAATCAAAACAAGCTATGTCTGCACCCAAAGACTTTAACTGATTGTGATCTCTAGCAACCCTCACTCCACCTAATACATTTCTCCCTTATCATCATCAATCAATTTACCAATGGACAAACAAACAATTCAGTAGCAAAGTCAATCTTATCACAGGACGACTATACAGTACTTAGATTTTTACTTGTGTAATATCATGATGGGACGATTTTGTTTCCTCGATTTATATCGTAATGAAAATTTTTCCAACGAAACACTTTTATCATGGTCAGCACAACATCATAGAACTTGGGTGGTGGCAGTGCAAATTCTAGCATTCAGTATTCAGTTAGTGGCATGTTAGTGCCACTTATTCAGTGAGCATCATATTATGTTGTTTCTCGCTCTTTTTAAACCGAATATTCACAAGCTATAAATATCCTTCTTTTACCAATTCTCCTCCTTCTTTACTGATTTCAAGTACGTGCATCCACGTGTTTGAATACGAATGAGTTTGTGTGCACGTGGGTGTCTCTCTCGCACTCCTCTCTTGTACAGAATATTCTCAATCAAAAAAGGGAGAGAAAGCATTTCATAAGTGACATTGAAGATCAATTTCTCTTGCAATTGCCAACAACAAGTGCAGCATATCACACAACACATTCACTTATTCGCTCGTTTTACTTATTTCAGTGCAATCAGCAGAATTTTGTCAACAGAATCGTAACTTTAGCATCAAAATGACCCAAAATAGCACAAACTGGTCAAACCAACTGTACTACACGGCTGACGCTGACAGCGAATACAACAACACTCCAGTGGCATTACCAACTAGTGAATCTCTGTCCAAATTTACCGATGGAAACAACGAAGGAATCTTGAAAGTATGGCTGTACAAGCATAAACTTGAGAATGCGTCACATATCCCTGGATTCGTTGGCTCACTGGCCGATTGGCACGAACTGCTCATCATTGACTCGACCAATTGGTTCTGGTCTTTCGAGATACAGAATTATGCACTGTGTGTGCAACGGGGAAAACGGAGTGCAACACTCAAGACTCAACTTGAAGGCAGATTGAGGGATTCGCCACCGATCGGTGAAGAAGAAAAGTCCAGCTGTCCGTCTCGTGGAGAATCGGTCAAAGATGTGTTCAAGTGGATACAGAAGAAAGGATATCTCAACCGTGGATTCCAAGGTTGTCGCGAATTTGCATCTGAACTTTTTGAAGCAATCGATGGTGGATGTATATAAGTTCATGTGCGCTCTTGACACTTCTATTTAGCCCGAAAACTCTCCTCGTCGTCTTAACGTCAATCGGACCATCTATGTTGAATGAATATGTTTTGACTGATGGACTCTAACGCCGTCCACTCGAATGAGCTTGATGATGATGAGATTGATCTATTTTTTCATTGATCACATTTCACAGTGTTTGTTTCGCTTTATATATTCAATAAAAATGTTTTGTAGATGGAAAGATTATTTGCAAATAAGAGTGTGGTGTGCAATGTGGTGTGGTCAAATAAATGATTTCAAAAGGTAGAAGTACAAGGTAGTTTTGAAAATTGGGAGATAAACAAGTGGAAAGTGGTCAATCAATGGAGCTACAACTAAGTGAAGATTTGGGCAGGAGACAGAAATTGATGAGCAATATGCGAATGGAGCTAATCAAGTGTTGTCGACCAATGGAATCATGTTCCAATGTGGCCAAGAATATAGTTCAAAGGTGTAATTAACTCATCACACTCGAGCACACTAGCGAGAAGCTTTTCAAAATTGGATTCCACAAGCATGAGGATTTATTCCGGTTAAAGACCGTTTGTCTATGACTGGCACGGATATGATTCTAGATCGACTTAATCACATCGTTTACGAGATCACATTCTCAAGCACATTAGCGAACAGTCGGCCAATGAGCTCATGTCTGTGATTGGCCTGATTGCGGCGTGAGGTTTGCTCTTAAAGGAAGCCTGACTCGACATTACAAACTAGTGCATAATATTCAATGAATGCAATTAATGAATGTAAATGTGTTCGAAAGGTTGCTAAGTCCATCCAGATGGTCTCCAATCTTTTCCGCTGACCGTCTGTATTGGCTATCTCATCGGTAAGTGTAATGCAACCAGACGATGCCCCCATCGAGTTGCACGGTATACAGGAGCCTCCAGGAAGCCTTCCAGAACTACTCCAGTCTGGAGGTCTTACAATCAGGAACCTGACGGCATTCGAGACATTCGCGAATTGAATCGACTTTAGGTGATGTTCCACTTCGTCTCCAATTTTGTTGCACAATGTCAAGGATCAACGGTTTGCCGATCGCGATGCTCTTCTTGTCCACATCGATGATTCTAAAGTAAAAACTGACTTACTGAATAATTGAATTTTAAAACGTAGGAAAGCTACTACTAAATACCGAAACTCGTGTCTTTAAATTGGACCTATTGAATATAAATGTAATAAATCACTCAAAGACGATAAGCAGCACTATTCCTACCCAACTATTCTAAACTATTATATAACTGAAAGCGTGCATGGGTGTAAATAGAATCGAATCGAAAACATATTTGGACACGCATACGAGGGAGCTCTCGAGATCTCTTTGTTCTAATTGTTGTTTTTATTAATTATTTTCGTTTCTATTTTATCAGCAATTACTCTCTTTTATTTTGAAAGTCTTTGGGTGTTTTATCCGTCCTAGAGTATCCTCTCATCTTCGTAGTAGTAGTATTGACCGCAGTAGTTCTTCAAGATGAGTCCCAAGAAGCGAGCCCGCAAGAATCCTCCTCTTCGTACTGCTGTTGTGAGGTCTTCAGCATCGAGTGGTGCTATCGAATCGAGCTATGTTGTCGGTAAGTTTCGTTCTTGAGGAATCAATGAATGTGAGAGAGAATCCTAATTCTAATTTTTCTTTTCGCCCGTTTCCTTAGCAAATCACCGACGATCTACCACTACTACGATCCAGGACATAAGTGACAAGGAGTTGCTGTACATATTTTCGGTTCTCCCACTGGTGGACCTGATGCGTGTCGAAGTGGTTTGCACCCGTTGGCGCTGGATCCAGGGTCTCGTATGTCGATCGAAACGGGCCCTAATCCTCTACACTCGCGCCATGTACTGGCCGGAAAATCAGAAGGACATTAGCCGCTACTTGTACTTCTCGGACACTCGCTTTATGACGCCACTTCGAGATTCTTCTCTGCCTATGGATAGTGTTCCGGTGATTTCGAAAGCACTCGTCGCCTGGTTCCATACCAAATTCCCCGCTATTCGTGCTTTGGAGTTCTACTTTGTGGAGCTGCGTATTGGTGAGTTTGAGTTGCTGCTCAAGAATTGGAAAAACATCGAGGAGTTGGTTCTGTTTGGTTCCACTCGTTTGAAGCGAGAATTCAACTCTGACCGATTCTGGACTGCTCTGAAGCCACTAAAGAGTACTCTACGTAGACTGGCATTGCCATTTGACTCTACACTCCAAAGTGAAAGCGGAGCTTTCATACCGCCACGACTGGAGCAGCTATACACCAAGAGAACACTTGGCGACAATGCTCGGGCTCTGTTTGATGATGCTGTTGATGGTGCTCTTAGGGCTGCTGTCGCCAATCGTGATAATCATCGAGTAGAAGCAGGAGATAATTCCGAAGAGGAGGAAGAGGCTAACGATGTCGAGTTCAACATTCACTACACCTATGTCATGAATATTGTTTTGAGCGAGATCACCTTTACCAAGCGCTTCACCGGCAATAGGGTACGTTCACATTTTGTCTAATCCGTTCTTTATTCTCAGACTATTCCAGTCTGATCTAATTTAAATCTTAATATCCAACCCAGTCTAACTCTTTCGTCTCTCCCCTCCCACATCCAGTCCAACGACTCGAATGAGAGTGCACCACTTCGTGCCGGCTTCTACTCATCCCACTTCCAAGACATCGAGGATTCAGGCCTGTTAACTCGAATTTGTTTTCGCCTTATCACGTCCAGATGTGTCTCGATCACACACTTTGACCTGTCTCTTTGTTGGAATCTCGAGTTGAGTGCCTTCTTGCCCCAATTAGCCGAACTTGTTAATCTGGTCGATCTGCGATTGGCGGCTTCAATATACTGGAACGATAATCGCAATCTAACCTACGGGCTGACCAGACGTAATTATATGGACAAGTTGACAATTCTGTCGCATATCAAGAGTCTTTCATTGTCTAGGTGAGTGTTGAGTCTATTCTAATTTAATCTAACTCCAATTCTAATTCCTATATAGATTTGAGTTGACCACCGGTGCGGTCTTCACCTATCTGCAGTACACCTTCCCCTCGGTGACACGAATTCACTTTGAGGGTTGTACACTTGTGAAGAATTACAAATGGCTCGGCGAGTCACTGGAACACGGCTGGAACAAGTTGGACACTGCCTGGTGTGACAATCGACTCGTGTGGAAGGTCAAACGAGGTGATGGAGGGCAAGATTATCAAGATAGTGTCAACAAGAAGGCTGCATTGGAACGCAAACTGAGTTGCGTCAAGAAACTGTACGGATAAGGCGATTGTTGGTTTCAGTAGTCATTTTACTTCAATCTTATAAGTAAACTTTAATTGTCAATAGTACGAAATAGTTCGAAATTGTCACATTTTCATTGTTGTTAATAATCATAATATCTATGTATGTTTTGTTGTGTAAACTTTGAATTTGTTGAAAACTCGACCATTCGGATTGGAAATAGTCGGGTTTTTATTTTATAAAGTATAGTCATATTTTGATCTTATAATAAACTTTAATTGTTAATTGGTCGAAATAGTCACATTATCTTGGATCAGCAATTAATAATATATGTTTTGTATAATTACGTAATGTAACATTACTAATGTCTGTATATTTGCTATAAAAATTTAATGATTTATGAATCATTAAAGTCTATTCTTGAACATTTCTCTCTCAATCGCTCGCTTCACCTTATACATTTCTTCCTTATCACGATCTTGATCTCGGGCCATAACTACCACCAGTCGGTTATTGTGACTCACATTGGTGAGTTGAGGAAATCGATTGAAACTTCGGTGCAACCACTCGGGTGAGCACAGTCGAATTCCGGCCGGTTCTTCCGCCATTGTACAATCCTCGAGATGTAGTGCGCGAATTTGTGGGCAGATTACTGAAAAATACAGGAATATTCCCGAATTAGAACTAATGTGAAAACGAGATAGGTATAAATGGCGGATTTGAGGTAAAGTCAAGTGCGGCCCCAATTTGGTACGGTAATTCATCGAATTGATCATTGGATAAAACAGATGTGACGATGCTTTGCCGGTGTCGGTCAATCGGAGATTTGTGAGATGATGAAGTTGGACCAAATTTGGCAACACCGTCAGTATGTTCACACTGTCCGGTAGAATAAGATCGAGATGCGTTATCTCAGGCCAAACATTAATTATTCCTCGGGTCATATCGATGGCCAATCGATTCAAAATGTTTGGCGGAAGATGACTGGGCATGTACAGGCCGTATCGATTCATTGTTCGGTTATGTCTCGGATTGTTAGGATTTTGTGAAAATAACATCAAAACTTCACCCAAATCGTGATAATTTCGCATCAAACTGAAACATTCAATTCGCCAGTCGTTCTGCCTGGGATTCAGTTCCTGGTTTAGTGTTTTGCCGTACTTGAAGTAGATCGACCGTAGAGCGGGACTTAGGATCAACGGTGTCAGATGGCAGAGATCGCGCATCAGGTCATAGTGAAATGGAACATACAGATGGTTGAGGAAGCGGAGAGAGTGGAGGGTGCTCCAGAATGTGGTTTGGCAGTAGGCGGACTGCTGGTCTGGGCTACAAAACAGGACAAGTCGAGACAAGTTGGGATACCTGATGGGATGGAAATAGTTGAGTGTGAATGTCAATTTTGGATCAAAAATGACGTCCTACTTACATTCGAATCATTTGCACGAATTTCTCCAATTCCAAATGCTCCACACAGTAGAGTGTCAGCTGAGTGACCTTGGGAAATCGTGTCCCGAACCATTGAACCTTCTCCTGGGTGACCTGGTGCTTCACCCGATAGCACTCCTGTTCGAACGGGACCCGTTGGGACGTGAAATCCGAAAAGAACCAATATCGGGTCATGTCGGTAAGTTGATCCCGGTAGACGGGTGTTTGTATTAAAGATAGATCAGTTCGATCGGAACACACTTTCAGTGCAATCCACTGCCATCGACGGTTGACTAGTTCCACAGTCTGTAGATCCCAAAAGGACAGACGGGAGAAGATGAATAGCAGTTCTTTGTCGGAAATGGATTCTATGGTTTTAGGAGGACTTTGGATAGACCCAGCAGTACTTGAACCGTCCCAAAAAGATCGTATCTTCTTAGGAGGCATATTGGTTCCAGAAAACAATCTCGAGAGTCGTAGAAGGGAGTCAAGGAGGTTCTGATCAAAAAGGAATTCCTATTAGTTAATAATCAAATAAAAATCCATGTACCTTTTGGCCCTGGGGCCCTGGTGCTTCAAGGAATATAAGAGGAGAATCTAGCTGAAGAATTCTTTTTTGGGGAAGAATTAGAAGCCGAAACGAACAAACAGAAGTCGAAAAAGAAACATTCACTGTTTCTACTTGTTGAGATTCTTATCAGTTGTGCTTACTAATTTCGAAAGAATAAAAACGACTATTTCTACTAAAGAGCATTCTGTTTCTAGTTTAATTATAAGAAATATCCATCAATTCGGGAACGGTTTATCAATTACTAGAAACAATTAGTAACTGAAAATTATGAGTTATGAACGTGTGCCATAGATTGTACAATCAGTTTACTGTTATATAAATGTTATATAAATGTTATATCCTATATAGAATTGAAGTAGAAATAGTCTTATCTTGATCAGATAAGATAGATTATTCAAATTGATTAATCAAATTAGAAATAGCATAGAAAACTACAATAGTGATAACAGCGCCACCTACGACAGCGCGCATGATAACACTCATGAGTGTGTGCAGACTGCCTGTCGGCTTTTGTTTTGCTTTGCGGTGTGTTCGTTGTCGCTTCTTCTTTTTGTACCTCGTTTGAAACGTTTGAGTCGTTTCTCTCATTTTGTTCTCGTTATTGTTTTTATCAAATATTATTTTCAGTATTTTGTGCATGTCTGTATACCTGTCCATTGTAGCATCATACATTATTTAGTAAGATGGAGATATCAGATAGTAAACGTGGCTGCAGTCGACGTTCTGCCAGTCCTGATGACATTAATTCGTAAGTTCTGGTTACTATTTTCTATCGTTTTAATTGTTTCTTCGTTATTATTTATTATTCTCTTTTTGTTTTAATTTTTGTATTCTTTTCACTATTGGAATTCCTATATTGTTTACGTAATGTCTTCATAACCGATGTCTTTGTGTATCTTCAAAGATTGCGTCATTTTTGGTAATCATTATGACGCAATGTTTACTATCTATTTTCTTAATTGTTTGTTTGTTTTTGTTGTTTTCGTTCTTTTCATAAGAGATTGTGCCATTCGGTACATATTGTCTTCTTGTGTTTTCATTGCCTTTATCATCATATATTTTTTTGTCTTGAAGGTTTACAACATCTTCATTATTATTGTATTCTATTAACTCGCACTATCACTCGCTAATGTTTCCTTTTGTTTATTATTTTTCAGGACTAATCAAGACGATGCTCTTGCACCCCAGAACGAATTGAAATTTTTGTTGCACCCGATCGAATCACCACCACCAATAATCTCAACCACCAGCACTCCCAAAACAATCCACAACCTGTCCGACAAGGAACTGTTCACCATTTTGGATAGTCTCGCACTGTTGGATCTAATGCGTTCTGAGTTGGTGTGCAAACGTTGGCACTGGATGCACGCACTGGTCTGTGCCTCCAAACGGGCACTCATCCTGTGTGTGCCCTCACGCATGTATGAGCCGGCCAACTATCGGGACATTACCCGATTCTGGTTCTTTACAGACTTTCGGGTGCACAGACGAATCGAGGATTTGTATCTTCCACTGGTGGGTTCCAAGTTTGACATTACTTCTGAGGTGAGCATTTTGGATACTAACTTACTTTGCTTTCGCTCTTTTGTCTTTTTTACTCGAATTCGTACTTAATGTCTAATGTCTCTCTATTGCTTTTCTATTAGGAACTGGTCATCTATCTTGTATCAAAATTCCCGAATATCACTGATTTGAGTCTCTTCTTTGTGGATAACCTGCCGATTGAATCCTTCCTTCTATTGACCCGATTCTACCGTACCCAGCTGGTACGTTTGGCCTTGTTTGGTTCGGAGGAGTTGAAGCGCAACTATGAGCACGATGGGCGCTTTTGGAAACGAATCAAATCGCTCAAGGAGTTGAAACACTTGGCAGTGCCTTTCGATGATGACCTGATTTCGAATGCCGAGGCGCTCTATGATGTTTTTCCGAGATTGAATTCGTTTTATAATAAGGTGAGTTATCTTATTTTTATACAGAATCCTTAAATTGGCTTCCCCTATTACCCATCCATTTTAAATTATTAATAGTTTCCTCGATTATTAAAAAACCCCCAAATTGTATTTGCCAATTGTCCCATAACCAATGACCAGAACTTTGGTATACTAAATTGTACAAAGTTCAGCTCTTGGAACGAGTTCTAATGTCCCCAGTAGTAATTGTTCTTCATCTTTACAGGGAAGTCTTCAACGAACTCGTCCATCAGCTCGAAGCGATTACGAAATGGCAGAGAAGTCTTCTGAAGCAACCACCACTACCAATACCACTACCACTACCACTACCAAATTGAACACTTCCAACATTTTTGCAGTGGAGACTCGAAAGGGATCGATGTGTTTTAACGCAACCTTTCTTGATTCGAGGATTCCTACCTTCCCGCGCGTTGGCTTCTACTCGTTCGACCAGGACTCACTCGATGATACCATCCTAAAATGTGCCTTTAAACTGCGGTATATCATTACAAGACACCCGACTGTGGTCTATTTGGATATGGGACTGGCACCGATGGTCGAGTTGGTTCGATTCTTGCCGATGGTGGCGCAATTGAAGCAGTTGACCGTGCTCAGACTCGTTTGTCAACAGAAGGGCTGTAAGGTAAGTCTTGACACGAAGGTTCACTTCACTGTAGTGCATTTTTTAATTCCATCATTGACATTTGACTTTACAGCTTTTGGACGATCTAACCTTGAGCAACTATAAAGTGATGCTTTCGCCAACACTTCCCAACATCAAGTCTTTAATTCTGTTCAACTTTAGCATCTCCCATCCAACGCACTTTCTGTTCATTCGTCATCTCTTTCCGTGCATTGAATCTATTCACTTTGAGCACTGTTCTCTGGTGCACAATTGGCACTGGCTCGCTGATTGGCTCGGCTCGTTTGAGAAGTTGGTGGACGTGCTGATGGACAATCGATTGCTGGTCAAGTTGAGTGCTGGAAGGATTGAGGCTGGTGGGGAAGAGCATGTGGCGGAGAAGCGTCGGGATGAATTGGCTTTGCTTCGACAGCTCTGTCAGAATGCCCCCTCGTTGGTAAAGAAGCCGAAGAAGTTTGACTAAAGGAAAAGGATTCTCGAGTAATCTCACTAGACTTTTGCTTATATTAATTGCATTTTTTCATTTAATTCTCTCTTTTTAAATTATATTTACTGTAATAATTATGTCTAAATTAAATTGATTACTTTTGCGACTCGACTTTTGATGTGTATCACGAAGTGGGACAAATCAACATATACATTTAAATTTTAATGATTATGCAACTCAAAAGTGTTTTATTCAATGTTACAAGTTCAAACATGTTCCCTAACCTTCAGTTCAATTCAATTTGGTCGATTGAACTTCTTAACCAGTGCATCCACAACCACCCGAGTTGACCAAACAACCGTTTTATTGATCTTTTTGTCAATCTTTCGTGTGATCACTCCGCTCACATATTGCTTTCCATCGCTGGGCAAATTGACTGGCACGTTCTCTCGGGTTAGAAAAACGTGCGCTCGTGCATCACGTGATTGGTCAAATGAGCCACGGATCAGTCCAACACCAAATTGTTGAGCAGTTTCAATGTGCACCACGGAGTAGGTGCCACTGCCCTGTTGGACTGCATATCTAAAAGAGATTAATGATCATCAGACAATGGAAGACAATGGGAAACAATCTAAACATACCGATGAAACACCGCTGAACTACCCTTCACCTTCGAATCGAGACCCTGGAGATCAATACGTGAACCAGAGCGCGGATCTCCGAATGTGTAGATAGTCCTTGCCTGGTCACGCAGCGTAGCACCATGCAGGGCCCATTCATTGATCACCGATTGAATTTCTCTCTGTTTGACATTGGTCAGAGATTTGAAATCATCAATCTCGCCCGAGTGACCACCAAGCACAACTGAAAACAAAAACAACACCAAAACGATTGACAGAAATGATTTCATGATTGTCGAGTTCTGAATGTCATTGACAATGATACCAACAGCTTTATATACTACTACACTTTTCAAATACGCATTTCTGTTGCCAAGTCGGGAAAATACACATTAGCCACTTATCAATGATGTTATCAGTAGAGGTTGATGTGTTTACCATCAAAACGGCATCATTTGCATTCCTCTTAATCAGAGAAGTATAAAAATAGTTTGTTGCAATGAATTCCCCGTTTTGTAGTTTGACTAATGATCAAATAATCGATTTACACATACGTATGTTTGCACATTAAAATGTACATCAAACAATATTTTCCATTTCCCAGTTCAAAGGTAAATGAGCTCGTTTGACTTGAATTTGATTGCAATTTACAATACAAACAGCAAAGAAACTCAAATGTAGTAATGACCTTTCTGGGCTCAGCTATTTGGAATAAATGGACTAAACTTGAATAGACAAATCAACATGAACAAATTAATTATTAATCATATGGCTCACATAATAATGCTTGAATAAAAAAGAATGGCGCGCAAAATATGACTTATATTTTAAAAAATCAGACAGTGTCGCCATCTATTGGCACTTGCTGCTTCTGTGCTATGGGCACGTGTCTATCTGTTTGTGTGTTCTTTATTTTCTGAAATTTTTCTGTTGTTTCTATTTGGTTAATTTCTTTAACTCGTATGTTTTACGACCGGCCTTGACAATAGGATTCTTTGTTTGTAGATAAGAGTCAAACAATAAATTGTCATCTTCATTGTGTTGGCTTGCATTGTGCCACATTGACATCGCTTATTATGGAGAACAATGATGAAACGGCTGATTTGGATGGCTTACGTACCGATAATGCCCTTGATGGTAAGTCTATTCTTTATTTTCTATTGGTTTATTTTTTGTTTGTCTATTGAGTGTGCAGTACTATTGTATTTACCCATCCCCTTATCTATTTATTTATCTACACAGAGAACGATGTGAACAAAGATAAACTGTCTCGCGAAAATCAGGAGAAGATTGAGAAAGAGATCGCCGAATGGAGTTGCAACTTTCCATTCATCTCGGAAAAGATTTCGCTCGATCTCTTATCGAAGGAGTACGATCCAGGTGACTTTGTCTATCAAACGAAAGTCAACGTATGTCTCATATTGTTTGACTATTTATTGTTTTAATCTTTTGTTTATCTCGTAAAAAATAGGATCTTAAGCAACAGTATAACGGACTGCGCAAAACTCGACCAGACGGTAATTGTTTTTATCGGGCCTTCATCTTCAACTACTTTGAGTCCCTTTTTGGTGACGTCGCCGAACAGAAGCGATTTCTCGAGTGCTGCAATGCGACCAGAAAGAAGATCGCCCCAGTGTTGGGATCTTCTGATTTTATCATTGAGGAATTCTATGAATATGTGAGTATACGTTGTCATTATCTTGATGATGAGTGATGAACGACACTACGGTTGAATTAGATATTAGACACATTCTTGTTAGACATAGAACAGAATCGATTTTAATTTTGGATTTGTTCATCTTTCTCTTCATTTTCTCTTATCTCTTAATATTTTTCTTTGTTTAGTTCACCGAAATTATCACCTCAATTCAGGATGGGAAGATTACCACCTCGAGTGAGCTGCATTCCGCACTGGTCGCCCCCGCAGTGTACGACTACATTGTGGTCTATCTGCGTCTGTTGACCTCGTACTATATCCAGAAGGAGCCTCATTCTTTTGTCAACTTTGTCGAAAATTCCGGAAAGATTAAGGATTTCTGCAAGGAAGAAGTTGAGCCCATGTACAAGGAGAGCGATCATGTTCACATTAGTGCGCTCTGTTCGGTGCTCGATGTTACCGTGAGGATTGTTTATATGGTGAGTGTTGGGGGAGAAGAGGAGGAAGAGTATGCAAAGAATCGACCGAATCCTGCATTATGATTGGTTGATTTAAACGCATTGTTTGTTTTTTTCGAAGACCAAAATAAACCAATTACAAAAAAAATTGTAGAAAGCTCCGTTCAGTCGATCTCAATTTAACAGAAATATCTCGTTTTTGTTCTAGGACCGTGCCGCTGGTGGCAAAGTGAACGAACACGATTTCTATCCATTGAAGCCGGAAGGACAACCGAAACCGGCAGAACCACCGAAGTCCCCTCGAATCCATTTGCTCTATCGTCCGGGCCATTACGATGTTCTGTATGTGACTGGTGCAAGTGTTCCAGGGACCCTCGTTCCAACTAATTCTCCATTACGTAACGAACCAGGCAGCACTAGTAATGGAACCACTGGGGCCTAAGGACCGTGTTTTATCATTTTTAGGTGTCCTAATGCATTCCACAAACAACAATACACAACACTATGCTATATTTATATTATTACAAGACTGAAGGGGGCATTTCCACATCTGCACACCATACATATCTTTAGTTTACTAAACCAAATCTATTTTATTTTGCTGGTCTATTCATGTATTTATTTTTATTTTGATCTCTTAAAGTGATTTTGAATTAATTTGGTTTGAGTTTGGGTATGGATTGAATAAATCGATTGAATTGAGCGATCTGATGGCTGGCTTATATAGCTAAATGGTACTACATTTTTCAAATGCAAATATATCCATTTTTGTTTCCAGTTGGGAAAATATACATGCGAATGCTTATCAATGTTATCAGTAGAGCTCTAGATGTGGATGTTTACGTTTACCATCAAACGACCATTATTTGCATTCTTTTACAAGACTCATTAAAATGACATGTTTTATTCAGCGTCCCGTTTTGTTGTTTGATTTATGACCATTGTATGCGGTTTATATGTTTGTTTTACTTTTGAATGCAAATATCAAACAATATTTTGCATTTCCCAGTTCAAAAGTAAATGAGCGGCAACAAATTTGATGGCAATACCGACTAAGATAAGTTGGGATTCGTTTTTTACGGATGTAATCTTCGTTGTTTTGGATCATTCACCTTTAAAGACTCAAACGCAACTCTGTAATTGCAATATAGTCAATGGATTTTGCATTGGGTTGGATTGTGATGATGATATGTTAGGTAGTTCCTCAATCGAAAGTATAAATGTCCGCTCCATCAAACTCATTCGATAACCCATTTATTTGGTAAACTGGTTTAGCTCATGAAGTGTGCAACCTTTCTAATCACAAGAAACTATGATGCTTCCTCGACTTTTTGAGTTATTTTGTATTTTGATTGTGTCTTTGTGTTATGGTAGGAGACCTTTATCTCTCTGTCACTTAATTTTCCCCTTCAATTGCAGGCATTAATATGCAGAAGGTAGACGATTCATCATCGGCGTGTGGAACCCATTGGAAACCATTTAAAGATGAGAAATGTTTCACAATAATTGACAACACTTTGGGTTCGTTTGAGGAGGCAGTTGAATTGTGTGCCGAACTGGACACCACTTCCACCTTACCGATCATTCACTCAAAAGAGGAACAGGACTTTGTGTCCAACTTTGTGTTCAACACCCAAAAGCAGGTGGACAACATTTGGATTGGTGCAGCCTTCGCCATCAATGGCACTTCATTTCAATGGACAGATGATAGTGCGCTCAGTTATACCAATTGGGATGCGACAAGTCCACGAAACAAAGCCGACTATTGCGTGCAAATGATTGCGGACGAAGCTTTTCGAGGCAAGTGGAAGGACGAGCCGTGTGATAAAAAGAATTTGATCGTATGCCAGCGAATGCAAACTTGGTCGCTGGCTCGACTGCACAAAACTCTGCTGGACACACGGAAAGAGATGAGAGAAATGAAAAGCAATTCACCACCAATTGGATTCGTTTATGTCCAACTGGCATATGAGAAATCTCCTGTCGACATGTGGCCATATCACACGTGGAGTGATGTGAGTTCAGACTATTCGGGTCTATTCTTTCGAGTAGTAGGCGGAGATGCGGCTGCTTTTGGTGCTGTTCAAAATGATAGTACACCTAGTATTAAGATTGATTTGTATGATAACGGAAGTGAGAATGGTAAATTGGCGGATGTTTTATCAAGAAATACAAAGACAAGCCCAATTTACACCGGAGATAGATGCTCATGTAGAGAAAGAGCCTTATCGTTTGAAATGCTCAATAATGAAGTACGTCCACGAAATTCGGCTATTAAAGTTTGGAAAAGAACTGGATAATACATTTCATATACATGTATACACCATAATTGCATATTAAATCATGTAGTAAATAAGTTTGCCAAATAAAATGATTGTGATTAACAAAACTTTATTTGAGTTCCATGCATTTGGTGATTTCAAGTATTAATAGATACAAACCTCTTGGGTGACATGCAGTTTTGAAATGAATTACATTGAGAATGGACAATTAAGGAATGATAATATATAATAGTGTAATTACAAAAGATCATATAAACGTACTTAGAATGTAAATGACATATCAAAGAAAGAGTAAAGAATAATGTAAAGAGTGAACAAAGTGACTATAATGTCTCGAAAAGATCAATCTAAAAGATAAACAAACTTGCATTGACCTTTGGTCCTAGTTATTGCAAATTTGCTTCATAATGACAAGGTCCGCTTTTCGGACTGCAGAAGCCGCCGCCTTAGATCCACCATTCTGCCGAGCCTGTGAGCCAAATCTGTTGAACATGACCCGAAAGTTGAGCATCACCACTTCGAGTTTTGGGAATTTCGAACGCAAACTCTCAAGCAGCCATTTACAGTTGCGCACCATTGTGCACCGTTCCAAGTGCAGTAGTTCCAAGTTGGGGAAGCTGTGCTCCAGAAAGAGATACGTCAGACCAGAGGTGAGATCAAACCGGACCAAATGGAGGGATCGAATAGTCTTGAGTACAGTCACGGTTCGTTCATAGTCACGACGAGGCATTCGTGAGCCAAAGGGGGTTGGATTGGGTAAAATGTTGGGCTCAGTTCCAGAGTTGGACACCAAACGAAGGTGTTCCAGTTTAGAAAATTCGGACAATAGGGGACTGATCAGATCGAACCCAACCTGTATTAGTGATAAGAACAAGTGTGATTAGAACAACTAAATACAATAGGAGAAACAATACTAGAAGAACATTCCAGAAATGAATTGACAATAATCATACCTGAGGAGAAAGTCCCAAATCAAGATGAGTAATCGCGGGATAGTGCAACAACAACTGATGGACCACACTTCTGGTTCGTAGGACCGATTCATTCGGGTTGAGATAATTTCTCGGATAAAAGCTCATTCGGGTATGATCATTCTCCTTGGTGGCATGATTGCCAATAGCATAAAAGCAAAATTCACCCAAAATGGGATAGTGAATAGCAAAAATGAGTCGACCCAGCCAGACTTGGTCATCCGGCTGTGCAATTTGGGGCTGACTCTGAGGATGCACATTGATGTAGAGCGAAAGGAGACGTGGCAGTATCGGTGTCAACCAGGTGAACAAATTCAGATGGACATCAAACTCGAATGGCAGTGCCAGATGAGTCAACGATTTCAAGGAACACAAGGCTTGCCAGAACATTTCACTGTGAAACAGTTGAAGGGAGAGAAGAGTGGTCTGGGGCGAGAGGAAAATGGAGAGGGAGGTCAGGTTAGGCCATATTTGGGTCATCTGAATAAAGCTGAACAGATCGAAGGAGACGCGGTACAGGGACAGCTTCGTGACCTGGAGGGGAGGATGAAGGGGAAAAGGAATTAGTCATTAAAATACATTAAAAGACAATACCAGAACATTCTGGAAAACGATAAAAGACAATCAAAAACAGTAGAAGGTAGAATATTAAACCCAATTTAAAAAAAACAGAAATAAAAGGCAATCAGTGTCAAATACAAGAGCATTCTAGGTAGAAAACAATAAACGAAAATATGTAACACAATAGCAAACACAAGAACGTTCTAGGAAAGAGAGAGTGGAATACAATTAAACATATCAAAACATTACTAAAAACAATCAATTGCAAATGCAAGAGGAACATGTACTAGAATATTCTTAAAATAATAAGATATAAAGGACATTATTTAAACAAAATAACAGAAAGCAATAAATATAATAATTTTTTAAAATAAAAAATATTAAAACTGAAAAGAACGTTCTAGAAAACCAAAACATAATTTAATTTTAATGTAATTAAATTTAATATCTAATAATTTTTACCTTAGCAAATCTGACGCCCAACCAGTCGAGCACCTCACAGTTAAGCCCGGGAGCGCCACAAAAGAGTGAAATGTCCTCAAACTGGTTCACCGTACGATGATCAATAAAGAACCAGTAGCGGGTAATGTCCCAGGCGGCATTCGACTGTACGGCACGATCGCCCACAAAGCAGAGTTCCTTCTTCATACGACAGGCAATTGAGTGAATCCATCGCCAACGAGGACACACACGCTCAACATGAATAAGATCGAGTAGTGGCAGTAGGGTGAAAATGTATAAAAGTTCCTTGTCACTGATCGCTTCTATGGTTGTAGGAGTAGGAGGATTCGGTAGGGAAATTTCGTGAGGAGCTGAAGGAGAAGGAGAACCAGAAGTGGAACCCATAGATTTTGTCTCAGGAGATAATCGATGTTGACGTTTCCGTGGAGACATAGCCACAATAGGCACAAACACAAAAAAGGCAAAGTAGAAACAAGAAAGACTAGACACGTAGCCGAACACGTCAACTCGACGTTCGGTACTGGCACAGGCACACTTCTAGTCACCGAAATGTCACTCATACATTAGTTACTACGGTTAGAGGACATATTCATACAATCACATGACACTGATGAGTCAAGTTTAGTAGGATAGGGATCAACTTGACCGTTTGGGAATTATTCGTGGTTGGTGGCCGGTTGCGAGAGAAACACGAGAACACAACAATTTCTATTTCTCAGTGAGTTCACACAAGTTCTCACTCACACACTTCACACACCGGCAACATGTGATAAACATGAGACGCACCGGCTGCCGGCATGTGCTGTCGTGATAAACAAAATAAAGCGCGCATGCGCTCATTCAAAAATATATATGTAATTTAGGCGGGAGAACGTTTCATAAAGGTTCAGTTCTCTATGCAATTACGGAAGCAAGGGAAAAGTGATAGCTGTTACATGTGGAACAGAATCCACTGCAAGAACGACTAAAACTACATTTAAATAATAGAAAAAATTTATTGGAAAATTACTAAAATTAACTAACAAAAGACTCTCTGGGGCCATCCAGCCAAACCACTACTGCACACGACGATTGTGCACATTAGGCAAAAATCCAACAAACAGAAATTCTTCATCATAACGTTGCCGAATTTCGTACACCCACCTGTTCACTGACACTTGACGATCCGTGTACAACTGGTGATCCAGTGTCACAATGATTTCCTGAACATTTGGTATCTCGGCCAAATGGTGGACAATATGGAGAATGCGAAGATTCGGAAAATGGTCTTGAATCCATGCGAGTTGATCCTGGTTTGGTGCGTTATTGACAAACAGAAAATCTTTTCTGTGTCCGAACAATGGACCAGCTGGTGGTTGACCCATAAGAACGTCAGGATGGAGCCATTCGGGTCTTGCCTCTTGGTAGTCCAGTTTAATTGCGTCATCTTCGAGCATATTCGGAAGGTCCAGCACTGCGGATATCGTTGGGTTTCTAATGACAATCACAAGCGTTTGTCGTTCTTGCAGCACCAAACGGGCCAAGTTATAGAATTGACGGCAGGAGAGTCCAATGACGTGCAATCGGACCAGTTCGTCGGTTGATGTTTGCCTAAATAGTGCTTCTAGGCATAGATCTGGTAAGGCTCGGTAGAGAGTTAGTGTTGCTTCCCAAACAAATACCAAGCGTGCTGGTGAACCAATTTCGTTGATTCGGGACAAGTGGAATCTTCGGAAAGGACTTAGTTGACCTCCTTGCGAAAAGGGATGGACACTTTCTGGAGCTGGCCGTTCCAACAAAGGCTCGACAACATCAGGTTGTTTGGGTTCGGGTCGAACTCGGTTTCTCAGAATGGACAATAAGATACCCATGGTTTACCAAGTTTGGTAGTTTCGGAATGGATAGTTACAAATGTAGAAGCGCAAACGAGAATACTTTGAGCTGACACGAAACGATCATCATTTGAGGTCATTTGGACACTATTGTTGTTCATGGACAGTCAATTTACCATTAATTCAAGAATTGATAGAGATCAGATAATGATTCAATTGAGAAGATCATTATTGATGATGATAAATTTATTATGAATCCATTTGTTACAAATTGAGTTCAATTTTACAATTAAGCATTGTGAATCAAGTGATGACAATGATTTCCATGAAAGAATCTGATTATTAAATTGCAATGCATTTTGTTTGTCCTATTCCAATAATGCTTATAGGCCATTACCAGAACCAGAATATTCTTTCATCTTTGCAATATACTAACGGGGAGAGTTAAAATAAGATAAGTTAAGATATTTCAACTGGATCAAATCCAGAAAATGCAAGTTAATAAAAGTTTGGAATCTCTACTCAAATCTTCTATGCAACGCAAAATTGTTTTTGATTTTAGCAATTATTCCAACAGGATTCCACTAAAGTTTAGTAACTAAATAGATGCAACTTTATTAGAGTACTACACTACAGGTAGATTCAAATCTGATTTTTATGCCTATGATCATCAGCCTTAATGATCGATTGAAAATTGAAATATACATCATACGGGTGGGGATGCCATTGACTGTATTGCTCTATAACTGGCAATATCATTTGTGTTTGTCTTGTAAAAGTGACTGAAAATATCTTGAACAATCTAATCAATTGGTCAATGACTCGCTCTGCATATTTTCTCTCAATAGATCAGTCAATTGTGTACACAGTCTAGTCAAACTGCTTTCATTGATAAGAACTGATTATCACATGAGTGCATTTGTATTGAGTTTTGATTCCTTTTGTGTGTCTTCAAATGAACAGAACATTGACCATATGCGTCAACTTCCAATCGAGTTCGATGTATAATACTGATGATCGTGATTAAATATAAGCTCGGACAAGACACGAACCAATCAAAACTTAAAAAACTGTGACCGAATCATAAAATTCCCATTTTGTTTGCCTTTTGATCGAAATCGTACCCTTTCAAGATTGAAGTGATGCTAAAGCTTGTCCAGCTCCGTGACGGAGGTCATTGCACTCTTGTGCAAATCTTGAACCGAGCATTGAAAAAATCAAGATTTCTGTTCTTTGTTTTGTCAGTTTTGGCTTCGCTTGTTCATGCACACCAGAAAAGTGGTGAAAGTCTTTATAGGTAAGTTGAAATAAAATTTCAATTGTTTATTGAAAATTGTATTCAATGAGTTGATAAGTAGGTTTAGGTTCATGGCTATAAATGTGGGATAAGAGTAGAGTTGGATCAGAATAGAGTCAGGATGATCAAGAGGGTGTATGTAAAAAATAGTTCCATTAGATTCATAAGTTCAATGAATCATTTACTAATTGTCTATTGTATGCATTCACAGGGACAAACGCTCCACTGATCTTGAAATCAAAGGTGGACTGTGGGCTGAGCGAATGTTCTTCAGTGACAATCCACGCGAGAAGCATATTACCGAAATAGGACAGCACTCATCAATTGGCATTCCATTCTATATTGCTGGAAGTGATGAGCAGGTTGATGAGGTTCATATATTCAAGAATAATCTCTTTCTATGGTTTCCAGCCAGGTTTTATGTTTGGCACGAATTTGTGATTGTCAAGTCAGCAAACTGGTACTGGTCCTTTGAGAAGAACACCAAGGGCATTTTGGTGCAAAGGGCGAGAGATTTTGATTCGGTCAGAAGTTTTTGTCATGGAGCGAAGCGGAGAGGTACTGTGCAGAGTACGGGCCAACCAGTCCAAAAAGGGCATCCCGACGATACTATTGATGACATACTCGATTGGATACATCGAAAGGGCTACCTCAATCGGCGCTATCATTTGTTGAGATCAAATTGTCAAGTCTTTGCACTGGAATTGTACAAAACAGTGTCGCATCACGATGGGAGACATCTAGGCAATTCATTATTCTATATTGAACGGCCAGAGTTTACACCACGAAATTACACTCTTCTACTGGAGATTGCAGCACAAGAGAAAATTACGCAAGTGTGGGTTATTACACAAACCAGACAAGCAGACGAATATATTTCTCCCGAGATTGAGAAATGGCTTTTACCGAGAGGTGTAGACGAACGCGAATTTGCCATAATCGAATCAAACAATGTCAACACTCATCTTTCCTCGTATTGGTCCTTTGAGAAACTAACCGACGGTATTGCACTTCAACACGATGAGAACTTCGATACTCTAGTAAAAGAATCCAGAGGAATGAAACGTCCGGGAAGTATAACGATAAAAAATGAACGAAATGTTGAGACCCTCTACACCGAAGATACTGTGAAAGATATTTTCTATTGGATTAGTGCTCATTTGTCACACAGAGGAGCTCTAATTTATTGGAAGAAAAATCCTGACAGATTTGGATCATTACTCTATTCGAGAATCATGAATTATGCAAATTTTCATTACACATTCGAGGATCACTCGGATGAAGTGATGAAGTTTTCCAAAGAATATGAATACTGTCTACGGGATGGATATGGTGAGAGAATATTGCAAGTTGAGATGTATAAATATCCAGTGAGTGCAGTATATTCCTCCACCACATCGTCATTTGAATCATCTTCCCCTAAATGGCATGTTTTTATGGTGATCAAGTCCACCAACTTGTACTGGTCATTTGAGAAGCTGGACAAAGGCATCTCGGTTCAAAGTGGAAAAAATGAAACAAAAATAAAGTTACAAGGAAGAGATCGATACAATGGCCTCATTATACTCGAAGAGCGCCACTCAATCAGTCTAGAAGATACCGAAAAAGATATTACGGATATTGTCAATTGGATTCATAAGGAAAAGTATCTTGATGCGCGTATAAACTGGAAAAATTGCACTTCTCACCAATTTGCTTCGAAACTGTATGAAGAGATTGTTCGTTATGAAGCTCGTGATTATGATGTAGAAGAAAAAGAATCTGAGTACGAAAATGATACTTCAGACTCATTTTCGACGATTGCACTGAAGGAGGGCGGCGGTTTTGTGACTATTCGATTCAGGGCTTCCAGACATTCGCCAGAAATTGTTAGCTCATGATCTATTTGTACATCTTGTGCCGCTTTGCAATATTGAAATCTATGACAATACCGAGGATTGTATTCGTGAAGCCCTTTGGAACACTTTTGTGACTACTTTCAATATTGGAGCGTCCTAAGAGCAAACTAATGATCCAGAGAATAGATTCTATCGATCCATTGAGAAGCTGTTGTAATGTCAATCGCGTATGTCTGTCAAATTAAACATTGTAATTTTAATTTGAATAAAATAAACTTTAAATCATTATCTCTAAATCAGTGGACGATCCAGAAACTCCAACTCTTTTCCTCGTTTATGCAACTCAAACACCTCGATCGCATTCTGTCCAGTCTTGAGTAGTGGTCCAGGAATGTACAGACTTTTCTGTGGCCCAATGTCCCAGTACCGTCCAATGTTGAATCCATTCACTAGTACCAGACCTTTGGTCCAACCTGGCAGTGATAGATAGGTGTCCTTTGGTTCTTGAACCACCAGATGTGTTCGGTACAAGGTTGGACTGCTTTGCTCTGTGTCTGCGTCACCGGGTTCAATCCACTTGATCTGCGACAATTTGTGCACAAAAGCTGCGTCAAAATCCAACGAGTAAATTGTGATATTCTCCGCAACCTGTCCATCTAACAGAATAGATCCATTCAGAATGCCCCTTCTTTCATGCGTCATATCGTAACCATTGATTCGACCCATATTTTCAACAAACAAGTCGTACTTATATGGTTTTGAGGTTTTGTTTGAGTTCTCATGCGTAATAGTCGAAAAATTATTGAATTGAAAGTTTGGAGAACCATCTTCAATTACTGCGCATTTGTGTTGATCTACAAGAAAGATTGCATGATCATGGATGTGGCCTAATGAATAATGAAATTGATTGAGATTGTTGGAATTTTTTTGGTTTACCTGTAATATTATACTCTTTGATCGGTTTCTCCTCAACCACTCGATACAGAATGAAACCAAATTGTTGGCCATAATTTGATTGATCGGTAAAATTCAACAACTCCATCGGAACTGGTCGTTTTACATTGTCGAATTTGTGAGATACATGTTTCAGAATCTGCTCAAGTGACAGCTTTGCTTCAATGCCAACTTTTCCATATGCATGAGCAGTGGGAGCTGGTGGTACTTGAGGTAGGTGTACTTTTGGGAAACGACCACTCGAAACTAGCTTCTGGTACAACTCCCGTGTTTTATAATATTTTTCTGTGTAATTCCCGGAATCGGTCAGAGATGCACCATAATTGTACGAAGTAACAATTCGGTGGCCGGGCATAAAGCCAAAATTAGTTCCGCCCACAAACATGTAAAAGTTGACAGATCCATTTACAGGGTTTAACAGAATATCCGATAGTTCATGTTCAAACTTTTCAATCGAAACTTTTCTTGACGGATCCATTGGTTGACCCCATCGGTCAAACCAACCAGACCAAAACTCGGATACATATGCCGGTTTGTTGGGTTGATTCCGCTTGAGTTCGGTCAAGTGCTTTCGGGTGTCAGTGTTGAAGTTGGCTGCTTGCAGAACTGTATTGTCCGAGAAAACTCCCTTGATCCCGTTATGTTCCGCCCCATCTACTGGACTGGATACAAAAAGAAATTCGTTGAATTTACTTTTGCGCACCAAATCCCGTAGAAAGTTGAGATACTTTGGTCCAGATGCATCACTCCAACCGAATTCATTCTCCAACTGAAGCATAATCACTGGCCCACCATTGGTGGTGAATTGAAACCGATTGATGATACTCATCACGTGTTCGAGATACAGTTTCACTCGTTCCAAATGAGGTGGATACATGTTGCGCAACTGCATCTGTGGATCATGGAGTAACCAACTTGGATAACCACCCAAATCCCATTCGGAACAAATGTACGGTCCGGGACGAACAATTGCAAACATGTCCGCTCGTTTGATCTCTTCCAGAAAGGCTGCCAAATTCAATCGATCAGATTCGAAATCAAATTTTCCTGGTATTTCCTCATGTAAATTCCACGGTAAATAGAATTGAACAGAATTCAAGCCAGCGGCTTTGAGCCTTTGTAACATTACTCTCCATTGTTGAGGGAGAATTCGAAAGTAGTGCATAGAACCAGAGTAGATCACAAAGTGTTTTCCATTTAGGGTGAATTGATCAGTTTGGGCGTTGAGACCAGCCTTGATTCCACCTGAAGTATAGTACTCGTATAGAGTTGGATCTGCTTGGTAGAATTCTGGTAGGATACCAAGAAATACAGTCACAATTAATATAATCGACAACATTTTTATGTGGTTGTAAGAAAATTTGAATAGAGAAACTTTTATACTTGGCTTTGCTGGATTAGGTCCGGTGAGATACAACTTAAAATACAAACCACTTGAGAAATACTAAATGATATTTTTGTGATAAAGTTAAAAATGGCACACTATTAGAAAGGATACAACACGATAATAGCTTCATGTAGCAAGTGACAAGTGAACTGGACCAGATGCCTCAATTACAATCAAATGCACTTGTTTTGTCATGTAGATTACTTGATTAGATTGTACCTGTTACTTCATGTTGGTCACGTGATCAACTTGAACTTTTAGTGTTTAGAAAAATTATGAGAATAGTGAGATTGAAAGTGAATTGAGAGGAATATGCAGAATATGGAAAAGATTAATTACTTTTAATGTTTTTGGGTTAAACAATAGGAAACAACGTTGTCATCACTTGACAAATGTTCTTGTATTGTAGTTTCATTAACTTTGGTTCATTGATTACAATTAGTAGAGTTTTTCTTGGGGGAAAAGTACTCAAAGAAAATTAATCGATTAAATTGAAATACAGAGGTTGTTTTCACTGCATAACGACTCTAGAATTAAATAGTCCAATATAATTTTTCTTTCTTAATATAACTTTTGAATGCTAAAAAACTTTCCATATGAATCGTAAATTGAATTAGTTGACTTCAAAGCTAACAATAGTAATAGTGCCAATTGTCGATCAATTAATAATATTATTAACTCATAAACAACAGTACAACCAATTTGGATACATAAATACTTGGATTAGTTTAAGTGGATTCAGTCTCGTGATCGACATTTTTTAGACGTGCCGATCAAATCACAGCAAAAAGATTTGGGTTTTATAAAACGCGCGTGATGAATTCCAAAAGATTTCAATGAAGATTCTAGGTGAAATTCAAAATGGCCTGTGGTCCTTTCGACAAAAGAAGGAGGCAACGTGAAATCAAGATGGAACAAACCAAAGAATAAAATCCAAGATCAAGCAGAACAACAACAACGACAATAAGGCTGTGGCATCAATCACAAGATCTTCACATCACAAGTTTTTAAGAACCTTTAAACCCAACTTTGAGAATATTATCCTCAATACAATCCGAATCAGAACAATTGAAATGAAATGAAATTGTCAATTAGAAGCTAAACAATCAGAAAAAAGTTGACGCACAATTCATTTTCAGTCAGAATTGTTGGCATCAAAGCTTGTGCAAAAAATAAACCAAAATGGCTATTTCTGTGATCATTTTATGTACCAAAAGAACTGATTCATTTAAATTAAATTAAATGTATTGCAGGAAAGCGTGATTTCTATTGTCAAACATAGAAATGTACTAAAACTGTATCTGTTCATGCAATTCGAGTTATGTCCTCACGAATTCACAATTCACAAACATTGCAACACCATGAAATGGTCCAAATTGAAGATGATGATCAAGATGGCGGAGAAGAAGAACAAGACATTAATGTTTTATTTAGTGATTTGATTTGATTTGATTATTTTGCATTATTTCGTTACAAATTTTAATTCTTTTATTAAAATATTAATTTTAAACATATTTTTCAATTGGAATAATTGGTAGCAATCGCGATCGTTCTTCTCTCGAACATATCATAGAACAGTTTTTTCTACATCGAATTTTGTGACAACACTTTACACAAAAGTGGCAAGCAAGTTTGTCAAATCATTTCTATTTTGTGTTGTACTTTCGAAAGCAACGTCTCCTTGTGTTGCGTGCATCGAAAATGTCGACCTACTTTGTGGTCCTCAAGTCTGTCCTATCGCTTTGGGCTCTTCTCCTGCTTGGCATCTCCATCAAGGGTGTTAGCTCGACTTCGACGGTTGGCGTCACCGATGGCCGTCTGAATGGCACCAAGCTTTGGTCGATTCCAAGCGAACGAAGCAAACTTGGTTACGTGGATGACTTTTTCAGCCATTGCACTAATCAGTTTGAATGTCCCAGCAATGCCGCCTGTGACGGTTACAATTGCTTCTGCCAGCTCAATTACAAAATGAAGAACGATCGTGGGAACAGCCATCATTGTGAGATGATTGACTGCAAGCAAACGGCCGATTGCACTGAGTGGCACTCTAACACTGTGTGTGATGGCACTTGTGTCTGTGCCGAAGGATACGTCGAGAATGTGCTTGGCTATGACTGCTACAAGAGGTCGACCGTCAAGTGGGTTCTCATCGGCATTGGCACCATCCTGGCGGTGATCCTACTGTGCTGCTGTCTTGCATACCTTGGCTCCAACTCCAACAAGAAGCAACAGGCTCAAAACGCTCAAGCTGGCACTGCTAGCTATCCGACAGCTCCTTCTGGCTCGAAAGTTCGTGCTCCGTCTGCCTCTTCTGGCTCTTACCAACAAGCTGGTGCTCCATATCAAGGAGCTGCTGCTTATCCTGCTGCTCCGTATCCTGGTCCATCTGGTCCTGGCTATGGCTATCCTCAAGCCAATGGTTACCCGCCCTATGGTGGCAATCCTCCTCCACCTGGCTATGCTCCACCACCCGGTGGTTATCGATAGAACTCTTTGAATCTCATTTTACAAGAGCATTTCAATTTTGATTTATTCTTAACAAAGCTAAATGTTTTAATTCTTTTATTAAATTTTTAATTTGAAGTCTATATCTTACTCAACGGTCAGTATGATTGCAACCAAAGACGACTCAATCAATTTGCAATAAAATTAACTTTTAATTCAAAATTCGTAAAGTTCCATTTATTCTATTAGTGCTATAAGGAAAGTGTCTTTTCCATGTCGAATTTGTCACTCCACACAAAAGTTGTAAGCAAGCTTGTCAAATCATTTCTATTTTGAGTTGTACATTCGAAAGGAACGTCTCTTTCCTTGTGACCTCCGAAAATGTTGACCAACTTTGTGGCCCTCAAGTCTGTCTTATCGCTTTGGGCTCTTCTCATTCTTGGCATCTCCATCAAGCGCATCAGCTCGACTTTGGTGGTTGGCGTCACCGATGACGATGGCCTCTTCAACGGTACCGACGATGTGTCGGTTGCAAGCGAACAAAGCCAACTTGGCTATGCGGAGTCTAGTTGCGGCAAGGAAGGTGATAGCTGTGGAAAGTATGGCAAATGTATCGACAACAAATGTCACTGCTTTCTCAATTTCCAACGGAAACCTCTTGGTTCCGGTAAATACGGCTGCCTGCCTATTGATTGCAAGAAAACGGCTGATTGTACACAGTGGCACATTAACACCGAGTGTAACGTTGCACAGTGTGTCTGTGCCAATGGATTCGTTCTGAATTCGGGTGGTTATGAGTGCACAAGCGAGACGAACACCAAGTGGATTCTCATTGCCATTGGGGTCATTGTGGTGGTGATCATACTGGCCGTATGCCTTTACTTCGCTTTGTCTTCCAACAAGAATAAACAGGCTCAAAACGTTCAAACAAGCAATGCAATTCCACAAGCCCCTTCTCGTGCTCAATCATCCGCTTCTGGCTTCAAACAACAAGTTCGATCTCAGCATAAAGAAGCTGCTCCCAAGGCTTCTTCTGCTGCTGCTGCTCCTCATCTCGGTTCTACTCAAATTCATCTAGCCAATGGCTATCCGTCCTATGGTGCCAATTCTCCCATGCCTGTTTAAGCTCCTCCATCCGGAGGTCATCGATAGGTTGAAGTTTAGAATTCTTTTCGATTAAAATCATTAGAATCTTTTATTGAAAAGTCTAATAAGCATGATGACTTGATATTTTCTACATGAATTTGTTTATTTTCTTGTTCTTCTTGTGACCGCTCGTGATCTCTCAAGCCAAAAGCGCGCGAACACACAATCTGATATTTTTGGTAAACAAACTATCGCTTCTTGATTGTCTTCTTCATTTTCGCCATAAAACCTGGTGCTCTAAAGGCGTCAGCTGATGATTTTGAGATTCCGATATTCTCCTTTGGCGACTCTCATTTCTCAAGTTTCTCTTTTATTTTCCCCGGATGCGCCACCGTTGAAGGACCGGCAAGCATGTTTTCAGCCTGTGAAAGTCAGTTAGTCAGTTAAATAAGTCAGTAATACTTTTGACACGAATCGAGAGTTACCTAGCCTTACTTTATTCAAAAATGGTGATTATAGCAGTGCCAGTCCGTAACCGATTTAGCCAAATGTGCCATGTCTGTTGTGTGTGGCAATTGTTGCACAGAGGAGTTTGGCAGCTTTAAATCGGTGCTGAAATAAATTTGTGAAGGAGTTGAGCTAGAAGAAGTGTTTGTGACAGGATGCTCGGATAGGGTCGCCATTATAGCGATGAATAAGATGATCAGGAGAGTTCTGATGGAGATAGCTACAAAAATTCAGCAACTAAATCGAGCACCAAGCCAATAAGTACGAAGTCAATAGCTAAGCAGGCTAAGACTGCCAAGCCAAGTGCAAAGTCAAAAGTTCTCAGGAAATAACTGCGTCACTTGTATCTTTTGCGTTACTCATTCTACTCTAACATAATAAATGCATCACAGACTCATATATTTAGTTTTGATAAAAATTTTAATTTGATAAGAAAATTGCGCGCACCAGGAATGGGCGTGATAATGCTAAGGGCAAGGCCATGACGAGTGTACTCGAGGATTCTGATGACGGTCAATTAGTCGACCGAAGACGAACCAGTCGAGACAAAAGTGGACGACTCGGAAGCCGACTTTTCGGATGAAGTCTTTGGAGTCTTAGAGCTCTTCGGTTTGCCACTCTTTGGTTTCGACTTGTCGAGGGATGGTCGTCTATTGGAACCAGTGGTGGGCTTTGCAGTAGAACGAATGCTGGGCAGAATAGTTTCACCGCTTTTGGAGCCATCGCCACCTTGTTTGGCTTCAATCTGACTCTTTGCGGCTTCCACATCCACTTTGACGCCATTGGGCTCCTCCTCTCCTTCACTGGTGCTGCTCGACATGAACAAGTAGTAGTACATGAAACCACCGGCCAACAGCATGATAATCAGGATTATCACAATCCAACCAGTGGACAAGCCAAAACCACCTGATTGAGGTTTCTTCTCGGTGGTGATCTGACTAGACGAATTGGTGACATTGGTCGGTTGAGGTGGTTGTTCAGGAGTTTTCCAACGGTTTACCACTTTTTGGATAATCCAGTAGACAGAACCGGTAGCAGCACCGGCCACGGCAAGGGTTCCGGCACCCACGCCAATTCGATGTTTCCAGTCTTTGTTGGACCAGTCCCAAGCCCTGTGCAATGAGCTATGTTCAAGGGCATCCATCTTTCGTGTCAGCTTGCTGATGAGCTCATCGATGGTCTTTTCAATACTTTTCTGGGCTTCCTCATTGGGATTAGCTGCATCCTCTAAACCCTTTTCGTAGATAGCCATATTGCGACGCAAATTATTGATCAAACCCTCAACGTTTCCAATACGTTTAGTAATAAGATCGGTAAATCTCGGTTTGGCCTTTGCTTGATCGACCAAGGCACTCGCATTAGTAATTGTTTCGTTGGCTCTATCAATTCGAGCTTGTACTTCGCTTGAGAACTCGAGTCCATTGACAGCATTGGAGAGTAGTGCCACCACAAAAAGCACCACCAGGCCAACTGTGATAAAGCCAAAAGCCGATAAACCTTGACCGGTGCGACGGTTGACCAGAGAGGCAATCGGTGACATGGCACAAAATGAGAAGAGGAGTTCGACTTTCACGACTAGAACTTTAGACTTGAAAAGGAGAAACAAAAGACAATGCAAATAGAGTCAAACACTGAACTAATGCGTCAAGTGGGCATTGATTTATGAATCAAACAGTGTTCCATAATAAGTCAATTTGCCGGAAATCGATTTCTCGATTCGATTTCTTCAAATCCAAAGTTTAACTTGTAATACAAGTCAACATTCGATTTTCAAGAAGTTCATTGTCTGATAGTTAGTTCATCATAAATTTTGCTGTATTTAACGCAAAAATCACTCAAGTTTAAATTAAGTTCCTAGTACTTGAGGATTCTTCTCGGTGATAGATGCGGAGAAAAAGCAAATCGGGAGTGGTGGACAATAGCCGAAACTCAAAGTAAAAAAAGCTCATCACAATCAAGAGAAAAACAGCTAAGTGAAGTAAAAAATAACGACCCTCGCATGTGAGCAAAACTAGTTTCATCAATCACCACTAGATGGCCGCACTGTTCTGATAAATACAATTTTTTCCCCGCCATTTCACAAATGATTTCAAACAGAATATAATAATCAAGCTCGTTAGTAACTCGACACTTTTCTTATATTTTTAGGCCACAAAACTTTCGAACTTATTTGATTTCGAAATACATCTTTAGTTTCGGATTCTGCGAAAATATTCCAAGAAGTGCCTCAATTAATTGGCCACTAGAAACCATATCCCAATTAGGTCATCCCTAACCGGATGATAATCAGTAAAATGAAAGTGAGTCTGTACATTATTTTTAGATTGAGGATTATCTCCCTGGGGATTGGCCTTTTGCAACTACGTATTATCGTGATCGATTTCTGTTTGCAAGACACTATCACAAGACACACAACACCAACCAAAATGGCGAACACGATCATTTGATCATGATCATCAAGTGGATGTGCCTAATCATCACAAGACAACAAACACCACAATAATCTTCGATAGACTTTTGGAAACATACTCGATACTTTGATGAGATAAGCAAGCAAAAAAGAGCTGTTTGGATCGCACTTTTGTACACCAAAACATCTAGAAGCATCTTTGAAGATACACGCAACCAAGGGAGATCACCCCGTCACCAAGGGTGATTATCTCTCAAGGAGGACAAACAAGCCACCAAACCACAAATTGCAACACACAGAGTCACCAAAATGAACGGAATTTCTTTGCATATCTCACGCTTTGCTGTGAGATGAGATAAGAGTGAGAGGATAGAGAGTAATAAATGAAGAGATAAGCGAACATGAACGCGCATATGCAATGAGCTATTTGTGTGTTGTAATTTGTCTGATGAATCACGAGTTTTATTAGCCAACTCAAAAACCAACCTATTCTAGCACATTCTGATACATTTTCGCATAATCTAATACATTCTAGTGGAATCTAACACATTTAAGACGCATTTATACAGATTCTAACTCATTTTAATGTAATCTAACACATTTCAAATCCCTTCAAACTAGCATTTTAACATATTCTGACACATTATAACCATAAAAACACAAAATATCTTATATCAATAAAAAACCTTAACCAAAAATAGCCAAAAGCTCAACAAGAACCTTGAAATCTCGCCCAAACAAACCATCCCACATTGTAGGAAAAGTTCCATCATTGTATTTTGCTCCTTTTGAACGCGCGTGGCATTCAAAATCGCACAATTTCGAAACCACCAAACTTGTGCACAAATAGAAAGTCATCCGCGTCATATCTCTTCTCGGTATCCCTTATCAACACCACAGGTTGTACTGATAAGACATGTTCAAATAGAGTCGTACTCAATTCATATTATGCACACACTAACGATGCTGATGATGATGACTAACTTTCCTCAGTGTGTACGTTCTCTGTCTTATCAGCAGTTAGAGACAAGCTAGTGAGTCTTATCAACACGCATATGCCCGGACACGCATGCAAACAAACAACAACAGTGCTGCACTGCTATTGCTTTCGAATCGTCCATGAGAGTCCAAAAGTCCCCTTTTGCAAGATTCCCAAAAGTGTCTTATCAACAGTTTGGTTGGTTGGTTGGTTAGGTTGAGTTTGCTGATAAGACACAACGGATCCAAAAGCCACTTTTAGTGTTGTACTACTTTAGGTCAAACTTATTATTGCTTACATATCGTTGTCTTGTGTGTGTTTGTGTGGTTAGTAATAAGTTAACTGTTAGTTGGAATCTTATCATAGAAGTTGATAAGAGCGGCCACTTGTAGACTTTAAACGAAGTGTATTTCATTGTAACAAATTGCACTCGCATGCAACCAGCCAATATGATATCATCATCGAGTGAAGTTTTAAGTTTAAGAGATTGATATTTAGCACTAATCGGAAGGTGCCGATAAGGTGTCCGGCTCTGTTACTCTGCACACACACACGCATTCCAGGCCTGATTGTTCTAAATGCGTAACAGTTTTTTGACACAATTTTGCATCAATTTTGCAGTGCAGTTTGCTACGTACAGATAAGAAGTGCGAGATTACTCTACTGTGCAAATGATGATCTCTATTTAGGTTAGCTTTTGGCTTTTAGGTTTTTACGTGAGATCAAGATGATCGTGTACGTCATAATATAGTCCAAAAGAGGGTCATTTTAGTTTGAGTGTATAGTTGAGATAAGATTCACTAAGATGCATCTTCATTTGAATGATAAGTTTTTGTTTTTGTTTTTCTTCTCCGCATCTTTCATCTAAATGTCCTGATTTTTTGGACATGTTTTTGGCAACACAAACACGTTGTTTTGACATGTTCTTGTGCGAGGGTGAATAGTGTTCAAAATGTGTGGATACTACGCATACTTTGTGAATTGGGTTACGAGAGTACCTAACTTGCTTGGCATGATTTCAAGTTTTGGGTTACTCGTATTTGGACTTACAGTTACAAATAGTTACATTCTATAGTAGACGATTCTCATTCTTATTCTTCAAAAGAAGATCCAGGTAAGATTCCAGAAGATGTTTCTGTAAGGGACTCAGAAGAGGAACAAAAAAATAGATTTAGGAGGATATTCAGTAAATATTAAGAAAAGGTTCAGACGAGAAGTCAAGCAAATATCCCAGAGAGGATCTATAAAGGAGTCCAAAAATAATAAAAGAGAAGATTCAAAAAAAGTTCCTCAAGAATATCAAGAAGAGAACTCAAAAGAGTCAACCTGAAGATCCACTGGTTAGAATTTTTTTTAGTATCCAAGTTGTATTTTGATATCTCACCAACGACGAAACTCAAACGTCTTTACCAGGTCTTATCAGTACAATCCTTATCCACAGTTCATAGTTCGGACACTGAGTACTTTTTCACATATACTCGAACACATAATACACGTACGTGAATGAAATCACTCACTCAGTCAGGATCACACCGAGTGAGCATGATCCAGTAGACCCAAACATATGCTTTCTTATCATCAGCATCATCATGATGATCATCATCAAATGTAGCATGAATTGCGCTTATCAAGCAAATACACACCAGAAATATAAAACTCAACAAGCGCGTCTCATTTCGTCTCATCCATAAATAGCGCATTCAACATTCAACACAGACAACACAACACCAAACACGTAGGCATACACACTTTCGCTCTTGATAAGATTAGATAACTTGATGGATGCACTTCGAGGATACGTGAACAATGAGCATAGTAGAAGAAATGAACAAAAAAATATAAAAATCATATTCAAGAACATGAATTTTAACCCAAAACTTGATTATTTTCAAGTAAGATTTACAAATTTTCCAAAACCTGTGTATATTGGAAAAATCTGAATTGGTTTTATTCAAAAGTTATGAACAAAAGGCTTTGAAAATTCTCGTTTAAAAACACCGTTTTGGAAATACGATTTTGTTGAATTGAACACTCATAACTTTTGAACACTTACCTGTGAAATTTGTCGATCCACTAAATTTCCAAATGATCCAAATTATTCATAAAAATAACTTCCAAATTAAACCAAAACCAGACAAATAATAATCAAAATTTTAATAATAATAAAATAAATTTAAATAATAAAATAATTACATAAAATAATAATCCAATCATGGAGTAGAACAAGAAAAGAAACAAAAAAAGTTGATCAATTGAAGATCAAAGAGAAAAAGAACGACAAGATGAACATATGACATATGAACAACAGGATCCAAGAACGGCGCCAAGAATCAAGGGAAATAAAATGGGGGAAGTAAGGGAAAATTCGAGAAAAATTAACAAGAATAAGAACATAATGGTGCGTAAAAGACAAAAATAAAATAAAAACATAAAAACAATGAATTGTGCTTGCGAGAAAGGAGAGGGAAAGGAAAATGAACAGAAAACATAATGGCGGCAAAAAAAAGAGAGAGATGTACACATATGTGGTTACGTTCAACAGCTTTTTCTGGTCTAATAATGTGTAAGTGATTGTATATATCATTTATTTGCTTAAGATAAAAGATCTCTTATTTAAATAACTAAGTGAAAGTTTGGTTTGTTTGGTTGATAAGTGTGCAGTACTGAATGTTTCCAGGTATAAAAGTACGAATGCGCATTCGGAGTAAAATGTTTGATTGATTAATTAACAGCAACAAATAAAAACATTTAACTATTTTTCGACCAAGAGTTTCGTCGACGAGTTGATGATTACGAATTCGATAATAATAATAAGTTTATACGAGAAGATAAGCAAGTGGCGGTGATTAGTTGCGTCGAACAATGTAGGGTGAAGGAGAGAGGTGAGAGGGTTTTTCTAAAAGTTTTTGATATACTTGACATATGTTTTCGGAACAAATTCCGATTTTGATTCCTGACTCGCGCGCGTGTCACATTCCCAAAATCTTGCGAAATAAATTCAATTCTGCGCATGCGTACGAGCACAAACATTTACAATTTTTGACCAATCAATTGAGAGGAAAGGAAATTGAGAGACTTAGTTAACGAATGACCCACTTGGTTTGTTTAATTTTTGACTATTTGAAGTACTCTCGAGTTGGGCCTATTCAGCGGAACGTTCCTTTTTCACCTTGAAACTGCTTGGTGCACCGTTTGGTGTAGTAGATCCACTGTTGGGCGTGCTGGATCGTCCATTGCCGTTCATTGTGGCCACTCCATTCGTGTGTGGAGATGGTGGGGCCGAACCTGGTTGTTGTGGAGGAGCCACTTGCGCCGATTGTTGATTCGATCCACCAGTGCCACCAATGCTACCGTTCGAGTTGGAACTGCTCGAGTTTGCAGTGGAACTTGACACTGCTGATGCTGGTGGCGAGTGAGAGGATCCACTGCTGCCAGCCGAGCTGGAAACACCACTACCTGATGCGGTTCCGTTGGTTGCTGCAGGCGCTGGTGTGGCATCTTCACCCAAAATGGTCGATATCTCTCCTTGCATAAATGCCCATGGCACAGTGGAACCAATTAGTGGACACTTCTCACCCGAAGGACAGTACACTTCACAGGAACCGGCAGCGTTGGGCAGTGCAGCGTGCTGCTTCTGTTGTGCCTTGATTGAGCCACGCGAACATGGGAAACAGAACTTGTGGGTCGAAACAGAGGGACACTGAACAAAGTGGGTGTCCTCCAGACGCTCATTACACAGGGTACACTTGAGGGGGGCGGTTTGGACCGTCGGTTGGCTGGCACCGCCTGTGCTCACCGGTGGTGATGTATTGTTGCCATTGGTGGTCGGCTGTGGTGCTACTGTGGCTGTGGATGTTGGCGGAATTGGTACTGTGGTTATTGAATCGGTTCGAGGCTTTTTGATTGGAATCGGTGAACCGGCGGAACCGAGCGGTGGAGAAGTGCCCGCCACACCGCCTGGGTAAAATTTCGAAGCCGCAGCCTGTGTAAGTGCAACTCCAACAGGAAGACCTTTGGCCGAATCAAATGACATGACACGTCCCATCATGAGCGGATGACCATGGTGACTGGCACCATGTCCACCTAGTGGCTGGTCCCTCGACAACTTCCTCAGTGTATGTTCGGATGCAAGTGTAATTCCACCACCGGGTGCAGCCATCACTGCAGGCAGACTTTCTCCTCGGGTCAGGGGTGGTCGTGAGAGGCCAGAGCCAGATCCATCGTCGACCAACATGTGATGTCGCGACGCTGATGAGACCACAATTTCATCGGACAAATCATCCGCATGCAAAGATCGCTTATTGACCGAACTGTTGCGCAGTGTAGTGAGACCACTGAGACTTGAATTGACCGACACAAGTTGACCACCGGCGTTGACGTACGCAGCTCGGCCTGGACTTCCGACTCGACTTGCCACCGATGCTCCAACTGCTTCCGCGTACTGAGACGCTGCAACCGCAATTCGATGCTGTTCCAGAGATTGTGTGTACGCAGACTGGGGTCCAAGGGTGCCATTCAACTTGAAACTGGTCACTGGCTGGGATTGACTTGTGGCAGCAGCCGCAACCGATCGACTCAGAATATGATTGGCCACCACATGATGCGCATCGGGAAGATTGACGGTGGCAGCTTGCGCAGCGGTTAACGTTCCCGGTGCTCCATGACCAGCGCCGGACACATTTTGAGGTGGAATCACATAGGCTGCTGCGGCGGCAGCTTGTACAGCGGCGGCTTGTGCCTGAGCCTGGGCTGCTTGTTGTTGTTGCTGTTGTTGCTGCTGCTGTTGCTGTTGAGCACTGGAAATGTGATGTGATGAGGAGTGATGTGATCCCGGTCCCACCGAAGCCCTCTTCATATTTCGGGTTTGTTCGAGGATCAGTTCTATTCGGTCCGGGCCTTCGTAGTTTACACATCCACGGCAGACCATTTCGGAGAAATCGTGCAGCAGAGCCCAGGGCATACGAGGTAGATCACACAAGTAACAATGTTGCCTTTGATGTGCCGAGGGTCCACCACCAGAACCGGCGCCACCGACCTGCGGTGGTGGAGGTCCTGCTGCTGCGGCCGCAGCAGCCGCAGCCGCTGCCTGCTGTAGGTGAACATGTGTCAGGGTGACACCGCCCGGTGCCGAACCGGAGCCCGCGGATCGATGACCACTGGATGAGGAGGACATTATGATGTGACCACCTTGAGGTATGATGTGATGAGATGCGGAGGGGGGCGGCTGCTGCAGCTGATGCTGACTACTGATGATCGATGAGCCCGACACAGGTACGGACGAATGCAGCGAGGTGGGCGGGGTGGGGGAGTAACGAAAAAAATGATGGTTCTGAAATTTGATATCCGTGGTGACTGAGGGTTGTGTGGTTGGCGCACACACACTGGTGGGCCAGCCGGGGGCTAGGAAAATGGAGTTGACGCTTCAAGGTTCGTCGATAATAACGAAGAGGAACAATAAGATGGCGATGATGACAAGATAGAAATCGAGGATGGCCTTAAATATGATAGATCTGTTAAGGGCGAGAGAAAAGGAGATTGGATCAGTACAAAATGTTAACACAGGAAATTAAAAATATAAACGAAATTAACAACAGGGGATATTTAAAAAATGAATTTTTGTGTTTAAAGAGTTATGAACAAAAAACTAAACCACCCGATTAAAAAAAAAGATCTAGTTTCCAAAGTCTTTTACACAAATAACCTGAATTGTCCCTCAAACTCATTAATCGAATCATTTAACCCCAACAAATGTTATGTTCAAATGTCAATTTACGTAGTCAATTAACAATTTTTACGCAAATATCACACAACAAATTAAGCACGAAAAGATAACACGAAATTAATTAGCCAAAACAAATACCAATGTAAATGTCGCTCACCTCACAGTCAATCGGAGAATATATAAAGAGAACACAAATCATCAAAATAAACTAAATAAACCACAGCAACCAGTAGTGTGTGCTTTTATATACCAAACAATATTACACAGTACAGTTAGCCCATACCCCAAAACATCCTGTGACGTATTCTACTATTACCAATGAAAATCACCAACTGATTTGTACCAAAAGATCAACAGTACCAATCAGTACACGTCACAGTACGACATTTTACCCTTAACCACGAGTAATTATCAGTTTTAATCAGTGAGAGAGGGGAAATGGTTTGAAAGGAAATTGAGCGGAAAACGAGACAAAAATGACTCATTCCACAAACACTCGAAACACGTCGACATTCAAACGCGCTCACCTCGAGAGAGCATCCTCACCAAAAAAGAGTGACAAACGTGTGTGGATCGTTATATAATTTGTGCTTGATTTACGTGAGAATTACGACTTCAAGTCTCTCAATTAAGACATGATTTGAATGAACAAGACATGCCAGTTGGTCGGTGCAGGCAACCGAGACACATTCCATGCGAGACAGGAATCCAATGCAATCATCTCAAAAAGGACACATCTGTTGTCTCGTATATACAACAACACACAAATAGTACACACACACCATGGATACCCAACACAACAGATGCAACCACATCACTCGAGGATAATGATGATGATGAGTTGTATCATGTTTGCCTGTATGTGACGCCTCGGTTACTTTCAAGTACTACTGTAGCTGGTATATTATGATTACAACGACGACTACTACTACCTGATACTAATTAATTAAGATGCAACAGCAGTTTCAGTTTACTATGGAGATACAAACACAAAGTAATAGTAATAAAAGAGTAATAATGAAGACAAAGATGATGAACAGAGCGAGACAGGTGATGTTGGGGATTTCGAGGAAAACCACACTCACTCACTCATCAAACTAGTGTAAGATTAGAAAATGAGTGAGAGAGGATGAGGAAACCTTGAAAGTTTGCATCGAAATTGATGCGCATGTGGTGATGTGAAAGCATCACATCAGTTCGAGTGACGAATTGACGTTTGAGGATACTTTTAGTGCAAAAAGTCTGACTCTCGGATTTAATAAGAGTTGAAAGAAGAAAATGACAAAATCTTAATGAGAAGGTTTTAGTTTTTAAGGATCTGTAGGATACATACCACAGAATAGTATCCTTAATATTGGATAGATCCTTAAATTGTGCGAATCGTTTATACCATCAGCAAAGAGTGCAGGAAAGGTTTGACGAAACAAGAGAAGACGATCACGACTATCGTAGGTATGGGAGATCATCGGAGATCACAACCAAAAAGTGGACAAGTTAGATGCAAAACTAAGCACCAGATAGAATTTCAATTTCAACACCCAAGAACAACAAGTGCACTCTCACATTGGCAGACAGGCACACAACTGCTCAGCATTGAAGCTTCAAAGCAAAAGAACCTTAGAAAGACTGGAAGTACAGTTCAAATAGTAATGGCAGAGCAGAGCAGAACAGTGTACAGGAGAGGATATGGACATGGATATGGAGTGATGATGGTGATGATGATATATCAGGAGATGACGATATCAGTGAGCGAGTGAGTGAGTGAGAGAGAAAGAAGAAGAAACATACACCAACGAGTGCTCAATCACTATGACTATCCACAAGTGTGTGCATGCTGTGTAATATATATAATACAAGCCATATTGATAATGATATGAGCTGATGATGATAATGCAGACAACAGCATCAACATGTACACACAATACAATAATAAAATCCACTCGTTGAGATTAGATACATTGCAACACGTACACGTATAGACATCGAACAGCTAACCTAACCAGTCAAACCAAACACCAAACATGCTGCAATATCCTCTTTGGCACTGTCACTATCATCACCTTTCCATCAGTATAGCCATGCAGTAGCAGTAGCATCGCATCACACATCGTCATCGTGTGTTTAGATCATGATCATTCCTGTGCACATGTACACAAAGTTAAAAGGCACCCAACTTGTGGCGTAACATGTTTAGGGGCGGAGGCGGTGTTGGCGTCGACCCCATGCTTTTTACTCTTATGGCATTCATGCAACAACACAACCAACCAACACACAGTCCAATCATTCCATTCGAATGTGTTACATTACATATCTCACTGTACCTACATGTACATAGAGGAATGTTATGTATGTTTTGGGTATATACCATCATGCCCAGACATATACAGCATTGCAGGCAATCATATCTCAAAACATGTACACCACTTTGTCGTCACACCACACTGCAACCACTACGTGCCGGATGACGAGTCGACTAGTCACTAGTGTATGATGAGATCGACACCATACACTACACCACCACCAGTCGCAAATCAACCAACCAAAACACAAGAAACAAAAAAAGTCCATTACAAAATGAGAGCAAAATTGAAGTGAACAAAAAGATATAACTCATATCTATATTGATTATGATATAACACAGACAGAATGACGCTAAAATTTGTTGCGCACAAAAAAAATTTCCTCTTATCAACAAAGCTAATCGAACTTTCCAGAACGAGGTGGTCTGAAGGGTAATAAAAAAAGATTAGCCTCAGGTTTAAAAGTAGAAAAACCATGTTTTAGGAATTGTAAACATAATCGTGTATTCGGATCTTGTGTTAGTATATTTAACGGAGGGTTTAGTCGTTTTATTTGTTCATAACCAAAAAAACTATGCGATTTTTTAAATACACCCCGTTTTGAAAAACTTTCCTTTTATCAAGTATGAGAAATGATTTTAGGGCTATTCTGTTTTTGGTAATGTAGTTGTAGTACAGTTGGTTTATACCGGGCTATCATGTACACCATGTACAGACAGAGAACATGCAACACAATGGTGATGATAAAGCATTTTACTGCATACAGACCAATCAAGCTAACCGGCACATACTCTCACATAATGCAATGTAGATTTGTCCAAAAAGGCCAAAACTTTAACCAAACGTATACGAGACTCATAAACATAACCGAAACATATCGTGTCGAATAAAAAAAAAGCATAAAGTCAGTTTGAACAGCAACCAAGTTGTCTAGACTCTATCCAAATAGACGAGAGTACTTGCTGTATACTTCGAACGCACAAAACAACAACAATCCCGCCGCGCTCGAGCACAAAAAGGGAAAGTTCAAGCACTCGTATGTGAAAACAAACTATTATTTCACAGTATTCACGAATCGAGTCAGACACTCACACACAGACTCATCTCATTAGTATGAAATCGCGCGATTGTTTGCATTTATATGCCTACCATGTTGTGCTCACCATCACATCATGTTGATCGTGCATGATCGTGAACCGAAACCTAAACAACGTTACGTACATACACACACACACACACTCGTTGTCTCTTTCTATTCTCCGAACAAAAGCTAAACCTAAACAAACCAAACTACCTTCTAGCAGTAGTTCACATCACCATCAAAACATACAAACATACGACATGTAGATGTATTGGCATGTCTAATTTGAAGCACCAAATGTTACACTCTCCCGAACGTACAACATACGGACATGCTGACTTAAGTATTCGGTATGTTTGGTGTGCCTGAGTGTTGTGTTGTGTGTAGTTTGTAACACTTTTGCGAGTGTGCAATATTACTGCAAACATGGCTTTGTCTCTTCTCATCGAGTCACTTCTCACACAACTCTGAAATTCTCATGTTGATGATAGGTTCAGGTTCTACTTGTGTTTGTGTGTTTACGGATATGTCTTCTTCTCTTGTGAGAGTACTCTAATAGGTAGACCTTTAAATTGAGAGAGAGCCTTTCAATAGTAATTGAGTGTTGTTGATAAAACTGCAACTCAAAAAGGGCAATCGCACACGCAAACACGCAATCGAATGTGTGATATCTATCTCTATAAAGTCAGTTAGATAACGAGTGTGGTCCAAAGGCAGTAGATCTCATGATGGAGTCAATCGTTTTATCGTCAACTCAAATATACACGACAACAGCAGTTTGACATACAAAAAGGCAGCCTAATCACATACTTAGTAACGAATTTGAACCGAGATAACACATAAATAGAGATAGCATTCAAGTGAAAGTCAAACAAAGGTGTGTGTGTATGTGTGATAAGTTATAGGATACATACACTCAACAAAAATAGATAAGACATAAGGGTGCTCTTAGAGGTGTGTGTGTGTTTGTTTTGCTATTGATGTTATATTATAACCGTGTTCTTGATAAGTGCACACATTTACATATACACAAATCGATAGTTTGAATTATCCTTTATAAACTGTAAGAGCAGCCTGTGCATACTCTCACATCATGGGATTCATCAGCCAAATATCGAGTGGGGGCGAATTATTACTAATACTAATATCAGAAACGTTATCATTTTGTGAGCACACACACAGAGAGAAACTAAGTTGCAACATTCGTGAACGACACGTCAAAGTCACATATCTCTATACTCACACACTTGTAGAGAAAGGAGAGAAATTGAGAGATTGTACATGTAATATGTGATGATGATGATGGGACAAACATGGAGACAATCGGAAACATGTCGAAACTGTCACACTGTGTTTGACTGACTGCTTGATAAGGCATTGTAGAGTGCACAGCACTATTTGATGGATCAAACATTTTTTTTAACGAACGATGGAAACTAATTAGCTGTTAAATGAGGGGATCCTGGATACCAAGAAATATGATTCGATACTATTCTAATATTAAAGAGGGCTGTGGGCTATTTTATGCATTTGAAATTGGAATTCTCACTCTCACGCGTGTAAGGTCATTTGTAAATAATAGTAAATAAATAAAGGGTCCAAATATTTGTGACAAAAAAAACAAATGTATAAGTTTGGGAAACAAAATCGTAGTTTTTAACGAGGGAAGGGGTTCAGTCGTCATAACTCGGGCTACAAAAACGCCCAGTTTTCAAAATTCAAGAATATTGAGCGTTAATTTGAGGGATAAAATTAAGTATTGAAAGAGGTTAGGACCGGCCTAAATGATACACACAATAACAACCAAAAAACTTACATTTATTCATTTGTGATGAAATGCAAAACAAAATAGATGGACTTTAGTTGAATTTGTTGAACAAAAAAGCGTCGATGATTCCAAGTATCCGTCATTAAGTAAAAACAAAAAGCGTACACACACACAGTCGAGGGAAATGAGAAAAAATTCACATGAATTTGATATTGAATTGGATAATACTTCCAGTAGTAGTAATTATATTGAAAAGGAGCAAAATCATCATCCGGTGAACAAAAACGGGGCGAATGCAGAATGTTGAATACAGAACAGAACACACACAAATCGTCAATATTTTTGCTTGGTGTAGAGTTGAATAGTGATAAAAGAGAGAGAAATTTTCAAACACATGCTCTCGCCAGAAACGCACGCTGATCAAGACTGATCACTCGAACACACACACACTCACGATGCATACAACACTACAAATGCAAACAGAGAGAAGCAAGAGGCAAGGCAAAGGCAAAAAGGCGCCAAAGGCCAAGTCGGCGGTGAAAAGCTGCATATCAGTGAGAGAGAGCGAGGCATGCTCGTTTCTCCTACTACTACTCTGCACTCCTAGAAGTAGTGTCTCTCTCACAAAGGTCCATAATCAAACAATTGCCCTTCAAGTCCACACTAACACAAGTCATGTCTTTAACACTCAAATACCATTTCATGTGACGTCACAGAGGAACATGCGCGGTCCTAGCGTTCAAATTTCCTCTCACTTCTATTCATCCGCGAGTGCGGACGTTCGTTACGTCACAAAACGTCCACTTCCATTTGAGTCTCATCATACCCCACAGGAAAAAAGAGAGGAATCAGCCAAGCACACAATACAGCCAAAACCGCGCCGGTGACGTAGTCAAAAAGAGGGTGTATCCATAAACGAAGTATACACAAAAGTCAACATGCGCACGCACGCATGCGTTTAATATAATTTGAGATAAACCACATGCGCGCGTGCCGTTGAGTCCGGTTTTACTACACCAACCCCAACTAATGTTGATGATGGTGCTGATGATTGTGTGTCGGTGTGCTACGATTGTGACGTCACACGACCATCTCATTGCTTTATGCTTTAGCTCAATTGAGGAGAAATGTGTGTGTGTGTTCATCATGTTCATTGAAGCATGAAAATCAAGTATTCATACGAAAAGGCACGAAAAACGAGTTCTCTGTCTCTTCAATGCTCTTGGACCCCGTCTGTGACTTGACTGTCCTGTTCTGTCATAGCTTCAGGGGTGACTACATGCGAGGAAAAAAGAAGGACAACAACAAGAAGAAGACTTTCTCGTCTTGTGGAATTTCTCTATTTCGCCTTCAAATGTGTGTGGAGTTGTTTTGTCCTTCGAGGACATCGCACACATCAAACAGAAGAGAAGAAGAAGTCGTAGTAAAAAGTCGTACTCGACTGGACAGTATTGCCCGAGCACAATTTGAGTATTTGTGTGCCCGCAGGGGGAAAGCAGAAGAAAGAAGAAACGAGCTTTTTAGAGGGCAAGGAGGCGGATGGAGGTACAGACACATACAAAACTAGTCATCACATACTCAAACGATGTGATGTTTGCCTGGAAGGCAATTTTGCTTTCTACAAGAGAGGAAAAAGAGCGCAAAAAGCGCGCTCCGCAGAAGCCAAGTGCAAAGTCTGCATGCTTGCGGTCAGTCAGTCAGTCAGTCGAATTGCCGCCTAGACCACCGAATAGCATACATACTATAGAACACACTAAGGGGTCAAACGACGGAATGAACCTTTAGGAGCGCACGGCTTCCCGTGTGGAGGCTCACACACATCCACCTCACTCTGCACTCGCCTCCACCTCGCTCACAAACCGAGAAAAACAAAATCGATTAAAAACATAATTCATTGGGGAAATTTTAAAAATACGAACAATCAAATACAAAAAGTTCAAAATTTACATACTTTCTAAAAAAGGAATGTATTGAATAAATCAGAGTTTTTCGCGGGTTTCAAGTGGTTCAAGAGTTGTGAATAAAAAAAACTAAAACCCCTTTTAAAAACACTGTTTCCGAAAACATAATTTCGTTTACACAAGCAAACCCATTTGTGTGTTTCAACTTTTGAATCATTTGGCCAATTTCATCGCAATTCTGGAACCTCAGTTTGAGTAGAAAAATTGTCAATTTGGCAAATGTCAAAGCCCACAATCGAGTGCACTACCGATTGGATTGTGTGTCAAAAAGAAGCGCGCGCACATGTGTTTCCCTTGTGTTTTCTTCTTTTTCAGAATGAAGTCCGTACGCTATTCACGTATATACAAGAAAGTCCACGTCTCTCTCGCCTTTTTTCCCATCAGTCCCTAGACGCGACAACGACAACAGCATAAACGAACCCACGAGAAAACATGCATGCCAGTAGTGAGAAAAGGCATTCAGAACAAACACATGCGTTCAGAGGTCAGCCGGTCGAGAGACTCAGAGGCCGTGCGTTTCTCTCTCCTCAAGTGCACGCACATTCACACAGAGGGCTAAATGGTCGAGTCCAATGGAGGTGCCCAGATGTAGGGGAGACCCAGAGAGTGGAGAGTAGCCAGAGCGAGCCACTCGATCGATATATTGGAACAGGTCAAAGTTGTGTGTGTGGGTGAACCAGCGAGTAAGCAATGAGCGGATAGCAGATGGTTTTTCCACAGAAATTCTCTACTCCCAAACTCGAAATTCAACGGCAGAAACATTTGGTCACATTTCATCGTGCAGGGGGAAAAGTTCAATAATAGAATACATAAAAAGCGATCGATCGATCGATAATCCCGAGTGTGGAGATTTGGATAGGATCCATAAAACTCAATTCAAACTTCCATTGAATAAAAAACAATAAACGAAACTGAATCCAAAACTTATTTTGAAAAAAAACACTAAAGTAGATTAATTCCAAGAAAATCAGTCAATATTTTTCTTTAAAAATTGATTCAATTAAGTTAATATCTCAATCAAAAGCCGCAAAACAAGATTATCACAATTACTCAATTTACTCTGTCTTAGAATCCATTTTATAATACTTAATTCAATTGAATTCTAAGGAAATTTTACTTTTATGTGAATAGTGTGGGTTAATTACTTAGAAGGCTTCATAAGCTTTTTATCAAAACTTTTCACAAGTCCCACTCAATTATCCAAATTTCTCAGAAACCAAACAAGTTCACACACAAAAAGAAGCACACAAACAAATACCAATTATCCCATATATAGTTACAAGGCTGTACACAAGTTCCGGGTTCTGGAGTATGGATTCTGGAACATTCTTTGAATCATTGTGAGTTGGACACTTGTTTTTGAATAATAAGATAAGATGTGTGTGTTGTTGCACACAAAGAGAACTTGTTTACCAAAACCAGAAAGCTAATCAAATGATGAAACGAAAGCTCGAACTCGACCCAGAATTACCAAAAAAACACTACTATACTTGAGAAGCTTGTTTTGATGTTGTGATGTGATCGTATTATTATTATGATTTAGAAGGGATATCATAACATGATGTAGGGCGAGGGATAGAATCGATTCACTGTGTCAAAACATACTAAGGCAAATAATAATAATAATAATACTCTATATCAAACAAGGAAAAAGAAAATCCCTACATTAGGAGGGGTAGCGAACATCCATGATGAATCCCGGGAATTCACTAAGTGTCAGTGTGTTTATGCAGGATATTGTCCCAGGAGAGCAATATTGTCCTGTTGTTATGTTACAAGTGCAAACGCTTTGGTCTGGATCATGTGAAGTGATGATGAATCATAAAAAACTTGTGCATAAGGTCATCACTGCAATTGTGATTCCCATATAAAAAGTGATCCAAACCAGGCGCAAAATCATTGAGGCGTGAGATAATCCTCTTGGATCGTGTAAATGTCATTAGAACAGTAAAGTACAGTATAATCAAAAATGGCGTTGTCGTCATGCGCGACTGATGGAAACCCAATCCTTGATATTTTTTGTGCTGATAAAACGATCACTTTACGCACAAGAAATCTTATCATTACTTTTTTAGGTTACATTTGATGATACTTATGATGATGATCATGACACAGCATATACAGAATAACTGTCACCAAAGGAAGTCTGTCTCATCCAAGGCGGGCGCGCTTATCAACTACAAACTGATAATGCGCGCCTAGACAATGCAAACTTGGCGTCTACAAAATGTGATTTATTGGGAACAGTTTGTTGTTGATAAGACACTTTCTTATCATGAAAAGAAGAAGAAGAAATTGAGAGTTTGGAAATAGAGAGGGGGAAAATAATGGCGGCTCACTTGAGTATATACTCAAAGTGTGTGCTTGATAAGATAATTGATGAATGCAAACTGAGCGTTGATAAGAGTCAAGAAAGTAAGAGAGGAAATGTACTTACCGTGTGTTTTAGTGGATTTTTGGCAAAAGTTTGATTCAAAATCGTAGCAAATCAGAAAGCTCTCGAGAAGGATGATCGATGGAATGATTCCGATTGAGGATGATGAAACGTTTCACGTCGGCTTCTACATTCATAGTAAGTGGAGAGACACGTTGTGTGATTCGATCATGTGTTCCACACACACTCGCACATGCGCCCAAAGAGAGATAGAGTGATTTCACCGAAACCCAATCGATCACACCACAGGAATACGTGAGAATTTTAAACCAAACCAGACGCACATATACAAAGATATATTAGCAGTTCACGGGGAAGGCCTTGGGACCTACTATTTCATATTCTCTCTCTCTTCTGTATTCTATTCTCAATTTCGATTTCATTGGTTCACGCTTACGATTGAGATCGATTCTGTTGGTTCTTGTGGTTGCATGTTGTCGTGTTGTGTTGTTGCTGCTGTTGAGTTCGAATGGTCGATTGAGCCACACGCGGAGAATGACTAGAAGTACGAGACCAAACAGTGAAAGAGAAAGAGACAGTCTCTTTAGTTTATTCTTGTCATAGTCGATTGCATTGAGAAGAAAAGAAGACATTGAACAAAACTGTGTAAAAAGTTAAAGGAACAAAATTTTAACGCAAAACTTGACTCTTAAAGTAAAGTACAAAGTAAAGTAAAAATACGGTTTAAAAAGCGCACGGATTTAGGATTTACACGCAGTTTAAAACCGACAACTTAAGACTTAAGGTCTAAAAACTAAAGGTTTAGAATGCCAAAACTGTTTTAGTCAATAGCCCTTGAACTTTACAATCAATTATTTTTTTCAACTCTGCATTCTCGATAAAATCAAGAATATCAAACTAAACATTCAATTAAGATGCTTGTTCACTGTAATTAAGACCTTGAAAGTATAACTCGTGCTGTGCGTTCGATTTTTTGAATTCGATTCTCAATGGATTCTCCTCAGGATCGAAACCGGCTGATGCTGCTGCTGTTGTTGCTGCTGTGCCGGTGGAGGCGTTTTCTATTTATTTGTATTGAGAACCGAGAACAGAGAACAGTCTCAGTCAGTCAAAGCAACATTGCATGCATACAGTCAGTGTTCGGCGATTGCACCGACACAAAACCGAAAAGCAACAACATCAACAATAAAGTGAAATGAGAATAAGAAGAAGCAAGTGAAAGTTGCTTCAGTGCCAAAATCCTCCACTCTCTTCTCTATTCAGTCAGATTAACGGTTATTATTCGAAAACCGAATTGTGGTGGTATTGTATGCATGTAGTTATGTAGCACCCGGGATGACGTTAGCCGACGAGTCTCTTTGTCATCGTTGTCGACGATATCGTCGGCGTCGGTGTCGTAGGCACCGCGATGAAAGAGAGACTCAATACCCGGGGTGTCGTCAGCTCAGTGCTCGGCGATCGAAGAATATTCTTTCGAAACTATACAGTCAACTACTACTGGTCATAGAGTAATGAATTCAAGGGGGGCGTATCCCCCTTGATGGAATACCAGGGATACCAGCAAAAAGGGATGAGGGTGTATCAGATCACCCGGGTGGCTGATTATTGCTTTGTGAATGTGTTTGCCGAAGCGAGTCGAGCCATTACAAATGAAGAAGAGAAAGTGTACAGGCAAACATATACACAAATGAAAACACAAACACAAAGAGTGCCCCGGTTCGCGAATATAAATGGGAATAATAACCGAGAGTACGGGAATTGAATTGATCTACTAGATTGCATGTGTGTGTAGATGACAAACACAATGGAATAAACCAAAATGGATCGATATTGAGTGTCCGGTGTGGGGTGTAAAGCACACGGCTCATGCGCACTTGTGTCAAATACCCGGTTGTACGGCAATATTTGTTCTACTATTATACTTTGTTGGGTTTGGGTGAGAGAAATATTGATCTTCACTAGAACATGTACGATCGATGGCGAGAGTTCAAAAGTTAGTTACCGTTGTCGCCAATGTCCCGTTCGATTTTGTGTCTCTCATATAGCATTCACCGGGTAACCAAACTCTACCGGAAGAACGGGTTAGCTAGTTCAGTACACTCGCGAGAATATATCGATCGAGAGAATATTCGCGTGCTTCGGTCGATTCATACGAAAGAGAGTCGTTCTCGTGAGACTCACGCTCGACACACGTTTTATGGTCGTGAAGAGGTGGTTTGATGATGGTGGGATGATGATCATGACAGAGGTAGCAGTAGTACAAGGAGATAGGATTTCGGGTGAACTCAAACGTGTGTACGAGTTGGGACACATGCGCTCACTGGTGGTGATCTGTGTGGGGGGATTTAAAAATGTGTGTACGGTTTTGATACTTTGTGTATGTCTGTTGGGTGATATATGAGATGGGCATAATTGAGCAGATAATTAAGGAGATAATTGCGTAGATGATAATGATCCGGTTAAATGATATGTACTTTGAGGGTGTTAATCCGGTGAAGTGTCCCTTTTGGGTGGCTAATCGTTTGGGGTGATAATCTATTTACAGTTTGAGACTAGTTTACAGGATTTTTTATCCTTGCCCTCATTTGAAGGTATGATCTGGGTAAGAGTCAGTGTAGGGTCAGAGTAGACTACCCATGACCAGAGTAAGAATCTGCAAATTTTCCAAAAACTATAGATCCACTCGCCTCACTTGTCCCCAAACTAAAATTTGACTCTCTTACTTTACTTTTATTATAGATGCATGTTTCACAATACACAGATTTGCAATTATTCCAATTCCCCCTCTAAAATCCTAATATAAATAAATTGCATTTCCTCAATGGTGCCATTTTCTCCGTACATTGACTATCCCGATTGTCCCATTCTATTTGAAATTTCTTTATTTGAAACAAAAAACACGAATTAGATTTAAAACTTTAAATTTGACTAATTTGAACTCGAAACAGAAAACTTTCCACTCGAGTGAACTCAACTCGAAGTATAAAAAATCGTTGAGATTTATGGCTCCCAAGTGGGATTCTAGGTTAAGGTGCCCTTTTTTGTTTAGGCGCGATCGTATACGCTCGTTTGCGCTTGATTGGTTCACTTGAAAGGTCCTGGGATTGTTTTTTATTTGTATACTATTGTTATTTATATTGATGATTCACAAATCTAGACTATTAGTGATGCACACTGCTGAAAGAAGCTGAGGCTGCAAATTGGATTGGACGGCCTGGCGTCCTGATTGTGCAGGTGATTTTCCATTACGAATAATGTGATTGTTTGTATGTGTCTGTGCACTATTACGGTACAATGTCCGGGCATTGGGTTGTGAGTGTGAGTGTGTGATGATGCACATCCTCATACAGACAAATGCAAACCTAAACATGCCTACGGATGGCTCCCAAGTGGACGCACGCAATATAGCTGTCCAGTGCACGACTAATACGATATTTCCTGACACACACACAACGTAACCAATGGCGCCCAATACAACACCACTAATCATCATCGACATCAATTGTGTCTCTCTCACTGTACACATTGATTGTTACCAGGGTGAACCATTTGAGATTTGAGCTGTGTTGGTGTTGATGTTTGCTTTGTGCCACAATTATGAGTAATGGCGTCCAATTTCTCAATGGCGCCCAATTGGATTACTCAATTGGATTGGCCTATTACAACACTTTACTGTGAGCCAGTTAACCATACACACCTGCGAGTTATAACATATGAAAAAGTGCATACTGATACTAGTGAAGTGCAGTTTGCAAAAATAGATAATATAGTGAAGGGGACATTTTGGTGCAATTTGATTGGTTCATTCGATTAAGATAATTAGGGATATCATTCTTAGTGAATATTATAGATGTTTTATTTGGTCACCATTCTGCATTCATTTGACATTCCCAATTGTCTAAATTATGCACAAAACTCCAAATTAACAATTCAAATTGTCCTAATATCCCCAAACCAAAGTTGCCATTTCTAATTATTCAATCCAACACAATTTGAGTATCCTCAAAACATCCTCTTTCCCTCCCTCCAAAAAGTGTACCCAAAATGTACTATCCCAACAAAATGGCCACTTCTCCCAGTACATCGAATCATCAACACAATCATCATTTAAAAGTCAACTTTTCACGCGAAATCCTTGAAAACGACCTGCATGATATCATCCAAACTGGTGATTATGTCTCTGTTTGTGTCTGTACGTCTGTGTGTATACATGTGCTCGTGAAATTCACGCTTCAAGGGCTTTTCCGCGACATAGATTTCATAGTAATATGGCGGTGGCTTGTCGGATGATGATCATCTCTCTCACCTGTTGATTGTACAGTGTGTGCACAGTTGAACTTCGAAGTTTGACTCTTTAACTTCAAGTTCTTCTTCTTCTACTTCTTTTTGCTCAAGTTGTTCGACTTGATTGGCCACCTTGATGACAGAGCTTAGATGCATGCATGCGTACAGATACAGATCGACACTCAATTTCGTCACCGGTGGTTACGTTTCAGTAAGTTTCTACTACTTCTTCTTTTCAAAAAATGGCGACACGCACGGAAGCAGTCGGAACTTGAACATTTGTCGGTGGGAAAGAAGACAAACATTGACTTGTTCACAAAATTCAAATACAAACAGTAATTTTTGATAACATCTAATACCCGGATATTTCAGAATGCTCGGTTGCTGAATCATGTGATATACAGAAACCCGTATACTGATTCCTCTAGTAAAGGAATCCTTGCATTGAAACCACTGGTACAGGAACCCGAACACTGAATCGAGCGACACAGAAACTCAGGTATCATACTATTTGAAAAAAGAACCCGTGGGTATTGAATCCTGTATTACAGAAATCCAAACATTGAAGCCTTTTATAGAAAAAGTTCGAGTACTAAATCCTGCGATACAGAAACCCGGGCATTGTATCCTGGGATACAGGAACCTAAGTACGGAATCCTGTAATTCCTTTGAAATAGTAACCAGAGTACGAAACCTGGCGAATTATGTAATATAAGAACAAGAATATTGCATTCTGCGATACCAGAAGCCGGCGATTGGCAACAGGAATTTTTCAGTTCTTTTGTATCTTAAATTTAACTTGAAAGTTACTTTATGAACGGAACTGCACATTATTCCCCCACTCATAATAAAACAAAACGCATCGAACACCTAGAGAGGGATCTTTTCTCGATCCACTGGAGCCTGACCAGCATTGCTTTGTTCTTCTTCTTCAACTCTCGTGATTGCAAACCGTAACCAAGCGAACTGTGACCGAAAAGCATACAGCGAGAGAGAACACCTAAACGATGTGTTGGAAATGAAGAGTGAAAGTGAACTTCAAAATGTGTGTGCGCGAGCCAGGAGTGACTTCAAAGTCACCGAGCCATGTCGACACTTTTAGTCGACAAAACTTACCTGTATAGTTATTTGTCTCGGCTCATTGAATACAACATATCACCTGGAGCCCTCGAGGAATGACATGTTATACAACCTGTGTGTGTGTGTTTCTGTTCACAAATATGAAGGTGGATTCGGTTGGACAGCTTTTGGTTTCGCATGGTTCAGTACTGCTCAACTTCGAACACAATAGACCAAGGCTCACTATTGGACAGTCACTTTTTCACGATTGTCCGTGATCGGTGGATCGTTTCGACTTTATTTCACTCGTAACCTTTCAACCATGGATGGTGTGATGGCAGTACCAGTCGAATACGGTTCACTGGATTCGGTGAACGTTTCACTCACTGTGCACAGTGTACGTGTATGTGTCACTGGATTACACCTGGTGGATATGGATCCATGAGCACATACATCGTAATTATCCGAATGAACCAATCCGGCTGCTTGAGCTCATATGGATGAGTGATTCCATGAACACATACATCAAGAATCAAACAATACAATTCGGATGAAGAAAGAAGAGATCAACTGCAAAGATATATTCGTGGACAGACAAACGGACAATTAAATAAGGTGGAAAGAAATTCATAATTAGTGGAAATGAAATTCTTGAATTAAGTCAGAGCATTCCAACTCAATTTGAACCAGAAGCACAAAAGAATTTGAGCAGCAGAGCTGCCATCTAGTGACAGCGCATGGAACTACGAGAAAAGACACAGATTGATTTGTGTCTTACGAATTTGAGTTGAGGTCGTTGAATAGTCCATTGAAGGGTTCAAACAGTATGCAGAATAATAATAAACAAAATGTAATTTTATTGATAAACAGACTTATGTAATAAAGTACACAGAATTACCTAATACAAGACTTAGATATGACCAAACAAATCTCGATAAAGTTCAGGATATGGTGTGCCATAATGGTTTTCGTTAAATTCTCGCATAATGCTATGCATTTCACGTGTCTCTGGATCGAGTCTCCGTTTGGTCTTACGCAACAACACCTTCGCACCCTTCTCCAAATCATCATCATCTTCCTCCTCAAGCTCACCAGACAAATCAATCACCAGCGTTCCATTACGATAACACTTGAGCATACGGGGAAAAGTTTCGATAATTGTGTATAGCAGCACAACATGAAATACACCAAGGCCTTGAGGATCATCACGCTTCTGCTTCATTGTGAAATCGCACTCGTCAAAGTGCAGTTCCTGGGCATTCGGGAAGGCATACGCGATATAGTCAAACAGATCCCAACGAAACAGATTCATGTTAGCCAAGTGCAGTGTTGTGACGGATTCAAGTGGAGCGCCAAGAGTTTCCTCAAAAGTATCTTGATCTAATTCGCCCCAAAGATCAAATCCACGTTCGCCAGCGTACATATTGATAAACTCGCCCTCAGTGTGAATCTCTGGTTCCAGCCCTTTCGGTTCTTGATCCTCGTCCTCCGAAACTGGAATCATATCTTTGGGCTCAAGATTACTCTGGTTACTCGAGAGCCGAAGTCGAACCAAATTGGGCAATTTGTGCAGCAGCGGAAGCACATCCGACAGTGTTATTCCAGAAGCTAGATTCAAGTCAAACGAAGTGAGTGATCCAAAATGTGAGGTAACATAGTCCAGAGTTTCAAAATCGAATCCAGTGGCCGTATCACAGGACACACCTTGCCAGCCCAGATGGGTCAATTGACCGAAAGAATCCAATTCAGGCTTCACCTCTCGAATCAATTCCTCCAGATCGTAGTACTCAAAGTCGAAAGATTCCCCATCATCCATCCGGTCACCGGAATAGAAGAGACCATCCTCCGAATTGGCCACTCGAGTCAGTGTCAAACGTTTGATGTTACTCGGAAACAGTTTGTTTAGAATATTCTGCATGTGAGTGCCCTCTGGATCAAAGCCAATGCTCATGTAGAGAGACTCGAGCCGACGGGCGGCAATTCTACCGAGAAACATGTTCATCTGGCCAATCCCTTCAAATTCGAATGCCAAGTGGCGAAGTGATTTGAGTCGATCCAGTTCATTCCAAAACACTCGCCAACGTTCGCTCCATTGTTTGAAGCTTTCTTGATACTCTTGCACGAAAGGATAATCACCTTCAGCCAAAAGATAGACAAGAGTTTCCAGGTTAGACCATTTCGAGAGTAGCCAAGCGAATCCAGCCGAATCCTTAATTTGCAATCCATAGATAAAAAGTCGGGTTATGTTGGGAAATTTTCGGGCCACAGCTTTGCAGTGTTTCAGTGTGAAGCCACGTTGGTTCCTTGGAAGCATCGGATTCACAACCTTCAATGCAGTACCAGCAAAGCCCCGTGTACCAAAGTTCATATTAGCGTGAAACCAAAAGCTATTGACATCATCCAGAATTCCACGATAAGCAGATACGTAGAGTGAAAGTTCACGTTTGGATTCACACGCCAAACGATGAGCCGCATTCCACTGTTTGCACACCAATTCGGTGGACATCAAGTCAGGCATTGGCAGACGCGAAAAGATACGAGCCAGAAGCTTCGAGTTGAGAGCGGCGATTTTGGTTGACATGATGATGGGGAGAATCTAAAGAAAATAGAGTAAGCAAAAAAAATTCTATAGATAATAAAGGGAAAATGTTGTAGTAAAAAGGTTTATTCGTAAGTATTTTAAAATACCTGTAAAAAGTAGGTGAAATGCACGATGATGTATTCGAAGCCAAGGATGTCAAGTACGGTTACACAAAAGTAAATCAGATGTTGCACTTATGAGATTAACAAGAAACTACAGAAAGGCGTGAGTGCAATCAAACTAGCCTCGCGAGGACGGTGTTCGGTCCGATGATGTGCGCACGAGTGAGGCTTCGTCTGTTATGATGAAATCAACACAACGAATAAGTAACGATCACCTGTGTGTGTGTGCTGTAGTGTGCATGACAGTACTATGAGTGGACTGCTGAAAGCGCGGCCACGCTCGATCTGTGCTGTGTTTGTGTTGTTGTCGGTCCCTTTGTGTAACTTTACTTTACCCAACATTTACTTTCCACCGTGTATCTTATCTACCTATCTCTGGTTTTATTCTCTCGTTATCCTCAAGATTTTATTCCTCTTCATTGTGGACATCATCTTTCCGCACAGTTATTCCATACCAGGTATAGTACCACACCATAGCATTCTCCTAACTAATCATAATACATTTACTTAATCATATTTATTCTCTTTATTTACTACCTTTCACCTTTACATGTACGCTACTTTCATATTCTCTTTAGTATCATATTATTTTCTAGAGCATTCTATCAATACTCTGCCATTAGTATGAAATATGATCCTGCCTTCTGGTTATCTCAAAAATATTTAAATCTTTTCGAGAACTTTCTAAAATGCACCCACTAATCTGTACCGAAATATATTTAGTACGTACATTTTAGGAAACCAGACTATCTTTGATAGTATTTAGAACAATCTTGAATATTATCGGATTCTAGAGCTTTCTCAAGTGTTTTGTAAGTCCAACTTTGTGAACTCATTCTGCTATCTCTTTAGCAACAATCTCTACTTACTGCTTTTCTTGAATATTTTATTTGACCGTTGATTAACAGATATCCTTTATTCTCTCCTCAGAGTCACCTCTCATCATGCCTTTCACTATCGAATGCCTTCCCAGCAGTATCCTGACAAGCATTTTTGTGCGTCTACCAATGCCCGATCTTATGTCCACCGAATTGGTGTGCAAACAGTGGAAGTTTGTTCACGGTTTGGTGTGTGAAACGAAACACCAACTCGCCCTCTACGTGGACACTTATCGTCGTGACCTAGATGATGTCACTCGCTTTTGGTATCACGGTAACGTGACTTTTGGCACTCGGGCCTTTATGGACACTGCAATCAAAGTTCGTAACTCAAAGCAGCGCTATTCACAGTACCGATTCACTATGAAGCACGCCAAGTCCTTGACTGTCAAATTTCCCAACATTACAGAACTTTGCCTGTACGGATTGGAATTGGCCGATTTTAGTGGCTTTGGCCTACTGCTGACAAAATGGTCCAAACTGCGCCAGTTGGCCTATCTACTCGGTCACCGTTCTCGCCCGTTCAATCTCGATGATGGGGACGTTGGTATTGCCGAATGGGACAACGAAGAACAGTGTGATGAACAATTCTGCGATTGGAGCCAGTTTTGGTGCGCTCTTCAGGGGTTGAAGTCACTCCGACATTTGGCCATTGAGTTCGATCAGATTCAGGGGATTGAAATATTTGTTGAACGCGTTCTACCGAAGCTGGAATCGCTGTATCTAGGTATTTTTGGGTATCCTTTTTATTAGTTTCCACTAATCCTCTGTTGTATCCTAGGTATTGGTTACGATAAAGATGGCATTCGAATGCAGAAACTTTTTAAGGCAATTTACGGGACTCCGCTCACTCGTCTCACACTGACCCGACTGGAGAAGTCTTTCCCGAGTAAGTACGACCACGGAATGGATGGCGAGTTCTCGTACTTTGATCTGAAGAAGCTACTTTCGAACGCCAATCCTCGTGTGTTTGAGCAGTTGACCCACTTTGGTTGGCACGGTGATCGACCTATGCAACAGGCTGGAGTTGATGATCTACTGTTGGGCTATCTGGCTCCGCGATTGCGTTCGGTCACTTCTTTAGATTTGAATTTGTATCCCGAGATGATGGATTTGAGTCAGGTGACTTCCTTTCTGCGTACACTGTCCAATTTGATACGGCTGCGACTGTCACCACAGTGTGACATTCCGAAGGATGGTCACGTGCCAGAATCGGAGGATGAAAGTGCTGATGATTACAGGTTGGTCTTTGTCTATCTTTACTGACTCTGACTGACTCTATTCTCTTTACTATCTGTATTATCTTTACTTCTAACCCAAGTGTTGTGGCACACAAGTCCGGGCCAATCTACAGACGAGAGTGCCGTCCAAAGGAGGATCTAGTCAGAGGTTTTGGTTTATTTGAGGATTTGACCAGTGAGAATTATCGTTCACGAATAACGTCACCACTTTACACTGTCACCGAACTGCACTTGGCCAACATTGAATTCACCCGATGGAATCAGTTTGACTATCTTCAGCGTGCCTTTCCAGCTGTGCAAGTGATGCACTTTGAGGAGTGCGATTTGACCATGAAACGCTTTGACTCAATCAAACCAGTGGCTTCATCTTCTCCCGCTCCTACAGTTCAAGGAATATTCTGCAATCGTCGTCAGCTTTTGCACCAAACACTGAAACGCTTTTCATTCCTCAAGAAGGTCTACCGAAATGGTTCACTGGTGATTGATTTGAGCAATGAAAGTGCCACCGAAGCTGAAGTATCGAACATGATGAAAGTTCTTCTTCGCAAAACGAAGCGCAATGAAGATTTCTTTGTGAGTGATTATTGTGGCGAACAGGACATGTACAACACTAAACAAGTGACCAAGAGTCGTAGACAGTCGAATTGCTTTGATTTAAACTATGGTATGGATTATAATAATTATTACTGACCTTTACACCACTTTGACATTAATACTATACTACTAATTATTATTATACTTAGTCTAATATGTGATTTCACTTAATATGTGTTCAAATTGTATTATCTATTATTTCTATTATTACTTACTTATTATTTGTTTTTAATTAAGAGATTTCAATTGAGAAGTGGTTTCATTTGTATAAAGTTTAAACTAGATTTATTTACTTTTATTTGTTTAATAAAAAGAATCTGTGTTACAATCAATTTGCTTTGTTGTTGGTTATAGGCGATAAGTAGATTGTTGTAGTAGAGAGAAGAGAATTAAAAAATAAATCTGAAGAGAATCTAACGAGAATAAAGAAAAATGTTGAAGTTAAGAGAATAGAGAAGAGTGCTGTAGTATGGAGATTAGGATTCGTGTAAGTTATTAATTAACAAAGCATTCTTATGTAAAAAGAGCCCCCGCCGGATCAATAACGGTGCTCTTGATTCCATGGATACTTCTCAAACAGCAGCTTCATTTCCCTCTCCAGTACAATCGTTTCCGCCTGTGGATCATTTCGAATTTTGTCCATGCTCAACACTTGAACATAATTACGTGAAATAGTGCGCAACGATGCAAAACTTTTGAATTTTTCGAGCAAAAGCAAACGTTTCGATCTACTTTGTCCTGGAATTTTTCCCAACGACAGAATGCATTGTTCAAAGTTCAACTGTTCAATGTTCGGGAATGCATACTGCAAATAGTCATACACTATCCAACGATTAATGTTGAGGAAAGCGAGATTCAGTGAACGAATATTTTCTAGTTGCACCAATTTGGTTCGATAGTTTTTCAATGTTAAGCCTAAGAATAATTGATTGTTTTCAGAATCATAATCATCAGATTCATAATCATCAGTTGGATCGTCATCGTCTTTTACATCAAAATCTGGCTCAGTTTGGTCAACGTCCGATTCAGGATAGATCATGTCCTTCTGGTGATCATACACATCATAGTCACACTCTTCGGGAACGGCAGCAATGCGGACACTGGTCAGATTGGTCAACTTGGCCAACAGTGGCAACATTTTCTCAAACTTCAAGTTACCACTCGGATTTAGATCAAGATGAGTGAGTGAGGTGAACTTGGCACAAATGAAACTCAACAGTTGACGATCCACTCCGTAACCCTCACTAAACTGCCAACCAAGATGAGTGATCTGTGTAAATATTCGTGCACTGGGAGTTTTAGTACTGTTTTGATTCATCTCAAAAACTATTGTTTCATCTTCATAATCGGAGTCATAATCATCCGTCACATCTGTGATACATAGTCGACGTAGTTGAGGTGCCGAGGAAGTAATGCATTTAAAGAGTGACGTCATTTTTCGGCAATTAGTGTTGTGACCCACAGGAATATGCAGGGATTCCAAACGCTTGAAACATTCACTCGAATACAGTTTATTGAGTTCAAGGTCACGTGGCATTGCGAGTCGTTTCAGTGAGTGCATCGAGTCCAAAAACTTCCAAATGTTGTTCCAATCGCGATCCACACAGTCTGTCACTTGAAAGATCAACTGTTCCAAGTTGGGGTAACGCTGAAGAAGTAGAACAAACGCATTCATCTCGAGTGAAATACCGATTATATTGAGGCAAGTCAAATTGGGAAATCGTTTTACCAATTTTTCACAGTCTGCCCGGTCCAAAGAATCCCAATCTGGCACGAGTGCAGTGTAGGCAAAATTAGGATTTTCACGATTGGAGAGTTCAAAGCCAGTGGCATCTTCATTTAGGTACATCAAACTGTACATGTCAATCATAATTTCACGGTTAGTTGCCAATTGGGAATCATAAATAGTAAGCGAGTGCTTGGCCCGACATGCCAAAGCCTGGATTGAGGCCCATCGACGACAGACACTCTCGAGACGGATCAAATCGTGCAGTGGCAATCGACCAAAGATGGACAACAGTTCCTTGTCACTGATGGCGTGAATATGCAACTTGCGTGCAGCTGGTGATTGATTCATTGTTTCGAGATGTTAGATTTGAGAGTACAGTGGGGCAGTTGACAACTGTTGTGAGAAACAAGACGAAATGGTTTTTAATCGTTGGTGTCGTTTATATAAAGCCAACACGTTAGAGGCACCGGTGGCCGCACAGTGCTAGCAGCAATATCAGTTACAATGTCCTTGCTAACCCCCTTTGACTCCTTCTCTACCGCCACCTCATGTGGGCCTCTTTCCTTATATATGACAAAGCTATACAAAGTATGTACGCGCGTGAAACAGTCACATTGTTTGTTGTTTAGTGTTTAGTGTTTAGTGTGTGTGAGTGTGTTTGCCTGTTTGCATCAAACCTCACAAATTGTGAGTCTAAATTGAGTAATAACAAAAGGCCTTCTCGTGTTTCTACTTTGGCACTACTGCGTACTTTTCACCGTCGGTGCTTTCATCATCCTTGCCTTCTTTGATTCGCCACCATTTTCTACCGGAATATTCTTATCTACAGGTACTGTATTCCTTGTTATTCTATTCTATTAATTAACTAAATTCTTTTTAGTATTCCATATTCTCTTTAACAACTGCTTCAACAATGGAGTTCTCTGTTGCCGTTAGTTCTGACATTCTATTTACTAACTTTATCCTCTTTGTTAATATATTTACTACTAATTAATATTATTTTAATAGAATAAATAATCTATTTTCTCTACGTTATCTTTGCTGACCCTATTCTTTTTACAGTTTCGTAAAGCCATGTTGGTTCTCAGCCCCACTACCATCGAATCTCTAAACGAGAAGCTCCTTGCTCGTATCTTTGTGCGTCTACCAATGCCCGACCTGATGCACACCGAATTAGTGTGCAAACAGTGGAAGAAGGGCCACGATTTGGCGTGTGAATCAAAACGCCAACTTTCACTATACGTTGCCTCTTATCGACGTGAACTTGAGGACATTGGTCGTTTGTGGTATTCGTTCGGCACCGACTGCTTTCCTGGCACCCAAGAATTCAAGGACACTGCACTGATGGTTGTCAATCCTAGGATGCCTTTATTTCTAGGCAAATCACCAAAAGATTTCACAATGAAGAACGCTCAAGCTGTGACCAATAAGTTTCCGAATGTGACTCGACTGTTCATCTATGGTCTGAACTTGAAACAATTTGCTGTGTTCGCCTTGATGCTCAAGAAATGGCCCAATCTGGAGGTGCTCGCATACTTGTTGGGCGAAATGAAGACTCCATTTGAGATGTTCGCGGCTGAATCCGATTCGGAGGACGAGAAGATCCCTGAAGGTGGACACAGCTGTCGCGGTGTGTGGAAACTCCTTTGGGCCTCACTCGAGAAACTCAAATCTCTACGACATTTGGCACTCGACTTTGCACAGATCAGTCTGTATGGAATGTTTGCCGCTCGTATTTTACCTCGACTCGAATCCCTACTCATTTCAAATGGTTGTTGTGATGCGAATGGCAAGGGAGTGCAAAAGTTGTTTCGAAATCTACCGCCCGGTCTTACGCGACTGGCACTCACTCGTATGGACAAGTCGGGTTCGAACCCCATGGATGATGACGATTTTCCTGTTTATCGGGGTGAAGGGGATCCAGATAGTGATGATGAGGGTGGATACTATAATTTGAATCTACTGCTTACACGTGTCAAGGAGGAGACATTTCGCCAGTTGACCCATTTTACTTGGTATGATCTATTTTGAATGATTTTCTACTTTGATCTCTCTTTAATCACTTTATTCTCTGTGTTCTTTGCTATTTACTATTTACTATTCTCTTTGCTGACTGTTTTGCCTTTTTTTACAGGCATGGTTGCTCTGAAATAGACTGTGGTGGTGTCGATCTTCCCATCCTGAACTTTATCTCAACCAAATTCACCTCCATCACCTCACTTGACCTCAACTTTAATCCCGACATATCCCTGTGTCAAGTGCTGCCATACCTTCGTAAGTTGTCCTCCACTTTGGTCAGTATTCGCCTGTCGCAACAACAGATAATTCCCCGAAACAAAGTGGACGTTCCCGTTTCGGATTATGAGGAATCGGATGAAGAGGAGGAGAATATGATCATCAATGACCGTCATTATAGTCATCTTTACGATAAATGTTATGGATTTGGATTGTTTTATGGCTTGACCCGCGAGAATTATCGTCGAAAACTTGGTTCTCCACAACTTGGTTCAATCAAGTCACTTCATTTGGCCAATTTGAATCTGTTTCGTTGGGAACTGTTGGAACAGTACCTTGCGTATGCTTTCCCAGGTGTGGAAGCAATTCACTTTGATCAGTGTCGATTTAGTTTGAAACGTAAAATCGAATCGCCAAAAGTGTCACGTGCAAAGACGCTCATTGAAGCTATGAAAAAGTTCAAGAACCTCAAGACTATCCATCGAAATGGTTCACTGTTGGCCGATTTGACTGTTGAACTTCCACAGGAGGAGATGATGTTCAAGATGGCTAATGAACTGTTGCGCAAGACCAAAATGGTCAGTTTTTTTCAATTTGAAATGGATCTTGCCACAGCTAAAGTTGTAGTAGATGATGAAATGGTGAGTGGGACGTTTGACCTGGACGAGTACTGTCGCATGCACATGTACATGAACGGACATAAGGAGGATTTCGATCTCAACTATGGACTCGATGAGATCAACTGGGATGTTCCTTTATATGACAATAACTGAGAATCTACTGTACTTTTCCTAAGTTTGTATCACTAAAAAGTGTTTCATTTAGAAGGATACATTTAATAACATCAATATATTTCCTAATCGTCGTCTAATCGCATAATCTTGACAGTTCTTAATTGTCGATTCTATAATTCATTTATTCCGTTTGTCCCTTTTAAACTTTTACTGTTTGATCTTTTCATTTCATTTTGCGTTACACATTCGATATGTTTGTTTACATAATAAAATCAATACAACTTGAGTTAACATTTTCGAAAGGTCTCAAATTTCGAATGTTTATTCGCGCAACAGTCTAGTTGATTTTGCTAGCTGATGTATTGTTTGTTGTTTTCATATGATTAACCAGACACACACAATCCTGGTTATCTTCTAGTTCAACGATGTTCTCGTAAGTTCACTCTCCTGTAATCTTCATTCTGTAATCGAATCCTTCTGTATCTCCCACAGGTCACATGATCATACAATCTCGACACGTGGACCGTACACTTGCGAGGGCACTATCTCCCGTTCGAGTGATCCACTACTGGTGCACTTCAACCGAACCTACGTTCAATTTGACCACTGGATCGTGCCCTGGCACCAGATCGAGTCACTGAAACGTCGTGTCAGTTCACATTATCCACGACAATCAAGCAAAAGTCAACGGATTCAATTCAAATTTCGTATTGCCATCAACCTGTGGGGCCTAGGTCGATCCAACAAGCGTTCAACTGGAACTGCAGCCGCAGCTGGAACCACAACCAAATTAGTAATCCGTTTTGCGCACGCTCGAACTTGTCTGGCACATCTAGTGGAGATGGGACTTGTTCGACCGGAACACTATGGTCCGTTTGGATGCAAGATTCGATATGTTCCGCATTGAAACGGAAACATTTACCGATTAAAACAGTTTAATTCTTTGTAATTATTTATTGAGACAAAAAACAACATTTCAAATCAAACATTCAAGCTAACGAAACATGATATAACATGATGTAATAATGATGAGCAACATATGGAGCGTATTCGAATATTAACCGGTGGTTTGGAATTGGCGTGAATTCTTGTTGTATCTTCTAATATCTAAAGAATAATAATACTTTATGTGTCATAGATAAATGCGATTAAATCATTGAAATTGAAACACATAATACGACAACTTATATACAGAATATTCTCATTATATCCTATCTATCCAGAATCCATCTATCATCTTAGTTCTCTTTACTCAACAACGTCTCAAACATAAACCATTGAAGTTGAGTTATTCAAGTCCGAATTTGAATTTCGTTGCGATGGTGATTTCATTTCTACGATTCGTAAACAAATGAATGAATTATCAAATTGATCTTTCAAATTCATGATCATTTACCATTTCCCGCAGTAATGTAATGATTCTTGAGCATTAATGAGTCCTTTGCTGGTGTTCCTCTCTTGGTGTGCCTTCGTTTGGGATTATTATAATTTTTGATTGCCCAAATGAGTGCATAGATGGGAATGGCACTAATGGACGAGAGGGTGAAACACCAGCCGAGAAATGTGGCCCAGAATGGGAATGCATAGCCGTAGTAGGTCAAACTTTCAGAATGCAGAATTGACATTACGATCACCGTCTTTGTAATAATGAAATAAACAGAATTTACAGAATTGGATTAGAAATGGACTTACAGATAGGAAGATTGGTGAAATGTACTTCCAACTGAGTACAAAGAATTGATGTGGACGATGACCGATCATGGATTCCACATCCTGGCAGAATTGTTCGATACCTGTGAAAAGCAATGGAAAGTTGTACAAGGTTACAAGAACCCATGAGTAAAATAATTCAAGAATACCATAGAAATAGGTGACAGCCAACGATTCAAACATTGCAGAACAGAGCAGTGAAATTCCCGCAGAGTATGTATCAAACCAAACCATTGTGAAAGCGCCGCCCTGTTGGTCAAACAATTAACATTTGACTTTCAAATTACCCTTCCTTACCTGAGTACAGTTCACCAATGCACCCAAAAACGATCCAAAAATGACCACCGCCGTGAACACCTCTCGTTTCACCTTTGCATGCAGATTGAATTCATCCATTAGTCCCGTGATGACCGCCTCGAGTCCGCCCATTGCCGAATCGATTCCCAGTGTCAACAACATAATAAAGAAGAGTAGTGACCAGAATTTTGCAAACGGTAGTGTGGCAATCGCCTCTGGATACACCTGAAACACTAGACCATAGCCCTCGGAGGCGACATTCTGAATTTCCTTGTTCATCGAGTGGGCCATATAGCCCAGATAGGTGAATATTACAAAGCCAGAGTAGAAGGAGGTGAGCGAATTGACTGAAGCAGTGATCAAACAGTCACGGTAACAGTTGTTGTTGAACTTGTTGAAGGAGGCATAGGTGAGGTGGACGCCAAAGCCGACGCCGATTGAATAAAACACCTGCACCGCAGCGTCCACCCACACGTTCGGGTCTGCCAACATTTCGAGACGGGGACTGATGTAATACTTGATGCCAGACACTGATCAGAAAAATGTTATCAACAGTTTTGTTCAAAGAAGACAAGAACTTACAGGCTCCTGGAAGAAACAATCCCCGGGCAAGCAAAATTGTAAGAATAAAGTAGGGGGCAGTTGCAGTGACCCAGACAACCTACAAAAAGAATTTATGAATCATAAATTATGTGAACCATAAGGTCCCTAGAACCATTTACCTTTCCCGACGATTTCACACCCTTAAACAGTGAAAAGTACAATGTGATAAATACTATGATAAGGCAGCCAATCAGCTCGGGCCGGAGAACGCCCATATTGGAGAAGCCATCTGCTTTGTCAATTTGGAGCAGTCCAAGACTAAAAGGTTCAAAAGCATTGAAGAATGTGTAAACTCAAACTCAATCACTCACTTGAAGAACTCTTCCGTAGGCGAAGTTCGATTGGACAGTTTGACGCAGACACTCGACGTTGTTGCATTGTACCTGTTCTGCTGTGCCTGGGGATTAGTTCCACAGAGTTCTCGGATCTGGTCCATTGAGATGCAGTTGTCGGTGTTGAAGTCGTTGTCACAGTGTTGCCAAGGCATCTGGTCCCCTGCATGACACTTGTTAATTACAACAATGCTCAATCCATTTGGACCCTTTACCCGAGATGAGCGTCTTAATAACATAGTTGGTGGTCCAGGCAATGATCACATTGTAGTAGAAGGAGACATACCACGAGATCAGCACAAAACAGTAGCCAATGCCCTTGAGTGGGGGACAGATCTTGTCCCAAATGTTGATCGGACCCGATTTGGCAAACTGGCCAAGAGATAGTTCCATAAAGAAGAGTGGTAAGGCCCCAAAGACTAGCATTATCGTGTATGGGATGAGAAATACACCTGTGGAAGTACATTTAAGTCATACTTCCAGAATTTGTGTCCCCAATTCGTCAACCCCCACTTACCACCACCATTTTTATAGCACAAATAAGGAAATCTCCACACATTCGACAAATCAACCGCAAAACCAATGATCGACAAAAGGAAATCAATCTTTTTGCCCCATTCTTCACGCACTGGACCAGTTGACTCAACAATCGTGGTCGTCGTAGTCGTAGAGACAACAATTTTCTCCTCTTTAATCTCAACCAAATCTCCATCATCATCTAAATGCATTATCTTGTGACTTCGATCACGCTTCCCACCATCATTCGGTGGAAACCATTTGAAAAAGTATCTCTGCAACTGGCACCGACGTATACTCGCTCGGTGGGCCGAACTTTTTCTATTCGATATTGTCGGATTGACACAGTGATTCTCATTGGTGGGAAGGGATATTCGTCGACGGATCGGGTCCCGAGTTCGGTTCAACTCAACCGAATCATTGTCATCATCGTCGTCATCGTCATAGTTGTTTTCACCATTCTCAGGCAAACAGGACGTCGATTCACTGAGATTCGCATTTGCATTGATGACTGAATTTTTGATAAATCGCGGCGTGGAATGTAGAGAATCGTATCCTGTGCAAAATTAAGTTAAACCCCATACATCCAAATAGCCACAAACATACCCAAATCCGAATATGTAAATCTATTGGTTGTGTCTGAGTTTGTTCTCGATTTCTGATGGCCAATCGAAGATATGGGCGATGGATAGGGCGTGCCACTTGAGCAATACTTTTGATGTGCTGGTGTTTGGGGATAGACGTGATGCTGGATTTGGGTGGGTTGATGGGCACTTGAGGATCTATTGTTGGTGCTGGGAGAATGTTCCGCACTGGTCGATGCCGAGGGAATGTTCACCTGAACTCCAATGTTCACAAATGTCCGTGATGGTTCAATGTTGGTTAGTAGAGGGTCGGACAGATCTTTAGTTGGTGGTGGAGTTTCACTGGTTGATTGGTCAGGTGAGATTGTGAGATGATGGTTCTGCTGCTGTGAATCCTCAAAAGGACTGAATGGATTTGTACTGGTAGTTGAGGCTGCCATGATTTTTTGTTATATCAAGTTATTCGTGGATGATGGCGACACACTTTTTTTAACAGATAATACAACGATATCGAAACACTTTTTGTTGGTTTATCAAATTGTTTTCCACTCGACACAAATTTGTCACAGATTAGTTCATTTCAAGACACAAAGTGCAGATTAGATAAGATCTACACAGATCAAGGACAGACACAGAAATAAATCACCACCAAAATGTCATCATCAGGTTGATTGTGACAAATGATTCCAATTAGCATGAATTGGGAAGTTTGATCTTAGTGTTAGTTGATTAGTAGTTTTCTCAAGTATCGAATAAGAAGAAAAACGAAGCAAACAAGAAAATCCCTCAAGTGATACTCAAACCAATTTGTCACTCTTATTATGTAATCTCATCACATCAAGTTATAAGCAGAGACGACTGAAAGCAGTAACGACAGCAATCTGTTGATTATTCATTAGTTTGTCGAACTGAGCACTCACAATCCACCAAATCTAGAAGATCGCTCTACTCATTCGTAACCAAACAATTTGTCATTGAATTTCAGTAGTAAAAATGATATTATTTTTGATATTATTGGTTTGATGTGTGTCCGATGATAAACGTTAGTCATATCACGTAACAAGTGGACGATGAGAACAAACTGTTTGAGAAAACACTATGATACGAGATTGTTGTTTGTACGGAGAAGTATGAGTGAAAGTTGTTATTGTGGTAATTGGCCTGGGAAAAATACCTACTTCAAAGTGCGAGGAGACTACCCTCGCTTCCTTCATTCACGATCTTAATGATAATCGAGTACTAAGAGGATAATGAAAGCGACCACTTTTCTTCCATCTTCACTTTTGTTTGTAAGCGCGCGCGCTATCACATTTGATATCACGGGATATCACATGTGCGGATGTTTTGAATGAGATACGAAGAGTACGAAGAGATTGAAAATCGCCGACCACTGTGACGTTTAGACAAGATAATCTTATGATCAATGATCTTCTTATTCAATGTTTGCAAAAGACTTGTCGAATACAACAACAACACAAACACACAAATTCAATAACGCAAAAGTGATCTGTGAGACGATGTGAAACGTTTCATCAAACAATTCGCTCGAAGTGAGCCCAAAAAGAAGAAAGATGCTGAAGCAAACCAAAAGAAGATACCAAGAAAACTGCACAAAACTATGCTCATCATGTTCTTCGTCTTGTGTCTTGGCTTATTCGACGATTCACTTATCTTGAAAATGTTAATCTCTATAAGGTGAGTACTTTGAGTATGCTTTCAACTCACGTGACAACGCATTGAACAACAAATCACAAAAAAAATCACATACAAACTCGAATGTTCGCACGTTCGCACGTTCAGTTTGTCTCGTGCGACAAGTGTGATGGCGGTCTCTCACTTGTTTTGGTTTTGTTGAGTTTGATGACGATAAGTCGCGCGCTTGTTCAAGAGAAAGATTTGATTTGACGAGCGCGCGTTCAAGCCGACAGACACGCACTCTAATTAGTCAACAAGCAGCACTCCGCACTAAGCACTGCCATCAATCAATCAACAACAAACAAACACGATAAGGAGCAGATGATTAATTGTGGTGGTGATCACTTTGTCGAGATAAAAAATAATACAATTTTAATTTAATTAAAGATTCAATTGACAATTACACAAATGAGACATCTCGATCTAGTGCTAGTGCAATCTATCTAAAGGGGCACTCCTCAACAAGTCAAACTGTACAAACAAACTGAGACTTGTGTGTGGACAATTGTGTTTGACAAACAGACAGATCTTCTCGCAACAAGCGTTACTATACAACAAGCAACAGTATTCACATTCAACACAAAACTGAACTAAATGCAAAATGTGAAGCTTCACTTAGTATAGCGAGTGAAGCCCCAGGAGAGAGACACTAAATGAACACTAAACTGTGAAAAGATAGAGAGAGAGAAACTGAGTGAATGAAATGAGACCGAGATCGGTAAGTTCGGATGGCGTTCGAATGACATTTCAACCAAACTGACTCTCCACAGCGAAACAAGTGTTCTGCCTTGGTCTGCTAGTATTCTGTATTCTGTTCTGTCAATTCTTGCCTGTGTGGCACTTCTCAATAGCACTCAAATAGCATTCCAACAATGGCGTCATCATCTTCTAAATTCATTGGGTTATCTGTCTATTATTGTATTAAGTAGAGGGATCACTCACTCAGTGACTCCTTCCACTCCTACGTTTGTTCATTTAGATAAGATGGGACCTACCTCTCCTCATTGCTATCTCTCAATGCCTTCTTCTCTCACATCATTCCTCTATCATCTATCCACATGTTTTTAATAAAGAGAGAATTTGGTGGCAGAATATAAGCGTGTCGTTTAAAATGAGTGTCTCAGTGAGAATGAGAGAGGAAGAAGCCTTTGATGTACAGTGTACGATCTCTGCTTTATGTCCTCTTCTTATACAGATCACCGTCATCATCCATCCACATGCCAATGATGGTCCAAGCACAAGCACACACACACAAATGTCAATGCTATTTGTCGCGCTGTGTTTGGGTCCTGTTCTCCTTTTCATTCGTGTTTGAGATGGAATTTCATTTTCTAACCCAAACCCAACAGCAATCGCTCATTCATTCGATTCCACTTAATTGTCTCTCTCCCTCCTTCGTCCGTCCGTCCTGTAATATTCCTTTCCATCCTTTTCATCGTTTCATCATCACAATTCATCTACACACAATTATTATAACCCTCTCTCAACAGCACAGCACAACACATGATTATTATTAAAAATTCAAACAGAAGACCGACTATATATTAATAGAGAATTCCTGGGGGTCATAACATACAACAGAGAACACGAAAACAAATGATGATGATGTCCCAATAAGAGAGAAAGTCAAAATTGAACAGTGAGAAGAGATGACAAATTGACGTTCATTCTCTCACCCACTCCAAATGCAATATAACACTCTAACCCACTAACCTATCATGTTATTGAACGGTCAATAAATATGAGAAAGAGAGAATATAAAAGGCTGCCTACACGATGATTCCACATGTGAGAATAATAATGCAATTTTATTGTTAATATGAGTAACTTGTACAAATGGTGTGTTGCATGAATTAGTTTTGTGTGTTATCTTGTTGTGCTTCTGCGGGAGTCTCCTCCAGCATGGCCATCCAGTTTGACACCTCTTCCTCGAGCCAGTCGCCTCTACTTCCTGCCCGACAGTCTACCAGAATGAATTCGCATGTTCGTTTAAGTACAACCGACTGGATATAGGCCTGCAGCTTTGTGAGAATAATAATAAGTAATTCTAATAAATAATTTTAAAACCGAACACAAAGAGCAAACAATTTAGCAATAATGAAGTGCAATTCTCACTTTTGCTTTCTTATCGGTCAAATTGATTATTTCTCACAAAAAGTGCACACTAGTCCAATTGACCATAGATGGACATTCATGCAAAGTATGACAATTCTAAATTTGTGTAATATTTGTTTCCCACCAAAAAAATAACCGCAAATAGAATTGACAAATAACACATTATTTCAATTGTTCATGATTTATTGAGTGAATTGAACGAACAAATGAGTGCAAACAAGCGCGCCTTCATTCATGATGATGATCACATGATGTCACATTTTGTATTGAGTCTCCACAGGGAGTCTTTCTAAATAATGAATTCATACTAATTCTAAGTATACCATTACCAAATAGCAAATTAAACATTTCCTAAGGGTAAATGTGACTACGTTCTGAGACACAATGTAAATATTTCTGTGGTAGTAATTTTTTAATTAAAAACAAACAAAACACGCATTTCCAAAAGAAGTCATGTATCATTTCCGATTGAGGAATCACGGATCCGAATTGCTGTGTTTCTGGTAAGCGCGATTATCTTGTTAGTTTTTTATGATCTTGTTTAGATGATTTTCTGTATACATTCATACGGATTCTTGTTATGAATGAATGATTCGAGGAATTAGCTACAAAGGGTTATATGCATGGGTATGCAATGCAAACATGTGAATGTATGATCAACACACATCCCAATTTGTCAATTGCTTCCTCTCATCAGTCGATTCCAATAGAAAATGTATATACGTGTGTATATGTTTTGTGCTCGTAATAATAATGAGATGAGAAATGGGAAGAAGCCAATTTGAGACACTAGAATAGAGCAAAGGCCCTTGAAATTCACATTCACTTATTACGTCAAGCGCACTTCAGTTCATCAATGTGTGAATACACTCGTGAGTCTCATCAATGGAAAAATATTTACGCACATGTACGTACACCTTTAGACCGGAACAAATAATGAACAAAAAAACGCAAGAGCAACAACATGTGTATGTGTTGCATTGCACCATTTACGCAATATTCTCCCTATTTAACCTATAGGTTGATGTATCGCACTCAATTCGTCACTACTCAATCGACAGTTCCGGTGTATTCCTAACATTGACATTTGAAACTTAAATTTCATTTCAATGACACAAACTAAATTAATGTAAGACAAATGTAAATTCAAATTAACGATCAATGAGTCAATTCGACAAGTCATTAGAGCAATTTTCTCATTAAAATATCGATTCATTCTCTTTGTCTTTTGATGATAAATAATTGAGTTTAATATTGTAAGTTTTATTTGAATTGAATTGAATTTTGCTTGAATTCTCGTTTCATCAAATTAATTTAGTAACATTCCACTGTCTCTCATTATATTGCCATCGTTCATATACATCAAATGAGCTCGATATATCAAGGTTATCACTATTTAAGGGACAGGTAAAGGTTTTTGGTGCATTTTTACAAGATTCTTACTAACTAGAAATAAGTCATTAGAAATAAAATGTATTTATAGATTTTATAATTTATTTCATATTCTTCTTCTTATTTTATGTAAATAGTAAAGACTTTAGGCGCGTGTATAAACCTGCACCAATGTTGTACTAAAAATAAAAAGAAACACAGACACATCATGTGCTTCATTAAATACTAATGACATGTTTTCGAATGCACTGTCTAACTGTTTTGTTTTTACTTTCAACCAAAGGTGTTCGAACTTGAACATTACAAACAGCTCCTCATGATGGCGAGTTTAATGAGTTAGGATGAATTTTAAATCTAGGATATTTTTATGAAAATTAATTCACAAATGTCATAGATCACAAGATCTTAATGGATTCTCGAAGAAGATGAAAAAGGAACTGTTCAATTCAATTTAGATCATATTATATTGACTTATTGAAATGCTATATTAAATTTTGCAATAGAAAATTTAATATATTAAAAATTCTTTAATATTTTTGTTCTATTCTTTGTACTAAAGAATTTCTACACAATTTCTACAAACAAACAGAATCGATTGTATAACACATGATCATGTTGTTGACCGACAAATTTTAAAATGAGCAAAATTATTATTTTTCTGGAATTTTAAGGAACTCTTTTAGAAAATATTGTTTGAAAATATAATTTTTCCTAATATATTATTAAGAATTATATCAAGAATATATTATGTTTGAGTGTGTAATAACCGAAAACGAAAAGACCGGGAAACTTTCAACACAAAAAGGCTCTAGCTAGACAATAGAAAATACGGATCCGGGATCACTTCACATTCCTTAGGTTCTCTTGTTTTTTTTGAAGGACAAATTCTTTGAGCCTAAAGTCAATTTTGGGTCAAACACAATTTATCATAACGGAAAGTGCTCAAGTAATAACCGAAAGTAATGATGGAAAAGGAGAAATTCCTAAGATTTTCTTGTTATTTTTTTGCGTTCAAGTCAAAATGATAATAATCTTTCATATATCATAAGTTAGTTCCGTTTATAATTAAGATGACAGAATACGAGAATTAGGAATTGAATATTTAATTAAACAGACCAAACACTGATTAGCATACATATCTTGGGCCTAGATTTTGGGGTTTAATTGTGCACAAATTGTATGGCTTGGTGGAAATAAAGGCGAAATTGCAAATTGTAAATGAATTACCTTACTATTGTTGAAAAATGTTGAAAATATTGTTGCTTTCACAAATTCACAAAATATATTTTTACATAAATTCGTGACAATTCTCAAATTCAAAATTGACAATTTTACATTGAGAACATTTCTAAATTCTGTAACATGAATGGCAAACTCAATTTCCCTGAATTGCACAACAACAAGAGACAATTGTCTTTAAAGCGACTGAACACAAAATTGTACAATTAATGCCAAATGACACTATGAATATTTTTTATTTATTTTGAAATGTGTATAATTTAAAATTTTAAACTCATTTTACCTGTGAAATGAACTTATCGATCGATAATGTTGAATTTAGTTTTTAAATAGTTATTAAAAATTAATGCGTTTTTTGCTCTCACTTTCTCCGGTACTTTGAGGACATAGACAAACAAAATCCAACACATTTTGGCAACATTATACTAGCAAAACACTAAACAAATTGGCATGGAAACTTTGTTTGTTAAGAAGAGTTTGAGTAAAGTCAAACTCATATTCATTTATTGACAAATTTTATAAACAGATGAATTTGACTTGGAAATTATTTTCCACAAATTTTCCTTCATTCAACTCGAGAATGCTTTCCAAATCGCAAATTCTGTCTTTAATCTCAAAATGCCTAATCCAACTGCATCTATTCAATGATCGCACATACTACTCAAACTATTTTTCACTTATGAATGAATTGAACACGAATCGGCGTTTTCAAATCAAACTCAAACTGATCGAACTGACTCTTCTATTTCGTGCATGTCATATGACATTTCTGTACATCTTCCAAGATCGACTCTCTGCCTTGTCCAATTTTGTTCAGTACAATGTATGCTTCATGGGTCAAATGGACCCGAAGTATTCGATTCTGTTTACACTGCATATGACAATGGCGGTGTACTTTATTGAGATTGGTTATGTGAACAATTACGGTGGTTACTCTTATCGGGTGTTGCATGAGATTCTGATTGAGAAAAAGAATACCTTCTTTTTGCAAACTTATTTGAATCCAAAGTGTCGAGAAAAGACAATTGCCGAGCAAATTCTGTGGCTTTCCATTTGGACAAGGAATGTCTTTCAGATTATCTTTGTGGTTTTTAGTAAGTGTGGATTTCACAAATCCAAACCCAATTCAAATTTATATTCTTTCAACATTCTTATTTCCACATCTTTCTTTATAGATTTCAACAATCTCATCCATCAGCACGAAGCGTTCATCTATTTCTACTCAAGTGGTCGCTTCTCCACCATTTCCGGTTATCTGTACTATTTTCTCTTTCAAGTGAACGCAACAATTCACACCTTAGCAATCAACTTGACAATGCATGCAATGGTTCTGTTGGCCAATTTTGCAATACTCGCATTTGTGATTGGTTACATAAAGATACTGCAATTTAATCAATTCATCTGTCGAACGTCACTCATTTGGTTTGGTCCAAAACGATTTGTTCGATTCCGTGACCAGGTTGATCAAATGCTGCAAGCTATAAAGGACATAAACCGTTTGTATGGAAATGCCTTCTTTGCCTACATTCTGGTGAACTATCCTTTCAATGCATTCATACTGATGACTCTGCTGTATCAGAGACTGGCACTCAGGGTGCGAATAGTGTTCTATCTGATTGCAGCCAGTCAGGCGGTTTTCGTGTTTGCGATTCACTTTTATGCCGCAATTCTGAGTCATAAGTTTCATAGACCAGTGAAGCGGTTGATCAAATTCAGCATTTCACAAACAGCAATGAAAATATTTAGTGATTTGAAATGGAAATTGCGACTGGCTGGTTATATTGAACAATTTCACACTACCAATATGCATGGACTCACTTATGGAAGGTTTGGTAAAGTTACCTTTGGATCGTTTGGAAGGTTTCTCTTTTTCTATTGTAAATTTCTGGTTTTTGCTTACATGTTGGCTAATATTAATACGGAGTAATAAAATTAGTGATATGGACACTATTGTTTCTTATTGGCAGTGAATGCACTCTAATAGAGTAACTTTATTTAATACAAACCATCCTTAATTTAAAGAAATAATCGAACTCATGAAAAGCTTTCACAAGAATCACTGGTCAATAGACGTGATTAGACCCGCGAGAACCTTTTATTAGAACCGTTAGGCAATTACATTGTACAATTGTATCAATGATAATTTATCAAGTAATCCCTGAATCCATAAGAAACTTTAATGCGAATTATCATCTGGTTTGATGCAATATTGAAAGATGGCGCTTGTGTTCTCGAAAATAATTATGAACGAATAATAACAAAATTATACAAATGCAAGTTTTTTGGCCGTAAACGACTATGGAATATTAGTGTAAAATTTGACTCCGCAGATTTAGGATAAATTTTAGTTTTTGATGTTGATAAACATTCATACATTCACTCTGTCTGTACCTAAAATTAACCCTCAAGACGCTTGCCAAAGCTGATCAGATTGATTTATTTTCGTAACTTCGTTATTTTCATTTTCTGTATTAGCTACACAGTTAATCATACTAAAACATGCCAATAAAAGGAATGAATAACAAAAAAGTATGCGACCACAACTCTTTTGCGAAAACAACTCGTTTAGTTATTTTATCAATTCCAAATTGATCAATTGATGACACATCTTTGTCGCATGACCATAACTCACACCAGTTGGTGTTCACATGTTCATGTGTACTTGTGCTTGTGTGTCATGTGCTTCATGTCTTCAATGAGTCAACTTTACTTATCGCAGACATGTACATTGTATAGCTAGAGTAGAATGGTTTGAGGTCAAGATTTGAACACAACACGCAATGCATCGTTTTTTATTGCAATACCAAATACACCATGTCCATAGACCCAATCTGTTTTTGTACTATACCAATAAACTTTTATTTACACTTTTCTCATTTCTCATATAAAAATGAAGAACAAAATAATTTAAATATATTGGAAAGGGAAGTAGAAATACAAAAACCAATTTACTGGTTTCAATTCATAAAACATTAAAAAAATCTTGTATTCACAACCATATATCCGAACTCTGTTCTATTTCTGTTTTCTGGTTCAAATAATCTTCAGGTTGAAATTTCAGTTTCATTTAATTTTTGTCCTTGATATATTGCCACAAATATGTCACTGTATCCCTTTACCAGTTATCGCTATGAACAAATGCTCAAAAAATCTCTTTTGTTCGTGTGAATGATGATTGCAGCTCTATTTTTGTTATTTTCTCATGATATCTTGTTTGCTTCACTTCCTGCGAACACTTACGTCAACAACTAAAGTTCACATTCATGTATCATTAGAATGATTCATAAATCTTATCATTTGATAATTCCAAGTGCAATCTAGCATATTTGCGATTATTTTCTTTCATTCTACCTGCTAAGTAACTCTTTTGGTATCACTGAGGCCACTGAACATTATCAATAAATAACAAACTGACAGATTGATTCTATATGCACAGTTAGATAAATTCGTAAAATATACGTTTACGGCGTACTATCATATGATATATTCGCGCACTTTAGCCAAAGAGGATTGTATCGCAAAACGCACTCTTGAATGCAATATATAAACTGAAAGATGTGAAACTAGAATCAATCTACATAACAAGATTGACAGATCAAGTTCGTTTGGCAAAGCAATTTTGGTTGTCGATTGAGTGACGAGAGACAAAAATGATTAACCATCGAAACATCCCATTCGAGCAGCCCTCATGGAATCATGCCTTTGTGACTTTCAACAATCAGGACTCGATCCTGATGAAAATGACTTTCCAAAATTTGTTATGCCTCTTTCATGACAATCGAATTTTTGCATTTACCCCTGAGGCCACTGCACCGGACAATGTTGCTTCGGACACTTCCACTCCCGAGCAGAAGGTCATTCTCAACATTCTCACCACACCCAAATATCGAGCAATGAGTTTCATGTATTTGATCTTTCGCTTTCTGGACAATGCATTTCTGCTGCTTTTGATTCTACTGTCGATTCGTAGTCATCAAATTCAGATACCGACACCCGAACACTATGCCCTGTATGGTGTGTTTGGTATTGAAATCTTCTATGACATTATGCTCTACACACACCACTACTGGCTACTCCGACGACTCAGCATCTACATTGGACTTGGACTGTATGCGGCGTATCTAGTCATTGTATCTTTAAAATATGAACGTGGCCAAATTGCTGTGGAGCAAATTCATCTTGTCTTTCTGATTCTCATTATTCGATTTGCAGCGTACTTTTTCGAACAATGTGTCAATGTGGCGATCGGTGGAGAGTTGCACAACGATTTGTTGCGAGTACAGCATTGCAGTGGTGGTAATGTATACATGTTCTTATAAAACAGGCATGACTTAATGCATTAATAGTACCACTAGAGAGTGAGATGACCAGGATTCAACGATTCTGGAACTATATCAATGTATGCCGTCATGTAACCATGCCCAACGAAGTCAAGTACGTTGGTTCTTTCTTCGCATGGACTTCACTATCCGTCTCTGATCGAGATGTGTGGCGAGTTGAGCCTTTTCCACGTTGGGCCATCTATTTGCTATGCGCAATTCCGTTTATTGTGGCTTTGGCTTTGCTTGTTGCGGTTACATTTGTGGTCACCATAGTAGCTGTAATATCATTCTCGCTCACCAATTTATTTGTATATCGAACGTTGAATCCCATAGTGTTATGGCCTAAATTCGTTGATTATGTAAAGGAGTTGATTCATTTCTAATTGCTTCCAAAAGCACAAATCACGTGATTAAACACACGACAAACTATAAAATTGTAACTTTTATTAGACATTAAACCTATAAATTCTACTACAAGTTATATATCAAACCAAATACATTGAACACGTAAGTATATATCTACATTTGACATCGAATCACAACTAATTTGAACACAGTAACACTATTGCAATACATTCAAGCGAACACTAATCATCACTAAGATTAATCCACTTGGTTTTACGCAGTAATTCTTTCACCTTTATCTCCAATTCCTCATCTTTTGCATCATTCTGTTGTTGACCAGCAAAATCGAGAACCAACTTTCCATTTCGGTACACTCGTTCGATACTTGGCCATTGTCTGAGAGTATCGAGTAGGACAGCACACCGTGACACGCCTCTGTGCGGAGTCAACTTCTTCTTCATTGTAAGCTCGACCTGCTCGAGATGAAGTTCGGTGACATTGGGAAAGGCAAACTGAAGATAGTCGAATAGATCCCATGAGAAGATGTCGATTTTAGCCAAATGTAAAGTCAAAATTGAAGTCGCAGGATTGAGCTTTCGTTTGTAGCACTCACTGGTCAAATCATGAAACAGACCAAAGCCCTGCTTGAGATCGTACAGTTGACTCAACTGTTTGGGACAACTGATCAGTGGATCAAACTCTGCTTCGTACTCGTCTTCGACTTCATCCTCAGACAGTGGCAGTATTCCTCCTTGAGCTTCTCGAGGAAGTAAATGCTGCTGAGAGAGTCGAATACTAGACAGCGAATTTGGCATTTCACTTAGAAATTCAAGTAAGTGATGTAGAGAAAAGTGTGGAAACAGATTCAGATCTAGTGATTTAAGGGACAGAAATTTGGAAGCAATGAAATTCATCAATTTGAGATCAACTCCACCCAGATCGAGTTCACGATCTCCGTGCCAACCAAAATGTTCCAATTGATTGAATGCTCTCTTGTTGACATGTCGTAGTAGTTGATTCAAGTCATGATATGTATCCTCAAGTTCATCCACAATTCCTTCATCTTCATATTCCTCCTCATCACCAACCACTTCACTGTCACTGTCTCCATCGTTCACTTTATTCATGCGAGTCAGTGTCAGCCGTTTCAATGTTGGTGGTAGTCCAATGAAAATCCTCTCAACCGCTTCACCGCATTCATCGTAACCAATGCCCAGGTAGAGTGACTCAAGTCGTGGCAGTACTTCACGCACAAACATGTCCACTAGATGAAAGTGAAAATCGAGTGCCAAGTGTCGCAGCTTTCTCAATTTTGCGAGTGAGCTCCAAAAAAGTTTCCACAATCCATCGACAAAATCCAATTCACCACCCTTCGGACAGCTCGACGCTTGGGCGGCAATCTCAAATGGGAAATTCTCTCCAAGTATAATCGAAAGCAACTCCAAATTGGACCATCGTTGGAGCATCAACGCAAATGTAGGAAAATCCTGACTGGATAATCCATAGATTGACAAACGGGTTATGTTGGGAAATTTAGCCACCAACGCCTTCGAGTGTTCAATAGTAAAATCGCGGGAACAAGAAGAATTCTTTGAGATCACTCTCAGAGCGGAACCAGCAAATCCTTGGGTACCAAAGTTGAGTTTCGCATGATACCAATACCGTGCAACATCCTCGTGCTCACGATAAGTGTCCACGTAGAGGGTGAGTTTCCGTTTGGATTCACAAGTCAAGTGATGGGCCACTTTCCAATGTTTGCACACTAGTTCGGTGGACATCAAGTCGGGCATTGGTAGACGGACAAAGATACGAGTTAGGATTTTCTCGTCGAATGCTGAGATGGAAGTGCTCATTTTTGGGTGTGGCTGAGATTAATTGCAGGAAAATGATCAAGAGAATCTAATTGGCTGTGTAAAGTATATCGTGTAGAGAAACCAGCGAATTCCAAAAAAAAGTAGAGATTTAATGAGAATGAAGATAATGTTACGAATGAATTAAGAAGTGTCTGTAGAGGGGAAACAAAGAGAATTAGAGAAAATGAACAAAGAGAAAAGAATCCAGTGTACCTGCAGCATGTAAGAAAGTATACGAGTTCAATAACCTAGGCAACCGTGAACAACACTTAAACAAACAACAAACCAATGGTAACAAGGCAACTAGGAAGACTTTTACATGATTTTATGTAAAAAGAACGGTTTTGATGAGAAGTGACGATGATAAAACTAACGATGATGGAATATAAGTAGTATTCGTTGTATAGAACGAGGATTCAGATTCTTGATGTACAGAACCGAATCCGTGGCCTCACAGAAGCTGAGGTGACAAAACAACAACAACAACAGCAATTGATTCAACTCACACACATGCCAAACTGACTCAATCTTGAGAGCGTGCAATGTCACGTGCCTTTGACTATTTTCTATATAACTGGGCGTGACATCTGGTGGGGTTAAAAGTAAGTGCTTTATTTAGGATTCAAATATAAACAAACAAGAATTTACGGATTTGTAAAAAATAGATTCTTTATTAAAGTAAACGATAGTTGGTATACAAAATGATTATATAAAAAACAGAATCACCGTAATGTCGGTAATATAAGAGAATTAGACTGTTTTGTGAAAAGAATGCATAATTAAGTGGATCGATTATAGATGAAATTCGATTCAGATAGGTTAGTAGAAAACGTTGAGATTGGATATTAGGGAAGTGGTTATATAAGTTGTTATAGTTTGCTAAGTTAGGTCCCTAATCTATTAGATTCGCCATAAAGTGTAGTATTTAGTAATAATCATCATCATCATAATCATAATCGAGACCATAATTGAAATCAAAGTCCGAATCATTGCCATGTTCGTATTTGTAATTCTGACAGTACTCGTCCAAATCAAAATCAGCTAAATCTTCATTCCGTTTGGTCTTACGCAACAGAACTTTGACCTTCTTCAGAAGATCCACCTCGGGAGTTTCAACATTGAAATCAATCAACAACGAACCATTTCGGTGGATTCGTTTGAGATTCTTAAATCCTTGCTTCAATGTTTGAAGTAGTAAGAGTCGACGTGATATGTTCCGAGGAGTAGTGTTGCGTTTACGTTTCATAGTAAGATCACATTCCTCAAAGTACAGTTCGGTGACATTGGGAAATGAGTGTGCGAAATAGTCGAATTGATCCCAACGGGTGAGTTCAATGTTGCCCAAATGGAGTTGAGTGATTGAGGGCAGTTGAGTTAGGGTTCGGTAGCTGTATTTGTCCAGTCCTTCAAAAAGAGCACAACCTCGAACAAGGCTTCGATCATAATACTCATGAGCACGTCGAGGTTTGACATCCTTTTCATATTCCTTATTCCACTCATCTGAATCCTCATCTGCAGAAAGTGGAATAACATTCTCCTTCATAAAGTCACACTGAGGAGAGAGACGAACACGAGTCAAATTGGGCAACTTCTTTAAACTCTGTACAACATGACGTAGGTCCATCATCTCGGGCACCAGATTCAAGTCCAACGAAGTGACCGATTTGAGCTTGTTGGTTACAAATTGAAGCAGTGGACCATCGACTCCACCCTCAGACAGAAAACGAGCTCCATGCCAACCAAAATGAGTCAACTGGTTGAAAATATTCGGATTGATCTTACTGAGATGTTTGTTTAAATCAAAATAAGTGAAACCTTCTTCCTGGGGGGTGTAATGATCCGTGTCCCCAATCGTGCGAGTCAATGTGAGTCGAGTGAGTGCTCGGGGAAGAGCAGAAAACAACTTTTGCAAACGCAATCCCTTAGTGTCGTAGCCAATTCCGAGGTAAAGAGACTCAAGTCGAGGCAGCACACGATTCACAAACATGTCCATGCGTGCGAGTTGCTCAAATTCGAGTGCCAAGTGACGCAATGAGGTTAGTTTGGCCAGTTCGTGCCAAATGTCTTTAAATTCCATTTCATCCTCATCGTTATCCTATGGGGGAAAATAGAAATGAGATTAGAGAACTAGAGGATAAAACAACAGGCAGGAACAGTAACCTTAATTTCGTCATCCTTCACATCATCATCGGTTTCACCTTCTTCAAGATCAAATGGTAACGAGTCTTTGTAAAGCCACACAAAAGTGTCCAATTTCGGTCCCCACTTCTTAAGCATCAACTGAAAGTCATTAAAATGGCCCAAATCAACTCCATACAACAGCAGCCGAGTGACATTTGGAAATTTCACAGTAAGCGCTGTGCAATGTTTGGTCTTCAAATTAGTCTTCACTTTCAGTGCAGAGGCAGCAAATCCATGGGTTCCAAAATTCAAATTAGCATGATACCAGAAACGAGTGACATCGTCCAGATCGCGGCGATAAGTGGCCACAAAGAGTGCGAGTTCACGTCGGGATTCACACGCAATATCGTGAGCAGATTTCCAGAATTTGCACACCAACTCAGTGTGCATCAAGTCTGGTGTGGGCAGACGAGTGAAGATTCGCGTCAGAATGGTCAAGTCGAGTGACTCGATTGTGGTAGACATGATGATTTACGTGTGATTATTTGACACGGGAGATACTAAATAAATAAGAAGGATAATGTCAACACACAGAGAAATCACCAAAAGAATGAGCAATACCTTAAGAATGGTCACAAGATTAACCAAAATCAATTGACGAGATACAAGTGGTGTAGGGACAGCGTGTTTTCAATGGCTCGATTGAGACAAAAGAAGACCAACCGTCATTCGGTCAAGCTGCAGTAATGCAGGCAAAACAGTCACACACAACGATTATTGTGCGATTCTGCAATGCACATGTGTACGGTTGAACACTGTGAACAACGAACAGTGTTTTGTTTGTGCACTGCACAAGTAGCGGTGGAGGAGGAGGATTAAGCCGTTGGAGAAAGTGAGGGAGAGAGGCCTTCGGGGAAAAGAGGGTTCGTGGAAAGGAGTGTAATTTGAGACAAACAAACTGCACCACGGCATGACCACTCGCACTGTTTTGAGAGAAATAGCGCCAAATCAAATAGTGATGGGTTGGTGGCATGCAAATTAACCGGCTCGCTAATCATGTTATGATTTATCATCATAAGTTATCATGTTTCACAGCAGAGTTATCGCCGATCTTTCATCATCGACCATGTGATCATTGACCACATGCAAATTATCAAGTCTTTATTTTCGATAAGTGTTATCAGTGATATGATCACAAATGTAAACTGACCATTACAGCTCTACAACAGATGGCACCAATGTTTGCTGTTTCTCTCACAGTGTGACTCAATTGCCTGGAAATTAGTCATACTGCAGATGTAGTGTAGATGTAGTCCACTGGCACACAGTACTCAAATGCCACTCACCTGTTTATTGTTTACACCTGCTGATGTAGTAGCCGGCTGGCAGTGCGTCTGTCTGTCATCGTATGCACCACGAAGCGAATTGAATTATAGCACACTTCAAATGATTTGATGCCTTTTTGGGATGCCTTTCATACTGCTGTGCCTGCAATGATATATCATATTACAAGCCACTTGTGTGATTTACTGATGGCCTTTATAGTATTAATTTGAGTATTTTCTAGCTAGTCTAATCACCAACACCCTTTACAACCATATTACTACATCAACTGCCACAAGTCCATTGGAATTATCCTTGATTCATTCCTTGATCCTGAATCATTGATTCCTGTACATCATCATGACATCAACAATCTCATCCCGCCGTCGTCGTTCCCGATACGGCAATCAATCCTTTCGGAAATTGGTCAAAAAGTTCAATGACGTCGGACTGCCCTTCACTGATGACCAATTCCGTTCAGCGGATGCATCAGTGTATCATTCCACTCAATATCGTCATCGACTTGATGTGGGCAAGATTGCCTGGAAGCGGCCAAAAGAGCTTTACAACAGTACTGATCCAAATGAATCAACAACTGTGACCTTATTACCGAAATCGTCCTGGTCTTGGGAGGATTTTCCCAGTTTATTCTGCTATGATGGTCCCAATCAGTGGTTCATTGCAGCCGGTCTCGCTATTGCATCCCACCGGTCACTATTGAACCAGTTGATCAATCTCGACGAGGATCACTTTCGTCGTACAGGCATTGTCAAATTCAACATTTGGCAATTTGGAACATGGCACAAGGTGGTGGTTGATGATAAACTGCCGGTTGATGTGGAACAACTCGTTTTTACTAGACCTTTTGGTGGTAATGCGAGTAACAAGGCTTTCTGGTTACCACTACTCGAGAAGGCATATGCAAAGTTGTGTGGATCATATGAATCTTTGGCTACGAATGGATCCCTAGCTTCGACTTTGATCGACTTTACTGGGGGTGGAGTTGTGCATACTGTCAACTTGGGAACCGCGACAGGATCTCAGGTTGAGGTGATCGCACGAGAGTTGACTGCAAAATCGTTGATTCTACTTAAGACCAAGGTATGTACCTTCTATAACTCATAACTGGTACTAATTTGGTTCGTATTTTGTAGGACTTTAAAAGTGGCTCATTTGGTCTGATCGGAAATCGATATTACCTTGTGAAACAAATCAAAAAGCACGGATCTTCACCAGGTGGAACTTTGCGCCGCTTGACTTCAACCCTAACCAGCAAATCGAGCCTCTCCGCCACACCCGACCCTTCATCACCATCATCCCCCTCATCAAGTCATCATCAACCATCGATCCAACTGCTCAGTACAATTTACGAACCACCCAGAGGTAGCAGTTCAGGACCATCCTCGCCAGCAAATAGTTCATTCCATTCGTTTTCTGGTCCCAAGTTGTTGGAGTTGATGATACCCTCAAGTGAGATTACGAAACACTTTGACTCCCTCACCGTATGTCGTCCGTACCAGTACGCCAAAGATCGAATCCACCGACTGTTTCTGTCCACCGTTCAAGGTCTACAACTGTGTTTCGATGTTCACTCCAGTTCGGTGGCCACCACCAGTGAAGGATCACCCTCAGCGGATGTGTCTCTGTGTATTGCCCAAAAATCAGTATCAAATCCTGTTGCACTAGGATTCCGAATCCATTCTGTGGAACTGAATCGACGCTACAAAGTGCACCAATTTGATCAAATCAAATTGGTCGCAAGCTTTGATCCAGTTGCGTCACGAAATCATGTGCAGTTGATTCGGTTACCGGTTGGTCGGTATTTGTTGACACCGATCTGTTCGAGTACAGCCAACGAACTGCCAGTGATGATCTCGATCTGTGGTGGCGGTGATTCTGGAGCAACTGTTGATAATTTGTTCCAACTAAGTCAAGACATGCCTCGGTATCAGTTGGTATCGTTCATGTCACCCAAATATCCTGTTTGTGTCTCGAGACTGGTGGTGCACGGAGTCGATGGACTGGAGAAACAAGACCGGTTTGGATGTAAGTATTCGATTCTACTAAGATTCCATCAGTGATACTACTATGATTAGTCTAGAATTCTAATGTCAGTTGTTAATCTTACCTTGTTTAACCCTACTAGCTGCCAACCCCTACTGCATCATACGTCACTCTGGCAAGGTGATCAAGTCGTACTGTCTCTCCGAAACGCTCAATCCCAAATGGTCAAACCTGTCCACCGTTTTCTATCACAAAAAGATGAACATTCCAATTCAGGTTGAGGTATGTATCCTGGCTTCGAGAAACAATTCATTTACCTAAATATGATTTTATCATCTTTGTAGATTTGGCATCGTACCTTACTGGTTGACTATTTCATCGGAATGGTGCAACTAATGCCCGTGATTATGTCCGAAGATGATCGCACAGAGGAGGACGATTCAAAGGTCCAAAATGGTGATCCAAAAGACAAAAAGTCCAACAACAAAATTCAAAGCCAACAACTTACCGACAAGAAGGGCGTGAACCAGCGAGCCGGAACGCTCAACTACGAACTTTACACTTATGAGAACTTGAAACATTTCTGAGTTACCATTTCTGTGGTACATTTGGTACTACATTTGTCATTCATAATCTAGGATTATATTTTGTTGTTTTAAAATAATAATTAATGGAGACAAATACCAATGAAGGTACGATTAACATAAACAATAAATTACGAGATTTGTGAGAAGAATAATGTTGTCTTTGTATCGATCTTATGACACAGTTTGGCTTGAAAAAGATGTTTTCTGTGTATTCTCCTTTCTGCTTTCTCCATTATTCATTCGTCTTATCAATATTCACAATAATTGGCTTCGCCATAATAATAAAAATAAAGTTTTTAGAATTCTACTAGTGCGTGCCTCATTTTCATGTGTATTTTTATTTTCGGTCAATTGAATATCAAAGATTGTCTGTGTTCACATCCCAAGTAGCGAGTGTTACATTTCGCAGTTGTCCCCTCTGCATAGTTGTACTCGTATATATTTTTCATGTACATTGATAGTATTGAGATAAAATATCAATTCCACAAATTAAGCTAAATGCTTGATAAGACTCAACAAGCACTCTATATGAGATGTAAGTCTGATCTCCTCTTGTTAAGACATTTTGAATGTTTTTTTGGTTTTGCACACCGTAACATCTTCAATTTTCGCGACTTTCGGGTAATGTCAAATATAAATACACAAAACACTCAAAACATTTTGCTTGTCAATACTAAAATTAACTATTTCAGACTTTATTAAACATTTGTCTCCATTTTGACTTTCTTTTCGTGTGCTCTATTAACAACTGCCATGGATCATGAGACGTATCGATTATACAAAAGTATGCGTTCACTGCCAAGCATTGCAAATCGGACACGTTTCACAACCGAAGCTCATTGTGGAACTAAAAATCGCAAAGCTGTTATGGCACCATTGAGACGTTTTCAAGCTGAATGGTCCAATCGATATTATTTTTGATAATGCCCTAATGGGTATTGAAGGCACATGCCCAGGTGGCACTGGGCAATTGTTTTGTTTCGACATTAAAAATGGCACAACAATTGAATTTGTTGCTTTTGTTTATCGCATTAATTACGGCGAAACGTCCGACTACCGCCTGAGCACCTACACTTATGAGCAGGCTCATCAACCAATCGATCACAGCACGATCCAACAAATGGAGGCTTGCTTCCTGTATAAATTGGTTCAACGAGGTTTTGCCAAGGATACAGGAAATGATTGTAAATTATTAATTGAGTCATGAGCTTGGAATTTTATTTTGTATTTCCATAAATATGGACCATAATAATAAATTGCTATTAAAAATGAATGTATTCATGCATTCGTCTGTTCACTAGTTCAACAAAAAGCAAAATGCGCGGCTTGATTAAGCGGTTGCAATTCCTCGAATTGATAAGTACAAGTGTCATGTTACATGACTCATGTACAATGTCATACTATAAATGCATAGAAACTGTTATCATAATACACAGGAACTCATAATTAGTATCAACCAGACTGCCTATGTTTTTTGTTTTGGCTCGTTATTGGGAAAATGTGATTTTCTCATGGTGATTACATTTGTGAACTTGCCCGCATCTTTTGTAAGAAGTGTCCATTTCACTTGATGTCACCCCAAATCGTCCTTTCACTGACACGCCATAAATGAAGAAAGAAATTTGACATTACCGTTACTGATTGCATTATTTGTACCATCTGATGACAGAAAATAAAAACTCAGTAATAAAAGATAATTTGTTTTATGAATAAATATTTATTTATTATGTTCATAGAGGGCGTTGTGTGCTTGTTTAGATTCTAAACTTTAGAACCTAAACTTTATGCATTTGAATTTAAGAAATTCTTCTCCTGATGAACTGCAGTAACTATGGAACCAATTTAAATGCTCTAATGATATTAAATAAATATTTTAAAATTTGAATTTCCTTCAATCAAAATCGATTAAACCAATCAGAATCATTTGAATTCTGTTAACTTCATTTAGATTGGTCAGTTTTGTGTGCGTTATAATGTATGTGCTCAATTCTGATTGGCCAAACTATTTGTCACGTGCTTCATTATGAACCAATCAGATATTCCTTTGAATTTCTGCTTTCTTCAATCTGATTGGTAAGTTTAACGCGAAAAGTCTATCTGAAATGACATTTCTCATTTTTTCAGAATCTGATCATCCGAACCATATGCAATGTATATCATGTCACTTTTTGACATATCTCATGTATTCCAAATGAAATAACGACAGCCAAATAGTTGACAGACAGTCGGACAGACCAACGGACTCCTCAGGAGTCCTCACGGCTCATGTCAAAATACAATTCAAATTAAACTGTCCCCATCGCAGCATGCACTCATCATCATCATCGACCTCCTCCTTCAAAAGATGTCATGTTTGTTTTGACAGGCCCACCTAATCCCTGGATCACGGGAATGAAAGTGAATTCCCTCGTCTCGGTTAAACACAAAACTGTCGAAACTCTCTCCCTGAGCCTTAAAAAGCAATTCCGACCAAAGCCATAAGTTTGTTTTCAAGTATGAAACTGCATCCACACATGTCAATCATCTCATCTCTCATCTCTACACATTTACCGTTATCCCAGTTATTATTATTATTTTCGTAATAACCGAAAACTGATCAACCGAACCCGTATGAATGTGTTCGTCACCCGGGACCCAGACTCCACACATGTCACGTGTCATCTCATCTATAGAAATATTAGTATGCATACGTCCGTTCGTCCATCCGTCCATCATCTCGACCAGACACACGACACTTTGCCCGAGTTGTTGAGTGTTGCCCGGGATGTCGGGTAATTCCTTTGTTTGTTTGACTTATTCGGGTGTTCAGTGGGTATCTCTTGGGGAGATATCGATTATACTTTTTAATGCATTTATGATTATATAAGAGGAAAAATTGACTTTTAAACGAAAAAATATTGATTTATTCATAAATAACGTTATATAGATCTTATCTTGATACTATCTTGTGAATTTATTATTTATTACTATTTTTATTAATAAATGGACAAAAAAATCAACTGGCTAAAAGATAAGAAAAATAACGAGCAATGAGTCATTTTGGCGCCATTTATTATGTGATTGGTTGATTTGAAATTTGAATTTCACGAATAGACCAATCAGAGTTGAGCAAATTTTAAAGACTGTTCCTAAATGATGTTTTTATGTAAATTATTTTTGATAAAAAAACATTCTCACCCTACAGGGGGCTATTCATAAAGTATGTTTCAAAATTTAAATTCAATTACACTCACACTCTATTGGTTGATTGAGTGTGTGCTCACGTGATCTTCTCCACTGAGTCATTTAGTGTGTTCCAAATGGATCGCACACACACACACACTCGACTTAAATGTAAATTATATTTAAATTATTAATAAATTTAAATTTAATAATAACAAACCACCGGGTTGTCTCTTTGAGTCGGGTCCCGACTCTACTCGCTCACTTGACTCAGTACCCGTTAAGTCGGGTATTATGCAAATTAGTATGCACTTTTGGCAGTCAGCAGCTTGGAATTACCGAACAATCGGTAATCGGCTCTCTATCCAAAAATCATAAATTATAAATAATATTAAGGGGATTTAGAAGTATTTTTAAAACTCCCGCCAAAATAATTGAATTTCAAATTTTTGAAATAAATTCAATTATAACTCTTTTGTGTGGTGGGAAAAGATAAAGTCGCGTGATCAAGAGGATTTCCGACCATCTGGTTCCTATTAGAACCTGATCTTTTTGTTATAATAATAAATTTTAATTGAAATTCATTTAACCAGAATATCAAAATTAATTAAAATATTTTTTACAAAGAAAACGTTTTAAATGAACGAACCTGATTGTTTAATTCAAATTTCGCATGTCATTTTATCCTTTCACGAATCAGAGAAGAGTATCCAAAAGCGTAGCGACCAATCAGATTTTTATTCAAAGAATTTTGTAATTATACAGAATATTCTCGAATTTCAATTATTCCAATAATTATAGATCACGTGCCAATTAAATTCAGGATTATTTTGGATTCTCATTTCAACATTTCTAATTAGGATAATTGGAACCCTACTGATGTATGCGTGCGTAGGGAGAGAGTTCCAGAAACAGTGAACGTACGTATATGACTTATGAGAGTCATTTGGCAAATTGGGACACACGCACACAGTCACATGACTAGTGACTGTTCCAATTGGATCACTTCGAGGATGCAATTTGAGACTTTTGTATGCGAGAAGGCTATAATTATGACTAATGAGAGGGTTCAGTGTATCGGACACTGCTGATGGCTTTCAAAAGTATCTCCATTTTAAGACTTTTTGAATCACCTTGGAACACTTTTGTAATCAACAGCCAAACAACACACCAATTTTGGTTACCAATCCATCAAGAATGTGTCGTTTATGAATGGTGCGCAACATGCGCGCTACAGAATTGAATTGAATTGGTCACGTGTATAGGGTAGTTCACACTGTAACTGAGGTGTTGCTAGGATTAGTGTACACAAATATACTATTGACTAAACAAATTGATCTGATTGGTTGATTTGAATTTGGCGTTTTAGTCATAAAGCCAATATGATTTGAGTAAAATCTTACTTTCTTTAGTTCAAATTGCCGTCATTATCGAATTAGTCAATCAAAAGTTGTTCAATATTCGTAATTGCAAATTACGAAACTATATGAAACCCTGAAAGTTATCATTTCAAAATTGGGATCGTTTTATTCTCGAGCTCATCATCGCCCCAAGATGGGTTCCTCTACTTCCCTTGCAAGCATGTCCCCTTTCGTCCTCTTCGAGTGTCCCTACGTACGCGATGGACTCGAGTCAAGTCCCGAGCACCGTCAAAGTGATCTGTCCCTTTGCTCACCACTACCATGGTCCATGAGTTGTTTCGGTGCATTCCCATTCCCAAGTTCGTGTGCACTAAGAATATGTACAGTAATATAAAATTATCCGATTAATTTATATTGAGTCTTACTTATGCGAACGTGTTGTATGAAGAAGCCTGCAAGATGAAATACTTGATAACAGTACAAAATGATGCGTGGGCCATGGTTCAGGCGCCATTTTCATCAGCCAATTAGATTTGATCAAGAATTCGTTGGAAGCCTCCACTCTGATTGGTTGATTCAAATTCAAATTGACCAATCAGTTTATTTTTTGTGCAATAATTTTGAATTTTTATTTTTATCGATATTTAGCGCTTTTGATGGATCGATTGGTCCAAATTGTTACTACTGAGTGCAATGTAGTTCCAATTTGAACCCCCCACATATGATCACGGGTACTCATTGGGTAAACGGGTACCAGCAGTAGTAGTAGTATTACAGCAATGACAGTACACTGACTGGCACTAGTCATCGTCATCTGTTCCAATTGGAACGTCACCCCTCCTCATCCTCCCCCTCTCCTCGCCACCTGATTGGCCAATTACTTGCATCTGTGTGGTACCATGCTGGTGCATCACTACTAGTAAGTGATCAATCATCATCAAGCCCGAGTGTGTGCAAGTGAGTGTGTCAACTGCCGCTGCTGCTGGTCCAAGTTGATCAAGTGATCCAATTGGTTCGATCCAGAGGGTTCATCAACCAAGTTGTAGTCCAGCACCAGTTCACCAATTTGTCCGCGCATACACAAAAATCGAGCGTCAACACACAACACCAATCGGGTGAGCACCAAAAGTACATGCACACCAGTCGAGGATATGATTGATCGATGCTGGTGCAATTTGGGTGAAAGGGTGGGGGAGGTCAGAGATGGGGGAGGTCAAAGTGTAGTAGAACAATCAGATGATCGATTGTAGTAATCCTCTTTAATTGACCAATCATAAAAAAGTGCTTTAAAGTCAAATACGTTGAATGGTCAGTTTAAATTTGAATCAACCAATCAGATTCTTTCGCACTGAGCTGAGTAACCAATCAAAGCACAGAACACAGAGAATTACAAACAAAAATTTATTATTAAAGAGATAATTAGTAAATCAAAAATAAACATCATAACGTACATGACAATGTTCAATTAGGAAGAGGAAAATTAGAAGATGTATTGGATAATGAGGATAATTTGAAGAAATTATAAGATGAGGTACTAAAGTGAGGAAGAAGAATCCTATTGAGTCTGTTGATTTTCGGTGTTCATAATGAGAGTGATATTCTCTCCCTTCAGCAGAATGCAGCCCACCTTGCGGCGAGTGTTATTCTTCAGGTTCACCTCGTACGAGTCGTCCAGCACCAGATTCATGTACTCGTCAAAGCCAATAATGTGGCCCTCGATGCGCAGGTTGATATTCTCGTTGAGCCACACCTGAATGCGAGCACGATTCTGCAAGTACCGAAAGATCAAATTGATCGGCTGGACCATCACCTTCTGGATCTTTTGACCACCACGGGCAGACATTCTCGAGGTTTGGGAGTTGGCTTCGGGAAAAAAGCTTCAAAAAGACAAAATCAGCCACACAAAAAGCGAAAATCCAAAATAGACGGAAATAAACAATAGACGACAGACGGCAGTCAATAGGTGACAATAGACAATCGGCCCAAAAAGAGGCAAGAAACACGAATAACGGGCGAACTTGGTACAAAAACAGAAAATACTTCGAGAAATATGATCAAAACACACAAAGCCGGCTTGTGTTCGCTTTGCGAGCGAGTGACAATCATGTGCTGTTGACTGAACAGTGGCGTTTGTGGGCACAGTGGGCGGTACAACCCATATTAAAATAATCGAAACAGCATTTGTAACGTAAATTTCATATATGTGAATACCCCAAATTTGGGCAGTTCAATTCCAAAACTGTTTTATTATAAATTTTCTGAATACGCCAAGTACTATACACAATGAGGGTGATGAACGAATATACTATCGATTGTGTCAGTTGGCGGTTTAGTTTTTGATATGATTTGCTTGGTTGTGTTAACGTTAGACGCGCGCTTTTTTCTCTCACCAGTGAAATTGTTTAATCTCATTATCAATTATGTGATTTGTTATAATCGTGTGGCCCACGTAGGGCGTTGAATGGGGCAGAATGAGCAGCGATTGATTGTTTTGTTTGTGTTTCGATTCCTTTGATTTGATTTGTCATCCAATGGTCACTTTTGAATGGAAATAAAATTAAAGTCAGCGGCTATATCTTCACGGAACACAATTGTAAGCCATTATAAAGTAAGCTTACTCTATTTATTATTTAAATATTTTTAAAAAATAATCTATATGTGCACTTGAGGATAACGAAATTTGATTGGTTCTTATAATTCAAATTCAAATATTCGTTCCTTATTGGTTAGTTGTATTTTAAATCGACCAATCTGAATATTTGGTTCGTTCAAATTTCTCTTTCCCTTCTAAGGAACGAATTCGTTCTGTTTGGTTATTAGCAATGTTTACTCTAATTCGAGTACTTTGTTCCATATTTATTAAAGTTATACTTTTGGTTTGATTTTTGTTTTCGATTTTTCCCTTCTTCTCTTTTATGTTGTGACTGTAACGTTCCCCGTCCACCCTCTCACCACTCACCTTCCACCACTGTTGTATCACGCCAAGAGAGATGGGCAGCGGTAAGAAGAAGAAGAAGGAGGACAAATCAAAGCCGAAAAAGAAGACCACCTCGGACAGTGCAAAGAAGAAGAAGAAGAAGCAAGTCGACTCAGATGTGGAATCTTCAGACGTGAAATCCTCGGACGCATCAGACGTGGAAGATTCTCGATCTAGGAGACGTGGTGGCCGTTGGAAGCGCTTGACTCGATCCCGAGTCAGTACCATATCCCAGGCCTCATCCGTGAGTTCGGTTTCTACTAATAATTCAACTGTCGAGGTAATCTTATCGAATATAACTTCATTTATGATTAACCCTGCCTTTATCCTTCCTTTAGACCTCAGACGCCCACAACAGACTGACCACCATTCGGACGATACTTTTCTGGCTTCTCGCTATTTCCGCTCTGGTTGCAATGGCCATCTTTCAGGTGGACTACAATGGCGTCGGCTCGGACAACGTCAACAGCCACGAGGTGCTCGGCATGATCGCCTTCGCCCTCACACTGTGCATTGTTGGTATGGGCCTGTACGGCACCTATTACATCATTCCACTGTATATTTTCCTCTGTTCGATACTGTTTCTCGTGTTGACCATCATCAAGTTGGCCATCGCATCCGGTTCGGGCCTTTTACTCGCACAAATATTTCTCCATGTTCCCTATGTGACGGTGGTCTTTCTGGGCTTTGCATTTGCATGTCTCGCGATGGTTACTGATTACTGAATAATATAATATTAAAATTATGCAGCAAAGCTCGATGATTGGTCAATTTGCTCGCCACTTGAACGCAAATCCACCAACCAGAATGCAGATTACAAATTTGAATTTAAATCCAACATTCTGGTTGGTTGTTTGAATATTTTGACTTTGAATCGCTGTCAACCAGCAAATCAAAGAAGAGAATGATTGAATTTAAATTTGAATGAACCAATCATAAAGCACACTCTCAAGTTTCAACCTCCTCTATTATGCGCAGTATTATGTTTTAACGTACCAGCAGTGTGTACACTGTACAGTTAACACAAAAGGTCAAATTCCGGACTCATCTTTTGTGTCCAGAATGACCGTTATTAATTCTGACCGTTAGACTAATCGGATTATACATTTGTAGACTGACCATATGACCGTTGAATGTGTCGTGACACATCTGTGCACTAATGTATGTTCTAGTATACTACAGGATGTTTCAAAATTAGACCAATCACAATGCACGGAGCTAATTACCTGATTAATTAGTTGACGATTCAGAATGCAGATTTTTATGAAATTTTTGTATTATACACGATTGGTTGTTTTAGTAATCACGTGATAGGTTTCATGCCTTCCGATTGGTTAGTTCAAATTTTAATGCTAACCATTCTGTATTTCGATTTTTCCTAAATCCCTTTTCGCAACTCATCAGTACTAACCTTTTGGTCCACTGATCACATTGCACTTGGCCTATCAAGATAAGACACTCACTCAGACCCACACGCGTCTGCTGACATTTGTAAGCTCCATTTGTATGTTGTGAATGACCCTGACAGGGGTCATTAGTGTTAATTCCATGAGTACAGGGTGCGAGTGAGATAAGACATACTAACGAGCACACAGAGCTCTGGATCAGCAGTGTGGCACGTGATCCAATAGAGCATGCACACACTGAACATACGACAAACAAGCAACAAACCAATCTGATTAGTATGTTTGACTGGGTGATACAAAAAGCTTGGAAAATGCAGCCAAATTAGAGTAAGGATTCTTTTTGGCGGGTCACCCGGCACATAGTACTAACAAGGGTTCGTGACGCTTCAAACGGACCGACTAAGCCGACGCGTCTGATTGGCCCACAAATCTGCCCTGTCAACACAAACACACATAATAATCTACAGGGTGATACAGAATATTCTGTATTTTTGCATTAATTCTACTATAGGCTTATATTTAATAACCCAAATAAAATAGTTACTTTCCCAAATAATAATTATTATTTTCCCAAATAGTAACTTTCCCAAAATAAATAATTTTTTATGCCAATTATCTAATTGACCAAATATGGAAACTAATTGACCAATGGAGATAACTAATTGACCAATGGGGGTAATGAGCATCAATAACATCAAAATAAATCAATTTGGGAAAGTTACTAAAATTTTTGGTAACAAAAATTGTTTATTTTGGGAAAGTTACTATTTGGTAAAAATAATTACTATTATTTGGGAAAGTTACTATTTTATTTGGGACATTAAATATAAGCCGCTACTATATTAATGAATTGTGCAGAATATTCTGCATCACCCTGTGTATTTATGTATTCAATACTATTCATCTGGTAGTAAGCTATCATTATCGTTTGAATGCCAAACTAGAATCCGATTAAGAGGATTTAGTCTTCTTCTCTTATCTCCATAACGACCTTACGACCTTTGTAGACGAGTTTGAATTTGTATTATTTTTAGAACATTCTAGAGTTCAACGGTTTTCGGGGCATTTTCGATTCTTAAAGAATTTCAGCCATTTAAGATGCTTGAATTAAATTCCAATTCTCAATCTGCATTTTGATTGGATAGTTTGGTGAAGTCAATAATGTGATTAGCTTCTCGCATTCTTATTGAATTCAAAATTGATCGACCATTAGTGTTGAATTCAACCAATCAGAGAATTTGATTTATTATTATATTATTTTAATTGCTTTATTGATTTATAATTATTTTTCACAGAATTTCTGCTATCATGGTCGTCCCAATTGGAATCATCATCAATAACTTCACGTCAACAATGCACATCATAATCAGCAACCACCACCACCCGCGCCACTCTTAATCTACTTTTACTATCAAATTAGTTGTTGATCGACTATTTCCACTCTAGTGATTCTCACTCTCGTGCAAGTATAATCAGATAATTTGCAAAAGTACCCGCGAAAATCAAATGAACCAATCAGAATTGCGTGTGTCACACAATTTCCACCCTCCTCGAATCATTCAAGTGCAAATGATGCTAATGATGATGATGACCAACGGTCGTCGTGGTCCTCGGTCCACGTGCCACGCCCCACTTTGTTCCAACATGACAGTTGCACATTCACGCGTGTCTGTGCCTGTGTGTGTGTGCTAATCAACCAAATGACCGATCATCACGGAAAATTATTACAATGGAGAGGGTAGTTCATAAAGTAAGTGGACTTTTTAAATTATGGATTCAAATAGATTAGTTTAGTAAATCACGCGAATTGTGGCATTCTGATTAATCGATTCATAATTGTACTGAATTCTGATTGGTTCTTGCTAATCAACGGGTTTTAAAACTAGCCAATCAGAATTAAGCGCGCAAAATTAAAGTTTCCAAGTCTAACCAATCAGAATAGTGATACTTTTTGAAATACTTTTTTTCAATCATTTTGTTCCTGACATAATAATAGATTGCATTCGACAGATAACTACTGTACACTACTAATGCACATACTAATTTGTGAATGTCTCGTTCCATTTGGTCCTTCTCTCTCTAATGGACCACTCTGTTGTTCCATTTGGAACGCATCACTTTACACTACTGTGTGTGTCTCCTTTGTGTGAGTGTGTGCGGTGCTGATTGACATTTTGTGAAAGGAGATCCATTAGAGGTGGTGTTTGATCGTAAAGATATATCTGGTTACGGTGATGGTGATGAGTCATGAAATGGGAATGGTTGGGGACATAGAGGGATACATACTGCTTGTGACACTTAAGATCAGTATGTTCATTTAATGGAAAAATTTTGCATTTATGTAACTAGCCAATCAAAACCGAGAATTTTTGAACCCCTATGTTAATTGACTAATCAGAATACAGTATTATCGACTCCCAAAATTAATTAGCCAATCACAATCAATTAATAGGTAAATCAAGCACATCAGGCAATACTAATTTCCCCTTAACAAATTGCACACTATACCTTGACATGTTTTATTACCAATTGTTTGTTAGTTTAATGACTAAGGTTTATTGTTTATTTCAAAAGTGAAACACAAGTGTGACACATTGATAGGTTAGTACAAAAGTCTTTGTACGTTCAGGTCATTAAGGTCAATGCTTCTAATGTACAGGAACTTATTGTTTGACCTACGTTTGGTCATTCTGAAATCATCAAACGTTTGCATCAGAGTGAGCAAACATTGCTTCTATGCAATCACTCATGTGACTAGTAGACTAGTCACTCAGTCAGTCAGTCAATACTCCTAACTGTCCATTGGTGAAGTGAGGGGTGGCCCCGCCCCCTTCCAAATGGAAACACACCCACCGATGTGTCACACGCACAGACATGTGTGCATGCATGCATTAGTCATATCTAATATATGGAGATGTGGGGGAAGGGAGAGAGAGGGTGCTGCTACCCCCATCTTCTATTGCACATCTCTCCTCACTCTAATTGAATCATCCAATCGGTCATGTTGAAGTGATCACTGGTGTGCAAATGGCACAGACAGACAGAAGCGCAATTGTCAATCTGTTTCGGTTAAACCGAATTTGCCTCACTCTCACTCGATCGGTTGATTTGATTTGTCATCGTGCTCTCTGTACTCTACGGTACACTTTGATCGTAATTAAATTTCAGATAGTACAGATTCAGTACTGTTCGGGGCCCTCGGGGTTGTTCACAAAGTTTGTGATTTGTTAAGGTTAGGTAACTGAGGGGCTCAATGAGTGCTGAATGGTTGATTCACTTATTGAACAATTCCAGGGGAATGTAGATACATGACTATGCAAATATTCTCGTGCAGGGGATGACGAATCTTTTATTAATGAATTTTCCGGCCATTTTGAATTTTAGTACATTTTATTACGATTATTCGAATTCTGTACTAAAGACGAACTCTGATTGCCTGCTGACGTCATGCAGTTTGTTTGTTGACCAATAAGAATTGAATATTTTTCGACCCCTACTTTCACTAACCAATCAGAATGCAGCATTTATCGACCCCAGTGTTAATTTGCCAATCAACGTCAATTAAGTTATATTTTACTTATTGACTTGATGTCCTGTCATATTAATGGAATTTCCCTCAATTTGTGTTGCAATTCTTCATGCAGAATATAGAGAATAGCCTAATTTGGGCGTTTTTGTTGGCTTCTCGGTTTGCACAATAGAATTGCAATTCTTGTTGCTTTTGTGCTTTGACATTGTTGCAAGCAATTGAGAATATATATTCTCGTCGTAGGGGTAGAACATGCACTTGCACTCTAGAGTATTCTGCAACCAGAATCTATTTTTAATTGTTCTCTGTTTATTTAGTGCAAATGGGAAATTGAATTTGACATGCAATTCTGCGTTAGTTATGGTTTACTTTACACCCATGACAGAATATATTTTGTTTGTTAGTCTTTTTATGCTAATTTTTCCATGTCAACTTGTCACACGCTCAATTCTATTCGTTATGGAATATTCTGTGATTTTTATTTTCTTTCTATTCTAAATTATGTCACTTATATGTTTACTTTTAGACATTGGAGAACATTCTTTTACGGAATATTCTTGGGTTGCTACGCAATTTTAATTTAATTAAAAATTCTTGCTTCCAAAGCTCCAAGAATCTTGAAATACCAAAGAGGGCTGAATTTCTAACTAATTTATAATAGTAAAGAATTTCTGACAACAATACAAATGAGTCACTTTGGATTTTAGTGGGCGATTCTGATGAGTCATGCGTAAAAAATATTCTTATTGTTAATTTCAAAATAGCCTGAAGAGATTTTGTGTTTTTGTTTGGATCGTTGAGGAAATTACACACGCGTTTTTTGCTGCTACTTGGATTCACAAATCTGCTCGAGGGAAAATTTGGGTTAATATAGTTTGAAACCATTTTGAAACACCGGAAATAGTATTACTTTTGTGTAATATCAAATTGCGTAGGTTGAGGTTCACTCAGGTGGAAATAATCGTTTAATTTTGGTTTTTTAATAAGATAGGGGACTTTAGGGGGACAAATCAAGATGCGCCGTGTTTGGTCGATTTGCTTGAAGTTGATAACGCTAGAAAGTTTTGACCAACCAAAATAGAGCATTTTCGACCCTTGTAATTGACCAATCATAATGGAGATTGCTTCGTTTTTTGGTCCTATAATCTGTAGATTCCAGATTTTCTTTCCAGATTGCTGACTGACCTATGATGAATGAACCTTGAGGGTGCTAATCCAACCCTCGACCTCTCTTCACTTCATAATGACCTTTCTGTTTTGGCACACTCTTAAGTGTGCATCCTAGAACAGTGCTCCAAATGGAACAGAGTGTCGTCTGTTGGTAATGCGATAATAAATAGCCTTTTAATAGCGATTTGATTAAGTACTCAGAATGGGCCCATTCGGACCTGTCATAGTAAATCAGTGTGCTCCAAATGGAACAAATTACACCGAGGGTCGAGGGTTTGAGCCTTTTGCAGTGTGTGCACTCGCCAGTACGTGCAAATTATTACATTAGAGTACTACGCCAGTTGCGACTGCCACTCTTACACTCTGATAAATCTGCTCGTTCCAAATGGAACCTCCAGAGGGTCAATTTGTCCCCACTTTGTGCTACTGTGTTTGTAGTAGAGTGGCTTTCTAAGTTCCAAATGGATCGATCGAGTATGTGGACACAGCGAGATAAGGGGTAGGGGACCCTATTCCCATAGGTACCTTTAGGTAACCCAATGAGACTAGCCAAACAGACAGACAGTGAGTTCCAATCGTTCCAAATGGAACCAACTTGGTTTGAGAGTGTATTATCACGCTCATTATCGCTACATTACAGACAGAGTACGTAGGCGCGCATACTCTCGAGTGCTTTCGGACAGGACGCGAATTTTAGAATCCATTTGGGATTGTATTGACTAATAATGGGTTTCCGAAAAATGTGGGCGTGATACATGGGTTTACAGGGTGGTTTAGGGACGAGTGTCTTTTAAAGGTAGGATAATACGTATGAGTCTTTTTGAATCACATTGTAGCGTTCGTAGGATGCAATTCTGAAAAGGAATGACATTTTGAATTGGGTAGTTATTCAGGTGGAACGTTTTTGGAATGAACTTGGCAATTTTGTCATCGAGTTATGGATCTATTTTGAGTGTTCAAGTTAGGACACTTTGTGATGCAATACTTTCTTAGTTACTTAGGAGGATACTTGTAAGTATAATTATTGGGTTGAAGATTCAAGTTGAAATGAATTTTGGAACTACTTTTGTGTGTGACCAATTTAAAACTTTTTGATATAACTTTGCACTCTGATTGCAATCGCAGACTCTACTGTCTAAGTCAGAGAATAATCTTAATGTTAGTTGAATTATTCAGGTGGAACGCATTTGGAAACTTTTTGGATCTACTTTTGAGTGTTCCAACTGGAACACCTTGTATTTACTTCTTCTCTGATCCAATGAGTCATCATGTGACACTTTTTTGCTGAGGATTCAGGAGAAAAGTGTCACATGTCTCACTTCTGTCTGTCTGTCTGTTTTTGCAGCTGTCCCAACACGAGTTGTTCCACACTCGATCCAATTGGAAGGCGACTTGACGAGAGTCGGACCAAATGTTCAAGTGGATCACTCACTCAGTGAGTTGTTTGGCATAATTCCGCGAATTATTCCACCCTGTACTCTACTGTACACTCGGATGGATTGATGGACGTGTCCTTTTCTAATTAAATTATAGAGTAGAACCAAAAGTAAACAGAATAGAGTGTGAAGTGTTCCAATTGGAACACAAGTGGATGACTAAGCCTCGCATCCTCTCTTTGGGTTGGAGTGTGAAAAGTGCGACTAGTTTCGAGTGGGGTTTCCATTGGAACACACTTGAAACAATAATGTAAATTGACAAGATGAGTTCAAGTGGTAATTCCAATTGGAACTCATGCAAAAATACACAGGACATTTTTGAGTGTCAATTTCAATTAACCCGTTCACTGCCAATGAGTGCAAAATTGAGCCAATTTGGCCAATTCTGAGTTTGATTCAATTTGGCCAATTCAATTAACAGAATTTGAATCACTCTGAAACGCGTTCACGGACTCTTGATTGTCACAATAGAGTGTCTGTCTGTCTGTCTGTCTGTGCTATAATACCGGGTGGTTTAATTTAATTTTAACGCGTGACTGTCCCTCTCCCCGGTCTCCGTCTGTCTCAAACAGAGATCGTTCCAATTGGAACATTTGGTCGAGTTGTTATTGTCACGCGGGATCGGTCACACATCTGTCAGGTTTATTACCTCTCAGTACTGGATCAGCTGTAATTGAGGGTTAGAGTGGGGGTTGACCGGGTTAATCTTTCTATTTGTACATTTGAATTTAAATTCCGATTGGTCAATTCAAAATTTGAGCCATTTTTTCAACCAATCAGAATTAAAATTTGAAATTTTAAAATTGGATAGAGAGTTCTGATTGGTTGTTTCGAAAATGGCGGTTAATCTTAAATTTGTAATTATTGACTTGTTTTCGAAACTTGCCATTTGGAACTTTTTTTTAACATTTTCTTTTTAAAAGTATACTTTTTTCAATCTTATCGCATTGTTCTGAATTTTGCTCCCCAAATCTGTTTTCCTTGTGTCTTCCCTTTTCTCCTCCCCCATCATTACGTACTTTATTCCCGGTTATTCTGGTTATTATCCTCGAGTTGATTCACAAGTGTTCCGTACTACTACAAGTGGTGGTGGACCACGTGGTCATCCCTGGTCCTTGATGATTGTCCTCTTTCACTTGGTTCTTCTTGGCGGTATTTGTGCAAATCCCATTCCTCAAGGACCCTGCAAGTTCCATAACCTTGACCTTGTACTGGATGGACGATCAAAGATTGTCATGGATCCCAACTGTCAACAAGTCCTACGGCGCAAACGGTTCACCTCGGACAATTCCAAATTGATTATTCCCGGTATTGATAATGATAAGTTGAAGATTGAGAAGGGCAAGAAGCCACTCACCTTAGCGCGTTATCAAAATGAGCCCCGGAGTCCGAACTCAATGTGGCAAGACATTCAAGATCGACCCTGGCCTTCCGGTATTTACGCGGTCTTAATGTTGATTTCATTCTACATGGGCACTTCCTTATGGAAAAATCATGATCCAGTAGTGAATCCTGGGTTGGACTGGCTCTACTGGTTCCAGACTAAACTCATAATAAACCCGTGTAAGTACTCTTTCGCTCTGATTGGTTGTTTCAAATTGGTTCAGTCAATCAGAATGAAACAAAATTTGAATCGCACTCTCATTGGTTGTTTTGTACTCTACATAGTTCGTAGTGCCCCCAAGTTTACCCTGGGTCCCGATGAGCGAGTGGACGCAGACGGAAATACCTGGAAAATTGAGACTATATCTTACACTGGCAAGACCCGATTCTACTCCCCACTGGTGCATCTTCTCTCCCAACAAGGACTCGTCTTGGCTGGGATGTTCATTCTCACTGTGTTCATCGTATCTATGGCCTACTTTCGGAATCTTAAGGAGAACCAGACTCGGAAGAGGAAGCACCGGAATCGGAGGAGAAGAAGAAGTCACTCGAGATCTGCGAGCAACAGCAGGCACCATCGAAGGCGACGACATCGGTCCAGGATGAGCTCAGGATGGTTTAGTAGCAAGGTTTAATGGGTTTAATAAAATGTTGGAAAGCTTAACCAGTTCAGTATCCCAGAACCATAAACTACACTTTTCCACTTTTCCGAGTTTTTCTACTATATATATATATATAGATATATCTTTAACTCGCTAACTTCTGATTGTTGTGAGTTTCTGGTTTTTTGTTAATATTTCGAAAAAGCATTTTCAAAAATTTTCGAAATGTTCCATTTAGAGCTAACTTTTACTTTTTACTCGAGTGATCGTAAAGTTCTGTTCATTTCGCAACCAGTTTTCCTGGTGTCTCTTCTCCATTCCTTCCACCATCACATACTTTATGACTGATCCCGGTTATTCTTGTTATTATCCTCGAGTTGGTTCACAAGTGTCTCGTACTACTACTACAAGTGATGGTGAACCACATGATCGTCTCTGGTCCTTGACGATCGTTCTCTTCTTTATCCTTCTGGTTCTTGGTGGTGGGGGCAGCGTTGGTGCAAATCCCATTCCTCGTCCCGACAAGTCTCCACGTCCTCTTGTGGTGGATCGTTCCAAGAATGTTCTCAATGGTCTGCTTCCGTTTGGTCAAAAGAATTCTCGAGTCCGTCGATTCATTAACGATCCTGAAGATATCAACATTCCCGGATATGATCCTGTCAATAAAGAGAAGTACGATAGAGCTCAACCGACTTCATGCTGTGATGACGCTTATAGCAACTTGAAGGCATTTGTCGGTTTTGTAGTTTTAAATTTCGCCGCAATCCTCTGTGGTTATTATTTTACGGACAAAGCGGATCCAAACAGAAGCTGGTACAATGCGTTTAAATATTTCGCAAATTTGGTTATACCTGGTAAGTATTGAATGAGTCAAACTTTACATATTCTGAATGGTTGATTTTTTATTTTGTTTTCCCAACAAAGCTCCCGTGACGAAAGCTGGTGATTATGTGGACGAGTACGGATCTACCATACGACCAGTGGCTGTGCCCTACACTGGCAGAATGAACATTCGTTCTCCACTGGTGCACTTTCTGTCCAAAGAGACGTTACGCGTGATTTTGGTCTTCATTTTATTTTTCCTGGTCGCTTCGGTGTTCGCTTACCTGAAGATCAAGAACGATGCAAAGTTGGAGAAGAAGCACAAAGAACGAAAGGAACGGAGAAGGAAGAGGAAGAGAGAAAGGAGCACCCGCTCGAATTCCACAAGCAAAACCAAGACAAAACGACGAAAACATCAAAGTCGAATTCGTTTTCGAGCACCAAAATGGCTTAGTAGTTACATGGGTTAATTATTATTATTAATAAAATGTTTGCCAAATTTAACCCTTTCAATGCCATAACTCAGTGCATTTTACAGAGAATATACAAGTGGTACTGAAAAAGATTCGTTTCTGATAAGTTAGTTTGAATTTTTGAATTTGCATACAGCTTTCTGATTGGTTACATGGGAATTTGATAGATTTGTGCATCTACCATTAAGTTTTAAACGTTCCAATTGGAAGCGAACTGATGATTCATGATGCTCATTCGCATCATTTTGGTCACACGGCAATCAGTCCCTTCTCCCATCTCATTCTCTCCCTAACAAAAGGACAGTTTGACCGCAGGCTATTCATCCTCTCCTCCTATTGCTCTCTCCCTCGTTGGTTTCCTGTCCATTACTACAGTTCCAAATGGACCGCGCACTTTTGGGCCGTTGTCTCTATTGTCCCAATCACGAATCACGTGATGGATCGATTTGATTGTGTTTGTGTGTCTGTGTACGCACTCACAAGTCTGTTGGCAAATTATCTCCTCAGGGGTTGATTCAGAGACAGAGTCAGGGTTCCGGAACGGACGGACAGGGTAGCTCAATAAATTTCTAAATTTAATTTATTGAATTTAATTGAATTTAAATTGAACATTTTAGTGAACCACCCAATCCTGACCGCATCCTCCTCTTCTTTTCAACCAACAGACTGAATGATTCATGCTCTCTCTCTCTATCTTATGCTTCAATGAGCAATCAATGAGTGGACCCCTCACTACCCCTCAGGCAATAAAATAGACAATGTACATGGTGGTCCATACAGGATCATGATCCAATTGGATTAATTTGATACACAAAAGATTTTCATGAATTAATTTAAGTTAAGTAGTATGCACTTATACAGTAAGTATCAATTTGATATAAAACGATTTAATTGGTTCATTTTGAAATATTGAATTTTGTTTGACCAATAAGAAGTATTCAAAATTTTTGCTGGTATCATTCATAAAGTCTGCATTGTGCATTCGGCCTGTTCCAATTAGTGAACCACACACGCACCAATTACGTGGTGATGTTTTTCGGTTGGGCTCTCGTTTGTTCGTCTCGTAAATTGATTTCTTTGTTTGATGATCCAAATGGATCGTTTTGGGTTCTTTTGCATTCCACCCCCACCCAAAGAGAAAGAGATTGACACGGGCACGTGTCATCGTTTTGTTCTGAGCGCTGAAAGGAACAGAGAAGCGATCCTTTTCTCTTCTCTCTCAATTGAGACTCCAAATCCAATTTAGCAACTAGACTAGCGGATAGAGTGAGTGAGCATCGATTGAATCACTTGTGCCAACAGTGTTCCAATTGGATCGATGCATGCACTCTTACACTGTTCAGTGAACACGTCAACAACAGCAAACATAAACTTGCGTTTCGATCCTGAGGTTATCGCACTGAACACAGCATCCGTGGATGGATCCGGTTTTATGGTTTGGAACTCGAATGCATTTCCGGTGCAGTGGCGGTTGTTTTGATGTTTAGATTACAACACAGAATGACTCATGAATACTAATAGTAACGTGCTATATGAACAGCCTATTAGTATGCAGGAGGGTGAGATAAGAGCATTTCCGGTTATAGGTGAGAGGGCGAGTGTATGAGAATCAGAATTTCCTGTTTGAGGTGAACTGTATTTGTGAACGATTTCCGGTACTAAGAATCGGAAATGGAATTTGTGGTTTGTTTTTACACTACAGAAGGTGTTTTGGCAATGAAAATTTTGAAACGGAAATAGAAAGTTCAAATTTACGTCATCTACCAATAGTACATTTGGTTCATTTATTTTTATTGAATGAGTCATCCAGAGTTGGCGTATTCTGTGTTTATTCTGTCATTCACATTACAGGGTGTTGCTAATTTGATTATTTATTTGTTTTATTTTATTTTATTAACATGAAAATTAGCATTTTTGGTTCATTCTGTATATTAATTTAATGTTTGCACTAATTAATCCTGACAGACAAAAATGACATCAATTTTCATAATTTAATGCTAATGTGTTGTTAGTTGATTTTGATTGGCATTAATTTGTGCGAGTTAATTAGTGGGCTTTAATTATGACACACAGGATGCTATGCTAATTAACACTAATTATGCATAATTAATGTATCTACGAATAGCTCGAGCGTACCACCCGATACTACTAATTCGTTTGTTTTGTATGTTTTCATTTATATAATTAGGTTATTTTGTGGTTGTTTCGCGGGAAAATTGAAATTGAATTAAAATTGGCTTATGCGTGTGTGTGTGTGTTTGTACTTTGATAACGTCATACAAGAGCAGATGCGACCAGATGCTGCATTCTGATTGGTTCTCCTCTGAAGTAGAAAGGGTTCCTTTGTCCTCTTTGTTATTGTTACGATTTGTTTGCGTTGTATGCTAATTTAGATGGTGCACTCACTTTTGTAAAGGTACGGACGTATATGTTCTATTTTGGTTTGGAAGATGAAAAGAGACGTTTTGAATGGCTGACATTGTGACACTTTTGGGACTTCCGGTTATTTTTGTGTGTATTTTTTGCATAATTTTGAACCAATTTTGAACCGACCAAAATTGAGTGCAAGTTCAAGTACACATTGATAGGTTGATTTAAAAATTCAAACTGTCCAATTAGAATGTAGAATTGAGTTCACAATCAAACAAATACAACTGACCAATCCGATTAAACTTTACTTTTGAATGGACCAATCAGAATTCGGTGTTCCAAACTTCTCCATTAACCAACATTAATTATCCACATAATTCGTTCTATTTCCGCTTCAAGAAGTGTCACTAAATCAATTTGCACCTTCAACACTACAAAAAAAACATTCATAAGCGCGTTCAACCCTGAACCCATAATGAATTACCACCACTAAAGAAGCACATAAAACGATCCATTTAGAGCACACTAAAACATTTTTAATGTTGTATTTAGTACTCTTTGAATGGCCCCTCAATCTGTTAAACATTCATACCCTTACAGCTCACTGAGCTCACACACAGTAAGCCGTAATCAGTCAATTCTGTGCACAGATGGAACGTTCCTGAAACACATAAAAGGTGTACACTTTTATAGAATCCCAACAAAGTCCTAAAATCAGAAACATTCGCTTCAACATTGAGTTTCAACGGTCCAAAAACGTGTTCGTCTGATTCTAGTGTGTGTCAATATTGACATAAACACGCACATTGTGTGTTTGTGACGAGTAAACACGCACAACTGTGCGTTCCGGCTTCCCGTTCCAATTGGAATGGGACAAGTTTGATTGAGCCACAGTGCAAACACGGTGAATCGAACAGACCGCAGCACAATTTGTCCTCTCCAACTCCGTGTGTATGTTGATTTACGGGACAAATTGAAATCGATGGGCTGTGTGTGAGTTCCAATTGGAAGAATCCAAGAGCTTCTGATCCGAAAGTCAAACAGTGTAGGGCACCCGGGGACAATCCAATTTGTGGCTTCCAGACTCTTACCCTTCTATGTAATCCAATCAAATTGATATATCCTGGTTAATTTTGACTTTTCTATTCCAATTGGAAACTCACTCACTCATCAATATAAATTACAATTAAACTTTAATTTGGAACCTTTTTTGTGTTGGAATCAATCTATTATAGGGGCCCTAGGGGTGTTCTATAAAAGGAGTAAATATAATTCAAAGTCAATTAAAGTTCTAAAGGTCAAATGGGTTAATCTAATTTAGTTCCAATTGGAACGAGCGACACGGTCCAAAGTTGGACATTAATTTTCATTACTTTTAGGTAGGAATTGATATTGAGTGATAATTTAGTTTGACAGCTGCCGTGCGAGCGATTAGGGGATTAGGGTCCGAATGGGTTAATGGCACCGTTGAGGGCTCTAAAGTGCATTCGGCCCTTTGGAATCATTAAATAACTACTAGAGTGGATATACAAATATTTAAATTTTGCGCGCACTATTCCAAATTATCTTTTGACTCAACTTTGCATTGACCATTCAGATTTATTCATAATTTGAATTATTGAGTGCACTTTTTCTCATTAACAAATCATATTACAGCTTTTGGTCTAATATATTTCCAAGTATTTTTGATTTGTCATAGTTTTGTGGATTAATGACTCAATGCTATGCAAATCGCAAGTTGCACTTTTGGTGCAATTACTTACATGTTAGTGCTACACACTCTAGATTTGTCTCGAATCACGTGATCACTCGAGTGTATTTTGGTTTTATAGGGTTGAAATGAATATGGCGGATTGTGAGGAATGTATGTTGGCGAATGTTTAGGGAAACGTAATCCAAACGTTCGAGTGCCTAGTCATTCACACACTCCTTCACTCTTCATCAGATTTCAACAGTTACGGTCAATTACCGACCACGGCGACGAAATACCAAACGATCGACACTGACACTGAAAGTGTTAAATTGTTCTGGTGAAGGAGATGGAATTGCATACTGCCTGATTGAATCACCTTTGTGTTGACTGACTTGGGGGACATTGACAGTAGTGACTGTACGTGCATTGAGTCATTGGCTTTGGTATGTGAACAAAATGAAAAGAATACGTAGTGAAGCAATATGGGAAGACAAGTGTGCAAAGTGCACAAAGAAAAGAAGGGTGCGTTGCTACCCCATCCATTCATATGATTCATTCAGTAGTGCAAGAGGTTACTAAGAGAAAGAAGGGGGTGCGCGTAGGGTTTATTGCATAACTTACTATGATGAGTAACCCTGAGCAGACAGATGCACACAGTCTAGACATACAGTCTCACTCAATGAGACATTCATTCAGGAATTTTCGGTTGTTACGTAGTTGTGTGATGAATGGGTCAATGGCGCGTTAATGCCAGTAGTCTGTGATTTTGACCATAAATAGTAAATGTGGGTTGAAAGTGTTAATTTTAAATTGTGTGGGGTTTGGTGTGGTGTAATTGAAATTGTTGAAATAACCAAAAAGAATCCATGGGGAAGAAGAATCTCCATGGGTGAAAGAATATTATTGCATTACTGATTAGTCATGCTAATTCTTTTGAGTAATTTGAATGTGCGCTCGATTCTAGTTGGGTTTTGATTTTTGAATTTTTGAATTGACCAATCAGAGTATTTTGTTTTGTTGATTAGCATCAACGACATTACATTTACTCCATTGTCCAAAAGTTCATATCCAACAACCAATCCAATCCTCACACAATCCTGTACACTAACTTATGGACCATTCAGTATCACAGTACCACTACCCCACGTAGTGTATCCCACCCCACGCATCCACTAGTACAACGATCAAGTTCATCACATACACATCGCACATCTGCCCCTGATCGAGTACTCGATGCATGACTCATGAGTCATCTCCTCTTCTTCTCTTTTACTTCATGGGCTTCACTACTCAGTGACGTCACGACCTGTTGATGATGATGATGCTGCTGTTGTCAGTTTGTTCGTTGAAGCCATACAGTAATACATTGCTTTCAATAAAAGGATAATTATTAATTAATCAATTAAAAAATTAACATAATTTGTTATGTAATACTGTAATTAAAGCTTTAATACGCATGCGCATTATACATTTTAGAACTAGAGCACATGCGCAGTATTAGGAAAAATTCAAAAATCTTACCGCGGGTTTCAGGTACTTTTTTCTTATATACAGTTGTTGTTTATCTTCTTCTTCTTCTTTAGGGAAAAATCCTGCAATTTTTTCTTCTTCTCTTACATATACAAAGAGATGAGTGTACTGCTGTTTGAAGTAATGCGCATGTGCAGTAGTATTAGTTTCAACTAGTTTTCCAATACAAACATACACATTTGCTCATTCATTGAACATGCAACGGCGCTTGATGAGGTCGAAATCGTTTTGTTTATGTTTACGACATTTGTCTGGTTGTAGCAAGTTTGTTTGAAAAAGCAAACCAAAATGGAGACATTTTCTTGGTTTATTCAAACTCTGTTCTGTTCTTAGATTAAATAATTCAAAACTGCCCTCGATTCTGATTGGCTACTGTGATCATGTGACACATTACAGTCAATTCTGATTGGCTGTTCAACTTATTATTATTATTTAAAAATAGAATCATCATCTACGCATGCTCATGTGTCAACTCCTAAAAATATATCACCTACCTCTCACTCACCCACAATTCTTGTGTTATATTTAGATTACTAAATATATAAGAGTTGTTTGTATTTCTGTGTGTTTGTGTGTTGTTGTCCTTCAAGCACAGAGCCAATCAGAATCCGTAGAATTTCAACACTTTGTTGGCTGCTCTTACACAAAACAGAAAGAATCCCACGACGCGACATTCCACTCAACTCCTCAACTTGAATGCCATTGCAATGATATGTTCTCGTTCGTATTTACATCATCGTCACTTATTCTGACTCATTATGACTGGTGCGTATGATGCTCTTACATTAACCAATCAAATCGACTATTTGCTCAATTCTGATTGGTCAGTTTGAATGACTTTAATTCTACTTGCCATGCGCAATACACTTTTTCGAATTATCAACTAGTTTGTTTGTTTCTATGGCGACTTAAATAGAAGACATTTGACATAGACTTTGGATTTCCATTTGTCTGTTTGTGTTATACATTGATAAGAGTAGCGCAACAACAACAGCTGCTTCACATCATTTTGGGGCGCACAGACACGCATTCTGATTGGCTTATCATTGACTGATCAAAGCTTATCAACAGCCAATCAGAAGCGAGCGTTCATGACATTACATGCACAATACATATTGCAACTTTACCTGCACTTGTGTTACACTAAATCCTGGTTTTCGTATTCATTGTGTTAAATAATTAAATTTTGCTCAACTAATCAAATGTGAGTATTTAGCAATTACTGACCCATTAATGGTTTTTGTTGAATCCGCCAATCAGAATCGAGTTCATAAAAATGCTTAATTCTGATTGGCTAGTTTGAATATTTGAATTTTATGTGCTGACAAATCACAAGACAGTTTATTAGATTTTGTTATTAATAACCTACTTATGTATCCACTGTCAATCATCATTATTTATATCTCATGATCACTTATGTGCCAAGAAATCATCATCAACCGACAAGCAGCCAATGAGAGAATATAAAGAGTTTTATTATGATGTTTGATATTATCAAAGCATTGATCAAAGGCATCCAATCAAATCCAATCGACTAACAATCGTCAATAACGCAATCGTTTATAATGCAAGTCATTGTCTACTGCGTCTATTTGAAGGTCATTTAGTTCATTGACACACATTTGATTCTGCATTTCGATTGGTTGACATTCCAGAGGTGTGCAACACAGCAACCAATCAGATTTGAGTGTTAGACATGAATTCGATTCTGATTGGTCGAATTGCTTGTCTCGTGCTTCATTGCGACCCAATCAGACGTTTCTTTTATTTTTTCGAGTAAAAGTGTCATTTGGTGCGCTACAGTTTAAAAGAGTCAATCACAATTAATCGGTCGATTCTGATTGTCTGTTCGGATGAATCCCGTAACAGAACGCACTTCTGATTTGAATTCGAATTATTTGAATATTCAATTCTGCGAATTAGCTAATCAGATTTAAGCATTAAGCTTCAGTCTTTGTTTTGATTTGTTGTTGTTTATGTTTTATTTATTTCCTATGAACAGACGAAAAACTATTCAACATAATTTTGACGTATTTCTCTATCCCAATCAGATCGTGTTGTTGTCAAGCAAGCCTAACTGCATCATCGATCGCATCATCATCAATAGGCCAATGGAGTGCGGCTGATTGCAACCAAAACCGTTATAAACGTTCACATATACAGGGTCGTTCAAAAAGTAAGTAACCCTTAACATATACCTGCCATACTGAAAGATCGTAACGAACTTTACGAACCACCTCGTACCCATCCATATAGAGAGATAACATCATACCATCAGCTAAACAACCATAAAAGTGTGTGTTGTGTGCAACACTTTTGATGACGTCAATTGGTCGTCTGCGCCTTTATGCGAACGTACGCGCGCACACTTTCCCTCTTCTTCAAAACATTTGAAAAATTATATTTCAACCAATCACATCTCGTGTTCCATTCCTCAACAGCCAATCAGATCTCTCAGATTGTGTGGCGCGATTTTAAAATCCACCAATCAGCGATTGTTTTGATTATTGAAATTGAAATTTAATTAATGCCAATCAGCGACCCACGTTTGATTGTACCGAAAATCACCTTTTTATTGTGCATCACTGATAAGCCTTTGACTGTGCATTCGAAAGGACCAATCAGAATGCAGTTTGCAAGCATTTGCTCTTATCAAGTGTACTGATAAGAGTGCTGAGCACACTCAATTATTGCATCTCTCTACTCTTTCTCTTGATCATTACATCTACCTGACATTTCTCATTTTCATTTTCATTGCCAACTAAAGCCAACTTTAACCATCTCATCATTGTGCAGTCTCATCTCATCTCAACTCAACTAGCCAATCAAATCACTTCTTTTTGTGTGTATTTTATGCTCAACGTCATCATCATCAACAGCACCACCACCATCATCATCATCGACTCGTGATACATCTTATTGGTTGAAACATAATTTACCAGGAAAAATTGTCTACATCCAATCAAATGTAAGTGTTCGTTTTAATGTGATCACGTGAACCATTTTGTGCTATACTTTCCTTGTATGATTCATTCACTGTTAATGGGCCAATCAAATTGTACAGTGTAGTTACGGCAACTAATCACGGCGTAGTATTTGAAATATTTAAATTTGCGTTACTCTTATTAGTTACTTGAATTGATCGTTACACTTTCATTAGCCAATCAAATCATATTTTATATTTAGATTTGAAATTTCTCAATTTTTCTTGGCTATTTGGTTTGAATGTTAGTTTTCGTTGTCAGATTTTTTTTGTATTCGAATGCAAAATTCTCTCTATCCTGACTGTCTACTCAAATTGACTATTAGTTTTCATCAGCCAATCAAATGGCTTCTTTTAATTGAATTTAAATTCTCTCGATTCTGGTTGGATACTCAAATTGACTGTTAGTTTTCATCAGCAAATCAAAGTTATATTATATTTAAATTTAAATTCTCTTTACTTTGAATGACTCTTGTCAATGACCGTTATTTATCATTGCCCAATAACGTACGTCAACCCCCAAAAGCTCATAGTGTATGACTCATACTTTTGTACTTTATTATCATAATACAGAATATTCTTCTTCTATTTATAGCGCTCAACAGAATATTCTGTATTACATTATGATGATTACGATTATGTCACTTCCAGTTCGGGCGTGTGTTTGTGTGCATGCAAGTGTTAATTTGTTCGTTATTATTATGACGCCCGGGCGTCATAACGTCAATTAGCTTACTACAGGATGGTTAGATTTCAAATATTTTCAGATTCTTCAATTCTGATTGGTTGACGAATCCAACGTTTTTTGAGCTAACCAATCAGATTCAAATATTCATTAAATTTGAATTTCTGTTAGTTAATCAGATTTAAGTATTCTCATTTTTTCGCTATTATGGATCATCCTGTGCTGGTAATTACATAAGATTTATTCTTGTATATTCTTGCATAATGTTATATTCTTGTGCACTGTAATATAAGTGTTCTTACTGGGTGATCCAAAAATAGTGTTTGTTTCACCACCTTGTATCCCCCTTAAAAGTCATCATCATATATGTCATAATGTCCTTTACGAATGTCTCCATCGTGTCTCCTGCTGTCTTTGTACATGTCTAAATATAGTGTTGTACAAATGTTTTGTCGTACAGTAGAGATCCTAGTGTCGTACAACAGGGTGAGCCCCAAAAATAATGTAATTTCCGAATGAATCATCAGATTTGTTTTCTTAATATGTCACACCCTGTATCTTTCCTGTCGCTTAATTTAGCATTTTGTCCTCTTAACATGATTTTGCATTACTCACCTTATTTAGCCTTGATTTATGCTTTTCATAAGGAAAATTTGAAATTTTTGAAATAGTTTAAATTTGGCGCCAATTTTGTAGATTGGCCAATTTTTTATTTTCTTATGAAATCATGCGCATGAGTGGTAAAACTTACGTACGTACGTACTTTAGGAGCGGCCTTTTGTTTATGTTTCAGTGCTATAGCATATATGTGTTGTTATGATTGCACTATTCTCTGGCTCAATGTCTCTCCTCTTTCTTCTTTTATGATTTTGTCTCGTGTTTCGTGATTGGCTGATTTGAAATTTTGTTTCAATCTGATTGGTTTTTGATTGTGTCACGTGATTCTCCCTTTTAACCAATCAGATTCGAGAACAATGGTTTTTATACAGAAGATAATACTGGAGGTTGCCACTGGTCTGATCATTGCTGGTCTCACCTATGTTGCTCAACGGCACTTTTTTCCACCACAACCAGTCCAAGCCCAGGCCGCTAGGACCCGTCAAGGAGTACCAGTACGACCAAACCGAAACTGTCCTGTCTGTCTTCGACCAATCGACTCACCATTGGAAATCCTACCCTGCAATCATCTCATCCATGCGGACTGTCTCAAGAAGTGTCTAGTAGCCAACAAAAGTCGCGACCGATTCGATCGGGAAGAACTGGTCCACTATTTTGACTGTATGATCTGTGGTATGGAGTTGAGCCGTGAACAGATTCGTGCCTATCGGGATCGTATCTAGATTCAAAATCAAGCTTCTACGCATGCGCGCATCTATTTGTCACATCTTTGTCACAACTAGTCATGCGCATCACAATAATGTAAAATCAAACCCTTATCTATCTATCTACCATGATCTGCCTTTCAACATTCACACACGAAAGTGCATTAATCTATTGATACATTGAAAATATAATACTTTCTCTAAAATTTTCTTGAACAAACTTGACTTTAAGGAAACTTTCTGATAACAACCTCCATCTCTCCTATCTATCTTATCTCTCTTATGATCCTCAGCATTTTTTTACTTCTTGTATCTACTTTTAGTACTGTGATTTTACCTATTACGATTTATTACAATTATGAATTACAATTAAAAGATTCGATTGATCACGTGATTTATATTCTGTGTTTTGATTAGTTCATTTGAATTTTTTGAATTGGCTATTTAGAATTGAGTATTCAGATGTGAATAAGCTGTGATTGGCTGTTTATTAGTGGGGGTCGATTTTGCTGAATTCTGATTGGCTACTGCTTTCGGGGGACTTCTATGACTCATCCTGATTGGTCAATTTCTTAAAATTCGAATTTTGCAATCAAATTGACAAATGAGCTCGTTGCTTTTCATTGTCGATTTCAACGAATGGGAATTTTTTTTATGTCCCCCTGTCTGTCCTATCGGCACATCATCATGAGTCCATCGTAAAACGCAATCGAACGTGCAACCGTTACATGTACATTATCAACTGGTTATGTCCAGTGCTGCATAGTACAGAGAATTTGACTAGTCTTTGTACACTCTGCCTATACAAAACGTTGTCTAATTAGTACACAAACTTGTACATCGCCCTGTTCAATTGATTTCATATGTAATCTACCGGGTGTTTATGGCCACCACTACATTACTGATAAAGTGATGAGCCTCGTGAGCAGTGAGAGTGCAATACCGCAATTAAACAACAAAACAACAACAATTATATTTCATGACGTCAGGCTATTTGTGAATGGGGAATACTTTACGGGATGATTCCATTGAAGATGCGGCGATAATTTGGTGGAAATAGCTGATTAAGATACTGAAAGAATAGTTTCCGAAATTTTGATATTAGATATTTTAAGAGACATCAATAAGTATAGATAAAGTTTGAACTTTTTTGTATTATTCCGAATCCGAATATATGTTGAAAAAGCCATGTTTGTTTTCTTGAGTACTATTCTTTCCAGGAACATTCCATTAAGTGATTAGCTAGAAGTGGTTTTAGGTTTTATTAGATAAATAAATAAATGCCAAATGATCTATAGGGAATAGTTTTCGGAATATTTCGAAATTTGATGATTAGATTAAAAAAAGGTTCTCAAGAAGATTCCATTAAGTGATTAGGCCGAAGTAAACTTGTTAGGCTCTAGGTCCGTGAAAATTTTAAAAAAGACATCGTTATGAACTTTCCGGGCATATTCCATTATCAGATAGTTAGGTAGCATTTCGAGATATTCTCGACAAATTCTATAAATAGTTCTGGGATAGTTTCCGGAAGGATATAACAACTTTTTTGGGTTCGAAATAATTAACTTTTTGCCTCTAGGTAAAACTTTCCTGGAATATTCCATAATTAGGTTCGATTTGACTAGTTGGGTAAAATAGTTTTTTAATATTTTGAATGTCAAATGTATTGCGGAATAGTTTCCGGAAGAGTGATAAAAAAACTTTCCAAATTAGATATATCACAGATTGGTTAATTCCAACGGTCGTGTTTGAATGTGTTTGATTAGCTAATCAGAATTGAGTTTGATGAATGATGTGACCTTTGATTTAGTGATTCGAATAGCGATCGTTAGACTCCGTTGACCAATCAGATTTGATTTTCAAACAGTACTATCTTCTGTGTGAATGGTCAGTAATCCGGGAAACCCAAGCCTTGCTTCTTGTATTGATTGCTCACCCGCACTTATCTACTCAGCAATATTTTTCTTAGTAAATATGACAAAGTCCCCTTCAGGGGTCAAACACAGACTTTGTACTTTACCTTAGTCACTCTACGGCATTACTCATAGAATCAACACAACAAGTAATGATATCATGTTCATCAATAAATAAACATTTGAGTGATTGAGCACTAATAGTTTAGTATAAACAAACACATGTACAGGGTGATTTGTCACAAAATCGCTCAAATGACCTTGAAAAGCGTGGGAATACTGTGCACACAATTAGCATTACTAGAGGGCCACCCTGTAAGATGATTCAATTAAACACAAATGAAAGTCATCGAATTTAATGATTCATTCAAGTGAAATGAATGTAAACGATTTCAAATGCTTAATTGATTAATTGGAATTGGTTGATTTTTTAAATTTCAAATTTAGTTTATCGATTGTTTCATGAGAATCGCATTATTTATGCGTTTTATTCTGATTGGCTAATATTAAAAAACCGTTAATTTAACTTCTATAATGTAAGTGTTACTCGGTTGTCCTTTGATTTGTAACCTCAACTCTTATTGGTCGATTGAAATTTATAATTTGTTGAATACTATTTCTGATTGGTCAGATTTGTGTCACGTGATTTTCATTCTCGATTCTGATTGGCTTGGTTGACCTTTTCCTCTTTAAAATGACTCATCTTGACCGTTATTGTTTATCCTCTTGTTGTTCCATCCGGGTGTCGTTGGTGATCTACTTGTTCGAACATGGTCGAGGTCGTAGGATTGTCCTCTTTGTCATGAATTGACCATAAGTTTCTTTACAAATGGATCATTCAAAATGTCCATTCACAAATAGAATAACTTTTGAGCTAACCTACTATTGTATACTATGTTGTACACACATTCGAAATAATACATTGACCCTGATGCACAAGTGTTTGGAGGCATGCAGGCTGTCTGACTGTCTCTTCTCAGACTGATTGAGTCAACCTGAACTCAAAAAGTTTATCTGCACTTTGCTATATTAAAAACATCTGGCAAAGTTGATGGACTTCTTAAACGACCTTCTTCTACTGTTGTGTATTACCTGGGCGATAACTACTACTACTACTACTAATAGTTATTAGTGTACTCGAGTGGATGACTCATCGGAGTAGCCAGGCAACTTCGTAGGCAACATGGACAGACAGACAGACAGGACAGATCTATGTCAGGTGTGCACAGTCTGTACAACATGTGTACAGGTAGTACACAGAGTGACGTTTACTCGAGAGCTGATTGGTCCGTGCAGGATATCGCTCCCTATTGGTTACTTTTGACTATTTGCGAGTGTGTCGAGTGTGCTGCATGCAGTTTGATTTTGTCTGTGTCAGTGCATGAGGAAAGTGTGCAATGTTCGTTATGTTTGACTTTGATTTCTACGGTTGTACAGTATTATCCTTTTAAAATCGACTGTACAACACTCAACTGCACAATTCAACTGTACGACTCTACATCGGACAACACCAACACAACACAAACATCACCATGAGGATCTAACATCTAAATTTTGGATATTAGTGTATCTGTTCTTCTGGTTGCCATACATCATCATCAACCTGTTCGTTTAGGGTAAGTTGGTGATTTATGATGGCGGATGCTTTTGATTTTGGTTTATTTGAATTGAAGCTTAGCTGTGATTGGTCTGTTTAAATTTGAATTTATGAACTCTTAATTCTGATTGGTCAATGAAAATTTGAATTTTAGGTGTTCTATGTTGTGATTTGTTTATTCTATGGAATGCATTGCTTTGATTGGTTGTTTTAGATTTGAATTTATGCTACTTGTGTTCATTGATTGATTTTCAAAATGTCTCAATTTTGAATAACTGATCAACAAAAAAACCATTAACTTAAAATAACTTAGCTTTTATTGTAATAATAATATTATTAATGATTATCACGAGACTTGTATTTTCTATCCTGATTGATTGATTTAAATTTGAATTTCGTGTAAACTGTGTTGCGATTGGCTATTTTGGTGGAGTGGTTTCATGTCATTGATTAGTTTATTATTGAAGCTCAACTGTGATTGGTTGATTTAAATTTGAATTTAGGTTATCTGTGTTGTATGATTGGTTGATTCTGTAGTATGCTCGATTGTGTTTGGTCAATTCAAATTTTATGAACTCTCAATTCTGATTGGCCAGTTCTATGATAGTTGCTCTTCTTGCACTGATTTCATAACCTCATTGACATTTATTTATGTTTGTTATTGTTGTAAGATGTAATGTGTGCATGCAATCACCAGTATTACATAATAACACATCATAATGTATGTCACGTTTGATTTCGCCATTGCCCCGGTTCATAAATGACGTATACTCGCCGGTATTGCACTATTTCTGGGTGTTGTACCGAAAATAAAGAAAAACAAGCAAAAACGGTGTCCCCATTTTTCACACGCACACACACATTGAGTATTTCATCTCTAGTTCCTAATAATAACTGTTTGGTTACCCAATATTATACTCTAGGATACACAGAAAGTTCCCGTAAATATTACATTCAAATCTCGAAGCCATCTTTGTGGAAACTTTTTAGGTTGACCTAATGTTTACACTTGACATTAATGCTATGTTTTTGTTTCGACACTTTCGTATATGAAAATGTGTTCTGTTCAATAAATAACCGAGACTTTTATTCGCCAATTTGCTCGTGAGTTTGTTTAGTTACTTATTGAACACTGTTGAGGAAACATTCGAACGCGAAAGGAAGTGGCATCGAGGAAATTGCGATCATCCATTAGTGTGGAAGTATTACGGAGGATGTGAACGACTCTCGAACGATGATTCATCCAGCCACTTAACGAATGATTGATCAATCGAGCTAAATGGCCAATGACTTTTGGGCTGTTTTGATGAAGGATTTTCGTGTTCAATGATTTTTCGTGTGAAGGAGGAGAATGTTTAGAGGGATGATCCAATTGGAATCAATTGAACCTCGTTTCCTGTTTATTGTTAATATGAGGGGGATTCTCTTGACTCTGAACGTGACTGAATCCATTTCCGGATTGGGTCAAGACTGATTTATGACACTTTGGATTTGTCCAAGCCGAAAAGTCTATGTTTTTGGAATTGCAGAGTATCTTGGATGGATTATTTTTGAACAATCGACACAATAGTTGGATTATCCAGATAAACAATAGATAGGAGGATTATCTAGTCTTTTGGTTTTGTTTTTGAACACTAGGATTTACTTTTGTTTGTTGGATCAATTTGTGAAATTATTTCTGTGAGGATAAAAGATTTATTTTATGGTTTTGTTTTTGTTCTGTTCCGCGAGTTCCCAGGAGGATTTTGCGGTACCAATACCATTTGTCGTTAATGGTTTTGTTTTGAATCTGTTGGATTCTGTTGATTTATGGTTTTGTCCTGGTACGCAGAATTCTATTTTAGTTTGTCAGATGTCTCACCAAAAGAGCATAGTTCATTTTTGATTTATTTTTTTGTCATTCTCTGGAATATTCGGATTTTCTTGACAATTATAATTTTGGTTATTTATTTATTTTATTATTTAAAAGAATATTTTGAGATATTTTCTGGCATTTTCTTTGAATTTTGGTTAAATTTAGGTTAAGGTCCGGATTCTAATCTTTTGTTGGTACACTTGCATTTTTGTTCCTGGATCATTTTCGATAAAAATGAAGGTCTGGATAGTTTTGTTCCTGCACTCACACGCACTCATACAGTAGTAGTCACGATGATTAATGTATACTTTTGTCACCTGATATCTGGGACTGGTGGGAATGTTCCAACTGGAACATGTTCGGAACAACCTTGTGTTCCAAGCATAAAGTACCAGAACCTGCTACTGCGATAGCAAATCAGATCGCCAACTAATTGCCAAAGTGTCAGAATGGCATGGCAGATGCCTCTCTCGTAGATCTTATCACCCAATATGATTTATATGTTGCAACTAAATTTCAAGTATCCTAATTGATATTAATGATTTCATCTAACAAGCATTTTTGTCGGTGTCTGTTGTGTGTCTGTGTGTAACTGGGAGTATATCAAATTGCAATAAAAACATTTGGTATCTTATCAAATTTTTTTGGTTAGTCGGTAGCTTTCCATTGAATCGTCGAGGAAGAAGAGTGCAATCGCTTTTTGGGCAGAACTACAAAACAAATTTTGTATCCTTAACCCAAAAATTTAAATTCTAATGATTTTCCATTGTCTTGGATTCGTTTCTTTGTTCTATGAGTATCCCATCTTTTTGTTTTAAAAGTATCACATTCTTTTGTTCTCGTAGTATCCTAGTCTATTGTACTAGAATTATCCTATCCAATTATTTCGTTGTATGAGTATCCCACTCAATTGTTTTGTTCCAATTATATCCAATAGAATTCTCAATCAGAGATGATCCAATTTACTCATCATCTCTGTGCTATATGACCTTCTTTTTATCCAACGCTCCCTGTAATCTAATTAAATCCGATCCAATTGGGCGTCAATCTCGCTGACTGACAGACAAACACTCGAGTCAGTTGTAATCTAGTTTTGTCGGACTTTGACTACATGCAAGTGCACATCAGGACACACAAACACATCATCACTCAGTTAACTAGTTGTAAGATATGTTGTTCAATAAGTTTCAGTACACTTTTAACCCAATTTGTGTCCATTAATGGCGCCATTTGGTTTATTTTCGAAACAAACATCAACTCAATTGACGCCCACATTCTCCAGTATGCTGCGTACACTTACACTTAAGTGAATATATGAGAGTGCAAAGTGTACTCGGAGACAGACAGTGTCGACGGCATGTGGCGCCAACCACACACACTCACTCGCATGTGACTCATCATCACACTCTGTACATGAACGCACACAGGCGACTCCGGGCGTCACATGGGAGATTGAGTGCACAGAGGAGAACGGGGGTGGGCGTTCAAAAAGATCCTTCACTTTTACCGGGTTACTAAATTGACCAGAAAGTTTGGATTCTTAATGAACTGGGTTCACTGGTTAGGATATCGTACGTGCATGTACTCTGGTTAAGGTATCCCCGTACAATATGCCCCGTACCTGTACAATAGAATCTATTTCTGGTTGTATCGATCGCATGGCGCGCGAAATCCTCTTGTTTGAATTCAGGTGTTCAATATGTTGTGGAACGCTTACAGGAACGTTTGTTCCAACTGCGTCCCAACAGCGCTCCAAGAGAGTTCCAAAATCGATCCAAAATTAGAATGTTTGCTTTAGTGCGCATGTGTAGTATGCATCGCAATTTAGATACTATACTTACCTTATACACCACCGGGTGAGTAGTAGAGTAGAGGACACTCAGGAAGCGACGAGTCATGGCTAGTTGTTGGGAGCCATGAGTGTGCAGAGCACGTAGCATGAGTGTACACACCGAGTACGATGACCAAAGGCACCCTTGGGTACATTCCGGGACATTCTATATAGTCTTTATATTCTTGGATTAATCATCCCGGGTAGTTGAGATCCGGGGGTGGACATTCACAAAGTTGCACAACTTTGAATCTATTGGATTCGCACTTGGCGGAATTGAGAAACTTTTAGTAACTGTGATCCATTTGTGAGTGTGATCCAGGAAACAGAATATTCTGTATATTCGGTTCGGTTGAGTCTCTTGCTGCTCCCTTTGCTTCGACTCCCTTCGAATCGACTTCTCTTCTTCCTTTCTGTCTGCCTCTACACTGAAACAAACCATTTTGGGTTTCGGTGTTGTGTTGTTGTTCACACCTTGATGAGTCACTAAACGTGCTCCTTTTTGGTGGTGTTCTGTTGGTTTTGCTCTGTTTGTGGCATTGAGCACATTGTACAGACAGATGTGCATGCTCTTGTACACTTGACAAACATAACCAACAATGAGTACTTGTTTGTATATTCCTTTTGTGTATACCGATGAGTGTGTGTGTGTGCTTACAATGCTTACTAAACAACCTCGATCAATGATCTACCGAAAAATGTGCATCGTTTAACAGTAATCCGGTTAAGTGTGGCTGGCTACTCTTCCCTTTCCTTCCGTAATATTCCGCAAGAACGTGTAGAAAATCCTTTGTCTACGTGCGCTTTTTTACGTGTGGATTTTCTTACGCGAAGAATCCAACGCCTTTCAACGTTATTCGGGTTACTCAATCCTACATATCCTCTTCGGTACGTTCAAATAGGTAATAAATCAATGATTTTTATGATCATCACCCGGGGTGCACACACAGATGGGCATGCATCAATCTCGTGTTACTCATACTCACTGAATCATTCAACACTTTACTCAAACAACAACTAGTGATTCATCGTGGATACTTTTGTTTGGATGAGTTTTGGTTTTATTTTGGTTGGTTCTTTTCCTTTTGTCCTTAAAATTAACCCTTTCTGGTCCTTAAGGATTTATGTTTCTTCCTGAGAAAAGTATGTTCTGTTAGTACTTAGAGAAATTAAATAATTACAAAATAGTTCTGAAGGAGTTAAGTTATAATAGATAATCAGATTGTTAATGATATGCATATGTTTTCGATACGGTTCGTAAACTTTTATGGACATTTTAGTTTAAGAAAACTTTTGCCTTGAGCACTTTTCCTTGGTTGATTTACTTTGAAATTGAATTTCCAAAGAATTTCGTTTAAGCTTTCGTACTCAATTTCATATTTGTGAATTTATAATTTTATGTGCATGAATGAACTTTCAATTATAATACGGACAGAGAAGCTTATGTTTCTTCATCCGCACAAATGAAAGAATATTGCGGTTCTAAATTTGAAAGTAGCATATCAAGTGTTTTGCCTAAACACAAAATTAACCATATGCTCGGTTAAAGCGCTAATCGTGAATTTGGCTGAGATTACCTTTAATTAGCCCATCATATTGGCCCGATCTGCACCCTGATTGTGCTGTACCTAAACTGTCACATTACACAGACAGTGGTTACATTCCATTGCAATCATCCACCACTTCCCATACCTATCAGTAAGATTCCATATACTTTCTTACCTTCCTCCATGGTCAATACCATTTAACCCGAAAGTCAAACAAACACTTTTAATCGTAATCGATTGCATTCGAACGTCATTTCCATATTAGCTTTACGTTTAAAACATTTAACATTTAGGACCGTAAAGAACCTGAAAGACCGTTATTACCGAAACGTATGTTGGTCGTGTTTCTATTTGCTCGTGCATTATCTCTCACTCCCCCTCTTATCTCATAAACGGTTATCTTTATATCATGTAAGACAACATGTCAACACCTCGGTATATGACGACCATGATGTGTGTGTCATCGATCATATCGTCTGTTACCCACCAATGTCATCATCATCATCATCGACACCACTCGATTCGTCATGTTAATTTTATTATTCATTTTTATGCATTCACATATAAGCTTAATCATCATCGGTACAATTGGGGACATTTCGGGTTTTCTTCTTCGATGATATCACCCTTTTTGTTGTACAGTGATGCTCCGACTTTTTTGTTTTGTCTAATGAAAATCTGGTAAAATCTGGAATAGACCATAATGTCTATTAGTAGTATAGTGTCATTGAGTCATTGATAACAGTGAGAGGCGGTGATTAGCATCGATATGTCGTAACATACATACGGCAGATGAATCATACCACCAACCACTGTGTCCTCGTATAACCCTTATCGGGTGTCCTTCACAAATATCGTGTATACGGTAGTATTACGTTACATTACAGACAATGGCACTTGTATGTTATTGTTTTGTCGGTCTATGTGCTACTACTGGACGGGACGCGCGCGACGACTTACTCGCCACAACGCTTGATTGCATCAATCGGAAGCTAAGTTTGTAAACCGCTGCTCCAGAATGAACCCCCCGGTACATTCTCCCTCCGTGTGACCATCCCCAGTTCGCCCCACCATCTCTCTTCTTATGTACTGTACATTCGATCCAGGTAGTACCCGCCCCGCAATTTGCCTTTCTTTGATACTCCTCTCTTGTATTTGAGGTTGCAACCGCGTCGCGTCGCGTTGTCGTTTGTGGTGCGCGTGCGTGCAATCTTTTGATATATACCCAGTCACCGCGGACACAAGTGGTTTAGTTGCGCTTTGACAGTCCCCGCGTTCGCTTCGTCTCTCTGTATTATTCCTCAACGGTTTTCTCCCGTGTTGTGTGTTAGTCATCTGACAGCTGCACGAGCACATTTGCACGTTGCGCGACCAACTTACGTATTATGACCAAATTGATTGCAATTTGTGTGTTCTTTTATGAATGAACAATTGTGTGTGTGTGTGTGATTGAATCTTTCTGGTGCAACATTTCAGACCAAATCATGTGTCAATGATTGAGTGTAAGCTTCCTTTATTTCATTCATTCTTATTAATTTTCCCATAATAGCGGGGATTTAAATTTGTGTGTACTGTTATTGCTCCAACAAGTGATTTTGTGTATATGTGATTCGACAGTTTGTTTATGACTTCTGTTGTCTTCAGTTTCGGTTGAGTTTGTTAGTCCCATATGGATTGTAGAGAATTTTAGTGACTTGAGCGATTTTTAGCTTTTTGAACAATTTTTGATTCAAAGTTTCGCACAATTTTCGTTCCCATTCATGAAGCTTTTGGAGGGAAATTGATTTGCGCAAATTTTAGTTTGGGATCAATTTTGTTCCCAGAAGTTTTATTATCCCACGAATTTTGGTTTCTCTATTTTTTCTAGCGAAAATAAAATCTAGGTCGCTTTAGTAGTTTGTTTTAATTTTTGTCGAGTTTAAATTTGTCGATTCCCCGAAAAGTTTCTCGCAATTACCCTAAAACGTTAACTTTTGAATCAAATTGTATGCCATACGGAAATTGATTTTTCTGGGACAATTTTTGTCTCCGATTTTTCATTTCCTAATTTATTCACCGATTTTTAGTCTCTAAAAACTAATATTTATTTCCATTCTACAGAAAATTCGTCTCTCTCATATCTTTCATATCTTTGAACCCGTTCATCCCCTCATCTCTCTATTCAACATGTCCGCAGTATCGGTGGTGTCAATGTGCACCGAATCCTCTCTCCTCTCTTCGGCATACAGTTCCGAAATGTTGAATCAAGTGGCGAACTGCTCATCGTCCACCTCCTCAAGTCCCAGTATGGACACCTCAACGTCACATAACCCCTCGGACCCTACCTCAACCACCAACCCATCCTCCACCTCATCCGAGCCCCATTTAGCCGGGTCCCATCACCAAAGCATAGTCCAACGTCGACTCCACCGTCGACACAAACTCAAGCTCGACATTGAGAGTGCCAAAGCATATCGTAAATTTTCACTCCATTTCGGACCGAACAATACCAACAATAACGCAAATCCGGATATTCCCTCACCTACCGGAAATAATAATAATAATCAGAATAATATGAACAATACGAACAGTAATAGTCTGAACGAGCTTAGTACCAATGGTGGATTGAGACCCATCGAAAATCAAATTACCAATCCCAACTTTGTGAGATACAGAAAAGTGGTAAGTAAACATAATAGACAATAGAAGGGTTATCCACTTATCCTAGTCTAAAACAATAAAATTCTTATCTAATCTAATCTTTTCTCCCTCCCAGTTATCACCAAACTCGAAATCGTGTCAAATCCAATCGAACAACATGAAACTGTTTCCCACGAGTTTGCACTTACCGTCGCCCATAACCGCCTCAGCCTCCTTATCAGCGAACGAGTCACCCTCGTCGAATCGTTTCATGTTGAATCTGAAGAATACCACTGCACACGTGCAACAGGATTCTGTTGATCATTGTCATCCACTGCTTGATAGCCACAAGTCATTGATAACGTCCTCTATGGATTGCCCACCTAGTCCCCTCTTCCTGTGTCCATCAAGTGATTCTTCATCCTCCTCCTCCTCATCTCTGATGTCACCGCCAATTTTGAGTTCCACATTAACCCTTTCATCCTCAAGTTCGTCTTCATCATCTTCGACCTCCTCTTCATTATGTTACGCGAAACCGTACGACCACGCGCACCAGTTGATGTCCATGGACGATAGTAATCCACCTGGTGACGATGAGGAAAATCGAGCGGTTAGAGAAGCGAACGCAACGCCTATTCTACCATTCCTCTATTTGGGCAATGAGCGAGATGCGACCGATGAGCGACGATTGAAAGACATGGAGATATCATATGTGCTGAATGTAACAGCAAAGCCCATTAACCCATTCAACCCCATTGTGAGCTCCAGTTGTGAGCCCGATTCCTCATCCTCCTGTATGCTCAGTCTCAATTCTTTGACCTCACCAACATCCTCAACTGGATCATCCTCAGAAGAAGTGGAAGTCGACGGAACTTGCTCTAGTCCAATGATCATTGACTCTATTCTCGCTGATGATGATCATCCTTTTCCTACTTCTACTGCTGATTCGACCTCACAGATGGCACTGATTACCTCATCAGATATGGCGTCAGAAGAGATGAAAACTATTGATAATAACTGTGATAACACTAAAAATATGAATTCAAAAAACCATCGATGTGGTGGAAATAGTCGCAGTCGATGCTACAAATGGCTTCCCGCTTCAGATAATTATCAACAAAACTTGAAACAGTATTTCGAGGAAGCTTTTCAGTTTATCGGTAAGTGTTCGGTTATTCCTACTTTTTTGGGTTCAATAGACAATATATTCTCAAAGCAACAGAATTTTGTTGATAAACAATAGATATAAAAAATATCCATAAATAACCGGTCATAAACTTAACCTTTTGGTGACACAGATGTGTCCGTGTTAACCCTTTCTCGAAAGTTTTATTATGACTATGTGCTAATAAAGTCATCTGGGATTTATATTATTTGTTTATGCATTGTTTATTGCATCTATCCAGCGGGACTGGACTGAACCGGACCCAAATTAGCGCACAAATGCAATAAACAAAAGACCGGAACGCAGCAGCATCCTTTTCAGTCACATAAAAGTTAACCCAAAAAGACAATAAAGTCCGGCTTGGTTCCCTAGTGATGACTATCCTCCGGAACGATTTAATTAAACTTAATTAAATTTAGTCAAATAAAATCATTAGTTCCAACAGCAGCTGGACCATTTGGCTCCATTTGGAACAGGCTGTTACAGTCATGACACCAGTCGGTTGATCTCTCTTCACTCGACAAATGACCCATTCCAATTGGAACAATTCATAATTTATATAAAAAGTATTCCACTTGAAAGCACATTCGAGTGGATTCAAACCGCGCTCCCTGTCAGAATGATCCCCGCTCAATTACCCAAAAAACGATCTTATGAAAAGTAAACAAACCTATTGGAACAACCGTTTATGACATGAATAGGCCTAAAATGGTCAATTCAATTAAGTTCAGTTCGAGGGGGTCAGTCAATCGCATCTGTTACACATGCATTGAGGGTTCATTCATTCGCGTATATTTAAGATTTCAATTGGAACACACTTGTGAATAACCGTAAATGCGGTATTCCATTTTTATTGTCTTTTTGGGGTATAATATAAAATGAAAGTAGTAAAAATTAACCTCTAAAGCCTTATCAGCACAATTGAAAACTCCCAAACAAAAACAACAAGAATCCATAACAAATTGCGTGATCCATTTGGAACAGTACAGAGAGTAATGCACGCATTCGCTCAAAATGCATGATTCACCTTTGGAACGGTTGACCTCTGACCTCTCGTTGTTCTCTCTCACCCATGTTCAATGAGTGAACTTCCTTTCGTATATGTCAACTGTTTGAGCGTGTGACTAATCACGAATGAATGAATCACCCTCACGTGTGCCAGGTGAAAACAGGTAACTTGACATGAGAGTAAACAACACCTTCATATTCCCAGAATGAGTCATTCTGCGGGATTCTCTCTGCGTTAATTACTCTAGAGTTGATTACAGAATTGATATCGCGCCTATTTTTTGCGTGTGCGTACCCACAAGGTCCTAAGGGCTTTTAGGATGTACCAATATTGGAACACATGGTCCGTGTATTGACTGTATGAGTCATCATGTGTATTTGTGTTTGTCAATCGAACGCATTGGGTCACAGTCATAGTTTGAGTCACACATAGATCATATGGCACACGGACTTTTAAATCTCGGTCAAAGCACGAGAGTTCACACGAGTGTGAACGCACCGGACCTAGCGCGGGACGCTACTCATGCGTTGACACACACAATAGACTCGGGGAACAGATGGAACACGTGTGCACACACACGGACGTATACGGGCTGGTGCGCAGTCAGGCCTAGGAACTGTATGACTCATCATTCTGCGCAATGTGTGCCCTAACTGTGTGTCCTGCTCTAACGGAAAAGTAGGTCGCGATCTAAGCGACTCATTGAGCCACAAATTGTTGTCTCAATTAGAGCCACTGGAGGATTCACTGTATATTTTTGGATCGTGTGATGTGTTGATGCATTGAATCCTATTGAATGCTAAACCGAAGAGTGACTGTAGTCTGCGGTCCAATTGGATCAGCATGGGACTGAGTGAGTGTGACACAAGAGAGAAAGGAGGAGGAAGTGAGTGCGGTCAATTGTGCAATGAATGACGAGTGAATGTGATTCGTGTGTGATTCTCAATGACGAATGACGTCACTCGGTGACACATGAACCGCTCTTTGACTCACCACATCATGAATCACATGTGCGTATGACGTCACAAGGGGGTTATGGGATGCGCTATCTATTGTTTTGAGCGATTTTCGATTGTTTGCTAAAAGATGCCTATTGTCTAATTACCAAAACCCGATTTTTTAAATCTCCAAATTTATTGTTTTATCAATTTACTAATCTATATATTTTTCTATTCTTCAATTAGACGAAGCACGACAACGCGGTCAGCGAGTCCTGGTGCACTGTCAAGCAGGCATCTCACGCTCGGCCACCATCACCATCGCCTACCTGATGCGTCACCATACATGGAATCTGTACGATGCGTACCGGTTCGTCAAGTCGAAACGACCAATCATATCGCCCAATTTGAATTTCATGGGTCAACTGCTCGAACTGGAGAATATGATCTTTCCCAAGAAGGGTCAACAGCAGCCAGAGAGCAACGGTCAAATTAGTCAAACCAACCAATCGGAGGACGCCAAAATGGCAACCGACGATAACAACAATAGTGATGAAAAATGCTAACAACCAATCAGAAAGTAATCTATTTTCCCGCGCTTTCATCTGATTGGCTGAATTCAAATTTGAACATTCAAAATCAACCAATCATATTACATTTCATTTATTGTGTGAGCATGCTTGTTTGTGTGTGTTTTATTACATATTATTATATCAACTCGCCATCTATCTATTATCTCTAATCTAATCTAAGTCATCTAGCCCTTCTTAGATTTATTATTATTTTTGTATAATAAATTTTTGTTTTGTGATTTTTATTATTATCTATTGTTTTTGTGAGATCACACGCCATCTTTTGATAATACACATTGTCATGTCATTCATGAATGACCCAAACATTATCTATTGTATCTATTTTTCTGTTGTTTTCATTTTAAATATTTTTGTTTTAAACTAGAGATTATAATAAAAATCAGTCATTTTATTTATTGAAAATCATGAGTGTGTTATTTATTGTTTTGTGAAATAAAGACTGGCCCATTATCTCTCAAATATCTTGGACATCATTGTCCAGGTTAGATGTAAAGGAATAAAATTATGGAACCATAATAAATGACTGATTCATTTTGTAGCATTGAATTTCAAAATTTGAAAATTAAGTTCTTGACGCTTGTTGCGCCATCTGTTGAGTGGGAAATATTTTATTGATTTGTATTTGTGCAAAACTGTAGCGCGCAATAAGGTGAAAGTCGAAGCATTAATTGATCACACTACTATTTATTAAAGTGCATCAGGAAGTAGCTCAGGTGCATTAGCGATATTTCCGATAACTTGGTGTACATCACGAATGAGTAAGGTAGCGCTCTCTATTAGAGTAGCCGACAATCGCAATGCGAGGCAATGGCTCGAACCATCGGAGAACCGCATCACGGATGCAGTCGTCTTGGCGGTCGAGACAAAGTTCGCACCTGCCTTCTTGAATTGACATTCCAAAGCACACCAAGTTGGGCACTGGCTGCCGATTTGACTGTTCTCCTGGAGTTTGGCCCGGGAAGAGTGGTGCCACCGTGATTGAGGTACATGACTCCATGATCATGTTCATGTCAATCGACAGCACTTGGAGAGCGAGTAGACGAGGCGGAAAGGCACCATTCTGACTGAGTCTCTTGAGAGCGAGAGCTTCCTCGAGGGTGAACAAGGTGAGCTGTTGGATGATTAGTGCCAGCACTTGAAGATTGGGCACATGGGTCAAGGCTCGGAAGACTGAAATGAAACGTGGTCCGGCTAGAGAAAATGGTTAGAATGTTAAATAAATAACAAATGATTAGTAAATTTTCTTACCTTGAGCCAGACAAATGTTAACCCGAGTAAGTGCGTGAAACTTATCGAATAAGTTTTCTATGTCCGCTACGACTCGTCTCTCGATGGACACGGTGATCTCTTGGAACCGTTTCGCAAATTCGAGCCCTAAAGTGTTCCAACTGTCAAGTGGAAACAGATTGAGTATATGGATTCGTTGCAGTCTGACTGATCCGCGCACTCGCTCATCCCTTGACCCGATGTCAAAGTTACATTGCTGCAGAACAGTGAAGCAATCGATATGTCGAGCCACGAATCTAAATTCGATCATGCGCTTCAAGGCTTGCAAGGTCGCAATCCTGTCCTGAAGGTAGGCTTCGAGTGGTACGATGGGAGGTGGGGCAAGTTGAACATCAGGAGGCACTTCTTCATCAAGGTCAAGCCACAAAGTGTGACATTGGTTCAGCTCACCCAGCACGTACCAGAGGCGTGATGCAAACTCTATCATCAGTATCGAATCCCAACAGCCATAAGCAGGGATCATGGGTCCTCGGGCCCACAGCTTCAGGCTCACTAGCTGCTTTGCATAACGATAGATTAGGATCGGCACGTTGATGATCATTTCATTTTGAAACTGTTCGGCCACACTTCCCAGGTCGAGGATAATGTTCAACGTGCGGATCTGTGGGATTAGTGCGAATGGTGGATTAGATTAGAATTATGGAGGTTTTAGGATGAAATACTCTACTCCGTACCGGTTAACCTACTCTAATCTTTTTCTGATCCATCTTTAACTATCATGACCCTACCATTACTTACGTTGGGATGATCATCAAATATTTTGCAGACTTGCATGCCAGTAAGCGTGGAATAGTTTCCAAGGTAAGAGTGGTGCATCGTCTGGAAGAATCCACCCGGGAATTGTGCCAGTCCATTCTGGTACTGATGCCACAGCTTGGAGTTTGAACAAAACTGGAGGGCGTTGTTGCCAAAAGAAATGCTCAACTCAGTACGTGAGCGCATTGCGACAATCTTGTATTCGATCCAGTGTTCTTGTCCGGGCTTAAGTTGGTAATCGATCAGTCGACGCAGGGGAAAATTGTTGAACGTGTTCAGTATGGCTTGGTCCATAAAGGGGTCTCCCATCGGCTGAGGTCGCCTGTTGTCGTTCCCGAAAAGGAGGAAGAAGTCGAGTCACCGAGAGATAGAGGAAGGACCTTGAGACTTGAGACACTTATTCAAAAATAAAATCTTTTCACTACTAAACTTATGAATCCAAATTGAAACTCTGTTGAGCTTTTATACAAAAAAAATATTGAACAATTCGAAAATTTTCTAATTGGAATGATGAAATAGAAATTAGTACCGCCATTGGCCAGAAGTCGGAGAGGAGGGTCGACCCTCATCAGTTGAGTCTTCAGTGAGTCATTACGTCTGTACAGTGCAGCACACAAGCGTTCGAACATTTCTCCATTCAAAACTATAATATGAAATATTACTAATTAATTTGTATCTTCTGTGCAGTTTAACCTTATGTGCCCGAAATTTAATCCCTTCATCTACATCCAGACCAGAATTTTTGGTCAAATCATCAGGGCGATTCATTGAACCGTATGAATTCTACATCTTAGGTATAGTTGGTATTAGTATCTTGCTAATAAACCATTTTCTTTTGTATTTGAAAAAGCTACTTGACATTCCTTCTTTTTGCTTCAACTTTTGATTTGAAAGAATTGCGTAGTAAATTTAAACGATCATTTTCCTTGAGATAATCATTTTGTATTTCAATTCTTCTTCTCCCCCTCCCTCCGAATATCTTCAACCTCTTTAACTGAAACGTGGTTGTTGTGTTTATTATTAAACTTTATTAAACAACAATATTCGTACATCGAAATATTTAAATACATGATTAAATACAAAATTATTTTTTAATATTCTCTGCCAACATGTTGGAGAATAACCCAAAGTACAACTTTGGTTGCTCCTCAATTGCTTTCCAGTGGTCGCTTTTCATGATCGTAGACTGATTCCTATAGAGAAGGAAATTGATGATTAGTGTTGCGATTTCAAAATTGAAGGATTTTTTTTTGTTAACTTACGCATTGATGAATTCGATTGCTTTAGATCGAAGTTGTTTGGCCGAATGTCTGTCAGCGAGAAGCAACATGTTGATAACAGAATCACAATTGAGATTAGCAATAATCGACTGTTCACACAGACTTTTGAGTAAATCCAAAGCGTACTTGTCAGCTGCTTCCAATAGTTGGTCAGCAAGTTCGTCCAGTTTCGGCACTTTTCCTGTGTAGATGTATCGAAGCATTTCCTCAATCACTTCACCGTCGATGTCTTCGATCAGCACTCGACCTTCGTTGCGTTCGGTGGTGTCATGCTCAAACATTACGGCAAATACCGGTGATCGAGCCGCGAGAATTGTTCGATGAGCTCGATGTTCGGTCTTGACAGAATCTCCGGCAACCAGTACAACATCGCTCATCTTCCTGCTCTCGAACAGCTCACCCAAATTATCCAAAACTTGAGCTTCGATTCGAGTGCTCAGTTCACAACGTGTGTCAATAGTAGTGTGGATTGTGTCAATCAATGCTTCAATCTGTAATGTTTAATGATATAGTTTAGTTTTATAATAATAAACAGATTTACCTCACAAAATATGGTCAATTTATCATTTGTCAGCAAACCGATGAGTTCTTTATGAGTGATGTATTTTGACATTCCCCGTCCGGAATTTGGTTCATTGGTTTTGAATTTTTTCATCATAACTTAAACACAAAAACATTTAGTTAGTTATTCTTGTTCACCCACTCAATTTAATATGTTACTTACACACTGTGTTGTGCTTTATGTTCTCTCGATCAATGATGGACACATTACAGTGCACCTTTGCCTCGGGCTTTGGACAAGCATACATGTACAGGAAAATGGACACATGACCTTTACTCGATTTGGTATTGCCTTTCGGGAATAATTCAAAACAGAACTGCAGTGTTTGATCATTGGGAGGTGAAAAGAGAGGTGAATCAATCAGTAACAGATCCTCGTGATCGCCACTTTTGAGATAGAAACTGAAATTCTCAATATCCCAGCGATGAGTGAATTTCACAATTTGTTGATTGGTTCTGGACCAGCTGTCGGGCTGTTGTGCAGCTTCTGTTTGGGTGCTCATGGTTGGGGTTGAGATTAGATTGTGAGATAGAGTAGAGATACACAAGAGGAAAATCGAGTTTCAGGCACAGAACACATTACAAAAAGAACCATCTTGTCAACAACAAAGTGCAGCCTATTTCTATTTCTACTTGAAGTTCAAGGGTTGAACGTGTGCTTTGATGACAATCAGCTGTTGCATTTTGCGTGTTGGCCAAGGTATCTGTTTCTAGTTGTAATAATTTTCTATTCCCATCACCACCAGAATTTCTTCTCTTGTACACCTTTACTCTATTATTTTTTTCACACAGACTCCACCACAGAAATCGTCAACCACGAAATATCGGCATCAACTGTACCCACTGAAATTGGAAATAGATTCAAATGTGCTTTCACTGGATGTGGAAAATAATTTGAAATGAAAGGCGAATTGACTCATGACACTCGAGTGCACAACCACAAGAAGCAATTCGAATGGTTCTGGGAAGGTTGCCGCATGTCATTCTCTAGAATGTATCATTTGCAAACGCACTTTCGAGTTCATACTGAAGATAACCCATTCTATCTGAAATTGTTTTTTTCGCACACAGTACAATCATTCGTAAGTGACTGTTACGGATGTGACTCTACATTCAATAATTCACATTATTTATTACGAGATCACATTCTTACGCACATCGCTGAATATTCACTGAATAATCTCCCGTCTGTGATTGGCCTCATTGTGAAAAGAGGTTTACTCTGAAACTGCCTGACTTCACATCATAATTTATTAAGGTGAAAGAAGTTGTCCAATTAAATGTCTTATGATTTACATTGCAGTAGAGAAATAAATAACAAAATGAGTATATCTTCTATTTTGACGATTTCTCAATCTTCAATTGGCACCTAACCCAACTTATCCGTGTAATTCTTCGCGGACTTGAAAGATTCCCCAATTGAGTCATTGAATCTTTCCACCAAACTGGTGTGATTAGAATTAGATTCTTCTCTACTGAGTTTAATGATCTTATACTCAAATTGGCGGACTTGATTACGGGATTCATGGTTGGTCCATGGAACAGAGATGTCAGCACAGGATTCCACTGGTTTAGTTAGTTATATCTCACAGCTACGGTTGTCACAAGAATGTTACTCTACTCCAGTAATAAATCCTTTATGTCACTCTTCTTATCTTCATATCCATAGGATACTATGTAGAGCATAGAGTCCTGTTCAAATATATGTTTGATTGGTAATAAAGTAAAGTGTATCCGTTGTATGTAGATCAAGTCGGAGCAAAAACGATTCCTAATATGAACGCATTAGTGTACATACTCTTATATTCTCATATTTAGTTTAATTGCGGAGCAATGATTTTTGTAGAAACGATGAAACTAATAAAATATTTAAACCTAAAAAATATGAACGCATTTCCGATTATTCGAGTAATGACTTTATTATGCATATCGCTGCGACTATAATTTTGACCCAAACTTTCGCATATACTCCGACAATGGAACCACACAGCATGGAATAAACCCAAACTTGAAGTGACTGGCTGTATGTTTGTTCTCCTGTTGCATGTTTGTTCACTGTTTTATCAGCGCTGAAGTTGTCTAGACTGGCGCCTAACTGCTTATCAGTTTGTTTGCTTATCACATGAGCTGAGTGCCGTTTGCAGTTGGATGGATGGTTGGTTTGGTTGGATGGTTAGCTGCTCAATGTTCATTGTGGCACTTGCATTTGGTTGGTTAAGTCATGCCACCTCATCTCACCCGTGGATGAGGTGGCGTTTTGAAGAGATCTCACCCGTTGAAGTAAATCTTTTTTCGAATCGTTTCAATTTTGGTCTTCAATTTCTTCAATTTTCGACTTGATCCTCGCTTATGTGCATGCTCAGACGTCATTAGTCGACGATGCTATGGGTTGTCTCATGTATTGCAAGGAAAAAAGGACTTGAATTCACCTTGAATTGGAAAATACGGAGCAAGTAATGATTGAAGCTGGATTGGATTGGATAATGGCGATAATGAATCGATTCTGATGTCACTTCTTCATGTACCCGAATCAATGCATGTATTATTTCAATGTTTTGGCCACGCTGATTTCTTGGTATTCTTGAATATTCTTTTTCTCAGAAGTTTCGAGACTTTCCGCATGCGTAGTAGAATCTCTTTGTTTCAGGAAATTGAATATCCCAAATTTTGAAAAGGAGTATTTTGATGTTTGCCTGGCCAAAATTGAAGTAACATTTGTTGATTTGTTAACATATCAAGGGCGTATGCGCATTCGCATTTATCGTCATTATTGCCTAGATAACTCCCTCCCTTTCTTGATGTATGTCCTCCTCTGTTCAAATATTTTGCATTCAAGGAGAATTTAAATTTTTTCTTCTCGAAATCCATCAAACAACCCACAACATCGCCAACTGATTTCGCATGTCCATAACAAACAATACTTGTAAGAAATGGTCAATTGGGTTGAGATTGTTGCGTTTTATTTGAATGATTCTTAAATAAATTTACACAAGGAAACTCAAATCCTTATTATCGGTACTTTCCCGTTCCCACAAACGCCTTAATTTCATTGATAGGCTTCTTGATGTTTCGTGTTTGGCTAGATGAATCAATCGAGTGCATGCGGACAATGAAGGCAAATAACCATGTGTTGTGTAAAAATGGTCCGGTGGAGGTGGCCCATCCATTGGAAGCCTCATGCTTCTCAATTCAGTACAGCATCCGTGTCCGCCATTTTCCACATTGTTCCAGGGGGCGTTCTCTCATTGTGATGAGTTGTAATAATGAGATTATCCTAATCCCATTGGACAATTAGAATAGTTGTGATACAAATTTGGATTTCCTTGAAATGCCAAATTTGACATCGGCACGTTAACCAGAATGACCATTCTTTATCGTTGTAAGCGGTTCAAAAGAAAAAGAAAATGTTTATAATCCCGCATTGTTCACCGATGCACTGACATGTGAACATCACTCATTTGGGAATCAGTAAGTATCCAGTTCGGTTTGCCCATACAACCGAATCAACTTCAGAGTGCATCAAGTAAGTGGTGCACAAAGTGGAACTGCTGCTGCCGAAATCAAAATGAACCAACCGCCGAAAGATTCAGGAGAATTCGCCTCCAACTGCTCATTTCAGTTGTTTGTTATCTTAATGAGAACCTTCAAGTCCAATCGGAAGAACCACCGGTTAGATGATATTCACTAAAGAACAAATTGAAGCACATCTTGGTTGTGCGGTCTCTCAGAAACCAGAAAAAGCCCATTCGACCTACCTCCTTCGACCTACTTCGGGTAACTTGTAGTGATCTGGACCGTGTGCCGCCCATTAATGTTCATTAATTTGTACACTTTACTGACATTAATAATGTACTTTATTACTTCTCAAATAAAAAGACATGAGATAACATTCTGCACATTCTTTTGAGTCTGTGTGCGCGTGCGTGTGAATCCTTTAGAATCCACGTTTACTTGAGACCCAATTCGGAGGAGATGGCCATCACGGACAAAGCCATCATGCGGCCCTTGTTCGCATTGAAAGTGTCCAGGGCCAACTGTTTCGTCTCGGGCCATTGGTACAATGCTCTGTACGTGGTTAAAATACATTAGTTCCGTCAATAGATAAGAATGAGAGATCACACTCACCGGTAAATAGGTCGAATAAATTTGACACGTCCAATTTCCTTGACAAATTGAACAGCCTCCTTCACCACCCCATTCCATTGACTCTTCAAGCCCAGTACAATCCACACACACTGAACCTCAGCATTGTGCTCCTGTCTCAACTGGTACAGTTCCGTCAGTCGTTCCAACTTGAATGCAGAGAGTCGGCCAGCCTGGGTCCTCTCCTCCAGTTCAATCAAGAACAGCTTCTTCTGACCAGAGCTCAGCGCTTTGAATTCCTCAACCTTGAACGGTCCAGGTCCAGCTTTCTTCAGTTCATCCTCAGACACCTCGATCCATCGATTCGCCAATCGCACACTAACATTTAGTAGGGTAGTGTCATACGCGGGCGTAATCAGCGGATAGCCTGGAGTGGATAACCAGCCCGACCAGTTCACATCGGTCAGTGCACGATTCTGCTGGGGAGTGCCATTGCGAAAGAAGTACTCAATCAAGTACTCCTTGAATTGTTCAGTCTTGATAGACTTGTACTTGAACTGTTGAATGTACGCCCGAAGGAATGGTTCAAAGACTGTCGGTCCTCCCAAAAGTTGCTCCAAGTAGAACAGGAATGTGTGTCCTTTCTCGTAGGGTACCACAGAAAAGGCATCGTCGGGGTTAATTCCTCGAAGGTCAGTGACCTAATGACAAAGGATTAGTTAAGAAAATCCCAACAATCCTAGTGACTCACCAGTTGGGTCAATCGATTCTCAACGCCCATCGCTTCCACAGTGGCCCGCAAGTCCTTCAGTCCTTCGAGAGCTGCAAACTGTCGCGCCTTTTCTCCTTCAGCATCAATTCGACCCGCAATCTTACGCTCCAAAAAGGTGGTGAAACCTTCGTTCAACCAGAAATGTTCAAAATTCTGGTTCGTCACCAGATTGCCCGTCCACGAGTGAGCAATCTCATGAGCCACCACATACACCAGTGAACGATCTCCAGCCAGTAGAGTGGGCGTCACAAAGGTCAAACAAGGATTCTCCATACCACCAAACGGGAATGAAGGTGGGAGAATGAGAAGATCGTACACCTCGAACAGATACGGTCCGGCCAACTCTTCCGCAGTCTTGAGAATGTGTTCGACGTTCTCAAATTCCCAGGCAGACCGATTGATGAGACCCTTCTCGGACCAGACATGCGAACGAGGGCCAAGCTGCTTCGAGACGAGATCACCAGCCACAATGGCAATCAGATAGCTCGGAATGGGCACTGCCTGGTTGAAATGGTGCACTTGAGTGTTCGCATTGGCGGAGGACTTGCTGGGTGAACCAGTGATCTTAGCGCTCATCAACACGGTAGAATAAGTTGGGGCCTCGATCTAAACGGGGGGTTGAACGGGTTAATTATTATAATCGCAAAGATCAAAGATAAAAACATACCTCGGCGGTATAAGTAGCCTTGACCGCTGGGGTATCTTGACACGGCACCATAGAACGGGCATTAATCGCCTCACACTGTGAAAACATAAACGGATACTGGCCACCATCGGTCTGTTCGGGTGTCAGCCACTGAAGTGCACGTGCACTTGAAGCCGTACGATACTCGACACGAACTTTGAACTCTGCCACCGACACAGAAGAGATATCAATCTCCAATTTAGATCCAAATTCGGGAACTGGAACGTGCAGTTTGTAGGGCAGAATCACCTTTGACCCATCATCCTTGACCAGTTGAACACCCAGAATAGTCAAATCGACAGTGTCGAGCAGCAGTTGAGTGGCATTGGGCGCCACCTTATTCACCGTGAGCACAGTGTAGCCAGAGAGGGTATGGGCGCCAAAATCCACCGAGAGCACCAAGTGCAGATGGCTAACTTTGGCCTGATCGGGTCGACCGAAAGAGTTCGGATCAAACGGATTCGATTTCAACTCCTCCGTGAGAGCTTCAACAGAATTGGGATCCATTTTAGGTAGTGGTGCGGATGCAGAAAAAGAACCAGAAGAGTTCGAAGAAGAGGAAAACAGTGAAGAGGTGTCCGCAAAGTTAGAGAGTGCACGTCGATGGTAGATGCCAAGGTAGAGACTTGCAGCAATGGCACTGATCGCTACAGTGAACAGAACAAAGGTTACTCGATTACGTATCATCATGGTGATTAGGTAATGATGGGATTATTATGCAATTTAGGTTTATTATCCCGAGGATAATAGCACACAGTGAAAAAGCCCTAAACTGTCATAAAGTCTCCTTCTGGTCGTTTTATTGACTATCCAAAAGTCAAACTGAACCTAAATACCCCCAGTTTGCCAATTTAATGTCCATACATATCCATGATGCACACAAACGAGCAGTAGTAAAATTGATGCTCAAGCTAAAACTGGCGTAATTGGAGATAGTTATGATTTATGGCTATACGATCGCGATTGTGAAACCTAAATAGATATATTCACTGATTCAATGATAAGATATATAGACGGTTGGGGTAGATGCAAAACAACATTATTGTAAGAGTAGGAAAAATTTTGTCTGTTTAGATGTGCTCGATTAGATAAATCAAACAGAGAGAATCAATGAACTGAATGCAATGAAAGATGAGACAAGGGAGAATTTCTTTCTCGGATTATGAGGGAAATGAGGATAAACCGATAAACAACGAGAAAGTTAATAGGTTTTAACTTGCATTTTGAATGTCAAATTCAAATTTATAATCCAAAATGGGCAGAATTCTGAATTCTTATAAATTCCAAAAGTGAATAATCAGTAGATCATACAAACAGACAGAATACAATCCATTCTGATAGAGAAAACATTGATATCGTCGTTCATCACTGTCTTAAAAACAAGATTCTCAAGAATTCAAATTCAAACACGCACTATCAATAAGAGACAATGCGCGCTTTCTGGTGTACAGAATATAAAATCGATAAAAGACGAGCAAAGAGTCGAAAAAGATAAGATATACTTAATCCAAACAGTAGTACAACCAAAGACATAAACAAACAAACAAATCAGTCAGACATCTACGAAAAGCGAATCAGATCAATCCTAAAATAGAGTATCCTCTTATATACTATCTATCTTATGTACTTGAGAGTATCAAATACGAAAGAGACGATAAATCATTGATACTAAAAAATCCTAATTAACCTAAAGTGAATATAGGAAAAGAGGATAGAGAGATTTGTGACGAGTCATCGGTAGTAACACGTGTAATTGCAATAAAGGATAAAATACTAAAAATGATAATTAACCTAAAATCCTAAGAAATAATAGAAGGACATATATCTTACATAGATAAGGATGTCGGGTAAAAGGCCGGGTAATGGTGGAAAGAATGGCGCCCGGAAGGGATCTACTTTGAACGATATATTCGATCACTTCGGGACGTTCACGGGTGCCCGTCAGGATGTAGTACACCATCTGGACCATAGTGAAGATGATGATCGATTACACCACCGGTAAGGAGGAGAAAAAGTACAGAGATACAGAGAGATAAGGTCTTTAGGGACTTGTACAAAGCGATCTAGACTTGACAAATCGAAACTCAAATATAAACACACGAAAAGACATATTTTCGAAAGTTAAGTATAACAGTAAACTAGAAAATTAAAACCGAAAAATGACTCAACACTCGAATTCGAATGACAAAAAGAAAGAAGAGTCATTCACAGATTCCAGGGATAAGAATTTGAAGGAATTAGTGAGGATTCTTTTTGGTGTGAGGGACATGTACGAGACACTTACAAGTGAAGAGTACAAACTTCAAGAAACGATCCATCAAGGTACGATTAACAATAAGAACACATTTGGGTTGCAGATCACTGGGTAGATAAGGAGGAGATACGAGATATGTCACATTCAGATTTTAATTTCTATTCTAGTTAGGATAAGAACAAGCACAAGACACAAAAATTCAGATTCTAGGGATTCACCGGACAAGGGATACTTACAAATTTGGTGGGATTCACAGTAGAGTATTTCCCGGTATTGTGGTTATCCACTAATTCCGAGGATCCTTTGGTTTCTTAGGTAAAGACTTATTGATTTACCGAAATGTGCGTCTTCGTCGTGTTGCTTTGTTTGTATTTGTTTACGTCTACCCGGCTGCCAAAATCAGTAGCGTCTTTTTAATCAGAGAAAAATATTGTGCGCTGCTACCCATAATAAATTCAATTTCTACTCAAAAGTATTAGTAACTGTATTTGTTAATCGCTCATATTTTGGCGGTGCTACTCACAAACAAAATTTTCTGAATACTCTTTTAAAATACAAACAAGTGGTTATTTGGAAGCAAAATTCACATATGACGTTATGCAATTTTGGATTTTAATTCTGGTTGTTGGTAAAAACTGTTTATTATAGGTTAAAATGCATAGATTAAAAAACTAGATAAATAGATAGATAGTACAAAAATGAGATTCTCTTTTAGAGAGATAATAAGGTGCTTAAGTTAACCCTATGAGTCCCAGGTGTACAAAAATAATGTAAGGTAAATAATTGTGTCTTAGGAACTAATATAATAAAAATGAGAATAGAGGCTGAACGGTTAATTAATGTCGATTGATGGAATGTTTGGCTCGTAGCTGCTGAACTTGTTGTTGAAGTTGCTGTTGGAATTGGTCCTTAAGGGAAGTGACCAACTGATTGTAGTCGTCCATGTTGATTTCTGTATGAATTAGAGTAAGACAAGAGATTAGTATACTTTAATACACTATCGATAGTCATATAGAATCAACGTTCAAAACAAAACAATCTCTACTTACTGTGAATATTCTGAACATGACGCTTCAGACACGAAGGATACTTCACCTTGGACTCACAGAGCCGACAAGCGATATCCTTGACCGACTTGTGGAAGTACTGCAAATGTCTCTGAAGAATATACTTCGAGGACTTCATCTGTCCACACAGATGACATCGAAAGACTTGCTTCTCCTTGCCATCGACAATCAGTGTGGAATAAGGTTCCAAAATCGATGCTCCAGATGCTTCAGGAATAAAAGACGAAGAGGACTCTGATGGATTGTTATTGTCCTCCTCACCACCAGAACCGAATTGTGACTCTGTTGAAGTCGAAGGCACGTGATCTGCATTACGACCTTCGGGTATTTCATAATTCCCGTAATCGAAATCTTCATCATCATCATATTCGGGCAACTCTTCTTCGTCTTCAGAATTCAAAAAATCATCATCTTCGAATTTGGGTGCATTTCCCGAGTTTCCGAATACCGAGCATTCCTCCTCGAGAGTATCACTCTTAATTTTAGGCTTAATAGTAATGCTAATTCCATCAATCCGAAGGAATGCGAGTCCATCCGAGATTGGCTTCAACTGGGACTCGTCCCGAATCACTGACTTCCCATGATAGATGCACCGTAGTATGGGCTTGAGTACTTCACGGGGAATTTCATCCAAACTGAGACAGTGATTACAGCAGGCATTCGCAGGATTCAACAGCCGATTCCGTATGGTCAGAGATACCGAAGCGATGATAACCCGATGACACTTGAAGTGGGCTCCATTACAGTTCAAGGTCAAGTCCGTGAATAGACCCGACTGGTAGAATTGGGCCAAATTGTGGAAACAGGTCTGATGATCGTCGGTGCGTTGGAGAATGTAGGTCGAGTTGCTACTGTTCTTTGTACCGATGGACGATGATGGTAGTGATGGAGTTGGGGTTGAAGAGGATAATGAGGATGCAGTGGAAATTAATTTCTCGCAAGATTGGTCCATTTTCAAAATATGTATCGAGAGTGGAATGGGATAACAACAAAAAAGTGATCTAAATAGTTTGTGAATCAAAATTAGTTTCAAAATTACATTAAAAGTGAAACATACCTTTTGTGAGTTCTGATTTAAAACTTTCAAGACAAGTTCAGATAAACTTTCCGGTAAAGGCGAAGAGAATTTTTTCACGGAAAGATTAAATATTAGATAGTATTCAGGATATAACTGTTTGGGTTCTCATTTTCTCGTTGAGATTTATTACATAAAGAGCAGCAGCAGCGAAGAGACAGCTGTTGTTTGTGTAGCTGGCAGGTGGCTATTTGCACAGCACATTCAAATATTAAACTGGAGGGTAGACCGACTGGGTAGAAATGGAGTTTCAATTAAATTGCAAAGAATTTTGCAGCAAATCAATAACCCGACTTGTACTTGAGTTAAAATATTACTTTTACTCTGGTGTACTTGTACAATATATCATAAAGTCATTGTACAACCATTGTCGTGCATTGGACAATAAAGCATCGTACACAGTGCATTGTACAAATACTACTGCACCTGATTATATTTTATATAACGAACTGTGATAATTATGATATGAATCATACAACATTAGTAAAGGTAAAAGTAATATGTATTCGAAAAGTTTATTTATACAATGTACGGTAACGTATGCAGCAAGTGACCAGTCCGATTGAAACTGTATAGAAACTTTTGTGAAAACCAAAAACATCGAGAAAAATCTCGAAACATCAGGGAAATATAAATTCAATGCGAATGAGGATAATTTTGTGCTAATTTCGCGAATGCGAGATTCACAAAAGCAATATCATTGTGTAAGCTCCCAAATTGATTATTTCTAAATTGATTGTATTCAACAAAATGTACCCAATCAAGCCCTCATCACTAAGCCTAATTGTCCCCAACGAACTAACCCGTCCCATCCCTGGCAAATCACCCCTCTGGATGACCCCAGAAGAAGCTGTCTGCATCGTGAAATCCAATGATCACATCTTTATACAAGGAGCAGCAGCAACACCGCGCATTCTAATCTCAGCACTTGCGCAGTATGGAAGACAGAATTGTGCCAACTTGCGCAATGTTCGAATACATCATCTCAATACGGAGGGCAGTGCCGAATATAATCGGCCTGAATTTAACGGGATATTCCGGTCAAATTCACTCTTTACGGCACAGAATTGTAGGGAGGCTGTTCAGTGTGGACGGGCTGATTATACTCCGATTTTTCTTGGGGAAATACCACAGATATTTTCTAAAGGTAAAGATCGAATTCATCTATATTAATGAATTAAGTAATCAATAGTGATGAACGAAGCAATCTTTAGTTAAGCCTGACTTAATCGTTAGTACAAAAAAGATTTAATATAGATAATAATAAAAATAATCGAAAAAGTAATGAATTAATCGATTATTTTATACAAGGTATCATCAAACCAGACGTTTCTTTTGTATCGGTTACACCAGCAGATCAGTACGGCTTCCACTCTCTCGGAACATCGGTGGACATAACCCGATCTGCCCTTCTTCATTCAAAATTCATCATCGGTCAAGTGAATCCTCATCTACCTCGAACCTATGGAGAATCTATCGTGCACACATCTCATTTCGATGTTCTAGTTCATGGATCCCAATCGTTGATCAACCATGAACCAAAGGTACTTTCGAAAGCTGAACGCGCAATTGGGAAATTGATTTCAGAAAATTTGGTTCAAGATGGTGCCACTTTACAGATGGGAATCGGTGGTATTCCTGATGCGGTTCTACGGGATTTGGGCAATCATCGAGATTTGGGTGTGCATTCAGAGATGCTGTCAGATGGAGTGATTGACCTATGCAAGAGTGGTGTAATTACGAATCGATGCAAACGCCTACAAGCGGGCAAGTTGACTACTTCCTTTATGATGGGATCTCAACGGTTGTATGACTTTGTGCACGACAATTCGAACATTGCAATGTACGGCAGTGATTATGTGAATGATGAATTTGTGATTGCCCAAAATCCAAAAGTGACAGCAATTAATTCCTGTCTCGAGATGGACATCTTTGGACAGGTTTGTTCGGATTCAATTGGTGACAGGATTTATTCAGGTTTTGGTGGTCAAGTTGACTTTTTGCGTGGTGCTGCGAAATCGCTCGATGGTCAAGGAAAGCCGATTCTGGCAATGACTTCCGTCACAAATAAAGGTGAATCCAAGATTGGACTCGAACTGAAACCAGGAGCAGGTGTGGTCACTACTCGTGCCCATGTTCACTATGCTGTGACGGAGCATGGAATTGCACAACTGTTTGGAAAGAGCCTGAGACAACGCGCATATGAGATGATCCAAATTGCGCATCCGGATGCGAGGGAGGAGTTAGAACGAGGTGCCTTCAAGAAGCTCAAGTGTATGCCTTCGCCGGATTGATTGCATGGAAACAGAGTCGCAATTTTATTTTGAATAATAATAAACATAAAAGATTTATCGATTCGTCGATTCATTTGCCAACATACCAATACACGAGTCACGTGGCCAAAATATTTGTACAAGTTCACACATACTCGTACATGCATGTTGAGTCAACAACACTCGTGCACATGTAAATCTAATGATTGTACTCTGTACTTTCCCTGTAGAGATAATCGATTATTATGCAAGTTTCACTCAACCAATAATTATCTATGCGACCATCATGCACATTTCAAGTGGACACTCAATCTCCTATCAATTCATAAATCTGCCATCTGCGTGTTTGTCAAGTGCTTTTGTGTTCTTGTTCATTGTGCTACTGCACTTTGTTACCACAAGTTGTGGGCTCAATCTCGCAAACTTTAATTGAACTTACAAATCAAGTTGGTTGATAAAAGTTATCAAACATAAGTCTCACTTTAAAAGCATTTTCATTTGGATCCAAACATTGTCGATCCTTGATGACAACAACAGCAACATGTCCAATACTCTTGTTTGGGCTTTTGTGACCTGTGTCACCTTTATTTGTGTGAGCCCAACCGACGCCGCAATTGGCGATGCGGTCAAGTATGGGGCACCCGAACAAGTGCACATCTCGCTTGGTGGTATGATTAGGATTATTTTTGGACTTTCCAATTATAAACTTTAACCTTTCACCCTTATAGTAAGCATCGATCAACTATGGATTACGTGGCTCACCTTTGAGCACACCTCCAAGTACACTTCTATTCCCACCGTCCAGTACGGTCTCACCCCCGAGAAACTCGACCAAACCCAACACGGCACAGCCACACTCTTTATGAATGGAAACCGAATTTCTTTTGTTCATCGAGTTCAACTGTCAAAATTGAAACCCAATTCCACTTACTGTAAGTTACTTTGTGTTCCAATTGAAAATAAATAATCTTTGACATGATTGTGCAATAGATTATCATGCAGGAACTGAGATTTCCGGTTGGAGCAAACAGTACAGCTTTGTGACCCGACCCGAGGATGAGGAGAATTGGAGTCCTCGCTTGGCTATTTATGGAGACATGGGACTGGTCAATGGAATTTCGATGCCTTTGTGAGTTTGTATAATATTAACCCTTTGACACCTTTGTTGGAACATTTATGTCCAAACAGGTGGAAAATGTCTTAGGTGTGATTACAGTTATTCTAATATTTTTTTTAACTCATTCAGCCTCAATAGTCAAGCATCCAAAAAAGCTTACGACGCAATCTTACATAACGGTATTCTACTGATCGAATTTTATTTTAGTACCCATAATTATAATTCTCAACAGGTGATATCGCTTATAATCTAAATGATGTAAGTTCGATCTCAACGATGCTAATAACTCCCAATTATTTCCATTATTAACCCATTGACTCCCACCCAATCCAATAGTTGAACGGAATGGTCGGTGACGAATTCATGCGTCTCATGGAACCAGTGATGGCCACCATTCCTTATCAGATGTCAGTGGGAAATCACGAAGAGGCAGAGTGAGTGTCATCTTAATAAAATTTGATCTGATTTATCTCATATCTCCCTCTTCAGTAACTTCACTCAATACGTCTCACGTTTCACGATGATCAATCAGGCAACCGGTGAAGTGAACAATCACTTTTACAGTTTCAATTTCGGTCCAATGCACATTGTATCCTTCTCATCTGAATTCTACTATTTCACCCAATACGGCTACACACAGATACACAATCAGTTCAAGTGGTTGGAGAAAGATTTGACAGAGGCGAACAAGCCAGAGAATCGTAAGAAGAGACCGTGGGTTATGGTGATGGCACACAGACCTATGTATTGCTCAACTGCCGATAGCGATGATTGTACGTCTAATGAGAGTATTGTAAGTATTGAAATGGGTGGATTCTGATTGATCAATTAACCTATTAATTTTCAATTAGTTTCGTAAAGGAATACCAATCGTGAATGAGTACGGTCTGGAGGATCTCTTCTACAAGTACGGAGTGGATATTATTCTTGGTGCACACGAACATGTAAGTAGTCTATGAATGCATTAATTAACCCATTCAACCCCTATGACTCACCCTTTCAGACATATGAACGATTGTTCCCCGTATACAATCGTCAGGTGTACAATGGTTCCAAGGAGGAGCCGTACCGGAATCCTAAGGCACCGATCCATCTACTTGTCGGCTCTGCTGTAAGTTTTAAGGCCAAAATCAATTCCATTTTAATCTTTTCATCCTCTAGGGTTGTCAAGAACTGGTTGACCCTTTCGTGTCGCATCCCCAACCCTGGAGTGCGAAACGCATCTCCGACTATGGCATAACCGAATTTCACGTTCTCAACAAGACACACATTCGAGTCAAACAGAGGTCTACTTCCAAGAATGGAGAAGTGGTCGATGCGGTGACCTTCATCAAGGACAAACATGGACCTGAGGCGTGGCTTTAAGATTTTTTAAATGGATAATTTAAATATGACGTAAAATCTTTATGATCTATTTATTATATGATCAAATAAAGTAAAACCACAAAGTAGAATATTTGAAAGATCTGATTAGTTAATATGCACAATGTCAAGATTAGAACATTTTCAAATTGCGAATTTAAGATTTGCTCATAAAGTAATGTAACTTTGTCAGTATACTGTTTGTGACTGTGTGTTTCGAAATGGGTCAATCTCAATCGAATCCTTCTGCTCCATCCCCTGAAGATGACCCTTCCGAGGATCCTTTCCCTCCTGACCGACCTGACCGACCCCTACCCGAGGATGCGTTCGATCCAGCAGTGCTCGCCACCTTTAAGTGTCCTTTCCAGGAGCCAGACAAGACCCTTCCACATACTCCATACTACTGTCAACGCAAGTCGAACTGTCCGTTCGGTCATCAAGACCCAGGACCCACTTCACCTCACCTCCGCATCCTGCCAAAGTGCTTCTGTGTGAATCGTCTCCTGAGTCAGTGCGAGTCGACCCAACTGGAACGACTCAACCCGGGCAATCTGGTGCGCTGTGAAACAGGCTTCCATCCCGATGTACAAGACTTAATCGAACCGGAACGATTTGTCCGATTGGTGGCTGGGGCGATCCTAGGTAGATCCATGACGCCCACTGACGCACATGAACAACAAATGGTCCAACCAGAGTGTGTCATCTGTCTCAATATGATTCCCACTTTAGGGTCACCTATTTCTGGTGCGTATTAATGTAACCTCGAATTCTCATAATTAACCCATTACTTCCCACAGGCTGTAATCTATCGGGATTCCTCGAGAATTGCATTCACCGCTTCTGTTTGAAGTGCATCCAGAAATGGCGTCTACAACGTCAGACTGGTATACTCAATCTCCGATTTCTGTGTCCCACCTGTCGGGCACCGTCCTCGCGCATCATGTTATGGCCCGAGTCATCTGGCACTAAGCCCACCAAGCGGGCTCGTCTATTCGCACTACAAAAGGAGTTCTTGGGTCTTCGAGTTGGTGCCCAAACGATGGTCGCCATTACACAAGTAGATCATAATGATAATATCGACTTTCTGCTGTACTTCAATGGTCTGGGCTATCAGGGCAAAGTCTTAGAGGATCGAACGAGCCAGGACATTCGACCTATCATCAGACGGGCACTCAGAAGAGGTGTTCTGCCAAGAGGACGAGGAGCTGTTCTACGTGGTGCCAGAGCTGGTCCAAGAAACCCGCCCTTGATGAATGCTCGCGGTGGCGCTCGTTGAGGATTCACTAGATTTCACGCGTGATCTAAAGGTGTGTAGCTAGTAGTAATAAAGTTTCGCGCTTTAAAATTTAGTTTAAATTCAAAAATTCCGACCATGTCTACACAATCAACTCTTTATTCACGTGACTCGAGTGTGGTACATGTATAAATAGTCGCTTTTGTGTTTATATATGCTTGGCTGCACAAAGAAAGCACATGTTGCCTTTTCTGCCCTATCTCTTTTTCGGATTACTATTTTGTCTAATCTTCTTTTGATCTAATCCTTTGGAACCAATGGCTACTCAACGCCTTAACCCGGATCTAATTCCGCTAGATCCTTCCCCGGATTTTTTCCCTCTAGACCTTCTGCCAGATCGTATCCTCACTGGTGCCTTCTCTCGCTTTTCTCTACTTCAGCAGATTACATGCTTTCGTACTGTTTGTCATCGTTGGAACTGCCTGGTGGAATCGCAATGTTCTGAACGAAAGTCACTGAAGCTACTCGGAGATTCTGTGGGGGACATTTCTGATTATTATCACAATTCTATCACCGGTAGTGACCTGACCGATGATCCGGATTTAAAGTTGAAACCCGCCGGGGCTGGAGATGACGATTTGCTGATTCAAGGTAAGAGTACAATTCCTGTTATTACAGCAAATCTTAATTTTTCAATCATATAGGTCGCAATTTCCATGATAACTTCGCTGCCTTCCTACTACGACTTTTCCCGAATTTGGAATCTCTTGCTGTGGTAATCCCAGAGTCCTGGTTCGAAGCACGTGCCACTGCTCGGTACAATTTGGTTGTGCATCTTTTGGGTAGATGGGCCCCAACCCTACGTAAACTATCTCTCTTTGGACAGGTGGATCAACAGCCCAAAAGTTTCCATGCAAAACTGGTGGCAGTTATGGCAAAGGATCTACTCAAATTGACCCACTTGGATATATTCGCGATACAACTTTTTGACACTTTGGAACAGCGGACCCAGATGGCTGTGGTTTTTGAACGTCTGGAACGGCTCTCGATTAGTGGATTCCACTTTCCGAAGATTTGTCTTCTTCGTCACCTTGGTCCCAAAGCTCGGGAACTAAGTCTAATGGTGTATCTCAAATGGACTGATCGTAACATTCGTAAGGTATTTGATCCGAAAAAGAGTTTCTCCTGCAACCAATGGATCACGAGTCTGAAGATCCCCATTGAACGCGAATCCACACTTGACTTTATCTGCTCGGATGCATTTCCACAACTCAAAACATTGAGTCTCGATTTGTGTGGTTTCGATCGTGTTGTGCTGAACGAGAAGTTTGTTGCGCAGATCAACAAGTTGAAGAATCTCAAACAACTTCGATTGGGTTCTATTTATGTGGATTTGAGCTTGTTGACTCGTTCACCGGGGATTGTGATTCCGGGCTTAACGGAATTGCATTTGGATAATCTGGAGAATCGATACGAACAGGTAAGGATTTTATGGATTCTGGAACATTTTTTACCGTTCTTTTTCTTTGGAATACCAGGAACACCGAACCTTCGATGGCCGTGCCTTCTGGCGACTGATTATACTCCTCTTCCCGCGTTTGGATCGATTTTACCTTCGAACCGAACTGCAATTCTACAAGCTGCTCCTTCAAACTCATGAACATGTATTCTTTGCGGAGATGGGCGACCGGAATCGATTCATGCTCACCGTCAATGGCATGGAACCAATTGGCAAGGATTTCTGGTCTAAGCCTAGTTTTGGGCGTCATGAAGAGGCAGTAAAGGAGTATAAGAAGAAGTTGTTGGAAGAGGCGTCGGATGAGGATTGAATGATTTAATAATTTTAATGTTTAAATTGGATTTTTGTTAATCAATAAAGTACATTCAGTGCATAATTAAAATTGACCAATGGTTGACAATAAGACCGAATTATGAAAAAACGTGTTACAGCGAAATAATCGATACGGTTGTGTTGATTTAAAGATTTGAATATATCAAAAGAAACAGTTTTCAAATAGAGGTAATTTCAAGTCATACTAAACAGCAACAAACTATGCCCTTATTTAATTTTTATGAATAATGAATAAATTAAATTGGGCCAAAATTTCAAATTTCAAACATTCTTTGGTTGATACCATCGGACAAAATTGTCAATCCGCAAGTTGTTGCCCCTAATGGCCAAATAGGTGAGTGCAACAGGATGACCAAATTGAATCTTGATAGAAGCTTGAAAGCTGTTCTTTGCGTAATCGTACTTTAACTCTGGATCGAGCACAATCAACAACCAATCGTACTCTGAGTAAAGATACAAATCAACAAATTAATTACTTAATTACTTGAGTAAAGCAGACTTACTTCCATTGGTGACAGTGTCCAGTCGAAAGAACATATAGCAAGATTGAGGAATGTTCACCTGCGATTCAACATACTTGATGTAGTCGGATCGCCAGTCCCCATCCGTCCAACCAATTTCACCATTCGGCTCAAAGCTGCTTCTCCAACGATTGATGACCACTTTGAAGAATCGTACGTCAGCAGGGTGCATGGCAGTCAAGTAAAATGTGCTCCAAAGTTGAACAGAGGTATGGAATTTCTCCTCTGGAAAAGCACAGGTGGATTTGGAATTAAAGATATTTCCCATTTATATTTTGTATGTGTGTCAAGCAAACGAACAAACGAACAAGTGAACTCAGAATAAGGAAAAGTTTTGGCTAATATTTGGATTTTGTTTAAAGAGACAGGAAATGCGTATGATTCATAATTGATTTTTTATTTAAAACGATGTAAACTGTATTTTTCAAAGAAAAAATGCCTAAAATAACCAAGGCTATAACAATGAATATTTGAATAATGAATAATTGCTTTAAAAAGACAGCTACATTTGAGTCTTATCATCTTGACGACTACAAAGACATAACATTTACGTACTTTACCTCCTACATATTAATATTACAAATTCTGTTTAACTTCGACAGCAAAAACTACATAACTTACGTCAATGAAAATTTGGTAGACCAATTGAATTATCCTAGATCCAATGTAAATAGTCTCTATTCGATACAGAAGTGGATTTTGGATTTTTGGGTTTTATGATTCTTGACCAAAAAATTATACCGTTCGATTAATGGTGAAAATATAGGAACAAGATCGCTCATTAGTCATTACTCAATGAGTAATGGTAATACTCATGACCTGAAAATACTACTAGATTGGCCTAATATTGACCGAGCATTTACTTTCCACCCGAAAAGGTATTTCTAAACATTCTGAATAAACCTAAATTAATAACATTTAAGACTGGGCGATTTACTCGGATTTCAAATAAGTCGTGGTGGGAAGTAGCTCGTTTATGAATAGGCACGTGTTTACACTGGATCAGCTGTTTACTTTAGACAGAGAGGACAAAGTATGTTTTGTCACAAAACTTTTGTGTCTGACTGACTGACCACGTGATTATCTCCTCGTGTGTATCTCTACTCTATCTCTCTTCCTTATCTAATTTGGAACACCACACACACAGCCAAACCATGAGCCAACCAGTTGAACCACAACAGCCCGACATCTGGAATCGAACCGATCACCAAATTGTGGAATTCACTTATCGCTGGGAAGTTGCGAATTTAAGTTTCTATCTCAATAGTACCGATCAGGAAGACCTGCCACAGATTAAATCACCAACATTTTCACCACCCAACGATCCAACTCTACAGTTCGCTCTGCTATTGTACCCAAAAGGAGAATCGGGTGATGACAAAGGTCATATTTCTTTATTTTTGGAATTGTATTCATGTCCAAAGCCCGAGGTGAGAGTTAAATGCAAAATGTCCATCATTGATTCGCAGAACATAAAGCAAAATACAAAGAGTAAGTGTATTGAGTGTGACAAGAATAATTAATCAATATGTTTGTAAGCCACCACAGAAAAATTCAATATTGCTGAAACCGGATGGGGAAAAGTGAAATACATCTCTCATGAAGCAATTAGAGGTTTGTTGACAAAGAACAAATTAATAATATTTTGTGAGGTAATGCAACGTTTGTTTAATTATTAAAAATTAACTTTATTAAACCTTGTAGATTGAAGTTATGATTGACTCAGTCGACACTACCATTGGCACACGTCGTGAACTGAACGCTCGGATCGAAGCTCAAGTTTTGGATAATTTGGGTGAGCTGTTCGAGAGCAGGAAGATGAGTGACGTTGTTTTGGTTGCTGGAGATTCAGTCAAAACCGAACACCGAGCTCACCGAGCAATTCTCGCTGCACGATCCTCTGTATTTGGCGCAATGTTTGAGAACAGTTGGTCCACCGAATCCAACGAAGGTCGAGTGTTGATCGAAGACATCGACGGTGAAGTGATTAAGGAAATGCTTCAATTCATCTACACAGGAAAAGTACCGAAACTGGACCAACTTGCTGACAAACTGTTGGAGGCAGCAGACAAGTACGCTTTGGATCTACTCAAAAGTCTGTGTGAACAGTCGATCATTGCAAATCTCAATTGTGAATCTGTGATAAACATGTTGATTTTAGCGGAAAAACATTGCGCCAAACAACTTCGATTAAAGGCAATCGAATTCATCAATGCGTAAGTTGCCTATTTTGATTAGTCCAGCATTAACCAGAATACTTACAGAAATCTATCCGCAATCTTCAAGACTGATAGTTGGAAACTCATCCAAGATAATGCAGAACTTTATTTTGAGTTGTTCGCCAAATTGTTGCTTGGCAATATAAAGAAATGAAACTTTTCAATATTTGTTTTTTTGTTATGTTAAATAATTTTATATGATTCAATAATAAACTTAAATTTAGTTATCCACAACGTGAGTAGTCACAATAGAGTCAAAGAAATCCTATCATCACTGGAACATGATTCGTTAGATTTAAAAAAAGTTTTCTGTTGAACGATTTGTGACATCCTTCTCTGTCACACCTGAATAGTTTGTCCATTAGTGAAGTGGTTGATGCGGATTCGACGAGATATTCTACAAGATTTCTTACATGATATTTTCAATGTGTTTCTGTAGCCATTCACTTGAAATGGGTTGTAACAGCCTGTTTGTTCACATTTGAATTACTTAATCCCAGTCGGTTGTGGTTCAAGATGAGCACAATTATGCCTGGATCGTTTTATCAATTGAATAATAAATTGGAATATTATCGCTGTTTCCTGGATCACATTTTAACATTCTTTGATTTCACAAAGAAACGATTAAACGAGCAAACTGAGCATCATGAAGGTCTTCGATTTGTAGTAATGTTGACACTATTTCACTATGTTTTCTCTAACATTTGCTTTAGCATTTTCATGATTTCGTGCTTACTCTACAATGTCGGCAACGATCCGTAAAATTAGAGTAAAATCAACAACATTTGAATAAATACATTTATTATTTATTAATAAAAAAAATAATAGATGGAAATAATGGAAAGTGAGCATATATGAAGATGATAGGGAGGTCTTGAAACAATCGATAATGCATTCAAATGTATCAATTGACCAATGATGACCAAAAAGTGCACTGAGTTGAGCTAATTGTACGAATAAAACTCAAGTGCTACTCCGAGTGTGTCCATTTGAGTGTGCCATCATTGGAGCACTTGAGTTTTATTCGATCAATTTGAGCCAACTGACGTTCATTTGGGTTTTACATTTGTATATGTGCTATATAAGTAAAAAATTCTACTGTTGTTCACAAGTTGTAGTCATACTGTAATTTCAATTAATTGTCTTATTTACTCATTGTCAGTGTATGCTTATGACTCGTTGATTTCTGAACAGAAATCGGCGAGACAAGTGCTCAATCGAGTTTCCAGTCGGGAATTAACGAGCCATTGCCATATACTCACAAAATCAAAATAATTCAATTGAGAGAAATTGATGGAATGCCTACTATTGTGTGGGTCAATTGTGTCATTAGGCTAGAACTCGAAGTTGTTCAGATCCATTCTGTCACGGTTGTCCCATTTGAATCTGACCGACCTTGACGGAATGAATTTGACAGCAATCTCGATACTAACATCTATTAGAAAGTTTAATTCTTAACTCAATTCAAGTAAATAATTGATTCAGCTTGTTCAGGATAGCTAATTTCGTTTGTGGGCTCTTACAATATCTCAGGAAAAGTCGTCAAAAAAGACAAGTCGATATTGTATGCACCAATGGAAGACTTAGCCATTTTGAGCAATCAAATGAGTTTTGCAGCAATTGTTGAATCTCCCAGAATATTGATGGCAATAAGAGTAAAGAGGAGAGAACGCGCTGAACTATAAAAAAGATATGAAGAATAAGAATTGAGAAAACATTGAGATAACATACATTAGATCAAATCTTGATTTAATACATGTCGTTTATGAATCTCCCATCAAGGATTGAATGATAAAATCTAACATTTGGACAGGAATGAGATTAGTTTGTGCGATTAAAGATAAGAAAAATCAGGAGAAAACTTACTATTGGAAAGACGTGTTTTTGGTTGATTTGGAAATCAATTATTTCAATAATTGGGATTTATGGAACCAACACCTTTTTGCGTTTTCTCTTGGATCTCATTTTGAAAGAGAATTCAACGAAATGAGAAAGTGAGCAGAAACTATGCAATCAACAAGTCAGAAGAAGTTAATCGCGAACTCAATTTCAACAATCTCGGCTTAGCTGTGTCCTACGCGTACTATTGCTTCGCTCTTATATGTTTCCAGTATCGGAGGGTGGAAGTACGCAACGACGCATGCACATAGAAGACATGTAAAAAAAATAATTCCACTCATGGTATGACACTCAATGATTAATGGCTTCCATGGAAGCAATTCCAAAACAGAGTTCACTTGAAATGAGCATTTCGAACAAGGCTCACAGCACTAAAGTCCACTGACTGTTTTGCTTTTCTAACTATTACAATCGAGCTCGAGCTTTCTAGATATTCCAAAGGATCAAAAGCAATCAAAGCACAATTTCGTTAAATAACAAATACAAGTTTCATATTAATTGGTAATGATCTTTATTTATTAATATTAACGCATAGTAAATGTATATGTTCAAACAAATGTTGGCTTAGATAGAACAAAAGTGTTGCTTCATAGATGATTTTTGGTTTAAGCAAGTACATTTGCAACTGGTGAAGCTATACAATTTTCAACCAATCAAACGTATATAAACAATAAAAACGTTGATGTGTTGCAATGGTATGCCTTGAAGGTCCAATCATATTTGCAGAAACCAATAGATCTCGTGAATTTAAGCGAATGCATCCAAGTTTCCAATGTATACACGAATGTTGACTAAAAAGTAGAGTGAGTAGGGCAAATTGTACGAATAAAACTCTAGTGCTACTCCGAGAGTGTTCATATGAATGTGCCATCATTGGAGCACTTGAGTTTAATTCGATCAAGTCAAGCCAACTGACGTTCATTTTGGTTCTTCATTAGTGTATGCAGTTTAGGTAGTTAATTTTACTGTGTACTGTTCAATAGTTGTAGTCATAAACGCAATTCCTCTCAATTAGGTACATTGACATTGACCTATTGTTAGCATATTGTTACAACTCGATGATTTCTGGACAGGAATCGATGAGACATGTGAACTCGAGAGCAGAGATTCTCATACTCGTGTTTTCTGTCTCGAAGCACTTAATATTACGATATGTTTACAATGAAAATGAGAATGACCCAATTGAGGGGAATTGGTGATTTGCCTACTATAATGATGAAAAGTACTATCATCAATTGTTGTGTGTCAATTAGGCTTGATCTCGAGACTGTTCAGGTCCATTCTGTCAGGGCTGACCTATATTCGAGTCGGTCCGGTCTTGACGGAATGAATCGGATCAAAATCGAGATACTAACCAATGTCCATTAAAGAATTCAATTGTCGACTCAATCTCATCAACAATATCTCAGGAAACGTAGTCCCCACAACACAGACAAGTCACGATTGTATGCACAAATGGAAGACTTAACTAGCATCAACAAGCAAATCTATTAATCTACAGCCATTTTGAATCCCTCATATGTTTCAGTGAAAACGTGCTGGTCCTTTAGGACAATTCGAACAAATTCATATTTTCAAAGGAACAGAATTAGTTTCGAATTATCCTAAAGCAATCACCAATTTCCACTTAAACGTATAAGATGATTCAAACATGTGAAATGATACAAGATAATTCAGTTAGGGTTTTGTTTACAAAAATAGACAGCGCATTCGTAATAATAGATTAGAGTTAGATAAAGACAAGGCTGAAGAAGAAGAAGGAGAAATAGATTGGACAAGAGTAAAGTTGAGCCGCTTTTGCTGAACAAAAAAAAAAGAATAAGATTATTGAGAATACGTTCAAGTTAAAATAACAAACCTTAGATTTGAAACAAACATAATCTTGATAAAGATACATTGTCTAGGAATGACTCATCAGATAGTCGGTGATAAGATTTAACATCTGAAATAGGTATAAGATTAGTTTGAGGGATAAAAGGTAAAAAAGTATAGGGAAAAACTTACTTCTAAAAAGACTCGTTTCGGGTTGATTTGGAATTTCCATGATTTCAAATCATCGGATTCAAGGAACCAGTGGACTGGAAACAACGCATTTTTCTTGCGCTTCTTATTGGACGTCATTTTGAAAGAGACCAGATTTAAATGCAAAAAGGACGTTAAAGTAGAGAAACTGGGCTGAATCTGTATAATGAACAAGTCCCAAAGTCATTCGTACGCTACAACCTCGGTTTAGTTGAGTCCTTCTGCGAATTGCTTCTCTTTTATATCATTACCAGTATCGGAGGGGTGATGAAGGCAACGACGCATGCACATGGAAGACTTCGTAAAAGCAGTTAAACTCATGACAGAACACTCAATGATTAATGACTTCCATAGAAGCAATTCGAGACAGAGTTCAAAATAGCATATTTTGCCTGAATGACTCAGAGTGGAAATATACTAAAGTCCACTGACTGTTTTGCTTTTCTGTCTTTTACCGAGAAAGGCAATAGAAATGAAAAGGTCACATTCCAACACTCAATTTTGTTTATATATGAGGGTTCAATTAGTATACAAATGGATTATCTTTATTGATTAATAACGAAATCTCAAAACAGGAAATGATCCCAGTAATCGTTTCGAATATTCAATCAAATGTTGTTTTAGATAGCCACGAATAAAAGTTCTGTTACAACCAGACACTCTACAGTGAAATGGTGATGGAGATTAGTGAAAGTGTTGGATGTGTCGAGTGAAACTTTGGGAATGGTTTAATGAGTTACATTCAGGGGTGGGACATTTGTGGTGAGGAGTTTGAATCATGTGAAATTGGTGTTGGGAAAGTTAAGTTTGAGATCCGGCTGATGGGTTGTTGTGTTCTCTAACTTGGGCTCTCCCAGGGGCTTTTGCAACTGGAGCATTATGTTCTGGTACCACATTTGAAAGTACTGGAAGTTCTGCTACTGAAACCGCAATTAAATTTGGTTTCTGAAGTCTTGAAAACTGAACAGCGATTCTTGGAAAATGCTGATGCGACTGAAAGTTGAAAAGCAACTAAACGTTCTTTAACTGATGCTTGAACTCTTGGTTCTAGAACATGAAGTTTTGGGAGTGGTGCTGAAAGTTGTGCCATCACATCACCTGATTGGCTAAAAGTCGAAGATGATATGGAATCAGTCAAGTCATTCATCTGAGAATTGAGCATTTGAGGCGTTGGAACATTTGAAGGTTTAAGCTCATCAATGGAAACTATGTTGCTATTTGATGGTAGAGGCGTCGGGGAATCGAATTGCATTTGAGCTACTTCAACTGAAGGTTCATTTGGTAGTTGCTGTTGTCCTCGAGTCTTAAATTTGTCACCATTCACTTGAGCACTAATCATCGATTCGAGCAGAATGTCATTGGATAATTGTGCCAGTCTACTCAGTTCGCTGAGGAAGCTTTCATTCAATTTAGTTAAATTGGGCACGTGATCTTGAACATGTGCTCTCAAATGCACCACTTTTACAATCAGTCCAGGTGCACTTGAATGGACCCTCCTTTGGCATGTGGCACTCGAAATGGTCCATCAGTTCTTTTTTGTAGTCAAATCGTTGGCCACAGTTCATAAATCGACAATAATAGATCCTCATGTGATAATTCGTTTCGTGTATACGATTGTGACAAACAAAATCTTGCAAACTTGTACACTTCTTTCTACAATTGGTCACTGGACAGACAATTGAAACTTTGGGCATGTGAAATACAACATGTCGAGTTAAATAACTTTGGATTGTGAATCTTCTGTTGCACCCTTCAAATGTACATTTGTACTTCTTTTCCATTCTTGCGTAAGGACTGCTCTTTTTGGCTTTTAGTTGTTGTTTTGTTAGGGAAACTATGTTAATGGTAGATGATTGCTCAGGTAAAGTCACTGGAATATCGAACATTTGATGTGTTGAATCATATGAAGAGGGGTTTGGATGTTGCTTTTGTTGTTGAATAGTTGATACTACAAGCTCAGGTTGTGGAACTTCATTTAGAAATTTTTGAAATGGTTTTGTAAGTACTGGAGCTTGTTCTTGAAGTCCTGCCACAGAAGCCAGAAGTTTTGGTACTGAAATTGAAGCAAAGCGTTTTGAAGGCAATTCTAAAAGGGATACTGGAGCTTCAAGTTGTGAAAGTGGTGTCATGTATGAATTATTAATTGTGGTGGATTGTTCATATGAACGTTTGAAATGGTTCACTTGGAATGAATCATTAGTAATATTTGATTTGACATTTTGAGCCTTAAACGACAGATTTGTGTCTGTTTCATCAGCTGCTTTGCCATTTGTGCCAATCACTTGATCGGTCATCAACGAATCCGAAAGAATGTCCTGTTGTTCTTGTTGTGCTTGATTCTGGTTGCATATTAATTTCTGTTCAATCGAAATCTCAGTTATAGTCAATTGTTGTTGTTGCTTCTTTTGTCTGCTAATCTCCAGGTTAATGTGCTCATCGGAAATGTGTCTTTTCAAGTGTTCTCTCGATGAAAACTGTCTGGCACACTGACCCCACCGACATGAGTACATCTTTGTTACACCTTCCATCACCTTTAGTGCTGTTGGAGCATAATGTAACTGTTGAAAACTATTGTGGTTGTATGTTGATGTGTTCTGTTCATTTACAATGTTTTGATTATTAAGTTGATCTGGAAATATCGCAACTAAATCTTCCGTAAGTTCAGGGACAGAGAGCTGTATTGGAGATTTTAAAGTTGGTTGATTGTCAGTGTCAGTTACTATCGTGCGAGATTCATCTAAATTATGTTGTTCAGTTGAATCATTTAATGACAAAAAGTCCAAGTCTGCAAACAAAATGTCATCCAACTGCGGTCCATTCTCAAACAAATTATTGGATTCTAGAGATTACGAGAAATATCAAGAACATGACTATAAAACATCAATATCAATTACCAGGAATTGCCACTGATTGACCAGTGTTGTTCGTTTGTGTTTGTTGAAGTTGGTCACGTATTTGTTTGTGCTGTTTTTGTTTTGGACCGTTCAATGAGTCCAAATCGAAATCGATGACAAGTGGCTTCAGCTCGATCAAATTGACATCATTATTTTCATTTTGTAGATTTAGACCATTTACAAATGTATCACTTTGATTTGCTACTGTAGTTGTAGTAGAGGTAGCAACAAGTGCGGCTGGTGACCACGGTGGTGCCAATGTAGCTAATTTGTCCATGATCTCGTGATTATGATATAGTTATTATTCTTGTTGTAGTTGATTCAATCAAAAGAGTACAAAGTGGCAAAGATGAATGCAACTAGTGAGTGATCATGGCAACATGATCATAACACGCACTATTAGTAACACTAATGTAACAGTACTGCAACACTACGTACTGTGTAGCATACTGTAGTAAACAGTTACAGAGAAGAAAGGAGGAGGAGGAGGAGGCAGAAGAATACATATATCACTGAAAGAGGGGAGGGTGAGGACTTCTATGCTCATGTGGAAGGGCATGCGCAATAAATTATATAATAAGCATACAAGAAACAACAGAGCGAAAAGGACAAAGTCCAAGCACAATTTCAAAAGTGCAAGTGTTAATAATATACAGAATCTTTAATAGGGAACTATCAAAAACAGCTAATGATCTCCCAAATCGAATTCACTCAAATCTGTGTCTGTTACTAACGTCTGTTACTGAATTCTGAAATTAGAGACGAAAGCTCTGGAACTGGAACTGGAAATTCTGGTACTATTTTTGGCACTGAAATAAAAAGCTCTGGCATTTGAAAGTGAACTAAAATTCTTGGAAATAGCGACGAAACTGGAAGTTTTGGTTTTGAAAATGAAGCCAAATGTTTTTGTGGCGATTCTGTTACGTTTGACTAATGGTTAGCATTCAAACTTCAGCTTCAGTTATGCATTGTTGAATCATTGATTGGTCACATTTAGCTCAAAGTTGTATTGAACAGGAATAATTGTATTTGTTAGCTTAACAATGGGTACTATGCTGGTACCGCTAGATAACTCATGGGTTGTCGGAGAATCGGTAATTTGAGCCATTTCAACTGCTTGCTGATGCTTAACTTTAAATCTCAATACGAAATGTTGGCATTGTGATTGTTCTGGTAATTGAGCCGCAATTGGAATATTTTGTTTTGGAAGTTCTGGAAGTACTGGAAATCGCGTCGGAAGGGCTGATAGAAAAACCTGAGCTGTTTTTTTTTGGGGGGAAATGACAATGAAACTGGAAGTTTTGATACAGAAGTTGATTTCAAAAGTTTTTGTAGTGATTCTTGAAGTGTTGGAACTTGGTCTTCAATCTCTTGAATTGGAGCTTCAAACGAATGATCATCCACATTGGATTCATTGGAATCATCATTGTGTTTATTGTCTAATTCAACAGGCACAATGGTGGTTGTGAGCTTATTCCGATTCACTTGAGTGTTGATCATTGTTTCTAAGAGAATGTCCGGTTGTTGTGCATAGTTGGACATTGATGACAGTATACTGAAATAGTTTTCACTCAAATTAGCTAAATTAGGTACATGAACATCCTGAATATGTGTTCCCAAGCGTATTCTATCGGAGAATATTTGACTTTCACAACCAGTCCAGGTGCACTTGAACGACCCTTCTTTGGGTATGTGATTGATTGACTCGAAATGATTGATAAGTTCATTTCTATAGCTAAATCGCTGGTTGCAACCCCTAAATCGACAACAGTAGATTCTCATGTGATAATGCGCGTCGTTTTCCCGATTGTGACTCACAAAATTTCTCAAATTTATAAACGTTTTTGTACATTTCGGCACTGGACACACAATTGGAACTGTTGCCGAGTGAGTTAGACGATGTCTAGCTAATTTGAAGTGTTGTGTGAACTCACGGGTGGATCCCTCAAAGGAACATTTGTGCTCCTTATCTTTGTAAAGTTTTTTGTGTTTGAGCTTTTTGTGACTCGCCAAACCCTTTGCGGAAACAAAACTTGATTTGCAACGTTTACAATTGAGCAGAATTCTCTTCTCGGCATGTCCTACTTGTTGGTGTTAATCTATTTGTTGATTCTTGTGTTGTTGTTGTTCATTTAAAATGTCGATAATTTTACATGATTGTTGTTGCTCAATGTTAAGATCAATACGGCTATCGAGTATTTGGCTTCGATACAAACTGTCTTGTAATACATTGATCCCACAGACATGATAATTGCTGAATTGAAGGTTCCAATGTTTCTATATCAATCTGTTCTTCATCCAAATCGTTGAACAAGTCCAAATCTGAAAACGAAATGTCATCGTCCAACAGCAGTTCATCATCATTCTCGAACATATTGTCCATTTGTGATGGTTCAATTATGACGGCTGGGTTACTTTCAATGGGCAATTTGGAGGAAGATGGTAGATCTGAGAAAAAATAGATTAGACATATTTGTGATTCAAAACACATATCAATATGTAAGAAAAAGGGGTAGGCAATATAGCAGTGCACATGCGCAATAATCAATACACCAAGTCAGAAAAGATACATTTTAATAAAGATACTTTTATAAAGATAATAATGTGTGACCATTATTCAAATGGTACTGTATAAAGTTGCTTGAAGAATAATGTACAATAAGTTTAAAATTTAAATTTGGAACGCATGTTAAAGTGTGCGGATGCGTGTGGTGGGTCCATACTGTGGCCTACTTGCAGGTGTCAGGACTGAAGATGATAATGAGTGCATGGATGAGTCCACCAAACCAAGGCACGAAGATGCACAGGAGAATATTTATGCAGACTTGGGCGCCACAGCCGCGCATGTACCACACAGAGAGGGGAGGAAGCAAAATTGCCAAAATGAGTGCTATGATGGTCTTTGTGTCCATTTTTTGGCCCATTCAGGTGTAGAGCGAGTGTGCGAGTGAAGGTGAGGAGCTACAAAGAGACAGAGATCGACCAAACGAGATTCGCTACGGGAGAAGGGAGAGATTAAAGTTGTGCGATTAATGAGGTTGATGGTAGGTAGAGAGTACCTACAAGAGATCAGAGCTAGAATTGATAAGAATTCTAGTAGAAACACTAGATTAGACTTACCAAAGAGAGAGGTAGGCGATTAGACCAAAGAGGGCGAAGGCGAATTAGAAATGAACGTGTCATGTGAGGTTGGCATATGCAAAACAAGAAAACAGAAGGGAAGAAAATGTTCGATTACTTTGTTCGGCGTTTTAGTTTTGCTTTTCTACACTACGTGACAACAGCTGGTAGCCAACAACAGTTGTTCAACTTTGAGAATGAACCGAAATTGTAAATCAAAGTCAAATAAGATTTATAACATATTTTAATGATTACAATAGAATTATAATGTGAACACGTGTAAAATATTCTGCAACATATGTGAGAATACAGGTGTAGGTGCGGATGTGCATCGGTGTGTGTGTGCAAATTATCGGAAGCAAAGAATCATGGCGTGTATCATGGCGGGAATGTAAAAGAGGAGCAAAAGCAGCAGATTGATCAACAAATCACAGCCACAGCCTTGAGTAATGAGCACCGAGAGGGGTGGACAGAAGATGGCGAGTAGAACGGCACAACAGTGACAGATACCACCAGCACGAGTATCAGAGGCCATCGTTCCAGAGCGAAGCGATGTGGTGGAGATGTGGGGATGAAGAGGGCAGTAAAGATTGCTGAGATATGAGCAAACGCTTTCGATTCTGTTTTGGGAAAGATAATAGATATGATTAGCTAGTGAATAGCAAAAAAAAAGAGACTTACCAAGTAGAGATACACCACCGAGTGAACACGAGGGCTTGTTAGCGAAAATGATATGTGTGCGTTTCGCATGTGTTCACAACAAAATTGATGTTGGAACAATGTTCGAGTTCGCTTTCTTTGCTCGACGTGGTCAAATTGACTTGCCTTTTTTCGGTGATTTTCCTTATACCGTTCGATCCTTCAACACATCGCACAACGTTTGTTCCTCTTTGCTCATCATAACATGTCTCTTCATTTTGGTCTTATTCTTGCTCTGCTCTATCACTTCAGTGCTACTTGGTGGTTGATGACAGGCACCACTGCAAGTCCCACCAACCGCGATGGCCAGATTCGCATCATCGGAGGCAAAGCGAGTCGCCCGGACGCATGGCCTTTCATGGCGGCCATTTTGGATAGAGACAAAGCGTTACTGTGTGGTGGTGTAATCTGGAACCAGAATACCATCTTCACTGCTGCTCACTGTGCGTATGTGCACAACTCTAATTGGCTGATTACATCACGATAACTTACAAACTTGTTACTTTAGTACACGGGGTTATGTCTATCTCGGTCATACAGATCTGTCCCAACTCGATCCAAACTACCTTTTTGAAATCAAAGAGGTTTGTACACATTAAAAAAATCCTTTTCATTCACTAATCTTGGTAACTAAACAGTTCAAACTTCATGAAGGTTTCGATATGGTGAAATCGGTAATGCATCCAGACGTCAATGACGCCTTCTACAACGACATTGCCTTGGTTCATCTAAATCGAAGCATCGACTTTAAGAACAGTCACTCGTCGGTGTCTTGTGTGTGCGATCCAGAACCACTCCATCTGTTGGACACCACAAAGTGCGTCACAATGGGCTGGGGTATCACCAATTTGACCAGCATTTCTGAGGGAATATGGCAAATGTCTAAGTTTTTGAAAGAGGTTTCATTCTCCACTTTATTTGTCAATCGATTTTCTTAAATCCATTTATCTCTTTTAGCTTAAAGTATCCCTGCAAGACGATAAATTCTGTGCGAGCAAATCACTTCAATATAACGGGAAAATGCATGTTTGCGTGCGTGGACCTCAGAGTACAGCAGTGTTCAAGGGCGATTCTGGTGGTCCAGTGGTGTGTCCACTGGCCGGGAAACCAAGTCAATACTCAATTGTGGGAGTCACTTCATTTGTAAAGTGGAAAGTAATCACTAGTGCAGATGACTGGGTCACATACTACATCGCAGTGGTCAAGTATTTGGACTGGATCAATGAGACAGTCAAACAGTTGGAACCGGCACAGACAAAACAGTTGGGCTGGGGCCAGAAGATCTGGTCTGTTTTTTCATGGATGCTCGGTTGAGGGTCGTGGCTGTGTGTTTGTATGAACACGGGTGCTGAAAATATGTCCTGGTTTATATGAATAATATTTTTAATTAAAATATATTTTGAATTCTCTTTATAGAAATATATTTATTTGTGAGTTGCCATTTTATTCTTTTGTCAAAGTAAACATCAAAGTCGTGTACTGTACTCAGTCTGACTTTGTGTTCAATTCTGTATCCTGGCCAAGAGTGTTCAACTCTTCAACTTGCCATTCAATTTGTTCTTTACCGTACTTGCAATATCCATCGAATGTGTAATAGATCCGTTCGAGTCTGTTGGTGCTACGCAACTGTTTGAGTGGATTTAACATCCCTAGAACACATTGTCTCACTTTTGGAATTCTTTGGTCAAATTGATTGTCCTTTGACCCAAGTTCACATACAGAACATTTGTAATATTGCACATAGATTTTGACCAAGGAAACGCTAGGAAAAATGTAAACCCAGTCAATGTAGCTTGTTTCTGTGTGAGACGATATGAGTCCTTCAACAATTAGGGTCTTTACTCGATCCAGAGACTGCACAGTTTTGTGGTTGTTCTTATCTGTGCATGCGTACGTGTGCAGACCTTTCTCACTAAAAAAATCTAGTGACAACCCTAGATGCACCAGCTCGGGCAACATTGCAAACAGTGAGTACAGTCAGCGAGTGTTAATTTATTCTTCAAATGCAGTGTCACGGTGGTGAGCGATTGAAATTTGCCACACAACTGCTCCAACAGTACTCGATCCAAATTGTCCGGACTGGACATTACGATTTGTGTGAATTTTAATGCAATTTTCGGATCAATCTGCTCATAGTATTCCCACAGAACTCGAATCCATGAACGGCTGAATATCTCCACTTGCTGCAAGTCTTCATTTGCACCAATGTGACGTTGAAGTGATTTCAGAAACAGATGCATATCTTTCGAGTACTCAAAGGAGAATGACTTCAACTTAGACACAATGGATAGATCAAAGTCAAACATGCGGCGTCCACCATTGTTGGGATCTAAAAAATAGATAAAGTCATCAATATCCAACTTTAAACTTTGTAACCGCACAAAGGTGCGATTGATCATCTCAAAGAGACGGTAGTAAACATGTGTTTAGATATTCGCTTTATATGGCTCAGAAGTAAGGTCTTGAATGATCAGACTGAAATGAGCCAAATTTCGTGACCATTGCTGCTCAATGAGCGGAAGTAGAATCCCAACGATGAAATGGGCATCTATGTTTCGAATGCTCAAGGTAAGATGGGTTATGTTCGGTAAAAGTTTCACCACAATTGGTTCATGTTTCCAACTGGAAGAATATTGCACAATATTTTGGGTATATTTCTGCTTGGTCATATCTTCGGGACAGTGATTGGTAACAAGCGCAGCGGCGCCATCGCCAAGTGCAAGGATCAGCGAGTGCTTGCACAGTAGAACACTATGGGCTAGAGATTCCCATCGTCGGGTGATGAGTCGTGCTCGAAGAAGATCAATCAAGGTGAGGTAACTTAAGATGAGACGAATGCACGGATCGGGTAGGGTGTTGAGAGACATTGGGTTGCAAAGAGACGATGTATTCGGCGTGGTATATACGATTACTGTACGAATGGAGAGTTTGGGTATTAGTTGAATGTTAGTTGGATAGTAGGATATGCGATCAAAGTCGCAGTGCATACGTATTCTTGTTGTAATAACTAAACACGGAGCACATAACATTGGGCACATGAGCAGAGACACAAATTCCTATGAATCCATAATACTTACAGCTCAAGTGTTTACACTCTATTTTGTTATAAGACCATTTGTTGTGTGGTGTACATGAGATGTGTGCATGTGAGCATGATCAGTGGATTGGTAATACCATTGGATAATATTGGATTAACAAGTTGCCAAAGTGATCGAACACACAATTATCAAACATGTTTGCAAAAAAATGAGCAAAACGAGCAAATAAGATTTCCATGTAAACTAAAAAATCCCATATAAAAAGCATTCGAAAAATACTTTGAATTTTATCCATCAGATGTCATCCCTTGCGTCACAATATTCACATAGTCTGAGGTTTATTTTGATTGGTTTGTTTTTGTTGCCTGCAGTGCAAAACATATGTTTTACTTGCACTTTTCCCAATTTTGTATGATTTTGTTTGCTCCTTATTAATTGGTGTCTCGACTGTTAACTAGAAAAGTATCCGCGGATTTTGGCTCGTTTCCCTACACCAAAATCATTCGCGAGTATGTTGACTCGTTATCCTGCAGCCGAGCGTAACAAGGGACATATTCTGGAGGTGCTCAAACGAGTGTTCACTAAGGAATCCTCGGTTAATAGTGTTTTGGAGATTGGTATTGTCTTTTATTGTTTTCTCACCTTGTCTTATTCCCTTTTGTTTTCATCTAGGATCCGCATCAGGTCAACATGTGGCCCACTTTGCACCCTCCTTTCCTCACATTCGTTTCCAACCATCCGATGTTGACTCTTCCCTTTTCACGAACATCAACAACTTTCGATCTCACTACTCACTGTTGAATGTATCCATACCAATAATATTGGATCTAACCTCGCCCTTGGAACATTGGCCCATTCCCCAGCACTCTTACGATGCAATCTACTGTAGCAATGTTCTGCACATTTCACCGTGGGCCTGTTCAGTTGGACTATTCCGTGGTGCGGCGAGGGTGCTTAAACCTGCAGGATTACTCGTGGTCTATGGTCCATTTGCAGTGGATGGCTCCATTACGCCTGAAAGTAATGTTCAATTTGATTTGTCACTAAGATCTCGAGATCCAGAGTGGGGTATTCGAGATTTGCGCAATTTGAAGAAACTGGCTAATGAAAATGGACTACAGTTCCAAGAAATGATTGATATGCCTGCTAATAACAAGATTTTGCTGTTTAAAAAGGGAGCGTAAATAAAGCTGATGTTTTTTTCTGATTTGGAAACTTAATTCTGGTGAACTTATTTGATGTGTTTGGGAACTAAACTTTTGAGGAAACACAACTTTGAGAAATTGATTTTAGAAATCAATTCTGTGGAACTTATTTCACTAATAAAAGAACTCACATCCAATTGGGCTTTTTGAATATATATTTTTTTTATTAGATTTATCGCGTCTTATCTCATTTTTATATATTTTATACATTTTACATACAGTTTGGATTGTTTGCACAATACACTCGAATTCACTTTTGTCAGTGTACATTCAATGAGACATTCAACATTAGAGAGAAGGGGACATTGACTTGACTCGAACATTACAACAACAAAGAGGAAAGAGTTATTTCTTATAGTACATCTTATTATTTATATATTGTATTTGTGAATGGTACAGTCAATGATCTTGATCACGTGATAAACTAGAAGATGGGACCGTTCATACAGTATGTTATAGATGGGACATATGAATTGGCCACATATGTGTTCCGGTTGTGTTCACATATAGATCAATACATAGATAGGACCGTTCATATATATTGTATTATTGTTATTATTGTATTATTATTATATTGAGAACAATATGTGTGGGTGTAGGTGTGGGTGTGTGCAGGTGTGTGTTCACAGATGACGTGACAGCAAAACAAACAAACAAACAAAAAATATAGCAGAAAGATAACAACAGAAAAGATCTTGTAGTGTAGGACGTATGCGTGTGTGTGTGCATGTGTGTAAGATTAACAAAAAAGGGCAATTCATAGAATGTGTTACGATTAGAGCACTCATTTCTATATAGCGCATAGACGTATATAGATTACAGAATAGATAATATGATAATAATAATAATAAACTAAATAAACTAATAAGGTAATCACGTTTTTCTTTGCTTTTCGTGTTTTATATACTTTTTTTACTTGATTTTGTTACATTTTGTTTATCAGATTATCTATAAGATAAGGTACATATATAATAACACGATTATATAAGGGAGAAGGGGTAATTCATAGATGTGGTGTGTGCTATTGTTATTGTATTGGATGAGAGTTTTTTGGAGGTTTTGCTTTTGTTGTTGTTGTTTTGATTGATCGATTGCATCTTAAGATTTTTGGAGGAAAAAACAAGGGAGAGCTGGGCTGGTTTTATTCATTTTTCGGAAGAGTACATCTTCATGTATAACGTATTCATAGTAATAATGGTGGTAATGTAACGTCATCTGTGAAGAGTACATATTCTTCCGAATACTCACTAATATGTCATATGTAAAAGGATTGATGGCGCGGGGTGTGCGAACTGAACTAGATGATGAAATGATAACGGAAAACAACGAAGAAGAAAATAAGTCACAACACAAGAATAGTAAAAGGTATAACGTTCTCTGGCTGGTTCATTCAAATATTCGAATTGACCAATCAGACAAATTGGAGCAATGTGATTGGCTGAAGGGACACGTGGTGGTGGTGATGTTGTTGGATGGTGGTGGATGGGAACACAACACAATTTGAATCCTAATATTGTAGGAAAAAGGACATTCCTAACTTTGATCAGTCACAGTATTTGTGAAACGACCCAAACAAAATTGAGTTGATAAGATCTTCATGCGGAGTCGTTCATAAATAACGGAAAAGATAACAAAGATTTAAATTATAAATTAATAAATTAACAATTGGGATCTAAAATCGTTGGATTTTGTTTTGCGATTTCGAATTGAATAAATAGACGAGATGGAGCATTTTGATTGGATGAAAATTGAAATTCTTGAGCGCGCAAGTATGCGCACAATTGATGACGAAAGACAAAAATTTTAATAATAATGAAATCAAATTCAAATTAATTAATAAAATATAATCAAATTAAAAGACAGAACAAATGGTGTGACGGCATATCTGAATGATCGCGAACTTTTCTTCGGAAGGATCTTGATAATAATAATAAAAGAAGAAATATAAGAGAAATCTTTACGGCAAGTCATATACAAATTTTCAAAGTTATAAATAAAAAGAGGAAAGTTTCCCGTCGCGACATTTTTGAACAACTCTTGGAGAGTGTTGTAGTAGATAGTAAATATAGATAAGAAAAAGAAGAAGAAGAAGGAGAAGAAAAGTCAAATGTTGGTAGTGTAGGGCAAACCCGGGCACACCCGAGTTAGAGATATGATTTTGGAAAAAGATGTGATGATGAACGATGGAGTTGTGGTGGTGAGCAGATTAGGATCGTCGGTCTTGTTCATAAAATACGTAATAGATAATAAGAAGTCGTTCATAGAGTAGATGACAGATAATCTTCAGACGACTACAGTCTTCTTAGAGGCACACTCGTCACAAACGCGCACTGGATGTTCCCAGCCCCGAGATGGGACACACTTTCGTTGCTGTGAGCAGCCATCGCACACGCCTTGACCACAGGCCCGACAGTGATGGATTGGACTCTTCTCAGTGAATTCGCCCTTGCACCCAGTGCACGACAAACAGTCCTTGTCAGGTATCCAGTACTCCGGTCGAGCAGAATCCTTGATCCAACCTAAGTATAGCAAATGTACATGTTAATACAACACACAGATTCTCCTCAAGACAAGAATCGGGCGGGCTGTACTGCCCACCCTTTTTCAGGTCCTTACTTTTGAACTCACCAAGAGAATAGTCGAGTGCAGAGAGTGCTGTCCCAAGACCCGCAGTCACGGCTTCGCCCACCTTACGAGCGGTGATTTCGCCGTTCAACGAGTCAGGATAGCGTTGACCTATTGAGAAAACAATAAACATTCAACAATTAACCCGTTCAACCCCCAACCCAACAAAAACATACCTTTCTCGAAGCACAGATCACAAACACGCACAGGTGTATCACCCCAGCCACGCTCCGGTACAGGTTGATACTTGGAGGAGCAGGACTCACAGAATCCACCGCCACAACGACGACTGTTGAAGGAAGAGATAAACAAAAGATTAAAACAATAGATCAAATCAAACCATAGACAATCCCTCACCAATGATGTTTCTTCTCCAAATCCTCAAACTCCTTCTGACACTTGCCACAGTGTTGAATGCGCGCATTGGGCACCCAATAGCTCGGGGCAATCTGGTCCGTAATCCAGGAGCCTATGGTCTTGGCGGGTTTAGCTGAAATGTTGGTCACAGTTTCGGACAGATACGACACACCGTCAACCACCTTCTGGGCAGCGTTCACTGCAGCCTGGGTACTGGGCAAGGGCTCCTACAGAACAACAAGAAAACAATTAGAATCTGAAAACAAAAAGACAACAGAAAGGAAAATAATAGACAACAGACCATGCTCGATTTTGATTGGTTGAGAGAAGAAGAGGAGAATGTGCGTTAGCCAATCACAAACACAGACAGACAACCAATCACATAAGGCCCCAACAGAAAAGCTCAAATCTGATTGGCTAATGGTCATCACCGCCCCACTATGAACCAATCAGATCACAACATTGTCATCACATTCACGGTTATGTCTTTGTGTTATTTTGTTACTCTACGATGTTATGATTTGATATGAGCTCAGAGTATAACGCCAGCGCCTCCACACACAAGCACAGTGACTTTCCATTGGGCGCCACTGCTTCTACAACTATACTAAACTGGGCGCCATCTCAGTAACACACAATAAGGCGTCATATGAAGTCAATGACTAATGCCCCTGAACACAACACTACATATACACTGAAAAGCGCGCGCGCAATTTTTTCAAATAATCTCTAAACCAATCACTGTGCAGAGGACATCCCCGGGAGTTGGAACGCCCCCCTGTAATAGTATTTTTCCATTATTCCTAACATTCATAATCACCATGTAAAGTAAGACATTCACAAACAAAGTAAATTTCCATTACTTTAAAATGAACAACAAAAACATAACAACTAAATATAGTCAGCTGACTGCACTGTACTGTACAAGATGTACTAGTACAACGGAATTTTCCTCTTCAGCCAATGAGAATTGAGCAAATTGAAAACAGCATCAACCAATCAGCATTGGGCACGTGACAAAACTGACCAATCATAATAGAGTATTTAGTAAAATGCAAACTTACCCCTTCCCACACGTGCAGAATCTCATTCCTCACCACGAACTGTTCGCTTGGATCTTTATTTCCGTACCAGTACTGTCTCGATCGATAGATAATGCCACACAGACGACACTCGAGCACAAATCCTGACCAGGCATACTTCGCCACTCCCATCCAGGTGGAATCGTCCGAAGAATAGCTTCGAGGCATGACCGCAACCTCTTCTCCCCGCTCATAACAAGCACGACAATAGAAGATCTGATTGCCATACTGGTGTTGATATTTACACTTGTGGGCTGTCTTGTGGGGGATACCGTCAAAGGAGTGATTCATTGACAGCATGCAACGGGAACTGTTGAAAAAAGACACAAAATGATTAGATTTGAGATAACCAATCAGAAACGAGAATAATTCTTCCTCAACTTACTCGCACGACAGGCAGTGTTCACTACAGGTAAAGTACTCGTCCGGAAAAGGATTCAACTGCTTTCGGGAAATCTCTCCACTAAACTTGACACTCAACACCTTCAAGGCATGAAATATGACCGCTGGTGTTCTGGGCGATCGAACGGTGGAGTTATTCAGATGACGATGCACGATGGTGGACAGTTTGGTAAAGTCAGTCGGTGGCATGAGGGTGCGAATTCCCACGTACTCAAACGCAGAAAAAGCTTCAGTTGACATTTCCATTTTGTTGAAACGTTGACGAATTATGTCTTCGGGTGCGTGAATATTCGAGGGCTCCAGAACCTCGGTGTGCACAGTCTCGTGAAAGATCACCACAACTGGACCCTGTAGGGTAGAAGATAAAATAGTAAGTAATGGGGAAAACACCAACTGGGAGACATAAATCACTGGAACATATCTCCTACAGGAACATAATCTCATTTACTTACCAGATCGCTAAGCGTACACTGTAGATTGCACCGTTCACTAGCCATCTTCAACTCCTTGGCAAAGTGTTTAATGTACGCTTGACTGGCTGACCCCAGAAAGGTAAACAGATCATTGTGCAGTCGTTCAGCACGAGTCCTGTAGATGATCACATCCGAAATGGCCAACACCTTGAGCAGCAGTCGAGTGCGTCGATTATTATTGTCCGACAAGCCCAACAGACCCTCGGTGTCGATGGTGATTACCTTACGCTTTCGATCGTACGCACACCAAATGCCAATGGTGCACGAGTTCTGGGTGGGTGAAGTGCGAAACACCTCTTGGCACTCGTAGAACGTAAAGTTGAGTGTGTGCGATTTGCCCTCGCCTGTGTTACCAAAGATGGACACCACCTTCACTAGGGCATTCTGGTCACAACCCAGTTTGGCTATAAACTCTTCGCTGGTCTTGACCTAAAAGAGAGAAAAGCAATCAATCTTCGAACCCCAAAAGAATCATCCAGAATCCTCACCTGAAGCAATTCCTGTTCATCCAACAATAGGAAACAGTCAGGCTTTCCTGAACCAGAGCCCGAATCGAGCGAATCCACCGAACCAGCCGAACCCAGACCATCAATTAGGACTTCCTCATCCTCCTCCTCTTCATCGCCCGAACTGGAACCAGTGGCTGATCCACCCGAACTAGTTCTTCCCGACACACGACCCGATGGGATACTAGCAGTGGAACTCTTCTTTTTCGCACCACCACCACTTGAATAACTGTGATTCTTGAGCTTATGATGGTAATGATTTGCGGTGGACGAGTCGGTTATTGACAGTTGGGCCACATCGGGCAGAAAGTTAACAGTGCTGTTGGGATTAGTGATCGGATTGTTGAGTGGATTGCCCACAGGAAGCGACGAGGGTGGCGACTCGGACAGGATCAGATCCGACCAACCATCACCCGCGGTTGCACCCGGACCCGAAGCGCCGGACAATAGATCGTCGATCGATTCCAGAGGCATTTTCTTGCTGGAACCACTATTCTTTTGAGCCCGTGGAGTCGGATACGGCGCCGACACGGTTGTTAGTGCTGAAGGTGGCGCCACTTTCGCTACAGATGGTTCCACTTTGGTTGTGGTACTACTGATGATGGTATTCGCTCCGCTCGAGGTGGTCGTACGGGCGCGGGCGCCACTACCCGAGGAAGCATAGCCCTCTGATGAGGCACAATTGTCGTCTGAGGAGGAACCAGACCCAGATGGACTTAGGTCGAGCTGCGAAAGAAAGGACAAAAGGGAATTAGTAAAATTGACCAATGAAAAAGACCCTCAAATTAAGTGGCCAATCAGAATGAAGACATTATTCGACCCTTATTCTTACTAATCAGAACACGGTATTATCAATCCCCAAACAGCTGTCCAATCAGCATTGAGCATTCATCAACCCCCGAAATAACAGACCAATCACGACTCACCTTAATCGCAATATCTGGAGACCCAACTCCAGCTTTGCCACCACTAGCCGTATCGTTATTTACTGACACACCAGTACCACCCTCCGAACCAGTAGATGAATTTGAATTTGAGTTACGCTTCTTTTTCTTTTTCTCCTTCACCGCCCTCCCTGAAGACTTGTTGGAAGCCACCGTGACCTCTTCAGTCTTCTCTTCCTCTTCAACTGGACTACTCAAATCCAACAAAACTGTCTGCTGTGCAGGTGGCGATGGATTCAATGGTGGAAAGTTTACCGGATATTCAGGTGTCGAATCAGAACTATTCCCGGAACTCTCCTCCTCTTCTTCGGGTGCCTTCTTATTATTATTGGTTGATGTAGGTGGTAAGATACGCTCAGCTTTGAAAGGCGACGAACGAAGGTGTGCTCGTTTACGGGCCACGGTTACGGAGTTTGGTGGTGAGGGGGTGGAGGCGGGAGGTGAAGATGATGAAGATGATAGATCACAGCTGATTGGTGGTGGTACAGTGAATGAAGGTAGAAATGAAGGTGATGAAGATGAGTATGTAGGTGGAGGCGCTACTTTCGAATCCTCTTCTTGAATCACAGGATCAGCTGATCCAATGAGAGTACGCACATGCAGCTCCGCTTGATCGTCATGTAGCAGTGTCTCACACAGTTCACACTGATCCGACTGACAGTTCACACAATGGTATTGCGCAATAGTGTGCTCACCTAGGGGTAGGTAGTGAAGGTACGAGACAAAGGTGGAGGTGAAAAAATAGATCAAAATTAGTAATAAGATCGTGTGTGTGTTGCTATGGGTGAGGTGGAGGAGGTGGAGGTGAATGAAAGAAGAGAAAGAAACAGTCAAAACTTGACTCAAATGAGTGACGATAATGACGCAGTACTACAGTGCAGTCACATGCTCACTGCACACACACATGTCATATAATAAAACCAAGCAACTGTTCAATAAGTTTCCATACAACAAATTAACTATTCAATATGGACACAACACGGACACTTATTGAACAAATAGGCCCAGTCCATATGCAAAAACGTGTTGTTGCACTGGTTAGTGACACTTTTGGTCGTGCCTTTATGCTGTTCGTTGTGTTGTGTCCCACTAATTGTCCAATCACACACAACAATTAGAGGACAACGAACACAACCAAACAACGAACACACACACACAACATTGGGCTCTGTCATTAGGCAATGTGTCAATGATTATAGACATTGTGCTGGTAATACTACTCAAAATAGTATATATGCTAAATAATGAACAATCAAAGTTAGTGCTTTTTTGGGAAAATTATTTAGAGGACTTTGGGAAAGTTAATTGATAAATAAAAACTTGGTTCTATTACTTTTGGGAACTTGATCTCCCAAGTTTCGGGAATGCGAAGACTTAGTTGTGTGGGGAAAAGCAAAATCTGGAAACTAAATTCTGACTGAAAGCAGGCTTTGAAATCTCAACTCAAAGATTCATTTGGGTGGGAGAAATCTAACTATGAGAACTTAAAGTGTTACAACAAAGAAAGATCTGGGAACTTAATTCAAGAATCTCAAAAATCCACTTTTGAAACAAGAGGATTATCTACTAATCAAAAGAGAGCAAGGGATTAACTACCACGCAAATATCTCATCTCAATTACCTCCCCGATAACGATCTATCAATCTATCAATCAACTCAATGCCTCATCATGTTCATTTCCTTGTCATTCCTCATCGTCATTCCACTTCTCCAATATAGTTTGATCGATTGCCAAGTAGAGTGAAGCGAATGTCACCACCACAACCAATTGCGTGATTTATCTCTGTCCCTAACATTACATAGGCTAACATTACAATGTGTCTCAATTACATAGCCCACTAATTATGTAACATTACACATATAACAGTTCGACTCACTGAGTCATGTCGACGACATTCGAGTTACCAAGAAGGATATCACTTTAGTAACCAATGTCATTAATAATGTCAATTCATTAATTCACCATTGCGACAATCCCCCTCAAATAAAAAGTCCCTCTTTTTTAAAGTGAAATATATTTCGCAAGATTTTCACTTTAAAGGACACACACAAACCATCGATTCGGAAACTTAATTTTAGAAACTTAATTTGACAAGTTGGTGGACACTTACCCTTGCACGCGAACCTCTCCTGGCAGTATCTTCGCACACAACCTCCCCGATTCTTGGCCAATGCTGATGATGGAATGACTTTCTGTATCGAGGATCGAGTCGAGAGACGATGATGTGATGATGATGATGGTGATGGTAATGAGGAGATCAAGGAACCACTAGTTGGGACGTTACTTTTATTGTACGAAGCCAGATCGAACCATTTATGGACGCTTAGTAGGGTTCAATCAAATACACAAAAGGACCTAGGAAACAAAATAACAAACAGGGTTAGTAAGGCAAAATAATAAAAGTGTTGACAATAAATAGAAGATGAGATAAGATACGGAAACCTAAAAATTTCAACAAAAGACAACACGGAAATAGGTTCCCAAAAGTTGAGTTCTTCTTTTTAGTGGACTTATATTCTCTCAAAAACTTAGCTTCAGCGATAGCAAAAGTTAAGTTTCTGAATGAAACCTAGTTACGGGTTAAGTAACTAGTTTTCGGGAATTTTAAAAAAATCGACACACAAAAGGAAAGTTCATCAGATAAACAAAAAAGACATACTTTTACGAGAAGATAACTTCCCAAAAAGGGAAAACACGATCACTTGGATCTTTACTCCATTTATGGCAAAGTTCACACATACACGATCTAGATCTAAGTAGAAGTCATCTTCAGCTGTGCTTCTGAGCACACACACTCCAAATGATCATCTCAAATAATCATCATCGAATCGTTACGTCTTGCCCAAAATCGTTGTGGTTTCATCACTTTCCTCTCCCTTTACAAAATGATAAGACACCCTTTGAGGACCTTATCAACAGCGTACCACTACACACCAATCCCCCCTTTCTCTTATCACAACTTTAGGCATAAGCTTTAAAACTCAACAAGATTGCAAGTAAAGTGGATGATAAGGAAACTACTACTTCTTCTGACTGTATGACAGAAGAAGGCACAGTTGAGTCATGCTGTGTAGTTGAATGTCCACTTGCTGCGCACATTACATTATGTTCACTATTTTCAATGTAGAGGTGTGCAATCCAATGGCCTGATGCCTTGCAGGCATGCACACACACACACAGCTGTGTGCACCATTGCTACCTGCAATCAGTACTATACAATGTATAGTATACAGACAAGTACGAGTACCTGAAAATGCACACACATCCCTATACCTACGTACAGCAATCGAAAACTCTAGATGCAGTCAAGCTGTCTGTATAACTCAAAAACACTCTGACAAATCGTACTCCCTTTGTCACAGAGTTGTCAATGATATGTCAGATAGGGGTAATGGAAAAGTTGACTTTCAATACATACACACACACAGGTGTACGAGATAGAATGCAGGTGTTAGGTGATTCGTATTAATTAGTATTAAAACTAAAACAAAATGTAGGTGTGTATGTAAAGATTGATTTGCACTGATTACTTTGCACTTTCACTCAAAGGCAAGCGAAAAGGGGATTTGAAATCTGTTTTGAAGGTCAAACAAAGAGGGGAGAAGGCATAGTAGATTCGAAACCATCTGCAAGTGAAGTCTCAAAATTTGCCCGGACACTTCACACTAGAATTCGTGTGAGTAGAATGCCTAACAAGATTCTTGACTCTCACATTCTTTTAGTAGAACTTAATTAAATATACAAACGATTTCGATTATTACTCTACGACAAACACAAAAACATTCCCACTTCAACGTAAACATATCACTTTTATTCACTTCACGCATTCCAAAAGTTTTGGACAAACACAAAGTTGATCATAACAAATGTCTTCTTTTGAAGGAGAAGAAAAGAACACACAAAACCAGCCAATCTGGTTGTCACACAACACTAACCAGCCAAATAATCAATAGTGATCAATACACACCAAAATTGAATCAAACTATGTAAAGATATCTTCTCCTATGAAGAAGAAGAAGCAACAGCAGAAGCGATTGACATTAGTTTGTTCCTCTTCGAGATTTGAAGGTTTTCTCTCTCATTCTCATTCGATATATGGGGAAAGATATATAAATAGGAAGAAGAAGAGTGGAGTAGAACATGCAACATACACTCAGATACACCATACCGAACAAAAACAACAAGAACAGTCGAAAAAAGGTTAATCATTAGAGACTCACTGTGTTATACATGTACACAAATACTCCAGAAGTATACTTGAAGAAGACAGAAGGGGACTAGAAGAGGCAAAGTAGAGGATTTGTGCACGTACAAGTAGTAGAAGTCATAACAAGAAGGAATCATAACATGTCAACTGGTTGTTCGGTTAAGGGATACACATAAGATGTCGCATATGTTGTCGTTGTCGTATTGCTCGTACAAAAGTGCTACAAATGCTAGAGAATACACAACGAAGATGGCTTACAAAGATGATGCAATGACACAACACTGAGAGGACTGGTCTGACAACGAAGACGTAGTGTTTTGGTGTACGAGTGCACTCTTGTGCTAGTAGTAGTGGTTTATGTCAATGTTGATGATGCTGCTGATGAGCAACTCTAGTGATGCAATGATGAAATCGATTCGAAACATACAACATACACAAAACAAGTGCAAATACAACACTAAACTAAACAGTTGATCATTTTGGTGGAAGGACAATGAAGGAGCATAGCATAGCACTCGTCCGTTGCCATCCAATGACACTTTTGTATGTGGCAACTTAAAAACAACAACTAAATAAATGATTAACTGTCCAAAGACACAACGACACAGTGACCAAGGCACAGGACACAAGACGGATGTATTACGTTTGGTACTGATACTAAACAAATGAACGAGACGACGACGCAGGTTGACACGATCATCTATCCATCATTGACTGTGAGTGTGTGTGTGTGTATCTATGTTCTATCTATTTGAGGACAAAGATCCCATGACCACACGCATCGAACCATTGCATTCGATCATCAACAGTCTGATGATGATGATGGCGATGATTGCAAACAGTCAACATTCCAAATGTCAATACAGACAATATTATTGCTTATCAAAAACTATCAACACTCAACACACTCACAAAATGCACACTAAACATCACTTCGTTTTGATAACGGTTCACGGTTTCAAAGTACAATATATGACAGATTACATCTCCTGTACCAGATAATATACGGTCAAGTCAAAGATAAACAATAGATTAGGGGACATACATCAGACCAGAGACATGTAAGGATCTATTGTCAAACAGACACAAGTAAACACAGACTAATGTAAACTGTTTACTGAAATGTTCTTGTGTGCACCGAAATGCTATCAAAACTCAGATATATGATTTGATTTTGTTCAAACAAGTTAAGAATCAAAGAATCCATGAAAAGGCCACGAACAGTCAATGTACAGAAGAGAAATCTGATTTCAATGACATTCAGGACAGTGAGGTGTGTACGTCATAATCTAGGGTAGGTGTAGGTGTGACATGACGTAATAAATGCAAGTAAACTGAAAAATAAGAATAGAAACAAGGAAGCGTATTCGTAAAAATCATAACTTACCTTGTTGAGAAGATTTAAGCTGATAATAATAGAGATCAAAAGTGTTCTGGTCCGTAGGTGGTTTGTAGGTGGGTGATTATGAGGTGGAGGTGTGTGATGAAATCGAACCCTGTTTTATTGTAAGGTGGTGGTGTTGTACTGTTGTTGACAGACACACCTGAAAGACTTGACAATTTCACGAGTAGTTGATTTGAGATGAGTAATATTAATAGTTGTACAGGTAGATTAGGTATAGTATAGGTGGTGGGTGGTGATGACCATCAAATGTATGAACAATATGAAGGTGGAGGGTTGGGACAGAATGAGTACAGAGGATAACTTCGTGTTGTGGTTGATGTTTGATGATGTTTGGCAATTGAAGAATCCTATTTGAGGTATATTGAGTAGAGTAAGTGGGGGAGTATACTGTACAACACTATGAGGGCGAGGAAGGATATAATTGAGACAATAGATCTAAACAATAGTGGATGACACACTTGGACGTTGTTCCTTTGTTTTGTGTGTGTACAGTGGAAAAGTACAGGGTGACACTGTGTGGACGATGAACAACGAGAAGAACAAGAAGAACACTACGACGAACACACTGGTGATGATGAAGGTGGAGGTGGTGCAGTGTGTGTGACTGTCGAGACTGTTGTTGGGTGTTGGTGATACTCTACTATACCCTTTGGCTGGTGGAGGTGGAGGTGGCACAGAGGACACAAGGGGGTGGACGTGGTGGGATACTGTGCTAGTGGTACAGGTGTAGGTGATACTGGTGGTGGTGATAAGAGAGATGGTTGGCAGATAGACACTCCGAGACTGTACTGTGTGCTGCAGATGGTGGTGATCATAAGTCGAGACAAATACACAACGGACAAACACAAGGTTCGAATGTTGTTGTTTGGTGTGATGATGGTGTTGATGTTGTTGTGTTTGGAGTAGTAGTATACACCAATACAAGAGGGGCAATGTGGTGTGATTTGAAAATTAGTGCTGTGGAAGGTACAAGTGGAGGGATTGGGGTTGATTGGGGCAGTAGTTTAGAGAGATGTTAGTGGGATGGGGGGAGTTGAGTGATGGCTGGTTGGTTGGTTTGTTGTGGTGCGAAGCTGTGACTTTTCTCTCTTTCTCGCTAGCTCACTTCACAACAGTAGGAGGTGGAGGCGTGAGACGCATGCGTACTAGGATTCTCTATTCTTGCACACATACATTGTACTAGTACTACTGCCCAAGTGGTGTGATAAGGTGGAGTGGTATTGACAGAACGGATCGGGTGGGTAGAGGTCCCCCGGTGAATCCCCTCCACTTCCAAACTCATACTACACAAAGGAAAGATATACACAGTATACAACGAGACTGACCCAGACTCTGTGTGCTGTGTAACTATTCATAAGCACCAGTACTGGAACCCATATAAATGGTCATTCAAAAGCATAGTGCTTTTGAATCAATTGAAATGATTATTTGTACAAGTGGGGGCGCTGCTTCCCCCAGTTCATCAATAGAATTGAGTTAAATTCTGCCCTTCTCTCACATACTGTACTCATTGTCTTCGGAGCGCGCACGCAGGTTAGAGGTTACGAGGTGGAGGCGAAAGAAGGAGGATTATTCTGTATATGTGAGTGCTAATGGCACGGGGGAATGCACTGTTTTCACCCCCGTTTCTTTGTTATACTAATGTGTGCGATGTGCTGTTACTGAGCGAGGTGGAGTAGTCAATACACATGCGCACTGAGAATTGGAATCAGAGAACTTAAATTAGATCCATGCAAAGTAAAGTAAGAAGGAAAATGCACATAGTAACACAAAACTTGCGCGACAAGGCAATTTAAATTCGCGCGCACGCGCATTTGATGACCTCGACAGACTGCGCGCGATTTTTGTTGGCCTTTTTTTCAATCGCGAGTAAAACTTATTAAAGAGTTAACTTAGTTTTTGTTTTTGTTTCCATTGAAGCAGATGGAACATCGCACATACACACCGCGCAAGCTATATGATCGATCCAAGGTGGATTATATACACACAATACGTACTCGGATGGATGCATTGCATGGCACAGGTTGCAATAGAGATGAGTTGTTGAGTACTACTAATACTGAAGGTGATTTACATATTATGAACGAGTGAATGGGGAGGGGCGGCAGCCCCCCTTGACATCACAAGATGCAAGTGTGTGCACTCAAAAGCGCGCCAAATGCAGGATGCAATGTATGTTGGCCAAGGTGAAAAGGTGAGAGAAGTGCAAGAAAAAGAAAAAGAAGACATATGAGCAATCACACATTCGCGCGCCTAATGTTTGCGCTTGAATTGGGCTGAGTATGCGTAGTTTGATTCTTAAAACATACGCATGTGCAGTAATTGATATTGAGGAAGAGAATTATTTGATGAATGATTCATTTGGACTTAATGATTCACACTCAATTTAGTGATTCATTTACATTGAATTTGAATTGTGATTAATTGAGGAAATACACAAGATATAATTAATTTCTTTGTCATTGAATATGAGTTATACGCATGCGCTGTTATCTGTTAAGTGCAATTTTATTGATTTTAACATTTTCTGAACATTAAAATAGGTACTACGCATGCGTAGAATTTGAATTTTTTGCGCTTTTTGATTTTTTAATACTAATCTCTCTATATATACCCTCACCATAAGATGACGCCCAAATTGGGAGCCATGCACTTGAAAAAATAAGAAATACAGTGAGTCCGTTATGTTCATTATACTAAAATCAGAGAGTCCGTAATGACGCCTTTGGGCGCCATCAATATATAACATGATTGTACAAACATATGTGAATTGGGCGCCATGCATTGGGCTCTATCACAAATGTACAACACCAAAAGGCATACATTTCCCATATTTGTGTGCAAATATTCACAAACAAACAAAACAAAACATGACAATGCACATTCATTTTACAGAGTGATTTCAAAATGTTGCGAGGTAAAATAAATGCACTATCGTACTATGCACATTGATTCAAAAATCAATTATTTATACACAAATTGGCACCACCCTGTAAGTGCACAGCTTTCAATCATCGAGTGCATCAAAATGCGCGCGTGATCTTTTGAACAGAAGGAGAGAGAAACAACAACAAACAATTTCCTTCCCCTCACCTCATCTCATTTTAGTTCACCCGGTTGTTTGTCCCCCATTTTGGGGGCTCCCTCTGCCCCTCCTCCTCCTATTTTCTCCTCCACTGCATTATAATGTCAAGCACGTGCGGCGCGCAGCTGCAGGATACAGAGGATCATTAGTGGTGAAGAAGAAATACACAAAGTATACACATAAAAAGTTCATTGTTGGTTCAAGTTGGACGGGCATGTGCAGTCGGGACAGATTAAGTGGAGTGGAGTCGTGCTGCCAAAACTAGATGCGCATGCGTGTGTGATTGCATTGCATCTCCTCCATTGGATCACACACACAGATGCACGTGACGTCATGTGACGTCATCACTCATGTGACTTTATAAATAAACACAAACATACAGGGGAGATGGACTTGAACGCGTACAAGTTGGATTGTCTCTCTTGTGAGTGGATGAAACAGCGCGCCATTGTATTCGCATGCGCACATAATGCCACAAACCAAATGAATATATATTGCATTTAGTGCTCTACCACTGACACTCGAATGGCGCCAATAGCATCCATCCTCAAAATAGGACTGCTTGGCGCCAAGTTGGTCAAAAATAAATTGAAAATATGTGGCGCCAGTTGCGCCATCTGGTGGATGCGATTCGAAATTATATAATGGACTTGGTCTTCTTGTCCATTATAGGTTGCAAGTATTCAAATACAAAGTTTGAAAGCTTCTATAGTAAGCATAGAAATGCAAATAGTAAGCTGCAATGTAAAAGTTGCAAGTATCAATTGTAATGTCAATGTATTTTTTGGATGAAAAGTTGTAGATAGACTTGATTGATTGATCACCAGAAATTCCTTAAAATGTGTCCTAACATAAGGTAGTTACAAGTAATAAATCAATTTAGACAGAAAAGTTGCAAATAAAGAAAGTTTGGTACGACTACGGAAAAGGTTGTAGGTAAAACAAAATGAAATGCACCAGAAAGTTGCATGTAGATTCTACATTGTAGAATGCGCAAACGCTGAAAGTAGAGAAAAAGTTGCAAGTAATATTAAGATCTTTATTATTACATTATCACAAATGCATCATGCATCACAAAATACATTTTTAAATTTTAAATATACAAAAGACAAAGATTCTATTCCTCCATGACATCAATAATGCCCACATTCTCCTTCTCACACGCGAGAATGTCCTTCTTGGGATGCATCGACTTGTTAGTCATGTGCTTCACCACACAGCCCCAACGAACAGATTTGTATTTGCAGGTCTGTATCTTGCAGCGATAATACAAACGGTCATTCAACCGAATTGGTTCTGGTTTTGTAATGTTCAGTGGATTTGCAACACTTGTTTCCTTACGTATCGATGATGGTGTAGTGTCTGCCTGATTCAGTGGAACACATGCCAGTATTGAAGTACTCTTTGGGGTGTATCCCAAATTTTGGTTCTTGTTTCCGGGCTGAAGGATACTCTGAAGTTTCATTGTTAGATCCGTCTTGAGGGTTGGTGTCGCGGGCGACTTGACTGAAGGTGAAGAACCAGCCATAGAAGTGGGTGTACAACCAGTGGGAGGTGAAATATTGGATGGAATACCGAAAAGTTTTGATCCAGTTGTAACCAGAACTTTGCCACGTGCAGGCGTTTGAGTGTTTCCTGTTGTGGTTTCTATGAATCCATTGGAAAACGGATAACCACTGAATGGAGGTATGAATCCTTGGATATTTGTTCCCTTTGCTAATATACCCGAACTTCCAGCTGATCTGTATCTTCCTGCTGGTGATGAAGTATCAGAAAATGTCGTAGGTGTTGGAACAATTTGATCAGCAGTAGCAGCATAAGTAGATTCGTTCCAATACGAAAGTGGGATACTGGATGTTGGAGAGAATTCTTGTGGATATGAGAATTCTGATGCAGGTAAGAGACCAGGTGCTGGTGAGAGTCCATTTGAATACGGATAATAGCCATTCGAAGTACCAAATACAGATGTAGGCGATGCATAGTGATGTTGAACATATGCCGTAAGTTGAGAATCGTGCACAAATGATCGCCCAGTTGCAAGAGTGCTGACAAAATAACTCTTCGGTCCTTGAGTACCAGAATTTGATAGAATGTTGGATTTTCGACTAAATACTTCTTCTTTTTGAAACTGTTCCGGTAGGGGTGAAGGTTCATACTCGGTGGTATACTCGTCTGAACGGTAAAGTATGTCGTAGGACTGCTGGACCACTGTTGAGATCACTTGGTTGGAATTCATGACTAGTGAAATGTAGGTGAGAGAGTGGATTCTGGTCGAAGTATGTGAAAATGTAGATGGGAAAATGTTCTTATTTCTTCTGTGTTTATTTTGACAGACAAAATCATACTAACACACAGGCACTAAAACATGTAAGTAGAAAAGCATGTTTTAATAACAAACTGTGTTGATATTATCAACTTGATAAGCTGTGATGTGAGTGTGTTGCGCGCCTCAGTGGGCATTCGGCATTGTGGTGCGTTTGTACTGTGAATGTTGTTCTACATATTTAGGCTATGGGTTTGTAAGTTATCTTATTGATGAGATTTTGATGTTGTTGGCATTGAATACACTACAAGTGGTACTTTTTGTTGAATTACCAAATTCGCATGTTGCTCAGAAAGTTACTGTTATATCAAGTGATATAAATCTCGACTTGATCAACTACAAACAATTCAAATTATTTTTAAAATTCAATTGACCTCTCTCAACTCTGACTATTTTAATGGCGCCGATAGGCCATTCAGTCAATTCCTAAGCAATTTGATTCCACTGGACAAATTGATTAATTTGCAATTGAACATTTATTCTCCTAATCGCTTTCATTGCCAATTTATTATCAAATTCAATCGAGTCGATTTGCTCTCTTCGTGAAAGTTGCACATTCGATTGTAATATTCATGAAATCTTTCAGAAGTTCTCGAGAAAAAGAAATACGATCAACTGAGCGAATATATTCGTGAACTGTTGAACACTTTTAAGCAGTGTGCTTGTGTCGAATCTACACTCACTTTCCAGTTACAAAGAAATGGGACATTGAAGAGATTTGATTTCCCGGAAAATCGTTAACTACTCATCAAGTGGAGTGAGTGAGGATTGACGATTCTTTTGTAGATCTATTGGAATAGATTTAAAGTGTTGATTGGGCAAAATTCACATTCATGAAGATAGTTAAACTGCAAGGTATTCACAAATTCTCCATCAAACTCTACAACCGTGAATCCTTCGAAGGCCAGCTACCATTCAATTCAGATAATCTATTCAACCAATCTTTTATGAATTCCAAAACAATTGTTTTATTACATTATTTCATAATAATCAATCGAAAATAATCAACGAACGAACACATTTGCCACTCTTGAGTGTATCGAATGCCTCGTTGATCTGATCCAGTTTGAATCTATTCGAAACCAATCGGTCAATGTCATACTTTCCATCTCTGTACATTTTGGTAAGCGCCGGATAAGACTCACTTGCACGAGCACCTCCCATCAGTGCGCCAGTGACACTTCTGCCAAGAATCAAATCAGCAGCTGTGTACTCGATCTTTGTGCCACGCGGACATATGCCCACTAGTGACAATTTGCCACAAATGGACAGTGACTTGAGGGCTGTGTCGATCACAGCCTGATTTCCGATACAGTCAAATGCGAAATCAACTCCGAGTGGATACTTCTCCTTGAGATACTGTTCCACTGGTTTGTTATCCAAATCGAGTGCATTCACAAATTCAGTACAACCAAACTGTTGTGCAATTGCACGTTTGTCTGAATTGATGTCAATTCCAATAATATTCTTTGCGCCAGCATGTTTGCAGCCAAAAGCGGCATTCAGTCCAACTGCACCCATTCCCCAAATAGCAGCAGTAGAACCGGCCGCAACCTTGGCTTGAGCATTCGCAGCATAGAAACCAGTTACAACAGCACAGCTAATAATACAAGCATTTTCGAGTTTTTCGCGTTCAATTTCAATTTTGACCACTTGACACTTCCTGAGCAGAACATATTCCGAGTAGACACCAAGACCACTCATGCCTTGCACAGCAGTTCCATCCAACAGCTTCTTGTTTGCCACCGCTCCAAGTTTGAACACATTCTCCTTGGCACACATGTTCGTTTGAGTATTCGAACAAAAGATGCAATCTCCACAAGCGGGCATAAAGGTTGTGAGAACGTAATCACCAGGTGCCAGGGTGGTGATCTCATCTCCAACCGATTCAACAATTCCTGCGCCTTCATGGCCGAAAACACACGGATGTGATTGACCAAGTTGGGAGAGAGACTTATTGCCCCACACAATCGAAGCATCACTTGCACAGATGCCTGCAGAAACCATTTTGATGCGAACTTGGTCAGCCCGAGGCACATCGATGAGCACAGTCTCAATCATCAGTGGCTCGGTTGCCTCGTGCTGCACAGCAGCTCGACATCTAATTTGCTATAGTAAAGTAAAGTTAAATTCATTAAAATTCAAACCAAACCAAACCTTAAGTTCAGTCATGATCGTTTGCACTGCACAATTATTTAGTGAGCAAAACTGAATGCGCTCAAATAGTCGGAACATCTGGCCTAATCAAGTAGTTGGATAGAGACAGAAATAGAAAAATGTCTTTAGAGATACATAATACAATGTGATAACATTGTCTAAAATTTTTGCAAACTCTAGCGGAAAAAACATGAGATTAAGATGCAAAAAACTGGTGCCCATTAAGTTCATAATAAGTTCGTAAATCAATTTTAGAGAAGCCAAAGGGCAACTTGTTCACATCAAAATATATATCAATGTATCGGTACAGGCAGGCTTAAGTGTATCACTGAAGTATACTCAAACTCTGGCCAAACTGAAAAAATTGTTTTATTTAATCAATTTTATTATCTCATAATAGTAATAATAAATTGCCAACCAGAAAGTCGACCTAACTGAGCAGTTGTTTGTCCACTTGAATGAACTCTTTTGGATCTCTTGGATCATCCTCACCTTGATCAGCTCCATTCTTGCGAGATTGTTTGAAGTGCAGCTCACGAATGTGACGAAATATGGCACCGCTATTCGTACTGGCATACGAACAGTCTGGCCATTTGCACTGGTACGGCTTGGCACCTTCATGGATTCGACTGTGGCGCTTTAGGACGGCGCTATTGCATAAGTTTTTACCACAGGTCTCACAGGCAAACTTTGAAGCAGGAGATACAGTTTCGGGTCTGTCAGCTCGCGACTTCTTGGTGGAACTCGATTCGGCCCGTTGTCTTTTCATGGGGCGTTTGGTGCCGCTCTGGTGTTCATGGTCTCCAGACTGGGACTCTTCTCGATTCTTGACCATGTCGCCTGTGTTGGTAATGGCGCAACTGTTGATTCCTTCTTGAACACTCACAGATGGACGTGGCACTGATATGGTCGCGTTGTGAGTCGCTTTGGGCAATTCAACGCTATGCTGAGGCTCATTCTTGATGAGAGTAGCGCTCGAATTCTTGATAATCTGCTTCTGTTCGGTTGAACTCAAAGAACCAACCACAGCTCGATTCTTTGCAGCCGGTTCACTAGAGGATATAATAGAATCTTTAGCGCGCTTAACGTTCCAATCTTCATTTGGGCCCTTGTCAGCGGGACGTGGCACTGGCTTGACTGCATCGTTTTCTGGGGGAGTAGCCGATTCTCGCGTTGACTTGTGACCATCATTTGAGACCACCACCGAAGCTGTTGCACCATCTTCTGGTTGCTGCACCGGAATGAGCAACTGTTTGACCTGTGCCACCAGTCCGCCGAACATGTTCTCCACCGCTCGATCCATCTGGAGTCGCATTTGGTCCAACTCGAGTGCCACTTGTTGCTTCATCTCACTCTTCTTCACCTCAAAGAATGCATCCACGAGAGAGTGCACCACGGTGGGAGCAAGGGCGCCACCAACATTTAAAGTCATCATTAGGGCGACACAGGTTAATGGCGAAACAAATGAAACCAACACCAACACACAACATACATATGTGAACTTATCGAATAGAATCAAAAGTTGTTCTAAATATTTGTTCACTTTCTACTTTACTTTGGGTACTAACTTTCTCTCTAAATTATTAAAACAAAAGATCCTCCAGAGAGGAAGTATAATTCAAAATGTATTTATTTGAGCATATGGTTCATGTGAATGGTCACGAAATAGGTACACAAAACGATCAGTGAATAGCAAAGCCATTGACATAGACAAAAAGAGTATTAATAGTAATAGAGTGATAAATAGTGACTAGTTGTAGAAATGAGTGTCTATTTTTTACATAGGAAATCGGACACTTGTCATCGAAAGGGTTAGAGTTCACAAAAGTTGTGAAATTGTCCTGAATGACATTTATGTGGGTACAATGTACAATGTAAATGACATTGATAGTTTGATTGAATCAAACTAGGATTGAATAAACAACATTGTGAGTAACACGTACGCATGCACACAAAAGACGTTGTTTCAGTTGGCTTTTGTGGTTTACTGAATACCTAGGCCGTTTATTTCTTGTTTACACATGTGTTGTCTAGACTAGCTGGCTGGCTTACAACAGTCTTGTCTTTGTTTATCGAGAACGGCACCAATTAGTTTCTCTGCTATTTTTCATCAATTTCTCTCGCATTCCTACGGAGATAGTTAGGTTCTTGTTGGTTTTTCAAAAGTCGATGGACAACAAACCACTTGACATGTCTGGTCTTCCTCAAGAGCCTCCTTCCGCAAAATCGCTCCAAGTTCAACTTTTCACTCTGATCGAGTCGCCTTCTTTCCAGCAATCCTACTCAGCACTGCCCACCACATATGAACGTATCAAATTTGTTTTGTCTCACGAAATTGTTCGTCTTGTGATTGGGGAATTTGTTGCTAATTGTAATAATAATGCAGCTAAGAAACAACAACAAGATGAAAGCAAGAAAAGTGCTGCTCAAGTAACTAAATTCTGTGAAGAAGGAACACGTGATTTTGAGGCTCATCGTTATGAGGATGCACTTTCGTCCTATACTAAATCTATTCGCTATGCACCTCATGATTCGGGTATGCTTCCCATTGCATTGGGCAATCGTTCTGGTGCTTATTTTCAATTGAAGCAATATGAAGCAGCTCTCCAGGACATTGAGGCCGCACAGTCCCACCCTCAGTACAAGCCATTCTTCATGTTGACCATCCGAAGGTGTCAATGTCTAGTACGACTTGGACGTTTAGCGGAAGCTAAGAAAATTGTGGATTTGATCAATCGTTCTAAACTTGGCAAGATTGAAAATGCTCTTTGGGAAAGGTTCTATAGACAAGAGGGAGAGCAGCTAATGAATGCTGAAGAAAAGGTGGAATATAAGAACAATAATATTCTTGAACCCAAATTGCTCAAGAGTCTTTCCTCAGTTATCAAGATTCTGTCCGAGAAAGGTCGTTTCGAGCCTCAATCGAGTAATTCGTCACTTTCTTCTAAAGTTGAAGTTCGTTATGATAAGAAAAATGGTAAATTCTGTTATTTGTTGTGCATTTTTAATTTCCTATGTTTTCCTTAGGTCGTCATTTGGTCACTACCTGCGACGTCCACTTTGGTGACATCCTGGCAGTTACCCAGCCCTACGCATCAGTTCTTTCTTCGGAGCAAGAACTACAGTTCTGTCATCACTGTTTAACCTCTCTCAAGTATATTCCTGATAATCTCCCACGCTCTGTGCCCTGTACTCAATGTACCCGAGTGCTCTACTGTTCGGAGCACTGTCGCACCGAGTCCTGGCAATCATATCATCGTTTTGAGTGTCCATTGTCTATTGAGAATTCTTTTGATCACGCTTTCTCTGGAAACAATAGTGATCTTCGTCTTGTGCTGCGCACTCTATTTGTGGCTGGTGGACTGGAATCAATCCGTGCGGTTACTCAAAAGTTGGATCCTTCTGGTGATCCTTCAAAAAGTACCGATTTTACTGTGGATCCTATCGGTTCTTATGAAAATGTGTATCGAATGACGAAGAAGGAAGACTATACTATTCCAGATTACATCAAGACACTGGTTCGGATTGTTTTCCTGTACAAGTGGACTAAGCTTACTGACGCTAATTTGCTGCTTGAAGCTGCGTCACCTTTGGACATTTCCACAATCGAAGCCTTACTGCGTCATTATCAACAGATCTATAGCAACATTTCTTTATTCGTGCGCGCTGATCAGTCAGCGTTGGATAATCCCACTGCTTCTTATGAATCGATTTACACACTCGATCCACTAATTAGTCTAGTTCGCGAGTCCTGTAACCCGAACATTACAATCCACGTGGTTGACTGTGCTAGGCCGGCTCCTCATGTCTCAAATGTTTGTGTTTTCTTTGCTATCAAACCAATTGCCGCCGGTACTGTGCTCACAGGTGTTGGTCTAGCTTATGGTGACGCGGTGAAATATCGAATTCATTTGGACGATTATGTCAAATGGCAACATGAATGCTGGAACCATTCTGAACACAGATACATCTGCACCTGTGAACATTGTGAAGGCAAACGACGCGACAGTCCACTCGGTTCGAGCACTTCTACATCTCTACTAGACGGTCACGAGTTGATCTGCTGTGGCCCCACTTGTGGTGGATTCATCAGACGAACTGATGGGGGTAAAGTCAACTGTTGCACCTGTAAACGTGAAATTGGACACACCGAATTGGCTGAATTGAAGAAGATTTCGAAGAAAATTGTCAAAGTACAATCCGAGGCAATTGATTTGATTAATCGTGCCAAGAATTCGATTGTGAATTACAAACAGAAAGGTATGTACATTCATTCATTCATGGCATCCATCAACTAACTTGTGAACTATTTTTTCATTTAGAAAATCTTCCCAAAGAGCTCACAACTGTGTTGCACCAACTCGAGACACTGACCAACGAACGCATTGCTCCACTTGCAGTCAAGCACAGTCGACGGCTACTTGTGGCTCTGTACAAGCAGCTCAGCACTTTCTATCTTTACTGCAACAAAATGGACGAACCGAACAGTTTTGCTCATCTCCAAAAGGCTTGGAAGTATGCCGATGCTTCGCATACCACTTTGGATGGACATTTTGGTGGTGATTCACTTACCCTGTTCGTACTACTTCAGAAGGACGTGGGCTCATTTTCAAAGATGATGGGTGAATTGGGACTTGAACTACTGGAACCAGTTGGACCGATGGTACGAGGCCGCTACTGGCAATTTCGTCGTTTGAATTTGAACGATGACAGTCAAGATGAAGACCGTAACAATCGAATACGTCTGGTTAATAGTTTTCACTGTGCTCAAAAACGATTGGACAAAATGAAAGAATGCTACGAGTTAATTTGAATATATCAAGTTCGATCGATTCCGAAATTACCCTTTTATTTTTACTTATCCACAGATGTACAACATAACCCATATTTATCATTAATAATTTACATAAACATAATCAACGTTCAATATAGAAAAACAAATAAAACCATTACGCGAGAATATACGATTGTCAGTCCAATTTGAAGTGTAATTTCGCTTACTTGTAAGCAGTGCTTCAGTTGTGGGGTCAAAATTGTATTACATTATATCTCATTGCATATTCGATTGTATTCTTAATGAATTTACTCGAAATCCTTGAGATGTTTCACAAAAGTCTGCTCTACCATCAACGGATAACATGACTCATTCGGAATAATGAATCTGATCACCACAAATGAAATGTTGAAACAACGTGAACATTCATGAATCTGCATGTTTGATTCCAACCCAAACTCTGAATCATTTTAAACACATTCTTGGGTGCACTCTGGCACTCATCTCAATCAAATCAAATTTAAAGGAAAGCATAAAAGGACGCTTTTATTTGATAAATTTCGATTAAATGTGGATTACTTTCATTAATGTTGAGAAACATGTCGAGTATTGAGGATAATCGAAAATGCAAAAAGGAATCAATCGAAAATGTAATGTAACATTCTCTTCATATCATCTTGTAGCACTCGTTCATGCGGTCCAATCGTGTCTGAGCAGTTCGTACACTTTCAACCAGACGAACGCGCATGTTTGGGCTTTCATCTTCCCCATTCTCATTCAAATTCAAACAAAAATAGAAAAGTTCAATCCATTCCATCATCCCAAACCCCACCTCACGAATTGCATTCGAAAAGAAGGGAACATTCATCTCTAACGCCACCAGTAAGCAAAGTGAATCACCACCAAAATGACGCTCCAAAGTGGAATGCGAAGCTTCTGCATACTTCCAAGCCTTTTGGAGATGAGCAAGCTTGTTGTTAGATTTATCTCTTATGTAGCAGTACCGATAGAATTCGTCGAGCTGCTTGTACAGATCTACCAGCAATGGACGACTGTGCACCAGTGCAAGTGGAGCAATGCGATCGATGAGAGTTTCGAGTTGCAGCAATATAGTGAAAAGATCTACAAGCAAAAACAGTTCACTAGTGCTGAAAATGACATAATCTCGTAAGCTTACCACCATTTTTGTTGTCATTTGAAATCGACGTCTTAGCACGACCAACCAATTCAAGGGCCGTTGTGTGCAGCTCAAATATTTCCCAAAAAGTTCTGTTCATCTCAACCAATTCATCAGGGCCAATATCACGCTTACAGGTGGAACAGTTCACTTGAGCATCCTCACCAGTTCGTCTGATGAACCCAGCACAGGTTGCGCCACAGCAGACAATCTCGTAGCCATCATAAGTAGTGGCGGTGCAGCCAAATGGGCTTTCCAGTCGTTTCACTTGACAGTGCTCACAGGGACAAGGCTTAGTTATGTTCAATCGTTCATATTCATCCAAACCAAATTGACCCACCTTTGCACAATCTACATTATAAAGTGTACTAAAGGTTGAGATCACTGTGCCAGCGGGAATTGGTTTGATTGCAAAGGAGACACAAACATTTGACACGTGCACAGACTTGTCACAGTCGACACCAATGATCGAAATGTTCGGGTTGCACGACTTGTGCACCAGACCAATTAGTGGATCGAGTGTTACAAATGTTTCAGTAGAAGCATAGGGTTCCAACTGTGAATCATCACAGCGAACAAACATGGCTTCGTTACTAAAGATCTGCTGATAGTGACGCTGTAAAGTTTCGATTGCAAAAATGTCATTTTCCGAAGCAGCAACAACATTTGGTGACGCAGCGTCCGTGTCGTCAATTTCATTAAGTTTGAGCAATTTGAACAGGAATGTAATGAAAGCCAAGGTTGAGATATCGCGTTCAATGTGATTGCTTTCCTTCACCTTCATTCGATAAACATTTTCATAGTAATCCATTGGTTCATCAATGAAATCAGCACTTTTTGCCGGATCACCATTAACACGTAACTTTTGAGTGACAGCACGAATTGACTTCAGTCCACCAGCCACAAACCAAGTGCGTAATGCGAGATAATGACAAATGTTACCGATCATTGTTTGCTCGAAAGAAAACGCAAGCAGTGGACATTCGAATTGATGATACGATTGCCAGGACTCGGCGCGACAGTTCTCGCAACAGTAGAGCACTCTGGTGCATTGGGTACAGGGGACAGAGCGTGGAAAGTTGTCCACAAACCTCAGAGTGGTCAAACAGTGGTGACAATATTTTCGTTCTTGTTTCTCCGTTAGGACAGATGCGTAGGGCTTGGTAACAGCCAGAATGTCACCAAAGTGGACTTCTTGGGTTGTAACCAAACAACACGCCCGAGACGAATGAGACATTGGCACTTTCGGATGGTCAACATGAAGAATGGCTTGTACTGGGGATGAGACTGTGCGGCTTCAATGTCTTTGAGAGCACTTTCGTACTGCATCAACTGAAAGTAAGCACCAGAACGATTGCCAAATGAAATTGGAAGCAGACCAGAATCATAAGGTGCATAGCGAATTGCTTTGGAATAGAACACAAGTGCATCCTCATAACGACGTGCCTCAAACGCACCGGTTCCAGCGTGACCAAATTCAGCAGCTTTAGTAACACTTTTAAGGTAATATTGAGAATTGTCCGAAAGTCGTACATTGCAAAGTGCAGCATGTTTCGAAATCACCAAACTGAAACATTCGTGAGATAGCACAAATTTGATACGTTCAGCAATGGTACCCAGTTCGGAGAAGGTTTTCTGGAAGGTAGGACTTTTGGCCAAAGTGACCATAGTGTCAAAGAGCCCATCATCATCTTCAGGCTCCTCTTGAACTCCATCTGAAATCCTTTCGACATCTTTGTTGTCCATTGCGTTTCAAAGAACCACACAACCGAAGGAAATTTGGCTCGATGAAAGTAAAAACACAATATAAATAGCAAACAAAAGAAGTCTGTCAAGAATGACTTTACAAACTTTTGGACCAAAAGACAAAAAACATTGAGCAAGAAATACTATTTCTACCTAGTGTCAAATGTACGCCTTCAAAATAGTCACGAAACAATTTTCAGATAAATCAGTACGAACACAATATGTACAATACATTGAATACAATATACAATCAATTGAAAAACGATTTTGGTTCATTAAAAGTTCATCAAATAAAATAGAAACAAATTCAAACTTTATTGAAATATAAATTCAAATAGGAAAACATATGAAAATCAATCAAAGCAAATCAATCCAATCACGACAATGCACCATTGTCAATCCAATTTGAGGTTCACACAAGTGATTATCACTGGTGACGGTATTTAGTGAGACCGTAGTGAAACAAGACTTGAGAGAAGCTGAGTTGATCATAAGTTGAGTGTGTAAGTGAGTAGCGGGTTGACTTGAAGATCTTGTATTCAAGAAAGTCCATAGCCAATTAGTGCCAAAATGATGACCACTAAAGCTACTTTCCATACGATTCGCCAAAGCTTCTTCCAAGTGGATTCGTTTGGCTTCACAATCACCACTCCAGCTTCTGGGTCCATACTCCATAGGAGATATGGCAGAAATAGTTCGTCTATTTCTGATAATTTATGACCATTTCGGGATGTTCCAAGTGGGGTGTCGTTTGATGACATTTTCGGTGATGATGAAAAATCAATCAAACAGCAAGCGTGAAGTAATGATTTCCGGATTAAAAGATTTCGCGAAAAGTCTTTTCGGAAAGTCGATGTTCGCATACAAAAGCATTCGATGAACACAGAGACACCCAAGTTTACCTATGAGTATGCCTTGATAACCTCAATGAGGATTCATTGTTGAATATTATTGAGAGTCTCATTGTTGGATAATTGTTAATTCCGTTTGATTGATTCCATTCCAGAATCGTTTGAAGCCCAAGCAAGATTGAGAATTATGGATTCTTGAACTGTTTTTAATATTTATCAAACCCTTATCTTTTCCTATTTCAACTAATTTATAGAAAAAATAACGCAAATGTGCACAACCTTCCATCAGACTTTTGTAAAGTTTACAGTAAACCTGAACCTTAAGAGAATTCTCATCTGGTAAAATGTTATATATAAAAGGTATACATGAAAGGTAAATCGAATCACCTGAACCAATTGAAAAGACTTTTTGTGTCTTACTGTAACACCCTGAAGATCGAACGACAAGGTTTAAATCTTAATGTGTGAATTCACTTTGAACGGGATAAACCACTTGCTAATCTCTTTCAAAATCTGTCCTATTCGACCAACCAATCGATTCTACCAAATTGCCAAAAGTTCGAAGTTCAAAGAATTCGAGAAAGCGGGAGAATGAAATAGGTGAATATCAGAATCACGGTGCCTCTATTCTTAATCCAATCAATCTCATTCAAATCTTTTAAGGCGCGCTTTTCTACTCTCGTTTGGGTGTTTATTTTTCCCAAAATAAATAAAACGTTCATTTGTTTATGTGACAAAGACAAAATCGCTTATTCTTTCAATGATGCGTGCAAACAGAGTGCACATTCACAGGGAAGATTAATCCATTGTGTATTACATATTGAGAAATGTATCACCTGTGATGTTAACGTTGATCGGTGTTGGTTGTATGCGACTAACGACACTATGTAATCACGTATAACACAATGCGTACTAATTGATAACAGGTCAAATTATGTTTATCATTTGTCACAAATGTTACATAACTCTAAATGCGCACACGTGTTCAATGTAATGTAACCTTGGATTAAGTCGCATAAAGATTGTTGGTTTATAAATACAAAATTGATTTGCTCACTAAACATTGCTCGTTTCTTCTTCTTTTTGTGTTTAATCCTTTCTCCCAAATCATGTCCACCCAATTACTCAGCTCAGATCTCTACCGAATCTTGGGATACGAACTTCCAAACCACCGACACAATCCCTTCCACATAATCGACTGGAACCGCACTTGGTCAACCGACTTAACCAAATTCCCCGGAGCACAAAATTCTTTCCCATTCGAAGATGCCATTGTACCAATCGGCAATCAAGTACAACAGTTGTCCCAAACTTATTGGCACTACTCAATCCACATCTCAGCACTGTACATTTTGGTAATCTTCAGTCTTCAAAAATGGATGCAAAATCGTAAAGCATTCAACTTGCGAGTGCATTTGGTTTGGTGGAACTTTTTTCTAGCTGCATTCTCAATCCTAGGGGTGTATCGATGCTTGCCCGAATTTGTGAATATTCTCTACAAGGAAGGGTTCGCCCCTTCCTATACGAAAGCATCCTACTATGTCGACTATCGTCTCTCAGTGTGGTATTTGCTGTTCTGTCTCTCGAAAGTACTCGAACTGATCGATACTTTGTTTGTGGTGTTACGCAAATCGAAACTCATAGCCCTGCACTGGATACATCATGTACTCACCCTCATCTTCTCCTGGTACGCTTTCGTTGACGTTCCTGGAACGGCTCGTTGGATGGTGAACATGAACTTTGTGGTGCACTCTCTCATGTACAGTTACTATGGTCTGAAAGCAATGCGAGTGTCCATACCGAGACAAGTGAATCTCAGCATCACAAGCCTTCAAGTCACACAAATGTTCGTCGGACTGTACATCAATTACGATTGTCTCAAACGTAAACTGATGGCTCAACCAGTGGACATTTCATACTCGACAGCATTCTACAGTTTTATTCTATATTTCATCTTTACAGTACTTTTCCTCAACTACTTCACTAGAACTTACATTCTATCTAGCAAAAGAATCAATCGGGCGTTCAGTTACATAACTGGAAACATTAAACAAATACATTTTGTAAAGAAGCTTCAGTGAATGCTCGATGATGATGGTGCCAATTTATTCAACAAATCGCTCCTTCTCACAATCCACCTGCTTCGACTCAATCATCTTCATCACACGTTCATATCTCTCTTTCAATCGTCGATGTTCCGCAACAAAATAACACGAATCGTCCTCAAACAGATAGTTCTTCTCCGGCAGGTGAATGATGAAAGAATTCAACAATCCAATCGCTTTTTTCAATACATGTAGATAATTCCAGGGCACCATCACCTTCGTCTCCTTCTTTTCATCATCCAACTCCAGTTCTAAATGAAACAAATCAGCACACTTGACCACCTCGGGACAGTTCTCAATGCAAGTGGGGCCATAACATGTCTCGGTAATGCAGGCAGACCTGAAGCTGAGGATTCTTGCTCGATGGATGTTGCCAATCTCAAAATGTGACCGTGCCAACTCGTCATACAATGATCCCAATTTGACGAAATCCCGAACACCTTCCTTGGATATGTCCTTGAGTTCACGCTCCGCCATTTCTAGAGCGTCCAAAATGAGATTCATGTCTTTGGATTTCCTGGAATCGTCAATATATCTTTGGGCCATTCCCAAGTGATTATCTACTTTAAAGAATAGTTGCTTCATTGCAGCGGAATCCATGCTGTTGGTACAGTTAATCCTGAATGCGTCAGTGCATTTGTAGGTCGAGGTCGAGGGCGGATATGGACGGAGTAATATAGAACTGTTTGAGAAAAAAAGATCAAAATCAATAAAGGAGCTGTGTGATTGGTTAATAATACACTATCGTTAATAGTGAGGGTTGAAAAATGCTGCATTCTGATTGGTCAATCACTTACCCACACTGCAAACAGTCGATCACATAGTGGGAGTCCATATCGACTAGATTGGTCCTCTCTATCAGACACCTTCCACATTCACAAAAAAAGTTGTACTGATCCAACAGCAGTCTCTTTCTCTCCAAATAATGGAATTGGGCAAAGTGTACACCATAACAACCGAGTACTTCTTCCCCTGCAGGAATATTCTTCATTGCTCTCAGCACAAACAGAGATCCAGCCACAAAAGTTGGTATCACATTCGGTTGGCAGGCATGATTGAGCAGACTAATGTACGGATAGAGTCCAGTGGCGATACGACCGTCACGAAAGGTACCACAAGGGGAACCGGGTTGACCCTGTTCCGATATGTAATGTGAGATTGAGTGAGAATTGACCATCAGTCGATAAAGATGATTCACAATCTCTTCTCCGGCCAATTCTTTTTCATATTCTACAACTTTTCTGACCAGTGTAAAAAACAATCCAGAATTAATCTTGATTATGAGAGCATCATCAGGCTCGGCTGAACTCTCATGACTAGCCAACCGGAATACGTTTTCATACAGATTCACCTTATCTGAACTATTCCTAATCACAGGTTTCTTTCTTCTATCCTCAAGGGATTCTTGATTTTCATTCATAACTTTCGAAGCAACAGCCGGTGGAGTGACAAAGAGCATGCGCACGGCCAGATGACCAATGCCGCATTGGTACAGTATCGGAAGTATGGAACATTCAAATCGATGGTAACTGTCCCAGGATTGGGTACGACAGCCGAGTGAACAGTAGAGCACTCGGGTGCATCTAGTGCAGGGGACTAGTGGTGCGACAATACAGACTGGGTCTGTAGAAGAATATTAGCAAAAACAGAAAGGCAGAAACAGACATACCTTCACTCAAATTCTTATCATTCGGTGCCAAATCGACTTCCAACCTCCGATGACAATGATGACAGTACAGTAGTTCAAAGCTCGACAGCAGTACACTCGAATATGGCTTTTCAACAACGAGAATGTCCCCAGCCTTAATATCCTTCTCGGTTACAACATGTCTACCGACCCTTTCCGAGTATTTAACTTTGAGTTTCGATGAAAATGGGGTCAACTCGGGTGAAGGGTCAAATTGGTAGGTACTTTTTAGTGCACGAACAACAGAAGGTACGGGATTTGCTGAACAGGAGTAGACATCAGAGGTCATAGGTGAAATTGGTTCAGGGTCAATATAAAGCAGTTGATATCGCATCGTAATGAACCGATCATTGTCCACAATTCCCAAGGATTCAAGTTGTGTCCAAACAAGTTTCGCTTCTGGTAATCGTTCCTGTGCAACGAGACATTCAATTTGGCGTAGTAATAACTTAGGAAGTTTAGATTCCGGATAGCCGGTGGCTAGGGCTCGGGTAATGTCCACCAGTGTAGCATTGTACTGTTCGAGTTCGAAAAATACTGCAGAACGGTTTCCGTATGCCAAGCATAGTTCTTCAGGATGCTTCTTCTCGGTTCCTTTGGATTTTTTGGAAGATGTCTCTGGAACATCAGGAGCGAAAACAATAGCCATTGTGTACAGATACACTGCTTGTGAGAGATGTTTCGTTCCATAAGCAACATTACCGCGATTTCGGTAATTAATCGACTTGTTTTGGCACTTTCTCCCGGTATTTTCGAAATAGTCATTAACCGTTTCAATGAAATCATTGTAAAGCTTAAAAATCTTTTTGTTTTGAAGTAAAGTATGGACTTTGAATTCGGGTGGGAAATTCGTTTGGTCATTCTTCAGAATATTCTGTATTTGCAATGTCATTTGTTCCCGGCACTCGTTTAGATTGTTCTTCTTCGGTTTGAGCTTCAGGTCTTCGGGCAGATCATCAGGTCGAACATAGCGGCGAAAGCCACTTCGATCAAGTTCGCCGTAACTCATTTTAGAATCCTTAAAATTTGGATCTGAGATTAAGAAAAAAACATAAAAAATGTTATTTGGCTAGTAGATACTCACCCCTTCAAAAAACGGACTAATCAGAAACGAGTAATGAAAAATTCAAATATTTCCAACCAATTATGTCACATGGTCATTCGATAGATCAAATCTGATTGGTCAAAACAACGAAATCCCACCAAAATTCGTTTCAAAATAACTCACTTGGGACAAACAAAATAAACAAAATTAGCGTATTCAGAATATAAATTTATTGGGCGCTACTACACAAAAATAAGTATTTCACAAACAGTGATACACATGGAAATTCATACAAACATAAATCAAGTGGGCTTTACCGCCCACAATATAAAATATACCACTGCATAAGAATTCATACAGCGAAAAAAGTACTCACGGCATCTAAACAAGCTTTGAGTTGGATGACTCAAAAAGCCGTATTCAGAATACTAAGTTAAAAGGGCACTACAACCCCCTAAAGTTAATTTTTTAATTTGTTTATAGATAACGTTACTCTATTGCTTTAAGTTTTGTTTAGTTTTACCCTTGGGGCAGTATAACCCTTCAAAATTAATCAAAGCGCCACTGCAGCACGTTCAACGTCGACAACATCATAATAACATAAAACCAGCTGTTTTGTTGTGTTGTTAGAGTGATTGATGTGAACGTGTGTTGCAGATTTGATTCTGCTTCTATTTATTAGAAGAATTACCAAGAATTACCACATTTTCGGTTTTTATTATGTTCATCTGTGATTGGTCACTTTGAAGATAAAGTGGTCTACAACCGTGCAATCTCATTGGCTCGTGTGTCTCATTTGAATTTGAATGATTCTTCCTTCTGATTGGTTCGTTTCTGGTGGTTCGATTTGAATTCTATTCTTTGATTGGTCGGTTCACATTTGAATTGGCTAATCATTTCCATTTTACTGTATTTTTATGATTTTCTAACGGTTTTCTATCTTTTTACCTCTAGATTTGATTTGATATATTATGGATTACAAAAAGTTACTCGAACTCGCAGACCAGAAACAGGATGCGCTCAATTCGTTTCGGTCGAAAAGAGGCGGACAAGGCTTCTCGGGCCGTGGACCAGATCCATCCGCTATTGCCTCATTCAAAGCCAAAAAGGAACGTGAAGAACGGGAGCGAGCTGTTCGGGCACAACGCGAAAAGGATTATCTACTGTCACTGCGAGCTCAGAACTCGAAATCACTCAAAAAGTCCAAAATGATGCAACTGCGAACGAAGGACAATGACTTTTCGAAGATTAACATAACGGACGGTGAGGCAAAGGATCAGGAGAAGGTGGACGCAAAGATTAAGAAGAGAGGAATTACCGGCACGAAGGAACGAATGAAGGCCAAAATTGAGATGGATCAGAAGTTGCACGGGCTAACTCGGAGGGATCGTGAAAAGTTGATTTCACGAATGGAAAAGGAGGAACCAGTGAAAGTTGCCAAACAGAAACCGACAATCTCTGAAATAATCTCAAAAGCCAAGTCCACATCCAAAACGAAAACACCGACAAGCGGACCTAGTGTCTCAAAAGTGCCTCGGGCAGCAGCACCACCCGCACTTTCCTACAATGATCTACTGTCTCTAGCGTCGGAGAAAGCAAAAACCAAAGTAACCCTTGAGGATCACATCAAGTCGGAGATGACCGCAGCTGAGAAGCGACAACGACCAATGACTGCAAGAGAGAAGGAACGCTATCGAGAGGAGCAGTATTACCGGAATCGATCCGGTGATGCTCGATTACCTTCCGCTGAGGAGATTGCCCGTAATTCGCAGATCAACAAACGACCAATTGCCCGAGAAGAACCCGAAGATGAGGAGGAGCCGTACGAACCCGAACCGTATGAGCCAATGAAAATGCCTCCAAAGGGTAATAACCGTTTGAATGGTTCTTCCAGCAATCAGAGTCAAGCATACACACCAGCAGCAACCAATCACAGAACGCCAATTTCAAATTCAAGACCGCCAATCAGCAACGGCCGTCAACCACCGCCATCATCCGCATCAAACAGCCAATCACATTCGAGTGTTCGTAATTCATCATCTTCTTCAGTCAACCAATCACAACGAGCTTCCGTACCAAACGGTCATAATCGATCTGCTAATCCTAATGGTAGTTTGAGTACTAACCAATCACGTGTGAATGGAAATTCAAATTACTCAAACAGCCAGTCACAACGTGCGAATGGAAGTGCGAGCAGCCAATCACGTTCGAGTATGGAATCACGTGATCGACCACCACCAGCCAATCATAGTCGAGTAACGGATCGTGATCGAATGCCTCCACCGAAGATGGCTGCGAATCAGAGAAGTGTTTCACAACAACCCTCCAGAGGTCAACTTCCTCCTAGCCGAGGTAATGGAGTTGGAGCAATTGGACCACCACCACCATCCCGAGGTGCACCCCCGTCCCGTCCTCGAGCCTACTCACCCTCACCTCCACCCCAATCTTACCGACCCCGAGTCAAACTGCCACCCATTGGCGCCACTTACCGTCGTGGAATGTACAACGATTATGAGCCACTGATGGATGAGGAGGAGGAAGAAGATTACTATGAAGATGAAGAGGACGATATGGCGGACTTTATCGATGATGGACCTGATGAGGCAGAGGCTGAACCCGAATATACCCGTGCAATTCGAGAGATATTCGGTTATGACAAACGAAAGTATCGAAACATTGACGATGATGACGACATTGAGGAGGCGAGTTTCGCGGACTGTATGAAGGAGGAGAAAGCTTCTCTTCGTGCTGGAATTCAAGAAGATCTGGAAGATATGAGGATGGAGGAGGAGGAAAAACGAGCGAAAGCCTTAGCCCGGAAGCGAGCAAAACATCGATAAACCCGAAAACGACCCTCAACCGGAAGTACATACGTGCACAAGCCTTGAAACAACTACGCACTAAACGACAATTGTACTCATAATTCTAATCTAATCTCTACTACTGAATTTACTGATTATTCGCGCCTTCATTACACACAAATTAGCTATTAATTTTTCAAATTCTATTTCCACTCATGTGCATAATCGCATTTTATCATATGTGCATGCGTGGATTGTTATATTATTTTCTTTTGATATGTGATATTTACACCAATTACTATATTACTAGACACCTGTGAATTAATATATTTTATTGAATTTAAATTATTGGAATTTGGCGGGAAATTTGAATTGATTAATCAGATTTGAGCGTTTTGTTTGGTTCGGTCAATTGAGTAAAATTGTGAGTTAACCAATTACAATCTTTAGTTTGCTTGATCCGTTGGTCGTACCAGAATATCATTTATATCAACATGAGCCGGTAGTGTGAGCGCATTCTCAATCAGCAGAGCAATATCCCCAGCCTGCAGTGCGTGCATTGATTCAAACACTTCTTTGGACTTCTCCTCGGATTCCTTAAATCGAGTGACAAAGTCCGTCTCGACCATTCCTGGACTAATGAGTGTCACCCGAATTGGCTGCTTGCGGGCACGAAGTTCACGACGGAGACCTTCCGTGAGCGAACGGACTGCATACTTGGTGGCAGAGTAGAAATGGGTTGCTGGGTCTGCTGGAATCCGATGACCAGACAAGGATCCAATATTGAAGATGTGACCTTCGGGTGCGGAGGATTCGGTCATCAGACGAACAGATTCTCGGGCTACAATTGACAGACCTAAATACCAAGATGTAGAATAGAAAGTTTATGAATTGTTCATCTAAGAACCGGAAAACAGAAGTTATATACTTTATGAATGACAAATCTGGGAGCCTTTTGTACACTTTTTATGAATGATTCTCGTAAGAACCGGAAATATCCTTTTTAAATTATTTTATGACCCCATCTCCCCCAAATTACTTACCCAAAACATTAACTTCGAGCATCAATCTCCACGAATCAGTGTCCCCTTCGGTCAAACTAGCCAATTTGGCCAATCCTGCATTGTTCACACAAATGTCCAGTCTTCCATGTTTGGCACGGATCAGTTCAAACACATTCAACACAGCACGCTCGTCTCGGACGTCACACTGGATCGGAGTGAAGCTGCCGGTTGCTTGGGATTTGGGGATAGAGTTGGCCACTTCCGTTAACTAAAATTTGAATAAAAAATAAGGAAATTAATAAAACTGCGCATGGGCATACATAAAGAATCATTGATTAATCAGATTGGACGTTAAGAATTTGTATTGCGCATCTTAGGTAGAGATTATCGGGTAGATTAAGAGTTAAAGAAGGATTAGCCATACAGGAACATTGTTTCTCGATTTGTCAATTCCGGGAGGGGGTTGATTCTAATCGATACTGATTGGTCGTTAATGTGTGATCATTCATTCATTCATTCATTATCGAAGTACGCAACCACCATTTCTGGTGGACTTGGCCGAGCCCCGAGCAGTCTGATTACAGGCCAAGTTTTTGCTGATCGCGTCGCGTAGGGCGTAATGCATTGTGCCGACTGGGGAACGAGTGAGTGGCAGGCCCACAGCTGAAGATCCCACCGATCTTCCCCCGAGATTCTCCTCGCGCAACCAGGACTGATTATTGCCTCAAGGGGGACTCACACCTGGTCGAGGATGGCACTAGATGGTAAGTGGTGGAGTGCCAGGAAACAATGTCACAGTTTTAAGAGGAGACATTTGGCCCCTCCGTCCGTACCCAACTGGCTGGCTCAGTGGTCACTGGACTACCCAAACTTTTATCCCTGGGATGGGGGACCGCGGTCATTCTAGCCTAAGCAACCAAACACGCTTCCTAACTCTCCGAAAGAAAGAAAGAAAGAATGGTCGGCGCCGAGGATCGAACCTCCGCTCCCTTGAGTGTAAATGCCTGCAGCTCTACCAACTGAGCTACCGACCTCAAGGTCCAAAATGTGTGATCATGTGACACCAAATCATTCGACCAATCAAAACACTTCAATTTGAATTAGGATAAAATGTGATTGGATAAAGACGATTTGATACATTTTGGATACATTCTGTACATAGATTGAGAGAATGTGAGAAGGCAAGTGAGAGGTCAAATGCGAAAGTCAAGTCACCCTCCGACCCCATACCGAGCAAGCCTTCTTCACCTTCACCTAAGAGAAGAGAATCTCCCTCTCGTCTGCTCATCTCATTAGAGCCTTTGGGCAACAAACTGTCAAATATGTTTTCTTATTGCAGCCCCCTCATCTCACTCAATAATCGTTCACTAATAACCTTTGCTCTTAATTAGTTGGGCCTCTTGCAGAGTGAGAGAGGGTCCACTTTCTCGGAAATGTACAAAATATTCGAGGGTCGTTCATAAAGTTTGTCCATAAATAAACTAGATTATCAAGGAGATACTCAAAAGGATTCTCAATATGTTTATAATGAGAATTCTCAAGAAGATTCCATATAGAACCAATCGTGTCACACTACGCAAGCGCAAAGCAAAACGATATCCCATATCATTTATCACTACTTCACAGAACAAAACTTTAAATTATACGGCAATTTGAGAATTTCGATTCGCATAAAGAACCGCACACAGACAAACAAGTGACCTCATAAATAAAGAAGAAGAAGACGACGAAGGGGAAGACCATGAAAGTCGCTTGAGGCAAGAGCGCAAGAGGGTCGCACTATGAGTAAGTGACTCAAGTCCAAGTCAAATTAGAAGGGTAGGGCACCCAGGGAACAGTCAACGACCCCAGAACCCTAGACTATACATAACACAAGAAGCCCTCAAGCCAGAAGACATCGGTCTTGGACTTGCTAGTTTCAGAAAAGCTTCGTTCTTTTGCAATCTCAAGAGCGCGACCGCATAACTATGGTCATATCTCGGTGCAATTACTAAAAGTCAGTCAAGAAGCAAAAGCAGAAGTACCCCTACTATTGCTACTTGCAGTACATAATATACTAAACGATAGTAAATGCGGCGCACCTGTTCTTGCCATCTTGACTTGAAGCGTCGCGTCTTGGTCGTCGTCGATCGTCATCTCTACTGTCTACCGCTTATTAATTCCAATTAAGTGAGCGTTTTCTTGGAAAAAAGAAGCCTTCAAGAAGAAGACAAAAATGCCGCCGGAATCTACTCACTCACTCACTTTTTGACTTTCGTACTTGCAAGCGCTTGAGAAAGTAGCGACTCTGCTTGCTCCTCTTGCAAACGAACTTGCAAGAGAAGCTTCTTCTTCTTTTGATATCAAAGTCGACCACTCGGCTTTCGATCATCATAATAATCATTTATATTAGACCAAAAAATGATGATGAATAGTCGAGATTGTGTGTGCTTGGACGCTTACAAGCATCGACTCGCAAGAAGACTCTCCAATACTCGCGAGTGTCTCGTCAAAAGATAATATCATGCCTATAGAAAGTCGTTAATTGAACTCTCAATTCTGTTGCTTTCTCAGGTGATTGGCTCCCTCCCCATACTAAACGCAAATAGAGCAAACGAGACCCCTCTTCTTCCTCTTTACCTATGGGCGAGTTAATTAACCTGTCCAATCAGTGCATTTATCACTTTTTTCTCTACGTGCTTCAATGCAGAGAAAAGCGAACACAAATGCATTGAAGAAATCAATGTGTGTGTATGTATTTGCCTGTGCATGTGTTTACCTGTGGGAATGTGTATGAATACATGTACAAGTAAATCGTTAATTAACACACAACAACACAGCATAACAGACCGAGACTAAACATAGATTCATGCATGCAGATGTAGACCTGAGATACTCGAATGGATGTTATGAGTTATGTAATGTGCAAATCAAGGATGGCTACTGTTCTGGAGGATAAGAAAATAGCAACAGTTACATTGTGTTACGTAAGTAGTTTAGATGTTAATTTCTTAAAACAATAAGACTATTTTTCTAAACAATAGATTTTAAGCAAAAAAATTGTCTAAAACAATAGTAAAGCACTTTAAATGAACTTGAAGTTCAAGACCAAAGATTGTCTACATTCCATGTCAATCTCAACTTAGTGCGACAAATCTCAAATAAACCTAATTTTGTCTGTGAAATCTAAAGTGTTCTTGGAAAGTCCTTAAAAGGTTAAAAAGACTTTGAACAACAAAATTATAAGACCAAAAGTCCAAAGCAACAAACATTATTGCCAAAGCATAGATAAATCAATCAAACCGTAAGCGATGTGTCTGTCTGTTCGCTTGCGACTACCGCCGCGGTAGCTGCAACACACAGCACACACAACAACGTTCGTGTTTGCTACTAAAATGACTCGATTCGATCGTCAATTCGACTACTAATTCGGGACGATGCTCACTGGTCACCTGCTGTGGTCGACTTTGGTGATGTGAGCTCGAGCGCGAGCGGGACTTTGGCTTCTTGACTTTGCGCGTTGAGTCTCCGAAGTCGCGACTTTGATTTCACGGCAGGAGGGTTCTTACCTCACTTACTTCTCGGTACACAACCAAACAGAAAGCCATTAAATTAGCCACTAATCAAGTGGAAAATTTAAACAATCTCTCTACTAGACTCAGACTCACATTCGACTAACTAACAATCTCAAACTGTTGGAATCCAACAAGAAGAAGAAGTCACTGATTTGTTTTCCTGAGAAAGGCACAACACAACACAACAACAACAGAACCCCCTCATGCACACAACAGTAGCATCAAGTTCAAGGTAAAACAACATGTGGTATACAGAGGTATAGGTTAATTGCATAATACAATTGAGGGAGAGATTAGTTAAACGATTAGTTAAACTATGTACAAAGCAATTAAAACAATAGTGTTGCAGTCTGATGCCGATTGGAACAGTTTGGATCCCAAGACAATGAGAAGACAATTGAAGACGATTCAAGACAATTAAGATATTAAACAATAAAAGACAATGGTGACAATTTGTCCATCTAATTCTACCGAGCCCCCACGAGCCCCCACAGCATCACATCTCAGTTGAGATCATAACCTTATCACAACCTTTGATCTCGCAAGTAGTACTTCGATCAATCAAACTGGACTTGCACATGCACCAATGAGTGGTCAAGTTATGTGCCAATGAGACTCAACTCAAAGCCTAAATTCATCTACAGAAGCAGATGTTCTCTCGATCACTTAATCCTAAAATCAAATAAGAAGACAAACAAAAAATAGCTCTTGGGCGTTAGCCCGAGAAAAAGTCATTCTCGCGGGTACAAGTCCAATTGCATTCGTTTGCCCAATCAATTCTCCCATACATGTCAATTCACCAATCAATTGATCAAATTCAAATATCTACTTAGTCATTCAGTTCAGTAGCACCCTAAACTAGTTTTAGAGAGCACTTCATATAGAGAATCGATTCAAACAACAACAAAATCTCAAGAGTGTAAAAGTGAAAGCTCAAGAAGAAAGCAAAAACCAATCAATCGAAATGAAAAGACTCGTTGTGAGATCATTGAGATAAGAATGCAATGCGCAATTGTAGATGTCAAGATGCGCAACACTTGATAAGACCCCTACTTGAGAGAGTCATCAAAGTGTGCAATTCTGAATAACACAACAGACAAGTGCAAATACTTATTATGTGAATGACCGCCCCCTTTATCTATGAATGACTTTATACATAGGAATGCAAACCTCTATTATCTAATGCAAATCTTATGTGTGCATTTACTTTAAAAGTATACGCAACGATATTTATGAGAGGTATGTATGATCTCAAAGATGTGATCTCATATTTTATAAACAATAAACAGAATTGTACTCACCATCTCAAGATTCCTTGCACATCCCACAACATTCACACCCAAATTAGTGAGATGTTTAGCCACTGCTGCGCCAATTCCAATGGATGCACCAGTGACCAATGCCACTTTACCACGCCAACGTTCCATCATTTAGGGATAACGTTACTTTGAGTACTATTGAGTAGAGTTGAGGTCAAAGCTTGAATGTGAAAGTATAATAATGTAAAGCACAAATGAGGATATCGCAAATCTGGGTACAGTTGATTTCAACGATATGACACACGACGATAACACCACAACGATCGTTGTCTCCTTGTCACAAGTGAACGAAAGCAGCTGTTCAAACAGACCAAACGTGTGAACACAAACTCATGTGCATTGATCGTATGTACGAACACTCATAAGTGATGCTTGCTTGTATGGACACAAAGTAGCGGCACAAGTCAACACTAAACATATAACCCTTATATATAGCCAACTGTGTGTACAATGCAGGGTAAGTAGCAGGATAATGTGGCGCTTCATGTCGCAACTTTCATGTGCTCAGTTACAAGATAATTATTGATACTCACTTTGAAGTACTCTTTGTTCGTTTGGCAAAAATAATAGATAAGTTATTGACGACATTCTTTCGTTTATCTCATATAATATGAGTAGCCACTTAATTAGTTGTATTTACTTATGATTTACTTGTGGATATTAGGATTTTTTCGCAATTGACGTAATAATAAGTAAAAATAGAATGATCATCCACAAATCACGTGATTGTCATGTCATATTTTTACTAACTAAACTTAGGAAATGACCGAAGTTATTACAACCTTTGACACGCTTCAAATCATAACACGCACTCAGATTTGTCATATTCAATCAAGTTTTGCACGTAACAGATTTACAGAAACAGACACACAAATCACAGAAGCATAGTTCCATATGGACCCTAGGGAGCTCCATCTGCTCCCAAGTATAATTTAGTTAGGTCCTGATTGATATTATTAGTTTCCGGTAAAGTCACACACACGCATCTGTCCCTCTCCTCCTCCTCTCGATGATGCATTATGTCATTTAGTCGTAAAACGCAATCGGAAAGACATATTTTAGTAGTCGTAAGTGTGTCATTACATGTAACCTGGTCACACTTAGCTAAACACCTAACATAAGCATCGAAAAATAATAACAAACTCTATAATTAGATCTACATTGTATACATATTCTAGGGTGTTTGTTTGAGCAGGCTTTCCTTTATGTTATACTCTAGATTCACATACTCCAGTAGCCCATATATTCTCACTCTCTGTATGAGCAGCACAACACAATCACCGGTAGCACGCCTATTACGCAAACATCCGATTGGGCGATTGTCAGTCAACTCAGGTAAGTAGGTAATTAGGGGAACGTAGTGTGAACGAACTTGTTGCGAGAAAGAATTTATTCGTTGAGTTAATCGGAATCGGAATGTAATCACTCGGGAAAAAGTTGATTATTTGCCAAAAAACTGTGTGAATTCCTTTCCAATAAGTGAAAGTAATTTTGATTGAATTAAAGTAAATTGAATTACATAATGATTCACAAAAAAGTTAGTCGCGACAAACTGTCCCCTCTTTGTACTCCCCTTCTCTTTTATATATTTTTTTCTGGCCAATCAAAATCGTTTATCGAGTCTATTTCTATCGTGTATTGACTTTATAGATGACCCCCGTTTCCCCTTGAACTTCTACATTTTACTCTACAACCGCAACCGCAACTGCAACCAAAACCACCACCGCCAAAGCCAAACAAAAAGAACAAAAACGATCATCATCCATTTACGGGTACAAAGAATTTTTACTCAAAGGGAAAAATGAACATCACATCTTTGCGCATCACTGCTCCAATTGTCCATCTGTTGCGTAGTGCGCAATATTTTTTTTTTGAACGAACGATCACTCGCGAATCTAGGGAGTGGAGCCTCGAATCGAGCGACTAACATTCACATCTTTGATTGGTCATCATTTTTGTGTCTGCTGTCTATTCATTCAGATAATTGTGTTTGGCGCGAGCTAAAATTCCCACAGAAAAATGAAGAATTTCTACCACCTTTTTCTCTGTATATAGTAGGATAATTGAGGAGCGATAATTTGCCATACCAAAGAATTTTCATGGGTGAGGAGGAATGGAGGTTCATGTGTTATGCGTGAATAATTTTCAGTCTAGTCTAGGCTTTGCAACATTTTAGCAGATAAAGAGACCACTTTGTAAAAATCGCTGTGCAATTTTATTGTAATTTCTACTTACCTGTACAGACAATTTTGTTGGGTGAATTCGAAAGAAGAAGAAAAGAAAAAATTGTAAATTATTGGTTAATTTTCAAATATTATTTGCTCAAATTATTAGGAAAAACTCAATGAGCAAGTTTTACTGCACATTTTCAGATGAACCCAATGATTTTCTCAAGTTTTGCATCCAACGAAAAAATAAATAATAACACAAATTATTTTTTTAAATTTTTTTATTTAATTTTTTATATATAAACCAATCAATCAATTACATAATCAATTGTTTTAAATGTCCATTGTTTTGTATGTGGAACAGTGTTACGCAACATTATCGTTCATATCAAAAACTCATAACTTGAGTTTGCTTGATGATGAAGATTTCAATGTTACACATTGCTCGCTTTATCTAGATTAAAGTTTCATGAGTGCGCATGTGCAGTTGTTTGTGTTTGTGTGTGCATTCTATGAGATTATACCTCGTCATAGATGTCGTTACAAATAGATTGTGTTTGTATACGTTATATATATGAATAGAACATATAAAGAATAATAGGTAAGGAATATAGATTGCACGATACATATAGGGTGGCTATTCATGTATAAAGTGATGTAGTAATAAGAATAAATATATAAATAATAAGATAAAGGTCAATTCACAAATGAGGTAATAACAAACTGATAAGTGAATATATTCTGGGATAATTGTGTGAATGTGGATGAATGTGTGCGTGCGCTGGGCTAAGAATGTTCATATATAACGTTACTGATATAAGGGGAATATTAATATGCGCATGCGTGTTGAGAGCAGTTCATTTTTGGCAATGATTACTGCATAGATAATGTGTAGGAAATTCACGGAATACTTCCGAGAGCAATTTCCACACATAATGATTCATAGAATCAGTACATTGAGGGGGACAGTTACATTATCCGGTAAGAAAAAAAAAGCTGGGGATGGTTCCCTTTGGACTAGGATTTTAACCAATTAAAGGTTAAAATAGTCAAAGGAAGGGTTGGGCGGTGTCTACACCCGGGGGAGGAAGGAAGGGGTTGATGAAGTGGGATGGGGATGAGAATTGATGATTGGATGATTAGATGAAGTGATGGGGGTGAATGTGTGTGTATGGGTTGACCCCAAAGGAAATCTATAGAGAATATGGAGTACAGAATTGGTACACCAACCGTTGAGATCTTTCGGTCTTCTTCATGATTCCCTTTTTGTAGTACTGTCGGATGGATCGGGACAGTTTGTCGTAGTTCATGGCTGGTCGATTCTTGCGTGCACCCCACAGTTTAGCCACTCGCACAGAATCCTCAATCTTGAAGACACCCTTCGATCGGTCCAACCAACGGATGGAGGAACCGAATTGGTTGGGTTGACTCAACAGTTCCTTCAAGAACTGCCACAAGTGAATGTGGGAGGAGGACGAGGTACGGGTGGGTGGAACTGTTGCGCTGGTGGTGGTGGCTGGGGTGGGGGTGGCAGGGACGACTGGGGTGGGTTTGGAGATCGAGATGTTTTGTTGGACTTGATTGATTTGATTGATTTGTGGTGCAAAATTCAAAATGTTAACCATCTGGGTGGCAGTTGGGACTTGACGAGGTGCATTTTGCATCTGATAGTAGTGTTGTTGTTGCACATGTGCAGATGAATAGGGAGAGGGGATGGCGACAGGGGAGGGGCTTGAAGACACCGATGAAACCGGGGACGAATTCATCATTCGCTGTAGAACTTGTTGCTGCTGCTGATGTTGTTGATGATAATCTACGATGCATCCATCATCGCTCATTTCATCATCTATGAATGGTCCAGGGGGAGCAAGGAAGAGAGGAGAAAAGAATAAACGATTAGAGAACATTGTTTGCATTTGAGGTATAAATGATTTGTCTTGTGTGTGATTGGTGTGACTGAGTGAGAGTCAATGAGAGTAGTCAAGACAAATTATCCGTTGTCTGCTCGTACACAATTTAAATTGAGAACCAATGACAAGTGACTCTTAAGTCTGTTTGTGTGATTAATCGATCTTGATTTGCACTTGTGTGCATGACTACCCCCTTTCTAAGCATCTGTCTATCTGCTTGTATCCCCCTTAATTGTATTTAAAAAAGTGCAAAAGAATTAGTCGCCACCGCCCTTGAATTTAGACAAGAGGAATCAAAATCGAGGGTTAGAAATTGGGGTTTAAAATATGAACAGTTTTCTTGGTAAAATAAAATAAAAGTTGGCTGCTATTCAAATGCAACAAAATGTCATCTAATTGACCAAACTTTTACCACCTGTGCATTAAATTTTTTATTGCAATCAACCTGCGCATGCGTTTCTGTGATTTTATTGATTGATCAATAAAAATTCTTCTTGACTCTCGGTGTGACTTTGAGCAAATGGTGCTCGTTCACATTAAGCCAAGTTAGCGCTCAAGTGCAATAGATACCTTAGACTAGATAAGATGAGCGAGTCCATGGACGCGCACTTGAGAAGTCGACTATTGCTGGTCTGGGCTGTAATTACCTATCGCTATTGACTGTGTGTTGGCTGCCCTTAGACTACTTTTGATGATGATGCGTTCGATGCCTAAATTGCCCTGTTACTGATGATGCTGTCCACTATTGTATGTGCAGAGTAGTGTATAGCAATAAGAGTAAAAGTGATACTAGGTATCGCTAAGTGGCTCGGGCACATACAAAGTGATAATAAGTTCGAACTGCGTTCTGGCTTGTGTTATCTAACTACGTCAATCTTTAATTGTCTTTTGGACTCAACGCGCACACCGCAAATGATTATTACACTCGGTAGATGATGATGGTGGTGATGGTGGTGGGTTGATTATGAAGGGGAGTGAGGGGGGTTGCTGTACTTTAGACTTTGACTATTACTAGGCAAGAAGACAAAATCGATTTCTACACTCTGCACTCTTATCGATTCAATTAAGATTGAATCTTGAAAAGGAGATTTTGATTGATTCTATTCTTGTTTGATGGCTAGTTTTTGTTGTTTAGGAAGGGGGGTTAATTGGGGTGTGCTGGGGGTAATAAGCATCACTTTTTCTTCCGATCAATCAGATCAAATTATCAGAGAATTGACTTTTCTAGACAGAAAAGTGATTTTGATTTGATTTGACGCACTAGCGAGAATGTTGATGGCTAAATTATTGACTATTGAGCACTAATTTTCCGATTCGTTGAATAATCGTTAAGAGAGATATTTAAGGGGGGTGCTCTTAGAAGTTTGTATAAACGATTATGATTGGTTGAATAATAAGTGAAGGGGGACTTTTAGGGGGACTTTTTGCACGGGGTTGACAAATGAAAGCATCTGATTGGCTGATTTTGTGTGTCTTTGTGGTTGTAAACGATTTATGAAAAGGTAAATATGTACACTTACCATCAGAGGGGAGCGCATCACTGCCATAGTCACTGGTGGCCAATTGGTGTTGCTGGTGTTGCATGACGCCAGTGGACTCGAGGGCGCCTACTTGTGCGCCATTATACATCTGTTGATTGGTGCTGCTGGGCGCCATTGGGTATCCATGGTATTGGTGCACTGGCGATGAGGCAATCGATTGTGGTGATTGTGACAACGATGAGGCACTGGTTGTGCACGTCATCACTGAATGGCAACTTCCAGCAGGCGAGGCAGGCGCTGGTGAGCCATAAAAGTCTGAACCATTTCCACTGTAGATTGACTGTGCATGGGCGGGCGAGGAGATAGTGGAACTGTTGTTGGCTACACCATAACCTTCAGGAGAAATTGGAGATCCATAGGAAGAGGAAGGCGATGAACAGGCTACCGAGTCAACCGAACCAGCAGTAGAGTAGGGCGATCCACAAGAGTTGTACGCTGGTGGGGGCACCTGGTGTCCACCATAGGTCACGTGATCTTGCGAGGAAACATCCGACGATTCGGATGATCCAAAAATTTGATCCAACAAATTGTCGGTAGATTGGAAATAGTTGACCGCTAGCAAAAGTGAATTCATAATTAGAATCCAATGAGGAAACTAGAATCCTATGGGAATTTAGATTCCCGAGGGGGAAAATATTCTTACCCATTCTCCAGATTTCCAATTTTGCGAAAAGTTTCTCTCCATTAGGGACGAGCGCCTTGAAGTCATCCTCAGTGAGGGAGCAGAGGGACATTCCGTCCATGAGGAGATTGTCCAAATTGAATGGTGGCAGGGAAATGTATCGCTGCATCCACCGGAGCCACTTGGCAACGTGTTGAGCGGTCCAGTTGTAAGGATCTGAATAGGGAAAAGAATTGCATAAGAAACTGTTGAGGACTAAAATTGGTGGTGGGGTAGAATTTGGCAGTGGTTAGATATTTGCTAGGACACCTGAAACTCCCACATGATTGTCCCCAAACGACCTAATAACCCCAAATCGACCTTTCGCCTATCTAGATCTATTGGCTATTAGTATTAGCACTATTGAACCTTAAACTTGACACCACTAAAAGTCGTAAGCCCTAATCAGTGACCTTAATCTCTTGGACGCATCGTCGTTTGCTCGCTTCTCGTCGACTTTTAAAAGTCAAGTCGTCCACTCAATTATCTTATCTCAATTAAAATTAATTTACAGACATGGCGACGACGACTTGGACGACTGCAAGATGCTATGTGAGCATTTACAGGTGCAGCTAACTTAGTTAGCCGCATAGATCATCACCCCCCTCTTGTCCCCCGTTCAATTGGCAATGGAGGCAGGGGAAGGAATTAATTTAAAGAGGGATAGATATTTTAGAGGGGAAAATTTATAGACTCGATTTATAATTAGTGCTATTTCTGTGCTGTCTAAATATTTTGACATTCAAATGTCGCGCGAATGTAAGCCTTTCGATAAGACTCACTCGTATCAAGTTGAAGGCGAGACAAATTGATGCTAAAATTGAAATTGCTAAGCAGTGAAAAAGACTGAACAAAACTGACCAATCAGGTTCGTTTGAGATAGAAAATTAATTTGGTTTCAATTCTGCCTAATTGGCCCAAAAAGATATTTGGTTGCTTGGGAAACCGAAAATTAATGCTATAATCTGATTGGTGAAAAATTTTCATAGTTGCGCGAGTACAAATGTGCAGATTAGCAGCAAAAAATTGGGTCTCCTTTTCTCCTGTATATGTCAACTTGCTCAACTATTTTTGTCACCAATGATGGAAAAAGTAGAGTAAAGCGAGCGTCAACGCCAAAACAAACTTAAAATTCATAACGACGGCCAAGCGAGCGATTTCCACTTTGAAATCGGGGGCAAACAAACTCTTCTTCTTATCAAAGTTCTTGTGTTATCACCTCAATGTATATTTTTACCGCGCCCGAGCGATATATTGAGAGGGAGAGATATCACTGGAAACTTCTGGGGAATAATGAAAACTAAAACTATTGGAAAGTTTTTAGCGATGCAGAGCTAAACTTTGACATGAAAGCAAATCTTTCGAAGAAGTGTTTAGACTAAAACTTTTTTCTTAAAGTAAAAGACAAAAGACTGAACTTAACTCCGATTAGCTAAAACAATAGGAAAGCTTATCCTCATGGCAATGGAAGGCTTATGAAGTCTCAGAAGAACAAAAGACACTTACCGGCAGAGATGTTCAAGTCAATGCAGGCCTGATCAATTTCGTTCATGCACTCCTTGCGCACTAGAATGCCAAATTGATCGAGCGTGTGCTGGGGACCAAGTGCCCCGGCTGCCACCTTGGATCCATTCATTGCTTGCGCAACTTGGGCGGAATTGTATGAGCCCACGCACTGATTCCACTCATTGTAAGAAGGCAAAGAATCCACTGGGCTGTTGTTGTTGTTGCTTTGTGTGTGGCATGGGCGAGGATGCATATTCTGTTGATGTTGGCCTTGCGCGGCAAGGGTGTGATGATGTTGTTGTTGGTGTTGGTTCACACGAGAGGAATAGAGCTTCATCATTTGTTGATGATAATTAGGCGGTAAACCATCGATGGTGGCCATCGAATTGACGTCCGAATAGGCAAACAGTGAGGACGAGGACACAGAATCGAACTGTAGTTGAGCTTGGGCTTGCGCGGCGGCTTGTGCTGCGGCAACTGTGGCAAAATACTGACTGACGGGCTGCTTGTAGGTACTCATGGTTTTATATGTTCGTACGGTGAGGCTAAGGGTGGTTTCGCTTAGCGAGGCAAAGTTCGAGGGCAGACGCGGGAGAGCAAGAGAGGAGAGGAGATATGCGCCGATAGGTTAATTACGTGTGTGTGTCTTTGCAGGTATGGAGCTAGCGTGGACAGGTTTTCGGACGGGCTACAGGGAACGATCAAGAAGAAGAAAAAAAGTCAGTCAGACAGTCAATTCGACGCGAGCGAGGAAAAACAACCAGCGCAACAAGAAGAGAGGGGGTCGCGACACAAGAATGGACACAAGTCAAGAAGACATTTGTGTGCGCGCGAGGGCAGACAAATGTTTTTGAGCGTTCTTGAAATCGAAAGTCAATTCATCATATTCATCATCGCAAACTTACTGCGCAAGCTGTGCGCAATGCAATGCTGCGTAATTATTGGATGATGATTGTGTGTCGATTCGTGTGCGGTCTTGATCTGTTTTTAAACAAACACACAACAACAACATAATCGGAATTAGCTCAAATCTTAATAATAACTCGAGCGCAGCAGCAAGAGAGACCCCCGCGTATGCACTTTGTGTGAGTGCCACAATTAGTTCAATTTGCGCAGTTCGTGGTTTATTATGGTAATTAGTCACTTGAGAATATAGAAATATGAGAAAATTATGAACGGAAGCTTCAGTTCATTTCTTAATAGTTCGTAACAAGATTGCGAAAGCGTGCGTTGCGTCTGAGGGGTAACAAGCGCAGCGTGACAATTTGTATACAGATGTACACGTGCCTCGCTTGGTTTGACCACAAAGTAGGCTATAATTGAAGCTAGTTATGGAATATGTAAATATTAAGAATTAGCTTGCTCAGCGACGAGGGCTACCGGAGGTACACTAATTAGGACTACTTTCACTTTGAGATTGAGACATTAGATCTACGCTATTGTCAATTGAGACTAGACCGATAAATCATATGATTGAGGCACGCGTGCAGCTCGCGCAGTGATGACAAGGGCATGGAGTACTAATTTAGGACTAGGACCCACCAGAGAGATTGAGGTCGCCTAAAGACAAAGGGGTCTAGTCAAAGACCACACGCACACACACGTGCACGGTAATAGACAAAAGAAGATTCTTGAGTTTCAAGAAAAGATTCAAAAGCCCTAGCGCGCCAGAATAAATGTAAAGTCGCTCACCTTTATGGGTTGCTTTGGTTTCAGTTTGTGCGTTTGTCTGGTTGCTTGTTGATGCTAATTTGTTTGCAAGCTCTGGTTGCAATAGGTTGCTTTAGGTTATGTTGAGATATGAGTGAGCGATTGCGCTTGGATGTGGAGAGTCGATGTCAAGTCGAGTCAAGTTGTGATCGAGTCAAACTGCCAAATGAGACAACAAGTGAGACTGATGTGCTCTCTATATACCCAAGCTCGGGTTCAAGCTCACAGAGCTTAATGCTACTAAGCTTCAAGCTTATCACCCCCCAAAGATGATGAAGAAGACAATAAAAGTCGACTTCACTTGACACTCATACAAACACACAAGTATACAGATAATAATACAGCTTGGGCACACACAAATGTTTTAGTAGCTAACCAGACAACCAGAGAGGGGCAAGTGGCGCCAAGGTGTCATATCAGTGAGCAGTCACACATTGATAGAGCCAAATATCTACCTGATACGGCGCCCTGTGGGAGCTCGAACACTGGTGCACTGCAGTGGGCACACTAATCAACACTGTGATCCACTCTCACCTGGATACCTAGAAACCAAATCATGCTCACTTGATGAGATGCTCTCTTGCTTGCTTGTTTGCTTACTTGGATGGCGACCAAGTGTGTTGGTTAAGATCAAGGTTAAGAACACACTAGAAGCTCAACAAGTTGGACAATACATTTACTCAACAAACATAGTTGTATAATTGGATACAAGGTGAAAACATAAACAAATTTAGGTTATGTAACACTAGAATAAATGTAAAACAAAAATCCGAGGATACCAAGAACATAAGAACCCTCTGAATATTATGCGCGACTAACTAGGGCTTTATGATCTTCTTAGCAAGAAATTCGATTGCAACACTCGGTCAAATCTTCTTCTTCTTGCGCTCAAAGTCGAGCGCCCGATTTGAGTTCAAGACCAAATTGCGCACCCAAGAGTTGCGACTTCTTCTTGAGAAGCATCACAAGCCAACGGCTTAGTCTCCACAAAAGGCACGTATCATCATCAAACAACAACAAAAATACACAGATAAGACAGTGAGAGCTCTGTTTCCAAGAAGAAAAGAGATCTACTTGGACTACATGGATCACGAGTTTTTGGGTTCAAGACCAAGCCAAGCACATACAGTAGTTAGATTGGTTACCAAATCATTTAAAGGGGTTGATTAGTTTGATGGATTGAGTAATTGATTGATTGAATTGACATTCAAATGTGTTGATTAAGCTGTTGATGTTGCTGCAGTTCTTCTGATTTAAGAGGGAAACAATACATATGTGTGTATGTGTGCATTTGTTGATAATTTGAGATATGAGATAAGAAGATCAAGTTGCAACATGAACGCACAATCAACTCACAATGCTATGCTCAATCTATGTTTGCAAACTTGAGAAACAATGGAACCTAGATTGAACTCAACGTACAAGCACACACAATGAAGTGCGTCATTGAAGATCACTTGAGATTTTTGATGCAAATAGATCAAAGAAAGAATCAATTGGATCACCTAGTTAAAACATCACGTAGCGCACACACGCGAGACAGTTCTTAGGTAACCAACAAGGTATGCTTGTAACGCTTGTTTGGTTTGCTCCCTCTTGCGTATTACAACCAACAACGCGTGTACAAGTGTGTGCTATACACAAGCAATACAAGTGCAAGCAAGAGAGCAAAAGTGTCTAAAAGTCGACTAAATTTCGAGTATTTGAAAAGATTTCGCTTTTGAATTGCAGATTTTCGTGAAACAAACTTTGGTTGAGAGTACATCTAGGTTGATCATTTAAACCACAAGAAAGTGACCACTAGTGCATATATGCACGATGATATGGCGCCCAAACATGCATCGCTGATTATGCATTGCATGCACAGCATGGCGATCACTTCAAGTAGCCATAGTAAATACATTGTATACATGCATTCGTGCATCCATTGATATGACAACACATTTACATTTGATCACATGAATGCAATTGTTCCTATACAATGAAATAATTTGTATTTAATTGGTCAATATATCTACTATTTAAGTTGTTCAATAGGAAAGACAGCTCAATTGCGAGCAAAACTTAATTGAGCGTGCAATTGAACAACAAAATGCGTCGAATTTCACTTTTAGAATCAAACATTCCTATACAAATGTATATAGCATGCTTTAATGAGCATCGGTCACAAGACATGTGTTTCATTAGTACAAATTCGAATGCAACCAATCGGGCACATTTTGCATCATTGAATCTGTATCAGTAAGTCTCACTTTCCATTGTGAATATCTTTATCTTTGTGTCACATACAGAAACAGCCAAAATTGAACAATATATAATTTCATCTTGAATAGCACAGCACGACAAATATGACCCAATTTTTTTCTTTTTTATCTAATGTCACAAAAATGGTCAAATAGTAAAATCTCTTAAATAAGTCATCCAAATTATTATGTCATTTATGAATAGCAAATGGTATATATGAAATATATGAAAGTAAATCATCAATGCATGCAAAATTGATGAGGTTTTTGTCACTCAAGACTCATTCAAAGTTTCAAACCACAATAAAGTTTGCTTTCGTTTTGTGTGATAGTTCTGGTTGACAAGTTTATTATTTAGATTCGAGTCTTTCGTCTATCTCAATTTAGTTTATATTCAAATCAAGTCAACGATCTCTCGATTAGGATTTGATTGAAAGTACATTTGCTGATTCCTTGGAATCAATCACACAAATAGATTTTGGATGCAATCACTGCACCAATACTGATGCAATAAAGGGATTAGTAGCATCACAAAAAACCAGTCTAATCCTGGCAGACAAATCAAATTGGGGGACAACCATCCTGTGAGTGGATGGAATTTAAGTTATGTAACTGAAAAATACGTGATCACAAGATCTCATTTCTGTGTCTCCTAATGAATCCTCCTTTGTTGTTTTCTTTTCTTTAACTCGATGCACCAGACGCACTTTTACCAGCCCCTTTCCTCTCAATAAAACATTTCCCCTTGCACATAACTCTGTCTCATACATAACTTAATCGACACTAATCGCATACCAAAAATTAAGTTAATTAGCTCATTCTACAAGTGAAATTACATAACGGACTAACTCGCGCGCTCGTCTAATTATTACGAGAGACTCTCTGTAGTAACGAGGGACAGTAGCACAACTACTAGTAAAGATTGTGTCATCCCCCATTCAGACATATTAAGGCAGAAAAAGTGCGAGACAGTACAGTACAGACAAGCTAAAACACAAGAGAGATTTGTATCATAAATCAGACGTCATATATCAAATAACGGGACATCACCATCTCTCCCTCATCATCGTCAAATGTACATGGTGATGAGAGAATAAGAGTTGACAGTGAGCAAACACACATGTTTAGGGACCATAAACAATTGCTCAATTTTAGCCATCCGAACCTAAACCGAAACATTATCAAACTTCACTTAGAACAAAAGATGTATAACCAATTCTCTAATCAATCTAACCTTCAAATCTTAGCCACTTGAACAAACATTGTCCAAAGAAGATAACAACAAAAAGTGTTAGTGAGCAAACATGGAGTAATAAAGGATGTTCTATTGCAACCAAAGATATTGTCTATAGAATCGGAAATCCAAAGATTGCTCAACTCAAGTTAGCACAGTTAAGCACAAATCAAACAAATGTTCACAAATATGTCGTCACACAAATGATATATCTTCATCTAGCAAGGTCCTAGTCCGGGCTGTAAATCAATCTCAAAATCATTGCTTTACAGACATACATTAGGGTAACATCAAGAATAGTCTGGTTATAAGCTGAAAATCTGGTTGTCTGGGCTTTGCCAGTTTTTGCACAATGTTATTAATAACACAAAATTATGCACTTTGTGCGACCTTTTACACCACTGAAAGTCAAGTACAGTCTGTAATAAAGCAATATTCCTTAAACGTTGATAATTTCGAATGGTCCTTTTTATGAGCACGTGCGCGTGCCCTTGTGTCGCCAGTGATCATAATGTTCATTATCAGTGAAAACCAGGATGATCAATCCGGATTTGTACATTTGATAATATACATTCAAAAATTATTATCCAAAATTTAAATCATAAACATAGTCGCTGTACTAAGGTTGACATTGTTTTTTGGTTCACCCAGTAGGTATCCAAGGATCCGTGCGGCATGATAGATGCCATATTGGGCCCAATTAAACTATTACAATAAAATGAGCTATATTTATCCTAGGCAAAATAAAACAAATGCATCTTATCTGCGTCTGAACGCGGATGCATTGTATGATACTGTTTTCACGTGGCTTTTGTAGGATATTATCCAGTGGATAAGGATCTTTAAGATCGTTATCATCGATGCTGTATCTGCGTTATTAATTCAAAAATATTTATGTATCAAATACAAGAAATATGAGTACTCTGTATTTGAATGATCCTTTATATAGTTTGAAATGCGCATATGCGTACTGTAAACTATTCTATCTAGATTCAAGATATTCTTATGCATTTCTATGCGAATGCTTACCAATGTAAAAACTGATTCAAAAAACATTCACACTCTTTCCGGTAGTCCACAATTCTCACGCATGCACACTTTTTCTCTTACCATTAAAGATCTAATCTGAAAACACCCAATTTCCGATAGTAATTTTTGCCTTATTTCCTACCTGGGTTATTTCATAATTATTGTTCCACTACTGTTACAGAAGCTTATTACAACACCTAGGGTGTCCCCTCGCTCAGTAGGTGACCAGTGAACTGGAAACTTAATCTCTTTTCACCCACCCCCACCCCCACCCTTGACCTCAAGTGTAGGAATTAAAAAATGCGCATGCGCACTGTAGAATGCGCAACAAGTGGTCCTGCACACACAAAACACCGGTAGCCCTTATCCTCAATTAGTTCGTCCACGGAAGTTCCTAATTTTTGCTCGAGAGTAAAATTAGACCAAAATCATGTAACAGCAGCACAGAAAATCGTGTCCAATTGTCGGTCAGTGTGTTGAGTGTGTGAGGTGAGGGGGGCAAAAATAGAGGGATTAAAATTGATCGGATACTTGTAAAGAGTGGTGAATTACTTTTTTCCTCTTTCACTTTCCTTACACACAAAGCAATAATAATAGTTGGTCATATTAGTGGAGTGAAAGTCGTGATTCGTGCGCAGTTTGCACTTTTACTTTCGCTTTTGAATGACCCCTCCAGTGCCCACCCCCTTCATCATGAACAGGTAGCTCACGATCACCCTCTGTGTGTGTGTTACCAAGAGATGAGTGCGGCGAGTTGGTGCGAGTGAGTGTGACTGAGTATTATTATTACTTCACACTTCATTCGATATAAAGCAAACAAAGTTGGGGGTAATTGGCAATTTAAAGTTTTGTTCATTGAGGAATATAAAATTAGGGCAATTTTCAAAAAATTGACTGCTCATGCGCAATTAAGAATACAGAATTTCGCCTGCGTACTTATTTATACAAAAATCTGATTGTTTGAATTTTAAAATTATATAAAAAAGCTCACACACCCTTGATCCATTATAAATGAACAAGAAAACTCAATTCCCTCGTGACAGGTCACGATGGGAATTGTCGCTGCGCGAACGTTTTCTTGTAAAAAAACCCTTTTGTACAGAGATTTGAAGAGATTTGATTTGAAAAGTGTCAAGTAATTTAAATAAAAGACATATTCAGGATTTCAAAATACTTTAATTGGAATTCAAATCTTGAAAAGATAATTTCGGAAACAAACAAACTTTATTTGCTAAATTGGGAAGGTGGGAAAGAGGATGACCAATTATCACATATTATTAAAATCTGCATCGCTTAATTAAAGGGATTCCTTTCACCTTAGGTGAGAAATTAAAACGGAACGTTGAAGATGAACTCGCCATTCAATGCACTGTAAAAGTAAGTTCTGTTTTCCTTATCGACATCTTCGTGTCCTCGTGTCATGATGATGGTGTCCACAGTGAGATAAAGTAGAGACGATAAATCATCCAGTCTTGTTAATGATTACGATCTAATTCAGCGTGGTCGGTTAGGCCTAATGGCAGTATAACAATGCCTAATGAGTTGTTGAAACAGGAAAAGTTGAATTTGAAGATTCTCTCTCCTCTGATACACTTCCATAGCAGTTCTTCCATCCTTGTCCATATAACCACAGAAACCATATTCATAATCGAAAAAAACTTGTGAAACTCTCACAGTGTGGTCAGGTTGTACAGAGAAAAGTTGATAGCGCAAATTATAAAAACATTGCAAACGGTAATCAAGGAATCATATGAACAAACCATGCGCTTACAACAAATCACCATTTCACGACCAGGCCTTGCTGTTTGTTGTTGATTTAGTGCAACCAAAAGATCAACGCACTCACAATGTCAAGATACTCCCCGGACAATAAGCTTGATAATCGGTTTCGAAATCAATAACAGATTGACTCTAGTTAATAAAATAAAACCAAATTAGAAATTAGCACAACAAAATAATGAACGAAATACATACCGATTGAGCTTGAAGATGTTTTCGGTTCATACACACATTCATACAGACCTTGTACTTGAAGTACCTGTAGTTGATTTCAGAGATGAAGAAGAGGTAATGATGATGAAGAGAAGACATACCAAAACACGTGCAGATGTGAAAGGAGACCCAGAATGCGAGGTGGGAGAGTATGTCATGTGTACGTGATGTGGGGCTGCTAGAAGCGAAAGCAAAACAACAGCTGACTGTGTGTGGTAAGCGCGGATGTCTGTCCATCTGCGCTCTACCCTTCACTGTACAAATGACACACTCTTCAACACGAACACACAAACACGCTCTGTGCTTGCCTGTTGGCTGGAACCTTTAAATGATTTTTTCGGTACCAAGGACACATTTTCGTATTGAGTACATGATATATCAATGTTCCTAGATTTTCACGATGAATCCAGCGATATTTTTTTCATTTCATGAATCCAAAAATCCAAAATTCCAGAATCCAGTTTTTTGCTGGATCGAATCGATTCTATTTATCCCAGATACCTTGTGATCAAAGTAGTCTGGTAAAAAAATTCATGACATTACGTCAAGTAGTTTTTGCTCACGAAGTTTTTGTTTCGTAAGTTTTCTAATTTTAATCTCTTATATATTAAAATTAGAAAACTTACGAAACAAAAACTTCGTGAGCAAAAACTACTGAATGTAAGGTCATGAAAAATTTTTAGTAGACTATTTGGACCATAGCGGATCTGGGATAAATAGAATCGGCTCGATCCAGTCTCAAAATGGATTCTGGATTTTTGGGTTTTAGGATTCTTGATAAGAAAAAAATACTGTTGGGTTCATCGTGAAAATCTAGGAACATTGATATATCATGTACTCATTACAAAAATGTGTCCTTGGTACCGAAAAAATCATTTGAAGGTTTCAGCCAACAGGCAAGCACAGAACGCGTTTGTGTGGTCGTGTTGAAGAGTGTGTCATTTTAGTACAGTGAAAGGCAGAGCTCAAGCCAAACATTGCACAGCTGGACGAACACGCACACGATCAGCTGTTTTGTGTATTGCTATCGCTATCACAGCACTACATCACGTTGGTTCTACTGTTTTTCATTCTCCAAGTGTTTTTATGTTAATCTCTTATCTTCTTCGTTATCACCTCAACATTAACTCTCTGATGTCGTCATATATGTCATAATGTCACGAAAGTTAACGTCAAGTACAAGGACAGTTTTGCATATAACGAAAACATCTAAATCTGTATGTAGTTTTCGGAAATTAATTTGTTGGAATTATTCCTACTCAGATTACAATTTATTTATTAGAACGAATCAGACATGGATTTTGAAACTTAGGGTCAATTCCGATGTCCGTAGAGCATTCTGACATTGTGAGTGCGCTGGATCTTTTGATGGCTCTAAATCCTGTTGAAAAAGCCTTTTCGTGAAATCGTGCTTTAATTTTAAAAGGTTTTCTCTTATAATTTTGCAAGCTTGATTAATGTTTGGATTGTTTTTTTAGAATGGGAAGCATTGGATTTTCTCTTTACTGCCTGATCACATTGTGAGTTTTGAAGCAAATCTTAATTCTGAATGTTCATATGGTCATTTAAGATTCAGAAAATGTTAAATGATTAAACAGACAGTTAATCGGATGAAGACCGAGTCTTTCGATGCTCGAGTCTTCATCTTTAACTTAGATTACCCTCGTGATGTTACCTCGATGAATTCAACTTTTCCTGTTTCACAAGTAACTACCAAAGTAGAATGTGCTTAACCGAACACATCGAATTAGATGTTTCTTGCTCAATCCATTTTTTCAATCATGTCATCATCTTTCACCCTTCAACTATTCCCTCACCATTAATGCACCATAACATCACATATGAATCATTCTTCAGCAACATAATCACTTTACGGACCGTCCACGAAGAAAATATTTACATTCTAGATTTAAATTGTCAAGCCTAACCTTCTGAAAGTGTAATTTTTCGGATAAGAATTGTTCATCTCGACCTAATGTTCAATTTTAGTTTCAAACTGCTTTGATGATGGATTTTGAGTATCTTAAACCAACCTTCATTCCATCACATTAAAATAAGCGATATTTCAAGGATATGTAAAACCTGTTCAGTGAACATTATTCACCTCTTCCCACCTTCCCAATAAGAATTGTTTGTTTCCGAAATCAATTTTTCAAAATTTGAATCCCAATATAGGTATTTTTTAAACCCTGAATTTGTCTGTTATTTGAATTGACACTTTTATTCAAATCTCTGCACAAAAGTGGGTTTTTACAAGAAAACGTTCGCGCAGCGACAATTCCCCATCGTGACCTGTCACGAGGGGAATTGAGTTTTCTTATATAAGAGATTCTCTCAGTGAGAAAAAATGAAAACCGAATCCAATTGAACACATTTTGCAATGCGCATGCCCAAACAACATTCTTGTGAATTTTCAAGAAAATAAAAGGAATCGTATGAGCGTTGAAAATCAATTTGCTTGATTCGCGATGCTCAGGAGCAAGCAATCAAGCAACATGAACATGATGAAGTGAGCTTCCAAGAGGCAGAACAATCGAAAGTGAAACTAAACTAAGACTTGGAAGCTCATTAACCGACCGAAGCTTGCCAGAAGACTTAAAAGCGACTTCGAAGTTTTCAAGACGAACTTGAACATTATAATCACTGCTGGGCTCACTTTTACTCTTGACTTGGCGCACAAACCCAATTACACTCTTGCACACTAATCGATATATATCTATCTGTGTGCAACTACATGAAGGTAGGTAGGTAGGTCGACCCTTGACCCATCAAAAGTTGTGCTCGTCATTAAGATGATGCGGCAACTATGACCGTGCGACGACGATGACGAAGACCAAGTCAACGACGACGACGGCGCATCTTCAAATCAAGCGCGCCAAGCCAAGCCCGAAGCTATCTGTCGGTCATAACTCATCAATGATGATCATCAGCGATCATGATGACTTGCGCTCTACCCCTCGCCCGACAGTCACAAATCATTAGGCTATAAAAAGCGAATGATACACTTGTTGGCCGAGGCACTTGCTCGCCTGCACTCAAACTCATCAAAGTCTCAAACAAGAATCAAGAAGTAGAAGAAAGTCATCGACAACAAGCTTACCTCAATAATAATCAGCAGAGGTAATCATCAAGTGGCCAATCATCATCATTCGAATTCGAAGGTGAAGATGAAGATGACTTGAATGGCACTTTAACATGGAAAAGTGTAGGCTTTTCTCCACTTGATTCAAATCTTCAAGAGCAAATCAAAAGTGCGCACAGACACAAAAATCAATCAATTTCTCCTTGTCTTGTTGAGTCAATCGATGCCGAATTGAATCATAATTCAAGTGCAATGATCATTTCGACATTCATATATATGAAGTTATTTTCACCCCAAAAATTGCACGTCAGGAAATAACTCAATTTTGAGAAATGCGGGAGAATATCTGTAATGAGAAAAAGAAAAGAAAAATGAAATAAATGCTTTCAAGATTAAATGTATACGAACTAGCATTAATTCAAGAACATCCTTTTAAGAAACTCATTAAGAATTACTAACAAGAATCTTAATTTACATATGAATCCCAAAGAGGTTTTAAAAGATTTTAAAACTCAAGAATTTCATCACTTTACACTGCAAGAATCCTCAAAAGATTCTAAAGCATTAAAAATCCCCCTAAAAGAATCCCTCGAACCTTGTGCATCATTTGAAGAATACATTTCTTTGTATATCTCATGGTAGTCCCCAACATAGCATCCATCCCTAAGAAAGTGAGAATATGAGGGGGCGTGTCGGGTGGGTAACAAGAGACAGGAGGGTCTATACACAAAGTATAATAATCGATGTCAGACAGTGAGGGGACCCTTACTGAGGGTTCACTGCGCTTGGTGGCAATGAGTCAGAGTCATTGAGTTTGTGAAGCCCTGCGGACAGTTTGTGATGATCACCGACCAAGAAGACGCGACCGCGGCCGCGGCGGCTTCTCAACACAGGTCAAAGGTAACACTGGCAAGAGAGCGCACATGGGGTAAATAGAAAGTTTCTTTCAGAATTCACTAATTACAGGTACAACAGGAGTACAAATGGATAAACTTTATGAACAGACCCCCTCACTCACTCACCTGCATAAAGACAGGTAAGTCGAAGGTAAGGTAGCCCAGGTAATTGTTATGTGGTGCACACACAGACACACAGGTGGACAGCACACAGCAGTCAAGGGATGGGTAGGTTAGATGGCTACCTCACTGTAAGGGAGAGGTTCGAGATTCGAAGCTTCACTACAAATTAGCGAGGTGAAAGTCCAAGAATGTTATATTACCCCTAGGTTATGTTATCTCCCCCCTTATTGTACCATCAATGTTACCATCACCCTCCCAGCCTCTCTTCCCCCTCCTCATCATCGGTCGGACCACACTAATATACATAGTGACCATCATCATACTCTAGTTTTACTTTGTATTGCATCGCGGGAGAAATGTGAGAGAGGCACTTGTGTGAGTGAGACAGATTGAGATTGAGAGGAAGATAATTATCGGTTAGTAATGTTTTGTGTGTGGAAGGTGGGGTGGGGTGGTGGGGTAGGGACTGAACTGGAGGGACGGGGGTGGTCGGGGGACTTGAAAACAGAGAGTCACTTTGTAATAGTTAGAGGGAGTAGTGATCAAAAGTAAAGTATAACAATGTTATATAAAATTAAGATAATAAACTTTCCGGAGAAAAAATCTTCTAACATTCCTGGAAATAATTCTTGTAAAATTCCAAATCAGGAAAATTTCTGATAGCGAAATTTTTATCAAATCGATAGTTTAAAAATAAAATGCAAATGCAAATAGAAGAAAGTTTCATGGAAGAAATTGTTAACTCGATATAATTAGAATTTTAAATTTATTTTCGAAATGAAAATATATACCATCTGTCTGATATTACAGATTTATGCTATTTTAGTTATTTCGGTTAAGCAGTCCTACACCTCGTCTCCCATAGAAACCTAGGACCTTTGGACCTGAAGGCTCATGGCTACTTGTGCCCTCTTGTGGTTGTGTACCTTTGGTCTGATTTTGCTTGATTATAAAGTGGCTTCCTCAAAGGACGATCTCTATGAGGTATGTACTCTATGAATGGTTCTTTCTAATATATAATATATATAATAAGGTAATCTCGAATCTAGTTTTGCACCCAACTGACCGATCCCGAAAAATCCCTCCCTTCGATCCAAGGCGTCTCAGCATTCAACGGTACCCTTTACCTCATGATGAGTTTCAATCTCTATGGTTTACCCCTCAAACCCGAGTACATTGACAATACGACAAACACTATCGCTCTGTACCAAAAAGACTCAGAATTCAAGAACTTTGGACCCTGGACCAAATTGTCTTGGATCACCAAGCATTTCCCACCCACAACCGGCCTGAAATACTTTACCATATTCATCAATCCGTATGTGGATGTGGAGAATCAATTTCGTGTTATGGTCCATCTAGATGATGGTGGAACTAATGTGATGATCCTCAACAAGACGGGACAGATTCTACCCGATTGGGTCAACAGTACAGCCAACTATGGTCTGGTGGGTGATGGTACAACTGAGAGGGCTTATCTTTTTCGGACTGGGAGCCAGGGCATGATCTATATAGACCCACAAGCGGTCAAAATGAGGCAAAGTAAGTCCGATGGATTCCTATGATTCTTAGGTCACATGTATCATAATCTCTTCCATCCATTAGCTTCGAGAATCTACTTTCCCGATATCCTGACCAGGGCCCTCAGCAGTCAACAAACCGGAATCTATTACCCCGAGCTACTCCAAATCCAAGGCCAAAACCAGACCTTAATTGCCTTCAACCTTAATCCTTCTGGTGGCCCCGCTCTGGTGGTCAGTTTCCCCATCTATGGATTCATCTACTCAGGCACAGTTCACCTTTGGGATCTGTCCACTCGAACGGTGATTCTATTTCCCGATCCAGGACTCGACGGAAAGTACCAACAAGCGAATCCGGTGCTGACTCGAGTGTCCTTTGATGATTACTTTCAGTGCACCAATCCTGGATTACTTGCACCTGTGGGCTGGATTGTGTGTGCGGTCTTGGGCTCAGTGCTCGTGCTCACCTGTCTGTGCATGTACTGCCCTGGACAGGACATGCAGAAAAATGTTCGGAGAAGTGTCAGTTCAATGATTGGTTTCAAGAGACCGCGTCGGCGTGCTCGTCGTACAAGAGCAATCAGTAGTACTGCTAGTAGTAGCATCTCAAGCTCAACTTCAGAACGAAAACACAAGAATCAAAGAACTAGAAGAGGATGATCTACAAGCTGGGATATCCAGAAAGTTGTATTACATTAAGGATTCAATCTTGGGGGTCATTCACAAATAAAATGTATTCGAATCTATGCGAATAGAAATGAGAATCAAAATTATCGAAAACGAATAGATTTTTTCGTTTTAAAAGTCATGTCAACTTTTAGTTTTATTTTAGCCGAGTCACTACTCCCAACTTTAGCTAACTTTCCTCTTCTAACGCCTTACAAGAATCCATGGCTACCACGGGTGCACCTTTGGTTCCCTGGTTTCTAGTGCTCTTTGGGATTCTGGTGGTACCTGCTCCGGCACAGTCGCTCTCAACCCTAGTGGATCTATGCCAACGCCTGAAGACCGATCCCACGAACGTGACCCTTCAAGGTGTAAGTCCTGTTGGCACCAGCCTCTACTTGGTAGCACAGAACATCATCTTCAAGGTGCCCTTCACCACGGACTATGTCGACACTTACCACGGTGTCATTGGCCTGTACGAACGTGAGCCCAAGCCCAAAGAGCCATATGTCCTTGGAGAGTGGTTTAAGGTCCCGTGGATGGTATCTCTGTCTGTATTCTCAGCCTTTGGAGATTCCCAACTGGTACAACTAACCTTTTTGGCCCATGGCTCTGGAACCATAATTTCGGTAACCGTAAAGAAAGATAACTTATTTAACCAAACAACGGTCAACAATGTAACACGCTCGTTAAGTTCAAGAACCTACGAGAAAGATTCTTCCTATTGGCTAGTGTCCGATGGCGCCGGTTTGGGTTACCGATTTGGATTCAACGAGCAAGGCGATGCAATCCAACTGGCTCAAGAACCGCAAGATTCCAACGAATCTCAAGTGTACTATCCGGTCCTGTCAGAAGGCTTGCAAAGCATATCTTTTGGATCGAATCCAGCTGCCTCTGACCCACTGGTTACCGTGCTACCAGTATTTGGATTCATTCACTCCCAAGTGGTACACCTGTGGGATATGAACAAGTCCCGGGTTGTAATGTTCGAGTATCCCAAAGGCAAACTGGATGGATCCGAATCAGTGCCAATATGGGTGGAGCCCTTTTCGGAGTACTTTGCCTGCAGTGAGCAAGAATGGAGTGCAAGATTGAATCACACCAATCCCCTGGCAGTGATGGGGTCACCAGGAGCTTGGTGGATCGTGCCTGGCACTATATTGGTCATAGCTCTGGCTTTCGCTATTGCATCGGTGCTGTATCTACGATTTAAACGTGTTGAGAAACCATCCAAAATCAAAAAGGTTTCCAAGTTGAGCAGCAATTTGGGCTACGACTCCGGCACATTTGGAAGTCAACTCAGTATTACACTGTCCGACCGAGGCCGTTCTTGGACTACTAAAAATTCTTCCAAGCAATTTGGTTCCATGGCATCGAAGGTGGTCACAGCAAGTTCCAAGACTGAGCAAAACAGAATCCAAATCGCACCCGAGAAGTCCACGGTGAGTTCCACTGGCTCTTCTGGATCCACCTTAAGTGTGCTATCCTCTAATGTATCTTCGACTGGAGCCTCCGCATCCAAGGCTCAAGTGGTCAAGTCGCAAAAGTACAATCCAAAATCCAGGCTTCAGAAAGGAGTCCAGCGTTAGTTTCCATTTGGGCTCCATTAGATGTAAAGCGCTTATAAGTGGGTCATTCATAAATAAAATACTTTCAAAATCATTCGAACCCAACATTTCGATTTTCCTTCTAAAAAGCCTTACTATACTAAACTCAAGCTCTTTTTCGAACAGTCAATTGGCCCTGACGCCCACTTGAGCTAACTTTCCTCTCTTTACGTCTTACAATATTCTATGGCAACTACTCGTGCTGCACCCTTGGTTCTTTGGTATCTCGTACTCTACGGAATTCTGTTGGTCGTACCTGTCATCTGTACACAGTCGTCCTCGACCCTAGAGGATCTATGCCTACGCTTAAAGACCGATCCCACAAACGTGACCCTTCAAGGTGTTAGTCCTGTGGGCGCCACCCTCTACTTGGTATCTCAGAACATCATCTTCACGGTGCCCTTCACCACGGACTATATCGACACTGTCCACGGTGTTATTGGCCTGTACGAACGCAAGCCCCAACAAGCGCCTCAAGTCCTGGGAGAGTGGTTCCGAGTGTCGTGGATGCGTAGTACTTCTGGTATCTCTGCACATGGAGACTCTCAACTGTTGCAACTATCCTTCTGGTCCCAGGGAATTGGTACCAGCACAAACGTCACCGTAACTGTCAAGTCCGGTTATGATACTTTTGACCAAATTCAGGTTCACAACGGATCAAGACATTCATCAAGTGCAATAATCTCAGAACAAGATTCTCTTTACGGATTGGTGTCTGATGGCGCCGGTTTGGGTTATCGTTTTGGTTTCAACGATCAAGGCGATGCAATCCAACTGGTTCCAGAACCGCAAGATTCCAACGAATCTCAAGTGTACTATCCGAGCCTTTCACAAAACCTGGGAAATGTAACATTTGGATCGAATTCCACTGCTGCAAATCTTTTGGTTTCCGAACTCCCAGTATTTGGTTTCATTCACAACGAGGTGGTCCATCTGTGGGATATGAACAAGTCCCGGGTCGCAATGTTTGTATACCAGAAAGGCAAGCTCGATCGATCCAAACAGGTCCGAATTTGGATGAAGCCCTATTCTGAGTACTTTGCCTGCAGTGAACAGGACTGGAGCGAAGCCATGAAAGACATCTCCAATCCACTGCCGATAGAAGCGTCATCAAATCACGGCGAGTGGATCATTCCAGGCGCCATACTGGTCATAGGTCTTGGTGCCGCTTTTGGATCGGCCTTGTATTTACGGAGGCAGCGATCCAAAAAGAAAAGATCCAATATTTCCAACATGAACAGCACTCTGGGCGGTTCGTCCTACATTGGAAGCGAATTCAGTAGTACACGAAACCGTTCCTGGGCCGTTAAAAGTACCTCCAAGAAAGTTGGTCACAAGGCATCGCTGGTCACACCAAATTGCAAGACTAAACAGCAAGTTTCACCCAAAAAGCCAACTGGAACTAGTTTCACTGGTTCCTCTCCTGCAGGCACTACTCGAAGTGCAGATTCCCAAAGATCCTCTCGTGGTGCTGCTAAGACTCCAGTGGTCAAGTCACAGACGTTTAGCACCAAATCTCTTGGAGTCCCAAGAACCTCTGTAGATCTTTATCAGAGTAACTCGTAATGACAGTTCCAAATGAAGTACTTTTTGGGTTCAAGACTTAAGGAACTAGCATGAACATTAATTAAATTATTATAACTACGCACGCGCATCAATATCTTAATCTTTCATGCACATTCGCTGATTAGCGAATTTACGTCTTAGTTCTAACTGTTCTGTTCAATGTTAGCATATAATATGCATTATGTGGCTTTATGTTTAGTGATTTCTATTTCAAGCTCTACTATCTCTGCTACTCCCAAAGTTACTCCAAGGCTCCCACCAAGTATCCGCATGGCTCCACGTCCCATCTCCTTCACTTGGAACAGTCGTAACCTGGTTCTCTGGATCTTTGGGATTCTGAAAATCCTCGCCTCGCTTCAAGGCTCCACCGCTGCTACTATGAACCCTTGTGCGGATATCCGTGCCAATGCGGAAGCGGCCATTCAAGGCGTGGGTATAGCCACAGATGGGCGTCTCAACCTCATGGTACACGACCAGATGATTGCGATTCCACTGGATGATACGCACATTCTACAGAACCCGGGCTTTAGTCGGATTTCACTTTTTTCCCGTGGACCAGGTATTATTAGGTTCTCCAAAATCAGAATGCCTCTAACCTTTACTCTACCTATAGGATTCGAAAATTTGGGCCACTGGACCGAACTAAAGTGGTTGTCTGAGTTGAAGGAAAAACTTTCCCCCGAAGAACGCTTTCGGTTCATCATCTTTCCGAACGGTATCCGAAAACGAGAGTTTGGCAATCTAATCCTTTTTAATATGACCAAAAGAAGTATACTCCTCTACAATCACACGGGGATGGATTCCTATGTGGTCGATAATGAATTTGACGAGAAGGCAGAGTACTATCCGTACTCGGTGGTGTGTGGTAATGATGCTCACTGCTACATTCTAATGTGGGATAGTTATGGCGAGTGGCAACGAGTCGTCATCGAACCAGAGCCGTTCTACAAAGAGGATGAAATCACCGAAAACCGTAAGTATTGGCGGATGGGATATGTTTTATTGCCTCATATTGTCAGTTGTCTAATTGAATCCCTCCCCCGTAGGTCAATTTACTCTGAAAATCCCGAGCAATACCCCACAAGCCCAAAAAGTGAACACCACTTTCTACCACCCCGAGTGGTACTGGAGAAAGAAGAACTATCTCAACTTTAAGCGATGGGAGTACTGCCCCAGAATTGGAGGTATCGGATCTAAACCCGAACACAAGACTGCCTTCCCAAGTCCCGTTATGCCTGGTTTCATCTATCGGGGACGAATCCATCTGTGGGATCTAAAACAGAAAATGGCCTTCGTTTTCGATGATGTCTTCACTCAACCAGTGGCCAAATTGCCAGCCGAGATTCCGCAAATTCCCGTTGACACCACTCCATTTGAGGACTACTTCTCCTGTGATGAGACCCACTGGGCTGAGTCTCCGGCGCCATTCACTGAGAATGTACTGTTGGGTGACTTTGGTAACAGGTCGACCGAATCGAGTGCCATTGAGCAAGTCAAGCAATTTGCTTCTCACAATTGGCACTGGTTTGCCATTGGAGTGATGGTTCTGGCTGTGGGGGTGTTCATACTGGTCGTTCGTAAACGTAGAGCTAAACGTCGTGCTGCTGCTGCTCAAGCCGCAAAAGGATACAAAAGAGCCCCTGCTAAGAGATACAAAGGTGGATCATCTGTTGGTGGGTCCTCGGTTGGTGGTTCTTCGGTTGCTGGATCCTCGACAGCTGGTTCCTCAGTCTCGACCCCGAACAGTAGCGTCGCTGGTTCTAGCGCAGTTGGTTCAAGTACCGCAGGTTCTAGCACTGCAAGTTCCTTTTTCTAGGATATTCTAAATTAAGTTCTTAAATTCTGATATTTACGCATTCACAATTAAAATCTTTTAATTATTTTTGATTGAATGTTGGAATTTCGAGTTATACTTTCCAAAAGTTCCATTTTTCTGGTTTAAATTTGTTTCTGTTAGAAGTCACTTTGTTCACTTTGTGACCAAGTCTGCCCTTCTAGAACACGCCATGGTTTTCTGGTTGCGCCTGTGGTTACGCCTCTTTCTTGCTTTTGTGGCCTTGGTCTACGGACAATCTCTGACCCCTGGTCCTACTGCTACTTCTGTGTGCAATCTACTCCAAAACCAGGCGCCCGAACGGATTCAAATGTTCGGTGCAGCGGATAATTCTCTCTATCTGATGGTTGAGAATGAGATAACCCAGGTGCCACTGTCGAAGGAGTACGTGGATTCTTTCAGTGGCAAGATGGCCTTGTATCCACGGGATAACGGTAAGAGGATTGTTTGCCTTCTAACCCAATTCTAACCTAATCCCCGTTAGATTTCAAAGACCTAGGACCCTGGTCCCGCATCTCCTGGTTATCCCGTGTAGCATCTCAAGTCACCACCAGTGATGAAATATCCTCGGTGAATATCCACGTCAATCACACCGCACACGAAGGTCAACCGAATCGTGTGATTTGGCATGTTCTTACAAGAAAAGAGCAGAACTTTCTGTGGTACAATGATTCTCGCAGGGAATTAGTGACTCTCACAGGTGGTGAAGATTCTGGTGCACTAGAGTACCGAGTGGTGGGTGATGGTACCGGAAAGCGTGTATATCATCTGCTGATGGAACCCAAATGGGGTGGCGTAGTGATGGTCTCTGCTTTGATCGGTAAGACCCTAGATAGGATCAACTCTAATTTTAATTGTATTGTATTCTCGTGTATAGGTCAATCCCCTTGGATCACTCCTGGAACCAACAAACCCAAAAAACTGATCCAACTGCTCCAAGCCGGTAAATCGGTGTTCTTTCGGTATCCAGCTCCCTCGGATTCTCCTGACGCCACACCATTATCCCCAAAGCTGGTTCCTCTATTACCGGATCTAACTGGACTTTACGGATTCATCCACAAAGGTGTAATCCATCTTTGGGATCTAAAGAACCGATCGGTGATCCTTATCAAAGACCCATGGCTGCGCAACAAACATCTGAAATCAACCCGATTCTATCGTGTCCCACTAACCGAGTATATCGCCTGTTCGGATAGTGAGTGGAACGCCCGAAAGTCGGAACTGTTTCAGAAACAGCTACCACTCGCGCCTATCCAGGACTACACTTGGGTTTGGATATTTCTCGGGTTCGCTCTCTTAGCTCTGGTATTGGGACTGATTTTGCACAAGCTAGTCTGGGCCAAGTACGGACCGAGCCTCAGTCTTGAAGGACGCTGGAAGCGATCCAAGAGTCCTAGACATAGTCCCGATTCGAGTCCAAACAGGAAGAGAAGTAGCAGTAACCGTGGTTCGAGAAGTAGTTCCAAGAAAAAGAAGAAAAAGAAGAAGCGAACCAAGAGTCCGTCTAGTAAGGCTCACGGTAGTTCTGCTTCTATTGAAGTCCAGGATAATTCGGTTTCACAATAAAGTTAATTAATTTTGCTCTAATTTTATCGAATGGTCATTTTAGATTTGTCATTTCTGATCTCACCGTTTCAGTTCAGTAGCACTTTGAATTTTCCTTCATATATTAGTGATTTAAGGAGATTTCTCAAAATATGCTAATTTAAATCTTTACAAGAAAATATTCTTTACATGTGCGGTAATTAGTTATAACTTGTGTGTTAAATGCTGAAAATTCAATTTGGAAATTTCGAATCTTTATTTTAAGTATTTATTTGACAAAACTCTTTTCTTTCTTAATTCTCAGTTTGAACTTTACTTTGTTCTTTTTTATTGCTAACCGAAGCACACTCCTGTTTTCTTCAAGATACTCTGTCCCCATCATGTACTTTACCTTATGGTTATCTGTTTCCTTTGGGTTATCCATGGTCTACGGATCAGAGGTAAGATTATGGTTCAACTTAACCACCTTAACCCACTCTCCCATGCAGTTCCCGTCCCTGTGCAACCTATCCTCTCAGCACATCCAAGCTGCCACACCCCTCGGCTCCACCCTGTACCTAATCGCCAATGACCAACTGTACCGAATTCCACTCACCTCGAATCACATCAAGAATTATCCACCCAACACCACGCCACCTTTGTCAAAAAATCCTCGAATAGCACTGTTCAACCAAACTCCAGAACTGAGCAACGCAGAACCTCAAGGACAAGTGGAACACCTAGGCTCCTGGAAGACAAGTCAACTCTTAGGTGGAGCACAAATCCAAGAGCTGATCCACAACCAAACCTTACTCCAACTGAACCTAATCACCACACCTGAATCCCATTCAGATAGTACGGATAATAACGGTGATGGCGATTCTCGGCTTCTGGTCCATGTGATCCTGGGAGATTCCTGGGTCTTAACTGAAACTCCGTCACATATATTATTCAACCCGAAAACCGGCAAGGAGTATCCTTCAACTGCACTCAAGCCCTATAGTCTAATAACCAACGGTGGCCGAGACCGAGGACTGGTCATTGGTGCTGGAACACTCAAATCTTGTCAAATCATTCTTGTCACTCCAATCAGTTTCAAAACTTTAGAATCCCTAGAAAACTTCAAGTCATACGATGCCTACCTATCAAAGAATTTGAATTCAGTACTGTTCCAGGAACCAGAATCAAAAGAACCATCCCAAGGCTTCTCACCACTAATAAGTGGTTTCCCGGTATTTGGATTCATCTACGAAGATGTGATCCATCTGTGGGATGTATCCCAGAAGCGGGTGATCATATTCAAGTTCCCGGATACCTTTGCATCTGAAATCCGTGCACAGGTGATGCCAATGGATCACTATTTTGTATGCAGTGAACACGACTGGACATCACAAGACAGCAATCCATCAAACTGGTTACAAATCACACTGTGGGTGGTTCTGGGCATCGCGGGAATAGGCGCAGCAGTTTGGGTCACACTCGCAACCATCAAGTATCTGAGCGCTAGACGGAAGCGAACTGGAAGAGCACGAAGGCGAAGAGTCCGAGCCCGAACAACGAAACCTAGTTTGGGCAAATCCAAAAGTGAAAGTATCAAAGAGGAGGAATCCCTTGGTGCACTGCAAATCGTCCGAACCAGACCATTTCCTAGATCGCGATTATTATCTCAAGCTAGATCTGGATCACCAAAATCGAGCGAATCAATCGATTCCAACAAGTTGGCAATCAAAACCGAACCCGTAAGCTACACCACCACAGTGAACATAACATCGAGTAAAGTAGCCAAGTCGAGCATTCAACAGGAAAGCTCAATCAGATCAGAAATTGATTCATTGTCAGAACTGAAAAGCCAAATTAAATCGACCAAACCTTTCAATCCGGGAGACTCGATGATAAAATCGAGAATCATCAAGAATCCAACAAAGTCTATGATCAAGAGTTCCAAACCTGTGGATCGATCTTAGGGATTATATTTCTAGGTACCATTGGCTTATAAATAAATCTTTTTCTGTATTACCTTTATTGTTTAAGTTAATAATAAGTCACGATTATGCAAGCATTCGCACACCAATTAATGACCCATTGTAAAAATAATAATGACCCCTCAAAGGCCACCAAGGTCAAGCTGACCGATTTGGTCATTGGGTCATCCACAGACAACAACAAAAAACGTTCTCAAAGGTATCAATTAAATGTCAATTCAAAGTCTAGATTCTCAAAAAAGAATCGAGGTCAATAAGGCGAAAGGTCAAGCAATTCCCAGCTAGGTTAGGGTCAAGGTTCAAACACTGAACCCAGGAGACACACTAATTATACACCCACAAGTTGACATGACCATTTAGAAGGGTCTTTGGTCTTTTTTGTTATTATTCTCCTTCTTATGTGAAATGACACATACCGAAGTGACAGGTAAGAAGAAGAAGAAGACAAGACAAGGAGAACCCAGGCGCCGAGACGTTTGGACCCAAGTCACGCAATATCAATAAAAACGACGCACATTGAGCTTCAAATGAAGATGATTATGGTGCTTAGCAATAGCGAACTAAGTCGCGAGCGCAATTTGCATACCAAACTGAAAATGCTAATAATAGGGTTCGAAGATAACTAATCCATTGGCATTGAACCTGGAAGTTTAAATTGATTTCACAATGCTTGAAAAAACAATAGATAATAAAGACAATAAAAACAATAGTAGATAAGTGAAAAAAAATTAAAACAGTGCGAACAATAAGAAAACAATAGAGAATACAAAAGCCAATCCAAATCCAAATCACCTCCACCTGCACAAGCCCAATTAACCCCCTCCAATTCTCGAAAGCAATCAAATGCAAGCTCATCGTTCATCATCACTTACTTTCGATTAGCCATTCTCTCCGATTAATCAACAACAACGACAACAACAAGAAGGTAAAGATCAAATCAACCTCATTACCTTTACCCTCGAAACTCAATCAACTCAACAACCAAACAGTCACTTCAATCAAGTCGCTCATCTCTGCCCTCTTCATATGAAAACGAAGACGATCATCGATGGTCAGACTAAGCAACGAACGACAACAAGGCAAGCAAGAAGAGGAAGAAGAAGAAGAGGAAGCCTATTAATCAAATGACAGGTTGGACGATCGATGGTCTATGGCAGAAGAAGAAGAAGAAGCGAAAGGCGAAGTGAAATCACCTTCTTGATGGCAAGAACATCGTTTTAAGCAACAATTACAAGAGAGGTATAAGTTGAGAGATGGACAACAAGAAATGTGACCCTCCAGCGGTTAATAATATCAAAAGGGAGAGAGAGAAGGTATAAGGTAGGGTAGAGTGAGTCATACAGCGACAGTCGGTTATTCATCATCGAGTCTCCCGAGTAATTGATGACTCCTGAACGAATATCGATCGAACGAAGCAACAGGTGAGGCCCGCTCCTTGAATACCAACAGGTAAAAGGTAGTAGTAGTAGTAGGAGCTACCAACCAACCAAGAAAACCACTTCTTAAGGGGTCATCATCATATTAATGTACTAATCGATAGTAAGTAGTAAGTAGTCTATCTAAGGAATAAGTAAGTAGTAGGCAAAAGAAAGAGGCTTGGCACTGGCAGGTAAAGATCATAAGAATAAGAAGCGAATTTCTTGGGAATTCGAAAGTATGAGTGGGATAATGGGAATCCTCTATGATTAAGTAAGGTAGCGATCAAGAGCAAAAAGGGGGATTCTTAAGAGGCTCGGAAGGGGATAAATAGGGGGCTCGCATAGGGTCTTGATTTAGAAGTTTGCTTTGGGTCTAGATTGGGGTACACAAAATAGTTTTTAAGAGATTATAACGTCAGTAAAGAGTCGACACTTAAGTGATTCAATCGCACAAAGTCAATCCCATACCTCCTTCCTCAACCTTAATTGAAAATTCAACCAAATCCAATTCAGTAAGCACTTTAGTCTATCTTTATGGTAATGAATCTCAATCAAGTGCAGTGCACTACTTAAAATTGCACTTTTGTTCTTGTACGAAAGTGGCAAAGCTAAGCAACAAAAATCTGGGTTGGGCAAGCATCGACTAACTAAAGCACAACATTTTGCCGGCAAGATCAAGAAAGTACGCGTAAAAAAGACAAAGGGTCACAAAGTGTGGTCAGAGTCGAGTCAAGAGTCGAACAAGCGAAACGAATCCAACTGGGTAAAATGCATAAAATTGAAGTAAAAAGTTTTCATGAATTTTCAAAGAGTGACCAAAAAGTGCAACGACGGTGGTCATCAATCAAGTGGGCATCCCTACCCCTACACACCATCAGGTAGCATCGTCATATTCGCGTCTACTGGTCAGGTAGTCATCATCATCAGCCCAACAGCAGCAGGTGAACACACATAGCATCATCTACCTGCTGTTTCTGTTGATAGGATGCGGCGCGTTAAGCTTGATGCGATGCTAAGGTAAGAACGAACGCGCGTATCGCTTCACTTTCACATATGAAGCGTAGCAAGTGCGCGGCGTGTCACTACCTTGTAATTGCCCTCACTAATTATCTGAGCGTCAAAACCGCATGCATATGAAAAGAAGAACAAGCGTGGCAAGGCGAAACCAACGGACAACTGGACCATACTGGTCAATGACCTTGAACCCTTAGGTCAAATAAGGCCTTGATGGTCAAAAAGACCCCTTTGACCTAATATGAGCAAGACCAAAGACAAGGTCAAAGAACCCCTCTCTATAAAACTAAAACAATCAGACTAGACTAGTCAATTACCACTGGGACAGACAGTGGGACCCTGCTGCGCAACTAGTTCAAAGGTAAAAGGTTATCGACAAAGCGCACCGCATGGAACATTACCGCGCGTTAGCTTGCGCAGCACGGTACAAAAAGGGGGCTTGCCTGAGACATTGAACTACGTGAGATAATTTGTTGTATTCTACAGTAGACAAATAGATCTACATATGTAGAAGAAAAGATTGCGCGGCATGGCCGCGCGGTCAAAGGTAATGACTGGGTTGATTTCAATTTAGAGATACACACAAAAAGAGAGCAAAGTGATTTCTCACACTCAAATTGAATAGTGAAAAGGAGTATGTGGTAATGTGTAACCTATGATTTTAACGCGCGCGCGGTTGTGGTCAAACTAGGGGCCATAGGGTACTTGAGTCAAAAAGCCACAATTTGAAAATTACATAGTAAAAGTTACATTGTAAAAGTGTAGTAGCGCTTGTGTGAACAAATAATAAACAAAATTTCACTTACCAGAAATTATGGTTGTTGGGGTTTCAAGTAGACGAGACAAAATTGTTGGGTTGTCTTGGAGTTGAAGCGAAAATTTGCGTTTTGAAGTCACAAAATTGTCCAAAATCGTCAAAATTTCAGAGTCGAATGCTTCAAGCATATGCTCTTGAAATTAGTTCACAAATGAGTTAAGAATAGAAGTCGAAATCGAAATGGGGGTTTCAAGAAGCGACCAAAAGTCATACATTTTCTCGTTTAAACGCGTGCAGATATGATACAGTGTCAATCGAAAGCTCGAGTCAATCATCACTAGTCAAGAGTCATTCAGTAAATAAATGTCAATCGTAATCATATTGCACAGTCGACTCAACAACTTCAATTGCATAACGAACACAGTCGAAACAGCAATAAGAGCTCATTGGTTCTTATCAGCGTGACAACAGATGCGTGTGCACACAAGACGAAATGTCAATTCAAGTCACAAATGCACACTCTTCTCATGTGTTTCTTATCTTGCTTGAAGATCATTTCCATTTTGACAGTCACCAATTAGTCAATTCATTAGTGAGAAGATCGCATAACACTAAAAGCATTTCCGTTCAACATACGAAATCAAAAGTCGCAAAAGTATCATATCAAAAGCGACAATCACGCACTGTTTCTAAGGGGCCACATACAAAAAACGAGAACTTGTTGGTTGTAACAAGTAAAAACTTATGATTCAGTGTATGAGCAATAAAAAGTCAAATGATTCATGTGTGTGCTTATGAAATTAGTACACAAATGAGTTGGGATAAATGGCGAAATCACAAGATATCCAAGAGAGAATTTGGTTGATTTCTGTGAATCAAAAAGAAAAAGTCGAATGCTTCAAGCGTGTGCTCTTGACATTAGCACTGAATTGAGTATAAGCAAAAGTCAAAGTCACAAAACGTTCAATTTTGTCTGACTTGTAAACACTGAGCACACATCAGAATTGAACAAGAACCTCTTCTTCTTCTTCTTGATTGCCTTCTCTTGTTGTTATTTTGGTTGATTTGATAGTCGAGAGTGGTAGGTAGAACAAGAGCTCGCCTCATGGCATGGCTTTCTCCCCTCACTTGTCTTGTTGCGTCTTCTTGTCGACTACTTCACCAGTTGTTATGTTCTACATGTTATTCTAAAGTGGTCTACCACACCATCTCAGGTGTGCGAGGGAGAGAGCGTACTACGAACCGAAGGAACACTCAACAGGTTCGATCTCGATCGGTCTCATCTCTCTCACTTGTAGCTTGAAGGCATCATCGTCAGTTACTAGTCAACCCCAACCCCCTCTCTATTACTCTTCTTCAATCTGTCTACTCTCCCTCAATTCTCTCAACTCTCAAGTGCAAGTAAAAGGTGTCTGTCAGTCAGTCTAGTAAGGTCATAATTTTTATCGAGTCGCCACTCACTACTCACAACTCAGTACTGACCACTAACTCAACGTATGGGCAGACTAAACAAAAAACAGAGTGATTTGTTTTGACCATGAGGTATATCGTTAGTTAGTTAGACTTTGCAAGATGAAAGGGGAGAAGGAAAAATTATGGCTTGTGCACATATATGATAATCAAGTTCAAGTTCAAGTATGCACGACAATTAAGCCAAAATACGACTAAATACGATAAATCATGTTAAAATTCATAAAACCCGAGGTAAATGCGGAAAATGTAAAAAGTCCCGAAGGGTCCCTTGAAAAAAAAATTAACCCGCATAAGTCACTTTTCTACTATATTGCACAAAAAGTCGCCCATTCTGTCTAGACCCCTCAGTGTAAAAAACAATCGCGACCCTAATTGACCTTTTTCTGGATGAATCGATCCCTCATTTGATTACATTCGTATAATTGACTGGCTCAATTATATTAATTGCTCCCAATTAAAAAGTCTAGACTTTTTAAGGTTTAAGGTCAAGGGTCACTTTGGGTCTTTGTTTCTTATACTTAAAAATTACGATTTTGTTATCTAATTTTTTCTTACTCGAAGATTTTCGAGATTGACCATTGAAAAGTTTTATTACGACTCAATGGAAGAATTTCTACTCTCGTTAATTTGACAAAGTCGTCACAGTTGCGATAAGACGACGCGCGATATCACGCTCGTACGTGAGGACCACACCGAGAGTGAATAGTCTTGAATGAAAGTCAAAGGCCTCGCGCAGTGCGGGGTGCCCGCGGTCAGTCAAACAGAAAAAACGTCGCGCGATCGCTAATTACAAAATCAACTTTTACGACTTGATTGACTTTTTCAATCGAGAAAGTCAAATCGAAGAAGAAGAAAGAAAACTTGTGAAAGGTAAGACAAAAGGTAGACAAAGAAGCTAGACAGGTTGACTTGAATGTAGATTAGATTAGAGAACCAAGAAAGGTCAGACCCTATAGGTCAGAGTCAAAAGTCATTAATGAAAAACTTGACCGTTTGACCCTGCGGACTACTGCACACTAGACACAGTCTCGAGTGTCCATTGAAGGGTCCCTCATCGAACCGTAAAATGGCCAACACTCGAGACATAGTGCGCATTCCCGTAGAAACACGTTGATGATTAGGCCTCGAACCATGGCAAGACAAGACACACATCAATTACAGTTTTCCATCAATTGATCAAGTCTCAAGGTCTCTTCTTTGTCTTATAGAAAAGAGGGGTCCCCTAAGTGCTTCCAGTTTCAATTAATAAAAGACCTTACCTAACGCATATGTTTTCAATTGATGAAAAATATAAGAAAAAACCGCCGCGGCCTTAAGGGCCCTAGAATACGTCGACGCACATGCAGTAGTAGGAATTTTAATTAAAACAGAGGCAAGTGCAAAATGTACGCTACGCACTTAGATATCTAATGGCAATTACTGAATGTAGGTATGATAAACAACCTACCCACCATCAACAAATCAACTAAACAGCAAAAATAAATCTTTCACATTCATTCACATATGTAATTAAAGATAATTTTCAAGAGTCGACCAAACGATAGAACCAAAGTGCAATTTTCATCTAAAATAATTTTCGCATATGAGGAAAACAACGCAAAATTAACGCAAGAGATCGCAATTTTTCAAGGCTTCCGCTCGTTAATTTTTGGCTTGTTTGAATCGTTCGCACACACGTTGCTTCGATATCGTATGTAATTACGAATTGAGGCAGCATGTAGGTTATAATTTGAGTTATTATTATCGCCATAAATTTCATCAAATATGTTGCTGATTTTGTGTGTGTTCTATCAAATTAATAGTATAATAATAAATCGTCCAATTAAAAGTGATAATTGTACGTGCATGATTGAACACATGATAAATTTGTTGTACGTGATAAAATGTGCGAAAAGCACATTAAAATCACGAGTAAAACTGCAATGTTCACGTGAAAACAAGATGTTTTCTGCAATAGTTGTTGTTTACCTGATTTCAAGATTAGCTCAAACAATGGAGAATTTGCAACATACACGGGAACAATGAAGACAACGACAAAAGCAAGAGAAGAGAAAAGACCCTTACTTCAACATCTTTGAGCAAATCATCAATCAATTAGAATGAATGCACTTTTGTGTAGCCAATAAGTCAGTGAGTCACTAGGGTGCACACTATTAAATGTCCTAATAATACGAAATGGTTCGAAATCCTCGAAATGATCAAAAGTGATGACATGAAAGTCATCACAATTAGAGTGACTGTGTTTTGAACAGAACAATTCAATTAGAGATACAATTGAGCACATATGTTAAGCCAATTTTAGAAACAAAGACACCACAGTGGACTTGTTTTCGTCGTTTCGGTTGTTGATAATTGAATTTGAAATGGAAATCTATTTGGAATCTTCAAAAGAAGAAGAAGAAACCTTTGATTGAGTTGTTTTGAGCGACAACAGTGTTACACCTGAGAGACATTTAGTCGTAATTAGTCTAGATTGAGATGTAATGATGGTGATGATGATGGCCGTTTAAAGTGCATTTAAGGCGACCGAACAATCAAACATAATCATCACATTTAGAGTGAATGTGAATTTGGTCATACATTGAAGGGTGAAATTACATGCTTCGATGTGATGATGAAGATGATGAAATGTGTCAAAATAAAGTGCAAACTGTTCAACAGTGCGTATTGCTCAAGTCAAAATCAAGCTCAAATCATTTTAGCAATTTTTAACACTGAAAATTAATTTCATAATTACATAGATTCAATATCTGTGCTAATTCAAAATTGTACAATAACAATAAACATTGCCCTAATTTCTTAAATTGAATTAAATAGACCGATGAAAAATTACCACAAAAAAATAGCAAAAATTATTAAATAGTCACTATTTCACTCAATTTTAACTATACTTTACTATGAAGATGATGCAAACCAATTTCCACCTACACCTCGACGGTCGTATAAATTCGCACCTGTACGCAATATACTTGAAAATTGTATAAATTATTCAATTGATTGTAAAACTGGTGACTGAAGAACATACGACAAGTGTTGATTTTGTTCAACCGTACATTGAAATCATCAGCCGACAATCAGGGAACTCCCGTGCACTCTTCAAAATAGAAGACTTTTGTTAAAACTAGCCTATTCGACCATTTCAAACGTAAATGGCTATCTCGATTACAGATCCGATTAATCGCACAGTAGTACAGTCAACAGTCATTCATTTATACATTCAAAATATATGCAACATTGCCTGAACAATGATGACGGGACTTTTTATCCGATTCGTATGTTTCACTCTCACAATAGAACACACTTCAAACATTCAATAAAAGACGATCACTTTCCTTAAACTCCAATAAATTAACCTTCGATACTCTACTCTGTTTGAACAAAGCTCAGTTTCTCATCATCGTAATCATGGTGACCGAACCCCCACGGACCCTACCCCGGGCAATGTCAATTTTATCGCCCATTCGAGTCATCATCGCAGACTTGGTAAAAATTACTCCAACCTACATCGAAGTACCGGATTTTCCTTCAGATCCAGAGAATTCGCCCAAACATTTGGTTCCACTAGAGAAGGAGCTTTTCATTGAGAGTGAGGACTTCAGTGAATATGATGATCCAACTTTTCGGGGACTCACACCCAAACAAGTGGTCGGACTGAGACATGCAGGTTTGTGTGATCCCTTGGCTTTACACCCTTAACCTTAATTTTTTACCTCTAATTTCACAGGTTTTGCAATCGAACTCAAATCGATCCATCGTCAAAATGGTTCCATCGATATTGACTACCTCGAAGTGATCCGTCGCCCTCTTGAGACCCTCACCACAAAACCCAAATCTTTCATCCAATGGATCTGCTCACCGCTTACCGCTGAAATTCGACTCAATCCCAAGAATTCCAATGATAAGATGCAGAGTTCCGACTCGGTCAAGAAGTATGCCTTTGTGGATGTATCGGTGAAATACGCTCAACCAAATGCGCAGTATCACTTTGAACGTGTGGGTGTTTTCACTGTGGAGCCAGATTCACGCATAGGAAAACTCATCTTTCGTACTGAACCGAGTAATGTCGGAGATAGACTAGGAAAAGTACAATTGAAAAAATTTCAAAAGTGGATGAACTGATTGGATTACAAGAAGAAGTCTTATAGTAGTATTCTTTTGCTCCGACTTCAATAAACCAACTAATTATTAGAGATTAAAATCAATTAACAACAACAAAATTCAATTCGTTTGCTCAATTCGTGACAATGCTTAATTGGTTTAAAGTATCCCCCCAATCAGTTCAATTAGCACTAAAAGTAATTAAATTGACCACTCACCTTTACATTTACCCTCTTGTACACTATTAATTAGTAAAATTACCCAATCACGAGCGTATCACATCTCACACTAATTGATCGACCATCACAATTAACAATCGATCCCTACTGTTCAATTTTCAAAAGTTCAATAAAAGTTCAATCAACCAATAGTTAGCAAAAAATTAAAATATGTTGGCGTCATCTAGTATCGTAAAAACTAACTAAAAAGGCTACAAATTTCCTGATATATTGTTCATTTCCAAGGAAAACTTTCCTGGGATATTAGTGTACGTGACAGAAGTAACATGCGATGTAAACAAACAATGGTACTTTGAAAAGTATCTTTGTACCCAAGGATACTTATTTTTGTCTGGTTAATTACCGAAGGATAAATACCCGTGAGGTAAATCACTGCCCGAGTAAGTTCCAATAGGGATAATTAATTACTGTTTACTGACAAGTATTATTTATCCCAATTTAAAGTACATTTTACTTCCTGTACTGAAAAAGTACCCAAAAAGAGATTTTGATAAATCGTTGATTTGAATCAATCTAAAACACTTCTGGTTCTCTGAAACAACTTGAACCATGTTCGCTGTATCAAGATCTTTTGTTTCCGCACTGCGGTGTACGATGACAACCAATTCTGTGCTGTCAAATTCAAACGGATTCTTGGCAATTGCACTGCAAAGATCACTTTCCACAAAGGTATGTATCCTTCTACAGGAATTAATTCTAAATTCTGTAACAACAATTTAGACTCAAACTAAATGTCCCACCTCATCCGCTTCTGGTTATCGTTACACATTGGACACGAATATTCTCAGTAAAGAACAGAGGGATTTTTACGAACAAAATGGATATATTGTGATTAAGAATCTGGTTGCGCAAGAAGATCTGGATAAATACATGTATGTAAAGCGTAGTGAATAAGAATCCCACATAAAACCCAAAAGAATTTCTATCTTTAAGAATTTCCCTATACAGAATCCTCTACTTTAATGATTTCTACCGTTAAAAATCTCTTCCCTAAACAAATCTTCCATCTTCTAATAATCCCAACTAATCGCCTTTTCTTGTCCCATTAGAACCCGATTCAACGAATTCGCCTCTGGCGCCCGCAAACCTCGACCCGAACTGCTCCTTCAGAAAGAGGTCACCGCCAAAGATGGTGCTCTAAACGAGAATTCACTATACAAAATAGGCGAACTATACGCCGATGATGTCCTGTTTGGCTACTGCAAGTATCCAAAGATTTTGGATTATGTCGAAGCCTTTGTCGGACCTAACATAATGGCAATCCACACAATGTTGATCAACAAACCGCCCGACAGTGGTTCGAAAAGTTCTCGTCACCCACTGCATCAGGATTTGCACTACTTCCCAATGAGACCCGCGGAACGAATCGTCTGTGCGTGGACTGCCCTGGAGAGGGTAACCCGTGAGAATGGTTGTCTGGTCGCAATCCCGGGCAGTCATAATGGTCCCCATCTGGAACACGATTACCCGGACTGGGAGGGCGGAGTGAACAAATTCTACTATGGCATCAAAGACCTCTCGCTCCAAGATGCCCGAGTGCACCTAGAAATGGGGCCCGGTGACACAGTCTTCTTCCATCCGATACTAATCCACGGTTCGGGTATGAATCGAACAGCCGGATTTAGGAAAGCCATTTCATGTCACTATGCACCGGCTGAGGCTAATTTCATCGATGTCCGTGGGACAATCCAGGAGAAGTTGGCCAATGAAGTGATGACCACTTTCTTGAAGAAGTACGGAACTATTGAGATTGAAATGTGCTATGCGGTGAGTAGTGGGGTCCCTAGGGATTCCTGAAACCCAAAAACTAATAATTTCCTTTTTAGACCCTATGGAAACTTCGGGCTCGTCTAGTACGCGGTGCCGGAGAATACCACATCTCTCATATCTAATACACAGAAACATCCTCACCGCCCCCTTTCCCCTTAAACCCCCACAAACCGAACCCTCAAATGTACTATTTTCTGGTTATTCTCAATAATGTTTACTCTTATCAATGTTTTGTTGTTGATAATATACAAATTGTGTTTGAGTCTTGTGTGTCCCTTTGTGAGATAAGTGTGCTTGGTTTGTTTCTTTCCGACTGGTTGATTTGATAAGACCAGTACTGGAGGTGTTGCACCTTATGTACTTTTTGGGCTTTTGTGTTGTACTTTCATTCACTTAACCAGGATTGACACCAACCGACCGTTGGACTTGTAAGTGAGAGCTTGTGACACTGATCTTATCGATGTGGGAATGGATAGTTCCAGGGAGACAGAGAATGTACTTTTCGAGTTATTTATTATCCCATAAATAGATAGTCAAATGCATTTTCTGTTTGCTTGTTTGGTTTGGCCTATGGTCGAATCATCTACAAGTAAAAGTACAATCAGATAGATCAGAACAGATCTTTCACAAACAAATTGATTTTGGTTTTGTCCGGCGCGCCGAGATTCAGAAACCAAAATAGACAATCAAATGACATTGGAAATGTACAAAAGAAGTCTCGAAGACATACACAATTGCATGCACACACAACTCAGTTTGGCGCCAATCTATTCAGCCAATAGGCATGCCCTTTCACTCTGCAGACCATCAAAGTTGGACAAGATTGGTCGAACTTTGCATTACAAACACAGTGAGGCATATATGATCCCCAGTACATTTGCCCTAGCAGATTTGATCTTACTGTTTATTTTCATCCTTCTATGGACTTTGTTCAAACCAAAAGAAGTTTCCGTACCTTTGCAGTTCAAAATAGTACAAAACATTACGTCATAACTGTTCCATACTACATCTCCATCTGATCGATACTGCAATGTGCATTGTACACAGTTTGCTGTACATGGTTCAGTGTACGACACTCCATTTGTACATTCCAAATGTGAGATAATTGACCAGAGTAGGCAAGATGACACTTTGTTCACAATTTGTTCAATCTCTCCCTCTAATTCATAAAAGATGACCACTTCACTTTTATATATAAAGACACGTCAAACTTGGAGGTTCAAACTTATTCGCTTGCTTGATACACGAATTCAATCATGGTACGCATATCTTCCAACACAACAACCCCAATCGCTACTCCTCGGACCCTACCCAGGGCAATGGCAATTTTATCGCCCATTCGAGTGATCATCTCAGACATTGTGCAGATCAATCCAATCTACCTCGAAGTTCCAGACTTTCCGTCGGATCCAAAGAATTCGCCTCGGCATTTGGTTTCACTCGAAAAGGAGCTTTTCATTGAAAGTGAGGATTTCAGGGAAGAATGCGATGATCCACACTTTCAGGGGCTTACACCAAAACAAGTGGTCGGACTGAGACATGCAGGTTTGTTGTGATCTCTAGGCCTATAACCCTGATTTTACTTGACCCCATGTGATCTCACCTCTAATTTCACAGGTTGCGCAATCGAACTCAAATCGATCCACCGTAAAGATGGTTGCATCGATATTGACTACCTCGAAGTGATCCGCCATCCCTTGGAAAGTCTCACCCAGAAACCCAAATGCTTCATCCAATGGGTCTCGGCACCGCTCACCGCTGAAATTCGACTCAATTCCAAGAATGTCGAAGAAGAACTGCCCATGAATGGCTTCCCAGTCGATTCAGACCTGAACAACAACTACGATGATCCAGTGAAGAAGTATGCCTATGTGGAGATTTCACTGCGCTACGCCCAACCACATCAGCAGTACTACTTTGAACGTGTGGGTGCGTTTAGTGTGGAACCCGATTCGAGGATGGGGCGTCTGGTCTTTCGTACTGAACCGTGGATTGCTGCCAAGAGGCTGGGAAAGGTCGAACAGGATCGATGTATAACCATGTAACTATTACTGTTAAATTCTCAATAAATTCTCGATTCTATGCATGATATTCATGAAAGTACAAAAGAGAGTAAACTTCCCTGTGTGATTCTAATGGTAAGCCAATGGCGAATGGCCATCGAGCGGCCATCTTAATGTACTTTTTGCTAAAGTAAAGGTATTATTACACTATCTGTCGATGATTATTTCTCTTGTTCACTCAGCTTTGCGGTACAACAATTCCGACAGACATAGTGAGAGTATACAGATAAAGTAAAGTTCAATTTGATAAGCCAATCAAATCACATAAAAGTATCAAGTCCAAGTAAACAAAGAAGTATACGATACGAGTGTCCTGAAATAAGCCAATGATAATAAACCCAATTCCGAAATGTACATTCGATATCTTCGCTACATTGCAGATTGGAAATGTCGTTACACAGAAATAAAAACTAATCACCAAATCAAATTGCACCAAGCGCTCAAGCAAAAAACGGCTTTCCTGTACATATGTCATCAAAATGAGAGGATATTTGATAATGGGGGATTGCGTCTGGATGAGTGTCTGTGTGTAATCACAATATACCCAATGTACGATGTTGTACAACGTTTACAATGATGATGATCGAGTAGAAGATTTTCGACTGATGGTGTAGTGGTGTTCAACCACGACTTGTGTAACTCATTGAAATGAATCAACTACAGCTAAGTTCATTGGTTCATCGGTACATTGAGCCAATGCTTCCGATAACACAACAACGCTAACCAGATGACACATTAGCCCACAGATATTGGACTTGACACTCACAAACTTGTTAGATTGTTACTCTTTTGGTTGGAAATAACAAAAAATAGTACATTTCTCAACTAAAAAGCTCTGGACTCTAGCTTCTGGATACAATTGTGGGAAACTTTCTTAAAAGTACTACGTACATATTCTGCACCACAATTTCACGGAACATTCCAATAGAATTCTGGTACAATTCAAAAAAATATACTAAAACTTTTCAAGATTTTCTTGTAGCTGTCTTAGATAAAAATGAAGATCCAATTTGATAATTTTGGCTTCAATATCAAATTCATCAAAACTAAGCTTTCCAACGGATCTCACGGAAAATCCAATTGAAAACCAGTTGGAACTGGTTTGAGAACCACCAGCAACAATCGATCAATCATTAATTTCCATGTTGAGTTCAAACTTAAACAAGATAAGTTGGAAGCATTCAAAGGTCTTCTTCACTGAAGACTCCCACCAAAGTGTCGGGTCGCATGCGTCGTACAATGTACAACAAAAATGTACAAATGACGATAAGAAAAGTACAGACCATTTTGTATCATTACCAATAGAAAGAATCTTTCCAACCCATCTTTCATTTTCATTAGGTACAATTTCCGAAACATTACAACATTTGTTTGCAAACACAACAACAGCAGAGATCACACCAATGAACCCAAAGTACTCGATGATAGGAGTCCCGTGTCTCATCTCATATCATCATATCCAATTGAGATAACCAACGAGACTAGACTTTAGACTCAAATTGAAAGCTTCTTCATAATCGTTAATGTACTTTCGGTAATCTCACTCGACTCTCAGTACAGGAGCGACCTTATCAGTAGCACACTCCCTTGACCAGACCCTCAAAGGTGTATCCCACTGGTGTATCCGTTCAGTAACTCAATAACTCAAGTTCTCCTATATAAAGGAATCTTTCCTCAGTTTCAATCATCATATTCGATGAAACCTCAGTGATTTACTTGCAAAGTTACTTACAAATCCAAAACCCAACTCAACCCAAAATGTTTCGATCCAACACTCTTCGAGTTCTGGTCCAATCCGCAGCAAAGAAAAGTTCCTCGTCCATCATCTTGGAACAGAATGGCGCCCTGTACCAGGTGGCCCTACGAGCCCAATCGACTCAAGTAAGAACCAAACCCAACCATGTTCAAAGTAGTCCACCACCCCAGCCGACCCTAGTTAGGGTCAACCAGATAGTTCAACCCAAAAGCAGCGAAGCAGTGCCCGAGCACCAAGATACAATCCCTTGGTCCCCGAGGTGTATCCTGCACCAGCCCACACCCACCGAGGATATACCCTGGGATCCGAGCGATATCTTGGAATCGAGATATTTTGTATCCGCCGATTACAAGGTATTCCCTATGGTTCCCTAGGGTATATCCTAATCACCAAAATGCATCTAGAACCGAACTAATTTTGATTATCCCCTAGGTCCACTCAACCAAACCTGGTGCACCCACATCGGTTCCACCTCAACCCTATGGCAAGTTCCGTTACACCATGGACCCAGCAACTCTGCCCAAACTGCGCCCAAACCAACTAGAATTCACACCTGAACAGAGACAATTCTACGAGGACAATGGTTACCTCATCATGAAGAAGCTGGTGGGCGACAAGGCTTTGGAACAATACGAGAAACGGTTCAAGGACTACGCCAACAATGGTCGAAAGATCCCAGAGGGTATGGTGGTCCAGAAGGAAATGACCAAAAAGGGCGAGAAACTATCTGAGCACACTCTGTACAAACTGCAGGAGCTGTACACAGATGAGGTGCTCTTTGGCTACTGCAAGGATCCAAACATTCTGGACTGTGTCCAACAGTTCACCGGGCCCAATGTCCTCAACATTCACTCAATGTTCATCAATAAGCCCCCAATTGACACTCCCTCTTCCCGTCATCCACTCCACCAGGAGATTCACTACTTCCCACTGCGACCCGAGGACCGAATCGTGTGCACCTGGATGCCCTTGGAACCCACAAACCGTGAGAATGGTTGTCTGGTTGTGGTGCCAAACTCTCACAAAATGAACCATCTCGAGCACGACTATCCCGACTGGGAGGGTGGTGTCAACAAATTCTACTATGGAATCAAGGATGCTAAACTGGCAGAAAAGAGAATGCACCTCGAGATGGAGCCCGGTGACACTCTGTTCTTCCATCCACTGGTGATCCATGGTTCGGGTATCAATCGGTCAAAGGGATTCCGCAAGGCTTTCAGTTGTCACTTTGCGTCAGCAAATTGTGACTTTATCCAGGTCAATGGAACCATCCAGGAAAAGTTGGCCAATGAACTGTTGGGTATCTATGTGGACAAGTTGAGTTCGGACACTGTGAGTGACGAGTTGAAAGCAAAGAAGATTGATTATCCGGTGAGTAGAAATAGAGAGACAATAGAGACGATAAACTAACCCTCTTTCCCCTTCCCTAGACCATGTGGAAACTTCGATCAAGGCTGGTACGAGGCGAAGGACCATTCAAGCGGGCGTGAACTACATATTATTACCTGTAAATCTATTTCCACCCTAAACTGCTCATTCGGCATGGAAATTCGAAATCGAAATTCTGTCGAGTCGGCCTCTCTCCCCTCTCTCCCTTCACACTGTACACACACGTTTACACACAAACTCGTATTTACTTTGTTGTTTCTACTTTATCGTTGTGATATTATAACTTATTTATCTTTCTTAATTTTTATCAAATAAATAATCTTTCCGGAAAGTATTCTCGATTCTTACCTTCATCATCAAACAATGGGCAAGTTCCCGACAATTGTCTGTCTGTACCTGATGTTATTTTCGGTTGTTTCTGTGGTGTTTGCCAAAAAAGAATATACCGAAGCTGAGAAGCAAGAGATCAGAAAGAAAATGCTACGAAAGGTGAATGTTTCTGTGCTAATCCTATTCCTAATCTCTTTACCGATTCTTTCCACCCCTCCTCCACAGGTATTCATCCAGGACACTGACCGAGACTCGGTGGAACAGATTCGAATCCGTGAAGCGGCCAACCTAGAGAAAACCGCCATCCAACAGAGCACCTACAAGGGCCTCAGAACCTACCTCAAGTGTGGGTAAGTATGAGATAATGTAGAAAACCAATCCCATAAAGATCTAATCTAGATTACTATTTCTACTCTAGTTTTGGCGAAGTTGAGGAAGTGGGCAGCACCGATTTTCGGAGGTACACCTTCAATAAAGTATATGGCAAACTTATGGGAGTGTTCGAGGGTATTGCCAATTGGTTCGATGGAGGAAAGCAACGTAGGAAAAGTAAGATTCTCACATTGTCTCCATTGACTTCTTATTATGTCAATTGCCTTCTACTGCTTATTATGTTTATTGTCTCTATGGTCTTCATTTGACCATTGTCCAATCTATTGTTGCCCATCAACTAATCATCCACTCCACCCAGTTATCAACACAGTCGACGGTCGTCCACGCTACGCTTGGCTGGCCGACTTCAAGAAGATCAACCAAAAGGATATCACTTTCCGTACGAACGGTCGTGTTCGACCCCTGGAGGACCGACTCTTCTTCCGTGAGGTGAAACCCGAGGATGAGGGTCTGTACACGTGCTGGTACGTCAACGAGAAAGGTTTCCACTCCGTGCACATCAATCTCACCCTGATCAAGGTGGACAACGGTTGGTGCGACTGGAACAATCCAACCGCCTTCTTCAAGGTCGGTCTCCTTACCACCATGATCGTCTTCATCTTCATAGCTTGGTACGAGTACAAGCACTTTGATCAGAAAAACCGTCCAACTGGTGTGGACATGAAAGACCCCGATCAAGACAATCTTGCAAAGCTGTTGGAGGGTCATCGTGCTATCAGTAAAGCGTTGGAAGGCCAACGAAGCGAGGTGGAGTGGGCCGGACGAAATGAGGGAATGAAAGTGTTGGACGAGCTCATAAAGGGGAAGAAGAAGGGAATGAAAGGGGCTGGAAAGATGGCTGGTGCTGCTTGGAAGAAACTTCGCAATAAAAAGTCGGGATCTGAGGATGACTCGGAAGAGGAAAGTGATGAGGAGGACAACGAGGAGAAGGATGACAAGGGAAAGGACAAGAAGAAGGATAAAGGGAAGAAGGATAAAGGAAAGAAGGATAAAGGAAAGAAGGATAAAGGAAAGGATAAGAAGGAAGACAAGGCGAACAAGAAAGGTGCGGACAAGGGGAAAAAGTTGGAAGAGAAAGAAGAGTTGAAGAAGAAAGATCCGAAGAAGAAGGAACCAGAAAACAAGGAAGTACACCTGAAGATGGAGAAGGAAAAAGAAGAAAAGGAAAAGTTGGAGAAGGAAGAACTGAAGAAGAAAGCGGAAGAGTTGAAAAAGCAGAAGGAACTGGAAGAGTTGAAGAAGGAAAAGGATGAACAAGACAAGAAGAAGAAGCAAAGTCCAGGCAAGCGGAATTCACTTTAGAATGCTCACAATTGCATTGAATGTTAATGGATGTATTGATTAATAATTAATAATAAACTATGATAATATTTCAACCTTTTCTTTATACCCAATATATAAATAAAACAATAATATATAGAATACAATAAAGAATAATGCACCTAGCTTAGAATCTTCTTCTTCTCTTGAATATTCTTGTTGGCAGTAGTGTTCGTTGATTCAGATTCTTCTACTATGCCTTCATCAGAATCCTCTTCCTCCTCGGATTCTTCATCTTCATCTGAATCCTCATCGTCTGACTCTTCAGCATAAACACGATTTGTATTAGGCACTAGATCGTCGTCGTCGTCGAGATCAGAATCCTCATCCTCGTCCTCTTCGGAGCCAACTGTGACTCCTTCTTTTTGTTGAGGCCTAACTTCTATCACGTCCTCCTCATCATCGTCGAATCCTTTAGGCCATTGATTCTGCGTTTTGAAGTAACGAATTTGGTCCTTCAGTAGAATTGAGGTTATCTCAGCACGGACTTTGTTTCCCTCCTCGATGGGCGTCACAACGCAGTAATCACCTGAGTTAATAATAAACAAAAGTTAATTTAAAGTTAAAACAATAGATCACAAACAAACCTCGTTTGATCCAAATGGAGCGGCGAAATTTGGTTGGCATCGAAACGAGATACTGTTCACCGGTGGCAGTGACAACCTCGTGTAGATTATTGCCACAACCACGAATTACCTAATAAAACAATAGACCTTATGAGTGAGTAGCTTAAATCAAAAAATAGATCACCAACCTGAACAATCTCCTGATCGGCATCAGGAAATTCATAATTATCAATCACTTCACGGGTAACATGCTTCTTCTTGGTGGCTTGAGTCATAATGTTGCGATATATTTAGGCAAGAGCCATTGAAATAATGAACAAGAGGAAATAAACAATAGACGAATGTACGCAGACTGTAGAATATTCTCAGTAATAAACAAATTGACAAAACAATATGAAGAACTCAAATTCTGGTGAAAATGCAAAATAATGCGGCGTGAGGGAACGCGTGTTGAAAAAGTAAGGCAAAACGAACAGCGAACGTACATGTAAACAAACATGTGAGTGTATGTGGCGTTACGTCCACTGTGGATGAACCTTTCTCCAAGTGCACAAACTTTCCACTAGATGGCAGCATAGGAAAATAATTTTAAATTTTCACGCGCTTCTTTCAGATTTTATTCAAAAATTCATTATTTTTACATTTAAAAATTGTTTTTATAATTTTAACAATTATTATAATTATTAATTGATGAAAAAACAGTGTTTTAAATTAATTTTAAAAATAAAAAAATAAAATTAAAATTTTTCAAGATTTATTTTTGAATTTTGGAGTGCAAAAAAATGTTGCTGGAAATTTATCCTAGACATTTCCACTGTTACATAAATAAGTGAAGAAATAATACAATGGAATATTTTATTATCGATTCCCCGAATTCATTGAGAAAGAGATCACAACATCCTGTTGTGTCCATACTAAGTCTTACAATTGGAAAATACACAAATCCACAAACCATACAATGTACATTGTACAATATCGTACATTGAGATACGGCAAAACTATTTTCGTTTGAGCATTGCCAAAGTATCCCATTACCCGTAGGAACTTTGGTACTAAAGTTCAGTAAAAGTTCGTTATCTCATTGTACAATCGTTTTGTTGGTTATTAATAAGTTAATTTCATAAACTACTAAAGTACATAGTACAATGGTACTGTGCACAACGTAATAGAATTGTACAATGAGAGTACAATGTACTTTAGGCAGTTCCGTTGTACTGAAACCATCGTGTTTGTGGTATATATAAAAGCCACTGGATTTTGAGATACTTCAAGCATCTATTCTGAATTTCTTGCGTTCAAAACTTCAAGTCTCTACTGTACTCAAATTTTTTACTCTTTGAATCAAATTGCAACAAAATGTTCTCCCAACTATTGAATCTCCTGTTCCCAAGTTCCGACTTTACCCAAATCAATCCATTTGTTGACGCAAATGACGAAGTTGACGAACTAATGTTTCTGGAAGAGTACCTCCAAAACATCGAAGGACGCTATCCACAGTTCCAGGAGCCAAAAGCAGAACCCGAACCTGAAAACGAATCCCGAAATCCAACAGGACTATCAATCAGTGGAATATGCCAAGAAATATACAAAATTCCTTATTCAATCTGTTTTCTGAACATTTTCTTGTAAAAAACAATATTTCGAATAAATTATTTATTATTTATTTATTTGTTGTTTATTATGCATAAGCCGCTTATCAGCATAAACCTAACCTAACCTAAAAATATCGTTTCGAGTCCAATGTTTCCTGTCTGTCAACCCAAAAAGTACATTCACTACCTCTGTATTCAATCGCCGATAAAAGTCTTATCAGCACATACAAAAATGTACAATTTGGCCATTGCATCCCATCTCAAAAAGAGGCAATCCTCTTGTTACTTTTTTCACTGATAAACAGTTTGTGTACTTTTCTCGTTTTATTGTTTACTTGAGCTTATCAGACAATGAGTGTGTCTTTATCAAGGCAAATGCTTTGTCTCGTGAGTCTTGTACCAAAATTTGGTGCAATGTATGTTGTTGAATGTACTTTGATAAGACTGACAAGAGGGGCAGGGTCTATCGAGTAAATGAGGGCTTGGAGTGTATCCTTCGGGTGTTGCACATGACTTGCAGTAGGGCGGAGTATTGAAGCTTAACCAGAAAGTATCCACGAGACTCTCTATATAAGAGGATCCTCTTGAGATTTAGAGAGTATCCTCAACTTTGTCTTCTTAATCAAATCAACAAATCTTCCATTACCACAAAAATGGTCTTTCGAACTCCCTCAACTTTTCAAGCCTTGATCCGAGCTTCCCTCGCCGAAGCTTCATCCAACACGTGCACTAACTGTGGCACCTGTTCCAGCAAGATGGCTTCGATCACTGCACTCCGTCGTGCTCAGTCCACCAAGGTCCAATTCAAGCCCCGACCCGAGTACTTTACTGAACGTGAATTTAGAGTTCTTCCTAAAGTTGCAGAAGTCCCCAAACCGCAACAACCCGAATGGTCACCCAAGAGCATCCTGAAGCGACCCAAAGAGGATCTGCCCTGGAGTAAGGATGACATTTTTCAGACTTTTGTCGTTGTCTAGATTCTGCATGTAAGTCTGAGCATATGCAGTTGCACCCGATTCTGTACTATATTATTCTGTATAATCATTTTGTAAATATTTTTTTATTTTAATATTAATTTATCAATTATATTATTACATAATAAATGACACACTTATACACTGGGGTAAATGAACAAAAGTCGTCTGATTTCTTTTCTTTTGCTTTTGAGTTTGGCTTTGAGTTTGAGCACTCGTTAAACTTTTAAATATTGGTTCCATATTTGAACCGTCACCAGACGTTTCCCCAACACGGTAAAACTTTTGAATATACAGTTGTTTGTTTTTGGCGAAGCTTTTGGTCACAAAAGTCCAATCAATGGTGTTTACTATTTGGTTTGTTCACGGAATGGCTGACATTGAGAAGAATGGCTTTATTGTATTTTTTGTTGTGTACCAAATGATTTTCATATTTGGTCTGCACTTTTGTTTTACCTATTGCCCAAACACTTTCATTGTCCAAGCTATTGATCATTTAGATGGATCGCGATACGGATATTGAGTAGACAACTTTCAGAAGCGGCTAGTGCGGACAAACTTGAAAGCTGCAATTTCATACAAACAATAGCTTTGAATCAATCAAATTATTTATTAAGCTGGTGCCCGCAAGGATTCGCCTGGTAGAAGCCATATTGAAGCTCACGAGGTGGTCGGGGTTGTTACGGTTCGCCTGGTGGAAGTCCCGTCCATGGTGGCAAACTTTCTCGCTGGTGCCCGCCTGATCCCGATACAGGTCCCGATCGGACTCTGTCAATCTTTGAGATTATGTTCCGCAATATTATGGGACTAAGCTATAACCTATATTTTTTTTTAAATTTACATAATAATAAAATCTTTAAAATTTATTCTTTATTACTCTTTGTATGCGAGTCGCATAATGGCAGCCCATTCCAAGCTCAAACCGCTAAAAGAGCCAAATGCAACGAGCTTGGTTAGGATTGAAATCGATCCATTATGCAAAGGAACGAGACAAATTGAATAGCTCAAATGCTTCAAGCTCAAGCCAACACAAACAAGCCTTCGGATTGATCATTGAAAGTGATGAGTTTAATGAATAATAAAATATAAAGTGAATGAAGTGCACAATTAGTCATGGTCTTTAACTGTACAAATTTAAAAATTACACATGAATATTGAAAGGAAATCCATCCAATGGAATCCGTCGACCATCAATGGTCCATCCAGACTTGAAAATACGAATTATACGTTTGCGCAAGTGAGGGAATCTATCAAAATATTGCACAAAATCCTGTTCCTCAGGAAGTTTTGAGGACACGGTTTCCATTTCCAACTCTAGCTGTAGATCCAAATCGACCAAGTTGGGAAATATGATCGAGAGAATGCGAGTCAATTGATCGACACCAACAAAGCGATCCCAGGTGAGACAGACATAACCAAGCTCGCAAACCAACACAGAAGACAGCGGAGTGAGTAAATGTTGGGCAGCTGCTTCTTCCAACTCGGGAAATGACATTCGAATATTCCAAAGTTGAAGCTCAACCAAGTTGGTCAACTTGTCAAGATCATCAAGTAGAGTGGGAGTCAGTTCAAGGGGGTGAGCCTTAAAAATGATATTTTAGTTAATAAGAGAATACAAATAAAAGACACAAATGTGCACATACCCGGGCAGTAAAGTACAACAGTTTGAGCGAAGGTGCGTGCACGCTGAGAAAATGCACAACTTGTTGATAATCATCGTTTTGTTCCAAAATGCCAATTTCAAGATGAGTTACATTGGCGAAGAAGTTTGGACTGCGGCGGTGCCACTGACGAATTTGCTGGTAATCAAAATCGATACCTTCTACAAGGAAGACACGAACACAGTCTGATCCCAGTTGGCACACAAATTTGTGCATTTCCTCTTCGGTCAAATTGTAATTACTGCCAGTGATCACGAAAATGTGTTCCAATTGAGACAGTGTTTGAGATAGAAAAGGTAAAGCCCTTTCAATTCCTATAATTTCGAGCTGCTTCAGTGAACTCAACTGACTGATGTTGAGTGCGAAATTAGGCAATTCAGAATCTTTTAGGTTACGCAAACTACCAATGTCCAGCTGTACAATGTTGGGGAATAGCTTGGGCATCATACCAAAAAAGTCAGCACTTTTCGTGTTCACAATCAGAGGAGCAGAATTTTTTAAATCCAGTTTAGACACGTGTCCACTGTTCACACACAAGCATTTCTTCTCTAGATAAAAGTCTTCAACGATGGCTCGCCATCTTATGGACACCAATCGCAGTGGAACCAACTGCTTGACATCATAATAATACTTGTAATCGGAAGCATAAGCATGGGTAGGTTTCAGTTTTAACTGAGCAAAAATATGTTTGATCAATTCGTTTGGCAGTCGGTTTATCGGCCCGCTACTGGTGATGACATTCAGATCGAGTTGTACAAAAGTGGAGACCAGTGAGCTGACTGACGAGCCAATGCCATCGGGTTGGGCATTGGGTTCCATTTGGTCTGACAAGTGAGATTCGACTGGAGGAAAGTGGAGAATAATGAGGCTTAAAAGAAAACACCAAAATGAAGAGCCACTCAACACTGACTGACTGACTCGACACAATTTACTGCAACACACAAGTTGTTACACACAAACACTCAAAGTGGCTCACCCACAGCATGCTAGCAAACAAGTGCAAGAAGAGCCGTTCACATAGTGTTCACAAAGTGAAGAATTATTTACAGTGTGATTACACTGGCTTGAATCACACTGAAATATTACCAAACTTGTGTATAGAATATGTCATTCAAGTTATCCAACAAGTAAAATACAAGTTTCAAATTACTTACTCGTATATAACAATTTAATGAATTTGCAGGCAATTCATTACTAGTTGATCACAAAATCAACAGATTCTGCCACTATAGAAGGAGTAATTGGAGCCAAATATTTACTGATTATCATATTGGGTTTTCCGCTTCTGTTATTAATAATAATGGATACTTTATAAAAATCGAACATAATTCTCTGAACTGCTCAAACTCTGATCAATTGAGTAAAGAAAAGTTTTTACTAATAACAGTGCGAATACAGAGTTGAAGCATCTCCAGAAAGGGAAAATGGCTTTTATGAAAATCCAACTTAATTATCTCAACTGTTCAATCTTAACTCAATTTTTAAATCTATCAATTTTAATAAATCAAAAAATAATAATTCCAACAAACATAATATATTTTGTTACATCAATTTGCGCAATGCGAATTCACTAAATTATTATCAATACTTAATCTACTATTTAATGGTGCACCATTCTTAGAGTACATCACATTTTTTGGGGGATTCATTCATAAATATCATGTATCAACAATATCACAACAATGTATTCAAGAATATTCTGGTTCCGAATGGGTTCGGTGAAGTTTGTCGGAATTTCTGCTATTTGTATTTCTACTACTGTAGTAATGATCATAGTAAGGGCTTTGATTTCGATAGTTGTGCGCGTGCGTCGGAGTGGACCCATGCGCAGAATAGAGCAGATAACGATCTAGTTGATCTATGTTATCGTAGTAACCTCTCCAGGGATCTTTGTTCAGCTCGTACCAAAGGGATATTTTGGGGGATTTTTGTTGGTTTTGTGAGTTTTGTGTGTCATTGTTGCGCTGTTTGTACTGGCGCCATCGTCTCTCAATCTGGTCACGTGGTATCTGGATTCTGCGCACTGGTGGGATCACCATCGGTGGCCGCTTACTCGGCCTCATCGTCGGTCTGCTAAGAAAGGTTGCCATTGAAGTTTTTGGTCCTCTGCTTGGTACTTTTACAGGTGCTTTGCTACTAGGCCTAGGTCTGGTTGTGCTATGGCATACCTGAGATGGTTCGGGCTTCGGTGCATGCGCTTTGGTATCTTGTTCTTCCTTTTTCTCAACTTCCGGTTCTTCTTCAGTTTGTGCATTTTCATTTGTACCTTCGTCGCCACCTCCAGCACTTCCACGCTCCACCACCTTCCTACTAATGGCCAACTCATCCACCTTGTTTCCATTCATTCCCGTTCGTTTGTACAAATTCTCCCGAATCACATCGATCAGTTCCGTGCCAGAATGATCCAACTGTTGAGACTTGTGATACTCGTATCGATAGTCAACCGACATTCCGTAAGGTCGCCCATCACTTGAGTCATAATCCAGCAGAGGATCCTCTTTCGATGTACCAGGACCGGTGGCACGTGGCTTCCGAGATCTTTGACCAGCGCCCAAACGAGTGGCACCTTCTCGTGTGGGAGAAGAAGAGGATTCGTGCGGGAATTCAGAGTCTGACTTCTCAAAACTAGAGTTAAGATCCTCGTAACTCATTGACTTGTCTAGGAAAGCAATCTTTCGCTCATTAGATCGCGATAGTTTGCGAAGTTGATCTAAATAAGAAATTTAGATTAAAATATTTTTAAAAATGTGCGCATAAGGAATTGTAGTTTTCGTTACAACATTACCATAAAGAAACATTTCATAAGCTCGATACGAGAAGGGTCCCTTGAAGTCTGCCATTCCTGGAGCCCTAATATCACGTCTGAATTTCTCGACCAATCGTTTGACCTGCTGTGGCTCGTTTGACTTGCCAGTACGAATCTGATAACGCTTCAGATCGTACAATTCCTCAAATAATTTCCGTTCAAGATAGTATCTAAAAAGTAGGTAAAAGAACATTTCCATAAATTTAATCGAATGACTTACTTTCGCAAATATTTTTCAACAGTTTGATTGATTATTTTGGGGTTGATCTTACTGTATTGTTGCTCGGCATACTCTCCACCGGAACTGCTTGTTTGTCCATGCGCTATCATTTCCTTGGATCCTCTGGTTCCTTTGGAGCCTTTTAGTGCTGCTTTACTTCCTGTGTAATCAGAATAGTTCCAGTAAGAGTCCACTTTCGGTCCAATATGATCATATCGTTTTGAACCAGAAGTTCTGCTCAAACGCATTGGTGTTGGTTTAAGAATTTTCTGAGAACTTTCGGACACGAGGCGTCTACTTTCGTCTTGGACAAAAGTGGATACACTTGCAGCGTCATCGTCAAAGTCCGCTTCTGGTAAATCTAGTTTATCATTTTCAATTTCTGGTTTGGTTCGAGAAAGTTTTCGGATAGGTTGTTGAGTTGATTCAGTTTCGGAAACTTTTCCTTTGTCTTCATCTCCGGAAAGTTTCATTTGAGTTTTTTCTACTGCATCAATTTCGGGTTCTTCTGGTTCTTTAAGAGATGCAACTTCCGCGGCAGTCTCGTACGAAACGGAACGTTTTCTTATTGGTCTGTAACCAGCAAGTGGTTCCGGTTCTAGAGTGTCCGGTTTTTTGTGCACATTTTTGTCTTTATCTTCATCAGATTCATCATCAACGTCCGTTTCCTGGTCTTTGTTCTTGATTCGTCCAAAATCGTCATCACTTTTGACTTCGACTTTTTGGGGGACAATTTCCTCTTCTTCCACTTCCTTTAATGATTTGTCATTTTCCTCATCCTCCCCCTCTTCTGCTTTCGATTCTTTCTGTCTGTACGCTTGTGTGTCTTTCTTTTCCTCCTCGTCATCTTCCGGTGGTTGAGGATATACTTCCGCTTCGACAACTTTCTGTCTGGATCCCTTCAGGTCATCTTGATCCATCTCCTGTTCTAAACTGGACTCATCGATTTGAGTCAAAGTTTTGGAAGGCTTACGAGAATCTTTTCTATCGGAGAGTTTCCGAGGAATTTCTTCTGGTTCAACAACCGTTTCTTCCTCTTCCTCTTCTTCCTCTTCTACTGATTTTTTACTCTTTTCACTTACTTCGTCAATCATGTTGCTCAGAATGGATTTGTCGTATTGGTCTCCAGAAATTTTCTCAGAAGTTTCAGTTGCATCTTCTTGATCTTTTTGGGAAGCATTCTCTTCCTCCTCCTCCTCCTCCTCCTCTTCTTCTTCTTTGGATTCACTTTTTCTAACTTTTCGATCTTCGGATTCAACGGATTCAGCAGATCGTGTAGATTTAGCCGAACCTACCCGAGAACTTTTCGCAGAATCCTTTCTGGAAGATTCTGCAGAACCTTTTCTTAAACCTTCCGGTGAAGCTTTACGGGAACTTTCTGCGGAACCCTTTCGTGAGCCATCAGGTGAGCCTTTCAGTGAATCTTTTCGATCACTTTTGGTACTATCTACAGATGTCGTACTATGTAGGGAAGCGCGTGACTGTTTAGAAAGTTTTCGGTGTTTTGTCGCATCATCATCAGGTTTCTCAACTTCTGGTTCTGGGTTTTCTTGATTCACCGATTCTTCTTCTTCTCCGTCTTCTTGAATAGAACGTTTCTTACGAGTTTCTTGAGAAGTTTGGTCCTCTTCCGCTTCTTCAGCAATGGAATCAGGTTTGTGCGCAGAATCAGAATCGTGTCTTTTGGAAACTTTCTCACCCGCAACCTCAGCATCTTCTTCATCGTCCAGAGATTGGACGTTTTGAACAAAATCTCTTACGACAGAATCATGTTTCTTTAACGAATCTTTTCGAGAAACTCCGTCGACTTTCTCAACAGAATCCTTACGGGAATCTGCGTCAACTTTTTTCTTATCACTTTCTTCGTTTTCCTTATCTCCACTATCTTTGCGGAAAATTTTCTTGACTTTCTCGGACGATTCTTCGACAAATTCTTTGGTTTCCTCAATGGCCGAAGTCATCTTTGATTTAAGCCATTCAGCCGGACCACTTTCGGTACTTCCTGTTGAATCCTTGCGAGATTTGGCAAATTTTCCAGGAGCATCATCTTCTTCAATATTTTCTAATTTTTGTTGTTTCTGTGCATGTTCAGTTGTAGCTTTTTTAGCAGCTTCAGTTTCAAACCCCGAATCATCTTCCGAAACAATTCTCTGCTCAACATTCGGTAGATTTTCTCTTTCTTGATCTACTTCTGCTCTTTGTTGAATTTGATCCGTTTCCGGTTTTTTAGAAAGTTTCTCATCATCATCTTGATCTTTAAGTTTTTCTTTTTCCTGATCAGCATCAGAAATTCCTCTCTTTTGTCTCTCTGATACTTTTTCCATTGCATCCTTGAGTGAAGTGCGTCTGGGTTCTTTGGGTTTTTCTGATGATTCTTCTGGTTCTGTTGTCAATTCCTGTGTGATCAATAGTTTATCATCTCGAGTCTCAAATTGAGATTGGAATGTATCATGAGTCTCAAGAGTAACCGAGGCTCGGGATTCAGGTTTTGTTCCGGTGGCCAAAGTTTTGACTTCAGTTTGCGCATCTACCTCTTCTTCTTCCTCCTCATCGTCTTCATCATTATCAGTAGTAATGTTAGTGTTGGATGTGACCCTAGAAGCAGCGGAACCGTTTGCCTGATCTTTGGATCTGGATCTGGTTTTCTGGGTCGCACCATTGGTTGCATTAGATTTGCGTTTGACCCCACCAGAAGTCTTCACCCCTCCCGCCGTACTGCCCTTCTGGTAATGACCACCCTTCTTGAGTGGTGGCACACGCTTCACATAATAAACTGGTTGCACAGCACCGGGTGCTCCAATTGGAACACCTCCAGTTGTGGTCAAATAGACATTGGTGATGATCGCCTGCTTTAGATGAGTTGGCTTGTCGTGTGCCAGTTGAGTCTCAAATTCACGGACATTGTGCAACTTGGCGTGATTATTGGCAGTGTGATGATTGTTATTGTCCATGATGGATGAACTTGCGGTTGATAGCGCTGTTCGTGAATGAACCCGAGTTTCGTTTTGGTTACCATTTCCGTTATTGTGCACAATATTTGGTAGTTTTGTGTATTCTTCACCGTTTCCTGTTTTTGGAGCTACACCGCCTCCACCTGCTCCTCCATCAAACTCCCCACCACTCATCTCCGCTTCCTGTTGAGCTTGTCTTCTCTTCCGAGCACCCAATTCTTTAATCGGACTCGTAGTCTGAAGATACTCAGCTAATCGTGCGTCAATTTGTGCTATGGGTGCGGCGCCCCTGCCTTTCAAGAATTCCGCAACTTCTTCTGATGCATTCTGATGGGCGGCATCCAGTGGAGTTAGATATTGGGACCGAATTTTCATGACAGCATTCAGGTCCGCGCCACGGTCCACCAGGAGACGACATAGTTCGACGTTGTTGTTGAAGGACGCAATGTGTAGGGCAGAGCGACCGTACAGGTTGACATCGTTGATCGATTTAGGGTTTAGATCGAGAAGCCATTTTACTAGATCTGTGAAAGATAATGGATTAAATAAAGCTTTGAGAGGATCCTAGGATTAATCCTTTGCCGTCATGTTGGAACATTTATATCCCTGATGTTTAGATTTGAAGAACAATTTTGTTTTTAAAAATGAGATATAAAATGCAAATATACAAAAGGAATAAAAATGTCCCAGTAGGCGTCAATGGGTTAACCAGTTTAAGTCTTAACTAATTTAATCAGAATCTAAACAACTTACCTTTACGACCCGATTTAATCGCCTCATGCAAAGGCAAATCGCCTCGCACATTCTTAATCCACATATTAGCCCCATGTTGATGGAGAATCTTGAGCGTTTCCAATTGGCCCTTGGATGCTCCTACAGAATCAAGAATTTAAGATCTAAATTATTCAAACCTAAGCTATGAGTTACCACAATGAGCTGCTGTTCGTCCTTTATGATCCTGATGGTCTACATCACCACCCGATTCTAACAATAATCGAACACAGTCCGAGTGTCCCAGTGCAGTGGCATAGAAGATGGGTGTGCATCCACTCGAATCTGTCTGGTGCACATCAGCGCCACAGATCATGATCAGAATTTCAGCGCACTTGTAGTGACCACGACTTGAGGCACAGTGGAGAGCTTTTAAAAAAATGTCAAAATGATTAAAATTTGAGGAAACCAAATAATACTTAGAATCCTAAAAGTCCACTTACCAGAAAGACCGTCCTTATCTTGTTGAGAAATCTCAGCACCAGCTTTTACCAATGCAAGCAGAGCATCATGATTTCCTGTTGGCGTTAAAAGTCACGAAATTAGAAACAATAGAAAACAATAAATTCAAAACAATTAGAAATCGTTAGACGGAAAAATACAATTGACACAATAAACAACGAAAACAATTGAAACACAAACACAAACTCAAAGCATTGTAAAGCTTCGAAAGATTTGAGTCTGAAGAAGCACAACAAAAAGAGTAAAAGAGTTGCAAATTGAACTTGAAAGAACACACACAAAAGAGTTGTTGCAAGAGTTTTGCAGGTTGGCAGTGAAATAGTTCAATTCTCAAATGTCGAAAGAGTCGAAACTCACACCAAAGTGCGCTTGGCTTCTATAGAATAAAGTGATTTACACGCAGAATTGCAATTGTGATCTAGATAAGAGACAATCTGACATGACATAGAACACAACGTTGTGGTAATGAGCAGAAAGAGGAGAGAAAGAGCGAAAGGGGGAAGGAACCACACTCAAACCGCAACTCACCAGGAATCAACGGCAAAACACCGTTGGAACAGTTGAGTTCCACCATATACACCGACGGACACTTTGATTAGTCGGTCAGAGATGAGAAGGACACTCAGTTGTACATGTATAAATGTGAAGAAGAGTTCCAGAACACGAGAATATAGAATCCAAGGTTCCAAAAGATTCCAATACGGTTCCAATTGTTTTAATTGAACCAGTAGACACTGCAGTACTCAGTTGAGGATTCAGTGGTCTGGTCACGTCCAAATACTGCAGTCACCGTCTGTTTTTCTGGTTCAATGCTAAAGCAGAATGAAAAACCAGAATCCAGTTGTCTCCCTTCGGAGTGTCATAATCATTATATCTCTGCTCATTTTCCTTGCAAATGGTCTATTAAAGTGCATATGACGGAACATACACCATCAAGGTGTGTGGGGGGTTTCCATGGATACTCGACTGGACATACGTACAAGAGGATTCACGTCTGCGGTTTGTACACCAAAGTGAGAGAACTCTCGTAATTAATTTGAAGGTTATCACCGGATGGGGGGATTCAACAAAGGAGGAGATTCTCTGGATTGAACCCGCTTGATTGACGCCTCGGAAATTGAATGGAAAAAGTCGTCGTTTATATATAAATAGATTCTCTTTATTATAACCGATTCATTGAGAATCATGAAAAAAGGTTCAATGAAACCAGAAGAATTCTGGTTAAATAGAGCGTGAATTTGAAGGATCACACTTTCCAGTGGATAATTGGGTGATGAGTTGCTAAATGTGGAATATTCTTTTGGTTAATTGAAAGCCATATGTGTCAAGCCATTGATGCAGTTGTGCAAATTTTGGTTAACGATCCCCACGAAATTGGCTACCTTTATAGAATTCCACCAAACGTGTCTTTGTATTTCATATTTTTGTCCCTGAATATTCGTTTTCAGATTCCATTCAATACCAGGATACTGTGCTGGTAGAATTTAAATTATCGTCTCTGGATTCCGAGTTGGGTCAAGTTCCTATGAGCAGTTTATGTGACCAGGGCACATCTTTTTGTGCTTCAAAAGTTCCAGGGTTTTTCAAAACACATCTTAAAATCTTCTTAGCAATCAGGAAAATCTCTTGATTAATACTTGAGGTTGAATTGTGTTTTTTTTTCATTGGTTGATTATTATTATGGTTGCAATGGTTGCAAACCAAAAATAATCATCGGAATTAAAATTATGAAAATTATAAGGTTATAAACCTATAAAAACTAGATCTCGGTACAACTGGTCGATTGGTTTATCTTCATAGCAAACCAGGGTACTCGAGAACGCCATCTTTTGTTTGAAATTTCAACAAAAGTTTTAGAATCAAAGAGAACAAAAACGAGTAGACTCAAAGATTCAAGTGATCTAAATTAAAGTTAGTGGGGGATTTATATCCGGATCTAGAGTATTGTTGGAACTAATTCATCAAATTGACGGATAATTTCATTATCTACACGCTCAAAGTAAGGACATCCAATGATTGGATTCCAATCATTATCTTTTGTGTACAGCGCCATCTTGGTACTAGGTATAAAACCATTTCCCAACTTTTGACCTTTTGTCTATAAAATCGAATTTTGCCAAATGACATTACAATCCACTTTGTCTATTGTTTGTAACACGCGAAGAAATAATCCACTTACCAGAACTAGCAGCCCATAGCAGCGGTGTTCTGCCCTCATTGTCCGTACAGTTGACATCGACATTCTGTCTCGAGAGTAGATGATGCAGAATCCTGAGTCCATTCGCTCGTCGGGCGCCATACTTTTGTTGAGCCAAACTGGCGCCATAGAAACTCGATTGACCTCGAATTCCATTATTTCCTGGATAAGTCGAGGTCAAGTCTCCAATGCCCGCTGTAAATGATTGTGTTGCGTAGTGAACTGGATGGGCGCCATAGATGTCCGATGTGCTGACTTCAGCGCCCCCGGTGTCTAGGACCACAGCCAAACACTCCAACTCTCCACAAACAGTAGCCCAATGCACTGCAGTGTGCAACTCGTAGTCACCAATATTGATCTGATCACGTGACATGGATCTTATCAGTAGCTTTGTCAGTGCTAAATTCCCATTAATAACCGCCAGGTGCAGTGGAGTGTTTCCTTCATTGTCCTGGGACTCGACCAAATCTGGTTTAGATTTTATTAAGAATTGAGCAATTTCAAACAGTTGATTTGACCGGGCTTTTGGATCCAAAGGCGATCCTAGGACCCGTGGTTCCGGTATGAGAGTGTCTGCACAGTGATGCAGCGCAGTGCGGCCATTTCGATCCCGTAGATGCAGAACTTGCACTGCGATTGTGGGCGTTTGCAGCAGTTCGGTTACGGGGTCTAGTTGACCCCGACGAATGTGACCCAACAGTTGGGCAAATTGGGAGTGAATGTGAAAGGTGTGATATTCTTTGGACATTTTTGGGTGTAAAGATTCCTGAAACCCTAGGGTTCTTGGGTTACTCGGAATGTCAAGATGATGAAATCATTATTTGAAATGCGGAATGTTTATAGATGGCGTAACGTTCAATAGATAAAGCAATGGAAAATAGATGGTTGATAAATAGATAAACAAAAGATTGATGGCTTGATGAACAATTGATGAGTGGTAGACAAAAGACAGATAAGAATTTTGATTATGTAAATGGGCGTTTGGAAGTTTTATTGTTTTTCCTTTAAAACAATAGGCAGTGATGAACAATATAAATGGAGAAACGATGCTATCGATTGTTTGGTGAAAAATCTGTTAAATAATAGAAAAAATACGTTATTTATGGACAACTGTTTGATTAATGATAATAATAAATCAAAGTCCAACAGAAATGGGTCTCTTCATAAATGATGTAACACACTTGTCACAAAACAAACAATTAAAAATTCATTACCGGTTGGGGGAGGAATGCTTGTTGGAATTAGGTCTGAAAATAACCGGGTTTGGGTATGTATTACCGGTCAGCCGGGAAGTATAACCGGAATAGCATTCTCAGTGTAAGACCAATGTCAACGTTGGGTTGGTCAGAGTGAGTCATGATGACACTCAACCTGTATGACATTACTATGCATTAACATTAGTGTGCCAATTGGAACAACACTCACAACAGTCTCAGTCCCACTCTCTACACCTGGTGTAACCCACTTTTTTGTTTCACTTTCATCTGATAACTTTTGTCTTTGTCCAACATATTAACTGGTAAATGAGTGTCCTGGAACAGAAATTTCCTATTTATGTATTCATAACCTAGACCAGGGGATTAGGGCGATCCAAAATTATTAACCCGATGCCATGAACAAAATTCTAGATTTTTGTGCACCACCCAAGAATTTACTGCTCACTCGACCATAAAGCCACAAAAGTACGTGACTCATACATTGACTGTACCATTTGGAACACTAATTGGTAATTGGCACCACCACTAGAGTGTGCTAGGGTGAACAAGACAATCGTAATACTATGTACATTCGGACCTGTTCAGTATCAATTGACTCTTTGTGTTCCAATGAACCAATTTTACCCTTTCCAATTGGAACAGCAATCGGAAAATATCTAGTTCATTAATTTATACATAAAATATATTTATTAATTTATAATGTTTTTATTAATGACGATTATGAAATGGCATACGAATAAAATTATCATCAAAACATCGTAAAATGCTAATGAATAACCCAGGGAATTTTAAAAAATAATTTCTAGTGAATAAATCTAAAGTTTTTGGAGTATTTTACTGAGTTTACTACAAACTTATACCTTACCCTACCCAAGTTTTGGGTTGTTAAAATATTGACAAAAGTCAATTTTAGTTGTGGTACTATACATTGACCTCCACATTGACCCTATAATGCATGATGGGACCCTACCACGACTCTCACAACTTCAACTTCCAGTTTTGTCTCTAGTAAAAATTTTTCCATTTAGAAAAATAAAATAATTGATTTAATAAATGATCGTTTGCAATAATTTTGAAAAAAATAATAAATTAAACGTCAAATTTATTAGATAATAAAATCGTCGGTTATCTAATCAAACTATCTTTACGGATCAATCTATCTGTTTGTTCCTAATCAACCAAATCGAACGTTTCAATTTGATTGAAACCTAAAAGTGATATATAAATGGAAGGACAGGTTTGGTTGGATTCTAAACTGTATTCAATCGAAACCAGTTTGTCCAAACCAGATTCTCCTCAAAATGATCCAAAAAGGTATTCCAACTCTTTCGAGTTCTAAATCCTAATCACCATCTTCTTTAGTCACTCTCCTTTTGGTCCTTGGAGTCCTAATCGCGGAAACCCTAATTTCCGTCTCCGCAGAGAATCCTTCCGATGCCCCAGTCACTGGTAACTTGCTGGTAAATGACATCGAAAAGGAACTTCGTCTACTGGACGATGCTTTCCAGAAAGCAGTAAAAGTCATCATTGAGCATCTCGACAATGATCCAAAACTGAAGCCCCTGCTCGACTCCCTGGACAAGGTGTACCGTTGGTTCCGAAAGGAAATTGAAAATCTGGCTGATTTGGGTGAAATCACTGCAGAGAAAATCCAGTCTGACCCCAACTATATTGCACTGAAGGAGGCACTCGAAGCGGAAGCGAATGCTGTTGGAGATCAACTCAAGAATGTCACGGATATTCTACGAGCATTCTTTGATGTGATCACCAACTTGACCCCACGACAGACATTGAATGAGCCTGATTTGGGCGCCATTCAGGACTTCAACAGCTTGAATAGTCGATTTGCCAACAACAGAAAGTAGTGCGGATTCGCATTCAATGTAGATATTATTGTATATGATTAAAATATTTATTATTGGCCCTAATTTACTAAGAAATAATGAATTAACCCTTCCAGATCCATCCATATTATTTTCGCATTTGTGGGAATATTAGAGCCTTCGGGCACAGAAAGGAATAATATTGTAATTTCAAAATCAATCAAACAAATTTTCGATCCGTAAAATTAATTAATTTACCGTAAAATTAAAATGTTAAATGAGACAATAAATATTGATTTTCTATATTTTTGTAAAATTAATTTGAATATAAAAAATAGTTTTTTAAAATGTCAAATTATATATTGATTGATAGATAATTGGTTCGGTTAGAAAGCAGGTTTGAATAAATCGTGAAATTGGAAGGTAGAACATTTTGGAGAATTAGGAGAAAAGAAGATGAAAGAGAATTTGCGTGAATTATAATTAATGAGGATAAGGGTGATTAAAAGAGAATATAAGAAAATAAAATAACCATTGTTAATTATTAGCGTTAATCAATTAACCCCCTCAAACCCACCCACCAATATATCAGTCTAGACGTATGATATTTTCCTATTTATATTCAATTAGATTAATTAACCATCTAAAAATAAAAACAATTAGTGCAAAGAGCAATCTAATTATAATTTAGGTGGGGTACCAAAAAAATTCCCGAAACTCATCAAGTTAGTTACTGAATTGGCTGAATCACTCAAATTAGCCATCCGGAAATGTCACAAAAATAGACTCATCAAATTTTTGTCTGTATAAATTATTAATTAATTAATTACTCAGGTAATTAACCTAGTGGAATATAAAATTTACAACACCAGTAGCGCCATCTCTTTTTTCTGGAACCAATTAAAGTTAGTTGACTAATTAACTTGAATGATTTAGTATATACTATTTGAAGATAGAAAGTAGGTTAATTAGTGTGATGACTCCCAAACTGTGACGCCCAACACTGGCGCCCGGTGTCCGCGTCTGACTCTGAGGGGGTTAACCTCAATTTAGTGTGCTCAATGGCTCCCAATTGGATAATATAATATCCATACACGTACGTGTGCTCACACACTCACGTACAATGACACCCAAGTGGATTCACAACGGATTTCTGGGATGGTCCCTACCCTTTTAGCTAATCAGTGAATGAATGGGTGAGATTGAAATGGGAGTGAAAGGGTTAATTAGTTATTGGCACAATTTTCTGGTTCAATCAATTCTATCACTCGATAGATAATGAGTTAATAATCGAATATATACCGAATATTAACCCTCGCGAGAATTAAAACGAACATTATTGATTAGAGATACAGAGAATATTCTACATAGCTGCATGTGTGGAAAGTCGGTTTTGCGTGACTTGCAATCATTAATTGTGATTCTCTCGAGTGCACTTTGAGGAAAGTGTGCCACTTTTGAGTTTGACAAATTGACTCTAAAGAATATATTCAGCAATATGACTTATTATCTTTTTGAAAAAAATGTAAAACATAAATTCTGGGCATAAAAAATTCTTAAACATTAAATTTCTTATTGCTAAATTCTGGTTCAACGGAAAATTCCTATAATATTTCCTAGAATTTGAAATTTTTTAAAAACAAGTTTTTCCGAAATATTAATTTCAACGTAATTTTAAAAAATCTAAATTTAAATTCTGAATAAAAAGAATATCTGTATAAGAATAAGAGGAAATTGTGTTATGTAAAAATCAAATCCATGTCAAACTGGGTTAGAATTAAATTAAACCAGAATTCATGAATTACAATTAAAGAGATTAACTGCAAAGAGTTTTTGAGTTGAGTTTGATTATGTTAGACCAAGCTAGATTAAAATTAATCCAGAATAGATTAGACCTGTTAAACTCTGCGTTTGTGACTAGATCAGTAATTCAAATTTGTACTTACGAATCACAATTGTCTATGTGAGCTGAGAGAATGTAAATGTAAATCAAAAAAGCAAAAAATCACAATTTCAAATTAGAAAATCCATAATTGGCACAATCACATGACGATTGTCGGTTTAAGTAAACAGAACACAGGTTGAGATGTAACACAAATAGAGCGAAAGCAAAATCAGGAAGCGGCACGCACACACGAATCAAACGAGAAGTCACTGATCGATCAGTGTTTGATCTGTCCGGAAAACACGTTCCCCTTAGAGCGAAAGCGAAATTGGTTAACCGCAAAACACGTCTGTTCGGGTTGAGTTGACTGACTGACTGAACTGTTCAGTGCACCGTGTCTCTCACTCTGTGTGGGCTCTGTGTTTGGGTTTGTTGCCTTTTTGCCTATGGTTACCAGTAGAGTCTATGACCATATAGAGTGGAATGCACTGTCACTGGTATTATATACCTCTCTCATACACCTGGTCTTTCACCTGTTTGGTGCAAAGTCTATTTTATTATTAGGTAATGATTAAAGTTTGTCAACATTCGATTGCATAATCAAATAGCAATTCGTAAATTCAGTAACTTTTGTGATGATCTAGTATTCATCATGATTATGACAGTTTGAATTGGGCAATATTGTCTGGTCGTGTGTGGATAGAATTTGAATTGAGAATCTTTACTACCCTCATGTGTATCTATAGCACCCAAAGGGTTAATTGAGTGCGGAGGAAAAATAATTGGAGACAAAGTGACCGTAGAGGGTTAATTGACATACAAATTGTCTCACAAATATAAATTATATCAAAATTGGTAAAAGTTAGATAAAGAAAAAAATTCCCATAGAGGTTTATCAAGAAACGCCATTTAGTGTAATTTGATCTTAACCATTTGACTCCATAATGGCATTATTAATGCAAATATATCAAACAAATGTACAAAAAGGTTCAAGTAACTTTCGAATTCAATTTGACTTTATTTTTCATGTGGATTTCTATTTAGCTTTCATTTTGTGTTGGTTGTCTTCCTGCTTAGCACCTCAACTCTCCCTTTCTCTGTATGGCTCGTCTACTTGTGACCGTTTGGAAACTCTTCGGGATTCTGTCCACCTATCTTCTAGGAACCTTGGCCCAGACTGAGGTCAATACGCTTCATGCTGTACGTAACCAAACCTAGAGTTGACTTTACTTAGCCTTTTCACTTCTCTTCTTTTTAGTTATTCGAACGTATCCGTGGAGATCCAAAGAACGTAAACCTGCAGGCTTTGTCCCCTCTTGGCAACCAACTGTACTTGATCGCATGGGACATTCTCTACACTGTCTCTTTCACGGGTGAGACCATTGACTCGGTCAACGGTAGAATGAACCTCAACTGTAAAGACTCTGGTTCCAAATGGACCCAAGTCCCGTGGCTCAAGCCGGCAGTCGAGAAGATAGGTCAACAGGATCCAGCACTGGTTTACATGAATATTTTTGTCAATCCAGAAGGAAACCAGGAAAATCCCAGTCAAAAGCACGCAATCAATGTGATCTATCGAAAGGATTCTCTATTGCTGGAACAAGTTTGGCTCAATCCCAGTGGACGGAATATTAACCAAAAACCTATTCTGTATGGGGCCGTTACCACAGGTGCTCTTGGGCCTCAAGCCGCAGGATCCAAGTACCAATTCCAAGAAACCCCAGCTCCCGGAATCATAGTGATGGGTCCCACAAAAGGTGCGTTGCGATTACCAATCCTAGCCCAAGACAAGCGTACTGTGGTGTTCCATAAGAAAATGCATTCAAAAGGCCAGCGCACTTTGATGACCAGACTGCCAGTGTTTGGCTTTATCCACTTGAATGTGGTCCATCTGTGGGATACCCAAAATGGTCACGTGGTCCTGTTTGACAATGTTCCGCAAGTAGACAAAAAGAATTCCGATGGAAGTGACAAGAGGGTCTCGGTTCGATTTGTCCCGTTTCAGGATTACTTTTACTGTGACGGATCCTGCATCTCAGGAGTGGCACAACCCTCAGTTCCAAGTCAATCCTCAAGCGCTACCAGTGAATCCAATATTGGTACTGGTGGGCCCGTTAGTCCTGACGGAACTCAAGGTACTGATGAATCCAATGGTTCAAATGCCTGGCTGTGGATCCTAGCACTACTGGTTCTTTTGTCCATTATGGGTGCCTCTGGTTTTTGGTACTTCAAACGCCTGCAACGTAAACGGAAGAAAGTCAATAAAGGCCCCAAGGCGACGCCCACTAAGAGTACCCCAACAAGCAAGAAATCTAAATTAGGTGGCACCGCCAGTAGTGCCATTTCGTTGGGACCAAAGTCCTCCAATGGAATTCAAAGTTTTAGCTCAAACAGTCTCTCATCAAGTCTCTCTTCAAGTCAATCCTTATCGTTCACTTCTAAGAGCACACTTCCGCCTCTTGTGCTATCTATTAGAGTCAAGAAGTAGCACTATCGATTTTAATTTTAATTTTATTATTAATTATTATTAAAACATTTAAAACATTTACTATTTAGTCTTGAAAGTCTTAAATGGAAATCATAATTGGATTTTCTTTTGTTACTGACTTTTATCTTCCACTTGTGGTGCAACCTGTCGATGTTTTACTCAAAGCTCGGAACCGACAAAAATAGTGCAAATATTTGGAATTGTATTTTAAGACGCTAGTGGACGCAATAATAATTGTACTTTACACTAATATACTAGTGATTTTTTTTGTTAGTACTGCTTCTGGTGCTGCCACTTGTCGAAGCTTTACTCTTGAAGTCCAAAGACTTGGGTCTAGATTTGTAGTTTTTATCTTGAAAGTGGATTGCATGGGCTTGAGGGAGTTGGACCGGGTCCAATGGACCCCACTTTGAGCATCGGCAACATAGTCAAATAGAATCACGTAACTATTCTCTACCATAGATAACCTAGCTTCGAGTGAATGAATCCAAACACGAGTAATCGGGCAACCAGAGAATGAAATTCAGAATCTGGTTCAGGAACTGGGGATTTTTTCTGGGAAAAATAAAAACTATGCAATCTTGTGCAAATTTGTTTTAATTACTGTTTAATGTTTAAAATAAACACTGGTTGGACCGAACTCAACTTGGGATTTTTGGCTATTGCAGGAACTAATTGGATTCGACGGGATCGCCACCGTCACCTTTTTGCCTTTTGGATCAAAGTGCGGTCCATCGATTTTCTTGTAACCGATTGCGGTTTTGGGCGTCTTTGAGGGTCCACTAGCTTTGGTGGGCGTCTTGGTGGGAGTCTTAGTGGTGCACGACGCTTTCAACGAGGAGCCAATAGAAACAGATTTCTGGATCGTGCTGGAAGAATTCTTTGAAGTAGCGAAGAGTTTCGAAAAGGTAGTACTACTAGCAGAAGTAGTGGTCTTCGTAGGCTTGACCTTTGAGGATACCGACAAACTTGAGGAAATCACCTTTGACCCTTTCTTGGCCTTCTTCCCTTGACGAAACTTGTAGTACCAGATACCTAAGGCACCCATAATAAGGACCCCAAAAAGAAAAACTCCTGGAATCCAAAACCAGTTTCCGGAATTCGAATTGGATTGTAGATTAACGGGCCCACCGTTTTGAGATTCATCCGCACAAACGAAATAGTCCTGGAAGGGGACAAATCGCACCGAGACATTTTTGTCACTTCCATCGGAATTCTGTTTGCCTAGTTCCGGAACATTGTCAAACAGGACCACGTGACCATTTTGGGTATCCCACAGATGGACCACATTCAAGTGGATAAAGCCAAACACTGGCAGTCTGGTCATCAAAGTGCGCTGGCCTTTTGAATGCATTTTCTTATGGAACACCACAGTACGCTTGTCTTGGGCTAGGATTGGAAATTTCACCGTTCTGCTAGTTAAACCCATTACTATTAAGCCAGGAGTCTTAGTTCCATGAAATAAGTATCTTAGGGCTTGGCGTCCTAAAGCACCTGTGGTAACGGCCCCATACAGAATAGGTTTTTGGTTAATATTCCGTCCACTGGGATTGAGAAAAACTTGTTCCAGAGACGAAGAATCCTTCCGATAGATCACATTGATTATATGCTTCTGACCAGGATTCTCCTGGTTTCCTCCTTCCTTGACAAAAATGTTCATGTAAACCAGTGCTGGCTTCTGTTGGCCTGTCTTCTCGACCGCCGGCTTGAGCCACGGGACTTCGGTCCATTTGGAACCAGAGCCTTTGCAGTTGAGGTTCATTGTACCACGAACCGAGTCAATGACCTCACCCGTGAATGAGACAGTGTAGAAAATGTCCCAAGCGATCAGATGAAGTTGGGTACCAAGAGGGGACAGGGCCTGCAGGTTTACGTTCTTTGGTTCCGCACGGATGCGTTCACATAACTAAAGGGAGAAGACAGTTAAAAGACAAGGAAGAGCGTGTATAAGATAAACTTACTTCATTCTGAGCCAAGGCAGTTCCAAGGATCCAGGTGACCAGAGCCAGAGGCCTGAAGACACCTAGGACTGTCACAAGTGTAGCCATGCTCGAAGAGAGAGGTGTGAACGTGACAACGAAACAAGAACCAAGCATATAATGAGAACAGAAATGTATAACCAAAAACGTATCAAGTCAAATCTAAATTCGAAACTCAAAATTTTCGATTCGGAAAATAACAAAACAACACAATCTAGTGTACGTAATTTGACTTTAATTACTAATCACAAAAAACACTGGTTGAGCCAACATCAATTTTTGATCTTTGATTACCACTGATTGGATCCGATTTGATCTTGTCTTTTAGACCAAAGTCTTCGACACTCTTGAAACCGGTTTGGGTTTTGGGCGTTTTCGAGGGTCTACTTCGAGTGTTGGGCGACTTTGTGCTGGTGAACGTTGGTGAAGATCCTGACACTCCACTCTTCTTCTTGGGAGTCTTTGAATTCCGAGATTGTTTCCCTTGAGCGCGTTATCCGCGACTATGTCCCCAGTAGACTGGACATTGTGGACAACCAGAAACAGTGCTGGCACGATGAACCACCATCCAGAGGAGACTTGCAGACTCATCGATCCAGGAACTATACGTGATCAAAGGATGCTGTTTACTCGATCACGTTATCGTGGTTTTTAGTTTATGTTATATCTTTAGGCTTTGGAATACTTGTAATTTTACAATTCGACTTACACACAAATTAACCCGTTCAGTCTTATATTGGTTTTTTAAATGGTTTCTGGAAAAAATGTTTGCTTTGAGAATGAAAGGGCCAAGAGACTTTGATTAAAATTTAAATCAATTACTAACAAATCAATATTGTACAACAATTCTTGTTGGTTTGGTATTAAGATTGAGACCCAAGCGTATTCTGGGACAACACGAATGCGACCCTTGCTTTGATTGTCAACAATCAAGTGACTACAACCTTGTCAGTTCTCTGTGTGCCACTACTAGCTGTTAGTCTGTCTCACTGCCAGTTTTACGACCCCTTGCACTTTCGATATCCGGTCAACTCTGGTTTTGGATCTACATTACTCTGTCCTCAACCACTTTTCCCGCACATATTCATACTTATTTGGACCATCTCTGTTCCATAATGAGCGACCCAAACAATAACACTGGATCGCAGAGCAAGGATAGCAACAAGTCTTACCACGACCGCATGAAGGAGATTCATTCCCAGAATCGTCAACGTAGCCGCGATGGTCAAGGGAATACCCTCTACAAACCCGGCAAGCAAGATCAACGAGATCTAAAGAAGTCACTTGCAGGAAACGACCCAAACAAGAAATAGAGGTGTGAATAGACATGCCCTAATGCATTTCCTGTGCAGATTACCCCTTATGCATATCATATGTTTTTACTCACCTTTAACGCTAATTTTTTCCTTGCTTTTTATCCAGTTTTTATTGTCCATTTAATAACTCGTGATTAAAATGATACTGTTTTATTGTTAATTTTGCAAATTAGATTTTTTAATTTCGCGCACATATATCTTGCGCGACTGTTAATAAAATATACTTTATTGACCTTATCGAACACACTCATATATCTCACAATCGAGCTGAGGAGGAATCCAATAGTATCGAACAGATCCTAAAACATGATCAAAATCTTGTTCCCAGCCCTACGCGTTCCAAGCATTTGGCATTGTAGTTATGCATTCGTTCTTAGTGGAATGAATCTTAGGAACTGTTCCAGTCAATTATGAGGTTTGATCCACCTTACACTTTGATCGACACCCGCATCTTTCAAAATCAAAATTGAATCTTGGGTTTGGGGTTAGTTTATTTTGGATGGTTCGTTGAGTTCGTTGCATACCTAATGTATAAAAAGATTGAAATCTGTAAGAATCAATATATAGATCACGGCATACCTTGACTATGTCCCCAGTAGACTGGACATTGTGGACAACCAGAAACAGTGCTGGCACGATCAACCACCATCCAGAGGAGACTTGCAAACTCATCGATCCAGGAACTATACGTGATCAAAGGATGCTGTTTACTGGAGTGATCGTAAATAAATAGAATTTTAGTTTTTGGTGTTTAACTTATATCTTTAGGCTTTGGAATACTTGTAATTTTACAATTCGACTTACACACAAATTAACCCGTTCTCATATTGGTTTTGCCAAGTGGTTTTTGCTGTAAGACTTTTATTTGAAAATGGAATTAAGGACTAAAGGAATCTAAGTATAATTTAAAACAATTAATAACAAATTCAATCAAGATTGTACAACAATTCTTGTTAGTTGGGATTTATGATTGAGACCCAATTGTATTCTGGGACAACACGAATTAGACCCTTGCTTTGATCAATCGATTCTTAACAGTCACTTGATCTGTCAATTTTCCGTGTGCTACCATATATCTGTTTATCTGTTTCACTGGTGCTATTACCCGCATTTCCGGTCAATTGTGGTTTTGGAACCCCTTTACGCTTCCATCGACCACTAACCGCATCTATTTTCCTCCACGTTCCAATCGAACCGACCACAATGAGCGACCCCAACAACAATAACAATGGGTCGCAAAGCAAAGACAATAAGTCTTACCACGAGAAGATGAAAGAGATGCACGCACAAAATCGAAACCGTAGCCGGGCTGGTCAAGGAAACACCCTCTACAAGCCTGGCAAGCAAGATCCACGGGATCTAAAAAAGACTCTCGCAGGAAATGAACCGAACAAGAAATAAATGCCCTCTATTAATTTTCTTGTACCGAATCTCTTTAAAGTTGAAAATCGAAAAACAATTGTTGCACAACCTATTTTACGTATATCGTGATTCTCCCTTATACTTGCATCTGCTTTTAATTACCGTTTACAATAGTTTTTACAGTTTTGTCATATTTTATCTCTTATTTATCGTGCATTTTATAGTATGTTTATTAAAATGATACTGTTTTATTTGTAATTCTGGAAATTTGTTTCAATGATGCAATTGCGAATGCGCTTGACTATGTCCCCAGTAGGCACAGAACAACCAAAAACAGTGCTAATAAGATGCATTCAGAGGAGACTTGAAGACTAATCTATTGTGACATTCTTTTCAATTGGACAAGTGACTAGAAATATATCGATTTTTGGGTTTTATATCTTTATGTTTTAAGCAGTTTTTGAATTCGCTTTGCACACAATTTAACACAATAACACTTTCAGTTTCATAAGAAGAAATTCTTGCTTTGATATGATAGTGTTAAGAGACTAATTAAAATTTGGATTAATTATCAACAAAATCAATCCAAATTGTTCAACAATTCTTGTTCGCGGGCATTAAACCTTGAGATCCTAGGTCTTTATGGGACAACACGAATACGACCCTTGCTTTGATTGTCAACAGTCAACAGCGCCTTGTCAGTTCAGTGCGACTCTGTACTCCAAATTCAGTCAGTATTGCTTTTTGTGCTACCACCCATTCCACTCTATTTCCGATAACCTGTGGTTGTGGATCGACCACACAATTCCTTCAACCACTCCTCATCGGAATAACCTTTTTGTATCTGAATTTGAAGCCCCCATCATCCCAAAATGAGCGATCCAAATAACAATAGTAATGGTTCGCAGAGCAGTGGTAACAAGACTTACCATGAAAAAATGAAAGAAATTCATTCGCGAAACAGAGACCGTAGCCGAGCTGGCCAGGGCGACACGCTTCATAAACCTGGCAAACAAGATCCACGGGATCTTAAGAAGACGCTGGCGGGAAACGAACCCAACAAGAAATAGCGTGTTTCGACGCTTCCTATTGGCTTTCCCGTACGGAATCTGCTTTTGCTCGTGCGCCCACCTGTTTATCCTTTTGTACTTTTATGCTTTTAATCGCCATTTACCTTAGTTTATAATTACATCATTTTATTCCAATTTTATTGAACATTGTATAGCTCATTATTAAAATGACATTATTTTATTGCTATTTGTGTGTAATTTATTATTATCATGTGCGACAAACTTGAGAGCCAATCAGATTTCAATTTCGATGTACAGAATACTACAGATATACAGTACAGATGAACAAGACCAAGACACTGAAAAGGAGACACAAAAATCAGTCATTTGATAGGGCCGTAGATATAGTTCATGACTAGGCTTGATATGTTGAATACATGGAATAGTAGAATTTAGGATTTAAGATTTTTTGTCTTCTATCCTTAGCATTTTATCATTCATCCTTAGAAGAATGCTCTTTGAAGCTTTAACAACTTTATTTGGTACAGCGAAGATTCTAGGTTGAATCGAGATAGAGTCAGGAGAAAGAAATGATTGATTCGGGAAAAGGTGGAATGTTGAGTGGAGTGCACGAACACGGATCAGCGCAAACCCATTACATGGTTTCCCATTCTTAGCACAGAATCTTCATTTTGGCACCAGATTTTATCTCACATTTATTCTATGTACTTATATGGCATAAGTTGTCAATAATATAAGACACTGTTTTATTTGTAATTCTTTAAATTTATTTTATTCTGCATATGTGTAAAAAGAATAAAGAATCAAACAGATTTGATAATTCTTTTTGGAACTGCTTAATTGAATAACTGAATTAAACTTCAACACAATTAACCCTTTCAATCTCATAATTAGTTTACTAAAAATTGGATTTAGATGAGATCCTATCTGTGATGTGATTCTAAGAAGTCACAAGAAAATGTTTTTTCTTTGATATGTTCAAATGGAAAGTGTACCGATACTGCGCCCCGTAGTGTAATTTGACTCTAATTATTATTAATAGAAAAATACACTGGCGCAAAACAGTGCTGATACTGAACAACCAACCAGAGGAGATTTTCGAAAAATGATCAGAGAGCATGTTATTATCCAAGAACAATTGTTATTAATAACTTTCACTATTCAGGACATGTGACCAAAGATAAATAAAAATCTTGGGATTTGGAGTTTAGTTTATATCTTTAGTTTTTGGAGCACTTATAATTTTGAAATTCGACTTTTGAAAAATTAACCTTCAGTCTTATATGTTTTCTCAATTGGTTTCAATTTTCAGAAGAAATTTTTGTTTTGAGATTGAAATGGTTAAGAGACTTAGATTTAAATTTGAATTAATTATACCATGTAAGGGTAGAGTCAAGGTCGCAAGTTAGCTTTATTGGACGAAAGTGGCGAGTATAAATACTAAGGGATGAAGTACTATTCTAGTGAGACCTTCTCCTTAACAAACGACAAAATCAATCATTCTACAACAATTTTTGTTGACGGGGTATTGAGAACTGAGCCCATTCTGGGATGTTACACGAATGCGACCATTGATTGTCAACAGTCTTCATTGTCAGTTCAGTGCCACTTCCTTTTTTCTCTGTCTACGTTTGTCTCAGAATTTATGCTACCACCTTTTGGACTTTTTGTTTAGGGTCAATTGTGGTTGGTACCCGCAAACACTTCTCCAGCACCAATTCTAACCAAATTTAAAAAATCTTCATCTCTAAATGAACGATGCTAGTTCGCAGGACAACAAGCCAACATACCAAGATAAAATGAAGGAAATACATGCACGGAATCGAAAACTTCGCCGTGTTAGCCAAAGCGATGTCCTGTACAAACCAGGAAAACAAGAACCACGAGATCTTCAGAAGACGTTGGCCGGAAACGATCTTAACAAGAAATAGAGGTGTGCTTCGACACATATTTTAGCACGAAATCTTCCTTTGTGCATGTGAACGTACACAAGTTTTATTATATTCTATTATTCACTTTCATTTTTGAAGACACATATTAATTTTATAAATTCAACTTGTATTCAGATTTATTCTTTCAGTTTCATAGTTTGTCAACAATTGGATTCTGAATTTGATTTCAGATGAGATCATAGATTTTGGAATAAAATTAAGAATCTGAAATGAATTAATGATCAGCAAAATCAATTTACGTGTCAAAATTTTTCAACAATCTTAGCAGGCATGGGTTTAAGCTTGAGGCTCAAACTCAATCTGGGACAACACGAATACGCCCAGTTGAGTTGACTTTCACTAGCTCCGACCAAAGCGACTTCTTACTTTGTGTTACGCCATTTTCGCATAAATCATTATTGCACGTCTCTGTCTAATCTTGCTTGGTATCAACTGTGGTTTGATTCCCAATCTCCCTCTTCTCAACCACTCCTCTTTCCGTATTTGGGTACATCACACCCACTTCCCCAAGATGAGCGACCCAAAGAGCTCCCAGGACAACAACAACAATAGCCAGCCAAAGTCATATCATGACAAACAGAAGGAGCAAAACGCTCAAAATCGCGTCAAGCGTCGTACCGGTCAGGATGACACACTTTACAAACCCGGAAAGCAAGATCTGCGTGATCTTAAGAAGATGCTTTCGGGAGGCAAGAAGTAACCCCGATCGGCCCTGTCCTTATTCTCACGGTTCTTATTCTGACGCAAGCGCAATCTTCATGAATCAATTACGAGCTTCTGATCACAATTGCATGCGCATTGTTTTTCCCTTTTAGCTTTTATAATCATCACATCTTTTAATCGGCTATAGTTTTTAAATTTTATCACATGCCATCTCTATATCTTTATAATCATTTTGTTTAATAATTAAATAAAGTGATTTTGTTTTATTGATTATTTGAATTATTTCAATTTGTGCATGCGTTAGTAATATATTATATAGCTAAACAAATGGCGTTTTGACTATTAGTAATGTGTAGCTAGTGTGATTGCGATCAAATTGCGACCTGTGAGACGTGAAATTGGTTTAAAGATTTTGATTAGATGCTAACCAGGGGACCGAAGTTTCCAAAGAGTCTGGCAAAGACTGTCACAAATGAAGCCATACTATAAAGAGTGAGTGCGAACGTGTTAAAAACAATTAAACACTTAATGACCAACAGAAATAGAAACCAGGACATTCCATTTCCATTCAAGGTAAGAAGAAAAAGTAAAATTGCACTACGAGATGGCTAGATAATTGGTTCTTAAAATTGTTTATTTACGAAAAGGATTGTACGGAATAAGATCTTAAGATCTCGGGTCACTTCTTGATCCCAGTAGACGAAGCGATGCTACTGCTTGAGATTCGAGACTTGGCGCAATCTTGAATCTTGTTGGGCACCTTCGGAACACCAGAAACGGCACTACTTAGGCCCTCCACATTTGACGAAACCATAAACGCTTGGAAGGGATTGAGACCCGGGGCCGTGGACTGACACATCTCACCGTTAGCATTTAGCATACTGTTCACTTGCAGAGATTTGCCTCCAACCTTCGGAGTGGTGGTGGTAGTGGTTGTTATTGTTCCAGGATCGGTAACGGTTTCCATTTTAAAAGGTGCCTTGGTACTGCTGATTCTGTTTGAACTGAATCTAGTGGACTCGGGTTTAATACTACCAGTAGCACTCGGTGCTTGACTCTTGAGAGTGGTAGACTTGTCGGCTTTGCCCATGGATCCATTCTTGGCAATACTTGATTGACGATTCTTGTAGCACCAGTAGAATGCACCAACGCCAGTTGCACCCAGAATAACCAGAATGATCAGTACAATCCAGTAAAGCATTCCATCGACGTGATCAGGAGTACGTTTGCACACGAAATACTCCCGAAAGGGCACAAACATCACCTTTACAGTAATGGGGTCGTTCGGTGAATTCGTAATATAGTGAAACAGTATGACACGACCATTTTGGGTGTCTCACAAGTGAACAACTCGAGAGTGGATGAAGCCGTACACTGGACTCCAGGTGAGCACCGGACGGGAGCCACTCTTGGGACAACTGTTGGTCCTAATTTGCATATTCGAAGAATTCTGGATGTCCGACCCAAGACTCAAATACATTTCATCAGACGAAGCATCTTGAAGTATCACTAATAGATGCTTGCACCACTCGGATTTGTGAAACTTGTATAGAACGGCTTTATGTGGAAATTGAACCTGTCCAATGGCTCCGTCGGTTACCACTCCATGGAAGGGAATTTTGCGACCATTCGGATTGATCCACGCCAAGTGCAATTCATCGGATGATGAAAACTGATAAATTACATTAATCGAATGATCTTTGCTTGGATCACTGTGTCCGGTGGGCTCAACCCAAATGCTCATCCTCACCAGAACTGGGCGCTGACTTGCATTGACGACCGTCGACTTGAGCCAGGACACTTGTGTCCATTCGGTTCCAGTCTCGGTACTGTTAAGTGCCATTCTGCCACGTATCGAGTCGATGGAGTCCCCCGTGAAGGGAACAGTGTAGAGAATGTCCTGGGAAATTAGGTATAGTTTGTCAGCCAGTGGAGACACTGCCTGAAGGGTGAGGTTTTGTGGATTCTAGTGGATAAGTTCACATAGCTACAAAGATGGGGGCAAAAAGGGTTAAGCGACAAATGAAAATTAAGTGGACTTACGGCTTGAGGCGTGTTGGCGTCAATCTGAGCCAAGACCTCAGTGGTTCCAAGAAGGCAGATGACTAGAACCAGTGAACCGAGGTGTCCTATGACAGTCATTAGTTGAGCAATAATCGATTGGGTAGTTGAGGGAGGGTGCGAACGTGTTCACCAGATAACAACCAAACACAAAATGAGAGACAAACATAAATAGCAAACCTCAAAAATACCATAATCGACCAAACACTCGAACCTGATTGGTCAACTCACAAATCAAGTGACAAAATCAACCAATCAAAATCGTTATAAACTTTTTCTTTATTACTCACAATTACATAAATAATAAATAAAATATATTGATAAATCCTAAACAGAGGGGAAAGTGTGTGGGGTGTGGAAACATATCGAAAACATTTGGACCAATCAAAAACACAATCACATAAACACACATTCACATCTGATTGGTCAACTTGCGCAATCACGTGATCAACCAATCACACTCAGATATGCAGTCTAATTCAAAATTCAAAAATTTGGCGGGAAAATATATATTTCTATCAGTAAGCGCATTAATAATTAATTAAATAATAATAAATATAATAATAATATAAACAACAGGTAAAAATTATAAATTCGATCATCATCTTGATAAGAGATAGAGGGAGATGCATTCATAGATGACGTACTTAGAGATAGGGTCGTCCATATGTGTACTGTAACAGGGGTAGAGGGGTTGCTCATAAAAGACGTGTGTTGTACTTATGCTGGATTAGATGGATCGTTCGATTAACTATAAATAAACAAAAGGATTAGCGAAAAAATTGAAAAGATAAGAGAAAAGATACTAAAGGGATTAGTGGTAAAATGATAGAAGACAGATTAGCTAAAGAACAAAGAAAAAATTTCGACCAATCAGAATTGAGCATTTTCCGACCCTTAACAGAACTATCCAGATCTCACTAGCAGAATTAGTTGGAAATGTCATGCAAAATCGTGCCGGGGCCACCACCTACATCGTAACACCTACTTCCTTCGATTGGGCGGAATCAAATGTCTCGGCAAGTCCTGTGGCAAGTCATGCCCATCCAACTTGATCGTCATGAGATGCATCGCCAGTGCAAACTCCTCCGCATCCAACATTCCATCTTTGTCCAGGTCGGACAACTTCCAAATCTTGCTCAACACCAAATTAGGCAAATTCGACTTGACCATCTCGCCCTTGGCCGCAGCACCAGTGATCTTTCCATCGATTGGATTGAGTCGCTCAAAGATTTCATCCCACTTGGGCTTGTCCTTCTCCACAATCCAAATGTGACCAGGCTCGAAGGAACCAGCGTCCACACCTTCGCCTCTCTTGAAGCCAAATGGTGAGTCGACAATGCCGTCAAAGGCACCTCCCGTGATGGTGGTCTCCTCTTGTGAGTCAACTTGTTCCTGGAACAAAGAGATAAAAAAATTAGTACAGAGAAATAAAGAAAAAATCAACAGTAATCAATCAACCAATCACAGCACAACACAAGTCTACCCCCACTCTCCCTTACCTGTGGAATCATAGCCATCAACTTGGCAATATCCTCGGCCAACATCTTGTCCACAGTATCAAGTAGACTTTTCTTCAACAGTGGAAACTTAGTAAAGTCATAATTGATCAACTTCTCCTGCATCTCCTGCAGGTCTGGGAAATCACCCGCGGGCACTCCATATTCCCTCTCAATGTCCAAATATACATTAGCCAAATTCTTGATCAATTCTTTCTTCTTGGAGTCCTTGCCAAACATGGATGGCATCTCCTTGCGCAACGATGATATAATGTACGCATGCACCTTGGCCAGTCGAGCACGCTTAATCAAATCGTTCAACTTGCGCAGTGCGGCATTCCGTGGCAGTGAGGTAATGTCCGAGAATAGATCTTGCTCTTCTGCCTCGAACAGTTTCTTGTTCTGAATGAATCGTAGGGGCTGGTCCCAGAAGGATCCAATATAGACACGGGCCACCTCGGGTGTGTTCAGTACTTTGCCTGTTGGGAGAGATTTAGAAATGGGGGTGATTAGCATACTATGCAAGGATTACAACACTACAAAGGATAATCGCGGGATTAGTGAATAACAAAAAGGGAAAGATGAGCAAGAAAAAGGACAAGGAAAGATTGGTTAATTTCTGTGAAGGTCGGGAAATCCTGCATTCTGATGGCTAATTGGTGCAAAGTAAAAATCAAGGTAGGATTAGTGCAAAACAATAGAAAAGGAAAACAACCATCGAGTCTCGCTACAAAGCAGAGGAATTAGACAATAGAATGGACACAATTAGTAAAGACAATAGACAATCAACAATTATCCAATGAAGCAATTCTACTCTCTACCACTCTTCACCAAACTCACCTAATGACCACATCAATGCACCATAGACTCGCATCAACTGTTGCTGATCGATCATGTCCGCCTTGTTGAGCACAATTCGAATCTTGTCGTCATGTCCTCTCAGTGCCTCAATCGACCGTCTAAACTCATCCGAAATGTCCAACTTGTGAGCATCAAATAGAAGTACGATTCGATCCACTCGTTCCGCAAACCATTCCAACACACCGGTAAAGTCATATCTAGAAGGGAGAGAAAACGGGTAAATAAAGAATATAGTATAAAAATGACTACTGTGCATGCGTAATATTCAAAAACTGAAATCTGATTGGATAATCAAATACTGAGGTGATTAAATGAGTAGTAGTCAACCAATCAGCATTATTCTACCCCAAACGCATGCACAAAACCAATAATACATACCCTCGATCAACCCGTTGCTTCTCACCGGACAAAATACCCGGAGTATCCACAATAGTAATCTGCTTCAGTATAGACGAGGCCACATTGGAGCACTGCAACCGATTCAAGAAAGCATTTCCAAATTTGGCCAACGGTCGAAATTGTCTCTTCGGATCCACCACAAGTGCATTGCCAGGTATAATGCCCTCCTGTTCACTGTGCATCACCGCAATGAATCGATCCGTAGTGGGCTCGGGTCCAATTCGAATACCGGGGAAATCGCGTTCCAACAAATACCGAATAAATGTGGTCTTGCCCGTACTGTACTGACCCACCAATAGAATCATTGGCTTAGCATCAAAGTCCGCATCCTCAAAGGGTGGCGAGTGAAAGTCATGGAACAGATACTGCTCCTCGAGGGGCAAAATCTTGGTTCGATATATTCGCTTCAGACCCTCTACTACACTTTCGTACAGTTCAGAGTTCTTCTTACGATCGGCGCTCGAATTGAGAAACGAAAACATCTTGGCTGCAATAATTTAAGTCACGTGATGAACACGAAAGAACGGTTGTTTGACAAAAAAGACGTTTTGATTGGTCGAATTCAAAAAATCCTGTAATAGAGAAAACATATTAGTAAATCAATGCATAGTAAAAAGTCATCAATAGGGAAACACCCCAATTGTGTACGTGAGCTCGAGATAAGCCACGTGGATACACCCAATCATCTTTATCTGATAAGCAGATCTGGAAAGTTTTGATGTTTGCGATATATTATGTAAAGTACACGTGGATAAAGAGAGAGATGAGTTGGTAAAACACAAAACAACCGGATCGGTATAGAGCAACAGCCAATCAGATTGGATCTAACATTAGAATCGACTAATCAAAATAGAGCCTGCATTTGAACGTACAAAACTGACCAATTATAATTGAGCATACATTCAAATCCAAAAAAAGCGAACCAGCCAAACTCTTAAACTACCAAATCATCCATCATAACAAAGCTCATTAACACATAAACAATAATTATACAAACACAAAAGTTTCCATATACATTGTAGCATTGTAGCAAACAGCAATAACCGGATAACTTCACGTGCTCGGAAACTTTTGTATTCACCTAGTACACATGCAAATGTTTGCATGAATGAGTCAATAATACACTGTACAGTTGGTTATACACAATGACGTAAACGTACATAACAGGAAATGAAGAGCACAAAAACCGGCAAAAGTATAGCAAAAAGTGCAATAGTAAGCGGAAAACCCAATGAACACTAAAATCAAACCTAAAAGCTCAACCTACAACCAAACTACTTTGTCCTACATTCAGTCATACATAGTCACATAGAAATGCATGATAAAGTACCGACGACAAGCGATTAAGATAACGTCAGCATACGGTAAAAAAGTGAAGAAAAAACAACCAAAAATCTCTCGCACCCAAATCGATAAGACTCTTTTTCATTCGAACGAAGCTTTCACAACCAACACGAAACAGACAATCGAAACTAGAAATCATCATAAAACCATTCTCGCTTCAAAAGATTTCGAAGCCTTCAAAAGTGACACGATAAATGTTCTCTCATCTTTCCATCCATAAGACATGAATAGAAGAAGCCAATGGAAAGACACTCAATCAAGTACACTTGTAGAAAGTCAATGAAGCAAAAACCAACCAATCAGGAAGGAATAAACAGTCGAAATCAATCACGACTAGTTAATGACACACTACACAGTACTCTCAATCAACTACAGACAAGTATGAAGTCATATGCAAGAGCACACAAACAGACAGAGTCAGTGTCATTGTCAGAGGTTTGGCAATCGAATCTATGTGACTACAGTCACACTCGCACTAAAGTCAATTGTCATACAAACAGAAAACAATAAATCACACTGTTCATAAAGTCACTCATCAGCAAAATCGTATCACAAATCTATATAAACAAAAGGAACCGTTAGATTATAGCAAACTTTATAAATAGTCCCTAAATCAAATAATAAAGTTAGGGAGTAAATGAGTATCGATTTATGATTTACAACACCGCCCTCAGTAATATAAAACTTTTTGAACAAGTATTCAAATTGTCCGTGGTGCAATAATCAAATTACATAGAATACAGGACGATTGCTATTTCTATATGAAATACGGAGAAAATAAAACAAACAAAGACATCCTGTAGGTTCACTTTCTATTACTAGGAAGAACAAATAAAGTATAGGTTATAAAGAACCGTTATAAATCTCGTTATTGATCATCGTAAAGTTATGTTGTTGTCACTTTCAACAACACTAGTCGTTAACCTAAAAATAACAATACAAACAGAGGACATTTGAGTTCATTTGGGTTCAATTTGAGTTCACTGAGAATAAACCCATCAGTTTTCAGCACTCATTTTAACGCAACAGAAACAGCTAATCAGAATGAAGGCACTAATTCAGCATTCAAACTAGTGATGTTATTTACGAATATTCGAATATTCGAATAGGATTTTCACACAGTATTCGATTACCAAGATATTCGAATAATGGCCAGATTTCAAAATTTGATATTCGAATATTCGCGAATAATATTCGAATATTCGACAAGTATTCGAATACTTATCATAATTTTTTTTATCAAATAAAACTTGTTTTTCCGCTGTTTTTTTTATCGTTAGACATTTTCCCCAATTTGAAGGGTGGAAGGATTCTCAAAATGAGTTTGCAAAATCTTATCTTCCAATTGTTCTGGTAGTTTTCACCAAATTGAATCATAACTCTCAAATGACCTGGCTTGAGGATTCCTCAAATGAACCGTAAAATTTTATTCCACAAATAGAGTTCGGGAAGTTCCACAATTAAATTGGTAGATTTTGTCACTCAATTGATTTGTCGTGGCGTGATCATGAAGCACATTACAAAACGAAGAATAGAATAACTAAAGCTATAGAATCAAATGATGGATTTTAATCCAAATTTATCAATTATTAACTGGCTCCTATTTCACTGACCGACTGGTAGATGCCTTACACCGGACAGAACAGACATTCTCCTTTCCATCCTTGGCAACAACCAACACTCGACACGGCACGGGTTATGGTGCAATGCCGGTATTTGTCACATAATGACAGAAAACAATAGCCCGAGATGTGTAGAGTCTACACATGTACACTGTAGACAATTAAAATATCAATGATTGGATTATGGTAGAGTTGTGTAATGCTTTTGTATGGCACATGTGAGCTCTAAATGTTCACAGAGGTGTGAATTAGATGATAATAATTCCATATCGGTGATGTGTTGCGATAAACTAATGATATGGGCAAACAAAGAGAAATATCTAGTCAGTTTTCAATTAAAATATCAATGATTGGCTTATGGTAGGGTTGTGTAATGCTTTTGTAAGGCACATGTGAGCTCAAAATGTTCACAGAGGTGTGCATTTTATGAAACAAATTCCATATCAGTCAATAAGTATAAGATAAGTTTAATTCGATAAAATTTACCAACTCAATTAGGAAATCCCAAGCCTAATTCAAAACTCCTCTATTGGAATTTGTAATAAATTATTCAGAATAAGATTTTTTAAACTCATTTGTGGAATCCTTCCATCCGGCAATTTGGGAGGTTTGCCTCAAACGACCAATTGTGGGAAATGATTTAACTAATGAATCAAGAATAATCCAAGCCATTATTTTGGAATCACGTTCCAATATTCAAATTGTCAAATTAACTTCAATCGGACCATTTTCTAACTAAACTATCTAAATAAGCAACATTACGGTGCCTCATTTACCAGCCTTAATTGCCTTTCTTGAACGTGTCTTCACAAATTCCTAGAAATGCACCTTTACTTTCATTGTCTCACATCATATGTAATGACTCACTTTCAAATTATCGACTAGTCCAACTAACTTCATTACCTTGCTATGACAATCAATTTAAGCAGATTTCACCTTTCTGATAAGAACAACAAGATTATTCGTATATAAGTTATATTCGATGATCCAATTGGAACATTTTCCAAGTAAATTATCTAAGTAGGCAACATTTATGGTGACTCGTTTGTCAGCCATAGTGGCCTGTTTGACGTTAAAAATTCCGAGAAAGACACTTAAACTTTCATTGTCATTGTCTTACACCACATGTAATGAGAAAACTTGCTAAGGTGAAGGTGGCAAACAAGCTCTACACGAGCTGGCTATTAATTTGCCTAGACACTTGATCAAATCCGACAAAATGAATTCAAGTAATGCTAACAGGCACAATGTGTATTTCAAAACACTAACTAATTAAGAGTAAATTGACTTAATTTGATTGTGATAATATTCGAATATTATTCGAATTATTCGAATACCAATAAAAGCCATATTGAATATTCGAATATTCGGAAATTTTTCAAAACTGCAGTATTCGAATAAGAATATTCGAATATTCGCGAATATTCGAATGCCGTATTCGATTTTAACATCACTAATTCAAATGCACACACAAAACTGACCAATCAGAATGAAACGATGAAATGTGGACTGACTACACATGTGGACAATTGCGTCAAAAGAATGTAATCTGATTGGTTCATTAATGAGGCACGTGACAAGATTGTTGACCAATCAGAATTGAATACACATTCGAACGCAAGAGCAACAGCCAATCAGAATCGAGAATAGATTCTAAGTTCGGTTTTCTGACTTCTGATAGGTTTGTTTCTTATGAACACAGACACAGATACCCAGAGGATTTGAGGTATTTACGCGCTGTTCGTATTACGTCACACAAATAACCTATTCACATTGCACTGACACAAAGCTGCGGTTTCGCTCATAATCAAATGTCGAATTGATAATTAGCCAAAATGATAGACAAGTCACACACACACACACACACATCACTTTCTGTACACATCACGACGTGTCGAATAACAAGTAATATAAAGTGAGCGAACGGAAAAGAGTAATCCGTGATTGTAGATCGAAAATGTTAGGTAACAAACTGAAAAAAGTTACAATGAGACATCCGAAAAAAGAACATACATTTCGCACAAGAGGAATACGAAAAGGCTCATTAACTAGAGGTGACTAACTGACTAATAATAGGTCTGTCCGATCAAAGGTAATATAACATTAATCGTATACGGTTCGCTAATTGACATTGACATATATTACTAGTACTAGTAGTATACCTAATAATAGAAAAGTAAGTGAAACAGCCAATCAGATTCGATTATTCAAAGCCAACAGTCAATCAGAATCGAGAATCTCGGAAATTCAAATTCTAACTATCCAATCAGAATTAACTTACTTGAAAACGTTGCTTTTGATTAGTTGATAAGGCGCGTGTAATATTGCACACGTTGATAAGAAATTAAAAACGAGTTGAGAATTACAATTAAGGCCACCGGAGGGTTAAAATCGTCAAAAATAATCACAAGTTGATAAGACAAGAAATCTGATTGGTTCTTCACGTTGAGAGAATATATTCAGTCACGTGATGATAACAAAGGTTCAAGAGATCTAAAAGAAGAAAACGAATAGAATTAGTATCACGTGATAAAGAAAAGTGGCCAATCAGAATCTTGAAAAGAATGTCAGCCCCAAAACTGACCAATCAGAAATGAGATTGAATTTCTCTCGATTTTGATTGGCTGAAAATTCTCTTACTCTAGAGTATGAGGAATGTGACGGTGGTGGTGTGGAAGCTTCAAGGATAAGGACACTAAAGTATGTCTTCAAGGAAGAAATACGAGACAACGAGGACGATGGCGGTGGCGGGCAACCTCGATATACGATCACGACAGTGATAAGGTCCTTTGATGATAATTACGAAGAAATGTAGTGAAAATTATGGCGAAAAAATGGCAGAAATTTTCAGTATGTCTCGAGGAAGGAGGAAATAATCACAAATGTACAAAAGAACTTGAAGGCCACAAGGTGAGAGAAATATGAGAATATTTCGAGACGTTTCCAAATAAACGATTTTGATTGGCTACTGGAAGATCACGTAAATAACCTTGACCAATAAGAAGCGTGGAAACGGTCAATCAAACTTTCGTTTACATAACCATAGGTTGTCAGCATACTAAGTAAAGAGATTTTGACAGATTGAATATGTCAGACAGTTGGTGTCCTGGGAAACGCCGTGTGTCACGTCTCACAAAGCCAATCCCACGTCTTCTTACGGTGTAATCCCCTCTCTTGACCAATCAAAGCACACTTGAGGAGAACCGCCAATTTTGAATTAACCAGTCAGAGTACGAGAAAATCGAGACGATCTTTGGTCAAACAGATTCAAAATTACCAATCACCGAACGAGAACAGTCTTCAGTCTGACTGCGGCAGTAAAAGGCCAACACACACACACCTATGTCGACTATTTTGAGCATGTTGATCGTGTGGCAACAAGCTAAAAGTGGTCGACCGTATCGACTAGACGCGTTCCTGACGTCATCATACTGCAATGAGTCATAGGTTGAGGTGCGCTGCTACCCATGGATTTAAATGTCAGTGGGCGGGAGGGACCAAAACAATTTCCGGCCAATCAGAACCGAGTAATTTTCTATATTTATTTTTAAATGGACCATCAGAGTATTTACAGCCTTCATAAACCGATCAGATATGAATATCAATTCGAATGCAGATGTGACAGCCAATCAAAACACAACATTTATCAACCCCCACAATAATTAACCAATCAGAAACGAGAATTACAAAATTTATTGATATATAATACAAAATAGAGCACCTCACAATACCTCTCCCTTCAAGCCCGAATACCGTAAGCATCCGGCATTCGTTCAATAGCGTACTGTCTCTGCAGAATGAACATAATGGGCACACCAGGAATCTTCCTAATTCTCCGTTTGAGTCCCTTATCACACGTGCCCACAATGTAGCACTTGTGTTGAGTGACTCTATTCACGATGCAATCATCAGCATATGTTCCCGCATGAGCACAGGGCAGTCGCTCGAACTGTTCCTTCACAATCTTCAGTGCCAGTCGGTACTTTTGTCCCAACTTTTGCAACTCAGCCACAATACAGTCGGTCACCATTGGAATGCATTTCGCGAGCAAACAGTCCATCATTGACTGCATAACGTCGAGTTTGTTTTTGATGGAAAAATTGACAAAATTTGTATCGCAAATCACCCGAAAAGGCGGACCTAGTTGCAGATTGTAGTGGAAGAACATGGTGGTGGACACGGTCGCGGCCTGGTTCTTCGATTCCTCCTTTTTAGCCTTCTCCTTCAGGGCTTCGCGTTTCTTCTTTTTGAGTATTTTGGGTTTCATACTTTTTTGCAGTTGCACACGCGAGTCCTTTAGGGACAACATTTTGGGCGTTTTGGGAGGCATGACGATAATTCTGGAAGGCCAAGAGTATAACAAAATAAAAGAATTTTCGTTAAAAAGGAAACCAAAACATACCTTTACGTAACGTCCAATCAGATTTGAGTAACAAATCGAAAGCAAATGTAATAACCAATCAGAGACGAGAACGTACAGAATAGACCAAACAAAAACGAGTATGAATTCGAATTTAGGTTCGCACCAGTAAATCCGAAAAGAGGATTCTGTATATAGTGATTTACCATATACACGATTCTAAATACAAAACAAACCATAAATAATATAATTCATAAACAATAGACCATGACATACCGGGAATCAACAAACCAGAATCGAGAGAATTCGCGTTGAATTCCAAAATCCCAGAAAAAAGTGACAAAACAGGCCAAAACATACAAAATCAACCACGCTTGTTTACAGCTGGCAGTTGCGGCTATTCCCACCTTAGTCACAACCAAGTTGTTAATTTAGTCACCACAACTGGTTTTTCAACCAATCAGAAGCGAGAGAATTTGATCGAATCGGCCAATGAGGATTTAGGAAAAATTTAAATTCAAATTAACCGAAATTAGATCGAAAGTTGTAATAAATAAAATAAAAGCAACCAAAGGCCCCACCGAGATTCGAACTCGGATTACAGGATTCAGAGTCCTGGGTGCTAGCCATTACACCATGGAGCCAGCTGTCCTTGTGTTGGAGGTGCAGAGAAGCTATTTTAAAGATATAAAAAGCAATCTGATTGGATAATAAATTGAGTGTTAAAAAATCCTCAATTCTGATTGATTAATTTAAATTAAAAATATAAATACACTGCTGAATTATTCTCATATTCTGATTTATTGAATTTCTGAACAAAAAATCAAAACAAAAACTTTCACGGCAACAAATGCTGGAAACGAGAAATCTTCCAAAAGAAGTAATTCTCTTGTTAACAATTAAAGTATTCAGAAATCTATCAGTTATGAGATATGGGTGCACTGCGATTTTATTCTGCGTCATACACAAAGTACGTTTTACAATTTATATCGATTAACTTTTGTTTGTCGGGTGTGATGCCGCCCCCAGTATGTCCCACAATATAAAAACGTCACTGAACTCACTCCCGAAACTCGCTCGCACGCAATTTCGGCGTGCGTTTTTGTGTGTATTTGTGTCGGCTTTTGAAATATTTTGTGGATTATTTTTTTATTAGTTTGTGCGAGATTCGTGTTTCTCTTGAAGCCGGTTACCAGTAAATTTGATTATTATTATCATCATATATTCTCGGTGTATATTTCCGTACATTGTATCTTCACGTGTGTACTCTCAATCGGTACGAATAATTTTTCCCACCAAAAATCTATTTTTGACTTTCTGTGTTTTTTATGTAGATAATTCTTGAATATGACCACCACCAAGAAGGCTCACCCTGCCATTCCAGACGATCTGTCGAATGTTGAGTTTGAAACCTCAGAAGATATCGAGGTTATTCCGAGCTTCGATGCCCTCAACCTAAATGAACATCTACTCAGAGGAATTTATGCTTATGGTTCGTTTTTTCGGATATTTTTGTATTTTTGACTAATCAGAATCGAAATTCAGTTATGTGGTCGATTCTGATTGGTCGAACAGTTTGTCACGTGCTATATTTTTAACCAATCAGATTGAATTAATCTTTTTGATTGCATTCTTTTTACTGTTCTGCTTGTTCATCGCTCTCTCTATATTTAACAAAAGGATTCTGAGAGCAACTCTGGCAGAACAGGAAAAGAGCCAATCACATTACTACGATAATCTGATTGGTCAGTTCTGTGCGCGTTTGGCTATATCTTTATTTGAATCTTAATATTTTTCTTATTTTTGTTTATTCTTGTCATAGGCTTTGAGAAACCATCCGCCATCCAGCAGCGAGCCATTCGTCCAATCATCAAAACCCGAGACGTAATCGCACAAGCACAGTCTGGTACGGGTAAAACTGCGACCTTTTCCATCGGTGTTCTTCAGTCCATCGACACTCAAATCCGTGAAACTCAAGCTCTCATTCTGAGTCCAACCCGAGAGTTGGCTCTACAAATTCAAAAGGTTATTCTTGCACTGGGCGAGTACATGAACGTGCAGTGCCACTCGTGTATTGGTGGTCGTGCTCTCGGGGAGGATATTCGAAAGTTAGACTATGGTCAACATGTTGTAGCTGGTACCCCCGGCCGTGTGTTTGATATGATTCGACGACGTAATTTGCGTACTCGTTCCATCAAAATGTTGGTTTTGGATGAGGCGGATGAGATGTTGAACAAGGGCTTTAAGGAACAGATTTATGATGTGTACAGATACTTGCCACCGTACACTCAAGTTGTACTTCTTTCGGCTACGTTGCCTCATGAAATACTCGAGATTACATCCAAGTTTATGACTGATCCTATTCGTATTTTGGTCAAACGTGATGAGTTGACTCTTGAAGGTATGTTGATGCGCGCGAGTGGAAGTAATTTTCCATTCTAATACTCTTTCGCCATCTTTTTTAGGCATCAAACAATTTTTCGTTGCCGTCGAACATGAGGAATGGAAATTTGACACTCTGTGTGACCTGTACGACACACTGACGATCACACAGGCGGTGATCTTTTGCAACACTAAACGTAAGGTCGACTGGTTGACCGAGAAGATGCGTGAGGCGAATTTTACTGTTTCCTCAATGCATGGTGATATGCCACAGAAGGAGCGTGATGATATTATGAAGGAATTTCGTCAAGGCAAAAGGTGAGTTGATTTGATTGGTCTTTTTCAAATTCCTAAACTAATTTCAATTCTTCATTTTCTAGCCGTGTATTGATCACCACCGATGTCTGGGCTCGTGGTATTGACGTGCAGCAAGTGTCACTGGTTATCAACTATGATCTACCGAACAATCGTGAATTGTACATTCACAGGTAAGAATCCAAAGCAAATCGGATTGCAGCCTTTCTAACGGTCATTTTTCCTTCAATCAGAATTGGCCGTTCAGGTCGTTTTGGCCGAAAAGGTGTGGCAATCAACTTTGTAAAATCGGACGATATTCGTATTTTGCGCGACATTGAACAGTACTACAGTACACAGATTGATGAGATGCCCATGAATGTGGCAGATTTGATCTAATTTGGTGGGCCCAATCGGATTCGAGTGTATTTTGGGCGCGGAATTTGAATTTGAACCAATCAGAATGCAGCGTTTGAAAAGCAACATCGTTAGTCATCTCTATCCCCTCTTCATCAATATCAAGACTATATTCCTTTATCCTCTACTATTGCTATATTATATCTCATTATCATAATTTATTATCTGTATTTTCTGATTGGCTGATTTGATTTTGATTCGACCAATCAGATTCATTCTTTAGGTAACAACTATTCATTTTATATTTTTGCGTGTATTATTTTCTCTTACTACATGATAGCGATTCCTATTAGAGATTATTGATATCTATAATATAAAATAAAGCCAATTTTGAATCGACCAATAAGAATCGAGAGAATATATTTGCATTCGAATCACATCTATAACGCATGCGTGTATTTATGTTTAGCCCGAAAGCAATCAGCTGATTGGCTGTTTTGATTTGACATTGCCGTTCGTTCTGTGTTTTTCTATATTTCCGTCAAGGATAACGTGTCTGCCTTATCTTAATCACGTGATCATCACCCTCTCTGCCTCCTGTTGTATTACCAATCACATAGGACAACACGCTCATCATGACACTGTTTGTTTCTTCGCTCTCGTCGTCTGATTTGTTGCGTTACTCTGAATTCTTATTATAAAATCGACCAATCAGGTTTGATTCTTTGGTGTTTTTTGAATTTGAATTAACCAATCACATTCTTTTATTGTAGATCATGTCCTTTGGCACATTATTGGCTGTCGTTTCGTGGAACCGTTGTTACGATCAACCAGTATACCGAGAGATGAGGCACCAGTTTGGTTTCAGGATTGCCCGAGGATTGGCTTCCTCCTCTTCGGTGCCGCATTTCGATGTTGTTATTGTGGGCGGTGGAATTGTTGGAACTGCAACGGCTCGGCAACTCTCTTTGAAGTGAGTGTTTTCTGGTATTTGGGATACACAACTAAGAATTATCATTTTATGCTTTTAGTAAACCGAACCTGAAAATGGCAATCGTAGAGAAGGAGCCCGAACTAGGGCGCCACCAAACTGGTCACAATTCTGGCGTCATCCATGCAGGAATCTACTACAAACCAGGATCATTGAAAGCTAAACTCTGTGTTGAAGGCTCGGCCCTAGCTTATAAGTATCTTGACTCGAAGAAGATTCCATACAAGAGGGTCGGGAAGTTGATTGTAGCTACCGATGAGGTCGAAGTCAAACGACTTGAAGACCTCTGGGACAGAGCCCTCAAGAACCACTGCCCGGGTGTCAAATATCTGGACACACCAGCACAAATAACCGCAATCGAACCAAACTGTGTTGGCCTGAAAGCAATCTGGTCGCCAAACACGGGAATTGTCGACTGGGGCCGAGTGAATGAATCCTATGCCGAGGATTTCCGATCGAAAGGTGGAGAAATATTTACACAATTTGAAGTATCCAATTTCGATCTACAAGAAAGTGTTCAGGAGGAAGGTAGATATCCGATTGTGATTACTGGGAAGGATGGTCGAGAGATAAGAAGTAGATTTGTGGTTACTGCTGCGGGACTACAGTCGGACAAGATTGCCAGACTGACCAATGGACAGATGATTCCCAAGATTGGTGAGTGGGCTGTGATTGGTTCATTCTGCTTGTCAGATTAAACAGCCAATCAGATCGCTATTTTTCTTGTCCCCCTTGATATTGATCAACTAATCACATTTCTTCTAGTCCCCTTCCGAGGCGAATACCTAGTATTGAAGAAGGAGCGATCTAATATAGTGTCCACCAACATCTACCCCGTTCCGGACCCAGCGTTCCCCTTTTTGGGCGTACATTTCACACCTCGTATGGATGGAAGGTAAAGTTACAGTTTTGAATCCTCGATTCTGATTTTTTGTATCCTTAGTATGTGGGTTGGTCCGAATGCGGTCCTAGCATTCAAGAGGGAAGGCTACACTTATCGGGACTTTAGTCCTTCGGAACTGTTTGAGACGTTAATGTTTTCTGGGTTCCGAAAATTAGGTTCGTTGCTTAAATTGAATCTTCGATTTTGATTCGTTCATTTCTTGCAGCATTCAAATACTGGTCCGCTGGTCTGGATGAATTTCACCGTTCCCTCTCGGTGACAGCTCAAGTGAAACAACTTCGCCGTTTTGTGCCCTCACTCCAAGTGTCCGATATTGATCGAACTCAGAAGCTCTCGGGTATTCGTGCTCAGGCTCTGGAAGCTGACGGAACCTTGGTGGACGACTTTGTCTTTGAACGGTCCAACCGAGTACTACACGTACGCAATGCTCCAAGTCCTGGTGCCACCAGCTCACTAGCAATAGCTAAAGTTGTCGCAGGTAGAGCTGAGGTTGAGTTTGGTTTATAAATAAACGATTCTGATTGGTTAATCTGAATCAACCAATCAGAGAAGATAATTCTATTGAATTCTTATGTACTCAAATCTGACTGATCAATTTGTGTTCGACCAAATTCTTGCTTCTGATTGACACAATTACGATGTGTAATTCGCAAATTTCTTTTATTACTAATCAAAGAAGTCAAAATCGGTAAAATAATGCTTTTAAATCATTAGTAGATCCACAAGTCAAAAGTTAAGTCAATCCAAAGTGCCAATTGTTTATTGTGGAATTCTTATATCCCCAGCGCTTAAGACCGAGTTTGTATTAATGATTACATTATTCGTATTATTTATAATTGAATATCCGTCCTGCCGTATTTGTTCGGAAAGCCCCAAAACCACTTGTAGAATTTCGGCATGTTGCTGCATCAAAGTCGCATTCTGATGTTGCAGCAACTCATGGTCTTCTCTCAGTTGTTCGTTCATTCGGACTTGAGCATCCAAAAGGCTATCACGAGAACGGTGAATTTGATTTCGAGTGTACGTATAAGTGAACCATATAGCAGAGATCAAAATCACTAGGTTGAATACATCCTGGTTAGTCAACAAATATTGGATATGACGCGAGATGGATAACTCTGGTTCGGATTTGTATGCTAATATTAGAAGACAATAATTAGAATATTACATTTTAATAATCTAAAATGCAATTACGTACCTTCAACACCTTTACGTTGATTAATGTAGATCTCAGTGAAGGTACTAAACGTCACAAATAGACTGTACAATGACATGCTGGAATAAGCAATTAAATATTAAGTTTAATTATTGAAGGCAAAAAAAACTCACAAAATAAACACAATAATTATCAAAATAATGTAAATAAGAAAGCTATATCCACTCAAGTGTCTCAATTCCTTCAAGTCGACTCGACTATTACCACTCACCGCATGCTGCACTCACACTCGAACCACGTGTTTTGATGTGTTGCTGTGTTTCGGTTTATTCTTTTGGTGTCCTCTAAATTCCCACTATTTCCTCCCAAAATCGCACCCGAAAATGTTTTAATTTTTACTTCCCATAATCAATCTCTCAATCCCATACATCATGACTTTATCATCCACATCATCACCCTCCTCATCATTCGTAAATTCAAGTCGACTGTTTGAGGGCTATCGTTCACTGGGATTGGTATCGTCGGATGTGCCTCATCTGATTCGATATGTGGACAAGATCAACAAGATACAGATTGTCACTGCTGTAGGAAGGAGCTTCCTGGTGTTCAATGAAAAGCTGCAATTGGTCGAGACTTGTAAGTATTTTTTTAAATCAAAAATCACAGAAATTCTCTATTTTCCATAACCTCTGGAACCCTATCTAAAGTTCCCACCTATTTACACTCACTCCTTCTAATCTGCCATGGTATCTCCTTTATTGAACAAAATACCTCGATTTCAATTTAGGTCGTAATTGGCGCACATTATACTCACATTATAAACATCGTTAATTTGTTTATCTATTTTTATAATATTAACAAATTTGGTCTATATCTAATGTGACATTATTTTCCCATCTTTAGGTGTCGCCCATTCCTCGGATATTACTGTCCTAGCCGCGGATTCCCTGTATTTGTATACGGCTGCAGGCAATGAGATATTCGCCTGGAAGTATGGCCATAAATGGGTATGTTTTTTGTTGGATTTTTGTGTTGATTTACTAATTTTGTTGTTATTTTCCATAATAGAAAGTGAAATCCTTTGTTGGAGCGGACCGACCCATAACCCACCTTTTAGTATTCGGGCCCCAGCTGCTCGCTATTGACCAGTCGAACACTCTCTTCCTATGGGATATTGATTCTCAGAGTCTGTCACTCACAATTCCTTTTGGTGATTCGAAACAACTTACAACCAGAATTACAGAAGCAATAGATTCTGGAAATGAGGATGATGATGATGAGGTTTTACAAACGGAGAATTCTTCTCAGCCACAGGTGTCTGCAATTCTACATCCTGCCACGTACATCAACAAGATTCTGTTGGGATTTACCGATGGATCACTGCAGTTGTGGAATGTTGCGAAGCAGAAGTTGATTTACCGGTTTCCTGGTTGGGGTTCGAAAATTACCAAGTTGGTTCAGGTATGTGTGTATTTTTTGAATCGACCAATTAGAATCGAGTATTTATCCGCTATTTCCCTCCTTATCTGCCATGGTATCTCCTTTATTGAACATTACCTAATTTCAATTTAGGTCGTAATTGGCAAACATTACCCACATTATAAACATCGTTAATTTGTTTATCTATTTTCTTAATATTAACAAATTTGGTCTATACCTAATGTGATATCTTTTCTATTTTTAGGCTCCAGCCCTCCACATTTGTGCAATTGGTCACGAATCGGGTCAGATTGTACTCCATCATCTGAAAGAAGATCAAACGCTGATGAAATTCTACCAAGAGTGGGGCCCAGTGGGTGACTTGAGCTTTCGAACTGATGATGCCGCGACTATTCCCATTCTTGTGAGTTCTTCGGCTACTGGTGGTCATTTGGCTGTGTGGAATTTGGATGCACAGAGACTCGAATCTCAGATGAGGGATTTGCACATGGGACCTATTGTTGGGGCGGGATTTGTTGCGAAACAGCCGCTGTTGGTCACCAATTCGGCGGATAACTCACTCAAGGTGTGGGTATTCGATGATTTACAGACGAATGGAAGGATGCTATATCAGGTACGTGATCTCAACCAGAACGCTTCTTTCTTGTCCCAATTGATTTATGGATCAATCAGATTGTTTCTTTTTCTACCCTTAACTAATCTCCCTTCATTTAATATTTTAGAGAGAAGGTCACCGTTTACCGCCCACTAAAATCCGCTTCTACGGTAATCGAGGGCAGTATATCCTCTCCTCCGGTCTGGACTCTAGCTTGCGAGCATTTTTCATCTACTCCGAACGAAAGAACCGCTGCCTGGGCCACGCGTCCTACAACCGGAAACAAGCCAAAAAGAAGGGTGTTGCCCGTGACAGTGCTCAAATGGAACCGATTACCGAGTTTGCTTTCGAAACGACCCGTGAAAAGGAGTGGGACAATCTGGTGGCGATCCATCGTAATACTCCATTTGTGACTAGTTGGAGTTTTGATAAGATGAAAATGGGTGAGCATCGACTGATTCATGAGAGATTTGCTGGTTCAGGAACGTTGGTTCAACCTGAAGCTATTACAATGACTTCATGTGGAAATTTTGTGATTATTGGTTACAATACTGGACATGTGGAACGATTCAATATTCAGTCAGGATTCCATAGATGTTCCTATGAGTCAAAAGATGGTGCGCCTGCCCATAAAGGAATTGTGAGAGGAGTCCTGGCGGATGGATTAAATCAAGTGGTGGTCTCGGGTGGTTCAGATTCAAAGTTGAATTTCTGGAAATTTGGAAAAGGACAACCAATTGGACAACTGAAGGTGTCCGCGCCCGTCAATCAACTTCATCTACAGAGGGATAATAATCTATTGGCGGTATCGTTGGATAATTTTCATATTATTATTGTGGATCTGGAAACGAAAAAGGTGGCCAGAAGGTTTACGAAACATCAGGTAAGGAGAAATGATTGTGATTTGTCAGTTTAAATTGGTGGTAGCTAATCAGGTGCGAGAGTTTGGTCGAATTCAATGAAATTGGCCAATCAGAATGCACTCATTCGAACGCTCACACCTAACTGACCAATCAGAATCGATATTGAATTTTACTAACGGACTTTTTGTACTTTTAGTCGAGAATTACCGACATGACCTTTGACAGTGATGGGCGACGACTATATGTAGCCTCAATGGATTCTCTGGTTTATGTGTGGGACATGATGAGTGGTCTGCTGGTGGATGTATTCCGTACGAGGACACCAGTGGTCAGTTTGACCTTTTCACCGTCTGGGGAATTTTTGGCTACTGCACATGTTGGTGATTTAGGTAAGTGATCTTATCGTTTGCGGCTATTTCCATCTTTTGCCATGGTATCTCCTTTTTTGAACATTACCCTAGATTTCAAATTAGGTCGTAATTGGCGCATATTAATTTTACATTATAATCATCGTTAATTTGTTTATCTATTTTCTATATGAACAAATTTGGTCTATATTTAATGTGACATCTTTTTATCGTTTATGTTCTCAAACCCTCCTTTATCATGATATCTAATTTCAACTATTTCCATACTAGGTATCTATCTTTGGGCCAATCTTTCTGTGTACTCTGTGGTGAATTTGAGTCCAATTGAAGTTAGTGATGTATACAAGGTGGCGAAGATGATTGAACTGCCCACTATTAGATCAGACGATGAAGATAAGGAAGAAGAGGTTGAGGATGGAGGAGAAGATGATGAAGAACAATTGGAAGTGCCCATCGATTATCAGTATCACTCTCCTGAGCAGTTGTCCATTGAGTTGGTGACCCTGTCGAGTTTGAGTTCGTCGAGATGGAAGAATCTGTTGAAGTTGGATTTGATTCGCAAGAGGAACAAACCAACCGAACCGATGGAGAAACCAAAGTCTGCACCCTTTTTCCTACCTACTATTTCGGGACTGACCCCTCAATTTGATCTTGGTACTGCGGATGAGGATTCTTCTGGGCGTGAGAAGAGGAAATTTGCTCTTCAGTTTATGTCTCAATTTGTGCGAGTTTTGGAGCAATGTGGAACTAGAGATCCCGAAGAGGGTGCACTAGATTATAGGGCATGTTTCGACGAACTCAAGTCGTATGGACCTTCGAAGGTGGATGCGGAACTAAGGACCCTGGGGCCCGACTCAACAGGGGGCAGTACGAGGTACTTGAATTTGTTTCTCGATATGATTGACTGGGCGCTTCAGACGAATCGAGATTTTGAGTTGGCACAGTCTTACTTGGGTCTGGCAGTGAAGATTCATTTGGAAGATATTACTAAAGATAAGGAATTGATTGACAAGTGTCGACACTTGGCGGCTGTCACCGACAAGGCTTGGGATAGGTTGCAGAATGATTTTGACAAATCGATTTGTTTGATTAATTATTTGAGGAATGCGTTGGTTTGAGTTTGTTTATATTTTTTGTGTATAAATATTTTAATTTGACTAAATAAAGAATATTTTTGTGTATTTTATCTATCTTGCATCTAATCTATTTGCTGGATAATTTCGATTGCAAAGTAAATTCCGTTCTCAACGCCAACATATGACAGTTGAAACTCGAGAAACACAGCAACAAATGCACTGATACTCTCAGTCCACATCTACATCATTATGATATTACACAATGTCTTCTCTCTTCTTTGAACGTACACACTTTGAAGAATGTAACGTTACATTGAGTTTATATCGAAACGAGTTGTTTAATTATTTCTGTTTGCATTTTAATCAAATGAACATTTACTTTGTTTGTGTGTCTGTGTGCGCAATATGTATTGCAAATTACTTAAAATTCGCTCTTTTTCTTAGCAGCCCAAGACGAATCTAAAGTCCACAAGGCTGACTTGAGTTCGAACTTACTCTGGTACACATGTGGCAGTATTAAGAGTTTGTCATCGAAGACAAAGCATCCATCTTTGCGAGTTCCTCCATTCTTCATGAGGATCAGCATACCCAAGGAGGAGTCCAGTTCTTGACAAGTGTCGTAACACTTGTAATTGAGGACAAAATTGTACTCGTTGGCCAGTGGTGATCCCGAGGATGACTTGATAACCGACGAGACGTTGAGTTTGTAACCAGAATCTCCGAAGTCGACGAATTTTGCCGCGATTATGTCCGAATAGTCGAGAATCTGTTTGCCCAAATCCTCATCAACCCACTCTTGACAAGCGGGACAGGTAGTTGGACGGGCAATGCAAGAATCTGCCTTTTTGAAGGAAGAACCGTAGTAATCTGTGAGCGAATCGAATCCCTTTTCGAAGGCCATTCTATGAACCAACGATCGTCTATAGTTTCGCATATATCTTGGCAATGGCGTACTTGAATCACGAGTGGGCTGTACTTGAGATTTCCTCAGTTGAGGTCGAACACTTTGGGACACATCACACTGTCCACTAATGAGCAGAACATTCTCGTCCAGTGTGATCTGCTTGTGTTCAAATTGAAATTCATCCACTGCCAAACAGTACTTTTCATTGGGCTGCCATTTCTGCTGTTGTCGACAGTCCGATTTGAGCGCAACTGTCAGTTCGGTGCCATTGAGCTGCTCGAGCACCCCGTAATGCACCTGGTTGATGTGCATTTTACCAAAACACTCGTCCTCAGTAAAGGTAACATCCGCGACTATTCAAAAGTGAAAGAATGAGAAATTCAGTTTCAAAATATGTGAAAATGTGTTTAAATTAACGTACCAAAATCGGCCAGACGGATAATTTCGCGCACCTGGTAATCGATGACATTTCTGTAAAAGAAACAAGTCTTGGGTTCGGCTGAACAGGACAATTCCTTGCTCGAATGAGCAGAAGAGATTAGGACAAAGCAGCCCAAAAGAACAATGTACAATTTCATGACAATCTAAATTCTCTGGCTGTTCACTAAATGCACAAGACAGCCGAAATGATCAAAAATATATAACAAAATTGTGCCAACACACTGACACACACAATGTCTAATCTTGGATACAAAAATCAAGTTCAATCACGAGTTTGATTACAAGTTCGCACTGTTTGAGAGCTCAATATGAAAGTTGACGTACACGAAACTTGGTTTCGGAAGGGGGAAAGTGCTATTTTGGGTTATGTAATGCAAAGTTTGCATATTTTATTGTTTTTTTGCTTTGTGTTGATAAATAGTCTGTATGACTGTTGCTGTGCATGGGAAATCGAATCTGTACACAATGTTACATTTACAGTGTAATATAGATGTAAACAGACATACACATTGTATCTTCCAACGCCAATGTTTTGAGTGCCAGCTCCTTAAAAGCCTTCTATGAGATGCACCGAGAAACCCAAAAAGAGTTAGTTATACTTCATCGATTTCGTTCGACCATCAATCTCGCCAGGCCACAGCATATTGCAATATTGACATCTTGGTCTTCTTCTGGACCAGCATTTGAATACGAATCTTAATGAACATTTTTTAAGTATGAGTTTGAGGCCAACTTCCTCATAATCAGATTGGCAAAATTGTTTCAAGAATACGGCTTCTAGTAAAAATAGTTTTATCATTGCTCGCGTGTATTGCTCAGTGATTTGAGGTAGCCCCAAAAATTCTTAATCAAATTGGTATGATTACCATTGGCATCGGTCTTGCTCTCACTATGATTGACTGCGATGTGTGTCAAGTTTATTGTTGCTCTGTTTTGGGTGACAACTTTTGAGTATGATTTGTCGGCGTCAGTGATGAGTATTGTGTTTGGTCGAAGACGCCGCTTTAATGACCTCGTTGAGCGTTTGAGCTTTCCGTTTGGGTACAACCTCAACAAAAACCTTTCGTGTATTTTCTTGAATTGCACCGAAAACCCAAATCGCCTTTTTAGTATCTTTCATACTGGAAAGAAATCTTCACAGGTCTCGAGTCATCCTTCATGAAGCACGTTTCATCAGCTTGTAAGCGCACAGCTGTACTACCAATCATCAATTTGTTAGGTTCTTCCAAGATCTCTTTAACCAAAAGAAGCATCTGTTTTCTTGCCTCTGAATCTGGATGTGTTTACCAAAACACGAAATAGCGCAAAACTTATTGATTTGTTCTTCTGTGTTGCTTGTTTATGTGGGTATTTAAGCTCATTACCATTTTGCACCAAAAATGGGACCACTAACAAGCTGTTCGCACATGCAAAGATCCATTTCTGTTGTGGATCAGTTTGAAGAAGAACGTTAAGTTAGCGTGGGAGTTTGTCCAACGGAATACAAATTCGTGCAAAAAGTTCTGCCTATTCACAAATAGCTGGGATACACGTTTGTTGTAATTTTGATTAATTAACGGTTAATTGTTAGCGCGTTGACTTAATTAAATCGCGCCAAATAACGGCCACTAATTTTAAAATAGTGTCGCCATCTAGCGATTTTGAGGAGAACTTCACTATGCTTAATGATGACAAATCGAATTGTAAAAATCGAAAAATCGAAACTTACTTTAGTCTTACTGTGTGTGTATTATCCGCTCATACACGTCTATAGTTGTGTGTTTCTACTTGCCTTTTCTCTGTCCTGGCCCTTGTTCCTTTCACCATGTCTCTGGACACGATCGTGGAGTATCTCCGTTCCGGACCAACAGTCCCCCCAGGCACTGTCCGTACGAGCAAGGTGGCGTACACTATTCTTAACAGTCTGGGCTCGATTGTGCTGGTGCACGAGAACCGTCGTGTGGTGCGCAAGGCGAACGTTATCAACCACACCGACATTCGCATCAACACGCCCATCGACTATTTGGACCGCTTCCGTGGTGATCCAATGGTTTCTCTCTTGATCGGTATCGACACGACCATCTGGCTCATGTACTGTCACCGTCCGGTGGAGAAGATCAAGTCCCACTGTCGCGGTATGGCTATGCTCGGCTCGGTGAGCCTCGTCTTCACTGACCATCGCACCGAAACCGAAGACGCCCAAATGGAACATGCTCGTCGCTGTGAGTGCGGTCATCTGTGCCACTCCCGACCACCAACGTACATTCTGTCCGCCGGTGACCGTATCGTGCTCGCCACTGGTACCTACTACATTCGAGCTTGTTCCGAGTCCCACTGTGTCTATCTCACCAAGCGCGAGTATCTCAACTCGGTGGAGTATCACCCAGCCAACGCGGACAATGCCGACAAGCTGTTGCAATTCGTCAAGGCTCTGCCCGACACTGCCGAACCGTTTGTTGCCTAGGCATACATCTATCCTATTATAATGCATCACTTCTTCCAAATTCCCATATTTCACAATACTAGATTGTATTTTGTTAATTACTATTAAAACTTACATTTAATATATTTTAATCGAATGTTACTAAACGAATGCGCGCCTGTGTTTTTGCTTTGATGCCATAAAGATTCACATTTGTGTTGGGTTCAATAAAGAAAAACCAAACTACTTGTGTATCTATCTGTAATATAGCGAGTGTTCAATAAGATTGTATAAGTCTTCATAAGTACAAAGTGCAATCGGCCAGTAGTCACAATCTAATCACACATGTTTGTGTCCAATCGATATAAGTGACATTGCAATTACATTCAAATGTCAACAAATCGACAAACATGAAATAAACACTAAAGCAATGTTTCATTCAAATTTTAATTTATACGAGATTCTCAATTCATGATGAAGAATACAACAACTTTGTTATTGCTACTACTCACTATTCATTTTGGATCAGTACTTGCCGGTTTCTCTTTATTTGGCATTCCACTCTTTGAAGGTCCAGATTTTAAAGAAAACTTTCCACAAACAAATGAACATTTTGCTTTACGTTTGATGCAGATTGTGGAACGTGATGCAAATGGAACGAATGTGTTCATATCTCCATTTAGTATTGGACTGTGCTTGGCAATGGGAATGGCTGGAGCAGTTGGTACCACTTATGAACAAATGAAGAACACTCTTGGGTATGTGTTTCATGGTATAATCACATTTTAGAAAAATAAATTTACTTTAAATAGTTTTCCCAAGTCTCTCTCAACCGATGACATAGCCAATGGCTATCGACAGCTTCTGCCCGAGTTAAGCAAAAATAATGTTACTGTGGCTAACGCGATTTTGATCCAAAATGGGAGTCGAATTGTGTCGGAATTTCAAAATATCCTGCAAACTCTCAACTCGAAAATTTTCATTACCGACTCGAACAAACAGACCACCATAAAGCGAATCAACCAGTGGGCCAGTGAGAAGACCCACGGAAAGATTCCTCACTTACTCACAAGTATACCACCGGAAACGGGCGCAATACTGCTGAACACAATTTACTTTAGTTCCACTTGGGAGCATCAATTCTCTGTAAGTCAGACCAAGTTGAAATTTTTCACGCGGCCAGATCAATTCAAGTTGGTTGACTTTATGTATGTGCTCAATTCCTTCAAATATGGCCAATTCGAGGATGGTGAGATGGTAGAGTTGCCGTACCAAGACAAGAGTGTGAGCATGTTTGTCTTTTTGCCTCAACAGAGCAGTAACACTTCAATCAGTACGTTCAGTTCACTGTTTGATGAATCGTCAAACAAAACACTATCATCACGGATTAGTCAATTGAAGCGAACTCGAGCTAACATAAAGATGCCACTTTTCAAACTTAAAATCGACTACATTCTGAAGGGGGTCCTCATGCGACTAGGAATCATTAATGCTTTCTTTGACGGAAATTTCTCCCTAATGATAGATGGCGGAAAAATATTGAGTCTCATTCAAGTGTTGCACAAAACTGTGCTCGAGGTGGATCAGTTCGGAACGACAGCCGCGGCAGCAACTGCTTTGTTTACTGGACGAATCAGCAATCCACGACCTGCCAAGAATATTGACATTATATTAAATCGTCCATTTGTTTTTTGGATTAGAGAAAATAACAATGGAGTTGTGCTGTTCGAAGGTGTTCTCAATGCTGTGTGATGCTTTGGTATGTAAAAGTGTCAAAGTTTATGTTTAGATTAGTTCAAATAAAGTGAGTGATGATGATGCTTTATTGCCTGTTTTGGATTTGTATTGTGCTATTTATGTTATGATTAATATAGTCAAAACACATTAATTGACCAATGAGCTCTTGAAAAAACAAAAACAAATAAACTGATTGCAAATCAGCAATCTTTATTGGTTACGCGTTATTAAGTTTCATTCATGATCCTAAGTGCAGTGTAAATAGGCAAAAGTGCATCATTATTTGTTCTTGCCGACATACCAAATCAACTTGTCAAAGGTCAAGAATATCACAAATTGTATTACTGACTGACAAATTTCAACAGTTGAGTTTATGTCATGTAAACGAATTGCTTGAATGGATTATGAATGACACCTGAAATCAGTTTCGTACCTTTGACTTGTCCTCGAATGAAGAAAAAGAAGGGACGATTGGCAATAACTCGCTAAGGTATCTTAGAACTCAGAATATTTAAAACCACATGTAATAGCCGCTGCTTTAGTCTTAGTGAGAATACCTCTATCACTGTTTTGTGCAATACGGCTGAAAATGGTTTGTTCGATGATTCGAGATTAGCACGGAAGTAGAACGAAAAAATTCATCTTCATTGATCGAGCCCGTGTCAGCATACAGAAATCAGCGCATCAACGCTGTAATCTTTAAATCACTATCATTATATCAATATGAACACTACCACCAATCGTTGACATTTGAAAAGGAAAAATACAAATACTTGCCTTATGTTGCTTTTAGCTATTACTTCAACCTACCACAGATACTATCGATAGCCGAAAAAATAAGATAAAAATATTATGTAATGTTGGTTATATAAAGTATACTGACTTGTGAGATGAGGCAAATTTCATTGAGCATCTGTTCACAAACACACCATGAAGAGCTCAACTTGTCTTTTTCTACTCAGCATTGCTGTCTTCCAGCTTGGAACTGCTTTGGGCTTCTCTCTTTTTGGTATTTGGCTTTGGGAATCAGAAGATAAATCTCAAAAGCCCAGAATTTGTGCGGAAGATGAGCAAAATGAGCAAAGTGGCAATGTAACTTTTCTAGGCGATTTCCAACGCGCAAATGAACGATTTGCCTTGTGCTTGATGCAGCTACTCGAGAGTGAAGGAAATAACAACCAGAATGTGCTTGTTTCACCATTCAGCATTGGTGTGGCATTGTCCATGGCAATGGTCGGTGCAGATGGTGATACATACAGGCAGATTCATCGAGCTCTTGGGTAATGTACAATTTAATTCATTTGAACATTCTTAATTTTTTTTCTTAAATACAGTTTTTCCAAGTCCCTCTCGCGAGACCAAATCATCAGTGGCTACCAACAACTACTACCCGAACTGTCTCTCAACAATGTTAGCATTGGAAATGCACTTGCTGTCAAACAAAACCTTCACCTTTGGCCCGATTATCGTACAAAATTGCAGACAAACTTTTCATCTGAACTTTTCGAGATTGATCCCTCAGAAGCACAAGTAGCAGCAGATCGAATCAATGAATGGTGCAGTAACAAAACTCAAGGATTGATAACGAATTTGGTCAGCTCGGAAGACTTTTCCTCTGATATGGCAGCCGTTCTATTGAACGCAATCTTCTTTCAAGCAGACTGGGCTGTCAAATTTTTGAAAATTCCTGAACCAATGGAATTCTACACAAACAAAGCACAGTCCAAATTAGTTAAGTACATGCTTAATGTTTATACGTACCAATACGCACAATTCGACGATGGTCAACTGGTTAAGCTGTGGTACTTGGACACCAATGTGAGCATGTACAATTATATTCCTTCCAAGTGAGCATTACAGTTCTCCACTAAGTGCACTGTTTGAAAAGGAATCCTTGACTTCAAGAATTTCAAAGTTGAATTATTCTGAAGGTCAAGTTGAGGTCACAATGCCACCGTTTAAATTTGAATCTTTGTACAGTCAACTGGGGAAGACACTTAAAAAACTTGGAATTTTGAACGCTTTCGATTTCCGTGCTAATTTTTCTAGAATGTCTAAGAAACCTAATTTGGCACTGTCCAAGGTGTTGCACAAAACTGTGATCGAGGTCGATCTGATTGGTACTCGGGCAGCGGCTGTTACCGGTTCCATATTTTATAACTTTAGTTCTAAGCTACCACCTAAAGTTATTCTCAATCGTCCGTTTGTATTCTTTATTCGAGAACAAGTCAGCGGAGCGATATTGTTTTCGGGTGTCATTCGTGATCCATCCGGTCTTCAGCAGCATGCTTAAATGTTCGCATGTTAACTCAATTGAACTTACTGTAAAATTAAAATCTTTAATTTTTCTGATCATTGATAAAACCTATGATACTACAAATTGGAACTGGTTTTTAGTTGATCTTGAATTTATGCAATTTTGAAATGCATTTGTTGAAATTGATAATTAAAAATATGAAAAACGATCTAATTGATGCATAAAATTCACAATTCCGTTCAAATGATATAGGAACAGAATCAGCGGAACAGTAATTTGTGCATTCATGTTCAATTTAAGGACATTTAGGGTTCAAATCATTGCCAGAATAATCACAGGAGAGAAATTCATTGACCATATTGACCGCTTGTGTTTGCCGATTCTTTGTTACAATGAATCGAATTGTAAGTTAGACCTTCGCAGAACGATTGTTGAGTTCCAGCCGTTTCTCCTTCAAATTCCCAGTCGCGGGTTGGTTTAGGAACATCATGTGACAGTGCAGTGCTGGGTAAAGTCTATAAAACCAACGAGCGACCATCATTGAGCCAGTCGTATATATCATTTTGGTGATGTACAGGTCCCATTATTATGACAGGAATTATAATTAAATATATGTTATGCAGTAACCGAAAAATAACTCACGCATATCATTTTCAAATAACATTTTTGTAAATCTTGTTCAAAGATATCTGATAAGATTGCACCACATAGTTCATCAATATGAAAGTAAGGAAATCTTGTTAGTAAATACCAATTTTGATAAGCATTTATTATGTGCTTTATCAAAGATTTTAATTAATATTGTAATGCAATGTAAGTCCATTTGAATTGAAGCAGTTCGCATGCACACATACAGCTAAACATGTTGCTGAAGACCGGATGGATCACGAATGACACCCGAAAACAGAATTGTCCGGCTGATTTGTTCTCGAATGAAGAATGCAAACGGACGATTGAGAATAACTCGAGGAGGTCTATGAGGACTGTGTGCAATAAAAACCCCAGTGGCAGCCGCTGCTTTAGTACCAGTCTGATCAACCTCTATCACAGCTTTGTGCAACACCTTTGACAGTTTCAAATTGGATTCTCTGGTTATCAGGGAAAAATTAGCACGAGTAGTAAAAGCGTCCATAATTCCAAGTTTTTGAAGTGTACTTTCCAGTTGGCTGTACGAAGATTCAAATTTAAACGGGGGTATTTTTACTTCAATTTCAAATCCACGAGTACGATTCATTTTGGAAATCCGTGTCGATAAGGTTTCATTCTCAAATAGGGAACTTAGTGGAGAAGAGTGATGATTACTTGGGAGAAATACAAACATGCTCACATTTGTGTCTTTGTACGGCAATTCAACCAGTTGACCATCGTCGAATTGGGCGTAATTGTACACAGCCATATTATCCATGCACTTGACCAGCTTGGACTGTGCTTTGTTTGTGTGGAATTCCATTGATTCAAGAGATTTCGAAAACTTGAATACCCAATTTGATTGAAAGAATATGGCGTTAAGTAGAACTGCCGAAGTGTCCGAGGGAATGTCGAAAGGAGAAGACAACAGTTCTGGTATCATTCCTTGAGTTTTTCCATGGCACCATTCATTGATCCGGTTGCATGCTTTCTGGGGATCATAGAAAGGATCGATGGCGAAAATATCAGATGAAAAGTTGGTTAATATTTTTGAACGATAATCGGACAAAAGACGAAGATTTTCAGTAACTGCAAGTGCATTTCCAATGCTAACATTGTTGTGATACAGCTTGGGCAGTAGTTGTTGGTAGCCACTGGTGATGTGGTCCCGGGTGATTGACTTGGAAAAACTGAATTTGAGAAATGACAAATATTAGAGTACTAACACTAAATTGTACATTACCCAAAAGTACTATGAATTTGCTGGTAAGTGTCACCATCTGCGCCAACCATTGCCATGGACATCGCCACACCAATGCTAAATGGTGAAATGAGCACATTCTGGTTGTTATTCGTCTCACTCTCGAGACGTTTCATCAAACGCAAAGCAAATTGCTCATTTGCTTGTTGGAAATCGTTTCGGAAATTTTCATTGCCACCTCCATCATCAACGTAAACTTGATCTTCGTGAAAAATTCTGAAAAATGGAGGTTTCTCTTCTTCTGGACCCCAAAGGCGAATACCAAATAGAGTAAATCCCAAAACTGTTCCAACAAGCTGGAAGACAGTAATGATGAGAAGAAAGAGATAAATTGAGCTCTTCATGGTGTGCGTCTGTGAAGTAAGCGAGTTCATGCTCAATGAAATTTGCCTCATTCTCTATAAACTTTATATTACCATCATAATGATATGATCAATAAGTAAATAAAAACAACATTTGACCATTAAAAAAGTAAAAGAATGATCAAACCAACCAATCAGCCAATCAAACCTAATCAATATTTGCTTTTGCACTTAAACGGTCAAAAGTCAATGATTGTCATGGGCCCTATTCATATGATGATGATGATATAAAGTATACGGAGTTTAAGACTGTGGTTACTATTTTTAATAAGCATGGCACACAATGAAGAGGTCAATTTGTCTCATTCTATTCATCATTACTGTTTCCAGCCTGGAACTGTTTTCGATTTCTCTCTATTTGTTGTTCGATTTTGGGGTTCTGTTGATGATAATGTCATTATTAATGGTAATGAAGATTCTTGGGGTCCTAGATTTTTGGATGGCGGAGAGGCTTTCAAGGAAGATTTCCCTCAAGCTAATGAACGATTGATGCAGATTCTTGAAAGTGAGGCAAATAACAACAGCAAGAATGTGTTCATTTCACCATTTAGCATTGGTGTGGCGTTGGCAATGGTAATGCCTGGCGCAGGTGGTGAAACCTACCGGAAAATTCATGAATGGAAAATTCAATTTGAAATTGTCTGATGTGCTGCACCAGGCCTTGATTGTGGTAGATCCAATTGGAACAAAAGCTGCTGCGGTTACAGCTGTCAAATTTCGTTTCAAAAGTATGCCTCCGCCTCCTCCTCAGATTATTCCTGTCATTCTCAACCGTCCGTTCATATTTTGCATTCGTGAACAAAGAAGCAGTGCAATTCTGTTTGCGAGTTTCATTCGTGATCTGTCGAACCTTCAGTCGCACGTTTAAGTGTTTTTCAAATTACGCATTAACTTGTGATCTAAACTAATAAATGTTGACATTCAGATTGAAATAATTAACAAACATTTGAACATTCTATTGCACTTACTCAAGTATTTCTAAATGACATGACCCATTAAAACTTTGACTAAAATGCAATTCAACATCTGTTGATTCTAGTTTAACATTGCAAAATGTATAAAGTCATCTTATTTGATCATTGATCATTTACTGTTCAACAGTTTAACGAATAACACATGAATTGGATTTAGTGATATTTGCAAGCGATTTGCTTCTCTCGTTGCATTTCTCAGAATTGAATTCAAAATCAGATATCTTTTTGCATTTTCATTAGACAATATTCAGATTATGTTTTCTATGACTAGGATTCATGTCAGTGAGAATTTCAATTAATTTCAGGTTTCTTTTGGCTTTTTCATTGATCCACACAATATGGATCACAACTTTACAATGCAACAACAATCATGTGATCTGCTCATTGTGTAGTGACTTGGAGCTAGTTGTGAGAAATGTTGAATGGTGAAAATGTGATGCGTTTTGCTAAGAAATCCTTGATTGAGACTAATAAATGTTAACATTTGAAATGAAATAATTAATTACTCAATTACTCAGATGGAACAAATCACAACAAACCGAAGCATAAAAAACGATCAAAAAGTAAAAGTAAAACTATTTCCACCCAAACAAAAGCCAAATCAGCTGTATTCTCTCCTCTCCCTCTCTTACATTACTCTCATTGGCTCACTGTTTCGTTTTGCTTCTCTTCTCCACAAAGTGCTCTTCTGTAACAGAAGCTCTATTTCTTGCAAAACTTGACTTCCAAGTTTGATGTTTTCCTTTTCATATCGAAAACATCTTTATCACATTGACTGTGTCCCACAATGTCATCACTTCAATCATTCTCGAATTTGGTTGTGAAAGAAACTGCTACTCTCACCTGGACTATTGATGATTTCGATCATGTTCAAGAAGCTAGATCTTTGGATTTTTCTCCGATTAATAGTGTACATCAATTTAGACTGGAATTGGGTCTAAAAAATCATGCTTTTGGTTTGGATCGTGTTTTTCTCGAACTGTCATATAATAAACACGAAAAGCACGTGCCTTTGTGTTATCGCGTCTCGCTACTTGATGCTGATGAAGAGAAGCATTACACCAAAGGTATGTTGTGATCAAACTATTCAATGCATTGACATTGTTTTTGATAATGTTTAGAGTACTTTTGGTACTACCACGAAAACGATTATGGACTGTGTCAGTATAATGTTACAAGCTACATACCGCTTAACAAATGCCTTGGATTAGCCGTGGATGGAGCCTTGATGATTTACTGTGAGGTATGTGTGTGGTGATTGTGAGAGAGAGTGGGCCTAATTAATATATTTTGTTTACAGGTGGACATTTTGGGTGAAAACTCAGTCCCACCGCCGTCGCCATCAGTAATCGAATCGTTTCGTAAATTATCGGGAAATTATGAAACACTTTTCGAGAGTGGAAAGTGGACCGATTTTGTGCTGACCTCTGGTGACAAGCAGTTTCACGTTCACAAGATGATTCTCGCTACTCGTTCTCGAGTGTTTGCTGCTATGTTTGAAGATCACGAAACCAAGGAAGTGAAGGATGGTCGATTGGTGATTGACGACGTGGCCACTAACGTGTTTGAGTTGATAATTCGCTACATTTATACGGGCAAGGTGGCCAGTTTGGACGAACATGCAGCTCAACTGTTTATTGCTGCTGAAAAGGTTACAATGCATAATTTGTCCTGTTCTTATCATACTGATTAATCCTATTTCTACCACAGTATCAATTGGACTACCTGAAGTCCGTCTGCGAACAATCACTCATCTCTCGTGATTCATTCTCCACCCTCACTGCCGAATCCGCTTGTGCTGTTCTTCTCATCTCCGATATGCACAATGCTGAACAACTTAAATCGAAATGCATCGAGTACATCGTTGACAACTGGAATGATGTGAAGGTAACCAAGTGCTGGAAAGAAGAGTTCCGAGGCAAGCGAGCTGATCTGATTGAAGAAATTCTCGATTTCCGTTACCAGTGAGAACAATTCCAAGAGTGACATAATCTAAACGTTTATTCTAATTCAAACATTCAAATTTCCATGTCAAACTTTTAATTATGATAATCGTACAACTAAATCAATTATGATAATCGTACAACTAAATCAATGATTCTATAAGGGACTTGTATACTTTATTGATTTTCACTTAATAAATATGTTACCTAAAAAACTTGGATTAAGTGGTTCATGATTCATGACATGACAAAGCAAACTGAGACAAAGTGAATTGCAAAAGAGCAACAGAATACTTACCAAACAGTCGTATAAGTGTATAAACACAAATGAACAAAATCCTACAGAATCGATATCAATTTGACTTTGTGTGTGTGTGTGAAAAATACGAATTCGCATGTTGCACTGCTGCACCTTATAAACAGAACTGACTTTGCTACAAACACTGAAACACTCGATGCATCAACTGGTTTGTATTATCGACTAATCGATTGGTAAAGTTTTGTACTATCACATCACACCTTATCGAACATGATGATATCACTCACTTTGTTCACGGTGTTTCACAATACAAAGTATCAATCACGCGTCTCATTCATCTGTGCCAAACTTCAAATGCGTCATACTGTACATTACTAATTATTTTAAAGACCCCCAAGGCGAAGTTTGGAGATGTGCTCAATCGAGTGACCTTTAGCTGTACAAACATGCTGTACAAATATTATTGACTTTATCACAGTATCGTTGTAGAATAACAACAACCACTCGATCACATGTGTCATCTCAAATAAGTATTTGCCAATAAACATTGACCTTTAAGTATATTTTGTTGTTTTGACCATCACCAAAGCTTTGTCGTCAGTTGGACAACATTTGAAAAGAACAAGTGGACAAATTATGATTCAAATGAAGAGAAGGAGTTTCTGTGTATTTCAATTTGTAACTTCAAATTCCTAAGTAATGATCACAATTGAAAATGGCCACTAAACCTTGAAGGTTTAAACCCAAATTTGCAAATGTCACATAATCTTCTATAATGCCACAAAGGTTTGTTTATTTTTTGTGTTTTTTGTTTGTGTTGTAATTTAAATATTTTTGTTCCAATAGAAATTTATATGAACCAATTGCTTCAAGTGAAGAGATGGACACTGAACATGGTGGTGCCGGTGTGAGGTGGAAAGGCGCTTACAGTGTAATTATAATTGCAATGGCAATTTTGACACTAGTTGCACTAATAATTGTTGCTTGTGCTTTGGCATTGGAACTTGGAAATTTGTCGAACAAAACAGAACAAAACAAGCAAAATGCAGAATTAAGCAAAGAATATGAATCGGGAAGTCAGTTTGAATGGTACAGTGACGAACTGCACAAAAACATGGATCTGACTGTGCATCCGTGTGAAGACTTCCATCGGTTCGTTTGTGGCAATTGGCTATGGGACTCTATGTATGAAAGTTATGTGGCGATGCAACGAATGTTCATTCTCGAACACACACGTATTGCATTGGAGAGAGCATTAATCAGAGAAACATCATCAAATTCAACAGCACTGCAGTCCATCATCGATCTGTATCGCGAATGTGTCAATCATCACAGTGTACATGACCATTTTGGCTTACAATCAGTTCGACAGTTGTTGAAAGAAGTTATTAGAAACGGAACCATGTTTGACGAATTTGAGTTGAGGGCAAATGATTCTGCTCAAACGATGGTTGACAATCAGAAGAATAATGAAGTTTTGACTCAAATTGTGAAATTGTTTAAACACACAGGACCCGATGATGATGCTGATGTGGCCCAGTGGATGGACTCGTATGTGGAGGCATGGCTGCTTTCCGTGTTCTCGTTGATTGACATTCGAATTGACGAATTCGCATCATCGAATCGATCCATTCGCATATCGTTGATTCCACTTTTGAATTACACAAATTTGTATGATGATTTTGTCAAATTACAAAAGACAGTTACTTACTATTTCCACGTGCAAAATCAAACTTTACTTGATGAGGCCATTTATGAAGTTTTGCATTTCAAGACCAACCTTACAGGCATATTCAAGAATGTCACATTGACTACCAACACAAAAAAATATATACCAATGTCTTTGGCGCATTTGAAGAATAAGAGTTCAGGCGAATTTGATTGGACACTTTTGTTGAACAAATTTGCCACTCGAACCAATTCAACGAATCGATTCACTGACCGGGACACGGTTGAGGTCAATGCTAAACAATTGAAGCTTTTTCTACCGTTCACTCAACTCATTGCCCAAACACCAATTCGAGTGTTGCGCAATTTGGTTGCATTGAGCACTATGGACTTTTTTAAAAGTCTAGTGAAGTTCAACTCTAGTTATAAAATCAACTCTCATCAAAAACCATATGCATGCATAACGAAATATACAAAGCATTTAACGCCCATATACACTCGTCTTTTGGTTGACCATTTTGGACGAGAGGAGATGCAAGATTCACAGTACCACATCACCGAAATGGTCCGTCAAGTAAAGGCATCTTTCAGTGAAACATTAAAACAAATCGAATGGTTAGATGACGTTACACGACAACGTGCTCTGGACAAACTGGACTCTATGAAAAGTTCGATTGCATTTCCCAAATGGATACTCAACAATGAAGCTCTGGATCAAAAGTTTGGATTCGATGAGATGGACCAAGATTCGCCTTTAATCATCAAAGGTCACCATGTTGAAAGTTATCTCAATTTAATTCGACTGAGTGCGGGTGGCACTTGGAGAAATCTAAACTTGCCGCCGAACAAAAAGTAATTTGAAGATCATCTCCATGATTGTTTACTAACTTTGATTATCACCCCTAAAAGCAATGAATTCATCTTTGACAATCGTGCAGGATATGATTTTGAGACAAATAACTTTGGTATGTCTATGTAATGTTTGGATGTTTCGATGTCTAATTGTACACTTTTGAAATCAGTAATTTCCATCAACAACATTTCTCCATTCACGTTCAGTCTTGAGTATCCTGCCGCGATCAACTATGGAAAAATTGGCGCCCTCATTGGACGCGAAATTGCACATGGTTTTGTTGGTATTGGCAAACAATTTGACAAGCAAGGAAAGTTCGTGGACTGGTTGACAGATAAGATCTCTGGTCACTTCAACAATTTGTCCAAATGTTTCGTTGAACAGTATGAGGAACTGGTGGAACCGAGCACTGGGGTTAAGGTTTGTTAACATTTGACTGTAAAACTGATTAATTCATCGTGAATTTGTGTGCTTGTAGATGAATGCAAATGCAACATTGCACTCGAACATAGCGGACAATATTGGAGTGAAACAAGCTTATCTTGCTTTTCATTTGTTTTTCAAGCAATTTGCCTCTTACGAAGCAGTTTCACTTTCATTTGGTCACTTCAGTGTACAACAATTATTCTTCATTGCATACGGTCAGAATTTTTGTGCCACCAAATTGGACAATGAAACTCAGCAAGAGTCAGTGCACATTCACAGTCCATTCGCTTTAGGTGCTAACATTGCACTCGCTCATTTCGATCAATTTGCTCGAGCATTCAACTGTCCGGTGGGCTCGAAGATGAATCCAAAACACAAGTGCTCGTTTTGGTGATTTTATAGACTTTACGTTATTGTAGTTGTGTCACTGTGTTGATTTGAGTTCATGTTTTGAGGTTTGTATTAAAACCACGTGTTTATTTTATCCATGACAAGTCCGTGAAAAAGCTTCTCCTTGAACTAGTTCCGAGTAACATTAAAGTAAATTCTGTAAATGAAATAATAGACTCAAAACGTTAATAAAATGATTTCCTTTGAATTTGTGTTCAATAATTGATAACGGTTTGACATGGTTGAACAGTTGTGTACAATTAACGAGATGCAAACTAAAGAGCAATTGCACAGACATTGCAACAAAACAATATCATGTAATGACATATTAACATTTCTAAATAATCGAAGTTTTACACTTGTTTAAATATTTTAATTGATGCGAATTATTATTTGGAAAATGTCGAAGTCTTAACTAACACAAATTTTGTGAGAGTTAAGTGGGTATAAAATGAGCCAACGATGCATTAGATCATACTCAATTATTTCTATAAAAAATCAAAACCCGGTTTGAAAATATCCAGTTTAGCAAAAATGTGATCTCAAAATTTCCAGTTTTCTTCTTCAAAATGTGAACTTTTGGCTTTGACCAGCCTGTTTGACTGAGCCAGAATTTCAGTTTGTCCCGAGTCCTGATAAAAAATCCCTTGTAAAAAACATTCGGAAATTCATTGCAGATACTTTAACCTTTTGAATTCAACTTTCCACAAAATTGAGTACCATTTCTGTCTTTTATTTGCACACCATCAACTGATTCCAAAGATGCCGTCAATCAGTACAATAGTAAATGTAATACATCTACAATGGTGCATTGAGATGTACGATTTACATATATGTTACATTTGAAATGACATTGACTTTGGTTGGCTAGTTTGAGTTATGATAAAAGTTGAGCAAAATTTTTCACTATTTCCTGGAATTCGATTCTATTCCTTTGTAATGTAAAAACTAATTTATTAAAGTGAAACATTTTACAATATATTCATACGAAAATGCATTCACTCGTTGAATTGATTTCATCAACAACCTGCAAATGCTGCTCAGGTTCAGGTTTGTTTTTGAGCTCGTTCGATTGTGGTTGAGGTTCCTGTTCCAGAACTGAAGATTCTTTATAATCGAGAACTGCGGAATTTGGCAAACTAATTTCAAAGTCATTCTTTTGCGCCAATTCATACTGCTCGATGAATGGCTTTACCACATTCCATACTTTTTGTTCCATGAGAAGTGCAGTCACTGCTTCTATGTCCGGATACATTACTCGATCCTTGTCCCATGGTCTATTGTTGTTATTGTATTATGATAAATTTTTGAATTGTTTTGTAAAAAGAAAAACTTACTTTACAACCTCACGAACCAAACGGTGAACTGTCTCCAGCGGTTCTGTAGTTTTGAGTGGCCGATGGAAATCTAGTGCTTGACATGCTGCCAACAATTCGATTGCTATGATTTGTTCAACATTTTCGAGTACTTTTAGCACTTTCCTTGCAGCAAATCCGCCCATTGAAACATGATCTTCCTGACCGGCTGAAGTGGACAGCGAATCCACCGAAGCTGGATGACAGTACACTTTGTTCTCAGACACTAGTGCCGCTGCTGTGCAGTGAGCAATCATAAATCCCGAGTTGAGTCCACCGTTTTCTACTAAAAAGGCGGGCAATCCGCTGGTGGCCGGATTGACCAGTCGCTCCACACGACGTTCGCTAATGCTTCCCAATTCGTGTACCGAAATTGCCAGATAATCCAGCGCTTTTGCCGGATATTCTCCGTGAAAGTTGCCCGATGAGATAATTTCATTACGCTCCACAAACACAAGAGGATTGTCCGTGGCAGAATTCATTTCGGTGGTGATGATGCCCTTGACAAAGTCTATGGTGTCGTGCACCACTCCGTGTACCTGTGGACAGCATCTCATTGTGTATGCATCCTGCACTTGGTTGCATGATCGATGCGATTCAGCAATTTGAGATTCGAATAGGGCTGAGTCGAGAATCGCTCTGAGTCTTTGGGCAACCTGAGCTTGACCTGGATGTGGACGAATCCTCTGAACGTCTGGATCAAAAGCAGAAGTACTTCCCTTGAGTACCTCAATAGTCATGCCAGCAACTATGTCCGCTTGGAGTGCAATGTAGAGCGCTCGTTCCACTGCCTCTGCTCCAAGTGATGTGATCAATTGGGTTCCGTTGATTAGAGCTAGGGCTTCTTTTGGTTTGACATTCAGTGGTCGAAGATTGTGACTCTCGAGTACATCTGTTCAAGGTTTCGCTATTTAAAATGTTTGGTATAGGGAACTTACATTTAGCATCTGACCAACCACTTTCGGGTGACCACATTCTGCCCTCTCCAATAAGTCCAAGCGCAAGATGAGCCAACGGTGCCAGATCACCTGAAGCACCAACTGTGCCCTTCTCAGGCACCCAAGACAAGCACGATGCATTGAAAGCGTCGATCAACTGTTGGAGTGTATCCCACGATATGCCTGAGTATCCTTTCGCCAGTACATTGATGCGCAGTGCCAACAACATTCTGGCTCTCCGTGGGGGCAGTGGATTTCCCACTCCAGCTGAGTGACTTCGTATCAAATTGTACTGGAGAGTTATGAGGTTTTCACCCGAGATCAAGGTGTTGGAAAATTTACCGAATCCTGTGTTTAAGCCGTAGACTACTTTTTCGGTTATGGTTTTCTCCAACATTTCACGACTTTTCTTCACACGTTCTTCGGATTCTTGTGTGAGCTATTATAAGAAGGTTATTGAAACTTATCTCAAAACGCAACCCAACATACCTTGATTGACAAGAATCCTTTACTTAGATTGACCAAATCCTCAGTGGTCAATTGATTTCCATCCATAAAAAGATACTATTTTGTAGAGAAAAGAATGAAAAGATTAAATAGGTAAAAATGGGAATACCTCAGTTGATCGTTTAGAATCTTGAGCGCTGGGCAATTCAGGAAGGCAGTGATTTACATCTAGATTGGGAGACATTTTGTGGATTATGATGATATGATGAATTTGAGTAATAAAAAAGATTCTAGGCGAGTGTTCAATACTGTTCGGAAATGGCATTCATTATAAACCATATTCATTATCAAGTAGTCTAGACTGAACTTTTCAAAATATGATAATAATTTGCATGAATTATAATATTAATGCAAGCAGAAAACAATCGATTATGATGTCATTATACGTAGAAAATTTCACTCAGTTTGTAGTACGTTGAATAGTAATTAAAGGTCAGTAATGATTTTGCAATGACTTCTGACAAGTAAGTTCCGTGTTTAAAAAAAGTCAAAGTTGACTCAATTGAAGTGTTGAACATTGAATTTGAAAATAAATTGTCAATTAACTATGACTTTATACATTTGGCATTGAGTCAAATTACAATCAACAACTGCGCATTTGTCATTAATGCCATTTATTGAAAAAAAATTTTTATTATGATTTAAAAATGACATAGAAATTTAAAGAACAATTAGAGACAAAGTTGTTTTCGCTTAAAATTAATTTCATTTTTTGTTTTATTGTTTATCAAATAGTATGCATTCAAAGTAGTCCTTGAATTGAGGAAGTTTCGTATTTGTTGGATAACACTTAACGACATGTGATTAAACTGTGCCCTAAATCGGTCGAATAAAATACTCAAATGTGAGTATTCTTGTATACGGTAATGAGATCAATGAGTTTTGTCTAAATGTAATGACAGTTTCAACTTTTAATCACAAGATGGTGTTACGCAATCGATGTAACGTTGATTGTTTCCATTGAGACAGGATCAGAAGTTAATCATTTCATTGACTCAAATACAAAAACAATGACTCCAACTGCATATATGATAGCACAAGACAATTTTGCTTACTAATTGTTCTTAGTTTTCGAGACAATGCACATTCAATTGACTTTATCTTTCCTTGTGCTGGGCCTAGCTGCCTCGTCCCTAGCAATGGTCCCATGCCTACCAGACGCCTGTAAGAATGTCAAATGTGGTGAAGTCGTAGCCAACTGTCGAGATGAGCAAACAATGACCGAGACACGTCATCGACTGCTTCCACATGGAACTCATTGTGGCTGCTGTTCGCTTTGTATCAAAATCTTGCGTAAGTTTTTTTATTGTCTTTTATTGTATTTATTACTAATTAAATAACCCATTTTGCAGGCGAAAACGATCCCTGTTACGACGCCATGCTTCAAGGACACATTCAAAACGAATACTGTGAGGATGGACTTAAGTGTGACTATGTACAGCATAAGTGCGTTAAAGCTTAAATATTCAAAGATTTTGAAAGCTTGATACTAAGAATATATGATTCTTACGTAATAAAATGTTTAATTTGATTTGACTAATAGACCATTAGTAATAGTACATTTGAGCCCACAACAGATCACCTCTGTCACATAAAGCATCCCACTTGCAGTTACATCTTGACATGAGGTATCCCCTCATTAAAGATCTTTTCTTAAAATAAGATCTACTTGAGATTAGCATTACCTAACCTAATCTCAAGATCGTTGGCTTGAGATTAATGTCGTCAAAGACATCTCAAGTGCTTCTCAAGTACACTTAAAAGTATATATTAAGGTTTAGGATAGGTTTTGGTTATGTAAATTTTGTTGATTTAAAATCAAAATCCGTAAAAAATGAAGATCTTCTTAGCTCTTGCTCTGGCCATAGTTTGCCTCTCATCCTATGCACATGCTCTGGCACAAATTGCTTGTGTTCCAGAGATGTGTTTGAACATGAAATGTGCAGCTATTCCACTTGAGTGTCGTTCACCAGATAGCGGCTTTCGGGTACTTCCTCATGGTGGAATTTGTGGATGTTGTGCGCTTTGTGTGAAGGTTTTGGGTGAGTTTGAATTATGTTTTCTATTTTTTTTATTGCTTTATCCCTTTATTTTAAACCAGAGGAGAACGAGCCTTGCCAAGCGCTCAACCTTCGAGGCGTTCCCCAGCGCGAAATCTGTGACGATGGACTCCAGTGTGACAAGGTTCGACATGTTTGTGTCAAAGAAGTGACTATTCCACTTGGGCTCTAAAAGAATTGTCTAAGAATTCATGTAAAATCCATTTTGTCAAATTAAAAATTAAAGATTATGTGGTGCCATCTGTTGAGTGTTTGCGAAACTTGCATTCTTTTTCCTCAACTTTGTGACTGTCAATCACTGCGCAGTCTCACAAATAAAATATTTTTCAGCTCACTTTAGTTTCAGTTTGCAGTCACTTGTTGTGTCTTCTTTTGTTGTTTGTTTTCATTGTTCTTTTTCGTCAGAATTCGGCATTGTTTGTTGTTTTGTTTTTGGGCTATTATTCTTAAACAACAATGGACGATTTTACTTTGTGTGATATTTTGATCAAACGAATTGAGCAACAAAGAGGCGAGGTGAAGAAGGAGTTTGATGAAGCTGAGGATGAGGGGTTCGACTTTATGGTCAACGAGGTAAAGGAACTTTGTGGTGTTGGTCCTTCGAGTTCCTCTGGACCTTCTTCTTTATCTTTGGTTTCTGGCTCAAATGAAGCTCGAGTTGCACCATCTGGAGATGGTTCAGCGATTTTTCCTCCTGGATTTTCTGGATCTTTGGTTTCTGGTCCAACTGAAGCTTTTTCTGCTTCATCTTCAACTCAGAATAAGATATTCGATGTCATAACCACTTCTGCTACTACTTCATCATATTCACACCATTTTACCTCTGCAACTCCGAAGTTAATGACTTTTTCAGCAGACTTGTCGTCGTCTTCTTCATCTTCCATTTTTCTAAATTCGAGTTCATCTTCATGTGCACTTAGTGGTTCGGGTAATTTTTGGTCAGCTGGTTCTTTGTCGTCTTCATCCATTGTCTCGAGTTCTTCAGTTGTGCATTCCTCTTCGTACACTACTTCGAGTCCAATGATTATTTATGGTTCTTCTACGGCTTCTTCAAGCTATGGTTCTAATTCTGCTGATTATGGTTCGTCTTATGCTTTGTACGACTCGAATGCCTCTTCCTATGGGTCTCATGGTTCGTCAATTACCTTCCCACCACCATCAACCTATCCATCGTCTAGTTCAACTATGATCGATCACTACTCAAATCACAAGAGCTGTACTTACTATAATCTCCAACAAAAGGCGCCATTGCAGTTCAAAATGGCTGCTAATGAATCAGAATTTATGGTGAAGCAAGAAGAATTAGAAGAAGACGATCCAGATAGACTTCAACAACAGTTCAAAGTTGAAGATTTCGACGCTATTTTTCGTTCAATTGATGAATCGAGCCAACATGTGATGCCGCGTTACACTGGTCAAGGAAGACAAGGAACTCAAGTCTTTTCAGGTAAATCAACATCGTTTGTTCAAAAAACAACGCAAGACTTTGAAGAAACCGATCAGCTGCAACCAATCTCATCGGATCATGAGCTGCTGATCAATGAAATGCTCGAAGATCTGAATGAGGGTGAGGACTATTTTTTTCAGAAACTTTAAAGATGAACACAAGGAAGATGAATCCTCGAAATTCAAAAAGAGAAACCGAGAATCTTCTCAGGAAGATCCTAATGAGGAGGAGGAAGAAGATGAGGAGGGGAAGGCAAAGGGATCTAAAAAATTTACCATTCTCGGATACTGGTGCGATCAAGCAAAATGTGAGCTGAACTATAAGAAATTGTATGTGGACAAAGTGACCTTGAATCATCATTTGAAGAATTCGCATGGCATTGAAGCTCATCGGTGCTGCATTCAGGGATGTGGCAAAAGTTTTATTAACAAGTAAGTTTTGGATCATATGTAATGTTTGGATTCTTGAGATATATCTTCTTACCTTTATAGATACAAACTCACCAAGCACGTCTCTGTCCACGGCCATCTCAACCCTTTCACCTGTGGATTTTGCTCATCAAAGCACTTCAAAACTTACGACTCTTTATCTTGTCACCACCTGAAATTCCACGAACGCGGTCTATATGTTTGCGCCGAGGACTCGTGCACCTTTACCTCTACTTACCGCCAAGCAATGTACTATCACTGGTTGAGTGTGCACGAAGCTCGACATGTTTGCGCTTTCTGTGATCGATCCTTTGTTCGCAAGAGTCTCTTTGATTCCCACATGAGGATCCATTCTCAGGTGAAGCCGTACAAGTGTATCTTTCCTGGGTGTGACACCAAAGCCGGGACCCAGTACACGAGTCGTGATCGAAGTGCCATCGTGCGTCATATTCGAGTGCGACATTTTGGACTGCCTCGTTACATGAAGGAACAGATTCAAAGAGAGATTGTCGATGCCCGAGATCCGAATCAATTCATCAGTCGAGATATTAACTAAATCTCAGGAATGAAAGCATCTCATGGATTACCTACTTATTCTCTTTATATTCTTTCAGGACTCAGATCCTTAATTATCTGTATTTTTTTATTTTGCTTTTATTATATATTCATTCTTTTTGCTAATTGTGATCTTGATTACCGTAAGTTGGAAATGGTCTGAAAGTAACGATCATGGATTCCGCGAGATCAACAAAGTAGAAATGAGCGGCAGAGCAACAATGACGAAATACATACAGGAAAGTTATCTCGATGTAGAGATTCCGAAATGTATAAACAGTGACAGTATCTACTCTAAATCTAGACAGCCAATAGGGTTCAAGAACGGCTTATCTTTGATTATAAATAAATAAAAATAGGATTCGAGTATTCAGTCCCCCATTTTTGAATGAACCAATCAGAACGCAGCACACATTCGAATGGACACAAACCGACCATGTATGCATCTGCACTGATGTTTGCACAACGTGCGAGTCTGAGTGAGAGCATTGTCGCAATAACCAGCTTGCAATATTTGACAACCACCAAAGAAACAATAACAAATCACGATTTACGTCCATCTAATTTGTCTACAATGTATTCGATTTGACAAAAAAGAACCTGAATTTGTTTGGAATGAAACATTGCAGGTAATGATTGTGATTGGTCAATTGAGTGCACTCGAATGTGTTCTCGATACTGATTGGTCCAACAGTTTGTCACGTGCTTCATGCTGCATTGGTCAGTTGTGTTCCTATAGGAGCTAATCTTACCTTTTTAGGGCATAGTTGGCTCTCAGTTTTACTTGTTTCAATTTAAAAATAATAATAATCTCTTAATAAATCAAAGATAAGATTCAAACCAATCTAATTTAGATTAATCTAAATGGTGATCTAATTTATATCCATGAATTCGAAAATTCCAACAATCACACCCACCAGATAGTTAGTAGTATTCAAATCTTCTGAATTCAACTCAACTCGTGTCAACTGGTGATCGCTAACATTTTGACCTTTGAATCACATTTCTCTACCTATCAAAATGGGTCACTCACAATCTAAATCCCACCATTTTACTCAAGTCATTGATTCTTCATTGACAGAATCGTCTAGAAATGAAAATCTCGAATGCATTGCCGATGTCAACCAGGATGGCATCAAGGTGTACATCAAGAACGACTTCATCAAGCAGACGTCAAATTGTCTCTACCAGAAATGTCAAAATTTTGCGACTCACTATCTGCGTCAAATAAATTGGTTTGACATTGAGTATGTTAAATTTGAAGGAATCACAATCACTGTGAATTTGATACGAGCTCGGCATTATGTTCGATTGACATTTTGTGATTCGTTGGTACGCGAGAAGTTCTGCCAAAAGCTTCAACAATCTGGAAAGCTTATCCTCCTCACTGAACATGACAGAAAATGTTTCATGAAAGAGCCAATTCTGGTTCGTGGCTTTCAAAATTTTGCCGAATTGGACCAAAGTTTTCGTCTTCTCAGCCAGATTGTCCCAACCTATGCAATCAACATGAATTGTGTTGATCAAAATTCCAATCTGGCCATGTCTGTCAAGTATTTGGTAGCCCGAAAGATCATTGTCGAACAAGTTCGATTGGCTGAAGTTAATGTTGCTAAGATTCGGTCATTTATGCAAGAACAGAAAGTAGAGATCACTGATACAAGCTCGATCCAAGATGTTCATAAAGAATTTAAGAGAATGCTCTATGAAAAAGACTTGAAAGTGAGCAATGATGGAACTGTACTGGAAAAGCAAGAACTTTCTTTGTTCGTTATGCGACCAAGAATCTAATTCAAATTATTTCCAGTTTTCAAACCAATTGCGTGGTTTTTCTAATTTTTCTTTGAATTCAATAAATTTCTTAAACTACTTTAAAATTGCAATTTGATACAATTAATTAAATCCTCTCTTACCAATTGAATTTATCAATTAAATTTTAAAATTCGAGAGATTTAGTTTAATTTACTGTTTAAATCGAAATCCAATTATTTTGTTTAACAATCACTCAAACCAGATACAAAATCAATGTATGACAAATCTTTTATTATGTGATTTTGATCTATAAATTTTGAACTATAGTTCTTTGACGCTTCAATAGTCAAATGTTTCAGCAAAAATGCGTATAAAGTGGTAAAATAATATTCAATTCGGAGAATTCTACAATGATTTCAATATTCAAAATTACAAAAAAAACATTTATAAAGCCTTTGAGAAAGTTCTCAATGAAAGCGATTTAAAATGAACAAAGATTGAAAATTGTTGGCCAAAACTCATCTGTCCCACGTTCTAGGTTATAAAAGTCAACAATTCTCTTAATCAAATGGTTTGACATTGAGATATGTCAAAGTTGAACAACGAAAGATGAATCTTTAACTCGAGTAGTCTAGTATATTCGATTTATCTTTACTGGGACTGACTCTTCTTTTGTTACAACCTCAAGTAATCCCACAATTTGTATTGTCGATGTCGATCAATCCGGCATTGTGATCTTACTCCAGAAGGATCGCATCATCAGAGAGTCGCCACCAAGCTGTTTGTATCAAGCCGAACACGAATTCGTGGAACATTCGACGCACTGTCTGCGTAGTATCAAGTGGTCCGAACTTGAATACGTCAAAGTAGACGGACCTGTGATCACCTTGTCTCTGATTCGAGCTGCTCAATTTGTACAGATAATCTTCAACGATTTTACGGACGCTTTCACGAGATTCTACACTAAGCTTTTAAATACTGGCAAGCTTACAATTCTTATTCAAGATGACTTTAAAAATCTCCTCAACTACAAAGAATCGAAGCAAAGTTTTTACCTTTTAAACAAGAAAGTGACAACATTTGCAATCAACACAAATTGCAAACTCGAATCTTGCATCGTCAGTCAAGCAATTGGTGATCCGAAAAGTGGCAACGGAACTGACTAAATTGACAACTGAAAATGTCAATCAAATTCGAATATTTTTGGCACAACATAAGGTGGTTGATTCAAGCTTAGCTCAAGATATTTTTAAGGAGTTTACCAAGTTACTCTATGAGAAAAGGCTTGCAAGTCGGCAAAAACGGAACGCAGTTGGAAAATAAAAATTTTTCGGCATTTGCCCTTCGTCCAAGAGTTTGAGCATTCTCAGCTATAGCTTCAAGTTATATATACTTCAAGTTTTTGAAATTTCCAGTGATTTTCTTTATCTTGTTCAAATAAATTTTTTTTATAATTTTCTCAATTGAGTCTACTAAATATACGTCAATTGGGAAAGATATTAGATTGGATGTAATCTTGGTGTGAGTTTATAAGCAATTTTTCATTAACAAATAAATAAGTAAAAGAATAAGTTTTCAAATTCAACAATCGAAACAATTAGAGCATTTCAAATCAAGCCCTTGCAGGTTCGTATTCGTGCTTAGTTCATTCGCAGAATCGATGCTTTGGTTTGAATTTTCCAATGTAGAAAAAATCATATGCCGAATTAATCACTAGTGAACGAAATTAGTTGTAGGCTACAACTTGTAGCATATCAAACTGGAACAATTTCAATGTTACTCGAAACAATTGTGAAATTTTACTTTCTAGTGTTGTACAAATTTGTCTAACAAGATTCTTGGAGCTATTGTCAATTTGGCTTTACTTAAAAGTTTCAATTACGAAAAACCTGCGTAATTCTGCCATAAGAGACAATTGGCTCATAATCCGCAATTCCAGAAGAGCATAATTAAGGATGCGTTTCAAGATTTCAAGAACAAATAGAAAGTAGATTGAATCTCGTTTAATCTAGAAATCCTGTTTTTCTTATTTTTAAATATATTCTTTATTTTTCCTTGTTTTATCGCAGTTGTTTATTTATTCGATCGAATATTTATTTCCAAAATTCCACTTTAAAATATCGAGTTTGCTTATGTTTTGGTTTTGGCTTCTAAAATATTAAATTTTGACAATGTCTACCAAGTGTCTCTTACTCTTATTTTTGCACTCTCTGGTGATGCTTCAAGGGATAAAGGGCACCATCGACATCAAGACTATCTGTACGGAACTCAAGAATATTTCCACAAGAGAATTTCAAGGAGTAAATGCGATGCATGGTGTCCTCTATCTTCTGGCCTATGATCAGATGTTCAAGATACCGTTGAGTGAGCGATATGTCGATTCCAAGGATGGTGCGCTTGCGCTGTTTGCGATAGATCAAGGTACAATTCTGTAAAATCTTCATTCTTGACCGTGACTTTGACCTCTTTATTTCCAGATTTTGAGAATCTAGGTCTTTGGACCACCGTACCGTGGCTTTCGAAAGTCTCACAAAAGACAAACGGTCGCAAGCTTTCTCGCTTGACCATTTTTGTGCCCCAATCCCAAAAATGTCCCAACTGTCTCAATTTGCACGCTATTGGTGCGAACTTTGATCATTTCTACTATTCGAATGGAGACATTTTCGATTATTGGGAAAATAGGTCCCAACCTTGGGCTTATGGATACCTTGGGGATGGAACTGGTTCCAAGAGCTATTTATTTCGCTATGCTGGACTCAATGATCGGCGGATTGAGGTGGATACGTCTCCGGTGGTAGGTCCTGATTCTCGGCTTCCAAGACTCCCGTCACCATTTAATGCATATCCCGGACCTTTTTACCACTTGCGAAGCGTTTCCCAGGGCGAACTACAGTTCCAGCTGAGCCCAAGTTCCCCATATCCCGAACTTCTCGCCAGTCTTCCAGTTGATGGATTTATCACCTCGGATGGTAATGTCCACCTTTGGGATTTGTACGCTAAATTAGTATATGTATTCCTTGATCCAGTATTCCTTGAAAATGGATTCAAAACAGAGGAAAACATTCTGTTCGTAACCAAACCGTTAGAAGATTACTTTATCTGTTCCGAACAGGAGTGGGCAAATCGTGTTGGAGCGCTTGGCTTTCTCAAGAGTTCTAAAGGATGGATTTTTGGATCAACTGGGATTCTGATTTTTATCGTGTTAATCGGCGTGGTGATTCTAATCAAAGTCAAACAATCCAAGAATCCAAAGAATTCAACCAATCGTGACTTAATTTTTACTTCAAGGGCGTACATTCCAAGTACAGCAAGCTCCAATGTTTCTCATTCGAGATCTATTGGATCCAGCAAGCTTGGAAGTTCTGGAATCCAAGAATCCAGTTGTCTGGGTTCTCAAAAGACTACTTCCACTCTAGGCCATCCATCAAGCTTAAAGAACGTTTCCAGCATTCCTTCAGTCATGCCTCGTCTGTTCCAGAATCTCAAGGTCTCGGGTTCAAAAAAGACCCCCAAGAAGAAGCTCAAAACATCCAAGCACAATTCCCCGCTCAAAACTGATTACACTCGAAGCCAAATTTCTGGTACCGGATCATTGCTTTGCTCGGACCCGAGCTTTGAGGCACCCTTTACATCGATTACTCAAGACTTTCAAGATAATCGGTCGCCTAAATCGCCTAAAACCAGAAAAAACCCCAGATCATAGCGGGTGCCAGTGGTTTTAATCATAATTTATTATAAAATTTTCGAATTGTTCAAATAAACTTGTTAGTTCGAAGATCCTGTCTTTAAAAAAGTCTGTTTGCTTAAATTGTCTCAAGTTCTTTTGGGTTTCGGTTTCTAATTTTAGTTTTGCGTCCCACCAAAATGTCAACCAAAACGCCCATATGGATTCTATGGTGGTGGGCGTTTCTACTGTTGTATGTCATCCAGCAGGCTTACTGTGGCATCACGAGTGTATGCCGTGATCTCAAGACTGGCGCCAACCTGGCCAACTTCCAAGGTCTCAGTGCGATACATGGGGCCCTCTATTTAGTGGTCTCTGATCGCGTTTACAAGATTCCCATGACTGAGCAGTTTGTTCGAGATGGAAGAATTGGATTGCTACCAAATACTCAAGGTAAGTTGTATTAGCTTTAAAATTTTTCTTTTAACATTTAGAATCCACAGACCTCGGCCTTTGGCAGCGACTTCCATCCTTATTCAATGTGTCACTTCCTGATGATCAATCTAAGCTAGAGCGATTGACTTTCTTCGTTTATCGCACACCAGATGACTCAGCTGCTTCGACATCAGAATCCCAAATTCTAGCATCAATCTGGGCACAGAAGTATGCGATTCTGTACTTTGGCAAAAGTGGATCCACATTCGTGGATTTCACTCCACTTTTGTATGGATTGGTTGGTGACGGAACTGGAGCACGAAATTATTTGTTCCGTTACGATTATGCAGACCAGACAGCCCCAAGTGTAGTGGTTAATCCTGAACCGCTGATAATTGATCCTGACATATTTGACGGACGTGGTAAGATATTAAATTATAGATTCTAAAAATAAACTTTTATTATTTCAAATAGAACTTAATCTGCAAATTCCGACAGTCAATTATTCCTTAACAATTGGCTATCCCTACTATTACATTCTCTTGCACCATGATACGAATCAACAAGTTGAATTTCTTCTACGACAGTTCCAGGAACGACCCCAAGACGGAGCCCAACTGTTGACCAATCCATGGGTGGCTGGATTCATCACCACGGATGGGACTGTTCACTTGTGGGATTTTGTAGCCAAACAGGTACACCGCTCACTTTAGTATCTGTTATTTTCTAATATTCTATGTTCCTAGGTTTACTTCTTCCAGGACCCAGGTCTAAAACGAGCCCAAGACCCTCTCCAATTGCAAGCGGACCTAAAGGAAAGCTCATCAGGTCGAGTGCCTTTCAAGAATGTACCATTTAGCCAGTACTTTTTCTGCTCCCAGGACGAGTTTGATTCTTCAGAATTGCCTGAGATGCTTTCGGGTAACAAGACTATCTCAGGATTATGGATTTGGATCACCATAGTCGCCGTTTTCCTGGTAGCATTTGTAGGATTATGTCTTATGATTCGCAGACGAAGACGTGCAAATCGCTTCTCAAAGGCGTCTGGAGTTTCTAAGGCCTCCACCCTAGTCTGGACTCCCCTAAACTCGAGTCTTTCTAATTCTGGTTCAATGTTGCAGTCAAGCGAAGCATCCTCAATTGAATCTTCAAATCTAATGTCTACGGCCCTAAATGCAAAAGCTTCGACTCCAAAGCGACTAGTGGGTACTGGGGCTCCAACAAAAACTAAGATGCCTAAAAGAAGGAAAACGCCAAAGATATCTTCAAACAAAGTAAATCAGATCCGCTCGGGCCGGGAGTCGTCCTTAGATCCACTTGGTAGTGGCTTCAAGAAGTCCTTGCTTCCAATTACTCTTGAATCAAATGGGTCCAAGCTATCCTCTTCTGGCATTCAAAGTAAAATTAAGTCAAAATTGCCTTCGACCTCAGTTAAGTCGACTTCAAGAAAGTCTGCAAGTGGCATAGAATCTATAATTCAGAATGCATCCAGTAGTAGAACTTCACTGGATAACTCATTTAGTCAAGCATCGAATGCTTCTCAAATTCAAGAATCAACATCACGTGATCATCACGGATCCCAACTCGAGCCAAAAGCGTTAACCCCTTCAATCGCAGACATGCTCAAGAACATAAAACGCAAGCCTAGTCCCAAATATAGTCGCAAGAGGCAATAGTTTTCATTATCTTAAAATGCAATTTCGATAATAAATCTTTATTTTGACCTTATGAGCAATTCATAAATGACACAATGCCCTAAGCTCGAACACATTGGTGCTTCTGATGGTCGCATTGGAGACCTACGTCACAGAGTTCTCGGTGTGGCACGCCCAACAGTTCGACGGATTGACAGTTTTCGTTTTCCTCTATTTAGGTAAAAATTATCATTAGTATAAGATTATAGGATCCCGCTAAGGTTCTTAAAATTGTACTTACGCAACAACTTAACACACAAATGACAACATCCACAGTATCCACCGCCTTGCACCAGTCGGTACTTTCCACTGGTTTGCAAAGTATCTCGGGTGATCAACTCATGAGTCAGTGGATCACGGCACTCATTTGGGTAACCACATCGAACAGTATGACAAGCGTCTGGTAGACATTGGATCAGGGCTTGGGCCGATGCTACGAAAGCAAAGGCAATGAACAAGATGGCGAAGGCGCGCATTTTCAGGTATACTTTTTGAGGATGAATACTACAAAGACAAATGATGAGCTAATGATGCTGCGCGTGCAATCTTAAATACCAAAAGGATATTAAGACTTTTGAGTGAAGAGGCACACTCGCTTACTAATCTCGACTCTTGTGAGTTGAGTAATTCCTCTAAGAGATGCGATGCAGACCAACTCGAGGAAGACTTTCTTTGCTTAATTTGGTTCAATTAGTTCATTGATTAGATAAGCTAATATTTAGATAACAAATTTTAATTGCAATATAATTTAGATAATGTGTTTATTCATATATGAGGTTACAACTTTGGCGCCTTAACACAAATATGCTTGTCCAAGTCACACTTCAAGCCTTCATCACACAGAGCTTTGGCCAAGCCTCCAACGATCATAGTTTCAAGACAATTTTCGTTTTCCTCTTTAAACAAAATAATTAAAAAAGAACAATGGACAACACAAACAAACTTACGCAATACTTTGACGCATCTTTTGCAACAGCCACAGGCGTCAAGGGGCATCAGTCGGTGGGTGGGCACTTTACCCGAGAGCACTTGTTGAAGCACACCTTCACATTCTTTTGGTACTGCTGCGCATCGAACAGTTTGACAGGCTGTGGGTCCACATGGAAGGACAAGCTGAGCTAGGGCTAAGCTGACTGCGTAAGCTAGCGTCAAAAGAAAAATTAGTTGAGAATTCATTTTGGACTGTGGTTTCAAAAGCATGAGCATTATGCAAATAAAAGTACAAGTTTAAATACTCAATAGATCCTTCAGATATGGAGACTTATCAATAAGACTTATCAAAAGTGTAAGTGAGGGTATTTAGGGTTGAAAAAACAATCCTTGAGGTCCTTGTGAGGCGAAAGTGACATGTCAAGTACACTTTCACAAATGTCAATTTATCTTATTTGCATGCCCAAAAAAGTCAAATTACAAAATCTCCAATCAAAATTATAAATTTTTATTGCAAAAATAAATATTCATCAAATTCAGTTCTCTAAGCTTTGACACATTTGCCAGTTGGAATGTTACATCGAAGGCCTTCATCACATAGGGCGTGAGGCATCTCGCCCACAAGCTCTTCAGTTGGACAGGTCTCGTTCTCCTCTGTAAATTAATATTTTAAAAATTGTTAATATTGGAAAACTAGGGTCAACAAGCACAACTTACCCAACAAATGAAAACACACTGGACAACAGCCACAATAGCCTGAGTGCAGCAGTACTCGAGTTCGTCCAACTTTAGATTGATTGGTCTTCACTGCTACGGACAGGGCGTCAGCGCATTCAGCTGTCAAGGGCGCACATCGGACTCGTGAACATGGTGGACACTCATCAGCATAGACCCAAGAAACCAGAGCCAAGATTAAGAAAAGTGCAATTTGGATACGCATTATTAATTTCGGAATTTCGGATATTGTTAAAACGAATAGTAAAAATTTGTAAAATAAAAGTAATTTCTTAGGTTCTTAAGTATTATCCAAGGAGGTAGCTCCACATTGAAGCATCAAATGATCTCCTTGAGATGAAGTGGACTTTGGTATCCTGGTTTGGTACGGGCAGGCTCAAGATAAGCTAATTTGCGCTTATCCTAACATAATCTTAAGTTACGTCAATCGACATACGATTGCAAGTGAGTCGACTCTTGAAACAATCCTGGAGTACTTAAGATTGTGCAAAAAAAGATCAACGTCTTGTGATCTTAAAACTCAAGATTTTTGTTGCTTTCAACACTTTTGTTGCACTTGTAAAATGAAATCCTTCACTATCTTGTTCTTGGTTTTCGCTTGCGCCATCGCTTCGGCCCAAGCTTTGGTCAAATGTCCCGAAAATGCTTGTCAAACAGTTCGATGTGGTATTCCAAACGAATGTCGTGATCCACTGACTCATAACATTATTGAGCACGACACTATGCAAGCTTCGGGAAAGTACCGATTGGTGCCCAAGGGTGGTTACTGTGGATGTTGTGCACTGTGTGTTAAGCTGTTACGTAAGTATAATAGAAGGAACCCTATCAGGACCTAGAATCTACAATTCATGTTGTACTGATGGATTATTTTATCTTAATATAGAGGAAAACGAAAATTGTCAAGCCATCGAGCTGTTGGGCGTGCCACACACTACTCTGTGCGATGAAGGTCTCCGATGTGATCATGAGAAGCACCTTTGTGTCAAGGCTTAAGAATTTGGTAATACCAAATTTTTATATGTGTTATGTATGACTGATAAATGAAATAAATCATATTTCTTAACTTGTTGCGTTGTTGCCTACTTGGATTATTGGCTTCTTGTCTTAAATCTACAATGAACTTAAATTAAATTAATTTCATTTTGTATTCAATAGGAATCTTATGTACTATCCTTAGACTTACCACTTCTTGAGATATACTCCAAAGGCACCCCAAGGATTGTATTTTCAATCCCAAAATATCCCCCTCTCTGCACTCTGAGATAAGCCTTCTTTTTGATAAGACCATAACCATCATAATCACGTCATAATCTTCAAGATCTCAAACATATTTAAATACTTTTAGATTGTTTGATGGCTTATGTTCTTATGAAAGCTGTCTTGAAGTCGATTCAAATCTACAGTAAAATGCGTTTCATTTTTGTGTTCTTGACCTTAGCTTGCGCGGCACTAGCTCAACCTGAGCTTGAACTCCCGTGTGGACTAAATGCTTGTCAAACTGTTCGTTGTGGAATTCCAAAAGGACCATGTGAAAACCTTCTTTTGGACGGACTCTCCAACAAGCCACCAACCCATAAGCTTGTGCCCCTTGATCGCTGTCACTGTTGCTCACGATGTGTCAAGTTGTTGCGTAAGTTTCATTTCAATTTTATTTATTATACTAAAAAACGATTAAATTAAACTTCACAGATGAAAACGAAAACTGTCTCGATACTAAGATCGCTGGTGACGTACAAGAAGCCCAATGTAACGATGGCTTGAAGTGTGACTCGGTCAGACACGTTTGTGTCAAAGTTTAAAGATTACATTGTATAATCATATACTGTAACGTCATTTATGAATAATAAAGGTCAATAAGAGTACCATTTTGTTATCTAAATCAAGATTGTTAATTAAGAATTGATTACCCATGATTACCACTACCAAATGATTATCTTTCGGATCTCAGGATGTAGGCGATATCAGTCTTGAGAGTATTTAAGATTGTGACTTAAGGATACCAAAAAGTCATTGAGTTTCTTCTTCCAACAAGCAATTCTTACCAAAATGCGTACTTTTGCGATCCTCTTCTTGGCCACTTTGGCTACTTTGGCTTTGGGTGAAGAGACAACAACCGAACTTCCATGGGTAAAGAATCCTTGCATGACTGTTCGTTGTGGTATTCCAAATGAATGTCGTGATCCCATTACTTCTTCCATGATTGAGCATGATATTGTGAAAGCCGATGGAAAGTACCGGCTAATCCCCAAAGCTACATTGCATGGTTGCTGCTCGGCTTGTGCTTTGTTGTTGCGTAAGTTTGATAGTTCAAGGACTCTAGAATTATGACTAATAATGGTTTGTTTGATCCAACATGTAGAGGAAAACGAAACTTGTGGATCCACTGAGCTGTTGAGAGGGTACATTCGAACTCAATGTGACGATGGTCTCCGATGTGATGAAGTGAAACACACCTGTGTCAAGGCATAAGTACAGTCCTGTATAAATGATTCATGAAATAAATGATTTTTTCTTGACTTGATTCAATTTTTACTTCATCAAACATACAAGCGCGCCCAAATAAGAGATCGCTAATTCAAATAATTTCTAAATAATCCCCTGTCAATAAGAAATGCAAAGCAATTATTACGCTTACGCTTACATAACTAAATTCCAAACGCAAAAGATTAAAAACGTAACTAAAGTTTATTTAAATTCAAAGAAAATATTAAAAAACAATTATCTAGGTTTAGATCAGTTTATGGACAAAACTGAAACCGATTGAGCACTTTAGCTAATTGTGCATCGGCTCAGGAGTTCGCAAGGTGATGGATATCCTTGCTTTGCATCAGCGTCATCTTGAGACTTCTCCTTCCACACAGTACGCTTTGATTCGGTGTGCTTCATCTCATCCTTGAGGACTCCAAAGCTTTTAAGATCCTTAATGATCCGATCCAAGTCTTTCACTTCGTCCAATGTAATCGATTTACCCTCGTATTTTTTGTTCATTGTGCATCGTGCGTCATCATTCAAAATCAAGACAATTATGCGAAATAAGGAAATTAAAAAGAGAGTATAAAAACTTAAAGTAGATATTTACAAATCATTATATATTTTACATACAAAGTTACGAAAATGCCTATAGAAATCAACACTTTGATTGATTAGTAATTTTTTAATAAAACCCAAGTTTATCAGATCAGCTTTTGATTGTAAGCGCCATAACTGTGATTTATTAAATGAAAATTTCACAATTGACATGTTATGACAATTAACAATCTGCGTCACGCCTGATATTTTGTAAAATAATTTTTCGGTTTTATTTTTTAACTCATTAATCAAGATTTAAGATTTGGAAGATCTTTTGGTTTAAAATTGTCACTAAATTTAATTGTGTTTTGTGCAAGCAACTCCATAATAGCGGAAGTCGTAAATTCTTAATTAACCGCCGCGGCTCATAATTTGAGAAATTATGATCTTTAAAATTCCATAAATCAAATAAAAAAACAGTATGCAATAAATTTTATTTAAACATTAACTAAATGCATACAAATAGAACATAAGATATATAAAGAATATTATAGATTAATAGAAGATAAGAATTTAGAAACGAATCAAATCACAAATTATTCGTTAGACTTGACGATTTCCCCCGACTTGTTCACTTCGAGCTTATTCTTTAAAAGATAAATTTCAAATGCATGCAATACATACTCGGCAGTCGTGTTCGAATAAAATACGTATCCGTCTTTAATGAGAGTTGACTTCATTGTGGCCAAATTCTTTACGCCATCCACGTTTTGGCTCTTCAAAATTTTGATAGAAATACTCTCAAAAAGTTCATCTTGATCTAAAACTGGGTTCGCTGCCAAATGCTTGGTATTAATGGCATAGAGAGGACGCTTTTTCTTCAACGCCTTGTAACTTTGAACCAAACTTGAGTCCGAATCTTCATTTGGCTCGTGATGGTTCATAGGAACAAGAAAATCCAGATCAGAAAGTATGGCGAACATTTCTTTAAAAGAATCGAGAAATAGCTTAACACGCTCATCGAAAATGCGAAGCTGAAACATGATGGATTCAGAGTCAATCTTGAAAAACTCTATTTTCTCCCATCTGATGGTGCGCTGGAAGTAGGATGCAGAATTTCCAGAATTGTCTTGGAAATATGGATGGATCTTTTCGAATGATCCCTTATGCGACTTATGAATGTAGATGATCACTCCTTGCGGATCTACATGGGCTTTGCATGGTAAAACTTTGCCACAAATTGCCAAATCCAACACTTTGGAATTAGTTTCGATTCTACTTGCTGATAGACCCATGGTTAAAGTGTGCGAGTAGGGTTAGGGTAAAGGAGTACAAGAGTGATGCAGTAAAATGAGGAGCTAATCGCAACCATGAATACTTTGGAAACAGGCTCAAGTACAGTAGGAAATGTCCGAATAAGCTGATTGTTGGTGAATTTAAATCGGATTTGTTTAATAATGTAAATCCAATGCTTGATTTTTGATTATGTTTGAATTCAACAATATTTGTAATTGTCTGAATCTTAGCAAGCGCTTTTAGATTAATATTGGTGAGAGTGAGACCAAGACTATCGTAAAACAGATTATTGAAATGTTTAAATCCTCATGGGTTGGATAAGCAATATTAAGCTCACACCTGATTTTAAATAATTTGTTGAAAAAATAAAGGAACGTTGAAAATTGAAAACTAAATCTTCATACTTTGGACACGAACCAAGCATAATAAGAAATGTCCTATTTAGATGGCGGTGAATTGGAATCGGATTTGATTAATAGATTGAATCTAATCTATTGTTTGAATTCAACAATATTTTGAATTGTCTTGGAGTAAGCAAGATTTTTGATCAATCATTAACTCTGAGTTGAGTTGTCAGATTCGATATGAAGCTTTAAAAACTGGTCTATAAACAACTTTGAGTAATAAATAAATAATTTATTAAAATTTAACTAATAACTACAATATAAAGAATATAAAGAAAACTGCAGAGCAGAAATTCAAGGGAAAATCGCTTATTTTCGGACAAGCTTTCCCTTCTTGTTCACCTCCAACTGGGGATCGGATAGCAACATCTTGAACTCTTTCAAAATATCTTCCAAAGTGCAATCGTCTTTTAAATCAGAATATCCATACTTTTTCAGCATTCCCATAATTTCCAATAAATTCAGCACACCGTCCGCCACTTGATCTTGCAGGATTTTAATTTCAACACTTGCCAATAAATTTTTTAAATCTGCGGGTGTTTCCGTAGATTCAACAATTAGACTTGCAGCCAGGTTAATCTTGGTGGTTGCGTACAAGGATGGCTTTTTGTTCAACAGCTTGAATGTTTGTTTAACAATTGATGATTTGTCATACACGCGGTCCTTGGTGTAGTAATTAAGCGGCACTAAAATCACAGTCTTATTCAAACAACTAAAGGCAAAATTATTAAGAATCCAATATAAGTGCTTTGGTTACATCAGCGCTTCGATGCTAGCTTAAAGTAAAGACAGGTACCCTGATCTGCAATAGAACAACGAATGCTTCCGCGGTAATGTGCCAGAATATAAACAATATCGTATGAACCTGGTGTTTCTTGAAGATGAGGCAAACAAAAGTAAAACAACACAACGAATAATATGGAAATTTCTAGCAACGCAATGAAGACCCGCCATGTTATCAGGTACCCATGTTACATGTGTAAAGTCAAGAACTGGTAACACGATCCAAATACCAGTAAGATACACCACCATGCATGGAAGTAAGCTTTTGCTTTGAACGATCCATTTGAAATTGAGAGTTAAATAAAAACGGTGTGGCAAAGGTGAAGAGTTACACCAGAAACAAAGGAATCACTGGAAATATTAACTGAGGTGATGTGTAAAATACATTTAATTCAAGTTGAATATTTGCCGATCGAACTGACGCTAGCTGGCCTGCAAAGAATCAGTTACAGAATACTTGATAACAAACACATTTGAATGTTCACTAAAGCAGAGTTGAGACACTTGAGGTTCTTCAATCGGGAATGCAGTCATTTTCATTGTACAGCTAAACATCGGGAATGGAAGGTAAAATAAAAGAATAAAATGTAAAAGTATCGTGGGGTAGAGAGGCGCAACAAAGAAAACAATATCGTAGATCATTTTGGTATATGCAACACACGTAAAGTCAAAGTTATCATTACTTAATGTAAAGCATTTAAAACAATCACGTGAAGCTTAAAAACAATTTTTCCAGATATGTTCAACATGCTTAAAGTTCAGTTTTGGTAAATAGAATTGGTATCGTAGTTTGTAATTGTTTGCACAGAGATAACATCAACCATTTCAAGATAATAGTAATAAAGTAGCTTGGTTTATATAAGGATGGGGTGCAAAACACAGTGATTGCATGGTGACGATGTAAGAAATGCTGCTATCAAGAGAGAACAGCTACAGAAGAGTGCACATAAAATAAAAATTTTATAAGCATGGTAATCACCAAGCTTAAATTTCAGTGGCCTGCCAAGTTTAAATACTTTGAGTAGGAAAATAATAAAACTATTTATTTGAATTTAATAAATAACATAACAAACAGAAATGTCAAACACAAACATTACTAATTAAATTCTAGATTATTAAAAATAATACGGTTGACCATAATCTTGGTGCATCTTGGCAACTCTAAGCTTGAGTTTTCTTGAACACAGTTCGGAATAGTCGCCAGTGGCTCATTTCGGGAGTCACAATAGCCCACTTTCTCAAATCTTGAATGAATTCCCCTCTACCAAGCAGGCCTTGAATCTTGATGGAAAAAAGTCCATATTCGGGTTTGAGCTCACAGCGTATATCGTGCTGGAATACAAACGCAACTTTTGTGGCGTCACATTTTGAAAAAATAAATTTTCGCACTACGTCCCACTTGAAAGTTATGCGACTTGTAAAGTAGCTATTGTCACTATAGACAATAGTAAAGCCTGATTGGTCATAATCTATATCATAAAGATCGGCACTTAAGCTTGCTTTGCGAACAACATCAGTAACTATCGTTGGGATGTTGTGAGTGATTTTGACAGACATTGTGAAACACTTGCAGATAAAGGTTGTACAAGAAAAGATGGCAAGAATTAGGAGAACAAGTTGTATCACGAGAATGAATTGATACTAAGACTGTGCAACATATTAAACTTCCAAAAAGAAATATTGTTGTTGGATCATTGGTGATTATTGGGAAATTAGATTGTGCAGATTGTGCAGATTATAATCAAAATATTGCTGAAAATCCTAAATATCTCATGTACCTTAGGTCTGCTCCTTTTGGAGATTTTATATTTTGATTCTACAAGTCAAAAGCTTCATTTTGAAAATATACCTTATTATGTATCTCATTAGAAAAAGCACGTGTTCACAATTTTTTTAATTAAGGAAATCAAGCTTGTTTTTGGAATGCCTCTTTTAGGTTATTCTATATCTTCAAAATCTACAAACATGCACAGCATGTTGAGATTCAGATTCACTTGAGCATCAGTAATCTGAAATTACTATTTTCCCCTCTAACATAATTAAAAATACAGGTTTCTGTATTTTTCTGTTAATGAATGTTACATAAGTCATATTCAGGCTTCAGTTCGCAACGGACATTTGGATGGAAAATGAACTGAATTCTTGTTATGTCGCATTTTGATAGAACAAACTTGCGTACTGAATCCCATTTGAAAGTAATGCGTTTGGTAAAATAGGTATTGTCACTGTAGAAGTCACGTGTCACGTGAAGCCGAATTGATCGTAGTCTATATCATAGAGTTGGGCATGAAGACTTGACTGGCTTACAACTTCAGTAACGACAGTGAGAATGTGGTGAGTAATAGCTATAGACATAGTGTGCAGAGGGGCAGTAGAATGTAATAACTCAAAGAGCGTGCTCTAAAGAGAAAGAGAATTAAAGGATCAATTAATGCAGTTCAAGCAGTTTCACGTATCTGTATGTCGGTATCTTAATCGGTGGTGTACTAGGTCTTCAGAATTAAGGATCAATTAATACAGTTCAAGCAGTTTCACGTATCTGTATGTCGGTATCTTAATCGGTGGTGTACTAGGTCTTCAGAATTAAGGATCAATTAATACAGTTCAAGCAGTTTCACGTCTCACAATGTCGGTATCTTAATCGGTGGTGTACTAGGTCTTCAGAATTAAGGATCAATTAATACAGTTCAAGCAGTTTCACGTTTCACAATGTCGGTATCTTAATCGGTGGTGTACTAGGTCTTCAGAATTAAGGATCAATTAATACAGTTCAAGCAGCTTCACGTATCACAATGTCGGTATCTTAATCGGTGGTGTACTAGGTCTTCAGAATTAAGGATCAATTAATACAGTTCAAGCAGTTTCACGTCTCACAATGTCGGTATCTTAATCGGTGGTGTACTAGGTCTTCAGAATTAAGGATCAATTAATACAGTTCAAGCAGTTTCACGTATCTGTATGTCGGTATCTTAATCGGTGGTGTACTAGGTCTTCAGAATTAAGGATCAATTAATACAGTTCAAGCAGTTTCACGTATCACAATGTCGGTATCTTAATCGGTGGTGTACTAGGTCTTCAGAATTAAGGATCAATTAATACAGTTCAAGCAGTTTCACGTATCTGTATGTCGGTATCTTAATCGGTGGTGTACTAGGTCTTCTAAAGAGAAAGAGAATTAAGGATCAATTAATGCAGTTCAAGCAGTTTCACGTATCTGTATGTCGGTATCTTAATCGGTGGTGTACTAGGTCTTCAGAATTAAGGATCAATTAATACAGTTCAAGCAGTTTCACGTATCTGTATGTCGGTATCTTAATCGGTGGTGTACTAGGTCTTCAGAATTAAGGATCAATTAATACAGTTCAAGCAGTTTCACGTATCTGTATGTCGGTATCTTAATCGGTGGTGTACTAGGTCTTCAGAATTAAGGATCAATTAATACAGTTCAAGCAGTTTCACGTATCTGTATGTCGGTATCTTAATCGGTGGTGTACTAGGTCTTCAGAATTAAGGATCAATTAATACAGTTCAAGCAGTTTCACGTCTCACAATGTCGGTATCTTAATCGGTGGTGTACTAGGTCTTCAGAATTAAGGATCAATTAATACAGTTCAAGCAGTTTCACGTATCTGTATGTCGGTATCTTAATCGGTGGTGTACTAGGTCTTCAGAATTAAGGATCAATTAATACAGTTCAAGCAGTTTCACGTATCTGTATGTCGGTATCTTAATCGGTGGTGTACTAGGTCTTCAGAATTAAGGATCAATTAATACAGTTCAAGCAGTTTCACGTCTCACAATGTCGGTATCTTAATCGGTGGTGTACTAGGTCTTCAGAATTAAGGATCAATTAATACAGTTCAAGCAGTTTCGCGTCTCACAATGTCGGTATCTTAATCGGTGGTGTACTAGGTCTTCTGAATTAAGGATCAATTAATACAGTTCAAGCAGTTTCACGTCTCACAATGTCGGTATCTTAATCGGTGGTGTACTAGGTCTTCAGAATTAAGGATCAATTAATACAGTTCAAGCAGTTTCACGTATCTGTATGTCGGTATCTTAATCGGTGGTGTACTAGGTCTTCAGAATTAAGGATCAATTAATACAGTTCAAGCAGTTTCACGTCTCACAATGTCGGTATCTTAATCGGTGGTGTACTAGGTCTTCAGAATTAAGGATCAATTAATACAGTTCAAGCAGTTTCACGTCTCACAATGTCGGTATCTTAATCGGTGGTGTACTAGGTCTTCAGAATTAAGGATCAATTAATGCAGTTCAAGCAGTTTCACGTCTCACAATGTCGGTATCTTAATCGGTGGTGTACTAGGTCTTCAGAATTAAGGATCAATTAATACAGTTCAAGCAGTTTCACGTATCACAATGTCGGTATCTTAATCGGTGGTGTACTAGGTCTTCAGAATTAAGGATCAATTAATACAGTTCAAGCAGTTTCACGTATCTGTATGTCGGTATCTTAATCGGTGGTGTACTAGGTCTTCAGAATTAAGGATCAATTAATACAGTTCAAGCAGTTTCACGTCTCACAATGTCGGTATATTAATCGGTGGTGTACTAGGTCTTCAGAATTAAGGATCAATTAATGCAGTTCAAGCAGTATCACGTCTCACAATGTCGGTATATTAATCGGTGGTGTACTAGGTCTTCAGAATTAAGGATCAATTAATACAGTTCAAGCAGTTTCACGTCTCACAATGTCGGTATATTAATCGGTGGTGTACTAGGTCTTCAGAATTAAGGATCAATTAATACAGTTCAAGCAGTTTCACGTCTCACAATGTCGGTATCTTAATCGGTGGTGTACTAGGTCTTCAGAATTAAGGATCAATTAATACAGTTCAAGCAGTTTCACGTCTCACAATGTCGGTATCTTAATCGGTAGTATAGAAGGTCTTCAGAATTAAGGATCAATTAATACAGTTCAAGCAGTTTCACGTCTCACAATGTCGGTATCTTAATCGGTGGTGTACTAGGTCTTCAGAATTAAGGATCAATTAATACAGTTCAAGCAGTTTCACGTATCTGTATGTCGGTATCTTAATCGGTGGTGTACTAGGTCTTCAGAATTAAGGATCAATTAATGCAGTTCAAGCAGTATCACGTCTCACAATGTCGGTATATTAATCGGTGGTGTACTAGGTCTTCAGAATTAAGGATCAATTAATACAGTTCAAGCAGTTTCACGTATCTGTATGTCGGTATCTTAATCGGTGGTGTACTAGGTCTTCAGAATTAAGGATCAATTAATACAGTTCAAGCAGTTTCACGTATCTGTATGTCGGTATCTTAATCGGTAGTGTACTAGGTCTTCAGAATTAAGGATCAATTAATACAGTTCAAGCAGTTTCACGTATCACAATGTCGGTATCTTAATCGGTGGTGTACTAGGTCTTCAGAATTAAGGATCAATTAATACAGTTCAAGCAGTTTCACGTATCACAATGTCGGTATCTTAATCGGTGGTGTACTAGGTCTTCAGAATTAAAGATCAATTAATACAATTCAAGCAGTTTCACGTCTCACAATGTCGGTATCTTAATCGGTGGTGTACTAGGTCTTCAGAATTAAGGATCAATTAATACAGTTCAAGCAGTTTCACGTATCACAATGTCGGTATCTTAATCGGTGGTGTACTAGGTCTTCAGAATTAAAGATCAATTAATACAGTTCAAGCAGTTTCACGTCTCACAATGTCGGTATATTAATCGGTGGTGTACTAGGTCTTCAGAATTAAGGATCAATTAATACAGTTCAAGCAGTTTCACGTATCTGTATGTCGGTATCTTAATCGGTGGTGTACTAGGTCTTCAGAATTAAGGATCAATTAATACAGTTCAAGCAGTTTCACGTATCTGTATGTCGGTATCTTAATCGGTGGTGTACTAGGTCTTCAGAATTAAGGATCAATTAATACAGTTCAAGCAGTTTCACGTATCTGTATGTCGGTATCTTAATCGGTGGTGTACTAGGTCTTCAGAATTAAAGATCAATTAATGCAGTTCAAGCAGTTTCACGTATCTGTATGTCGGTATCTTAATCGGTGGTGTACTAGGTCTTCAGAATTAAAGATCAATTAATGCAGTTCAAGCAGTTTCACGTCTCACAATGTCGGTATCTTAATCGGTGGTGTACTAGGTCTTCAGAATTAAAGATCAATTAATACAGTTCAAGCAGTTTCACGTCTCACAATGTCGGTATCTTAATCGGTGGTGTACTAGGTCTTCAGAATTAAGGATCAATTAATACAGTTCAAGCAGTTTCACGTATCTGTATGTCGGTATCTTAATCGGTGGTGTACTAGGTCTTCAGAATTAAGGATCAATTAATACAGTTCAAGCAGTTTCACGTATCACAATGTCGGTATCTTAATCGGTGGTGTACTAGGTCTTCAGAATTAAAGATCAATTAATGCAGTTCAAGCAGTTTCACGTATCTGTATGTCGGTATCTTAATCGGTGGTGTACTAGGTCTTCAGAATTAAAGATCAATTAATGCAGTTCAAGCAGTTTCACGTCTCACAATGTCGGTATCTTAATCGGTGGTGTACTAGGTCTTCAGAATTAAGGATCAATTAATACAGTTCAAGCAGTTTCACGTCTCACAATGTCGGTATATTAATCGGTGGTGTACTAGGTCTTCAGAATTAAGGATCAATTAATGCAGTTCAAGCAGTATCACGTATCTGTATGTTGGTATCTTAATCGGTGGTGTACTAGGTCTTCAGAATTAAGGATCAATTAATACAGTTCAAGCAGTTTCACGTCTCACAATGTCGGTATCTTAATCGGTGGTGTACTAGGTCTTCAGAATTAAGGATCAATTAATACAGTTCAAGCAGTTTCACGTATCTGTATGTTGGTATCTTAATCGGTGGTGTACTAGGTCTTCAGAATTAAGGATCAATTAATACAGTTCAAGCAGTTTCACGTATCTGTATGTCGGTATCTTAATCGGTGGTGTACTAGGTCTTCAGAATTAATGATCAATTAATACAGTTCAAGCAGTTTCACGTCTCACAATGTCGGTATCTTAATCGGTGGTGTACTAGGTCTTCAGAATTAAGGATCAATTAATACAGTTCAAGCAGTTTCACGTCTCACAATGTCGGTATCTTAATCGGTGGTGTACTAGGTCTTCAGAATTAAGGATCAATTAATGCAGTTCAAGCAGTTTCAAGTCTCACAATGTCGGTATCTTAATCGGTGGTGTACTAGGTCTTCAGAATTAAGGATCAATTAATACAGTTCAAGCAGTTTCACGTATCTGTATGTCGGTATCTTAATCGGTGGTGTACTAGGTCTTCAGAATTAAGGATCAATTAATACAGTTCAAGCAGTTTCACGTCTCACAATGTCGGTATCTTAATCGGTGGTGTACTAGGTCTTCATTATTAAGGATCAATTAATACAGTTCAAGCAGTTTCACGTCTCACTATGTCGGTATCTTAATCGGTGGTGTACTAGGTCTTCAGAATTAAGGATCAATTAATACAGTTCAAGCAGTTTCACGTCTCACAATGTCGGTATCTTAATCGGTGGTGTACTAGGTCTTCAGAATTAAGGATCAATTAATACAGTTCAAGCAGTTTCACGTCTCACAATGTCGGTATCTTAATCGGTGGTGTACTAGGTCTTCAGAATTAAAGATCAATTAATACAGTTCAAGCAGTTTCAAGTCTCACAATGTCGGTACCTTAATCGGTGGTGTACTAGGTCTTCAGAATTAAGGATCAATTAATACAGTTCAAGCAGTTTCACGTCTCACAATGTCGGTATCTTAATCGGTGGTGTACTAGGTCTTCAGAATTAAGGATCAATTAATACAGTTCAAGCAGTTTCACGTCTCAGTATGTCGGTATCTTAATCGGTGGTGTACTAGGTCTTCAGAATTAAGGATCAATTAATACAGTTCAAGCAGTTTCACGTCTCACAATGTCGGTATCTTAATCGGTGGTGTACTAGGTCTTCAGAATTAAAGATCAATTAATACAGTTCAAGCAGTTTCACGTCTCACAATGTCGGTATCTTAATCGGTGGTGTACTAGGTCTTCAGAATTAAGGATCAATTAATACAGTTCAAGCAGTTTCACGTCTCACAATGTCGGTATCTTAATCGGTGGTGTACTAGGTCTTCAGAATTAAGGATCAATTAATACAGTTCAAGCAGTTTCACGTCTCACAATGTCGGTATCTTAATCGGTGGTGTACTAGGTCTTCAGAATTAAGGATCAATTAATACAGTTCAAGCAGTTTCACGTCTCAGAATGTCGGTATCTTAATCGGTGGTGTACTAGGTCTTCAGAATTAAGGATCAATTAATACAGTTCAAGCAGTTTCACGTCTCACAATGTCGGTATCTTAATCGGTGGTGTACTAGGTCTTCAGAATTAAGGATCAATTAATACAGTTCAAGCAGTTTCACGTATCTGTATGTCGGTATCTTAATCGGTGGTGTACTAGGTCTTCAGAATTAAGGATCAATTAATACAGTTCAAGCAGTTTCACGTCTCACAATGTCGGTATCTTAATCGGTGGTGTACTAGGTCTTCAGAATTAAGGATCAATTAATACAGTTCAAGCAGTTTCACGTCTCACAATGTCGGTATCTTAATCGGTGGTGTACTAGGTCTTCAGAATTAAGGATCAATTAATACAGTTCAAGCAGTTTCACGTCTCACAATGTCGGTATATTAATCGGTGGTGTACTAGGTCTTCAGAATTAAGGATCAATTAATACAGTTCAAGCAGTATCACGTCTCACAATGTCGGTATATTAATCGGTGGTGTACTAGGTCTTCAGAATTAAGGATCAATTAATACAGTTCAAGCAGTTTCACGTATCACAATGTCGGTATATTAATCGGTGGTGTACTAGGTCTTCAGAATTAAAGATCAATTAATGCAGTTCAAGCAGTATCACGTCTCACAATGTCGGTATATTAATCGGTGGTGTACTAGGTCTTCAGAATTAAGGATCAATTAATACAGTTCAAGCAGTTTCACGTCTCACAATGTCGGTATATTAATCGGTGGTGTACTAGGTCTTCAGAATTAAAGATCAATTAATACAGTTCAAGCAGTTTCACGTATCACAATGTCGGTATCTTAATCGGTGGTGTACTAGGTCTTCAGAATTAAGGATCAATTAATACAGTTCAAGCAGTTTCACGTATCACAATGTCGGTATCTTAATCGGTGGTGTACTAGGTCTTCAGAATTAAGGATCAATTAATACAGTTCAAGCAGTTTCACGTCTCACAATGTCGGTATCTTAATCGGTGGTGTACTAGGTCTTCAGAATTAAGGATCAATTAATACAGTTCAAGCAGTTTCACGTATCACAATGTCGGTATCTTAATCGGTGGTGTACTAGGTCTTCAGAATTAAGGATCAATTAATACAGTTCAAGCAGTTTCACGTCTCACAATGTCGGTATATTAATCGGTGGTGTACTAGGTCTTCAGAATTAAGAATCAATTAATACAGTTCAAGCAGTTTCACGTATCACAATGTCGGTATATTAATCGGTGGTGTACTAGGTCTTCAGAATTAAGGATCAATTAATACAGTTCAAGCAGTTTCACGTATCTGTATGTCGGTATCTTAATCGGTGGTGTACTAGGTCTTCAGAATTAAGGATCAATTAATACAGTTCAAGCAGTTTCACGTCTCACAATGTCGGTATCTTAATCGGTGGTGTACTAGGTCTTCAGAATTAAAGATCAATTAATACAGTTCAAGCAGTTTCACGTATCACAATGTCGGTATCTTAATCGGTGGTGTACTAGGTCTTCAGAATTAAGGATCAATTAATACAGTTCAAGCAGTTTCACGTCTCACAATGTCGGTATCTTAATCGGTGGTGTACTAGGTCTTCAGAATTAAGGATCAATTAATACAGTTCAAGCAGTTTCACGTCTCACAATGTCGGTATCTTAATCGGTGGTGTACTAGGTCTTCAGAATTAAGGATCAATTAATACAGTTCAAGCAGTTTCACGTCTCACAATGTCGGTATCTTAATCGGTGGTGTACTAGGTCTTCAGAATTAAGGATCAATTAATACAGTTCAAGCAGTTTCACGTCTCACAATGTCGGTATCTTAATCGGTGGTGTACTAGGTCTTCAGAATTAAGGATCAATTAATACAGTTCAAGCAGTTTCACGTATCACAATGTCGGTATCTTAATCGGTGGTGTACTAGGTCTTCAGAATTAAGGATCAATTAATACAGTTCAAGCAGTTTCACGTATCTGTATGTCGGTATCTTAATCGGTGGTGTACTAGGTCTTCAGAATTAAGGATCAATTAATACAGTTCAAGCAGTTTCACGTCTCACAATGTCGGTATCTTAATCGGTGGTGTACTAGGTCTTCAGAATTAAGGATCAATTAATACAGTTCAAGCAGTTTCACGTCTCAGAATGTCGGTATCTTAATCGGTGGTGTACTAGGTCTTCAGAATTAAGGATCAATTAATACAGTTCAAGCAGTTTCACGTCTCACAATGTCGGTATCTTAATCGGTGGTGTACTAGGTCTTCAGAATTAAGGATCAATTAATACAGTTCAAGCAGTTTCACGTGTCAGAATGTCGGTATCTTAATCGGTGGTGTACTAGGTCTTCAGAATTAAGGATCAATTAATACAGTTCAAGCAGTTTCACGTCTCACAATGTCGGTATCTTAATCGGTGGTGTACTAGGTCTTCAGAATTAAGGATCAATTAATACAGTTCAAGCAGTTTCACGTCTCACAATGTCGGTATCTTAATCGGTGGTGTACTAGGTCTTCCGAATTAAGGATCAATTAATACAGTTCAAACAGTTTCACGTCTCACAATGTCGGTATCTTAATCGGTGGTGTACTAGGTCTTCAGAATTAAGGATCAATTAATACAGTTCAAGCAGTTTCACGTATCTGTATGTCGGTATCTTAATCGGTGGTGTACTAGGTCTTCAGAATTAAAGATCAATTAATACAGTTCAAGCAGTTTCACGTCTCACAATGTCGGTATCTTAATCGGTGGTGTACTAGGTCTTCAGAATTAAAGATCAATTAATACAGTTCAAGCAGTTTCACGTGTCACAATGTCGGTATCTTAATCGGTGGTGTACTAGGTCTTCAGAATTAAGGATCAATTAATACAGTTCAAGCAGTTTCACGTCTCACAATGTCGGTATCTTAATCGGTGGTGTACTAGGTCTTCAGAATTAAGGATCAATTAATACAGTTCAAGCAGTTTCACGTCTCACAATGTCGGTATCTTAATCGGTGGTGTACTAGGTCTTCAGAATTAAGGATCAATTAATACAGTTCAAGCAGTTTCACGTATCACAATGTCGGTATCTTAATCGGTGGTGTACTAGGTCTTCAGAATTAAGGATCAATTAATACAGTTCAAGCAGTTTCACGTCTCACAATGTCGGTATCTTAATCGGTGGTGTACTAGGTCTTCAGAATTAAGGATCAATTAATACAGTTCAAGCAGTTTCACGTATCACAATGTCGGTATTTTAATCGGTGGTGTACTAGGTCTTCAGAATTAAGGATCAATTAATACAGTTCAAGCAGTTTCACGTCTCACAATGTCGGTATCTTAATCGGTGGTGTACTAGGTCTTCAGAATTAAGGATCAATTAATACAGTTCAAGCAGTTTCACGTCGCACAATGTCGGTATCTTAATCGGTGGTGTACTAGGTCTTCAGAATTAAGGATCAATTAATACAGTTCAAGCAGTTTCACGTCTCACAATGTCGGTATCTTAATCGGTGGTGTACTAGGTCTTCAGAATTAAGGATCAATTAATACAGTTCAAGCAGTTTCACGTATCTGTATGTCGGTATCTTAATCGGTGGTGTACTAGGTCTTCAGAATTAAGGATCAATTAATACAGTTCAAGCAGTTTCACGTCTCACAATGTCGGTATCTTAATCGGTGGTGTACTAGGTCTTCAGAATTAAGGATCAATTAATACAGTTCAAGCAGTTTCACGTCTCACAATGTCGGTATCTTAATCGGTGGTGTACTAGGTCTTCAGAATTAAGGATCAATTAATACAGTTCAAGCAGTTTCACGTCTCACAATGTCGGTATCTTAATCGGTGGTGTACTAGGTCTTCAGAATTAAGGATAAATTAATACAGTTCAATCAGTTTCACGTCTCACAATGTCGGTATCTTAATCGGTGGTGTACTAGGTCTTCAGAATTAAAGATCAATTAATACAGTTCAAGCAGTTTCACGTCTCACAATGTCGGTATCTTAATCGGTGGTGTACTAGGTCTTCAGAATTAAGGATCAATTAATACAGTTCAAGCAGTTTCACGTCTCACAATGTCGGTATCTTAATCGGTGGTGTACTAGGTCTTCAGAATTAAAGATCAATTAATACAGTTCAAGCAGTTTCACGTCTCACAATGTCGGTATCTTAATCGGTGGTGTACTAGGTCTTCAGAATTAAAGATCAATTAATACAGTTCAAGCAGTTTCACGTCTCACAATGTCGGTATCTTAATCGGTGGTGTACTAGGTCTTCAGAATTAAGGATCAATTAATACAGTTCAAGCAGTTTCACGTCTCACAATGTCGGTATCTTAATCGGTGGTGTACTAGGTCTTCAGAATTAAGGATCAATTAATACAGTTCAAGCAGTTTCACGTATCAGTATGTCGGTATCTTAATCGGTGGTGTACTAGGTCTTCAGAATTAAGGATCAATTAATACAGTTCAAGCAGTTTCACGTCTCACAATGTCGGTATCTTAATCGGTGGTGTACTAGGTCTTCAGAATTAAGGATCAATTAATACAGTTCAAGCAGTTTCACGTCTCACAATGTCGGTATCTTAATCGGTGGTGTACTAGGTCTTCAGAATTAAGGATCAATTAATACAGTTCAAGCAGTTTCACGTCTCACAATGTCGGTATCTTAATCGGTGGTGTACTAGGTCTTCAGAATTAAGGATCAATTAATGCAGTTCAAGCAGTTTCACGTATCTGTATGTCGGTACCTTAATCGGTGGTGTACTAGGTCTTCAGAATTAAGGATCAATTAATGCAGTTCAAGCAGTTTCACGTCTCACAATGTCGGTATCTTAATCGGTGGTGTACTAGGTCTTCAGAATTAAGGATCAATTAATGCAGTTCAAGCAGTTTCACGTATCTGTATGTCGGTACCTTAATCGGTGGTGTACTAGGTCTTCAGAATTAAGGATCAATTAATACAGTTCAAGCAGTTTCACGTCTCACAATGTCGGTATCTTAATCGGTGGTGTACTAGGTCTTCAGAATTAAGGATCAATTAATACAGTTCAAGCAGTTTCACGTCTCACAATGTCGGTATCTTAATCGGTGGTGTACTAGGTCTTCAGAATTAAGGATCAATTAATACAGTTCAAGCAGTTTCACGTCTCACAATGTCGGTATCTTAATCGGTGGTGTACTAGGTCTTCAGAATTAAGGATCAATTAATACAGTTCAAGCAGTTTCACGTCTCACAATGTCGGTATCTTAATCGGTGGTGTACTAGGTCTTCAGAATTAAGGATCAATTAATACAGTTCAAGCAGTTTCACGTTTCACAATGTCGGTATCTTAATCGGTGGTGTACTAGGTCTTCAGAATTAAAGATCAATTAATACAGTTCAAGCAGTTTCACGTCTCACAATGTCGGTATCTTAATCGGTGGTGTACTAGGTCTTCAGAATTAAGGATCAATTAATACAGTTCAAGCAGTTTCACGTATCTGTATGTCGGTATCTTAATCGGTGGTGTACTAGGTCTTCAGAATTAAGGATCAATTAATGCAGTTCAAGCAGTTTCACGTATCTGTATGTCGGTACCTTAATCGGTGGTGTACTAGGTCTTCAGAATTAAGGATCAATTAATACAGTTCAAGCAGTTTCACGTATCTGTATGTCGGTATCTTAATCGGTGGTGTACTAGGTCTTCAGAATTAAGGATCAATTAATACAGTTCAAGCAGTTTCACGTCTCACAATGTCGGTATCTTAATCGGTGGTGTACTAGGTCTTCAGAATTAAGGATCAATTAATACAGTTCAAGCAGTTTCACGTATCTCGTATGTCGGTATCTTAATCGGTGGTGTACTAGGTCTTCAGAATTAAAGATCAATTAATACAGTTCAAGCAGTTTCACGTTTCACAATGTCGGTATCTTAATCGGTGGTGTACTAGGTCTTCAGAATTAAAGATCAATTAATACAGTTCAAGCAGTTTCACGTATCTGTATGTCGGTATCTTAATCGGTGGTGTACTAGGTCTTCAGAATTAAGGATCAATTAATACAGTTCAAGCAGTTTCACGTTTCACAATGTCGGTATCTTAATCGGTGGTGTACTAGGTCTTCAGAATTAAGGATCAATTAATACAGTTCAAGCAGTTTCACGTATCTGTATGTCGGTATCTTAATCGGTGGTGTACTAGGTCTTCAGAATTAAGGATCAATTAATACAGTTCAAGCAGTTTCACGTCTCACAATGTCGGTATCTTAATCGGTGGTGTACTAGGTCTTCAGAATTAAGGATCAATTAATACAGTTCAAGCAGTTTCACGTATCACAATGTCGGTATCTTAATCGGTGGTGTACTAGGTCTTCAGAATTAAAGATCAATTAATACAGTTCAAGCAGTTTCACGTATCTGTATGTCGGTATCTTAATCGGTGGTGTACTAGGTCTTCAGAATTAAGGATCAATTAATACAGTTCAAGCAGTTTCACGTCTCACAATGTCGGTATCTTAATCGGTGGTGTACTAGGTCTTCAGAATTAAGGATCAATTAATACAGTTCAAGCAGTTTCACGTATCTGTAATGTCGGTATCTTAATCGGTGGTGTACTAGGTCTTCAGAATTAAGGATCAATTAATACAGTTCAAGCAGTTTCACGTCTCACAATGTCGGTATCTTAATCGGTGGTGTACTAGGTCTTCAGAATTAAGGATCAATTAATACAGTTCAAGCAGTTTCACGTATCTGTATGTCGGTATCTTAATCGGTGGTGTACTAGGTCTTCAGAATTAAGGATCAATTAATACAGTTCAAGCAGTTTCACGTCTCACAATGTCGGTATCTTAATCGGTGGTGTACTAGGTCTTCAGAATTAAGGATCAATTAATACAGTTCAAGCAGTTTCACGTCTCACAATGTCGGTATCTTAATCGGTGGTGTACTAGGTCTTCAGAATTAAAGGATCAATTAATACAGTTCAAGCAGTTTCACGTATCTGTATGTCGGTATCTTAATCGGTGGTGTACTAGGTCTTCAGAATTAAGGATCAATTAATACAGTTCAAGCAGTTTCACGTCTCCCAATGTCGGTATCTTAATCGGTGGTGTACTAGGTCTTCAGAATTAAAGGATCAATTAATACAGTTCAAGCAGTTTCACGTATCTGTATGTCGGTATCTTAATCGGTGGTGTACTAGGTCTTCAGAATTAAGGATCAATTAATACAGTTCAAGCAGTTTCACGTCTCACAATGTCGGTATCTTAATCGGTGGTGTACTAGGTCTTCAGAATTAAGGATCAATTAATACAGTTCAAGCAGTTTCACGTCTCACAATGTCGGTATCTTAATCGGTGGTGTACTAGGTCTTCAGAATTAAGGATCAATTAATACAGTTCAAGCAGTTTCACGTATCTGTATGTCGGTATCTTAATCGGTGGTGTACTAGGTCTTCAGAATTAAGGATCAATTAATACAGTTCAAGCAGTTTCACGTCTCACAATGTCGGTATCTTAATCGGTGGTGTACTAGGTCTTCAGAATTAAGGATCAATTAATGCAGTTCAAGCAGTTTCACGTATCACAATGTCGGTATCTTAATCGGTGGTGTACTAGGTCTTCAGAATTAAGGATCAATTAATACAGTTCAAGCAGTTTCACGTCTCACAATGTCGGTATCTTAATCGGTGGTGTACTAGGTCTTCAGAATTAAGGATCAATTAATACAGTTCAAGCAGTTTCACGTATCTGTAATGTCGGTATCTTAATCGGTGGTGTACTAGGTCTTCAGAATTAAGGATCAATTAATACAGTTCAAGCAGTTTCACGTATCTGCAATGTCGGTATCTTAATCGGTGGTGTACTAGGTCTTCAGAATTAAGGATCAATTAATACAGTTCAAGCAGTTTCACGTCTCACAATGTCGGTATCTTAATCGGTGGTGTACTAGGTCTTCAGAATTAAGGATCAATTAATACAGTTCAAGCAGTTTCACGTATCACAATGTCGGTATCTTAATCGGTGGTGTACTAGGTCTTCAGAATTAAGGATCAATTAATACAGTTCAAGCAGTTTCACGTATCTGTATGTCGGTATCTTAATCGGTGGTGTACTAGGTCTTCAGAATTAAGGATCAATTAATACAGTTCAAGCAGTTTCACGTCTCACAATGTCGGTATCTTAATCGGTCGTGTACTAGGTCTTCAGAATTAAGGATCAATTAATACAGTTCAAGCAGTTTCACGTATCACAATGTCGGTATCTTAATCGGTGGTGTACTAGGTCTTCAGAATTAAGGATCAATTAATACAGTTCAAGCAGTTTCACGTATCACAATGTCGGTATCTTAATCGGTGGTGTACTAGGTCTTCAGAATTAAGGATCAATTAATACAGTTCAAGCAGTTTCACGTATCACAATGTTGGTATCTTAATCGGTGGTGTACTAGGTCTTCAGAATTAATGATCAATTAATACAGTTCAAGCAGTTTCACGTCTCACAATGTCGGTATCTTAATCGGTGGTGTACTAGGTCTTCAGAATTAAGGATCAATTAATACAGTTCAAGCAGTTTCACGTCTCACAATGTCGGTATCTTAATCGGTGGTGTACTAGGTCTTCAGAATTAAAGATCAATTAATACAGTTCAAGCAGTTTCACGTCTCACAATGTCGGTATCTTAATCGGTGGTGTACTAGGTCTTCAGAATTAAAGATCAATTAATACAGTTCAAGCAGTTTCACGTCTCACAATGTCGGTATCTTAATCGGTGGTGTACTAGGTCTTCAGAATTAAGGATCAATTAATACAGTTCAAGCAGTTTCACGTCTCACAATGTCGGTATCTTAATCGGTGGTGTACTAGGTCTTCAGAATTAAGGATCAATTAATACAGTTCAAGCAGTTTCACGTCTCACAATGTCGGTATCTTAATCGGTGGTGTACTAGGTCTTCAGAATTAAGGATCAATTAATACAGTTCAAGCAGTTTCACGTCTCACAATGTCGGTATCTTAATCGGTGGTGTACTAGGACTTCAGAATTAAGGATCAATTAATACAGTTCAAGCAGTTTCACGTCTCACAATGTCGGTATCTTAATCGGTGGTGTACTAGGTCTTCAGAATTAAGGATCAATTAATACAGTTCAAGCAGTTTCACGTCTCACAATGTCGGTATCTTAATCGGTGGTGTACTAGGTCTTCAGAATTAAGGATCAATTAATGCAGTTCAAGCAGTTTCACGTATCTGTATGTCGGTATCTTAATCGGTGGTGTACTAGGTCTTCAGAATTAAGGATCAATTAATGCAGTTCAAGCAGTTTCACGTTTCACAATGTCGGTACCTTAATCGGTGGTGTACTAGGTCTTCAGAATTAAGGATCAATCAATTAATACAGTTCAAGCAGTTTCACGTATCTGTATGTCGGTATCTTAATCGGTGGTGTACTAGGTCTTCAGAATTAAGGATCAATTAATACAGTTCAAGCAGTTTCACGTCTCACAATGTCGGTTCCTTAATCGGTGGGGTACTAGGTCTTCAGAATTAAGGATCAATTAATGCAGTTCAAGCAGTTTCACGTCTCACAATGTCGGTATCTTAATCGGTGGTGTACTAGGTCTTCAGAATTAAGGATCAATTAATACAGTTCAAGCAGTTTCACGTCTCACAATGTCGGTATCTTAATCGGTGGTGTACTAGGTCTTCAGAATTATGGATCAATTAATACAGTTCAAGCAGTTTCACGTCTCACAATGTCGGTATCTTAATCGGTGGTGTACTAGGTCTTCAGAATTAAGGATCAATTAATACAGTTCAAGCAGTTTCACGTATCACAATGTCGGTATCTTAATCGGTGGTGTACTAGGTCTTCAGAATTAAGGATCAATTAATACAGTTCAAGCAGTTTCACGTCTCACAATGTCGGTATCTTAATCGGTGGTGTACTAGGTCTTCAGAATTAAGGATCAAATTAATACAGTTCAAGCAGTTTCACGTATCTGTATGTCGGTATCTTAATCGGTGGTGTACTAGGTCTTCAGAATTAAGGATCAATTAATACAGTTCAAGCAGTTTCACGTATCTGTATGTCGGTATCTTAATCGGTGGTGTACTAGGTCTTCAGAATTAAAGGATCAATTAATACAGTTCAAGCAGTTTCACGTATCTGTATGTCGGTATCTTAATCGGTGGTGTACTAGGTCTTCAGAATTAAGGATCAATTAATACAGTTCAAGCAGTTTCACGTCTCACAATGTCGGTATCTTAATCGGTGGTGTACTAGGTCTTCAGAATTAAGGATCAATTAATACAGTTCAAGCAGTTTCACGTATCTGTATGTCGGTATCTTAATCGGTGGTGTACTAGGTCTTCAGAATTAAAAATCAATTAATACAGTTCAAGCAGTTTCACGTCTCTCTATGTCGGTATCTTAATCGGTGGTGTACTAGGTCTTCAGAATTAAAGATCAATTAATACAGTTCAAGCAGTTTCACGTATCTGTATGTCGGTATCTTAATCGGTGGTGTACTAGGTCTTCAGAATTAAGGATCAATTAATACAGTTCAAGCAGTTTCACGTCTCACAATGTCGGTATCTTAATCGGTGGTGTACTAGGTCTTCAGAATTAAGGATCAATTAATACAGTTCAAGCAGTTTCACGTATCTGTATGTCGGTATCTTAATCGGTGGTGTACTAGGTCTTCAGAATTAAGGATCAATTAATACAGTTCAAGCAGTTTCACGTATCACAATGTCGGTATCTTAATCGGTGGTGTACTAGGTCTTCAGAATTAAGGATCAATTAATACAGTTCAAGCAGTTTCACGTATCACAATGTCGGTATCTTAATCGGTGGTGTACTAGGTCTTCAGAATTAAGGATCAATTAATGCAGTTCAAGCAGTTTCACGTATCTGTATGTCGGTATCTTAATCGGTGGTGTACTAGGTCTTCAGAATTAAGGATCAATTAATGCAGTTCAAGCAGTTTCACGTATCACTATGTCGGTATCTTAATCGGTGGTGTACTAGGTCTTCAGAATTAAGGATCAATTAATACAGTTCAAGCAGTTTCACGTATCTGTATGTCGGTATATTAATCGGTGGTGTACTAGGTCTTCAGAATTAAAGATCAATTAATACAGTTCAAGCAGTTTCACGTCTCACAATGTCGGTATCTTAATCGGTGGTGTACTAGGTCTTCAGAATTAAAGATCAATTAATGCAGTTCAAGCAGTTTCACGTATCTGTATGTCGGTATCTTAATCGGTGGTGTACTAGGTCTTCAGAATTAAGGATCAATTAATACAGTTCAAGCAGTTTCACGTCTCACAATGTCGGTATCTTAATCGGTGGTGTACTAGGTCTTCAGAATTAAGGATCAATTAATACAGTTCAAGCAGTTTCACGTATCACAATGTCGGTATCTTAATCGGTGGTGTACTAGGTCTTCATAATTAAGGATCAATTAATACAGTTCAAGCAGTTTCACGTATCTGTATGTCGGTATCTTAATCGGTGGTGTACTAGGTCTTCAGAATTAAGGATCAATTAATACAGTTCAAGCAGTTTCACGTTTCACTATGTCGGTATCTTAATCGGTGGTGTACTAGGTCTTCAGAATTAAAGATCAATTAATGCAGTTCAAGCAGTTTCACGTATCTGTATGTCGGTATCTTAATCGGTGGTGTACTAGGTCTTCAGAATTAAGGATCAATTAATGCAGTTCAAGCAGTTTCACGTCTCACAATGTCGGTATCTTAATCGGTGGTGTACTAGGTCTTCAGAATTAAGGATCAATTAATACAGTTCAAGCAGTTTCACGTATCACAATGTCGGTATCTTAATCGGTGGTGTACTAGGTCTTCAGAATTAAGGATCAATTAATACAGTTCAAGCAGTTTCACGTATCTGTATGTCGGTATCTTAATCGGTGGTGTACTAGGTCTTCAGAATTAAGGATCAATTAATACAGTTCAAGCAGTTTCACGTTTCACTATGTCGGTATCTTAATCGGTGGTGTACTAGGTCTTCAGAATTAAGGATCAATTAATGCAGTTCAAGCAGTTTCACGTATCTGTATGTTGGTATCTTAATCGGTGGTGTACTAGGTCTTCAGAATTAAGGATCAATTAATACAGTTCAAGCAGTTTCACGTCTCACAATGTCGGTATCTTAATCGGTGGTGTACTAGGTCTTCAGAATTAAGGATCAATTAATACAGTTCAAGCAGTTTCACGTATCTGTATGTCGGTATCTTAATCGGTGGTGTACTAGGTCTTCAGAATTAAGGATCAATTAATACAGTTCAAGCAGTTTCACGTATCTGTATGTCGGTATCTTAATCGGTGGTGTACTAGGTCTTCAGAATTAAAGATCAATTAATACAGTTCAAGCAGTTTCACGTTTCACAATGTCGGTATCTTAATCGGTGGTGTACTAGGTCTTCAGAATTAAGGATCAATTAATACAGTTCAAGCAGTTTCACGTCTCACAATGTCGGTATCTTAATCGGTGGTGTACTAGGTCTTCAGAATTAAGGATCAATTAATACAGTTCAAGCAGTTTCACGTCTCACAATGTCGGTATCTTAATCGGTGGTGTACTAGGTCTTCAGAATTAAGGATCAATTAATACAGTTCAAGCAGTTTCACGTATCTGTATGTCGGTATCTTAATCGGTGGTGTACTAGGTCTTCAGAATTAAGGATCAATTAATACAGTTCAAGCAGTTTCACGTATCTGTATGTCGGTATCTTAATCGGTGGTGTACTAGGTCTTCAGAATTAAGGATCAATTAATACAGTTCAAGCAGTTTCACGTATCTGTATGTCGGTATCTTAATCGGTGGTGTACTAGGTCTTCAGAATTAAGGATCAATTAATACAGTTCAAGCAGTTTCACGTATCTGTATGTCGGTATCTTAATCGGTGGTGTACTAGGTCTTCAGAATTAAAGATCAATTAATACAGTTCAAGCAGTTTCACGTCTCACAATGTCGGTATCTTAATCAGTGGTGTACTAGGTCTTCAGAATTAAGGATCAATTAATACAGTTCAAGCAGTTTCACGTCTCACAATGTCGGTATCTTAATCGGTGGTGTACTAGGTCTTCAGAATTAAGGATCAATTAATACAGTTCAAGCAGTTTCACGTATCTGTATGTCGGTATCTTAATCGGTGGTGTACTAGGTCTTCAGAATTAAGGATCAATTAATGCAGTTCAAGCAGTTTCACGTCTCACAATGTCAGTATCTTAATCGGTGGTGTACTAGGTCTTCAGAATTAAAGATCAATTAATGCAGTTCAAGCAGTTTCACGTCTCACAATGTCGGTATCTTAATCGGTGGTGTACTAGGTCTTCAGAATTAAGGATCAATTAATACAGTTCAAGCAGTTTCACGTCTCACAATGTCGGTATCTTAATCGGTGGTGTACTAGGTCTTCAGAATTAAGGATCAATTAATACAGTTCAAGCAGTTTCACGTTTCACAATGTCGGTATCTTAATCAGTGGTGTACTAGGTCTTCAGAATTAAAGATCAATTAATACAGTTCAAGCAGTTTCACGTATCTGTATGTCGGTATCTTAATCGGTGGTGTACTAGGTCTTCAGAATTAAGGATCAATTAATACAGTTCAAGCAGTTTCACGTCTCACAATGTCGGTATCTTAATCGGTGGTGTACTAGGTCTTCAGAATTAAGGATCAATTAATACAGTTCAAGCAGTTTCACGTATCTGTATGTCGGTATCTTAATCGGTGGTGTACTAGGTCTTCAGAATTAAGGATCAATTAATACAGTTCAAGCAGTTTCACGTATCTGTATGTCGGTATCTTAATCGGTGGTGTACTTGGTCTTCAGAATTAAAGATCAATTAATACAGTTCAAGCAGTTTCACGTCTCACAATGTCGGTATCTTAATCGGTGGTGTACTAGGTCTTCAGAATTAAGGATCAATTAATACAGTTCAAGCAGTTTCACGTTTCACAATGTCGGTATCTTAATCGGTGGTGTACTAGGTCTTCAGAATTAAGGATCCATTAATGCAGTTCAAGCAGTTTCACGTCTCACAATGTCGGTATCTTAATCGGTGGTGTACTTGGTCTTCAGAATTAAAGATCAATTAATACAGTTCAAGCAGTTTCACGTCTCACAATGTCGGTATCTTAATCGGTGGTGTACTAGGTCTTCATTATTAAGAATCAATTAATACAGTTCAAGCAGTTTCACGTATCTGTATGTCGGTATCTTAATCGGTGGTGTACTAGGTCTTCAGAATTAAGGATCAATTAATACAGTTCAAGCAGTTTCACGTCTCACAATGTCGGTATCTTAATCGGTGGTGTACTAGGTCTTCAGAATTAAGGATCAATTAATACAGTTCAAGCAGTTTCACGTATCTGTATGTCGGTATCTTAATCGGTGGTGTACTAGGTCTTCATTATTAAGAATCAATTAATACAGTTCAAGCAGTTTCACGTTTCACAATGTCGGTATCTTAATCGGTGGTGTACTAGGTCTTCATTATTAAGAATCAATTAATACAGTTCAAGCAGTTTCACGTATCTGTATGTCGGTATCTTAATCGGTGGTGTACTAGGTCTTCAGAATTAAGGATCAATTAATACAGTTCAAGCAGTTTCACGTATCTGTATGTCGGTATCTTAATCGGTGGTGTACTAGGTCTTCAGAATTAAAGATCAATTAATACAGTTCAAGCAGTTTCACGTCTCACAATGTCGGTATCTTAATCGGTGGTGTACTAGGTCTTCAGAATTAAGGATCAATTAATACAGTTCAAGCAGTTTCACGTTTCACAATGTCGGTATCTTAATCGGTGGTGTACTAGGTCTTCATTATTAAGAATCAATTAATACAGTTCAAGCAGTTTCACGTTTCACAATGTCGGTATCTTAATCGGTGGTGTACTAGGTCTTCAGAATTAAAGATCAATTAATACAGTTCAAGCAGTTTCACGTATCTGTATGTCGGTATCTTAATCGGTGGTGTACTAGGTCTTCAGAATTAAGGATCAATTAATACAGTTCAAGCAGTTTCACGTATCTGTATGTCGGTATCTTAATCGGTGGTGTACTAGGTCTTCAGAATTAAGGATCAATTAATACAGTTCAAGCAGTTTCACGTATCTGTATGTCGGTATCTTAATCGGTGGTGTACTAGGTCTTCAGAATTAAGGATCAATTAATACAGTTCAAGCAGTTTCACGTATCTGTATGTCGGTATCTTAATCGGTGGTGTACTAGGTCTTCAGAATTAAAGATCAATTAATACAGTTCAAGCAGTTTCACGTATCACAATGTCGGTATCTTAATCGGTGGTGTACTAGGTCTTCAGAATTAAGGATCAATTAATACAGTTCAAGCAGTTTCACGTATCTGTATGTCGGTATCTTAATCGGTGGTGTACTAGGTCTTCAGAATTAAAGATCAATTAATACAGTTCAAGCAGTTTCACGTTTCACAATGTCGGTATCTTAATCGGTGGTGTACTAGGTCTTCAGAATTAAGGATCAATTAATACAGTTCAAGCAGTTTCACGTTTCACAATGTCGGTATCTTAATCGGTGGTGTACTAGGTCTTCAGAATTAAGGATCAATTAATACAGTTCAAGCAGTTTCACGTCTCACAATGTCGGTATCTTAATCGGTGGTGTACTAGGTCTTCAGAATTAAGGATCAATTAATGCAGTTCAAGCAGTTTCACGTATCTGTATGTCGGTACCTTAATCGGTGGTGTACTAGGTCTTCAGAATTAAGGATCAATTAATACAGTTCAAGCAGTTTCACGTATCTGTATGTCGGTATCTTAATCGGTGGTGTACTAGGTCTTCAGAATTAAGGATCAATTAATACAGTTCAAGCAGTTTCACGTATCTGTATGTCGGTATCTTAATCGGTGGTGTACTAGGTCTTCAGAATTAAGGATCAATTAATACAGTTCAAGCAGTTTCACGTATCTGTATGTCGGTATCTTAATCGGTGGTGTACTAGGTCTTCAGAATTAAGGATCAATTAATACAGTTCAAGCAGTTTCACGTCTCACAATGTCGGTATCTTAATCAGTGGTGTACTAGGTCTTCAGAATTAAGGATCAATTAATACAGTTCAAGCAGTTTCACGTATCTGTATGTCGGTACCTTAATCGGTGGTGTACTAGGTCTTCAGAATTAAGGATCAATTAATGCAGTTCAAGCAGTTTCACGTATCTGTATGTCGGTATCTTAATCGGTGGTGTGCTAGGTCTTCAGAATTAAGGATCAATTAATGCAGTTCAAGCAGTTTCACGTCTCACAATGTCAGTATCTTAATCGGTGGTGTACTAGGTCTTCAGAATTAAAGATCAATTAATGCAGTTCAAGCAGTTTCACGTCTCACAATGTCGGTATCTTAATCGGTGGTGTACTAGGTCTTCAGAATTAAGGATCAATTAATACAGTTCAAGCAGTTTCACGTCTCACAATGTCGGTATCTTAATCGGTTGTGTACTAGGTCTTCAGAATTAAGGATCAATTAATACAGTTCAAGCAGTTTCACGTCTCACAATGTCGGTATCTTAATCGGTGGTGTACTAGGTCTTCAGAATTAAGGATCAATTAATACAGTTCAAGCAGTTTCACGTATCTGTATGTCGGTATCTTAATCGGTGGTGTACTAGGTCTTCAGAATTAAGGATCAATTAATACAGTTCAAGCAGTTTCACGTCTCACAATGTCGGTATCTTAATCGGTGGTGTACTAGGTCTTCAGAATTAAGGATCAATTAATACAGTTCAAGCAGTTTCACGTATCTGTATGTCGGTACCTTAATCGGTGGTGTACTAGGTCTTCAGAATTAAGGATCAATTAATACAGTTCAAGCAGTTTCACGTATCTGTATGTCGGTATCTTAATCGGTGGTGTACTAGGTCTTCAGAATTAAAGATCAATTAATAGTTCAAGCAGTTTCACGTCTCACAATGTCGGTATCTTAATCGGTGGTGTACTAGGTCTTCAGAATTAAGGATCAATTAATACAGTTCAAGCAGTTTCACGTCTCACAATGTCGGTATCTTAATCGGTGGTGTACTAGGTCTTCAGAATTAAGGATCAATTAATACAGTTCAAGCAGTTTCACGTCTCACAATGTCGGTATCTTAATCGGTGGTGTACTAGGACTTCAGAATTAAAGATCAATTAATACAGTTCAAGCAGTTTCACGTCTCACAATGTCTGTATCTTAATCGGTGGTGTACTAGGTCTTCAGAATTAAGGATCAATTAATACAGTTCAAGCAGTTTCACGTATCTGTATGTCGGTATCTTAATCGGTGGTGTACTAGGTCTTCAGAATTAAGGATCAATTAATACAGTTCAAGCAGTTTCACGTCTCACAATGTCGGTATCTTAATCGGTGGTGTACTAGGTCTTCAGAATTAAGGATCAATTAATGCAGTTCAAGCAGTTTCACGTATCTGTATGTCGGTATCTTAATCGGTGGTGTACTAGGTCTTCAGAATTAAGGATCAATTAATACAGTTCAAGCAGTTTCACGTCTCACAATGTCGGTATCTTAATCGGTTGTGTACTAGGTCTTCAGAATTAAAGATCAATTAATACAGTTCAAGCAGTTTCACGTATCTGTATGTCGGTATCTTAATCGGTGGTGTACTAGGTCTTCAGAATTAAGGATCAATTAATACAGTTCAAGCAGTTTCACGTATCTGTATGTCGGTATCTTAATCGGTGGTGTACTAGGTCTTCAGAATTAAGGATCAATTAATACAGTTCAAGCAGTTTCACGTCTCACAATGTCGGTATCTTAATCGGTAGTATACTAGGTCTTCAGAATTAAGGATCAATTAATACAGTTCAAGCAGTTTCACGTCTCACAATGTCGGTATCTTAATCGGTGGTGTACTAGGTCTTCAGAATTAAGGATCAATTAATACAGTTCAAGCAGTTTCACGTCTCACAATGTCGGTATCTTAATCGGTGGTGTACTAGGTCTTCAGAATTAAGGATCAATTAATGCAGTTCAAGCAGTTTCACGTATCTGTATGTTGGTATCTTAATCGGTGGTGTACTAGGTCTTCAGAATTAAAGGATCAATTAATGCAGTTCAAGCAGTTTCACGTATCTGTATGTCGGTATATTAATCGGTGGTGTACTAGGTCTTCAGAATTAAGGATCAATTAATACAGTTCAAGCAGTTTCACGTATCTGTATGTCGGTATCTTAATCGGTGGTGTACTAGGTCTTCAGAATTAAAGGATCAATTAATACAGTTCAAGCAGTTTCACGTATCTGTATGTCGGTATCTTAATCGGTGGTGTACTAGGTCTTCAGAATTAAGGATCAATTAATACAGTTCAAGCAGTTTCACGTCTCACAATGTCGGTATCTTAATCGGTGGTGTACTAGGTCTTCAGAATTAAAGGATCAATTAATACAGTTCAAGCAGTTTCACGTCTCACAATGTCGGTATCTTAATCGGTGGTGTACTAGGTCTTCAGAATTAAGGATCAATTAATACAGTTCAAGCAGTTTCACGTATCTGTATGTCGGTATCTTAATCGGTGGTGTACTAGGTCTTCAGAATTAAGGATCAATTAATGCAGTTCAAGCAGTTTCAAGTCTCACAATGTCGGTATCTTAATCGGTGGTGTACTAGGTCTTCAGAATTAAGGATCAATTAATGCAGTTCAAGCAGTTTCACGTCTCACAATGTCGGTATCTTAATCGGTGGTGTACTAGGTCTTCAGAATTAAGGATCAATTAATACAGTTCAAGCAGTTTCACGTCTCACAATGTCAGTATCTTAATCGGTGGTGTACTAGGTCTTCAGAATTAAGGATCAATTAATACAGTTCAAGCAGTTTCACGTCTCACAATGTCGGTATCTTAATCGGTGGTGTACTAGGTCTTCAGAATTAAGGATCAATTAATGCAGTTCAAGCAGTTTCACGTAGCTGTATGTCGGTATCTTAATCGGTGGTGTACTAGGTCTTCAGAATTAAGGATCAATTAATACAGTTCAAGCAGTTTCACGTCTCACAATGTCGGTATCTTAATCGGTGGTGTACTAGGTCTTCAGAATTAAGGATCAATTAATACAGTTCAAGCAGTTTCACGTATCTGTATGTCGGTATCTTAATCGGTGGTGTACTAGGTCTTCAGAATTAAGGATCAATTAATACAGTTCAAGCAGTTTCACGTATCTGTATGTCGGTATCTTAATCGGTGGTGTACTAGGTCTTCAGAATTAAGGATCAATTAATACAGTTCAAGCAGTTTCACGTCTCACAATGTCGGTATCTTAATCGGTGGTGTACTAGGTCTTCAGAATTAAGGATCAATTAATACAGTTCAAGCAGTTTCACAATGTCGGTATCTTAATCGGTGGTGTACTAGGTCTTCAGAATTAAGGATCAATTAATACAGTTCAAGCAGTTTCACGTATCACAATGTCGGTATCTTAATCGGTGGTGTACTAGGTCTTCAGAATTAAGGATCAATTAATACAGTTCAAGCAGTTTCACGTCTCACAATGTCGGTATCTTAATCGGTAGTGTACTAGGTCTTCAGAATTAAGGATCAATTAATACAGTTCAAGCAGTTTCACGTATCTGTATGTCGGTATCTTAATCGGTGGTGTACTAGGTCTTCAGAATTAAGGATCAATTAATACAGTTCAAGCAGTTTCACGTCTCACAATGTCGGTACCTTAATCGGTGGTGTACTAGGTCTTCAGAATTAAGGATCAATTAATGCAGTTCAAGCAGTTTCACGTATCTGTATGTCGGTATCTTAATCGGTGGTGTACTAGGTCTTCAGAATTAAGGATCAATTAATACAGTTCAAGCAGTTTCACGTCTCACAATGTCGGTATCTTAATCGGTGGTGTACTAGGTCTTCAGAATTAAGGATCAATTAATACAGTTCAAGCAGTTTCACGTATCTGTATGTCGGTATCTTAATCGGTGGTGTACTAGGTCTTCAGAATTAAGGATCAATTAATACAGTTCAAGCAGTTTCACGTATCTGTATGTCGGTATCTTAATCGGTGGTGTACTAGGTCTTCAGAATTAAGGATCAATTAATACAGTTCAAGCAGTTTCACGTCTCACAATGTCGGTATCTTAATCGGTGGTGTACTAGGTCTTCAGAATTAAGGATCAATTAATACAGTTCAAGCAGTTTCACGTATCTGTATGTCGGTATCTTAATCGGTGGTGTACTAGGTCTTCAGAATTAAGGATCAATTAATACAGTTCAAGCAGTTTCACGTATCTGTATGTCGGTACCTTAATCGGTGGTGTACTAGGTCTTCAGAATTAAGGATCAAATAATTCAGTTCAAGCAGTTTCACGTGTCTGTATGTCGGTATCTTAATCGGTGGTGTACTAGGTCTTCAGAATTAAGGATCAATTAATACAGTTCAAGCAGTTTCACGTCTCACAATGTCGGTATCTTAATCGGTGGTGTACTAGGTCTTCAGAATTAAGGATCAATTAATACAGTTCAAGCAGTTTCACGTCTCACAATGTCGGTATCTTAATCGGTGGTGTACTAGGTCTTCAGAATTAAAGATCAATTAATACAGTTCAAGCAGTTTCACGTCTCACAATGTCGGTATCTTAATCGGTGGTGTACTAGGTCTTCAGAATTAAGGATCAATTAATACAGTTCAAGCAGTTTCACGTCTCACAATGTCGGTATCTTAATCGGTGGTGTACTAGGTCTTCAGAATTAAGGATCAATTAATACAGTTCAAGCAGTTTCACGTATCTGTATGTCGGTATCTTAATCGGTGGTGTACTAGGTCTTCAGAATTAAGGATCAATTAATACAGTTCAAGCAGTTTCACGTCTCACAATGTCGGTACCATAATCGGTGGTGTACTAGGTCTTCTGAATTAAGGATCAATTAATGCAGTTCAAGCAGTTTCACGTATCTGTATGTCGGTATCTTAATCGGTGGTGTACTAGGTCTTCAGAATTAAGGTTCAATTAATACAGTTCAAGCAGTTTCACGTCTCACAATGTCGGTATCTTAATCGGTGGTGTACTAGGTCTTCAGAATTAAGGATCAATTAATACAGTTCAAGCAGTTTCACGTATCTGTATGTCGGTATCTTAATCGGTGGTGTACTAGGTCTTCAGAATTAAGGTTCAATTAATACAGTTCAAGCAGTTTCACGTCTCACAATGTCGGTATCTTAATCGGTGGTGTACTAGGTCTTCAGAATTAAGGATCAATTAATACAGTTCAAGCAGTTTCACGTCTCACAATGTCGGTATCTTAATCGGTGGTGTACTAGGTCTTCAGAATTAAGGATCAATTAATACAGTTCAAGCAGTTTCACGTCTCACAATGTCGGTATCTTAATCGGTGGTGTACTAGGTCTTCAGAATTAAGGATCAATTAATACAGTTCAAGCAGTTTCACGTCTCACAATGTCGGTATCTTAATCGGTGGTGTACTAGGTCTTCAGAATTAAGGATCAATTAATACAGTTCAAGCAGTTTCACGTCTCACAATGTCGGTATCTTAATCGGTGGTGTACTAGGTCTTCAGAATTAAGGATCAATTAATACAGTTCAAGCAGTTTCACGTCTCACAATGTCGGTATCTTAATCGGTGGTGTACTAGGTCTTCAGAATTAAGGATCAATTAATACAGTTCAAGCAGTTTCACGTCTCACAATGTCGGTATCTTAATCGGTGGTGTACTAGGTCTTCAGAATTAAAGATCAATTAATACAGTTCAAGCAGTTTCACGTTTCACAATGTCGGTATCTTAATCGGTGGTGTACTAGGTCTTCAGAATTAAGGATCAATTAATACAGTTCAAGCAGTTTCACGTATCACAATGTCGGTATCTTAATCGGTGGTGTACTAGGTCTTCAGAATTAAGGATCAATTAATACAGTTCAAGCAGTTTCACGTCTCACAATGTCGGTATCTTAATCGGTGGTGTACTAGGTCTTCAGAATTAAGGATCAATTAATACAGTTCAAGCAGTTTCACGTCTCACAATGTCGGTATCTTAATCGGTGGTGTACTAGGTCTTCAGAATTAAGGATCAATTAATACAGTTCAAGCAGTTTCACGTATCACAATGTCGGTATCTTAATCGGTGGTGTACTAGGTCTTCAGAATTAAGGATCAATTAATACAGTTCAAGCAGTTTCACGTCTCACAATGTCGGTATCTTAATCGGTGGTGTACTAGGTCTTCAGAATTAAAGATCAATTAATACAGTTCAAGCAGTTTCACGTATCACAATGTCGGTATCTTAATCGGTGGTGTACTAGGTCTTCAGAATTAAAGATCAATTAATACAGTTCAAGCAGTTTCACGTATCACAATGTCGGTATCTTAATCGGTGGTGTACTAGGTCTTCAGAATTAAGGATCAATTAATACAGTTCAAGTAGTTTCACGTCTCACAATGTCGGTATCTTAATCGGTGGTGTACTAGGTCTTCAGAATTAAAGATCAATTAATACAGTTCAAGCAGTTTCACGTCTCACAATGTCGGTATCTTAATCGGTGGTGTACTAGGTCTTCAGAATTAAGGATCAATTAATACAGTTCAAGCAGTTTCACGTCTCACAATGTCGGTATCTTAATCGGTGGTGTACTAGGTCTTCAGAATTAAGGATCAATTAATACAGTTCAAGCAGTTTCACGTCTCACAATGTCGGTATCTTAATCGGTGGTGTACTAGGTCTTCAGAATTAAGGATCAATTAATACAGTTCAAGCAGTTTCACGTCTCACAATGTCGGTATCTTAATCGGTGGTGTACTAGGTCTTCAGAATTAAAGATCAATTAATACAGTTCAAGCAGTTTCACGTCTCACAATGTCGGTATCTTAATCGGTGGAGTACTAGGTCTTCAGAATTAAAGATCAATTAATACAGTTCAAGCAGTTTCACGTCTCACAATGTCGGTATCTTAATCGGTGGTGTACTAGGTCTTCAGAATTAAAGAATCAATTTCATTTTCAATTTCACAATGAAGTAATAAAATTAAAGATCCTTGGATGACTCCGTTTTGATGTGGCAAATGTACTTGGATCAAGATGTAAAGAACTGCTGTTCGAAAGTTTTGAGTTCCTCGACCGAAAGATGCCTGTGTACTATGTCACCCGTTCGGCATTGGATGTGCCATGGGCCAAATTCAAGAAATGGATCAGAACTTCGCGAATAAGATGAACCAATTCTTGGAAAAAGATGGAATCTCGCTCAAATCCATAACTGCAGTCACGGAATTGTTGGAAGCAGACGAGAAGCGGACTGAATGGCAGAGACTTTTAAGTTTGCTTTTATTTAAATAAACTTTCGTTAAATTTTTTTAAAACACTGATTTCTCAGAGTCGGGAAGCAAATTTTAGGTTTAAATTTGTTGAGAATGCATATATTCACTCAAAAAGTAACAAAAGTAATTCATTCCCACCAGGGTCTCAATTTATTCTGATAATTAGTCGATTAACTTAGAATCATTTGGTTCCAGCGAAATATCCAAAAATAAGTCAAAAGAGTGTTCAATCAATGAAAATTAATGTGCTTAGCAATCCGACAAAATCCAATTAGTTAACAATCAGTTAAAATGGACATTTAAACCCAATCTTATTAACAGGGTTCAATCTCATGCGACCTTGTGACTTCGACTTTCAAAGTTTCAACACCTGCTGCTACCCTCTTGAGACCCTAATTTTACTCATATAACCACCAAAATGGGCTCAAAGTTAACGAAATGCGTTCGTGGAAACAGAGAAGCAAGCGAAATAGTGATTCCAGTCTTTGACGACCTTCCCAGTGGTTCATATAGTTACAATCAGGTAGTGACTGCAAATGAAGAAGGAATATGCATCCAGCTTGGTACACTTTATTTCAAAGGAATATTCAAACTATTCTGTCCAATTGCCGATCGTACACTCCAAGTGGTGCGAAATTGACTTTGTCAAGTTGAACCAAGCCCCGATCAGGCTGACATGTTGCATGCAAGATGGCGAAAGACTGCAGATTGACTTCGAAGACATTTTTTTTCGTTCGACCACGATTGAACAATTTGGAAGTGAGGTTGGTAGATTGAAGATTTTCGACCAACTTGAAAGCAAAGTCGAAGAACTTCTTGGATCGAGAAGCAACGAATCTCTTCGCCAAAGTTATGAACTGCTCAATCGATCAATGTCAGACTACTACATGCCTGGAACGAACCAGTCGAAAAAGACGAAAACGAAAGAACAATTTTTTTGAGGAACTCTGCAAGAAGGTGGTTGCCGATCAAAATATTTGTGAACAACACCGCTTCAGCGGTGGTTGCTCGCGCAGCGCCCATACTTGCGGAATCGTTTAGATGGATTCTCAATGGATTTGTGGAGACTCAAGGCCTTTCCGGAGACTCACGGACATCCGCACATATAATTGTGTTTCGAAACAACAGTCTGAAAGCATCCAAAATGGTCAACAATCAACCGATCAGACCCTCTGGCAACACTCCAGTGAGACAAGTAACACCGAGAATCGCCCGTAGAGTCATACAACGACCAATAGTGCTACCAATTAATGTACGACCAATTGATATCCATCCAATTGCGTCCAGTGACCCTGTTCCTAGCCCAATTCCGGTAGTCAACAGATCAGTGCAAATCAGACCAATGGCTTCCAGTGCCACTGTGACCAACAATCCTGCCTCAGCAACAGCACCCTTGTCAGCCTTTGCAAACACTACCCGGCCAAGTGACAACTAAATACAGCAGGCCTATTGAAACAGCAGCTTTATTAGCCAATGAAAGTGCCAAACAAAATCGAGCTCCTATGGCCCGACCAACGCCCGAGTATGTGCCAGTGATTATTAGACGACAAAAGTCAAAAACCTGGTTCCTTGATGTGCATTACAATCTAACACCAGAAATGACTTACGATTTGCTTGTGCACTTCGGCATTCCTCGGTTCATAATGTGTGGCAGACCAAACTGCGTTGGCAATATGGTGGAATGTGGAATCGAAAGTGAGGTGACAAAAAACGGCGATTATAGGCAAACTTGCTTGGTCCAATACCGGTGCATGGGCACGTCTCGCGCACTTTGTAGCCGCCGAACGGAAAGCTTTCTTCGGTACACACCGTTTGCGGGAATGAAATTGTCGGTAGATCAGTGGTGGTGGTGCTCGCCTGGATTCGTCCAAGGCCATTCGGGACAATTTGCCCATAACTATGGCTTGTCCGTCATCGCTGATCAAATTCGAGACGGAGACGAGAATTTGGCAGAAATTCGTGAGATTTTGAGACTAAATAGAATCTCGATCAGATCCAATTCAATCACGGATCTGTTGACGTCATTCCAAAGGCACATCGAAAGGAGTAAAATTCGGAGTTTGACTCAAGATTTTGAAGTTGTTTTTTAGGACAGTTTTTAAGTGTCATTTTTCTTAAATAAATTCTTTATTTATAAGTTGTTGGTGTTGTATCATTAGGAAAGTTCGTTAATTTCAAATAACTGCCTCAGCTATAACAGGTAGGAAGTAAACGGCGCGGGGCTTATTTGAGTTTTTTCCTATGTGATGCAGACTTTACAAACAAAAACATACATTCCAATGACGAGGTAACTCACAACAAATTCATTGGAATAGACTAATTTGCCTGCGTGCCTAATTGCTTTCAGATCGATTGCATCGAGCGCAACAACTATCAACACCAACATCCTGTAACAATAACTTTCTGTATATTACGTAATTCAATCAGTTCAACTTGAACAGTCAAACGCATAACATCTCGACTCATATGTGCAATAAATGAATTACATGAAATTTTTCCAAACACACTGACAAATTCAATCCAAATGACCAGCAATTAAATCGTTCATTTCAACTCAAGCAACTTAAGCAGCGTTAATCATTTCGTAATGAATTTGTGAATTTAATCCTGATACTTCTCAGATTCTAACCATCAAAATGGGATCCACACTTTCGAAACAGAAACCACCATGCGTTTCAGAAAAAGAACAAGAGAACAATTTGGTATCAACCTTTGATGTACTCCCCAGCGGATCTTACAGTTACACTCAAATCATCATTGTCGACGAAGAAGCAATGACAGCCAAACTTGGAACATTTTATTTTAAGAACAATCTCCGGGTGTTTTGCCCAATCGAACATCTCACCATCAAATGGAGCGATATTGAGTTCGTCAAACTGGACCATGACACCATCATGATGACATTCTATATGCACAATGGTAAACAAGTTCAAATTGAATTCGAAAACACCTTATTTCGCTCTACCAAGTATGCAAAATTCCGAAGTGAAGTAATTGAATTGAATATATTCGGGCGACTTCGTGGTAGAGCGAAAGAAGTGCTCGGATTAAGAAGCTACGAGCTTTTATATCAAAGTTTTGAGCTTTTAGGCAGAAAGATGCCTACCTACTTTGTCATTCGATCAGCAGTTCCAAAATTATGCGATGGCAAATCTAAATTTCTTGACGAAATTTACAAAAAAGTCATTGACGATCAAATTCAAGATGCTGAGGATAATTTTTTAAAAATGAGAGAATATTTGCAAGAAAATCCGCTTGAACGGGTTACGATTGAATGCACAACTTCAGACGCGAAACTGTTGGAAGCTTACGAGTTGCGCACTGCTTGGCAGAGACTCTTGAAACAGAGAATTAAAAGTGACTTTTTCCAGGAGGATTTCTAAAGATTAAAATCATTTATTTAATATTTTTTTTGTATGATTTTTGTTTAATTTAACAGAAGAGCAAAAAATTTAAAAGACATGTAAAAACTCAAGAAATGATTTCTCGATTCAAAATTGAGAACTTTATATCTTAGCTTAACCTCAAACAACAATACCTGAAGTGACTGCCTTACACATTCCAACTTCATGTCAAAAATATGAAAATTTAATTAAGTTTCCTAAGAACAGGCAAACTATGAGAATTTCCAAACAAAAATAAAATTACCATGTTTAACAATCGGATAAAACGAGTATTTCAAATCATGCTTCAGCTTTTGCTCGTCATCATCAGTCGTGCAAGCTGATGAAGTAGTTAACTCGAGGATAAGCGGACCGATCTGTTTGAAGGACTATTCCGAAAAGCAAAGCTAAATCGCGACTACCACAAAAACATCCGCAAGCTTTATGTCATAAAGTTTATGCTCTAAATTCTCAATTCGACTATACGAGTCTAAATTTAAAAATATGTGAAACAATTAATAAATTTTATTTAAACAATAAAAAACAAAAAAATAAGTTTAGTTGCTTATTCTACGACATCTGCAGAATACAACTGTCGCATTCTGTCGAGATCGCGATAAAACTTGTCATATTCGGCCGTTGATGCAAATTTGATGACCACTTGATGGCCATCGCGGAGAGTGAGCGTTACTCTCTTGAGTCCTTTCACAGAGCGTATCTCCACCATTTGGCTGTACTCGATGTTTCGGCGATAGTAGTCTCGATTCAGGTTGTAAATCGAGTAGTGATACGACGCTCTCAAGGGAATCACATGCCGCTTGTGAATGAGAATTTGTATGCCAAATTGTTTGGCATACGGCTTGCAGGATAGACTTGGTCCATTTTCGCATAGGTTGATGGTTGAGTCCTTGACTCGCGTTTGCTTGACAAAGGGGAGAAATGCTTTGAGGGATGTCAAGATAGTCATGGTTGTAGGTTACAGGTCGAATGCGGTCAAAGTGCAAATTATCAAAAGTAATCACACTAAGTTTAAGATCAAGATCTTAAGTCGCAGAGAGAATACTCTGGGTATTCCCAGGAATCGGCCTGAAATTTCCAAATTATGACGATTGTTGAAAAAATTAGATTAAACTATTTATTGTTACATTCAAGATCATAATCAAAGCATGAAGCAAACAATTGACCAGATCTAACAATTCTAACTCGTATATAGCCTCAGAAGGTATTAAGAAAAGATAATATTTGTAATACTAAAAAACTAACATTTAGCGAAATTCAATAGGAAACAAATTTCAAATAAAACAATCACTTTTATTTTGATTTTATTAATTTAACAACTAATTTGAAATTCAAAGAGGAATTATGTTATGGGAAAATTGGGTCATCATTGGCAATTTTATTGCCATTGCGAAAAACTGGTTCATCACATCGTACCAATCCAGTGGCTTAGCTATTCTTCAAAGTTCGATCAGGATCACTGTAAGATCGTGAGACATATGGAACGGCATTGGATAGACAACAATATTAACAAATCCATCAGCCCGGGTAGATCATGTGTTGAATCGGTGGTGGCCAACACCTACTTGAGTATATTCAAGTAGCTACGTAACATCTATCAGCGTGTACACTGTACACTGTACAGACTGAGAACTTCACTGCCCTGAGCGTTTAAAGCTTCTAGAATCACTGGAAGTTTCAACGAACATTCATTGCCACCAGGGACTACCATTGCTTTGTTAGTTTTTGTTTTCAACATGGAATTTAGTACAAAATTAGACGAAGACAACAATCTTAATTTTATCACTATGTTTAATATGCCGATTTGCAGATTGCAGATTAACATTAAGGGCTCAGGTGCCAAAAGAGTGACAGTAAAAGAGTATACTAGATCAGTTAGTGAAGCACATATTTGAGATCTGCTACGCAGTTTTTTGTCAACTGCACAAATTGTGTCTATGAAACTCATTCTGGTCCAAATGACCTTCATAAGTGTATCTCACTGTTCTATTGCAACTGTAATACAATTGCACCACTTGTGATTGCTCGATCATTATTATTATCACCTTGATCACATGGACCACTCGACAATGTTGAGTCGACATGTACGACAATACTGATAGCTCATAATACAACTCCATCCAATCCATCGATCATATCATTAATGCGCAATAATAATAATAGATCTATGAACAAAGCATTGCTCAAAGTCTCAAATTAACTTGCGTTGTTTGTCAATAAAAGGCAATGTACCAAGTTGACCATTTATGTAATCCTAACAATCAAGTTTAATACGTTGATCATCATGTTTGCACAATTGTGGTTTGTGTTATTCGTATTTGCAGCTTCACTGCACTCATCAACTCTAGTCGAGCATAGTCAAGAGACTCATAGCAAGAATCTGTCGGATTCAATCACCGCAGTGGATCACTTTATCAGTCAGTACACCACCAACCTGAGACTGCCTTCATTTACGATTGGTGTTGCACGGAAAGGTAAACTTATTTGGTCGAAAGCGTATGGCTATGCCGACTTGGAGAATCGGGTGCCAGCCAAGACCACAACCCGATATCGGCTGGCGTCCATTTCAAAGTCTTTCACCGCTTCACTCATTGGTACACTAGTGGACCGTGGACTGATGTCGTTTGGTGACTTGTTGAGTGTCCATTTGAGTCACTTTCCCCAGAAATATTGGGACAATCAACCAGTGAACATTACAATCGGTCAGCTACTGTCTCACACTGCTGGCGTATACAACGATCGGAATGAAGATGATGAGGTCTACTTTTGGGATATCATCTTGGCGCACAATATTACCGAGTGCATTCAAAGACACAAAAACAAACCGTTAAACTTCAAACCAGGCACCGAGTTTGCCTACTGCAACTATGGATATCTACTGTTGGGCGCGGTGGTCGAGTCCGTGACCAAAAAGTCTTATCAAGTGGCAATGAGTGAACTTTTGTCTGAACATGGTCTCAACTCAACTCTAGTGGAAACACTCGAAAGTATTGTGCCCGATCGTGCCCGTTCGTATCGGGTCTTGAATGGGACAAACAAACTCATTCCTGCCCGTTTGTTTGATGACCTTTACGTGGCAATGGCCGAATGGAGTGACGGTAGCTTGATGAGCAATGTTGGTGACATGCTCAAGTTTGCTCAGTTGTGGATTGACTCGTTTAAAGGTCGTAAAACTGTTGGTCAAACAAAACAATTTCTCTCCCGCGAAACTGCTCGTCAAATGTGGACACCTCACACCAGTGGACTGAAAGGCGTTGAAGAGGAATTCGAATCGAAGTATGTCCAGTACGGCTATGGTTGGACCATTTCGAACAATTCAATGTGGCATGATGGTTCACTGGATGGAGTGGCCACTTTGCTCACTATTTATCCAGAGAAAGAGATGGCAGTGGTCGCACTATGCAATCAGGGGGGTGCCGATGGACTAAAAGAGATGACTGAGTTTGCAGTCAAACATTTTATTGATTTATGTAATTAACAAGAATAGAAACAATGAAAACAAAAACATAAGTCTCAACTTGACACTCACTTATGTGTACATTTACTTGATTGGCATTGTGCCGATTTGGAGGAGTTTCTCTACTTCAACTGTTCAGATAGAGCCATTCCAATTCAGCCAACTGCTACGCAACATTTTCTGATGATCTTCGACGAACTCTAAGAATGCAACAAACACACCTATGTTTATGTCACACGAAATTACACTTTATTCGCATTTTGTTATCACTATACTTTGTAATTTTGAATTATATAATTAATTGACTTTGATTTGAGTCTATGAAAAGTTTTTCTTATCAAACTTTTTACCCAGCGCATCAGTCACCTCTTTGGTGGACCAAACCACAGCCTTGTTGGTGGCTCGATTCCATTTTCGGGTAATAACCCGAGCTTCGTAACGTTTGCCATCTTGTGGTGGACGGACTCTCACACGCTCACGAGCGAGGAAGACGTGAGCACGATAATTGCGAGATTGTTCGAATGAGCCACGAATTAAACCAACGCCAAACTTTACACCCGTTTCAATGTGAACCACTCCGTAAGTGCCCGAGCCCTGTTGCACTGCGTAACTAGATTTAAAATTTTAATAAAATTTGTTAGGTTTAGGTTAGGCTCTAACATACCGATGAAACTGATGACCCTCAAAGGTGTACGTCCCCTGTAGATCAATGCGCGAACTTCCACTGTTGTACAATGTACCGGCATTGTCCCTCGGTGTAGCGCCCATATGTCCCCACTTGTTGATCACATCGTTCAGTTCGTTCTGCTTCGATCGGGTCAGTGATTTGAAGTTGTCAATCTCACCAGAATGGGCACGTTTCACTCGATGTGATTCGATGAAACTTGCACATTCGATGGAACTTGCAACAGCTAGGAAGAACGTGAAAAGTATGAAATGCTTCATGATTGCTTGAAGTGGTAATGATTTTTTTCAATCAATCTTTACACAGTTATATACTGAAAAAATGACTATGACGAGCAGAAAAGAGAGATGATGTCAATGATGATAAAATGTATGTATGACTGAGGATGTATGAAATAGTTTCGTATGATATTTTGTGCTTTCCGCCAATGCAACTCCAAAACCCCAAAATGTGCGATTGCTTTGCGTATCATGATTTGCATGTCAACTCCAAATATTGACACATGCCATTAATGGTCTAATGAATGCTTTTACAGCTTTAATGTGAGCTTTAACCCGAGTGGCGATTTGAGAATTGATAGTAATTTTTAAAAATAACTTTTGATAAGGGGGCGTACTTTAATCACGTGATCAAAGGTTGGAGGATAGGGGGGTTTGGAAAATGATCACTCATTGATCCCGAAAAAAAGTGAGGGGGGTCAGATCAAATCCAAATCATCTTAAAGGGCAATTTTCTTTAAAAATAGTAATAATTTAGTTTCTGCTTTCGAATAAATTGGTGATGATCAGCGAGGAGATATCGATGAGACTATTCGAATCATCATAGTCTCCGATTATGAAGACGACACTGACATTGATGATACTAACCACAGTCAGTGTGATCATAAATGATTTGGTTTTGTTCTTATTTAAATGCCAATTTTGATTAAAATTTATATGATAATCTTTAAAATGGCTTATTTATTGGAATGAGTAGAAATACGGCTTGATCAAAAAGTGTATGTCTAGGGGGGTCTGGCCTTTGATCACGACCTGATCACATGGGGGATGGGAGAGTTCAAAAAGTCGATTTTCTTGATCACGTGATTAAAGTACGTCCCCTTACATTAAACATACATGGACTATGAACTTTAAGTTAATTTGATAAAATTGAGGTCGGTGGCCTTGGGTTAGATTAAATTTAAAAAAATTCTGTGACAACATGTCAAGATGCTTTATCTTTCTTGTACAATTTGCCAAAGCGGAACGTTTTGGGAGCAAATTTTTTACTCGATTCTGGTAGGCATGCAGAGTATGCATAAACAGTAGTTTCTGTTTTGTTTAGGTCTTGAGCCAATCAGTGTCAGGCACCTCTCTTAATCACTTGCAACGTCTTCATCTGGAATAGCTTCTTCTTTGAATGAAAATGGCTTGTTATGATAAAAAAAACAGCTTCAATAACTTGCTGAGTAACGAGAACTGGATTCGATGGCAATGTTCCACTAGATGATGGTTCTTGACTATGTGATGTCAATCGTCAGAAGGTTTTGATGAATTTTAAGGTTTTTGGATATGAATTTTCTCAAAAACCTGCCAATTGCAACTGTCAACGACTTTTCTCTATGAAGGTTAAAGTGTCAGAAATTAAATATGGCCCCCAAAAGGCGATCGATTGAACTTTCCTCACTTCGTTTTGTCTCACTTGCAACACAACCCATTAGCAAATTGATCAGAAGATGCAAATATCGTATGATCAATCAAGTATTACTGATTATCTTCATTCAAAAGATATTGAAACTATGTGTGATGCAAAAAGATGTTATCCTATTTGAGAGTTTCGTCGTTAAAGAATTTTACTTCGTCACCAATAAATGTTTGAATTAGAGGTAAGCCAAGTTTGACAAAAAAGTTGAGCGAAATGAGCATTCAGATTGAATTCACAATTCATTGTCAGTTTGATTGGAGTTAAGTTGAGAATAGTGCCAGTTTGCGGTTGAATTGCAACGACCATGGCCAAATATCTTAATATCGACTTTTTCATTGTTACAGAAATCGGGTCTCAGGATCTCCAAACTTTAAAGTCGTAGTGTTGAGTTGGACGTGAGGACCCAAAACAGCGTACTCTGGTACTTGTAGGTGATGACTCTTGGTAGGCTAAATAAGTCGATTCTTTTGGATCATCAGAGCAGAGGATGAGAATGATCTACTGCTCTCCAAAACCTCGTGATTAAATATCTGTGTTTAAGCATTGTTAAGAATTCACCAGAGAAGTTAATTTGAACTGAAATATTTTTTTAAAAATTTAATTGAATTCAAATCAAAGTTCAAAGTAATACATTTCAAATATCATAAAGCCCCAAATTTAATTAGCAGTACTTTGAGAGGTCTCCAACATGAACACCTGGTGGCACACCTGCAACGGAAAATCTTACCTCGAATCTTTACCTTAAAGTAACAAATATTTAGATTATCTAATCTATTCTTTTATCTAATCTTGTTTATTTGATATACTTCCCATGCAAAGGCCACCTTAGTGTATTTTGATTTGATTGTTGTTATAAAATGTAAAAATTTGTTATGTATTGGTTAACTTTTTCCTCAAGTGCCCTAAATCAAACATTAAACCATGCGTTTGTATCTTCTTTTGGTTGCCTTTTGTGCATTGGTTAATTCCAATTGTTTGGTTCAAGCAAAATGCGAACCCAACATCTGTGCATTGGCTGGTGCATGTCTACCAGGCGTCAATTCGAACAAAGTAGAGTGTCTCGCTCAAGGTCAACCTGGTCATTATGAGTTTGTACCAAAAGGTGGTTTCTGTGGCTGTTGTGATGCGTGTGTTCGAGTGTTGGGTGAGTACACTTTTTACATTGAAATATATGTTCAACCTTTATCATAATCTTGACTTTTTAACTTCTATCATTAGGTCAAGGTGAATTCTGTAGCTTAACCCATCCTGAGAATAATCCAGCTCACGACTACTGTGGCATGGGACTGATCTGTAATGAACAAACCTTGCGATGTTATCGACCATTTGGACCGTTGGGAAAATAATAGATTTTTCAGAACATTAAAGATTTTATCAAATATTATCTAAATTTCAACAAATTCAATAATAAAACTTTGATTGATTGGACACTATTAACGCATTTGCATATCAGACAAGGTAGATCTATCTTATCTCTGTCCCAAGTGAGGGAATCACGATTATCTTTAAATTAGATCAATTTTAATACAATCTAATCTAAGTAAAAATGCTATAAATGGCTTAATGCATTCATTTTAGTTGACATTTGCAAACTCCTTCAAATTACACAAACTTGAAAAATGCGCATTGTCTTTTCTTTAATTATTGCATCTTGTGCATTGGCTAATTTGGTCCAAGCAAAATGCACTCCTGAAACCTGTGCATTGGTTGATTGTTTCCCCATGACCAAGGAGGCATGTTTGGCTAAGGTTCCTGGTTATTATGAATTTGAGCCTAAGGGTGGTTTTTGTGGCTGCTGTGATGCGTGTGTTAAGGTTTTGGGTAAGTTTTTCTGACCTTTAAAATATACTAAATCTTAACCTTATATTGAAATTTGACATTTATATTTACCTTTCATCCAATTTTAAGGCCAAGGCGAAGCATGCAGTAGAACCCATCCAGAAGAAGTTCGCGCTCACGACTACTGTGGCAATGGACTCATTTGCAATCCAGAAACTCTGAGATGCTATCGACCATTTGGACCGTTGGGAAAGTAGAGTCTGTGAATGTGTAATAAAGATTTTATCTAACTAGTAGATTGCAAAATTAAATAAAAAAATGATTGGACACACAAACACTTTGCACTTTTCAACCGCATTATGGACTTTTGTCTCTTTGCTAATTAATCTCACCTGAGCATTAATCAATCAGTTGGTCGAGTTTAATTAATTACAAAGTCTAATTATACATAAGCTTTGGTATATATAAAAACATGTTGCGATCTTAAGCTTTGCTTATTATTTGTTTAACCCAAAACCCTAAAATCAAGATGCGATCCTACCTGATCCTGTTTGTGGCCCTTGCTGTCGTAGCCAGTTTGGCTCAAGCAGCTTGCCCTAGCGCAATTTGTATGAGCATCAAGTGTGCTGCCCCAGCTGCGGAGTGTCTGACCGATGCTGCTACTATGGCTGCTAATCATTATCATCTGGCTGCGCATGGTACCTCATGTGGTTGCTGTCCACTGTGTGTCAAACTGTTGCGTAAGTAAAAGTTCTAGAACATTCTTGAACTTAAATTCTAGACCATTTTGACTAATTTATGTTGTTTATTATGACAGAGGAAAACGAAAACTGCGCCTCCACCCGCCTTCTCGGAGTCCCACTGCGCGAGATGTGTGACACTGGTCTGAAGTGCGATCAACCAAGTCTCAAGTGTGTCAAGGAATAGGGTCCTAGAATATCATTGGATTATAAATTTGTCTTAATTTTGACATAAAAATAAACTTTTGATTTGATTTTCATGATTTTTGCTTATTTCTATTGATGATCTCTAGATGAGGGCTCGAATTAACCCGATCAAAGCATCTGAAATAAAATTTTAAAACACCGAGCCCTCAAATCCAAATTTGCAAACTCATCCTCAAGTTGTTTATCCAAACGAGTACCAACTTGGATGCTTTAGCTCTACATGATGATTGCAAACATCCCATGTCGAGATGCCACCTTAAAGATACAACACTCTTAAGATATGTCCTTGAGATCCTAAAGATTACCCCCACATTCTTATCTCCATTATTACCAAATTACCTCTAATGGAGAGATAGATCCTCTACTATTGATTACTTAATACAAAGTCTTAAGACTCGGATATATTTAAAACTCGTGATCACTTGAATCGATCATTTCCAATTCAATCCTCAAGATGCGTACCTACCTGATTTTGTTTGTCTTTTTCGCTTTGGCCTCTTCGGCTCTAGCACTGGTCAAGTGTCCAGAAAATCCTTGTATCGCTGTGTTGTGTGCTGCACCAGCTGCAGAATGTATGACTGATGCTGCTACTATGGCTGCAACACACCATCGATTGTTGCCTAAGGGTGGCTGGTGTGGTTGTTGTCCATTGTGTGTTAGTTTGTTGCGTAAGTAAAGATTTTATGGACTATATTTGGACCATAGAGCCCTAGCAAATTTTAAACTAATTTTTAAATATTATTATTAAATAAAAACAGAGGAGAACGCCAACTGTATGGCCACCGAGTTGATTGGCGTGCCCCACCGAGTGCTGTGCGACGATGGACTCAAATGCGATCATGCTACCCACAAGTGTGTCAAGGTCTAAGAAGATACTCAATTTTTGTATTGATTTATGAAAAAATAAATAAATATTTTAATACTTTAAATCCATAAAATCCTTGAATTCCAAAATTTTTCACTTTTTTGTTGATGATTTGTAAATGGGGGTTCGGTTAAAACATTTTTGGATCAATTATTCTCTACCGAGCCTTCAAAATCCAAAATTTATTAACTCATCCTTAAGTTGCTTACCTAAAAGTGTACCACCTTTGATGTTTTGGATGATGATGATTACACTATGATTACAAACAATCAACAAATATCTCATGTTGAGATGCAACCTTAAGGGTAGAACACTCTTAAGAGATTTTTGAGATCTTAAAGATAATCCTTCTGCATCTTTATCATTGCCAAATTACCTCTAATGGCGAGAGATCCTAAAGTACCACAAACATGATTAGTAACTCATGACATAAAACTCACGATCTCTTGAATTGACCAAACGACTTTGTGAGCCTCAAGATGCGTACCTATTTGATTTTGTTTGTAGCCTTCGCTTTTGCCTCTTCGGCCCTTGCCCTGGTCCAATGTCCAGCCAATCCTTGTGCCACAATCCACTGTGCTGCACCAGCTGCTGAATGCAGAACTGATGCTGCTACTATGGCTGCAACTCATCATCGATTGTTGCCTAATGGTGGTTGGTGTGGTTGTTGTCCATTGTGTGTTAGCTTGTTGCGTAAGTAAATATTTAGAGACCTTATTTGGGCTATATGATCATTGATCTATATAGAAAAACTATAAGGCTATAAAACTAACTTTTGTTTTTCAACAAAAACAGAGGAAAATTCCAACTGTATGGCCGCCGAACTGATTGGTGTGCCCCACAGAGTGTTGTGCGATGATGGACTTCATTGCGATCTTGCTACTCACAAGTGTATCAAGGATAAATAGAAAATACTCATAATTTGTATTCATTTATTAAAAATAAATAAATAAATTTAAGTACTTAAATTCCAACCAATTTTAATGGGCCCGTTCATTTTATGAATTTTACGATCCGAGTTCTTTTTAGAGCTCACTCCTGTTCAATTATCAAATCAAATCAGTCAATCGATCATATGAGACGCATTGACACAATATTGTACAATGTACTGATCGTAGATTTTACATTTCTATGGTAAAGATAAAATGTATTTTTAAAGGTTAACTCAAAGGTTAGTTTACAACAGCCCAAAACAGCTTAAATGAAGTAATGAATTGTACATTTGTTCATTTTTAGCAAGAAAAGTATTATCAATTTAAAATGCAAGTTAAGATTTTATTTAACTTTAAATAAAATAATTTTAAAAAGTCTTTTAGACATTCTTGACACACTTGTGAGTAGCATGATCACAGTGGAGTCCATCGTCGCACAGCACTCGGTGGGGCACGCCAATCAACTCAGTGGCCATGCAGTTGGCATTCTCCTCTGTTTATGTTTAAAAGACAATACAAAATTAGTTGAAATTTTAAGTTTCTAGGGTCCAAATAGAGTCCCTAAAATCTTTACTTACGCAACAGGCTAACACACAATGGACAGCAACCACAGTATCCACCCTTGGGCAACAATCGATGATGAGTTGCAGCCATAGTAGCAGCATCGGTCAGACACTCAGCAGCTGGTGCAGCACACGACACAGCGATACAAGGATTTTCTGGACACTTGACCAGTGCTAGGGCCGAAGAGGCCAAAGCGAAAGCGACAAACAAAACCAAGTAGGAACGCATCTTGAGGAGTGAGTTTTTGGTTGCTTCGAATTGAAATGGATTTTGATTGATTTGATCGATTGAAGAGATCACGAGTTTTATATATAGCAAAAGTTAGTTGTGGACTTTGTGGCTAATCACGGGACAGTTTAAGACTGAGAGTATATTTAGAGCTGATTAGAAAGCACCAATTGGGTTTAAGGATCTGTTTAATTAAAGTTGCTGTGCTTTTGGTTGCACCAGTGCAAAGAGATGTCTTTGAGTAGAGGCAACATATCGAGCTTAAGCGCCAAAGTGGTGTAAACGTTGTGAGGTAACTTTTGACACAATGCCAGTTACGAAACTACAATTGATGTAAATGTAAACTGTAGTAAAGTGTTGCGCATTATGATATAACCATTATGAACTAAACTATTCTTAATGTACATCCAATGGTATCCAATGGCAACTATCACGATTATTTTTAGGTGCGATTTTATCGCTATCTAATGTCTTAATTTGTTATTACATTTTCAATATTTATACATTTAATTACTCAGCAATCACTGTGTGATTGAATTGTGGGCAAAATATTATATCAAACGACATTGAAAGCTCCTTGCGCTTGCACCAGAATGTTCTGGAACTTGCATCAAACTGATGACTTCTAACATTCGGACAGGAGCTCTTAAATACTGTCGATTGAGTTGCATTGTTTGGTTTACAACGTTCTGGTTCGGCGAATTCACCTCGACAACAGTGCTCATCAGTACTATGTGCTTGACAGGAAGATTTACAGGCAATCACATGTTTTGCCGCATTCAGCACTTTTAGGTCATCAGGACAGTGTTCGTTGAGATCATGAATACAACCAGCCATTCCACAGTCGTATGGATCGTGAGTAGTTTTGTTGAACCAACTATTTGGCTTCACTTCCATCGGTAGATTGTAACCATTCTCGAGGCTAACTTCATAGTAATCCAAGTCTTCGAGACCGTCTAGACCAAATTGGGCCACAGTTACGGGACCAGTGGGACCAGTACCATTGCAGTGGATTTTGCCTCCTAGAAGACAATGAAAGACGATCAAAAATAATTGAGGGTAATAGACGAAACTCACCACAATCCCCCGTTTCACAATGACCTACTTCATTGCAATTCGTCCGACCCCAAACTTTCCCCGCCCAACTAGGCAGTGGAACATCAACCCCATACTTGGACGTAGCATTCATCTTGAATCCACCATTGTCAAGTAACTCATTTCCATAATTTTGTGCAATTCCAGGCCAAACAGGAAATGGACAACGGTTCTCAAAGAAAAAGTAATGGTCCGCAAAGACAATTGACAAAAACAATGACACACAAAACAATTGTCGAAACATTATTGTTTTGGAAGGCGAACAGAAGACAATGGCGAAGAAAACAATTGGCTAATGACTTAAAGTCTAGAGAGTTATGCAACATTTAATTGATTTACCAAACGTATTATCTAATGTGATTAGTCTAATATGATTAGTTATTTAGGACAGAAGTAGATATTAAAATCGGTGGCATTTCTCTCCCTAGTACACCAGAAAGGTCTCGTATTGCTATCAAATCGATTATTCTTGGCATCAGGACAAGCGTTCTTAATCACACCATAAGTGGACGGCCAATCAGCTGATTTGCATTTATCAGGTTGATCAAACGCCCCTCGACAACAGTACTGATCGGTGTTGTGTGCTTGACAGGGCGATTTGCAGCCAATCACGTGATTTGCCGCGTCATGGACCACTAGTTCCGTGGGACAGTGCTCGTTGAGATCGGTTTTACAGCCTGCTGGGGTGCAGTCATAGTAATCGTGGCTACTGCGATTGTAATTGTCCGATGGAGAAACTCGGATTGGGAGGTTGTAACCGTGCTCCAGACTCACTTCGTAGTAGTCTTTGTCGGCGATGCTGTCAAAAGCAAAGTGAGCGATTGTGGTGGGACCTGTGGGACCTTTGCCGGAGCATTCGATTTTTCCTCCTAAAAATGCAAAGAGAAGTAAAAAGAAACAAAGGGAAACAAAAAGACTTACCACAATCTCCGGTCGCACAATGACCCTTCGCATCACAACCGGTCCTGGCCCAAATTTGACCAGCCCAATGAGAATGCACACCCAGCCGATGCACACCCGAAGAATTCAACGCAAAACCACCATGTTCAGGCAATGCACTGAAATAGTTATTCAAAATACCAGGCCAAATTGTGAACGAACATTGATTGTGCAAATAAATGTAATGGGCATCAATTGCCACAAACAAAAATCCCAGAACAACTGGGACAAGGGAAAACAATTTCATGATGAACTTTGTTGAACCAAACAATTTGATCACAATTGTCGAATGACATTGTGCTAAATTGTGTTACTCAATCAAACTTAACCCACTTATCTTGAGCATCTTTTAAAGAGGATAAAAGCCACTTTATTAAGACTATTTATTTATCATGATCATTGATAGAAAAGAAGATATTAAAAAGTAAAGGTAAACCATAATAATGCAACATAACATAGAAGGGATGCCAATTTGTAAAAGTGGCTCCATCTTTTTGATTTTTTAATCTTTTTACAACTTCCTCTTAAAGTATGGCAATTCCTCCAACGGTGCAGCAACTTTAATTTCACCAGGTCCAGCAAAAGTTGCTCCATGTTGATCGATCCATGTACCACTTGGTAGATAAACAGTACGTTCCCGTTGACCCACAAAAACCACTGGTGCAACCAGAATGTCATCACCAAGCATGAATTGATCGTCAATTCTGTATGTTTTCACATCGTCTGGCGCAATATACCACATTGGACGTACAATGGGCGTGCCATGACTGATTCGTTTTTTTGCTAAATCAATAATCACCGAAGAATGCTCAATGTGAAAGTTGACAAACTTTTTCATCATGTTTAACGTTTTCTGACTGTGATCAAATGGATAGTGAAGATAAAAGAATGACATTCCAGGCATGAGAGCACAGATTTGTACCCATCGAATAAATATTTCTTCATTGTTTGGACTATTATAAAGAGTTGAACCAACTGGAAATGGGAAAATAAATGAATAACCAGCAATTGACACGGACAATACATCGGGAATTATTTGTTGCAGTACCAAACTGACATTCACCTGATCGTGATTGAGCATTTGAACAAACGATGGCAAATGTTGACTTTTAAAAGCAAAAAACGAAGTCACATTCCCAGTCGTTGCAACTGTGTCGACAAAATTTTTCGCATACTCATTTGGATACTTTGGATTGTGCATGTGCAGGTGAGCTAAACTGTTTGTCATCACAAGAAAAGAATTGATATTGTCTTCGTACTTGAGTTTCTTCAACAAACCCGAATACCAATCGGTGGTTGAATTTAATGAAAAATCCAACACTTGTGTTGGCTTTCCGCCTTGATCTGTGAGAAAGTATTTGCGTGTTGACTCGTGACCGGTCACATAATTAGGATAGAGCTCAATGCCAAATCTGAATCCTTTTGAAAGTGTGGTCGAGATGACAGCGTCGGCATTGGAAAATTTTGTCAAGTTAAGTGTCAAGTCGCCATTACTCCACTGACCAGAATATTTGACCAATTCACAATGGACAAGTCCATGGTTTTCAAGTTTATCCGCAAATTGCAAAACCTGATCGGGGATTCCAAAAAATGTTGGGTACACAAATTTGTTCACATCAGGCAGTTCAGTTGGTTTTGGAATGTGTCCAGAACTGTGCACGACATATTCAGTTACGGTTCGAATGTTACTCGAAGCAAAGAGACGAATTCGAATGTCCTTGTACGATGGATCCTGAATGTTGGTTGCATATGGATAGACATTGTTCACTGAGAAGCACAATTGTGGATTGCCATGATTGTCATCTCGTCGTATGAAGAGAGGTTGATGTTCATCGAGTAGTACTGCAAAACCATCTGAATTCACAAATAAATGCTCGAGAATATATAAAAATTCACCAGCCTCATTTGCCCAGTCATAGTCAAACAAATAATTGAAATTGCTAGTTGGCGTCACTCTGCTAGTGTCCATTGGCCATTTCTGATGCGTACTCTGATATGTACTGTACCAACTTGCATTGGTGTAGCCATAGTGAAAGCACACTTCACGTTGGTCATTTGATCCACCACCATGCCAGAGAAAATAATATTCTGTTGTTTCAGTTCTGTTTTCGAAGTTCATCTCCACCACCGTACTGTCACTCAGCTGCAATTGCCATACTGTACAATTCAACGCTTTGACAGCCAAAATCTTGGCTCCATTAATTGAAAACTTGAGCTGTGGTTTCTCATAGTTTATAGGGCGATAATGATTTGACACTTTGAGTTTGTTCTCGTCGAGCACTTCAAGCACAGTCACACCGGTGCAGTCGGTTACTTTCTGGTAGTCAATTGGAGTACAATTGACCCCAATCAATTGATACAATATCACAGCGAACAATAGTAAATTCATGATTTTTAGCATTACACAACACAACATTACACAGGATTGTTATCCTCTGGTTGTTGTTTCATCACAAATAAATGCTTTTACTGCAAATCAATCACACCATTTTTTTAAAGAAATCTTATCATAACGTTGATTGATTACTGAAACCGTATACGTCTCCAATAAACAGCCACTTTATTGATTAGATTGCATTACAAACTAGAATTTGTAGATTTTATTTCCCAACTGGAACTGGTCCCGCTGGAACTGCCTCCAATTTGACGCAAACATGTTTGCGCATGTCACAACTCAGCCCCTGGGCACAATCTTCATGCGCTGGAACATCCAATGGGTGAATGGTACTGCACGAATCGCCTAATCCTGTATAAAAGTAAGGTAAAATGATTACAAAAGATAAAACCCCCAAAGAATGCTCACCCAGAACACGAACACAAGCTGGACAGCAACCACAGAAGCCCCCATGAGGGTCGTACCGGTACATTGCAGAATTCCTTGACAAACACTCCACTTCAGTCAGCGGAGCACAGAGCATTGTAGCACACTTCTCCGGACTGCACATTGCTGCCATTGAGACTGAAATGCAACAAAAGATACCAAGAACCAGAAGATTTGAATTCATTTTTGTTTATTTTACAAATAAAAGCTTACAAAACCTGTGTTCTGCTCATACTCTTATAAGAGAGAACTTGTTTTGGGCTTCAAGATAAAAATCTAGATAAGATACACAAAAGCTCAATAATCAACAATTTGTCCAACATTATATAAAGCCTGGATGTACATTTATGATAAGATTCTTTGAGTATTTCCTTATCTACAACTCCCAGCTAACTTAAGCTCTCCATTGGTCTTCCTTATCAGATTTTATCAGAAGCACGTGATCTTATCAATTGAGGATTCCCGAGTAATAATACCCTGTGAGTGATTGTGTTACTTGTCATATAAAGTAACTTGTATATGAGACTTTCAAGTTTCATTACCGATTTTGTCCCCCCAAAGCACATCTCAAAATGCGTTCAATTTTGATTATCCTCCTTTTGGCATTCCTTGGAGCTGCGGCAGCAATGATCGTCTGTCCTGAAGGTGGCTGCGCATCGGTGAAATGTGAAATTACCGAACAGAACTGTGCCGCCCGCAGCACTGCAGCCCGATCCTACAAGTTTGTGCCTCATGGTGGTCTGTGTGGTTGTTGTGCAAGTTGTATTACGGTTTTGCGTGAGTTTTATGGATTTTTTAATTTGCATAACAAAAGTTTGATTCTTCCTTTATTTTTGTGCAGACGAAGGCGAAAACTGTCAGAATTTGCTCATGTTGGATCAGCCCCAGACTATTGTTTGTGCGGATGGATTGGTGTGCGATTTCAACAAACATAAATGTGTCAAGAATATGTTGATTAATGATATTCATTGATAATAAAGATTATTGTCTAATTAAATATTAGTAAAACAATATTTGTTCCAATTGGAACATTTTGGTTTGTTCTACAATGTTCTGATATAATATCGCCAAGTTGTCGAATATGAGTCATTTAGTAAAAAGATTTTTTTTTAATAAGTGTTTAAGCAGGTGCCTCTCCTTTCCTCTCTCTGTGATGAACAATTTGGCCTATCTGGAAGACCTGGCTGACGAGACAATTGTGATCATCATGCAAGACATGCCACTACTTGACCTGATTCGGCTGAACAGGGTCAACAGACGACTGCAAGGCCTTCGAGACCTGGCACTGAGCACGCGCACTGAGTTGACACTCTCGATAGGTGCAGAATCCGAAGATATGTCTCGAAACTCAAGACTATGGCATCCGTACCAGAACGATACTGTAGCGTTTGGTGGTGGATGGTACGATACACTGCATCACGGTTACATTGGCTACGTTAATTTGCTCGAACAAGAACACTACGAGTGGATTAGGGACAAGTTACCAGGGGTGAGTGGACATTTTGACTTTTGATCTCTATCCCCTCTTCTTGCCTCTCCTAGATTACCAGGCTAAACATAATGTTTGACTGTTATAACAATTATAGCGCAATCGAGCCCACAATCGAGCGACTAATCAGCTTGATTCTGCAGTACGCCCCCCGGCTTGTTAGCTTCCGCCTCTGGGCTTGTGGACCGGTATTTCTGTTTTGGAGCACCAGCGAGTGGTACTCTGTACTGAAGAATGTCTTGATACCGCACATTTTCTATGCACTCCAGTGGATGACACGCCTGGAGATATTATGGTTGGATTTAGACGACATACCCGTAGAGGATTTCCCATCGGGAATGCAAACATCCCCAACTTGGTCCCTCGAAGATCAGCTCAATGCTCGTGTGCCGTTGCTGAATTTGTGTGCGTTGCGAGAATTTCGTTTTGCATCCACGCAAACAGATCCCTACCATATGATAGTCCACCGACTTCCCCAGTTTGGTGCACTGCAACAAATTCATATTGCCAAAGGAGGATTTACCCATGAGTGGGTGACTCTTCAGCCTGACTTTGCCCGGCGATTCCACGAAATTGGCGTCATCATGGATCAGGCCGCAATTGGCAATGGCTGCCATTTAATTGGTCAGTATTTTTAATGCAATGGTCAGTATTTGTAACAATGATATGTAAGTATTTATTGGTCAGTAATATTATCATATTTGGTAAGTATTTTATACATTTTGGGCAGTAAATTATTGAATATGGTCAGTAAATTAGTCGAAAATGGTCAGTATTTAAATCAAATATGATCGGTAAATAAGTCGAACATTATCAGTTAATAAATAAAAACGGTCAGTTTAATTTAATAATTAATTTATTGCTATAATTAAAATGAGCAAAATTGAATACATCAAAATAAGTTATTGTAAAAGTAATGCTGGAGTTGCTTGCTTAGGTCTACCTCTTTTACGTTTTTGACCAATCGGGATCTGTTTGGCAGCTGGTGGCACTTTAGTCAACTTTAGTCTTACCGCCAAACCAGTGATGTGCTTGCATTTGTACTTCTTAAGGAAATTTGGACATGTGCAAGTTGCATTCAGCCAATCAGAATTAACCATGCGAACGATCCAAATTGAGAAAGCAATATCTTTGAATTCAGCGAATGTCATCCACCTTCTGTTGATAACTTTGACAATATCTTTATCAGTGAGTGATTGTTGATTATCGTTTGATGGAATGTAGTAGTAAGCACATTCGTCTGTCAATTTAGAATTGATGTTCTTGTTTTGCTTTACCCACTGATAAGATTTTGTCCAATCTGCAAGTTCCAGCGTTGGAGTTGTCACAATTGTCTTTCCGTTGAAATAACCGGTTGACCAGCGTGAGACCATGGACAAACAGAGAAAGGTAAATCTAAGGTAATCTGGTAGATAGGGGTAATCTTTCTCGTAAAGTTTCTTCTTTCTTTATAACCAAATTGAAAGCCTCCAATGCGTTGTTTGTAGATGGCCCATTGATAGATGCACCTTCAAACCATTTGTCATGAGAAGATAGCCAATTATCGTTCAAATACGCGATGAATTCTGGTTCGATTGTTGACCATTTTTCAATGAATAACTTCTTGGATTTGGAGAATATTTTTGTCCGAAACAAGAATTGAAAGAGAAAAGTTGTTGTTTTTGAGAGATTCAAATAAAAATTGAAAACTTGTTGTTTGTTCGTTGGAACAAACTGCGATACAAACGGGATGGAAAGTACGGTTAGCGTCTGTGGTCCCAACAACCAGAACTGGCATGCCTTCCCATGTCAATTTGTACGTGGCATCAGCGTGAATACGTTCAGCGGAAGCAGATTGTGTCAACAATCGAACTGTAGAAATGACGAATTTGAACGATGCTTCGCTTCTTCCTTCTTCATCAGCTGATACATCATCATCAGATTCTTCTCCATAAGAAACACGATAAGCAATCACATATGCAGTGTCTTCGTCAGCTGGTTTTGCACTGTGCTCTTCACACTTTCTAGTTGACCGAGGCTGATTGCAGTGGGGCCGTACTTCTTCTTGCGCAACGTACTCAAGTAGCTGACTTTTGTCTCAATTTTGGAAGTTGATTGAGACAAAAGTGTGGCGCTCAATCTGAAAGTCACATTCACATTCATCCGCGAAATCTCGTTATTCGGAAAGAATATCTTCAAGCTGACCAGCTGGTCTTTCCAGGTGTCCAGCAGATGATACAACCAATCGTCTATGTATTCATGGAAGACCGTCAACGATGAAATGTTGGACAATTGAGCAGCCATTTGATTAATTTTGTCAACACTCAAATCGGTGCACTCGAGACCATTTGCTCTTGATGCGGTCGTTATCCAAAGCCAGACGAAGCCACAAATGATGAACGATCCTCGTGAGTATTCTTGAAAATGGCAAGATCATTCACGAATGGAATGGCAAATGGGTCGTACAGATGCGATTCGTTTAGATAATTATTTCGATCAGAAATAATGAAGAGTGACGTTGAGCACAGGCTTCGGGCTTCATTTTGTTCCACCGACGGCAGACGAGATTAGCTCGAAACAGTAGATCCTCTATGGGAAGGTGATAGGAGAAGAGGCAGATCGGGAGTGGGGGCCCAGGCCATGGCTTCAAGAGTTGTGGTGAAATGATTCGAGTACTCCATGTACGTACGTGAAGAAAAAATGCCAAACACAACGAGAACAAACAGAAACAGAAACACTAGGCACGCTAGTACCAATGGTAGAAATAACTTATTTCAAATAAGCTTTTAAAACAAGTTCTGTCATCTAGTGGCAGCTAATGCTACTACATTCTGCTGGTGATTTGTTGTTTTTGTTGTTTTCTACTTGATTTCTCTCTGTATGACTGATTTACGATTTCTTCAAGTCTGAATTCTTCCTATCCAACTATGTCTCTGTCCACCACTCCCGACCTCTCCCTTCTCCGCATCTTCTATCACCTTCCCCTTTCTGATCTTCTGTTTCGAGCCAATCTAGTCTGCCGTCGGTGGAATGCTTTGAAGCCCGAAGCCTGTGCTCAACGTCGTTCACTCACTCTTGTTGTGGGTGAGAATAGTAAATTATTTCAACGTGATCCATTTGCAATTCCATTTGTGAATGATCTTGATGAATCTTCAATCAAAAATCAACATTCCGATGATGATGTCAACGATAGTTCGTCTTTGATTGTTTCGTCTTTGTCTAGTTTGGATCACTACATCGAGGATCATCACATCGTGAGCAAATGGTCTCGAGTGGAATTCAGCAAATTCGAATTGTCTGTTGACAAGATCAACCAACTGGTTGCCCAATTGCCCAACATTTCATCTCTGGCGATTATTCTAGATTCCTTTAGAGAACCCTGGTTATATCACTTGTTGAACATTCGGAAGAGCGAGTTGGTCACTTTGAAGCTGTATTTTCCGAAATCGTTCTGGCATATCGTGTTCATCAGTATGGAGCCGGAACTTTTTGCACTGATCAACTCGAGTCTTCCGAAGCTGAAAAGTTTTACCTTTTACTGCTCTTTTTATATTTTGAAAGTGGATCTCGACAAGTTGGATCTTCCAATTTTGTCACAATTGGAGGAGTTTTACTTCTATGCCTAAAGCGAATGACGCGATTTGCAAATCGTTGCACAAGTATGCACTTGGTAATGACCGATTGAAGCGTATTACATTCCAGAAGAGTCCAATGACCAATGAGTTTATCACTTCATTGCATCCTAAATTGGCTGCAAAGTTCACTCATTTGAACTTGAAGCTTAACTGGCAGTCAGGTATGAACGTATTGGCTTTTAGATTTCATAATGATTTTAATTATTCTAATTTCGTTTACTTTTTTCCACAGTGAACTTGGATAATTACCTGAATGTAACCACTGTGAAGCTTGGCTATGCTCAACTTATTGCTTTTAATTTGGCACTTTCTCGACTCGATCAACTGATTCATTTGAATGTGCGTTTCAGGTCTTTCAATTCGAACAATTTCCCGCTCACCAAATCTCCCATCATCCAATTGAACTCCGTCAAGGTGTTGTCTCTGGGTTTTTCTGTGGATCCGACTGGATTGAAACGATCAAAGCCCGATCATCATTCCTACCTGAATCACTGCTTCCTTGCTGTCACCAACTTTGCACCCGCCATTTCTCTACTCTCAATTCGATTGAATGAATTTGATTGCACTGATTGTGGTGTGACTTCTCAGATGGATATGCCACTTGATTGTATCGAGAATTGTTTCAATGAATCGCTGCGTCGGTTTGAGCACTTTCGTGACTCTCAATTTCAGCGCCCTCTTCTACGTCGCGAAATCATAATAAAGAAGCCTAAATTCTACCGAGAGTGGTCTTTGTAGGAATTGTAACACTCAACACTTTTGTTTTATCATAGATTTTTTGTCATTTTAATTTGAAAATAAATTTAATTTTAAAAATTAAAAGTGCTCTGTTCATTCTTGTGTTTCGTCAATTCTTTGAGTTTATGTTTTCACTTCAGAACATGATAAGTCTCGTGCACACTTTGAGATTTCAAATAATCACATTCCAGTTCATGGCAGTCATGAACATTCTGAGAACAAATTTTGTTTTTGTTCCATCATGTAATAGGGGTGTCTTGATGACAAACAAGGCTTGGAAACAAACAGACGAGTGGGGCGAAAGCACAAAGAGGAGACGCGTTCCAGCTCCTCTAAAGGAGGATTATTCAGGCGTGTTTCTCAAAGTGCGTTTCTCCAAGACTGTTAATGATTCAAATGATTGTTGCTGTTTTGAAAAACAGAGTCTAGATTTGAGTCCAAATCGATCAACAATCGTTGTTCATTGTTTCGGGATAATGATTGTTTGGTTGGTTCAAAGTTGGTTCCCCAACAATACTTTATATCTGGAATCTAAGCCCCCAGATTATTTGGTCATGTAGTCAATCTTGTCAACGCTCAGTTTGTCTATTGCTAAGACGATTGCTTCTCAAGTCCAACTAAAGCTGCATCTCATTTATTTGCGATTTTTCTTGTTACGACTCACCTACTTACAACTATGCCTCGTGTTAACATTTCTCAGATGTTTGTAGAGGATTCAAGTCTGTTGGACTATCTAGATCAGAATGTTTCGGTCCGCTTGCCATGTCAAGCATACTTGGCTTCTGATACCCTTGGTATACTGGTTAAAGCATCAGTGTATCCTCTGATCGTCAATTCGCCGGTGTACTTCAAGCGCCACCACCTCAAAAACTACTCGGACTACTATTTAAGTCAGATTTGTTTCAAAGGCGTCGAATTGGTTAAGGTGGACTTACCCGAGAGCCAAATTGTTGTCCGTTGTCAAGCCACACGAGAAGTCAAGCTGACGATCCCAAACACTGAGCAGCTTCAAGACTTTTTCTTGACATTGATGTGGATGCCAGCAATGGAATTGCTGACGGACAAAATTAATGAACTGGAGCTTCTTGGAGGAGCTAAATTTACTTGGATGAGCCGGGCCTTTGACCTCATGGGCCGTGAATGGCCAATGTACCTGATCTCGAAGCGTTATCTCAAGTATGCTTCAACTGGCTTCACCCTTGACCAACAGGAACTCAAGTCCAAGATTCTCCGAAAAGTTGTTCTTGAGATGATTGCTGAGTATGAAGCCAAACTTGAGACTATAAAGCTCCATCTGATTGATTACAATATTCGCTTTGATCCAAAGTATCATGGCGAGGTCCTCTTTGGTTTCAAGCGCCTTCTTGAGACACGTGGGCTTATGGTCAACAAACATGGCGATTTGGTTAAAAGCGGATTCTTGCCTGCTTGCGCCTACTGGATTTATGAAAATGTAATTCCGTCGTTCTACAAGGCCATCTTTAACGCTCCTTACTTGTAAACTGGTTTCAAGTTTTTGCTAACTGTTAGAGTGAGAACTTAATTTACAATGGATTTGTATATGTTTAATTAGTATTGCATTTATTTTAAATAAATTGTGTATTTTTAATCGCGTTGTACGAGCTAATTCAAATTGGATTTAATCAATATGTGTTTCAGTCTAAAAATGTTAATAAACGACGATAAATGATGAAACGAAATCTATCAAAAAATTCAAAATTGAATTGTAAATCAACAATTTTTTTATCAAGAAAAGATTGAATGTAACAAACCTTATGTAGTTTGGGTAGAGTGTGATGCTTTTCAATGCATTACAGGAATTCGCAATCAATTTAATCAAACTAGCAACCCAAATCATCACAATCCATATTTTAAATTCAAATAACAAAATCAATGTGGATGTTTCTACAATTGTGAAGACAATTTTCAATGCGCCTGCAAATTAGGTTGGTAAAAAGTTTGAAAACATATTGAGTGTTGGCGAAGAATTGTACGGAGAAACAATTCATTCTTCACACCCAAATTAACCAACGGTTCTAGTCACGAGCAAATGGGACTAGGAGACTGGTTCACCTCAACCGACTTGATCAAGCTGGCCTATGGTATCCAGGAAAATCTGTCCTGCCCTCTTGGAATTTTCCCAGATAATCATTCCATTCCACTGGGCGATTACTACTATGCAGCCGACTATAAACCGAATGAAATTCTGATTGGCAGTACACGCCGCTACTGCTACATCAACAACACCTTCTCAGGACAGTGGCCATTCTGTGTTCCAGCAGGTCCCAACATTGCGTACACCAACTTTGATGATTCAAGTCAAATGGTATTTCAAGAACGAGAAGACAATTGGCACGTCAAAAAAGTGATGAACTTTCGTGCACCTGAGCTAACTGGCGATTTAACAAGTGATGACATGCATGGTAAAGTTATAATGACTAATGTGACTAATGAATCGGAGGCCGAACAGCTCAAGACCTTTTGGTGGGCCCTGGGAGGCTATGCTGAAAGTAATTTCTGTATCGAGTTTGGTTCCTTCTTGGCTTATCGGAAAGATGAAAAGTTCAAGCTCAAGATCATAGCTGAATTTATGAGTCCTAAAACCGAAAACATTGCTGGAGAAATCGAAAGCAAGATTATTTTCGAAGCTCGCGATGCGCCACCCCACGAGTGGTTATTCAATTCGGTTCTGGTCATCTATGGAGGTGGCCACACCAACAAGAACTACACTAAAAGCGACGCTATGGTTTCGTTTGGCCAGCTGGCGGTTGGCAATAAGAATTTGAATCAGTCCCTTTTTTTAAATAGTATTTTATTGACCTCTTAAGCAAATTAATGCTAAATGTGAGCTAGAAAATACATACATCGTTGAGGTATATATAGTTCGATACATAAGAATTGTTTACAAGTAATAGAATACAAAATGAATGATTATGTAGAATTGGCGAATTAAAAAGTGAGTATAAAAACTTATATAGAGATTATATAGAGATATTTACAAATCATTATATATTTTACTTACAAAGTTACGAAAATGAATCAGTCCCTTGCCCTGGACAATTTTATGATCACTAGAAATGGTGCATGCCATGGGGATGTGACGGTGGTAGTCAGCGGAAAAGAGTGATTACGTCAAGTATTGTCTGTTATTGCAGTGCTCTTCACCGAATGCTGCAAGTGTTTATCTAGTCATGAGTATTTGAATAAATTGTATTTTACCTAATCATTCAGGTGTTCATATCGTTATAGAGCGCAATGCTAAAAAAGATTTGTGTATCAAGAAGTTAAATTCCTCTTGATCGCTCTTGACTGTTGTCTTTGCAGCCAAGTTTTCTGAAAAGTTTGCCTTATCTGAACATAATTTACCAACCGTATTAACCGAGTTTGCTGTGTGTTGTGTTGTGTTCAAACAAATCTTTATTCGTCAGATAGTGCTAATGGATGAAAAAATATGAGGCTGAATGTGTAATAGTAAATGAATTCAGTTGGTGAATTGTTCGTTAATAATCTCGCAGATTGTCTCACTGAATTGATTGATCATGCGGCCATTTTGATCGATCACCCTCATGATCTTTCCAAAAAAAAAAATTTCCGGAAACTGAGGCCTCAAATGACATTTGTGGCAATACAGAAGAATAGCAGCAAAATTGCAAAAAGTGCATCACCATCGAGGTTAGACTATAACTAGAAAGTGTGCATTCTGTGATATTATCATGATGACGGTATTTTTGCTTACATTTCACCTTCACCTGATGCTCCGCAGCCATAGTTGAATTTTGAAGATTCAAAAATTTTATGTGTTTAATGTTTGGCTTAGTTAATGACCATTTTAACTGTATTGTGGTGAACAATATTTGGTGCAAATGACATTGTAATGGGTATGCGGTTGACTACTTGGATATCGGAAATGAATTCATATAATCAAAGGTTGTATCAATTGTTTTATGTTTAATCAATTCAAATATCGACATTTATTGACTCCAATCAAGGAATTAATAGAACATAGATTCTGTTCAAGTTCATCATTCTCGGCCACCATTAGACACGCGATGTACAGACCTGCCGAACACATCATGTGTACCAATTTAAACTCGATTGTAGTCTTGTAGTAATCGGCGATTCTTGTGTTTCAAACCTCAAACCTACAAATAAATAATAATAAATAAATTCATTAAACCTCTGTTTTTCATTCAAATGTTCATTCATAATTGATATTCGTTTGGGTATGTTGGCTAAATAATGTCTGATGACTTTTAGGACGTTTTTGTATCCCATTAGGCTATTAGGCCGATTCACCGATTAGTCATTTTATTTGCCCAAATAATAACCAAATTATGAAATTCAAAAAAAAATCTTAAGAAATATATTTAAATTTATTGAAATTAAATAAAAGTCAAGCCTTAAACAGCCTCAACACTCCCCTAGGGAAGCTACGACCTTCCTCCGAATGAGATACCAACTGATAAATTGCATCCATATGATCTTGATTGAAGTCATTTTTTTCTTTCAAGTCCAAAACGATTTCTTGAAGCTTTTTCTTTTGTACTTTATTGCCATTTGCATCAACTTTATTCATGGCATTGTCAAGTTCCTTTGCGAGCATAAGTGTTAGCAGCAGTGTTAATCCAAGTGCATACGAATCGGCCAGGTACGGATTGTAGTCTTTGTAGGATTTCGAATATCGCTTCTGTGGTGAAAAGTAAAGCTGAGTGCCTGCTCGGTGACCAGTGGTTCGTGCATCATTGAGTCGCACGTTTGGATAGTGTCGAGACACACCGAAATCGATTATTTTCTTCTGACATGTCGCAAGTTGTGGTGTAAGCGGCTTTTGCAGATCAATCGGATGCAGCATTATATTGTCCGGCTTTATGTCGTGGTGCGCAATCAAGTTTTCATGAATGCATGCAACGGCAGAAGTGATCGGACCCGCAATATGACCAAATTGCTCTTCATTTAGCACTCCTCCAACAGAATCGAGAATATCTTTCAAGGAACAGTCGAGCCATTCGGTCTTGATGGCCATGTGCATTCGAGGGATCTCTGGTCCTGGAATCCATTTGTAGTCCAGTAGTTGACCAATGTTTGCGTTGTCTTTGAGTTTACGCATAAAGTGAAGTTCCCGTTTGATTTGGCGATGGAATAGCTTCAATCTTTCTGTGGACTTGTATCGGAATGGAATCACCTTGATGGCAAGCTTTTTCACTTTTTCGCTCGTTTCTTCGGAAGTCTTTGGCTTTTTACTTGAGCTTGATCCATCTTCTCCCTTCTTGGATTCGTCTTCGTTGTAGAAAAAGACAGTCCCAAAGCCACCTTTACCGATTTGAGTTAACTTGCAATCAATGCCAAATTCTCGACAAATTTTAGCTTGAAATTCTTCATCCACTGGAATCACTTTCTTCCGGTCCTGATTAGGATTCACACGCGCCTCTTCAATTACCTTATCTCGAAGCGGGACAGATCCATTGTTAGCAAACGATCCAGTGAACAGCCATGGATCATCAACTTCAACTTTGGCTTGACAACTTGAACTAGGTGCTGCACTTTCGGGTTGGTGCACAGGCGCTTCATGCTCCGAAGAGGAACGTTTGCGCTTAAGAATGATTCTAAGACGTTTTGGGGATGACATTTTGATGGTGTTAATCGAGAGAATCAATGAGAGAAACAGATGTCAGTACAAGTGGACAGGGAATGGTCCAAATTTATGCCCACCAATAAAGTATTGTTGAGACAATTTACAGTTGGATATATTCAATTTATCAATAATTTTATTAAGAGTAATAAATCTCCAAGAAGAATTCAAGGGCCTTTAGATCCTTCCTCTCTGAGACATATCTCCATTTTGGGGTGAGTGAAACTTTGTTTTATGTTAAAAATTTATTGAAATTTTAAGATTAGATAAACATATAAATTTATTTTAAAAATACAAAAAATAAGAAAATGCAGCGAAAACTCAGATCTTCAGGAAGATTAAAAGAAGCTTAGCATCTGTTTCCCTTTAAAATGTTTTGACGCTTTTCAATCTCTCCAGAAGATGTAACTTGAAGATCTTCTTTCTTCAAGAGTTCCCGAAACGCAACAAGAACATCTTCATCTAGTTCTTCGTTAAATTCCAAGTGATAGGCGATAAGTTGTAAGCACATTTATATCAGGTAACTTTCGTACGTTAACTTGAATTGTTTTCGAAAGTTTCATTCTTGACATCTTTGACACTTTTTTTGCACTATCGTATCAAGCAAAGTTAATATATGACCCAAAGATGGTATAAGTTCGTATCTCAGTAAGTACGGGTTTCATCTAGTCAATAGATTGCATTCCAAGTTCTTTCATCTCCAGATCGTCCTTCTTCATAGCTTTCATCTCTGCATCTTCCAATACCGACATGCCATCTAAATCACTCAGCGTTTGCACTAATTCGTTGAAACAATTTTTCGTAAAAAACAACTTGATTATATGGTCCTTTTGGCATTGTATAGTGATAATTGATTTCTTGCGCTCAATCTTGATAAAGCGGACCCGGTAATAGCCGACTTGACTAGCGAAATATCCCGCAAAGCCGGGAATCGAATGCTCATCGAAATAGTAGGATGAGTGCCATAGTGCTGACTGAGTAACATCACAGAAAAATATTGGGGTCCTAGCAAAAGTTGTCCTTGAAGACGTAAGGGCTGAGTAGAGAACTACTTCCAAATCACAGCAACAAGTCTGTGTATAAGGTATAAGATTCTTCATATTGTAATGTTTCAAATATAAATGTATTTAGAAAGTTGAAAAGCATAGTTATTTAAACATAGAAATTTATTTCAAAAAATATAAAAAATAATATGAAAAGGCAACAAAACTCGGAATCTTCAGAAACTTAGAAGAAACTGCGCATCTTCTGCCCGAAACGCTTAAAAAAAACTCTGACGCTTTTCAATGGCACCAGAAGAAGTAACTTGAAGATTTTCCAACTTCACAAGTTTCTGGAAAGCATAGAGAACATCTTTGGGTTCTTCAGAGACAAAATCCATCTGATAAGCAACAAGATGTTGCTTCATTTGAGTTAGATTGCCTTCATAGATAATCTTGATGTCATTTGTGATGCTTTCCAATGTTTCGTGCTTGACTTGATGGGGGTCCTTTCCGGTATCGTAACACGTATAGCCAATGTATGACTCAAAGATTAGATAACTTGGCATCTCTTGACCCATCATGGTAATCACTGGCTTCATCCAGGAAATTGATCGCATTCCCAGATCCTTCATCTCGATATCTTGCATCTCAGTAACTTTCGTTTTAAAATTTTCAAGCACCGAAACACCGAAATATAATACAAAACATACATAAAATCACTTTTTTCCCCAGACCACCGCAGTAATATCATCATGGCATGCACCATTTCGGGTTATCATGAAATTGTCCAACGCAAGCGATTGGTTCGACTTTGAATTGCCAACCGCTAACAAGCCAAACGAAACCCAGGCATCACTTTCGGTGTAGTTCTTCGTGATGTGGTCACCAGAGCCATAGATGACCGTAACGGAATTTGAAATCCACTCGTTAGGTGTTTCATTATGAGCTTCGAAAATTATTCTGCTTTCGATTTCGCCAGCAATTTTCACAGTTTTGGTACTCCAGAAATCGGCGATTAGCTTCAGTTTGAATTTTTCGTCTTTTCGGTATGCCAAGAAGGAGCCAAACTCTATACAGAAACGGCTTTCAGTATAACCCGCCAGTGACCACCTCTTGGTCTTGAGCTGCTCAGCCTTCGACTCGTCACTCACATTAGTCATCATTATATAGCCACGCATGTTGTCGCTGGTTAAATCGCCTGTTAGTTCAGCTGACGGAAAGTCAAACACTTGTATGACGTGCCATTTTTTAATTTGCGTCTGAAACACTTGTGATTGTCTTGAATCATCAAAATTGGTGTACGCGAAATCGGGGCCTGCTGGTAGACAGAATGGCCACTGTCCGGAGAAGGTGTTGCCAAAGTAACAGTAGCGCAATGTACTGCCAATTAGGATCTCATTCCACTTGCATAGGTATTCATGGGTTTGGCCCAGTGGGATCATCGTATCATCAGGGTTTGGACCAAGCGGACAAGAGAGTTCGTCCTGGATACCATAGGCTCGGGCAAGCTTGATAAAGTCGGTTGAAGTGAACCAGTCTTGCTGTCCCATTTGTTCGTGACTGACACCGTTGGTTTCTATGGGTGTGAACAGCGGAAATCGGATATCTTTGCGAATGTCAGCATCTGAGTCATAGTGCATGAGGGAAGCATAGTCATAGGCACCATGGTCGTTCACAATGCCAGAATTGAGAGGAAACTTTGTGAGGAGATACTCCCACTCTGGTTTCACGTTCGACATGTTGACCATCAAAAATTCATCACGATTCGGTCGTTGGTGTTCATGTCCAAGTCCTTGAATATGGCCCAACTCATGGCCCAGGGGTCCAGGTTGCAGGGAAATGGGACTTGGCTTCACGCAATACTGGTCCGGATTAGCGTAAATCACCACCTGGGTTCCATTGTAACCGAATCCTCGGACGAAACAACCTTTTGGCTCGGTTGTTGTGGTAATATTCAAGTAGGCCAGGTTTCTATCCGTGTTGTTGAGCAGACTTTCATCGTAACGGAATTTTACGCTGACAAACAGATTCATTCGGTTTACGAGTCGTGGAATCAAGATTTGGCGCTGTTCTTCAGTAAAGTTACCCGTGATAATGTAGGGTATTTCGTTTCCAGGCCAAAGATGGACAGATTGGTTGGTTCTAGCTGTGGTTGTGTTCACACTAGCTAGTCTAGATAGGGTCACAATCAGGATGCAGATCAAGACGTACAGGAGTGAGAATATAGTCTTGAAATTCATGTTTATTCAATTCGTGGTGAAATTGATGACAAGAGGGAATACTGGTTTGAAGCGGTAAGGTTAGTGAAAACTGGAAGTAATCGGCTAACTCAGAAGCAAACAAGCGAAGAATACTGCTGTGCATGACAAACTTGGCTTAAGATCTACCCTGGGTACTTGAACCCAAATCTACAGTATTGTTGGATCAATGATAATTATTGGCTGTGGTTGATTTAATGAAATTTGGATTTGACCAAAAGTCAAAGATCTTAATCTGAAACAATGATTCAAAAGCATTTTCACTCATGCCAATATTTGGGTTTCAAGTTTGCTGAAACATTCGAGATTCTCAATTTAGTTTGCAGCGTTAGGGCCATTTGTTTTACTGCTGGAAGCCAGTTTATTGCTTTTAAAACGTAGACTTGAAGGCCAAGAAGAATGTAAATGTAGACAATTCCAACAATTCGATAAAATGTGTTCCAGGCTCAAGCTCAACTTTCAATACAGAAAAATGGAGCACATCATCATTGGCAATCTTGCTCGCTTTCCTATTTGTAGTTTTAACCAGAAAAGTATTTTCAACGTGGTTCAGGCCTTTCGAATGATTCTTTATGCCCATCGCGATGGCGCCATCAACTGAGCTCACTCAAATGCAGATCTATCTTATTACGTTCATGGTAGCATACATATCACAGAGCTTCTGAGAATATCTTTCGGAGAATATTTATATTTGTTTTAAGCAACTTTTGGAACGAGAGCACTTGCAAGTCAACTCCAATGGCGATAGCATTGAAAAATCCCAAGCTTTGTGAGCATTTGGTAAAAAAAATGCCCTGGATTTGGTGCGAATAAAGTCGTGTAAGTTATTAATTACTTTGTTTCCATATATGTTGTCTCTAATATGTGTGAATAGTGGACAATCAAGAAGAATGTTTTTGGAAGTTTGAATTGTTTGGTTTTCGCACGAACAGGTGCTGTTGTCTGTAATGTGTTTTTGGTTAGATATTTTCCAAATGCACCGTGGCTGGTGAAGAACTAAGTTATATAGATGTTGTGGCGAATGTGAGGTAGAATTGACAGGTCCGGAAAGAACTTTCGGAAGCATCTGCTGGTTTGGTCTTCAGGTAGGATATATCCACAGATCTCATCAATATAGTCATTGTCGTAATATTTAAATCTATGTTTGAGAAATCGAGATGATTTCGAGAAGAAGCAACTTCCCTGGCTAGAGTAACATATGAATGGTTAGATATTATCCAGTGGATAATCAGACTGCTCGGGGCTCGGCCAAGTCCACCAGAAATGGTGGTTGCGTACTTCGATAATGAATGAATGAATGATAAAGACTGAATTCGTGACTCTGTATTTACAATAATGCATTCTTTTCTTGGTGAAATGACTCTAGTTCACTAGAATGACAAATGCAGAAATACACCTTAAAACAATCAGATCATTCAGACAGAATTGTTTCAATCACAATTATTGAGGACAATAGTTAAATTTAATTATTTAATTAATTTTATTATTGAATTGCGGAACTAAAACAATAGATAATAGTCGATCGACGATTAGGCAGTTCGTTTCCAAACCCTCATGGCAACATTACTCGAAACCCTAATCTTGGTTTTACCAAAAGGTACAGTCCTTTCCGAGTAGACTCTCAAGTAAACGGGCTCGTATCCCGAGGTAATGTCCGACCAGACCAACCAGGGCCAAATTTCGTTTGGTCTCAGCTCGTTGGGCAGTTGAACGTAGACGAAGCCAATTGGAACTAATGAGAAAAGGAAGAGAAACGGTTATTTAGACAATTAAAGAAATAGATTTAATCGAAGACATTTAAGTATAATAAGCAATGGACTTACTTAAATTTTTTTTCGCATCCTCAAGTTTAGCATCAGAAAATCCCTGTCGAATCGAAGCTTGACTCAGACTTTGTTTCGCTTGACTCAACTCGCCCTTTGCTACACTAAGTTCATCTTTCATGACGCTGATCTCCTTGACTGCGTCGCCAAGTTTAGTCCTCATCCCGTCAAATTCACTCCTTTGATCAATCAAAGTGAATTGTAATCGACTCAACGGCCATTTTTGCATCTTTTCGCATAGAACATAATTCGGTTGCTCACATGTCACATCTCGCCATTTTCCTTCTATGCTTTGCGTTTCTTGAAGATAAAGCTTTCGTGTTAAACTAGATTGCATTGAAACACACTTTCGTTCAAGCTTCCCAGTTGGAAAGTTTTTATTGATCCAATTTGAGAATTGAACTTCAGAGCCATCGTTCCAAATGAACTTTCCACTTGAATTCGCTCTCTTTGCACCAATCCATACATTGATTTGCACGTCGTTCAACTCGAAAACGTATTTCGTCAGAAATTGTTGTTCATCGGAAGATTTGATTGAAACTAGTTGAGGAGTTGATAAATCAGAGGGAAGAAATTCCTGAGCACACAGTTGATTAGCCTCATCATGAGTTGTCCATTTCTTGATTAGTTTGAAACATTTCGAGCCCTTGTATGAGATCCAGTCGATTCCATCGCAGTTGGTGTCGCTGGCGTCGTTCAAGAAATTGCAAGATGTACCTAAATAACAAGAAAAATTCAATTCCGAATATTTAGTAAAATTTATTACCGAAAACAAAGATATTGATTATCAAGAATATTTTGGACCACAAAGAGATTGTTTTAGACATTTTAAATAACTTTTATTTCACAAACAAAACACGAAATTGTCTTACTTGTTTAAAAAATAAAAATAAGTGAGTTTGCCATTCAAAGTCTTATAATAAGCATTAAACGTCTCTTTTATATATGACTCTTGAGTTACGAGGGTTTCCTGGTTGCGCAATTTGTTTGATTTTGGTAGTGTAGGAAGCATTCGTTATGACGTTGCATCTAGCTTTATAATATCGAGTTGTGTTTATTCACCAAAATTTTCCACTTCCTACAAAACAAACTTATACAGCACTAATTATATACCTAAGACCCAAATAACATGAAATTCCAAATCCAATTATGGGTTTCATAGGCAACTAATCGCTTCGAGTTTGACCTAAATAGATTACAAAATGACAAAACAACATTTTCTATTAATACTCTCTTAAAAATTGAGCAAGAGCTTCCGTCTTAAAGAGAATTTTGGCATTGGAATTGTAAACATGGTCATTAGGATAAAGAAATTTCAAAATGTCACATAAATCGATTTTATTTTCTGTTTAATTTAACTTTATTTTTTTTGGTTTCATTTGGTCTCCTCAATTTGGTGGGCAAAGTTGTTCGTCTTTCAAAATCATGAATTTGATCAAAACATGCATCCGACTCTGTCTTGTGTTTGTAATGTACTACAGTGTCAACCACCACTCATGGATCAAATACTGGTGCTGTGCAAATGTCTGTGTTCTGCTGTTCATGTTCATAGACATAGTTCTGCCCTTTATTGAACTAAGTGAGATGATTGAATCGTATCAGAACAATTTCAACACTGACGGGACACCTGCAAGTGAACTAAGTGAAGAAGAATTTCGTAGAAATGGAATTGAACAAGCAAGAGAAATCTTGAAGGTTCTAGAAGTGTTGAAATTTGTGACCAAATGGACGATTTATGTGAATTATATTATGGTTGGACTGCATCTTGTTACGATGATTAAAGTTTCACTGAAAGATGAATATTCTTATTGGATTCGGATTTTGGTCTACGTATATTTTGTTGGACAGTTGCTTATTAATTGGGTGGTAAAAAATGTTTGCGCCAATTTGGATCGATGGATTGACTTTGTGCAGAATAATTATTAAATCTTGAAATCCAAAAAAGAATAATTTCCTAAATTCTTGATTTGATGAAAATCCTAAAAATTCGGATAATCATGAAAACATAAAAATTTTAATAAAATTTATTTCAATTCCATCACAAGTGTCATTGTGTTTCACAAGTCTGTCACCACATTCGAGTGACGTTTAAATTTCATGTTTTTCAACTCGTGTTAGAATCCGTTTCAAAACATCCTCTGGTTTGACTGATTTGTCTTCTCTACCTTGCTGCACTTGACTCTTCCCTGCTCCACTCTTTTTTAAAGGTTCTACTAATTGAATTACAGTGTAACGTGTAAATCGATTTTGATCATCTGAGTGATTCATTGGATTGAATTCAATTGAAAGTGATGCATCGAACTATCATCATCTTACAAAGAATCCATTCTTGCCATTCTCCCTCATCGGCGATGACAATAATTATCATAATTCATCATCATCATCATATTATCGTTCAATATGACCATTCTGCATTATTTGTTTGTTGATATATTCTTCTTTGTCTCACATTGCATCTGCACTGTTGCATCAATGTTGTCACCATCACTATATGATCGCATTCTTCTTCCCAATCGTCAATTCGGTAAGACAACTCCCACTCAATGACCCACTCACAATCATCAATTCATCAATTATAAATTTATTAAATGGTCAAATAAAAGCTATTTTGATTACGTTATGTTGTTATTATTATTTATGAACTTGCAGAATGTAATGTAATTACATTATAATGTAGTAGAGTGCACGCATTAGCGCGCAAACTTAACTCATCCAGATGATTTTGTATCTTTGAGATATTAATACTAAAATTGATTCTTGTTTGAAATAAATTATTTTAGATTTGTCGTTTCTTAGACGTGTAAAACTAAAGAAAAACGTAATTTGAACGTTCAACATTGCATTTTGTAATCTTGGTTTTATCGTAACTCCAAACGTAACTTATCTCTCTGGTTTGTACAAAAGTGAAATAGTATTTGTACAGTTGCTTGTTGTATATCTGTACAGTAAAGTCGTACACATATATAAATCTAAGAAAAATTTCTGCTTTATTTGTGACTTTTTCAAATATCAGACTTTGTATGAAATAAAGCTCTCAAAATGAATTCAAGTCCAATCACTCATGTCATCTTTGATATGGACGGTCTTTTGCTAGACACCGAAACTCTAGACACTCAAGCGACCTTGAATATTACTCAACGCTATGGGAAAGATTATCCACTGGAACTTAAAAGTAAGATCAATTTCAATGTAAAACCTAAGTATATTTTCATTCATTTCAAAAGAAAAAACAATGGGTCGAGGCGGTAAAGAAGCATCCGAGATCATAGTATCCGAATTAGATCTACCAATTAGCCCACCAGAATACATTGACCTAATGAACCAGGAATATGACAGAATATTTCGTGAACACATTAATGTGGAATTCCGCTTATGCCTGGAGCAGAACGTCTGGTTCGTCATTTGCTCTCGAACCAGATTCCAATTGCTGTTTGCACAAGCTCAAGACCAGACACTTATCAGGTGAAAACTCAACATCACCGCGAACTATTTGGTCTATTCGATCATATTGTGATTGCATCACAGGATCCTGAAATTAGTACCTTTAAGCCCAATCCACAATCTTTTCTAGTTTGTGCATCCCGATTTGTGGATCCTCCTTTGGAAATGGATAAAGTTCTGGTATTCGAGGACTCTGTTGCTGGTGTGGTGGCAGCAAATGCTGCTGGAATGAAGTTCGTTTGGGTGCCTGATTTGAAGTTGATGAAAGTGAGGTCGAGGCTTTTTTAATTTTGGATTCTTTAGAACTATTTGTTCCAAAGGATTATGGATTACCTGCGTTTGTATTGTGAAAATTGTAATTTAAATTCAATCAACAATTGTCATTTATTCTTCAATGTTTTCAATAAGTTTATATTCTTGAATCAAATGCATTTTATTTCTACCCTCATTTAAGAGTAAATAACCGCTCATTTAGGGCATTGATGCATGATGTTTGATTTCTGTTTCCGCATACATCATCCACTTTTATAAAATATATTCGGCAGATAGTCAACGAGTCTTATCCTGATAACGAGGTACAATATAAAAATGAATCATTTGAACTTTAAACTAAGGCTCATTCATGGGTGCATTTGAAACTCATCTACTTTCTCAATTCAAAAAAAAAACAAAACAAAAATGCAATGTGCTTGTATAAAAGTAAACATCTATTTGATAAATTCTTATTCAAAAGTGGATTACAAATTATTAGTCTTGAAAAGTGTTATTTTGTGTACTTGTGACTATTTAAAAATATATAAAAAAATAAATCACATTGAAAATTAAATATACGAATATCATAGGTAATAATTATTGAAAATTATTGAAAATGTGATGCTTCATTGCGCACATTGAAGTTCAAACCATATTGAAGCACTCGAGCATTTTTTCAACTCGTTTCTCTGCAGCATGAAAACTATCAATCAGACGAACTCGAGTGTTTCGGCTTTCATCATCGGTCTCGTCGTTCAAATTCAAAACTTGAAATGTTTCAACCGAATCAGATTCCACATTTTCCATCACATTCGAAAAGTTAGAAACATTCTTCCGAAGTATCACCAGCAGGTCAAGTGAATCGCCACCGAAATGACGCTCCAAAGTAATGTGCGAAGCTTCGGCATAGTTCCAAGCCTTTTGAGCAAACTTGGTGCTCGACTCGATCGTGAGGTAGCAGTATCGATAGAGATGACTGAGTTGCATGTAGAGATCGACCAACATGAGACAATTGTGCTTGAGCGCAAGTGGAGCAAGTCTATCATTGATCATTGTTTCAATGTTAACCAACTGAAAACAAAATCTACCTTGATAATTTTCTGAAAATAAAATAGTCAAGTTAGTTCAAGAAAAAAGTTGACATAAATGAATTGAGGAATACACACCTTCCTTGTTGTTGTAAATCTCCATGCCCCGAGCCTGTAAATCCTCAATCAGATCCATCGCTTTTGAATTGAGTTGAGAAATGTTCGACAAAGTCTTCTTCAACTCAGTCAACTCAGCCGTGCCAATTGCACGTTTACAGGTACAACAGATGACTTGATCATTGTCATTTCGCCTGATCAATCCACCACAGTAAGGATCACCACCGCAGACAAACTCGTGATCAACATCACTAATAGTGGTGATGAAGCCAAGTGGATTGTTACGCCGTTTAGCTACATGTACACAGTGCTCACATTGCCCGCAAGCCTTAACCCGTTTTGCTTCTGCAACTTCTCCATCTTTCACATAAAGTCGATAAAAGCCATAAAGTGGAACCATTGAAAGCACTGTACCAGCGAGAATTGGTTTGATGGCAAAGAAGACACAAACATTTGACACACGCACAGACTTGTCATAGTCAATCACGTTAATCGATATGTTCGGGTCACAGGTCTTGTGAACCAGAGAGATCAGTGGATCCACTGTCGCAATAGTTTCAGGAACAGGGGGATCGTCCAACTGATCAGATTTGTCACAGCGCACAAACAAGGCATAGTTGGCAATGTTCTGAGTCTGTAGATAATGACGCAGCAACATTTCTATTGCAAAAATGTCATCCTTTTTCGAAGCAGTAATATTCGGTGATGCAGTTGTGTCAAGTGAGTCAGTATCTTCATTTTCACAAATCTTCGACCATTTGAACAGGAAAGCAACTTGAATAATCGCCTTGATGAGCTTATTGACGTTTTCGTATTCCTTCATCGCCATTCGATAGACATTTTCATAATAATCCATTGGATTGTCAGTAAAATCAGCACTTTTTGCAGGATCACCAGAAGAATCAAACTTTTGAGTGACTGCACGAATAGACTCCAGTCCGCCAGCCACAAATAAAGTGCGCAATGCAAGACGATAATTAGTACTGTGGTCACCAAATATATCTTCGAAAAAATTCTCAAGTAGTTGACATTCAAAGCGATGATACGATTGCCAGGAATCGTTGCGACACTGCTCCGAACAGTAGAGCACTCGGGTACAATGAGTACAGGGGATTGAGCGGGGGAAATTGTCCGAAATTGGCTTCAGAGAGGTCAAACAGTGGTGACAAAAGTGAAGTTCTTGTTTCCCAGTGAGGACAGATGCGTAGGGTTTGCCAACTGCCAAGATGTCACCAAAGTGGACGTCTTGGGTAGTGACCAAATGACGACCTAAGGAAAGAAACAAGAGAATTGAGGAATGCACAAAAGAATCGAGGACATTAGAATAGTAGAACATACCATTCTTCTCATCATAACGAACTTCAACCTTAGAAGAAAGTGATGAATTACTCGATTGAGGTTCAAAACGACCTTTCTCAGACAGAATCTTGATGACGGACGAAAGGTTCTTGAGCAACTCGGGTCCAATGTCCTTGTTGGATTTCTCATTTTCTACTTCTTTTTCAACAACCTTTAGCTTCTCTCCTTCACGTAGATAAAACTTGTTCAAAAGAGCAGCGTCACTTTTGGTAAGATTGTTCCGCTTGATTGTATCGAGAATTTGCTTAGCTTGCGCAACCCGTCCAAGTCGTACAAGACATTTACACTTGCGGATGGTCAACCTGAGGAATGGCTTATACTGGGGATGAGACTGTGCGGCTTCAATGTCCTTGAGAGCTGTATTGTACTGCTTCAACTGAAAGAAGGCACTAGAACGATTGCCAAATGCAATGGGCGACAGACCACCGTCTTGAGGTGCATAGCGAATAGCATTGGAATAGGACGCAAGTGCATCCTCATAACGATGCACATTAAAAGCACGGTTGCCATCTCGACCAAATTGAGCAGCTTGAGTAGCACTTTTCTTGTCATCTTGAGAATTGCACACAAGTGAAACAAGGCTCACAATCACCCGACTTACAATTTCGTGAGACAGCACAAATTCGATACGCTCAGAAGTGGTGGTCAGTTCGGAGAAGATTTTCTCGAAAGCAGGCGATTCTATCAAAGTGGTCATTTGAGAATGGAGTGACACGAAAGTACGAGATTGCTGCTCTTGGGCTAGAGACAGTCCCGAGACAAGTCTATCAAGATCTTCCTTGTCCATGGCGTTTCAAGAAGAGTCACAGACAAAATGAGCTTCAGAGATAGTAAGATTTCGAGAAAGATATAAAACAAATAAGTCTCACATTCAAAGCGAGTACCCAATTTGCAGCCAACAACAAAACATTGCGTAAACACTGTGCATCAACACAATTTCTACCGTAACTGCTTCATTCACCCAGGCATGTACAAATAGTCACCAAATAAAAGCAGCATGTTTTCTATTTTCTCCCTTCTCCTGCCGCTCGCTGTCTTTTCTCTGTATTTTGTTTGTTTATTCATCTTTTGTTCATCATCTCTCGTTATCTCTCGATTTGATCTGCCCGTGCACTACTCGTGCTGGTAAGTGTCTATTGTTTAACACCCTATATAATGATCATTTTGTTTGTTTATATAGCTTTCTTTTGCCGATTCGGATTGTATCAGCTTTTTCAGCAACGACATCAGAATGGACATCGTAGACCTTGAACAAAGTGGTTTCCGACGATTGAAACTGGTTGACCATTCCTCATCTGAGGGTGACTACTATCTTGCTGGTGGTAGTGGTGGTGACTATCAGTTTCCACACGAAAAGCTTCTTCGTCAAATAGCGACACACCTTCAGCAAGTTACTGATGGACTACTTTTACCAATCGGCTCCGAGGTTTCTCATCTGCTTTCTCAGCCACCGATTGTGTTGCTGATTGATAAGTTTATCAATGATTATGAAGTTGCGTCGTTGTCAACGAAGAAGAACGCTGCCAAGTCTGTTGAATATCGTACTCGTGGTAATCAGGATTATGCACGTAGTAAACTTGCCCAAGCTGCTTATTACTACACAATGGCTATTGTTTACGCTCCTGATGTTGCCGAGAACGATAATATTGTTGATAAAAAGGTCCCAGAAGAACTGTCCTTGGCTTATGGTAATCGTTCGGTTGTGTTATTCGAGCTTGGCAAGTACGATGCGTGTCTGGCGGACATTGAGCACGCACTGGCCACTGGCTATCCTCGACAGAAGTATCCCAAATTACTGTTGCGTAAAGTTGAGTGTCTCATTTCGTTGGTTAGGCTCGGTGAAGCGAAACACGTTTGGGAACAGGTCTGCCGCATCTCTGGAGCCGAACCGAAGGACGATGAACGAGCACTCAAGATTCGCCTTCAACTACTCGACATTGACTTGAAAGATAGTCCTAAAGTTTACTCCCAAACGAATGCTTCCAATCAGATGCTTCCAATTATCAGCTATTTGAGTCGTACTGGACGTTATCAGCCTTCTACCAAGTTGGCCCCACTCTCTGCCAAGATCGAATCTACTAAAACACAGGGCCTTGTGGCTAAGCAGGACATTGATCCTGGTGATATTCTCGTGGTGGAGTTGCCTTTTGCAAGTATTCTCAAGAAAACGTTTGAATTTCACTTTTGTCACCACTGTTGTCGTCGATTGGAAATGAAGATTGGGAACACCGAGGAACTTTGCATCACCGGTTCACTGGTTCCGTGCACTCATTGTACCCGTGTCCTGTACTGTTCCACTGACTGTCGTACCGAAGCATGGCGCACCTATCACCAGTACGAGTGTTCCATTCTTCCGGTGCTGTACGAAATGACCAAATTTGGTCATCTTGCATTGCGAGTGCTTCTTGTCGCTGGACTTGATGTGGCCTCACGCGTGAGCGCTCGAAATGCTGGTAAAGAAGAACAAGTGGGCATACCTGAGTTGAGTGATCCAACAGATGTTGCAGCCTATTACGAACATGTCTACCAACTGATGTATCCCCTGGAAGAGACTCCATCCTTGGAATGGACTCAATTTGTGCTCATTTGTCCAGTAATGGTGCAGCTTATGAAGAAGTGCGGATTTGTGCACACTGTTGAACAGAGCCAACTTGTCGGAACTATTTTGTTGCGTCACTGTTGTCAGATGTATTCCAAGTCGCACAAGATTATGAGTCGCATCTCTACTCACGATTCTCCAGCAGGTGAAAAAGCTTTTTTCATCGGTCTAGGCATCTATCCGTACCTTGTTACTGCTGTGAAGCACTCGTGTGATCCAAATGCCACAAATACCCTTGTGAATGGCGCATTGCTGCTCTATCGGGCTACGAAGTGCATCCCCGCCGGGACCGAAGTGACCATCAGCTATGGACCACACTTTATAGGCCAGAATCTGCATGAGCGACAAGAGGCGCTTTGGAAGCAGTATCATTTTCTGTGTGCTTGTTCGAAATGTGTCATCGAAGGCAGGGATGGACTTAATGGAAAGTATTTTCCTATTGGCTGCAAAGACTGTGGGTAAGTCAATGTTGACGCTTTTTAGTCTTCTAGCGCTTGCTTCATTCGATCCTTGTTATCCAACTAGTTCCACCTTAATCCGTGCCACTCCAAGCTCAAGCTCCTTCAACTGTTCCAGCTCCTCCTGCTCAACCGTCATGTCACTGTCCACTGTGGAGCAACTCTATGCTCAAGCCGAATCTCACCTGGCCATTGTGAATCGCTTAATCAGCCTACAATCACCAGACCGTAACCAATTGGCCGAATGTGAACGTCACCTTACGGAGCTGTCCAACATGAAAGGAATGCGTAGTTATCACAATTTAACTGTTTTTTATTACGATTTGAGTGTTCACTTTTTGAAAAATGACAATGTTGTTGCGTGTCGACAGTGCGTTGAACGTATGTGTGAGATCTTGGAAGTTCACAGTGGAACTGTCGAAATGCTTTATCAATCGCTGCTCAATCTGGCTAAGGTGTACTGTGTGGACGCGAGAGCTACTGCTGCCGGTAGCGCTAAGATCTATTGGGAACACTTGCCCGAGTGCTATCCACGAGTGCTGAAGCGAGCCATTGAACTTGGACATCTTTTCACACTTGCCGATGCTGAACACGATTCCAGTGCACCGGGTCTACTTGTGGACGAGTCACGTCAACTGTGGGAGGACGAGCAAAATTTGCTGAAGCGTCTCAATGATTTTCAGGGAAATCAGTGAAGAACTGACGATTGATGATGTAATGAGATTCTAATACTATTTTTAGTTCATTAAAGTACTTTTTATTTGATTGTTTTTTAAACTGCATCATTTACATCATCCACGAGTGTATATGTTAACGGAACCTATAGGCTGCAATGCTTCACAGCTTGAATATAACAAATAGTTTCAAAACTGTCCATTTTTTATACCTTGAATATGCCAATGTTTTAGCCCTAAGCAAACTTGTATTATATAAACTTGTACTTATTAAAATTTGTTGTTGATCTGATCTGTACTGATCAATAAGACGAGTAATTGCTGATGAAGAAAGTGAACAACTTGCATTATTATTTTTAAGCAGTAAGAATGTAAATCATTAGTGTCAGTGAAATAATAATGGAATATAAGTCATGTGAGCTTATAATAAAGAAAGTTTGTTTATTTGAAAAAGTATTGCAATTATACAATCAACTTAATCTGGTAAAGCAAGTTAGCATTGCCAACTAGTCAGTGGATTGATCTGATTTCATTTCTCCTCGAGCCACTCGTTCTCCTTACGAATCTTTTCTTCCTCTTCCGGAGTGAAATCATTCTCAATGTCAAATTGTTTGCGAATCTCCTCGGTAGTCTTGCCCTTGATCATGTTGGCCACAGTCTGACAGGACACGTCGAGTAGTCCCTTCACGTCCAAGTAGTTGGCAGCCAGAATGATCTCGAACAGAGTGCTCTGATCTACTTTGAGGAATTCTGCGTCCCAGGGAGGAATCTCGTCCGTGAAACGACGCTCTCGGTCTTCGTCGTCCTCATCCTCTGGAATCTTTGAATCGTCCTTGTGCTGTTCTGCCCACTTGAGTACCAACTTGAGGATTGCAGCGTTGACATTTGGCAGTGGTACTGGCTCGTCGTCGGTAATTCCAAGATCTTGAAGCAATGTATTGACAGTGACAGACATTCGTGCCACCTTTTCCTCGACTTCAAAGATTTCACCGTCGTTGCTCTTGAGCTTCGTCATGGTTGGGGCAGAAGACATGGTGAGAGGATGTTTGGAGTCGGTGGTCGACGAAATATGAGACAAGAAAGAAAGAAGGCAAGTGATCACTTGGAAAGATCAAAAGAGCAATGTGATCAACTTGGACATTCTGGGCTACTTAAATATGGAAAGAAGCGAGCTTTACTGCTCTATTGCGAGCACTGCATCCACTGAATGCTCTAAAGGATGACCAGTGATGACCATCTTGATCACCATGCGGGTTCAAATTGTTTTGTTTAAGCAATCTGTGCGACAAGCTAAACACTCGAGTGTACTCTAGGACCTGCAATACTGCGCCAGTAGGTCTTGCAACATTAATTTTAAGATAAATACTGCTTTCTTGTTGCAACTTTGAACTTTACCTCATCATTTCAGATCGATCAACTCAAATATCAAAATCAAATTTTTAAGGCAAGTCGCGGAGCAATTTTTTGGTTAAAAATTCCAAATTATTTTAAGATCTTAAGTTATCAGTTATCTCATTATCTATCATCTGACAAAAAAATTAGATCAATATTCCGACTGGAAGTCCAGAAAAATTAACATTTCCAAGATGCACTTTTCATATTTTCCCCTACCGGCCAATGCTTACTTTTTAGTTTTTCCCTTCTCCTGTAAACCTCGACCTAACCATTTTGTTTTTGCCATATTACATTCAAAACTTAACCGATTTTGTTGAGTCCGGGTTTTAATTAAAGGTAACAACATTTACTAAAAATTGATTAGAAAACACCCAACAAATTTTATCTCAGTTCATTGTGAGATCTTATCAAAGTGTCAAAATACCCAACTTTTTTACATTATTCGAGCTATATCTTTAACAAAAGTTTTATATTTAAATGTTTTCTAATCCAATTAAAGCCAAACGTTTTATTTTTAATTTAAGTTATAGTATGACTAAATCGGAATAGTATTAACTGACTTATGGCCATTTAAAGATTATTGAAATAAGCACTAAAATGTGAAGAGGGGCCATTCGTAAAACAGTAACTCCGCGACTGTCCTTAATTATATGATTTTATTATAAGTAAAAAAAATTTAACCCAAATATGTCAAAACGTTTTTCAGATCACTTATCAAGAATATCAAAATATTCACAAGGATCACCAGTAGTTTGGTGATGAATAGCAGCAACGTGACTCTGCACTGATTGTTTGTTTGATCTTGAGGCTGAACAGCCAACGAAAGCGCAGATGAATAGTCGAGTTTGTAGTTTGGAACACTTGTGGTTGGACAAAATGTGCGAATTCAAGGTGGCCCGACTTTCGAATCGATCACTACAATGGGCACAGTGGAGGTTGGTTGGTTTGAGTTGTCCGCTAGCCTGTGGTGGTGCTTGAGAAGTAACGACAGTTGCATTGTCCTGAGATTGGGCGACAGGAGCTTCATCCGAAGATTTAGGAATCTTTGAAGGACGGCCAGTTTCATCACTAGTAACCAAAATTCGCTTACCAGAATTATTGAGGCTATTTGCAGTAGATGTAGTAGGGAAAGATGATGAAGCGACAATAGGTGAAGACACTCTCGAGACATTCGTTTCAACCGGATCCAGCATATTTTCAATACTTTGAATTGAGTCAAAGTTCTCGTGTTCAAGTGACAAACTTGGAGTGCTTGCTGAAGTCGAAGCAACATTTACATCTATGCTGCTATGTACAGGTGCTTGAATTGGCTTAATTGAAACGATCGTTGCAGTTGTCTCACTTGTTAGTTGAATCAAGAGATTGTCCATCAGTTGGAACGGTTGTTCATCAACAGGCAATGGGACACACACTTGGAGTTGATTTTTAACCTGTTCAGGGGTAAATTCTCTTCCCATTAAATGAGTTCGAATGTGTTGAAGGCAATTTTTCTTTTGTTTGAACGTTGCTGTACAACGTAAACACACAAATGGTCGATCTTCTTGGTGGATCTCCAGGTGTTCTCTGGCACAACTAAAAGAAGACAGAATCTGACCACAACCTCGGATGGGACACAAAACACTGCTATAAGCACTATTGACCAGACAAAGTGATCGTTTGGCCGCCTCCAGTACGTCGCTCCATCCAACCTTTAACCAACAGTTCGACTCGGTACAGCCACAAACACCCAGTTGAGAGTGATGATTATCGTAATGAAGGAACAAATCGGTATAGCTTTTGAATTGGTTAGATTTGCAGCGACACATGCATGAGAACACTTTGATTTCTGGATGTTGTTCTGTAAGATGAGCATTGAGGCCTTCTAGAGTGGCAAATTTTTCTCCACAACTAAGAAAACAGTTATAAGGAAGTTTGTGATGAAATGAGAGTAGATGTTCTTCCATCAAGGTTCGTTTCGATACTAAAGGTGATTGATAAACATTCCTACCAGTTTGTTCATGAACCGGTTGAGGGCTTTCCTGGGCAGTGACATCTTCATCTCCGACATTTTGATTTGTTCGATTTGCAGCGGAATTAACCTCCTCGAGAAAGACAACTTCATCATCAGATTCACAATTTACATTTTGAACTTGTTCCGATAAAGCATCAGAATTGGACAATGTTAAAGAAGGAGAAAGCAAATTGGAAGCGTTTGAGACTTGGGTAACAATAATACTAGAGTTGTTCAATACACCTTGGAGTATGACTGGTGTCGTACAAGTTGGGGAAAAGAGTGGGTTTGCAGATCTAACGAAATATCGTGCAACTTGATCAGTTCCAGATTGATTAGTTGATGTTAAATGTTGCTGAGTGGTGATTGGAACATTAGACTGAGGTTGTACAAGTAGGCAAACGTTTGGTGCTGGTTGAATTACCTGTAACTGAGCAGGGTTTGGAGCAGGTGAAATTAGATTTGGAATTGGATAATTATGAACTACTGATGATGTGGAACAAGAGACAGAAGAAGATTGCGCTAGTTGTTGCTCGGTTGGTTCGAATTGTGGCAACTGTGCCAGATCACTAGTCTCGTTAGATGATTGATGGGATTGTTCATTATTATTTACCAAGTCGGAAATAGAAGCAGAATTAGAACTAGTGGTTTCTTGATGTACAAGTTGCTGCTTTGGCTGTCGATTAATCTTTTGTTTCTTCTGCTTTTCTAGTCGTCGTAAAAGCATCGTCTGCTCCGCCAGTTGATATCGCTCCAACTTGCGAATCAACATAGACATTTGAGCAATCTTCTCACATTTCAGTTCGGTCTGTCTTTTCTGTTTATTTCTTTTACGTTTGTTCTCGTCGCCATTTTCGTCATCGTTCTCGTCACCATCCACATCCGATATATCCTCAAGATTTTTCTCTAATTGATCCAGAATGGCATCAGCATCGTCGGAATCTTGTTGGTCATCGTCGTCATCGTCGTCGTCATTATTTGAATTTTGGTTGAGAGGCAAATGGAGAGGTGCTTTGAGTAATTGGGAAAGTCTCGATGAAGCTTTATAAAAATAAAATAAAAATGTGTCAATTAAATGTGTTGAACTTAAAATAAAATGTGAACATACTTGCATCAATCTCAGATGACATCAACTGACGTAGTTTTGCATGCATCACCCGGGCACCACTTTCCACCAGTGAGAGTGGAACATACTTTTCGCCAATTTGCTGGTTATTGGCCACAGAATAGGCCTTGGTGGTGATGGTCTTCATGTAGTCCACATAGACATCAAACAAATTGTCCACAGCAGAGGAAACATTAATACGGATTTGTTCGGTAGCATCCTTTCGTATATTGTCAAACAGAGACTCGTAGTGTGCGATGACCGGCTCGATGCCTTCGATTTTAAGGACGGGCTCGGTAAAGGATTGATCCTCGTGTGACATGGTGGTGGTATGTGATGACACAGACAGCCACCAGATACATAGAATTCGCGTGATTCGTGAAAAATCGAGGTTAAAGTTTGTTGATGTGAAAGGGCAAAAGGGCAAACACACCACAAAGTACCAGAAATGCCACTCATGTACAGACTCATACAAAACAAACACATGCGTGCACTGCACGCTGCACTGCAGCCTGCAGAACGTTCACAGATGAGGTGAAATAACTTGCACACATACGTTTTGATGGGGCTCTATCCGCCCAATTGATTGATTATCAGTGAATTTATCACTTATGACTCATAAGTTATGAGTCAATGTGAGTTCATTTCTGTGCTAATATAAGTCCACACTATTCTCTCTGTCAGTCTGTCATCTGTTTGCTTTGGTCATTTGGGCGTCAAGTGTTCAAGTGATTGAACTCAACTTGAGATTTTCTTTTCAAAATTCAATTTCTCGCTCATTGTGAAAGCAAGAAATTCAACAAATCCCCCTCTGTACAATGTCTCAAGTTGCATCATATCTTTACAAATTTACAGGGCAGTTACCCTGGACAAGATTACAAATACACTTAATGGAATGTTCAGAAAGTGAACCAGCGTAAGATTATTGTTCAAGTTAGCAAATAGTTTTGTGTTCTTTCCCCAAAATTGCCTCTTAAAATTTGTTTTTGTATCAATTTGTTAATTAAATTGAATTGTTTTATTATATTATCAATTTCTGTCAAGCCAATCATCGAAACAACATTCTGTTCATAAGACCACTTGTCTCATCTTTACACCAGACTGCACAAGTATTTCTGAAATGAACCTTCACCCAGTGGAGTTCATTTTCGTAAAAGAACCTCTTCCTGTGGTGTCCACTCAGCAAGTGATAACACGTGTACTCCAACGCCCAGTAAGAGCCAATATAAAGCTTGCGCAGCTGTGGCATCTTTGGTAGAAAGTGTTGTTTGGTTATTGGGTTCGAAGGATCGCTTACGAAAAAAGTTTCTGATTTCTTCAATGTTAAGCTCGCCAAATTAGGGAAAATGTACGCCAGTGCACATACAAAATCATCAATCCGAATGTTCATGTTTGCACCTGTCTCGAATTGTAGTCTTGTGAAACATTTGATAGCTAAACTTGTGATATGTTTGAGTTTGGGAATATTGATTTGATTCAATTGGTTCATCCAATTGAGCACAAAACCGGACAGCTTCAGGTCGGTCAGCCGAGGACAGTTTCGTTTCAACAGCCAAAGCACCTCAACCAGTGGCACACTCTTGGAGTACAGATTGACCAAATCGAGCGATTTCAACGAATCAAATCGTGGCAGTATGCGATCAAGCTTATCAATATCATGGCCCAACTTGAGATGAGTGATTGAATTTGTGTTATTTTGTTTCATCAACTCTCTGCACACTGTTTCTGGTGTAAAAGTATTCATATTCACGAGATAAAGTTCAGTACATCTCGGTCCTAGATGAGGGAGACATTCTTCGATGAATTTCTCATCTTGAGCATACACACACAATCTTTCTAGCTTGCTGAACACGTTTCGTTTGAGTACAAGAAATTGTGATTGTGCTTGTGGATTGTTCTCTCCGTTAGAAGCATGCAATTCTAGAATTGAACTCAACTGCTGGACATTAAAGTTGTCTACAAGAAAAGAATCAAATATTAAGCATGTGAATCCAAGTGACTAGCCTCACTTACCCATATATTGCCAAAGCCTATTATCACTACGTAGAACCATGTCCCGAATGCATAGGTCAAGTCTTCTCAAATGTTGCATTGTGTTGATTTGTTGTATCAATGGTCGACTGACGAATTGACACTGAATCTGATTCATCAGGGCACTATCGTACGGAGAGAATATGTTCCCAAACAGTGATAGGCCAGTTAGAGTTGGAGACATCTTGTGGAGCATATAGCAAACACACTCTACGAACGCATTCCGATGCACATACCATGGATAGGCACCGATCAATATTGATTCACGTCCAAGGCAGATGATGAGATGGCGAACATTGGGAAATAGTCGATCCACGAGTAGATCGACCACATAACCATTGAACCACACTGGGCTCAGTAGTAAATCATCGTTCGATGGTCCGGCTGAATAGAGGCGTAGTATTGAATCTTCCTCGAAATTGCCACAATACAGTTGTCGGCTGTAGAATTGTAGATCGGTGAAGGAGAAGAACAGTTTAAGGGTGCGACGACGTTCGAGACAGTACTGCACAAGTTGGTACACCTCCACACATAGTGACCGTAGCTGAATCAGTTCCTGTACGGTGAAATGGCGCTGAAGTAGATGAAGAAGAATATCTCGGGGTAGTGCAGTAAGACGAAACATGATGAAGACTGAAATAAAAACCTCTAAACATCAGCATTTATAAGCGAAAATGTTTGCGAGGCAAAGCTCAAAAGCATTGCACTGCTGCTTTTTGGAGTACGTTGGAGACAAAGGTCACGTGTGAGAGTATGTATTATCTTTTTTTCTAAAACCAGAAATGTCTTCTTTTTTTCTTCTAAGTGTGTTTGTACCAAACTCATGAGTTTCTGCAGAAATACTTACTCAAAAGTAAAGAATCTTTAGTAAAGAATTGAACATATTGAAGCATTTTGGCTACTTCAGTTAGTTTGGTCATTTTGACAGTGGTCATTATCATTGTCACATTATTATCCGTAAAGATCTCGAAACCAAAAACCAATTATGAAACAAGAGGTGAACAAGTAGATTCAATCGCTTCTTCAAATCAAATTCAAAATGAAGTTCCTTTAAATGGTGAAACGAGTCAAGTTCTTTTCAAATCGACCACATCAGCCCTTCATAAGCACCTCCACCATATTCGATAAGAGATACTCAACAAAATACCCGAGATTATGAAAATTGCGTCAATTATAAAGCAAGACATGTTTTAAACATTTATTACGTTTATAAACCAGTAAAATTACAGCTTATTATTATGTAATGAGAAAATAGACAATTTACAACTGATCCAGAGTGATCAAACCTTGTGGTCGGATACTTTGCAATGGACCAAAAACATCGAACTTGATTGCGTTTAAGATGGTGCAGCGTCGAAATGGTTGGCGGGTTAGACGGAGACAGTGCTCAATTCGTGGACATAATTCAGGATCATCCATCAATTGATTGGCATTCGCAATCTCATATCCACACTCAGTACATTTTTGAGTGTAGAGTGATAGATGGAGCACTTGAAGGTTGGGGAATATTTCGGGTACATAAAGTCGCTTAGTGTTGCAGTGAGATCGAGTGTTGAAGGAGAGGGTGAGTAGACGAACTGATGGGATTTGGGAAATCTGAGGTTGAAGCCTTCTCCCGTCCGGTTCAGGAACCTTCAAATCAAAATTCAACTTCAGATGGATCAGCTCAGTTTGTTGGACTAAACATTCAGCAATCATGGTCATAGACATCGAGTCAATAGTCAACTCCAGACTAGTTAACTTGACAAAACGGGCACCCAACTGTCGTATGCCTCTAATTAAATGCAAAGTGAGTGGTTCTTTAACTCGGATTCGGGTAAATTTGGTTGGCAAATCAGCATTGAATCCAGTCATCCAGAAAGCATCGTACAAGTGCACTTGAATGTCACAGTTGATGCGAACATCATTGTCGATTTGACGGAATAATGCTGTAAGTAGATAGGCAGGTTCGAAGCGATTTGTGGTAAAGGTGGCCAAGCGAGACAGAATTGACAGTGGAAGTCGTCTCAAGTCTGGAAAATTACCATTCAAGGTGAGATGTTGAAGAGAATCGAGCTGATTGATCGAGTTGAATAGTGCAATCAAACTGACGCAAAACTTATTTCGTGTGTCATTGTTCAAAAAGAATACGTCCAACTTCAACGTAACCAAACTTGCGGAAAAGTGATTGATCAATCGAGTCATTTGTTCCACTGCTAAGGTGGCATAATGTCTAGTAAGATCGCGTTGAACCAGTGTGAGTTGAGTGATGTTCGAATCCATCAGAATTTTCATCAGTGGCAAAACAAATGCTTCCCTCAGTACACCATCACCAGGCACAAGTAAAGCATCAAATCGAATCTGCTCGATGGATCTAATCAGCTCCCAAGATGATCCATTTTCACGCCGAACGTTCTCAATCAGTTCACTTCCAAATGAATTGTCTCGTTGTTGAAGTAGCTTTAAATGTCTCGGATAATTTTGAATCAACGCCAATTCCTTCGTCTGAGAACGACGACGCTTAAACTCGTCACGCTGTAGTCGTAACCAATTTGTGCACACCAAACCAGAATTGCGAATTAGATCAGACAGAGGAATGTGCTTGAATACGGCCAGGAGGCAGAGGTCGGGAGTTTGAGACCACGAGGGCGCCATAGTAAATAGAAAGATTCGAGAATGCGATCAGAAAATATAAAACAGATAGTGAAATCGTAAACAGAACGCAATGTTTTCGTTGCGTCGACGAACGAGAGCCAAAACACGAGTGACTCGAGTGAGTAACTTGATCAACACCCTCGCGGTGTGTCACCGTGCAACAAGTGGAGGCGCTGTCATCACGCACAAATGATTTGACGATAGCACTCTTAGCGCTCAATAATTATTTATGTTTTCTTGATTAATTTAATTTAACCAATTGGTAAATAAACAGTTATGATTTACATAATATTTTTAAGATCGATGAAATTCTTTGTGTACCTTTGTTGATTTCTACTTTTCTGCTAACTCGACTCAATCAATGTGCTCCCGAGAAGCACGATAGAAAACATTTCTTTAATGATCCCTAAATGCAACCTCAGCTCTCAATGTCCGGATAATGTTTGCGAAAAGTGCATCTGCAAATTGGGATTTGTTTTGAACCAAATTTATGGTTTAAATTCTTGTCCGTTTCAGTGTTAAGAATGGGATAATGAAGGTATGGTATGGTAATTATACCAAATGCATTGATAAAGATGAACGACACTTTTATGAAATATTTGTGATCAATAATTTGTGGGGGATAATCATACTCAGAAATGTGTACCAAATACCAATTAGAACTGAATTGAGGGTTCCTTTGATGACCGAACAGAATGTATTAATAGAGTGGATTTAACATTTGAAAAATTGAGAATAAATATTTGTGCAATTTTGGTCATGCACCCATCTCGAATCAAGTCAACTGTCCACCAGTAACAAGTGAATTTACTTCAAATTCAAGAAGATGAAATTTTTCAAATGGTGATTACACTAGTCAATCAATTTGGCATTTACCTGAAATATCTTTAGCAGCGCCTCCATCATATTCGATTACTTTGAATACAAGACTGGTTACAAAGAGAAGACTAACTGATGATAACTAAACAACCAATCAGAATACTCAAAATTATGCAAATTGCGTCAATTCTAAAATGAGACATATGTTATGAACACAAAATGTATTTATTAATATTCAGTAAAATTACGTTCAGTTTATGATTAATATGATGTATTATAATTTGTATTATAATTTTCCCCTACTAATAAAGTATATGTTCATAATATGTAATTACAAAATCGATGTATTCACAACTGATCCAAAGTAATCAGACCTTGTGGTAAGAAACTTTGCAACGGACCAAATACTTCGAACTTGATTGTATTCAGGTTGGCGCAGTGTCGAAATGGTTCTCGAGTCAGACGGAGACAGTGCTCAATTCGTAATTCAGGATCATTCATCAGCTGATAAGCACCAACAGGACCAAAATGACATTTAGTGCATTGTCGAGTGTAGAGAGATAGATGGAGCACTTGGAGGTTGGGAAATATTTCGGGTACGTGCAGTCCTTCAGTGTCAAGGTGGGATTCAGTGCGGAAGGATAGAGTGAGAAGACGAACTGATTGGAGTTGCGTAATGGGAATAACTTCTCGGAGTCTGGGCACTCTCATGTCGAAATCCAATTTCAAATGGATCAGCATAGTCTGTTGTTCCAAACATTCAGCAATCGCAGTCATAGGAATCGAGTCAATAGTCAACTCAAGACTGGTTAACGAGATAAAACGGGCACCCAACTGTCGCACGCCTCTAATTTCATGCACAGTTAGTGGCTCTTTAACTCGGATTCGCGTAAATTTGGCTGCCACCTGTGGAGTAAATCCAAGCAACTCATGCAGTTCCAATTGAATGTCACAATCGATACGAACATTAGCATTAGTGGCAATTTGGTTGAATGATGAAATGAGCACTTGAGTGGGTTCAAATCGGTTAGTGGAAAAAGTGGCCAGACGAGATAGAATTGGCAGAGAAAGTTGTCTCAAGTCTGGATAATTGCCATTCAAGGTGAGATGGCGAAGAGAAGCGAGTTGATTGATCGAGTTGAACAAAGCAATCACATTATGGCCTAAACGTATCAATACATCCCCAAACATTTCCACTTTCAACGACACCAAACTTGGAGAGAAGCGATTTGTCAGACGTGTCATTTGTTCCAATGCCAAAATGATCAAATATCCGGACAGATCGCGTTGAACCAGTGTGAGTTGAGTAATGTTCGAATCCACAAGAAAGTTCATCAGTGGTGAAACAAACGCTTCCCTCAGCACACCATCACCAGGCACAAGTAAAACATCAAATCGAATCTGCTCGAGTGATCGAGCTCGCACCCAAGAAGATCCATCTTCACGTAGAACGTGCTCAACCAGTTCACTTCCAAATGAATTGTCTCGTTGTTGAAGTAGCTTCAAATGTCTCGGATAATTTTGAATCAACGCCAATTCCTTCGTCTGAGAACAACGACGCTTCAACTCGTCCCGCTGTAGTCGTAACCAATTTGTGCACACCAAACCAGCATTGCGAATTAGATCAGACAGAGGAATGTGCTTGAATACGGCCAGGAGGCAGAGGTCGGGAGTTTGAGACCACGAGGGCGCCATAGTAAATAGAAAGTTTCGGGAATGCGGCCAGAAATTATAAAACAGATAGTGAAACAGAACGCAATGTTGTCGTTGTGTCGACGAAAGAGAGCCAAAACTCGAGTGAGCAACTTGATCAACAGCAAACACACTCGTGCTGTGTCACAGTGCAGCTAGTGGTGGCGCTATCGTCACTCGACGATGTTTAGGAAAAAGTGATTCAGAAATGTTTTGACGCTAGCATACTCATAACACTCAATAAATTTTTATGTTTACTTGCATTATTAAACAAACAATTATGATTTCCATGGTATTCATCTTATCTTAATTAAGTAAGACATTTTATAAGAATGCAACACAATCTAAGACGCATTTACAATTTTTCCCTTGATGAAATCACTCACAATGTCTAACATTGACATCGATGCCATTATTTATGTACTATTGATTTATACTTTCATAATAACTAGACTCGATCAATGTGCTCCCGAAAAGTACGAGAGAAAACATTTGCTCAATGATTCCTGCAACCTCAACTCTCAATGTCCAAACAATGCAGCTTGTGGAAATGAAAAGTGCATCTGTAAGTTGGGATTTGTCCCAAACTCAATTTATGGTTTTGATTGTTATCCATTTCGGTGTAATGAATGGCACAATAAAGGTGGCGTAGGTAAATGTCTTGAACGTTTTGGCAATTACACCAAATGCATTGGTAAAGATGAACGATACTTTTACGAAATTTGTATTTGTGATCAATCATTTGTGGTGGAACATCATACACAGAAATGTGTTGCAAGTAAAGCTGTGATAGACGGCGAATGTGATGATGGAAAAGAATGTGGACTGAATGCAACATGTGGAATTGGAAATAAATGTTTGTGCAAATTTGGTCATGCACCCAGCTCGAATCAAGTCAACTGTCAACCATTCGAATGTTATCTCGATTCCGACTGTCAACGCTTTGGCTCTACTACCACAAAATGTAAGGACACTTCCGAATGTGTTTGTGAAAATTATATAGAATATGAAATTAATAATCAAACTCAGAAATGCGTTCTCAAGAGTAAGCAATCTTTGGAGAAGAAACAAACATTTTGGGTCATTTTGGCAAGTTCGGGTTGTTTAGTAATTTTGATCATTATCATTATTGTATTAGCATCCGTAAAGATCTCTAAAAGTAGAGCCAATTATGAAACAAGAGAAGAACAAGTGGATTCAAGCGTTTCCTCAAATCAAATTCAAGATGTTCCTTCAAATGTTGAAACTAGTCAAACTCTTTCTGAATCAACCTCTTCACTACCATTTTCAGCGCCACCGCCATATTCGATTAGAGGAAATTTTATTGAAAATGATTCAAACGAAAGTAACCAAAATGCCAATCAAAATACACGAGATTATGCAAATTGCATCAATTATAAAGCGAGACATATGTTATGAACATTAATGTTTATTAACCAGTAAAATTACAATTTACTTTTATGTAATAAGAAATAGACAATTCACAACTGATCCAGTGTGATCAGACCTTGTGGTCGGATACTTTGCAATGGCCCAAAAACATCGAATTTGATTGTGTTCAAGTTGGCGCAGCGTCGAAATGGTTGACGGGTTAGACGGAGACAGTGCTCAATTCGTGGACGCAATTCAGGATCATCCATCAATTGATTGACATTCGCAACCTCATATCCACACTCAGTACATTTTTGAGTGTAGAGAGATATATGGAGCACTTGAAGGTTCGAGAATATTTCGGGTACATAAAGTCGTCCAGTGTTGCGGTGAGATCGAGTGTTGAAGGAGAGGGTGAGTAGACGAACTGATGGGATTTGGCAAATCTGCGGTTGAGGCTTTCTCGCGTCCGGTTCAGGAACCTTCAAATCGAAATTCAACTTCAGATGGATCAGCTCAGTTTGTTGGGCCAAACATTCAGCAATCATGGTCATAGGCATCGAGTGAATAGTCAACTCCAGGCTGGTTAGCTTGACAAAACGAGCACCAAAGCGTTGGAATAGTAGATTGGCATACACTCGGAGTGGTTCTTTGACTCTGATTTTTGTAAACTTTGATGACAACTCAGGACCGAATCGAAGCAACTCAGGCAACGCCAATTGATTGTCACAATCGATACGAACCTTAGCATTATGGGCCACAAGGTTGAATGAAGAAATGAGAACTTGGGTGGGTTCAAAATGATCAGCACTGAAAGTGACAAGGCGAGATAGAATTGGCAGTGAAAGTTGTGGCAAGTTTGGATAATTGCCATTCAAGGTGAGATGGCGAAGAGAAGCGAGTTGATTGATCGAGTTGAACAGAGCAACCACACTATTGCCCACCGCGTAGTAGTCAGCTTGACGTACAAGTACATCCCCAAACATTTCGATCTTCAACGAAATTAAACTAGTAGAAAAGTGATTGATCAAGCTTGTCATTTGTTCCAGTGCCAAAATGATATAATGTCCGGACAGATCTCGTTGTACCAGAGTAAGTTGAGTGATGTTCGAATCCACCAGAATGTTCATCAATGGTGAAACAAATGCTTCCCTCAGCACGCCATCACCAGGCACAAGTAAAGCATCAAATCGAATCTGCTCGAGTGATCGAGCCCGCACCCAAGGTGATCCATCTTCACGTCGAACGTGCTCAATCAGTTCACTTCCAAATGAATTGTCTCGTTGCTGAAGTAGTTTCAAATGTCTCGGATAATTTTGAATCAGCACCAGTGCTTTTGTCTGAGTACGCCGACGCGTCAACTCGTCCCGCTGTAGTCGTAACCAATTTGTGCACACCAGACCAGCATTGTGAATTAGATCAGAAAGAGGAATGTGCTTGAATACGGCCAGGAGGCAGAGGTCGGGAATTTGAGACCACGAAGGCGCCATAGTAAACAGAAGGATTCAGTAGATTTCGGTGAGAAAAATATAAAAGTGAAATCAGACGTAATGTTGTCGTTGTGTTGACGAACGAGTGACTCCGGAGTGGAGTGTGTTGAATCAGTGTTGATCAACACAGGCTGTGCAATTCACCACTGCAGTGTGCATGCAATACACAGCTAACTCACTCGTGCTGTGGTGCAGTGGTGGCACTGCATTCGTCACTCGTCGATATTTATGCGAAAGTGCGATTTTACGCAAACCCATACAAAAGTACATTTTTGTTACATAAACCGTTTAGGGTAGAGTCTATCAGATAAACATTTGTAAACGTACAGGACATTTCAGCTATTTAGCAAGTAAGGCACTCATTACACTTATGAAATAGAGTAAGTAGTGCAACCAAGCTGCACAGTTAGTGCACTCCCAATTGTGTTAGTGCCAATGATGATCTTGAATATGAAGTTGGTAATCAAACTCAGAAATGAGTTCTCATGAGTAAGAAATCTTTTTATAGTAAATTAAAGATTTTGTATCATTTTGGTAATCCGATTGGTTTGATTTAGTTATTATCGTTGTTGTGTTTATATAATCGACGATTATTAATAGTAAAGTTTTGTAACTCAATAAGAAGAGTCAATTAATAATTTGCAATTATGAAACAAGGGAACAACAAGTGGATTCAAGTTAAATTCAAAGTGAACTTGTTACGGTTCCTTCAAATGGTGAGTCAATTCGAGCTAATTTACGAATCATCAGCAATTCCTTCATAAACACCTCCACCATATTCGATTAATGAAATACCTTAGAAACATAATACTCGAGATTATGCAAATTGCATCAATTATAAAGCAAGACTTATGTTACGACTAATGTTAGTTTAGTAAACAGTTGATTAATATTACGTATTGACAATTCACATGGTCATCAGACCTTGTGGAGGATTTGCATGGAGCCAAAATAATCTTGCAATGATTGTGTTCAAATTGGTGCATCGCCGAAATGGCAGTTCTAAGCAGTCCTTGCAGGCTAAGCGAAAGTAGTGAAAAATTCGAGCGCGATATTCTAGATCATTCGTCAATTGATCAACATCAACAATGCCAAATTTACTTACGTATACATCACGTAGACAAGGGCTGAAAGATAAATGAAGAACTTGAAGTTAAATGAGTATCTTGGACACGTAAAACATTTTAGTGTCCAAGTGAGATCAAGTAAAACAATAGATTTGTCCACTGGGCAAAATGGCAAATTGGCCAAATAGTAATATATAATTAAAAAAATGTTATTTGAAATATTGGATATTTCGACTCAAATATTATTTTTGATATGTTAAAAGTGATTTTAATATTCATTGTTAAGAAGAGGAAATGAGATCATTAAGCTTGCACAGATTGCAACAGTCTAAAGTTCTCTTCAAACATTTTTATATCAAATCAAATCAAAAATCTAATTATTATTAATCTATTAATCTAAAATCAAATCTGCAGAGAAATCTCTTTGAAGAGGTTCATCCATGCTGGAGGTAACCATATGGTGATATATCCTGAAGGTAATTTTGAGCATGTGAGAGGACTCACTTCATATCATATTGCATATGCAAACAGGCAAGCAAGTAATCAGGCAAATACATTTGATAAATTACAATAATATAAGATCTTTGAGATCTTTAGATTTTGCTGGCTAATTAAGTAAGTATATATATTGACTCAAGTCTAAAGTTGCCATCTATTTCAAGATTTTATTTCAAAAATGCGTTCCTTTATTATTTTGACTTTGGTTTCGGCTCTGGCTACAATTGCGTTGGCTCAATTCTGTCCACCAGACACTTGTGCCCATATGAAATGTAGTCCAGAACTAACTGAGACAAGCTGTTTGGCTCGTGGTCCTGCTGGACGGTACATCTTCCGAGAGCATGGTGGTGGATGTGGCTGTTGTCCGGGTTGTGTCAAGATTTTGCGTAAGTACACTTGACTAGTTTTTAGGTAATTTCATTTGAGTTTAAATTCAGACGAAGGTGAAAATTGTGAACAAATGATGATCATGGATGCACCACCAAGCGAAATTTGTGGCGATGGACTCAAGTGTACCATGGATTACAAGAATCTGGTTTGTGTCAAGAAGACTGCAGTCTGATTATAGAGTTTATTATAGATAGAGTTTATTCAGTAATTTTTGTTTGATTACTAAAGTTGACAAATAAAGTTGCATAGTGCACTATATTTAAATGGCCCTGGGAAAATTTAGAGTCTTGGATCAATTTAAACGGGCTTTTGAAGTGATTGGTGCAAATATTGTCCATAGCAATGGCATAGGCTTTCGTTGCGGAATCTCTCGATCCATTTTCTTTAAATCCTTTTTAGCCAGCGTTCTGGACACAAAGAGCATCTTGGAGAACTGCGGCCCCGTCTGCTTGAGTGCTAGCAGCTCAGCCCGGCACTTATCCACATCCTCAATACCAACGTTTTCATGTGATTTATTCGCGATTGCTTCGCTCAATATGCGAACCTGTTCTTTGTGGCTTTCACGCATGTTCATCAGTGAATCGTGAGTTTTGCGGGAGTAGTCACCGACTGCTGCTATCTTTTTCTGTTCTTCGTCAATCAGCACATTTAGATAGGGCTCCAAGAAACGATTGTATGGCTAAATGGATAATTTGAAATATTACAAGGATTTGGCTTTCTATGCATCATAATGATGTCATGTGAGATATAATGTCTATAGCAATTTACCGTATTGGAATTTTGAATCAAAATGTACGCAAACTTTGAGCAAACACTCTGAATCACTCTGAACTCAGCCTGGTACTCTGTGATAAGTGACTTGAGTTTGTTCAGGCCCTCTTGAATTGCATCAATTGCCTCTTGGGTATTCTTGAATTCCTTCTCCTTGTTTGTGTCCACAATTGTGCGTTTCACAATTTTGTAATCACACTGAAGATGCATGTGCTTCTGCCACGCACAACCACAGCCCGTTCCAAGTCTTCGGTCTTTCTTCATTGTCGTAGTGATTGCAGAGACACATTTTCCTGAATCCATGGCTGCACAGCCTTGTAAGCTTGGGTGTCCTTTAAGTTAAGCAAAATTTAATATTTCGGAACAAAGGTTAGTGATCTTATTCCCCAACCCCTTACCAATACGATTAATATCCACTCCCTTCAGCTCACAGTTCACATGACATTGGGTGACATAGTTGATCTTCACTTGACCTTGAAATCGGAGCGGTTGAATGCACTTTTGGGCTGTACAAACTGTGATTGGTATATCCAGTTCATACTTTTCCAAGTCGTCCACCACAATGTTCAGTGATCGAGCCAATTCTTCTTTGGTTTCGGTCGAGGTCTGCAGTCGCTTTTCCTCCGCTCCCAACTGAGCAATGTTCCAGTTTATATTGTTCTGCAGTCGAACCATTGGTTCCGCAAGTTCCAGGATCAGTTTGCGAGCCTTATTCAGTGATGAAGTATGTTGCAGGTTGTGTGGCTCTAGGGCCAGAATATGGGCCATCATGCGGTTGGTTTGTTCTACTGAAAAATCCCAACTCTCCTTGTACGCCTGTTCCTGGTTCTTCTTGAAAGGATAGTTTTGCTTTTTGGCAACCAAAAATCGGAAAGACTCGTTGTCAATGAAGAAACAGTTTTGTGCGTTCAATTCCAACTTGACGTCCTTGAGATCGTTTGCGAGAAAATCACTCAACGTACTGTAGCCCTCGCCTGCGCCGTAGAAAGAGTTGCGACTAAAGGTGAAGCAGAACACAATGTTCTTGCAGGCACTCTTGTGCAAATAGGTCAGTAGTTCATTGATGCAATACCGGAAAGAGGTGGTCTTTCGGGTTTCTGACGCCTTCACAAGAATGCAAATTCCGTGAAGATTCTGATGCAAATTTAGGTAATTCAAGATTTGATCGAAATTTTGCTTGTCCACTTCAGCACCACGAGTGTCGCCCATACCCGGAGTGTCAATTATCCGAATGGACTTGTCCTCAAACTGGAAAACATGTCCCAGTGGTCCCTGTGTACTTGACTCGCCTCGCCGATGAGTCTCATTCAAATCGGTGCCAAAAGAAATTTCAATAGGCTTACCAGACGCTTGATCGTGCAACACAAATTTAGACGCAATCAGTTGAATCAGATCATTGCTGATTGCCTCCTCAAAGGTGCCATACTTGATGTAGTTTGCGAAAGCATTGATTGTGGTGGACTTGCCTGCACCCGTTTCGCCCAACAAAAGAATATTGTACTCTTTGAGAGGCTTTCGGAGCTCATCAATTCTGGGATTAAATTCATCATCTAACTCGCCAGAATTTAGCTCAGAATTGTCAGGACTAGTCTCGTCGTGATTTTCTTCAATTGACTCCTCTTCTTCTTGAATTTCAGCCAAATCGGATCTTTCATAGTAAAACAAGAACAATTTTCAGTCAAATATAGATGAAAGAGGACATTTGTAAGCTTACTTTGGATTATCCACTTGAACTGCTTTCTTGGTGGTTTTTGATTGATTTCTAATGAAACCAACAAGCACTAAAATCGTAAACAGTGTAATCAACAACAGTTCAATTATGTTGTCAAGAATTATATGAAACATTTTAAATCTTGAAACCAAAACTTTGAAACCAATAATGCTACACAAAGAGAGTTTAATTGCCAACAAAATTTTAAGAGACGATCATTGAAGTCGTTAGTAGTTGAATTAAGCCATTTACGACCATTTAAGTCATTATGTCATTAGTAAAAAACCAATTCCTGGAAATTAGTTATCTTTGGCATTTCTCCCAATTAATTAGTTTATCGTAAATATTTAACGATTTACGTTCTTTAGAGTTACAAAATGTAACACACCATTAGAGATGCAAAACAAAGAGATCTTAAGATTACTTACTTATTTGATTCTTAGACACAAAGTCTAATCCAATTGGAAGAGAGAAAGTCTTAATACACAGATGGTACAATGAACAAAACTACCCATTTAATTTAGAAAGTATCTTCTTTTATTTGTGAATTATTGAACATTATTTGTCATATTGATATGACACAAATAATTATGTCATTTTTAGACAGTCTTCTTGACACACAAATGCTTCTCGTCCATGGTACACTTCAGGCCCTCACCACAAATCTCCTCATCTGGTGCGTCCATGCGCATCATTAGATGACAATCTTCGCCTTCATCTAAAAATGAGCAATGTCAATAAGTTTTAACGTTTTAATTTATTCAATTATTAGCTAAACTTACGCAAAATCTTGACACAACCCGCACAGCAGCCACATGCACCACCGTGTGGCCGGAAAACATACCGACCAGCAGGACCACGAGCCAAACAGCTTGTCTCAGTCAGCTCGGGACTGCATTTCATGTGGGCACAACTGTCGGGTGGACAGAAACCTTGAGCTAGTACCATAGAGACCAGAGCCAAAACCAATGTAAAAATAATTAAACAACGCATTTTGATTGTTGTTTGCTTGTAGAAGTTTTGAACCAAATGGATTTTGATGACTAAAGTGTTTCAAGAAGATTTATGACAATTTATACCTCTCAAGTCATCGTAAGTGCGTAAGTTATCTTCTGGATACAAAGTGCAATACTGATTGATGCGCAAACAAAATTTTATCAAATCTTATCAACCTAAGTTTGATCTGACCCACTCATCGATTTACGTATAAGTTACAACGTTACGCGACTTGTTGGTCTCTAGTTTCGAAGAGATAATGTCAAAATGGTTGGGTCGTGGTAAGTCAGAGTAAATTTATTTTATCTGAGGCACTAATTGTCAATAAACCTAAAAATTAGTTTTCCCAATTGGCCACAAACCCAAAGGAAATAGTGTATAAGGTTGGTGTGTAATACACTGTGTATTTAATAGCATTAATAGCATTAAATGGCACAAAGTGACATATAACTAATTTATCATAAACAAAAGCTCGTCAAACTAACCATTTAAGTGTGGTTATTTGTATTAATTTGATTTTCGACCATTTTAGCATGCAACTCTTCAATCGACAACTTGGAGGCATCTCTTGACCAGCTTGGTTCATCTCAAGTTTGTTATCTGTTTCAATTCTTTTATTACAAGGACACAAGATAAGCTGCATAGACCACTCAGGCACGAATAACAAAGAATCTTAACCGCTGCTGGGTGCTCACTAGGCAGTGAGACCTGTTTAAGAATTAATGAATCAACAACTCTTTCACATTCTTCCACATTATTCAAAGTACAGCATAGCCGTCTGATCCGAAGTTTAGTCATTGAATATTGGGCACATCTAGTCATGTAATGCCAATGAAAATGTAAGTGAACGTCTTTTTCACACTCCAGAAAGAATTTTCCATTGGTAAGTAAAAGTATAAGACGAAATCGGCCAAATGGGACAGTACTTGACAGGCGGTAATGATGATACTTCTACAAAGGGTGGCCTTAAGGTTGGTCAGAACTTTTTGTTTACCAATTAAGGCAATTTTATGGTTAACTAAATAAATAAAAATGATTAACTAACTACTGTGCAATGCAGTGTACATGATCAAATTAGCCCTCAATGATTTTTTTGTAAACTACGTGACATTGTAGTGCAACCTTGAGGACATTCAATAAAAAAATTCTGCTTTGTCTCATTAGTCAAAGTCTTGTTGTAAACTTTGTTCAACTGTTTCATATCTCTCTTCAGCAATTGAATGTCATCTTTTGCAATCACAGGAATTGCTCTTTCTGTTTGTCGTAGCACAGTATCCACGGATATTAGACTCCTCCAAGTTCTAAAGATTGAATAGAACAACGGCCACGATAAAGGAGACGAACAATTCTTGCCACAATAGTTTAAATGAGATTTCACTTACTGTCTTTTTGTTAGTGCCAATGCTTTCAATGGTCTTGGAATTGACGATTGAGTCCTGATTGGCCATCTTTCTGTGAATTAATAAATAGATGGTAAGTTAGAAAATAGCAATGGAAAAGGTTAGAAAAACAAATTCGAAACCAAACTGAACAGAGCGAGATGAGATTTCTCCGAAAAAAGGGACGATCAAGTTAGTATTTTGTCTCCAGTTTCACAAGAAATTAAATAACTTGATGGATAGCTGGATTTTTAATCATCTCTTATCATGGATTCGGCTGAGGAAAGTTTTTACCCAAGTAAGATTGTCGTCTAGTTTAGGTACAAGTGTATGGTTCAATGTTCTACGACAAAATTATCAATTCTTGAGAAATTTGTCCGATGCTACTCAAATTTCAAAATTTTCTGATAAATGTTTGTTTCATTGATTGACTATACATTGTACGCTTAAGAATTCGAGTGTAGATAAAACATTTATACATAGTCTAAACAAGTGGTAAGTGGTTGCAGAGTCTAAGACCTTTCAAAAAGTAGATTGGTCGCATGCAGACTCATTGACTCGTTCAAATAATCGAGTCTTGAGACAATGAAAATAAATCAGTATTGAAATAGCAAGATTTTATTTGAAATTTATTGAACATTAAAAAGACGCAAAAATAATTTTGCAGTAATCATTCTAGACATTAAGCAGTCTTCTTAACGCACAAATGTTTTGAGTCCATGGTGCACTTCAGGCCCTCGCCACAAATCTCCTCATCTGGTGCGTCCATGCGCATCATTAGAATGCAATCTTCGCCTTCATCTACAGAATAAGCAATTTCAGTAAGCTTTAGTCAAAGTATTGATTTAGCGAATTATTAGCTAAACTTACGTAAAATCTTGACACAACCAGCACAGCAGCCACATGCACCACCGTGTGGCCGGAAAACATACCGACCAGCAGGACCACGAGCCAAACAGCTTGCCTCAGTCAGTTCTGCACTACATTTCATGTGGGAACAAGTGTCTGGTGGACAGAATTGAGCCAACGCAATTGTAGCCAGAGCCAAAACCAATGTCAGGATCATAAAGGTACGCATTTTGCTGTTTGTTGTTTGCTTTTTTGTTAGAAAATGTATTTTGATAACTAACGAGCCAGGATCCATCATGATTTATACTCTCAAGTCTAAATACGCTATCTTCTAGATACAAAATGGATGCAATAAGATTGTTTGATCAGGTATCTTATCGAGAGATCCACTTATTGATTAATGTAACCTTGTGGTCTTTTAAAATCCGATCTCATAAGATAAAACATACTTTATCTGACTTGAATGCAAAACTTTTTGTATTTTATTTAACATTTTTTGCAAATTACAATAGAATTATGTTCAGACAACAGGCTTCTTGATGCAAACATGATGCACATCCATGGTACACTTGAGACCCTCGCCACAAATCTCGCTTGCTGGTGCATCCATAATCATCATTCGATGGCAATCTTCGCCTTCATCTAAAATATTTTCAAAATTCAATCAAAACTCAATCGAAACAACAAAAACTTACGCAAAATCTTCACACACGACGCACAGCAGCCACAGGCGCTTCCATGAGGCCGGAAGACATAACGCCCAGCATCACCACGAGCCAAACAGCTAGCCTCGGTCAGTTCTGGACACTTGAAAGTGGCACAGTGGTTTGGTGGACAGAAGAGCTGCGCAAGGCCCACGGAAGCCAAAGCCAAAACCAAAGCAAGAATCAATGTGAAACGCATTTTGAAGATTAAAATCTTGGTAACATGAGTTGCAAACAAAACTTTAGACTCTTTAGCCAAATTGAGTCAACATATAAATACTTACAAATCAGTCATCAAAACTAATATCTCATCTTATCTTATCAGTTGTTTTGTAGAGCCAAATTTGTCTTTTATCAGTTGAGCAATATGATGTGAGCTTGCCAGGTGAGAGCTCTCATATGACTAAAATTGATTCCAGGAGATGTGAGCAATGCATTGGTGGAGGCCTCTTCTAAGATTCAAATCTTAGAAGATGGAAATAGCAATAAGGTTGGTTAAATGTCAAATTAATTACATAAAGCGAATGTTCTGCTTTAAAAAGTGACAGGGGGCTTGCAAGACCGTCTTAAAGAACGTGCCTAAGATCCTATGATAAGATCTAATCTTAATTGGTTGAAATAGTTAGATAAACAATCAGATAAGTTCCCTTAGGATGAGTTTATGTGATGATTTGGATCATATAAAAGACATTAACAGACTTGTAAGTGAAGTTATCTTGCTATAGTATACTAGTGATCTTAAGTTTCCCTAGATCTAAAATATCAAAATGCGTTTCGCCTTATTTCTTGCTTTGACTTTGGCTTTGGTTTCTACCGCTCTGGCACAATTCTTCTGTCCACCAAACTACTGTTCCACTTTTAAGTGTCCTGAACTGACTGAGGCTAGCTGTTTGGCCCGTGGTCCTGCTGGACGGTTTGAACTTCATCCTCACGGGGGCGCCTGTGGTTGCTGTGCATCGTGTGTCAAGATTTTGCGTAAGTTATTACGATTATTTAAAAAACTCAATTTAATTAATAAAAATATATTTTTAGACGAAGGAGAAAATTGTGTCGAAATGATGGTCCAGGATCGATTGCCACACGAGATTTGCGCAAAGGATTTGCAATGCGACATGGCTAATGTTCGATGTGTCAAGAAGACCATTGCTTCGGGTGTTTAGTACTATTGTTTTATCTTGAGTTAAATGGATAAATGTCTTTGGTTAAAATAAATAAATACTAATCAGAATTCGAGTTTGTTCCAAGTTCCTAGTTTCTGACCAAATCGTGAAAGTTGATTCGTTTTGCTTCGGCTATTCCGGCGAAGGTTCTCTTTTATGATCTGAATAAGTTCTTTTAGATTCTGTTTTAGAGTTACATTGGTTTTTCCTCCATAGTAGAATCAGTTGAAATTGAAATTTGGAACTCCCCTCAGTTCCCTCGGTTTTAAAACACTATCTTTTTTTTAAATTAATAAAATTATTTTAAAGACAATTGAGTTAAAAAAGAATCTTAATCCGCTTCATACTTTGAGCAACTTTAACATTTTAAAGTTGAGGGAAAATAATGGAAATGGTATATTATTAAAGTTAATATTATTGATTTGTTAAATTAAAACATTATATCGATTAATTTATTATGACATTATTTGAACATTGTTTGCGCATGCTCGTAAAGCACCCGAAAGTATTTTGGAACGAACATTTCTGGAACATGCGGTTCACGAACTTAATCTTGTTCTACTTGTAAGAACTTTTTCTCGACTTTTAAGTTCGCGTTCTTACTTACAAATCGACGTTTTCTGTGTTTATGTTTCACGGGTCACAAGTCTCCTGTCACGTCATGGTCGTCTCCTTCCTTTTTCTCCTCGTGATTAGTATCTCGACCGTGTTCACGGCTATTTACGAATCTTCGTCTAGCACACCAAACCCGAACCTTCCTCTCTTTTTCACCATCGACGAAGCCAAGTATCGGATCTCTACTGCCAAGCTCACAATCGACATTCCGACCCGCAAGCTAGTCAAAAAGTTCGCCAATTTAGAAGGGCTGGAACTCGATATTGGTCGACCCGAACACTCTCAGGTCCGTAAGGTACAATTAGCACTGACCGGACTGGTGCCTGCGGAATCCAAGTGGCAACGTACAGACATATCACCTTCGAGTCGAATTCAGTGGGAAAAGGTACACGGACTAGTGCAAGAGCTTTCGGAGACACTCAAACAGTGGCCGGGTGTTCTAATTGACAGATTCGCTCTAGAAACAATCGAGGAGTTCAATATGGTGAGTTACTATTATCTAATCTAATCCATTCTAATTAACCACTATTGCCCACACTAGACTATCGACCATGTCCGATCTGACCTTGAGGAGCTACAGCAGGCCACCGATGAATTGTTCAGCAATTGGCCCAATCAGGACTTTCTGAAACAACTAGTGGAGTTTCGGGAACAGCTGGATCCCATTCAGTCAGCGGTCAAGGACTTCCACTCCGCCTTGATCAAATACATGCAGGACGTAAAGGATCTATGGGACACTGATCGCATTCCGGACTTGACTCACCAGAATCCAGTGACCGAAACCATGCGGGATGTCAAGATTCGTGTGGCCTACTATCGAATCCCTCCCTCGTCCTTCTTTGACAAGGTTTTATGGTTTCTAAGTCGCTGTGTTCTTGGTATTCTTCTGGTTTTAGCATCATTCGGTATTATCACCTGTGTCCTTAAACTGTACCAGTTTATAAAGGATGCGAAACAACAAGGTGGTGCCACCCGTACAGCAGACACTACTACCGAACCCATGAACACTACTCCAATTCAGTGGGATCCAGTCTAAAATCCCAACTTAACACAGCATAAACTTATTAAAGCTGTTTACTATTCTAATACTGTTCTCGTGTGTCTTCACTATGGAAGAAACAAAATTGTTCCGACTTATTGACAAAAGTCCTCTACAATAGAGCCACTAAGTCAGTATTGAACAGAGAGAACGGAATTTCACGGATTTACTATTGTCCTTCTGTGAATTTTTCGTGACGCTTATGTTCGCTTTCTTACTTACAGATTGTCTCTATTTCACGGGACACAAGTCTCATGTGACATAATGCTAGCCTCCATCCTCATTCTCGACGACATCTGTCTATCAAACGTGTTCACAACCACTCAAGAATCGTTGTCAACCGCACCATACTCGAATCTATCTCTTTACACCACGATCGGTGAATCGCTCAATATCGGATTTCAACCGCCAAGCTCGCCATCAGCACATTAACCTGAAAACTTGTCAAAAAGTTCGCCAAGACCCAAGGCATCAAACTTGGCCTTGGTCGACCCGATCACACTCCAGTCCGTGAGGTACAATCTGAACTAGGTGGCAGCGGAATCCAAATGGAACCGTACGGGCGCATATTATTAAAACTGCACTGTGCCAATTCTGCCAATTGAATATAATAAATATGCCACTGAAAATGGTTTGATTTTTTACAATAGAGTAAACAGTGTTGCCTTACAACTAGGGATGCTTTTCTGTTGTCAAGTCATAATTGAGTCAAAACGAGTCTTTGAATATCACTAATTTGTGTGATTGTGGCAAAATTTTGCTTTTTACTTTAGTGTTGATCTTGCTTGCTGAACCCGAAAGATATTCATAGTAACTTGTTTGATAAGATAATGCTTCCATTGACAACAATAAATATTGGTGCGACTTGACAGACAGTAATATCAGAGAGTTTTGTTTGTATCATAAAGACTTATCAGCATTAGTGTTGACTTATTGGAATTACACAAGCACTAGTCACTAGTGTTCAATGTGCTTTCACTTGGGATTTTTGCATTAATTATTGTGCTTTGCGAAACTATGACTTCGTACATTGATTTGTCCGACATTCAAAGCAAAGTGAGCTACACCTGGGAGATAAACAATTATCCCAGCTACAACCAATCTTATACAGCATCACCAATATTTTCTCCACCTAATAACGAGAACATCAAATTTTTCTTGTGATTCTCTGGCAGACAATTGTTCTCCAAAGAATATATGAACAATTTATTTTATACAATTTCGTTGTGTTTACAAAATCCAATTCAAAGAGAATTGCCAGTTTTTTACCGAATTGCTATTGTTGACGCAAATGGACAAAAGAGATTTCCACATGGTATTTTGACATTCTACTGTGTGAAAAATATTTCAAGTAAATCTAACATACACATTTTATATTATTTTAGAAGGCCGTGTTGTATTTTACATAAGCTCGAATAATTCCAACATTCTTGGTTATCAAGAAGCACGACATGGATTGGAATTTAAAATTTCGAATGTGTACCTCGATGAGCAAAAAGTGACTCAAAATAATCAATTGAATATTTTTTGTGAAGTAAATTTCTTTCTTTTTTGTTAATTAAAAATAATAATTGCATGCTTAAATATTGATACAGGTGTTTGTACTCGAAAATCCAAATGTACGAATCATTGATCCCGAATTTGAGCATCCAAAAATACCAAAAAATCCAGTTCTGGAAAACTTTGGAACACTGCTCAAGAGTGGTGATCTCAGTGACGTTGTTTTACTGGTTGGAAAGAAAGAATTCAATTTGCATAAAATCATCCTCGCAGCACGTTCGCCAGTGTTCTCAGCCATGTTCGCTCATGATCTAGAGGACAACAAACAGAATCGAGTGACAATCACGGACATGGAAGTGGAGGTTGCAGAACTGATTTTGCCGTACATTTACACGGGAGAAATACCGTCGATGAAGGAATATGCTCTTGAACTGTTCTTTGCTGCGGATAAGGTAATTCTGGTTACGATTTTTGATTATAAAAATCTCACTTTTCTCTTAATTTAGTACCAATTGGAACACTTGAAAGCAATTTGTGAGAAAACTTTGATCAAGACATTGTCGATTGAAACGGTGGCCAAAACTCTTCTACTAGCAGATATGCATAGTGCAGCATTCTTGAAGAAGAAATCAATCGAATTTATAACTAGAAATTCGGAACAAGTGAAGGTGACTAAGGGCTGGAGTGAAATGATTAAAAATAGACCTGAATTGATCATTGAATTATACAATGATTTATCGGTTATGGCTAATCCATTTCTTAAAAATTGAAAATTATTACATGAAAAACGTTGCTTCACTGCTGGACAATTTTTTGGCCCGTGTACACTATCCGCTCGACTGTGTCAAATATTGCAATATGCGTATTGAAATGAACTTTTATTTTAAATATTAAAAATAAAGCTGAATGTACACTTTCAAATTGTCATACAAATCAATAAAGTGAGTTACACAACTAAAAAACTGCCACTGAACACTACCATCAACCCTTGCTCAATGTGCCGCCATCTTGCTTGTTATCACTTGAAACAGAGGTCTTGGTTTGCTACCTAAATGTGCATCATGGCTTATTGCGCCCAATTTTTGTTTTGAGTTTTCAATTATGTTTAAATTTAAGTGCACATGAATGTATGTAAAATATGACAATTTTTAAATTTAAGTGAAAGTTTACTCTCAGAAGCAAGGGCAAAATAGATTCGAAAGACAATAGATAATAGACAATAGACAAAGGCATAACAGTGAAAGTATGAAAGTATGCGATGAAAGTATAACAGACAGAGAAAAGTAAACATTGTATTTTTTAGGGGTATGTTATAAGTCTATAGACATTTCAAATCTAATGTCCATCTTCGACTGTCTTTTTCACACATCGAGTGCTGGACATACTTGAGTCCATCTCGACAAATATCCGATGCAGATGATCACTTGAAACAGTGGTCAAATCAGCATGTGCCTCAGTCTTGTTCGTGTCCAACAGTTAATTGATATACTGCTGAGTGTTCCTGTTGAAATGTCAAATGAACTATCAGAAATAAATCAAATGTTGATTGTCAGTGGCCAGACTCACTTGTGAAAGTACTTGACGGCTTTCTGTTTCAACTTGTGAGCATTGTGTCGATGTTCGCTAATGAGAAGAGCATATGCTCGCCCATTGAGTGACATTGTCATATGCGCAGATGAGTACTGTTGTCTAAATTTACATCATAAATGCGAAACAAATAGCCTTACAATGAGCAGGATAGGGTGCTTTGAAATTGTGCTCAAAAAGAAAAGAAAAAAAAGAATTTCAATTCCAAATGCACTCACACACATCATCTTCAACACGTAAATAGTGTAATGTAACGGTACAAAGAGTATACAGAAACAAGCTACGTAATTACAAGTTATTGACTTTTATTGGATATTGCACAGGTACATGTTAGGTAAAGTTAGCTTAGGTAAACAATACTGGGTAGGACAGGTTTGACAATTTGCATTGTTTAAGATTCTTGTCAGCTACAATGATAATTACCATTTTAGATTTACAAGAAGTGTGCACCAAACTTAGGGAGAAAATAATATATTGTTTCCGGCAAGATGAAATTTTAGAGTAACATGAGTATGTGAGTAACTTTGTGTGAGATAAGCTACATACGATATATGGTATACTCCAAATATAATAATAATTCAACTATATCCATCTAAATGCACAAACAAACTTCAAGTTGGAATGCTTCCATCAATGAGACTATGTAGTTTCTCTTCTTGTCAAGGAAACTTTAAATAAACCATACATAGAATGCCCATTTCAAATGGGCTATTTGACAGTGATTAAGAGAATTTTTCAATTAGATTGGGATTTTTAGACATCTTAGTAAAAAAAAGTTCGCTGAGTATTACAAAATTGCATATTTTCTAAAAAGAAACTTTAGGTAATCATTCTCTTATTGCGTCAAACCACTGTGTTAAGGGTCAGTGTATTAGGTGTCAGGTGTTAGTGATCATATGGAGTCCTCGTGCTTACATCATTACATTATAATGATCTCGTATACGAGAAGCTTAATCTGAAACATTTAAATCGTGTTGCTAAGTTAAATGACTTGAGTGCAAATCAAAAGTACACCAAAAGGACAGACTAATTAAAACTTAACGTAGAGCTACACCCAAGTGGAACAATATGAAGTTTATTTTCTATTCAATACTATTTGGAGTTATAAGGTATACCGTTGGAGGTCCATTTCGACACTTTGATTCAGTGAATATGCAAATAAATCAGGATATTTAAATCATATAAAAAACACTTGTCTGGTCAAACAAAATCATCATTTTGAAAAATATTAATCATTGATTAATGCGTAACAAGTAAAATTGCGCGCATTTTTGGTTCTCTTTTTTGGCTCTGGTCGGTGTGTCCTCAATCCAGGCGCTGCTGATCAAGTGTGACCCGAGCAACTGTTCTCGACTCAAGTGTCCCGACTTGAAGGCCGACGAGTGTCTGGCTCGTGGTCAGCCAAATGAGTTCATGTTTGTACAACATGGCGGGTTCTGTGGATGCTGTGCTGCGTGTGTTCGATTGTTGCGTAAGTCAAATTCAACTTTTAAATTCATAAACTAATTTGGCTAACTTTTTACATATACAGAGGAAAACGAAAGCTGTCTCGCTTCAATCCTCCTCGGTGCACCGAACCACTCGATCTGTGCTGAGGGTCTTCATTGCGACCAGTTGACGCACAATTGTGTCAAGAATTCAACTGTTGTCGCTTAGACCTCGAGCTTAACCAGACAATCATGTTTTCATATTGATTTATTTGTTTATAACCAAGAAAATCTTAATGCTTTAAAAATTGAGTCAAAATAAAATATCATGTTATCGAATATTCTATAGAGCCTTAAAAAACATAGATACGTTTATTTTATTTTTATAGAAATGTTCAAAAGACACGTTTTTTTGCCTTGGTTTGCTACCTAAATGTGAATCACGGCCTATTGCGCTCAATTTTTGTTTTGAGTATTCAATTATGTTTAAATCCAAGTGTATGTATGCAAAATATGACAATTTTAAAGTGCAAATTTACTCTCAGAAGCAAGGGCAAAATGGCAAATTGGCAAATAGATTCGAAAGACACAATAGGCAATTGATAATAAACAACGTCATCTTTATTAGACAAAGAACACTACTACACATTTGCATAACATTTTAAATGTATACTTTATAAGTATGTATAAGTCTATAGACATTTTAAAACTAATGTCCATCTTCGACTGTCTTTTTCACACAACGAGTGCTGGACAAATCACACTTCAAGCCATCTCGGCAAATCTCCGATGCAGGTTTGTCCATAATCATCATCTGATGACAGTCTTCACCTTCATCTATTGTTTAATTAATTAAACAAACAAATAAATATGTAATAAATTAAGATTTAATTTTTGTTTACCCAAAATTTTAGTACACGAAGCACAACAACCACAAAATCCTCCATGTGGGTTGTAGACAAACTTTCCAGCCGCACCTCTCGAGAGACAAGTTTGCTCACTCATGGACTCACAAGTGGATCGAGCACAGATTCCAACTGGACACGAATGCCACTGTGCTTGTGTAGTAACAACCAAAGCCAAAATAGCCAACGCAAAAATAGAACGCATATTTTATTTGAAATTTAATATAAAACAATATGATATGATACAAAAAGTATAAAATCACATTGTTTTTATACCAAAGCTTGCAATCTCTTATCACTAGAAAAAGTGTTTTACAGTGCGGGATATTTTGGTGATTGGATTAAGGATGCACCACATTGAATGCAATAACATTGCGTGTGGCGGTGAAATACAAACAACAAGACCAAAGGAAGGCCTTAAAGGTAAGGATTTATGAATTCATTTGGCGTTGATAGAGTTAAGCATGTGGTTACGAGACAATTGGGTAAAACAATTCGGTGTAAAGGTACAATTGGAACAAAACAGAAAGATGTGCATTTTATTCGATTTTTCAAATTAATTTATTTTTTTGTTTATCCATCAGCAACTCCAATAGACAAACTTCTAACAAGGGCACGAGAGAATGAGCTCACAATCTAGTCGCACGAACAAATTGAAAACTAGTTTGTTTCGATTTAAAAATCTGAGTGAAACAATTTTTAGCTAAATGATTTCCAAGTACACAAACGATTAGGAACAATAGCAATTCTGCACTGAATCAATAGACGAAATCTAAATGGATCTAAATTCTAAATTCAAACTGTACATAAACACCACTTTCGAATAACAACTAGACGACAAATACAAATATTTGACTAAAAGTGGAAATAATAACAGAAAAGTAAAGTTTAAAGCTTTAATTTAACCCATTTTTATAAATACGAAAATCACAAGCTTTTAATCACTTATTACGTAAATATGTGTTACAGTGAGGAGATTTTTTCGATTCCAGATAAAATTATTCACAACCTTAGATGTAAAGAAGCATCATGTGTAGTTAAAATGAAAAGGAGACCCAAGACCTTAAAGGTCAACGGATTTATGGTTTCTTTTTGCATACACGTGCATCTTGGTCACAACTGGTTCCGGCAACGCACTGCTTGACGTGGTGTCTGCCAATGATCAGAAGTTCACCGCAATCTTCGTTTTCATCTATTGAAGAAAATAATTGGATTAAAACTGGTTGGGAGTAACTAATTTGACTTACTGATAACGCCTGTACACTCAGCACAACAGCCACATTGACTTCCATTTTCGTTGAAGATGAATCGTCCAGTCTCTCCTTTAGCGAGACACTTCTCCCGAGTGAGGGTCGTGTCACAGGTCACAGTTTTGCAAAAGTTTTCATCACACCGGATGATCGCTTCGGTGCTGCAAACGTATGCCACCAGAAGAACTGCCAACAGGATAAAACGCATTTTGTTGATGTTTCTCGTTAGTTTGATTTGAAAGTTGAATTTTTCAAATGATGATTTTTCTAGCATTTCAAAAGCAAGTTTTATACCCAAGCTTTGATGCCAAAATCATGGGATGCATAAATGAGAGAAAACCTTTACCTCCATTTGAAAACAGAAAATTATCTAACAATCTTGTTGCTATACAGAAGAAACGGAAGATTCACTTCAAAACTTGTTTACTTGAATTGGAAATTTTTAAGTAAAGGTAATCAATTTTCAATGAATTTAATTATTCAAAAAAAATTCGGTTGCAATGACAGAAAGAAATGTTAACAAAAATCGAAGGTAAGATTCAATTCTTATATTATACGATTTCGCATTCAAATTTCAAGATCAAGAATTTTTTTCTGTCCAACAAGATTGACCTCAATGTCAAAGTTTTTTCAAATCACATTAAGACCTTAACAACTATCAAGGATGGAAATGTCCTTGTTTGTTTAACTAATTCAACGACTACATTCGGACACTCTAATGTACAGGTGTAGTGAGTTTGTTGTGACGTAAAATTGTGTGTCCGAAGATGCCTTTTTCAGATATAAATATTATTCGAGTTAAGAAGCAACTTGAAAATAAAGAACTTTTGAAGGACATGTGATATAAGACTTACCGTAAAATCTCTAACAAGCGCCGCATTCAAATAAGCGCCGCATTCGTTTAAGCGCCGCAGAAAAAAGCACTGTGGACGTTACGAGAAACCGGTTTTTTGGCCAAAATTTTCCGACGAAATTAACAAGCGCCGCGGCGCTTGTTTGAGATTTTACGGTATCATAAATACAAAAGTGATTGCAAATTTAAACTGGTTTTAATATTTGATTGGTGATTTTAATGATGGATATGATCAATAGTGCAAGATTGAATTGGGAATGGTAGAGATTGAACACAGCTGGTGAAATGTTTAGCAAACATGGAAACTTGTTTGTACACAAAAAATATGGAATAATTTAATAATTGTTTAGTAACTATGAGAATTTAGAAATGATTCTAGATGAGCTCTAAATGGATTCTGGTTGGACACAACATAAAATTTTGTTTAACAAAGTAAACGCATTTTAAGTTTATTTGAATTTTAATTCAACCAAAAAGCAAATACAAAGTAATCATGAATATGAATAAAAAACCTAGAAAGCCTTAAAGGTCTAGATTCTCAAGGATTCTTCTTGCATACACGCGAATCAGGGTCACACAGCAGTCCTGTGCCACATTGTTTGTCGTGAAATTTGCCTTTGAGCATTACCAATTCAGCACAATCTTCGTTTTCATCTATTGGGAAAATAAAATAAATGAATTAAAATACAATTGACTTGAGTAACGATAAGTGACTTACTTATGATTCCCATACAATGGTCACAGCAGCCACATTGACTTCCACGTTCATTGAAGACAAAACGTCCAGCCTCTCCTTTAGCGAGACACTTCTCCCGGGTGAGGGTCGTGTCACAGGTCACAGTTTTGCAAAAGTTCTCGTCACACCGAATGACCGCTTCGGTACTGCAAACGTAAGCCACCAGAAGAACTGCCAACAGGATGAAACGCATTTTGTTGATGTTTCTCGTTAGTTTGATTTGAAATTTGAATTTTTCAAATGATGATTTTTCTAGCTGTTTCGATGCTAGTTTTATACCCAACCATTTTGATGTCAAAAAACAAATGAGAGAAAGAGAGAAGATACCTTTACCTTCATTTGCAAACAGAAAATTATCTAACAATCTTGATACCTGAGAAGAAACAAACAAATCAATAAAACGTGTTTACTTGAATATAAAATCAAGGTAATTTTGTAATCGATGCAAATTGAATGATTGAATTTTTTTTAAATTCAACAACCAACAACTCAACAACCAATCAAGGATTTAATTTAACTGTCAAATTAAATTAAACTTTTACCTTTAAAATGAACCAAAGAACGAAATGTCTTGTAATTATAATTAAATAATTCAACGGCAACATTCGGACACTGTACAATGTAAAGGTTCAGTGCGCTGTGACAAAAGCCTTAAGACTCTGAGATTGTTCAGCAAAACCTTCTATTCTAGATAGGAAGCATTTTTTTAAATAAAAAATTTCAAGGACATGTGACATAAGATCAAGTGAGATTATCAAGGATTTAACTGAAAATTTGTAATTGAAATTGGTTTTGATGTTTGATTCTATGATATATACGATCAATAGTGCAAGATTGAATTGACTGAATTGAAGGTCGATTGGTACAAATGAAATGAAAAAGCAATTGCATTTTGGATGTGAATTTTAATTTAACCCAAAACTGAATACAGAGTACAAAAATCGTATTGTCTTTTTTGTTTTCCTAAATTAACAACTTTTACATCACTCATGTAATTGATAGAAAGGAACAACAACAAAAATGCCAAAGAATTTAAGGATTCTTCTTGCATACACGCTCAGTAAAGTTACACTGGGTTCCGGCTACGCACTTCTTCTCGTGATGTTTGCCAAAGATGATCAGTTCACTGCAATCTTCATTTTCCTCTATTAGGAGAAAAAGACATTAATTAGAGGACAATTGACTTTGAGTAATAACAAATGGACACTTACTTATAACGCCAGTGCATTGTGCACAGCAGCCACATTGACTTCCACGTTCTTCGAAAAGGAATCGACCAGTTTCTCCTTTAGCGAGACACTTCTCTTGGGTAACATTTGGATCGCAGGTTTTGTTTTTGCAAAACTCAGCGTTACAAGCGATGGCGGCTTCGGTGCTAGACACACAAACCACGACAAGAACTGCCAACAAGACGAAACAACGCATTTTGTTCAGGATTGTTCAAATTAAATTTATCAAATGATGATTTTTTCAATCATCTGATCAAGCGAGTTTTATACCCAAACATGTGATGAGCAAGTAAGAGATGAGTGAAAGAGAAAAGAACTTATCTAACAATCTTGTTGCCAGAGAAGAAACCGAAGAATTACTTGAAAACTTGTTTACTTGGATTGAAAATTTTTAATCAAGGTAATCAAATTTTTAATTAATTTACTGATTCAAACATTCGAATTTCAGACAATTTGGCATTCAATCTTATTTAAGACCTGCCTCTATATGTCGTAAAATTCACCCCTCTGACTTTGATCTCTATGCGTCAATAGTGAGTTCAAGGGTGGAAGAGTCTTGTTTGTTTTACTAATTTAACCTTCAACTACTCGTACATTCGTACAGTGTAATGTACAGGTGTGTGTCTTATGACCTAATGGTGTCTCAATGCGTCTTCTACACTCAACAAGCATTAATAATTAGGAAGAATCTTGAAAATCATTATGATAAAAGATATCAAATTTGAAGGGCATAGAAAAATATTTTAAAAGTGATTCTTTTTGAAATTGCAGGTTTTGTTACTTGAATGCTGAATTTGTGTGCTAGATACGATCAGTACATATGCAATAATATTGCCAATATCCATAATACATGTACCGTAGTCGTAAAATCGTAAATTGAATATTTATTTGACTGATGAAATGTATTGAGCTTGGTAAACATAAAAAAATAATTGGATAGTGTAGCGGTATGCCTCAGTACCCTTTGGCCTTCGCCTATAGGTCAGAGGTCGCGGGCTTATCTAGTCATCATATTGACCACCTGCGCAATCTGTAACATAGTACGCATGCGCTTAAGCATGCGCAGTTGTAAATACATTCTTCACCTCTTGCGCAGCGAGAAGAGGAAACGAATAAACCTCACTTTACATCTACACACCGAACGTGTATGTAGCAACTGGTGGCAGAGGTGTTTTTCGAAAACCACGTTTTCCGCTGTGTGTGAAGTCCCCAGAAAATTTCTGGGCCAGAAGATACATAAGATTTTGAAGACAAATAAGATTCAGAAGAGAATCAATTCTACCTCGAGATGCCCGAGATGGAAGCGATCAAAATTGTGAAATCCTTGAAACTTACGGAACGAGTTCTCAAGGCCGCCCTGGACGCGGAACTTCCAGAAATTGAAGATGGGATTGTGAGATTGATGAATCTGGCTGCTGACTTGCCAGAAACATTTATTGAAACAAAAGAAGAGTATGAAGAGAAGGGTGTCCAATTGCGCTTAAGAGCCCTTCGAATCAAGCAGAAATTGAAATTTCCGGATGTCTAACAAACAGTCAGCATCGCGACTACTGAAGCAAAACCGGAAATACCGGCGCCTGAGCAGAGTACAATCATAAACGATTGTCAAGTGAAGAACATTCACTCGTCGACTGCCTTATCGGATGTAGCTGTAGTGAATTTTGAAGGTATCCGGGACGTTGAGGAACATCATCGAAGTTGCGAATTGGTGGCATCGAAGGACCCGATAAATGTTTCCACGATGCCGCAGAAGGAAGCAGCCGAATTGAAGGATGCGAAAGCATCGACCATCGTTGAAGGACTTGAGGAACAAGTCTTCATCCGATTTGAAGAACCTGAGCAGATCACCACTGAGGTTGGTGCCCAATTGGATTTTGATGAATTCGAAGAATTCGGAAGATGTCGTCAAGAAATCGAAAATCTCATGATTTGTCCTAATCATCATTTCTCGAAGAGTGTGATTCAACCACTGAAGAATACGCTGATCAGATCATGTGAAGGCAAGAAACTATGGAGCAGATCCGTACCAGATTGTGTCCGCTCGCACAATGAACGGAAACCCCATTCTACCAATGTTTTCTCGTGTCTTTTGATGTTCAATCGTACGAGAGGATCCAAAATCTATCGAATGGTTGACCTGGGAGTTGATCTACGTATGCCGATCGTTATGTTCAATTCTGAATCCGAGTCAAGAAGAAAGAAGACTGCTTACGTGAAGAAGAGGAAAAAGTCAACAACAGAATCAAACAAATCGGTTTCGTGGTATGTCCAGGAGCAAGGAAGAGGCAACTTGAAGAAGCTGAGCCGGTGCAGACAAGGACAAAGTGGAACGATACTGCGTTACATTAGCCGATCGAGATGGAAAGTTGTGCACTGGATCATTTGCAGCGAATCCTTAGCCGTATTTCGTAGCCGAGGTAGACCTCGGATACTGAGGGGGAGGTGTAGCGGTATGCCTCAGTACCCTTTGGCCTTCGCCTATAGGTCAGAGGTCGCGGGCTTATCTAGTCATCATATTGACCACCTGCGCAATCTGTAACATAGTACGCATGCGCTTAAGCATGCGCAGTTGTAAATACATTCTTCACCTCTTGCGCAGCGAGAAGAGGAAACGAATAAACCTCACTTTACATCTACACACCGAACGTGTATGTAGCAACTATAGTAAATTATTATTTGGGTTGCTAGGGCGACTATAAAATTGTTCCAAGATGGATACATATTGAATTTCTATCTGAATTCTAAATTGATTCACAATTGATTTTAAATTGATTAAAATTGGCAAAAAATAAACAACGAATTTTTAAATATGAATTTTAATCCAACCCAAAAATAAAAGTACAAAAATCACTCGAACAAGTCCATAAAGGTCATGATTTAATTCTTCTTGCATACACGCGAATCAGAGTCACACAAGGTTCCATCGACACATTGTTTGACGTGATGTTTGCCTCTAATCAGCAGTTCGCCGCAATCTTCGTTTTCCTCTATTGGAAAAATAAATATAAATTAGAGGACAATTGACTGCAGTGGCATGGCAATAATGAAAAGAACAATTGACTTGTACTTACTGATAACGCCAGTGCACTCATCACAGCAGCCACATTGACTTCCATTTTCTTTGAAGATGAACCGTCCAGCCTCTCCTTTAGCGAGACACTTGTCCCGGGTGAGGGTCGTGTCACAGGTCACAGTTTTGCAAAAGTTCTCATCACACCGAATGACCGCTTCGGTGCTGGAGACGTAAGCCACCAGAAGTACTGCCAACAGGATGAAACGCATTTTCATTTGTAAGATTCTCAGATTGTTCAATTTTGAAAGTTTATTTTCAAACGATTTTTCTAATGTATTTTCAAAGCAAGTTTTATACCCAAGTTTAGTAAAGAGATGAGAGAAAGAAAAGTCACCTTGTCAAAAAAAACTTATCTCATCAATCTTGTAACTAGCGAACGAAAACGGAAGAATCAATAAAACATGTTTTCACTTGGATAGGAAATTTAAAATCATGGAAAATTTTCAATCGAGTGATTGAGTTCTTGTTGCTAACTGGAAAATTATTTATTCAATAGAAAAGATTTTCCTGTAATACAATCAACAAACAAAAACCATGCAAATGTACAAACAATTTCATTAAAAATAATCATGTTCAGACAATTTTGGAATACATCATTAATTGTCACTTCACAATTGTCAGATTTAAAGACAATTTCTGGTCATCAAATTATTGCAATTTATCTATTAATCTTATGTAACTATGAATTTTTCAAAAAAGATTACCATTTTGTGTTTCTTTTCAACAAACTAAACCTTAGCAACAGTCATGGATTTTATTTAACCTTTAAAATTATTCAAGGGTAGAAATATTTAATATTTAATGTCTTGTTTGTTTCACTAATGACTAACGACAACATTCGGACATTGTGACGTCATGCCTGGAGACACCTTTTTAATGCATGCATTTCAAGTTAGGAAGCATCTTGCAATTTATAATGATAAAAGATAACAAATTGAAGGACACGTGAGTGATAAGAACAAAAAGTTACTCCTCTTGATTTGATTGCAATTGAAACAGGTTTTGATACTTGTTTACTGAATTTATAAAAGATTTGATTAATTTTGCTAGATTTCAGATGGAGGGTTAAGATTGAACAGAACTGATGCAATGTTGTCATGTTTGGTAAACAGACAAACTTGTTTGCATACAAAAATATTGAATAATAAAGAATATTGAACAATTAAATTAATTAATTATTTTGTAACTAGAGAAATTCTATTATAATAAATAACATACAGATGGATTCTAAATTGATTTTAGATTGATTTTACACGTATTTTAAGTAAATTTCAATTAAATAAATAAAAATTAGACTGGTTAACAAAATATGTCATTGATTTTATTTTATTAAAATTTTGAGGTTCAATTACAAATTCCAACTTAATACGAATGCAAGTTTCGAATCGTCTAATAAATTTATTGGGTCGTCTTCTTGATGCAAACTCGTGAGCTAGAGTCACACTGCAATTTGTCGCCACAAAGTTTGTCGGGCCATCTGCCAGGAGTGAGCATCTCGCTGCAATCTTCGTTTTCATCTATTGGAAAAATAAATATTATTTAAATGACAATTGACTGGAGGAAACGAAAGAACAATTGGACTTACTTATAACACCGGTGCATTGAGCACAGCAGCCGCATCGACTTCCACGTTCATTGAATACGAACCGTCCAGCCTCTCCTTTAGCGAGACATTTCTCCCGGGTAAGGGTCGTGTCACAGGTCACAGTTTTACAAAAGTTCTCATCACAGAAAACATCGGCTTCAGTGCTGGAAAAGCAAACCACCAGAAGAACTGCCAACAAGATGACACGCATTCTTGCAAGAATTTCAAGTTGATTTTCAAAGTTTAAAAGTTTGAGTTTCTTTCGATTTCAAAGCAAGTTTTATATCCAAGTTCTTTGAAGAGATGAGAGAAAGAGAAGACACGATTTCAAATACGAAAACTTATCTCATAATCTTGTTACTATAGCGAACAAACACGGAAGAATCAATAAAAACTTGTGTACGTTGGATTTGAAAAGTCAAGGTAATTCTTGTTGCTAACTGGAAAAATTTAATTCAAAATAATCTTCTAATAATTTAAACACGCAATTGACTGATGCAATTATGTTTGGTTATAACAGACAAACTCGTTTGCACACAAAAATAGAAATAAATTATCGTTTAGGTTGCTAAGAATGTTCTAGAATTGATTTTAAATATATAAAGATTAGATCGATTATAAATGAGCTCAAGGTATATTTCATGAAGAATTTAAACTGGTTATAGATTTTAAAACATTTATTTTGTACTCAAAAAATTACAAAAGCAAGAATTTATTGAGTCTTCTTGATGCATACTCGTGAGTTAGAGTCACATTGCAAATTGTCGCCACAAACGTTGTCAGGTATTTTGTCCAAAAGTAGCATTTCGCTGCAATCTTCGTTTTCATCTATTGAAAAAATTATTGTAAAATAATAATTAGATATTTAATAAATAATGAAGAATTCAAAAGTATACGAAAACTTACTCAGAATCTTAGTGCACTTTGGACAGCATCGACAAACGGTTCCTTTCTCATTAAAACTGAACCGGCCCGTTGGTCCACCACCGAGACACTTCTCACGGGTGAGAGTTGTGTCACAGGTTACACGCTTACAAAAGTCTGCATCACAAAACACAATGGCCTGAGCATTTCGGACATAAAGTGTGATTGAAAGCAGAATAAAAGCTGACAAAAGAATAAGACGCATAATGATTACAAGTTTGCTTCAGTCATGAAAATCAAATGTGAATTTTCTTTTTATTCAAGATGCTACTTGAAGCAGACACTTTTATACTCTTGCGATCTTCAAGAGACGCGCTTGACCTTGAATGTAAAAGTTGTAAGGTATCACATTTACTGGAAGGAAAATACCAAAAAATGTTTATTCATGAAAAAATGAGGGAAATCAAGGAAAAACTTGTTCACAATTTGGATTTTTCATATGTTCAGAAATAATTTTATTTCATTTTATTAATAATTTTAGTGACAAGTTATTGTAACTAGACTAACTAATTCGACTAGAATCCAAATAGTAATTCTAGTTGAATTTTAATTGGATTTAAAATGGATTGTAAGATGGATTCAAAAGCGTCTAAAAATACATAACAATCAAAGCTTCACCGATCTCTCCAATTCATCCAAATCTTTATCCCAATGTGTGTTCTCGATTTTGATGCGCTCCGACTCTGGCAAGAGCTTTAAAAGACGCTTGAACAACTGTGCTTCCACCAATAAGGCTCGCTCTTCTTGTACGAGTAAAAAATCTTCCATATCTAACGGCAAGTTCTTTCCAAATGCACCTTTCAGAATGAATTTGTCAATAATTTAGCATAAAAACAATTGAATACAAACCCTTGAATGTGCCAACAATTAGCACAAATAGAACAATAAGTACAGCAGAGAGTTTCATTGTGTGGCTGAGAGAGCTCAAGTGAGAATGTTTGGCAATGTTAATCGAGTAAATAACGCAGTTTGATAGACAACACTAATGTGACATTCTCTTAATTCAATTAGCATCCAATTGATCCAATTAATCAATGCAGTAGTGTTAGGTTTAATGATTTAAGGTACATGCTCCTTAGAAGGCTAAAAATACTCGTTCTAATCATTTCACTTCTGATTTAGACAATAAGCCTAACAACCGATTTAATTAAGTAAGACATCTACAAGTAATTTGTGATGAGTAAAGAAACACAACAAAAGTGATCTGCGGACCATTAATTTTATTGATTAATTTGAGAGGTAATACGTTTTGAAAGAGAGAAAAAGGCAAATTTTAGACACTTTTGGTGCCAAACTTCACGCAGGTCTTTTTCTTCAAGTTGCACTGGAGATTTTCTCCGCAAATTTTTCGTACTGGTGAGTCCGGATTTAGTTGGAAACTGCAGTCTTCGTTTTCATCTAGATTGCAGCAAGGAAACGAAAAAAAACGGTTTAACAAATTTGTAGAATAATGCACTGAAATGCAATTATAACTTTTGGGACATAGATGTAATAAAATGCACACGAACTTACTCAAAACAGTAGTACAAGTTGGACAGCATTTACAAGCAGTTCCTTTCTCAATATAAATGAACCTTCCTTTTGGCCCTCCGCCAGTACACTTGGCCCGAGTCAACTGTTTGTCGCATTTCACCTTTTTGCAGTAGTCCTTGTCGCAACGAATTGCACATTCGGAAAAATTCACAAATAAAATAAAGAGAAAAATAACTGCAAACTTAAAGAGGCGCATTTTTATTTGGAAGTTTAAACAACTTTTAGCAGACTTTAATGAAAGCATTTATATGAGTTTCGAGAAGTGATTTTGAAGAGTCAACTCAAGGTCAAGCTGTCACGTGTATTGACCTTGACCTTGTCAGATTGTTTGTGCGTATGCACTAAATCTCGTTTTTGTTTCAAGTTTATTTAAGTACAGAGAAAATTAAGTTTAAGGAGAGTTACAAAGTTTAATTTTGTTTCTTCTCACAAACGCGTCGTTGAAAGTTGCATTGCAAATTTGGTCCACAAATTTTAGTATCCGCCTTGTCGAGCACCATCATCTCACTGCAGTCTTCATTTTCGTCTAAAAAAGAGAGTAAATACAGACAATTAGCGTCATGAACCTAAAAGTCGAGACAATTAAACACAAAAATCACTTACTCAAAATGGTCACACACGTAGGACAGCATCCACAGACATCGCCCTTCTCTCGGTACTCGAACCGACCTGCCGGTCCCCCACCAAGACAATTTTCTCTCGAAATCATTTTACAACGGACACGTTGACAAATGTCCTTATCGCACTGAATCGCTGCTTCAGTAAACTGTGCAACGTATAGCAGTGTTACGAGAACAACGGCGAACAGAAAAAGACGCATTTTCGTGTAGTTTGATAATAAAAGAAGACACTTTAGCTTGTAAGAGACGAGCTAAGCCTTTTATAGCACAAAGAGTTGCTTCAAGTTTTTCATGAACAAGACCTTGAGTTTGCAAAAACCGGAGAAACTTGTTAGGAAACTGGTAATTTTAAGAAATTTGTACAGTATGGCATTTTCTGTGGTTGTCAGATTGATTTTTTGAGTAAGAGTAATAAACTAGGCTTAAATGGGTTTTACGTGGATTTTAAATGAATTTTAATTTGAGATTTCAAGAAGACACTTCAGTGTCCAACTAAAAAGCCTTTGATGGATCACGAGTGCTCTTATAGCATAAGACTCTCAATTGAAGAGATATATTTTAAGAAAAATATATTTTAAAAATATAAATTCAGATTTAAAAATAAAATTGCTAATATTACTGCCAACTGTTTAGCCCGGCTAGCTCAGTCGGTAGAGCATGAGACTCTTAATCTCAGGGTCGTGGGTTCGAGCCCCACGTTGGGCGATTTGATTTTTTTGTATTATATTTATTAAAATCTTGTTTCTCAAACTTGTTTTTTCATTTATTTGCCTGGGGAAACGCAAAATGAAGGAAAAGTTTCACGTCCTCGACCTTTAGGCGAGAAAATAGACTTTAACTTACTGTCAGTTTGATTTCCGCGTTTTCCCAAGTCATTTTTTTCTTTCTCTCTTGAAAAAATGCATTTTAACACGTCATCTGCGACTTTAGTATTTATGATCATCATGATCATAAGTTCAAGTATGTTTGTTAAAGCATTTCCCACGTACTCACTTTCATTTAACTGTGGTGGAACACTGTGTAACACTAATGTGACACGTGAGAGTTGCCTGGGAGATAAAGAAAAGGACGGACGTTTTCGTTTTATAACGATTGGCGGGTTTTGTGGCTGTCCGATTTGTTTAAAAGTTTTACGTAAGAGCAAAATTGTGATTTTCATATTTGACTTTTCTCATTTTTGCCAGGAGAAAACGAAACCTGTCATGGATTGATGAATTTGGATAGAATTTCCGAGGAAATGTGTGACGATCATCTGAGATGTGACTTTTCGAGCGGTGTTTGTACGGTTCCTAAAGTTACTCCAGATTCCTAAATTCTTAAATTATTTATTTATTAAATCCTCAATAAATTCTCAATAAATTTTCTTATGATTTTCTTACAAGTTTTATGTTAGTTTTTGTCCAAAGAATCATTAAATAAACATGTTTCTCATTAGAATTAGAATTAAGCGAGAAAAAGATGTAGCTGTAATCAACGATGACTCTGCATTGCCTTGGAATGTACAATGTACTTTCTCTCCATGTACCTCTTAGCGAGAGTTTTCTTCTTCTTCTTATCCGGTATGTGAGCAATATCAATTATCGTACTATTTAATAAGGGGGATAGAGAAGCATTCAAGTCGAACTAATCAATTGATTGAATACTTAAAAATAGCACCGCGTATGAATTTCCCTACTAATGTTATAATCACTAGGCTAAATCATTAGATTAATAAGCGTGTTTGGTGGTTATGCAAATGGTCAAAGTGTACCGATACCAACAATATCACGTAGCAAGATAACGAACTAAGGGAAAAATTGTCATCGAACCAAAAAAGATCATCAATCCCGTTGTTGTATTCCTGTTTCCTATGTACATAAGTTTGTTCTGTACGGTAGATCTTAAATTGTCATCTTTTGTTATAAGAGAAGAGTCTCCCCTGAGAGAAATCACATAGACTCGATGAAAACGAGAGAAGTGTCTCGTGTTTGTCTCTTCTCGATCGAGAGATCGATTTATGTGTTTTGAGGTCATCCGCGCATGTGTTTGTTTATGTTTGCACTAACCGACAGTCAAGTTTAACGATAAAACAGAAACGTAGAGTGCGTTTGTTTCATCGCGTTGTAGTACGAAAGTACCAAAGAGTGTACTGTTTCGCTTTTGCTTGTGTGAGAACAACTCGACTCAACACTCGACTAACTAATAATCAAAGTCCACGAGACTTCACATTCTCACTGCCAAAAAGATTGATGTGATTGCCGCTCTGTCTACATGTGGACGCGACTTTCGGATATCTACTCAAAGTATTTAATTTCGCGTTTCAACATATAAAGTGTCTTGTCCAATGAAAACCAACTTTGATGTTTAACCTAGTTAGCCTGTGCCTGTTCATTCTAGTCTCCGTTTTTTTTAAATTTTGATTTATATCAAAGTTTTTGAATTTGAATTTAAGCTGGTTTCAGTTAAAGGAAATTTTTTATTTATTTTTTGTTCGTCAAACAACCTGCAAATCATTTTAACACAATATTGACATTTTTATCACTGAAACAGTAAATCATTTTAACTGTCTTTCAACTAATTCCTGTTACTGGAAATCTGTTCAAAAGTTTTCAAGCATCTTTTCATCATTTTTTGTCTTCAAGTTTTTTTTATCTAACTCAATACTAACAACACATCTGAAAATGTCTTCTTCAATTGGCGCCATCACCAGTGGCGGGGACTCCCAGGGCATGAACTGTGTTCTCTACGGTCTGTTAGAATCCTCATCTTCTACCCCCACCGATGTCTATCTTATTCATGATGGTTATCGTGGTATGGTGGACGGCAGTTCGTCCATGATTGAAAAGGGAAATCACGAACATGTGCTCAAGTATCTTCATCAGGGTGGCACAATTATTGGTTCATCCCGTTGCCCTGAATTCCGCACCGCTGAAGGTCGTCAAAAGGCTGCTTTCAATTTACTGGATCGAAATATTCAGAATCTGGTTGTGATTGGTGGAGATGGAACGCTGACCGGCGCGAATTTTTTAAGACAAGAATGGCCAAAGCATGTTGAAGAGTGGCGTAAAGTGAGGTCACGTGATCCACAAGAGGATGGTGACCAGAAAATTCTTAATATTGTGGGCATTATTGGCTCAATTGATAATGACTTTTTCGGTACGGAGATGACCATTGGCACGGATTCGGCACTGTGTAGAATTGTGGAATCTATTGATACATTGCAGACTACTGCTGTCAGGTAACTTATTTGACTATTTGTCTTCCTATTCATTTGATTATTCTTCATGTTAATCCTTTTGCATTTTCATTTAATTTCATGACTGTTCACATCTAATCGTTTTCTCTTCACCAACCATAGCCATCATCGTGCAATGGTGGTCGAAGTCATGGGTCGTAACTGTGGTTACCTGGCCCTCTCCTCGGCCCTAGCCACCGAAGCAACCTATGTCTTTGTGCCCGAATGTCCCCAAGCGAACACAGAAGAGTGGGCCAGAAAACTGCGGGCCCGAGTGAAATTTGAACGTCGTCACAATCTGTTGCATCATTTCATTATTGTGGCAGAGGGAGCGTGCACAGCGAATGGTACTCCCATTCGAGCGGATACTGTTAGGGATTTTTTGAATACAGAATTTCCTGGAATTGATGCGAGGACCGTAGTTTTGGGTCATACTCAGAGGGGCGGAAATACTTCTGCGTTTGATCGACTGATGAGTGTGCAAATGGGTGTAGAAGCTTTCAAGGTATGCTTGAGCGCAAAGTTCCCTAATTTAATCCACTCTTTTGTTCTCAATCTAATTCATTCTGTTGTTCTACTTCTAATCCTTTCCTTTGTCCTCAGTCTACTCCATTTTTGTTCTCACTAATCTCATCATTCTGCTATTTTTCATTTTCCTCTAAATCTTTTCTCTCTTATTCTTCTTTTTAGCTAATTAACGATGAAACTTTAAAGGTGAACTACATTTTCTTTTCTATTTTACTTTTTTCTCTATTTTGATTGATTTTAAGTTAATTTCTGTTTGGACTTCTAGACGATCCGCAATTACGACGATCAAGCATCGGTACTGACAATCAACGATGGTCTAATTCGACGGCAGCCTCTAATGGCCTGTGTCGACCAGACAACAAAATTGGGGGCCCTAATGAAGGAGAAACAGTGGGATCAAGTGTTGGAGTTGCGTGGCATTCATTTTCGACATACCTGGGATAATTTCAAGGATTTGATGTCCAACAGTAAGGTCAATGAGAGTTTGGAGTTGAGACCGTGCTGGGCTGTGGCGCACTTTGGTAGACCAATCCCGGGCATGAATGCAGTTCTGTACGCACTGGTCCGTTATGCAATCGCATGGAATATCAAAGTACTGGCAGCGAAGAATGGTCTCGAAGGCCTAGCGAAGGATCAATTCGAAGAAATGGACTGGAATTCGGTGTCGGGTCTCGCCTCACTTTCAGGTTCCGCAATTGGATCGCGAAGCCAAAAACTCGGATTTAAGATATCATCCGAAGAATCTTTCCGACAGGTGCTGGTGAACTTGCTCAAACATAAAGTGAAATGTCTCTGCTTGATTGGGGATCAAACAGCACTGGATTTGGCTAAACAATTTGCTGGTTCCTCTATCAAAGTGTGCTTTATTCCAGCGTGTATTGATCCAACAGAGGATTTACCTTTGGCATACTGTAAATTGGGTTTCGATTCAGTGTTGAACAAAACATCTCAACTGTTGAACGATCTGGTACTCTCGACTGAAGGGAGTCACAATCAATTGGCACTAGTAAAATTAAATTTTACCGTGTCTCTAGCTTGTCCATTTGTGGAATTGCCACTGGTCGCAATGGCAAACTGCGCTACCTATTGCTATCCAAGAGATCGTGATGCACTGGTTGTGACACAGTTAGAAGCACAAGATTTGGTGCAAGTGAAGTTGGAGGCAAATGCATTGAAGAAAAATATTCTGGAGACGCATAGAAACCATTTTGTACTAATGTAAGTCGAATTGTTGCTCAATCATTTTACTAATTTCTGTATATTTTTAGCCACAAGAATATCTTCAACGAAGTGAACGCCATCTATCAGGCAACATTTGCAAACTCCAACACAGCTCAATCTCAGATCAACTTTACCATCATAGATCTGAGTCAACACTTGCAAATGCCCATGAAACCGAGTCCCTTTGATAGACGACTAGGTGTAAAGTTGGGCATGCGTTGTGGAAATTATTTCCAGAATTCATCGCGTGACTTTGCCAAAGGACCAATGCTGCTGACATATCCTGGCTTTGATTTGGTACCCATTGATACATCGGATGTTAATAATAATTAGAAGAACATTTGAACATTTGAAATACTGTTAATCATAAAATAAACAATTTTTTATATAAGCAAATTGGGGGAAATTTGAGCAAAAAGTTTGGGTGCAAGTAAGGTCAAACCAATAAGTTCTGAAATCAAGATCAGAGATACAAACAAATTCAAATCATTAGAATCTATATTAGTCTTTTATGAATCCACTTGTAATAGTAAATTGTCAAAATTGTCACAAATTGTCAATAGTCAATTGCATCAATTGTATTTGATTTGTTAGTGTCAATAAATTGGTTTAATAAATCGTGAAATTTGCAAAAAGTTTTATTGGATCGAAATTGTCATTAACAAGCAAAACAATTGTCAATTGTTAAAATTTATCCAGTCTTCTTTTTGCAAGATCGACTAGTCCAATCACACTCGAGTCCATCATCGCACACATAGTACACCGCAATGTCCATAATCATCAACTGGGAACAATCGTCATTTTCCTCTGTTTATGAACAAAAAAGTTGCTTAAAAATTTATTAAAGTAAAAGATCACTTACTCAAAACTTGCATACAAACCGGACAGTAGCAGGTGCTGCCATTTGGGTAGAATCGAAAGCGTCCTTCGCCAAATTTGGTTTTACACGCCTCTGCAGTTGTTCCAATGGTGTCATCACACTTGTAGGTAGTACAATTTGGTGGCGGATCCCATGGAGTTCTGGCCTCAGCATAATCTGAACTCAACAGAATCCATGAAGTACCCAGAAATACAAGAGCGAAAATCAACTTGAGACGCAGCATGTTGACAAGTGAAAATAACCCAAATGATTGACAGTTTCAATGTATGCGATGAAAAGCTTATAATTTTGTGTACTTCAAACAAATCAATCTTAGCATGCATGCTTAGCACTCATGAGTTTGGCCAGATTATCTTATCGTCTCGAGGATAAGCATAATAAGACATAACTTATCATTACACCCACAGAGTTTATACGATAGGATAGGTCAATCGTTTGTTTATCAACGAACATTGGATGGAAAATACGTCGCGCAAACAATTTGGTGAAGTGATGATGTAATCATATTCAATTGCGTCTTGAGATGTCTTAGCTTGATTCTACAATTAGGATTTGATGGTATTGAGGATACCGAAATTTGGCGTGACGCCTATGATACTAAAATATGGATTCACATCATTTTAAAAAATTGAGAAAATATGAAATTTTTTTATTATCAGAATTCGTCGTATTTATTCAAGAAATTATCTCTTTTATAAACAACAAAAAACAATTGTCAATTGCCTTCTTATCCAGTATTATTTTTACAAATTCGAAAGTGTCTATCACACTTGAGTCCATCATCGCACAGGTAGTTTGCACTACTATCCATGATCAGCAAGTCGGAGCAATCGTCGTTTTCCTCTGTTTGTAAAGTAAAAAATTTGTTTTAGAATTTACAAACGTAAACTGAAAATCACTTACTCAAAACTTGCATACAAAGAGGACAGTAGCATGTGCTCCCATTTGGGTAGAATCGAAAGCGCCCTTCACCAAATTTGGTCTTACACGCCTCTGAAGTAGTGCCAACGGTGTCATCACACTTGTAGGTAGTGCAATTTGGTGGTGGATCCCATGGAGTTCTGGCCTCAGCATAATCTGAACTCAACAGAATCCATGATGTACCCAGAAATGCAAGAGCGAAAAGGAGCTTGAAATGCAACATGTTTCTCGCGAGTGAAAAGTATGCAAATGAATGACAATTTCAATGCGATACTTGAGATGTAACACTTTTATCGTCTCAAGGATAAGGCAAAAAAGTGAGCCCTATCGTACATTTGCATGAAAAGTACGACGCGAAAACATCACGTTGATGATAATCATGTTGATGACCGTCGCATTGAGATAAAAGGTGATAAAAAGATTGAGCTTTGAAACCAAAATTCATTGAACTATTTTATCATTGATTGGAAAAATATTTTGAAGTTTAATGTGATAAAGAATAAATGTACATTGTGCAATGTACTTTACAAAACAAAGCAATGCTAATAATTTTCGTATCTTGTATTTCTTGTTTAATTATAATTATAATTCCAATAAGAAATCCAAGAAAGTACTTGACTCTAAGTTTTTAGTCAAACAGTTATAATATTTAATAATGTTTTTATTATGTTGGATAAAACAATTCATAATTTAAAAATTTTATTTGTAAAGAAACCGATGCATTATTTTACAATTGTCAATACGGGTCTGCTCTTAAATATATTTCAAACCAATTACACAAATCGCCTGATTAATGAAATTGTTTGGGAATTGTCGGAAAATATTTATTCTTATGAAATAATCTTGTACAGACAAAATAAAAATTTTCAATTTCTCGACTATGTTGTTTTGTTTTTGCATGATCGACTCTCCCAATTACACTCGAGTCCATCATCGCAAACATAATTGACCCCAATGTCCATAATCATCAACTGGGAGCAATCGTCGTTTTCTTCTGTTTTTGCAATAAAAACTTGTTAGATATCATACACAAAAGTAAATCGAAATCACTTACTCAAAACTTGCATACAAAAAGGACAGTAGCAAGTGCTGCCATTTGGATAGAATCGAAATCGTCCTTCGCCAAATTTGGTTTTACACGCCTCTTCAGTGGTTCCCTCAGAATCATCACATTTGTGGGTAGTACAATTCGGCGGTGGATCCCAGGGGGTTCTAGCCTCAGCATAATCTGAACTCAACAAAATCCATGATGTACCCAGAAATAAAAGAGTGAAAAATAGCTTAAAACGCAACATGTTGAACGATTGATAGCAAGCAAGTGACATTTTCAATACGATGCAAACGATTAAAACATGATTTTGTGTACATCAACCCAATGGGATTGTCAAACTATCAATGTTTTATCATCGTCTCAAGGATAAAACAAACAGAGAGCTTATCATACAAATCAAAGAGAAGTTTAACATTCGACAAGGAAATCTAAATTTATCAAGGAACATTGATTGAAATTATGTTGCATAGACAACGGGGCGTAAACATGTTGACATACCTTCAAGTGAGGTTTAGATTTCATGTGCTAAACATGTTTTGATCACAAAGTGAAATTTACTTTGAAATATTTTGAATTTTGTTATGTCTGTGTATAATGTACAACTGTTCAAGTTAGCAGTCTGGCTGTTTATCTGTTTCAAGAAATCATCAAATCATATTCTCTATTCATGTGTTCAGTTATGAACATAATTGTGTTTGCGGCATAATCTTAAAACTACATTTAATTTAGTTATCATGCAAAGTAAGTCAGTGGAATATTTCTAAGTACAACAAAATAGTAAACGAATCCGAGTGCAGACCATCTTGACCTCATCCGGGTAAATGACTTTTCAATGACTTTTCAGACCCAAAAATGATCCAAGCAACTTAGATGTGAGTTTTTTCTTCGTATCAATCTGACAATCTGACAATGAGAGAAACCGCAGTTTGTGTGATCACCCAAGCAGTTCGTATACTCGTGTTTCGTCTTGTCGATCAGTTCCACGATAAATATTGTCCGCTTCTCACACAAAGACAATACACTTTGTGTAATTCCATGAAATGTTTCATGATTTTGTCCAAATTCGCCTCTCAAATTACTATTAAAGCACACGGGAATCTACTATCCAAAAGCGTGTGATCATAAACACGAGAGTGAAATTGAGCAAAATTTGAATTGCCAATGAGCCATGCTTAATTGCCATTTTGCCATTTTTAGCGAGACTCTTTTAGAGTCGTAAGCTTATGCTATTGCCATCGTGTCTGTCTGTCTGACCGTCTGTCCGTCTGTAAACCTTTGTCCATATTCTGAGAGAACCGTAGACCCTAAAATTACCAAATTTGGTATACATACACTTGGGCGCATATGTAAACGACTAGTCAGACCAAAACTGGGCGCCATGGATCATGACGCCCATTCTGGTGACAAATGTATTCTGAGAGAACCGTAGATCCTAAAATTACCTAATTTGGCATACATGCATTAAAAAGAAAAAGTCTCGCACTTTGCCTGGCTTGCCAGACAATCTTATTCCATTTATTTTGTTCAAAAGTTCCATAACCCCAACGATAGTCGATGATGCTTTTAATCTCATGTCAATCTATCTGACGGAAATTTGGCGCCAGACGCACTCACATCGAGGATTGCACACATACTCCAGTTAATTTTTACTTTTCTTGTTGTTTTCCTTTCCAAAAGTGTTTTTCCTGCTAATAACGATAACAACACACTAATAATGAGCTTAATAAACTCACTTACTCAGTCTTATCAGTCCCACTACAACAAGATAACGTGCACGTATACATTAATACATACGTTTCCATGCAAACTTAACTTTACTTAATGCTCCCAATTGAGTCCAACGTTTACTCAACGAATGAGTATGTGTGCTTTTGATAATGTTAGGTTAGGCTAGGCAAACGTGATTCACAAGGGAAACGTGCTTACTCATTGTTAGGCGACTTTAATGGGAAGCAACAAATTCTCGATAATCTCAACGGAAATTTACAAGCAATCAATACTGTTTTGGGTATTGGGGTGAATAGTTGTCAACGTCTCACAAAAATCAATCAATAAAATCAAGCTTCTTGAATCAACAACTTGGAAGCAACGACCTGAGATTCACGAACTGAATTCTACCATACACACCAAGAATGTCCCCCAAAAACTGCATTCTCCTCTGCTTCACCCTCCTCGTCCTCCTCACTAGTCCCTGTAACAGCTTCGATCTAGGAGAAATAATCAAAGATGGAGTCAACTCCTTCGCCCAGGGCATCAACACCCTAGTAGACGCATCCTGCGTAGCAAAGAATGTTCTCGCACAACGCTGTCCACCCCCTAAGCTCAGCGGTGTAACAGACCGTGAAGCCTGCTGCAATTACTTTAACTACATCGACTGTGTGTATGGAGCGATCAAGCAGGACTGTGGTCGGGATCCGGCTCAGAAATTTCTCGATGCAATCAAGAGCAGTGATCCAACTTACAGACAGTGTGACAACTATGTTGGACTGTTTGGATGTTTGAATCCATTGTTCATTGGCATTGGCGCTATTGGAGTGCTCGTGTTGATGATTTGCTGCTGTGTGGGATGCTGTCGGAGCAGGAGAAATACTCCGAGAAATAGAAATTTTGTTTAACATTAAAATAGTTTCTTTTGATAATACTTTTTCTATTATTCTAGTATTCTCGAGAAACAATTATTCTATAATAATAATTTTGTTTTTGTATTTCTTGTGATTTTATTTGTATATGACATTTACAAACAATTTGTTTAATTTTAATCAAACTTGATATAGAGCTTATCATCCTGAATCACAGCATACTTCTGGTTAACGAGTTCGCGAATAAAACTACTTTTGAAAACATCATTGTTCACATCGATGTTCTGATGATCAGTGACCAAACAAGTTGAGTGAAAGTAATCTTACACAGATTCTGCATTCTTGTGCATACGAACATGCACGTATTGGATCCCGAGATTGCTAATGTCGAAGTAGGTAGTAGAACCACCTGGGTACAGTCCTTCAACAAAGTAATTCAGTGAATTCCTTAAAGTAGACGCAATGTTTTGTTCTTCTTTTTCTTCATGTTTTAGATTTTTCCGCATATGTTCGAGAATCTCATTAGAGCCCACCTTTTCAAGCTTTGTTGCTGAAAATCGCAGATTTACACTTGTGTTGGTGCTTGAACATTGCATGATTTCATCTTTGACATTCATTACAAAAACTAACTTCTTTTCCATGTTGGTGGAAAATTCTGTATAAATAGAACAAAATTAAGTCTTTTCGACAAGTTGGAACAAACCAACCCTTAGGGTCTTACCTTCGTTCTACGTTGTACCTAGGTACAAGGTTTCAGGTAAATATATAAAAAACTTTTTTGAAGCTTTTGCAATCACAAAAATTGACTTTTGCGAGCACAATTTCGATCTACAATGATCTACAGTGATCTGTCCATAGTCATTATGTTCACTCCACTTCCTTGATTATTCCAAGAATGTGAAAAACGTGAATCACTGTGTTTTGCGTATTGAGTTCAGAATGCGACCAATGCTTCACGGGTTTACTCGTAAAATTTTGAAATTTTTCAAATAAAATCTTTATTTAAATAAACTTAATTCAAACTTTATCGATCAATTATTAAAAATTCTGCAAGAATTCAGTTCTATTCTCATTGGGGTAAAACACGAAATCCTCTATCATCTTGAGGGAAGCTGCAGGCGAATCCTCGGGCACCATATGACCAGCTCCGAAGTAGGTGACAAAGTTGAGGTTCTTCTCGTACCACTCGATTAGGCCAACTTCATGTTGACCATCAATGGACCAGGGTCGAAGGTCGGTCAGATTGCGATAACCGAGTTGATCGATGAATCTATGAGTGATAGAATAGTTAATTTTGAACTCGAATAAATATTCAAAAACTCACTTTTTAGTACCATTCAAACTAATTAACGGATCAACATCACCATTGTAGAAAACAGTTCTAATGCCACCATCGACGATTCGCTTGATCTGTGACTTCATATCATGATTTGCAAATTTATCATAATGCACAGTAACCTCCTTGTTACAGATTTCCCAATTTCCGAGCCAATTTGGATCAATATGAAGTGCCTTCTTGACTTCAGCTTGATTGAGCCACTTACCAAGTGCGGGGTTAAATTCATCGGTCAAATGAAAGCTTTTCATGAATTCAGCTTTCGATCGATTAGGGCTTAAATCCCAGTCCAGTAGACCATCGCCAATGGCAACACCGGTGAAATTTTTAGGAAATTTTGAATCCATAACCAGCATTGTCAAAGTTGGAATGTAAAAACCCGCATAGCTCTCTCCTGCTAATAAGAATTGATTTTCCAAAAGATGAGGAAATTTCTCGAAGAAACTCTTCAATGCGCCAAAGTTGAGTTCGGCTGTCTGTGCATCATTGGCACTCAAATCGGTTTGGCCCTCTCGATAGGAAAAACCTACGCCAGATGGCGATTCCAGAAAGAGAATGTTGAATTTTCGATTCCAAGCGTACAGGTTTAAGTTGAGGGACAAATCCTGATTCACATGAAGTGGACCAAGTTCGGAGAGTTCACCGTACAGGGAACTACAACCGGGACCACCATTGAGCCAGACTACAACTGGATCCAATTCGGGTTGAGCCGTTTGGGATTCAAAGAACCAGTAGTGCACTTTTGTGCCATTGACAGAGGGAAGATAACCAGAGTAGTGCTTGAAAGGGATGGTGAAGTTGACACCGGGCAAGGGAGAGGTGACCTGATCGACTTGACCCGGGAAGACTCTAGGGAAACCATAGGCTTGAGCGATCCAGAAAACCACAAGAAATGCAAAAATTGCCAACGACTTCATTTTTGTCGAGATTACCAAAAATAAAGTCGAGTTAATTGTTAAATAGATCAAACTTAGATATATATACTTTCAATTAAAGTGATTCGCCAAAGTGATCACCTTCAAGTTCACCTTTTGCGCAATTTAACATTAGCGTATCTAAGATGCGACAAAGAATGTTTTGGAATGTACAAATTAACGAGCAATTTTGAATGTTTCACGGTTACAGCATATTTTGATCAGCAAGATGCCATAATATTGTTATGGGATCATTTCAATTTCAAATTATCATATGTCTAACACGTGTGTACAAAGCACAATGTACAAACCTGACATGACTAAGCCGTACTTACGTATTTTCTTATCGGATTTACGTCATAGTCTTTTCATTCTCAAGATTTCCCAAATCGAATCCGATTTGAATGCTAAATTTAGTATCTTTCCTTTTAGGCTCGAATCCAATTTTATGATTTGTGCTATTGTGTAGTCTATCCTATTTGATTACCCAACTAAACATGAAATTGCACCCAAATTAAACTTAATTGAGTTTAAGGATTTTGCTGCTGTACTCATAATCAAATTTGATAATCAAAACTCTTGACGTAAAGCTAATTGCCAATGACAAGTTTTGGACAATCGTGACATATAAATAGTCAATTAAATGGTTTAGTTGTTTTGTGTGATTTGTCTACATGAACATGTTACTATTCAAGACAGTTTTAGTTTTGAGCTGCGTTCTTGGCCAATACTTGGTTCAATCGTACGTTGTTTCTTGTTTCATCCAAAATATCTAATTTTTCAATTACATTTAGAGCCCAAGTATTTGACGTACTGAAGTACGGTGCCAAGGCCGATGGAACCCACAAGAATACTGCGGAAATTGCGAAAGCAATCGAAGCTGCCTCTGCAGCAGGTGGCGGTACTGTTCACTTCCCAAAGGGTACTTACCTTACCGGACCGATTCATTTCCGAAGTAATGTAACCCTCAATTTGGATGAGGGTGTGGTGATTAAGTTCAGTGATCACTTCGATGACTACTATCCGATGGTTAAGGTGCGCTGGGAGGGTACAGAATTGATAAACTTTTCCCCACTGATCTATGGCATCAATGTCAGTCATGTTGGCATTACTAGTGTGAATGCTACTCTGGATGGAAGCGGCGAAAAGTGGTGGCATTTTTACAATCATTTGAGATCGGAACACAAGAAAACTGGTCACTGGAATACGAATGGATCAACGTATCAAATTGAATGGCACAAGGCGAATGCTGAAATGCTGAAGCACAAACATGAACTTCTGGATGATCCAGGTCAATTTAGCCATGGTTTTCTCCGTCCCCAGTTTTTCCATCCAATTTATTCGGATCATATCACTCTGGAAGGTATCAATTTTGTGAACTCACCATTCTGGAACGTACATCCCACTTTTTCGGACCATATCACAATTAATCGGGTTAGAGTGACTGCCCCGTCCAATGCACCCAATACTGATGGCATTGATCCGGACTCGTGTCGTTTTGTGACCATTTCCAATTGTTTTGTCAGTGTTGGCGATGATTGCGTTTGTGTCAAGTCGGGCAAGGATAAACAGGTTGGTACCCGATTATGCCCAAATTATGTCATTTACCTGTAATTTTACTATTTTTAGGGTCGAATGATCAACCGTCCTTCGGAGAACATTACTGTGTCAAACTGTGAGATGCACAGCGGTCATGGTGGCTTCGTGATTGGCAGTGAAATGTCCGGATCAGTTCGAAACATTATCGCTCACAATCTCACTTTTTCTGGCACTGATCGTGGCATTCGAATCAAGGCGGCTCGTGGTCGTGGAGGAGTGGTGGAGAATGTTCACATTTACGATGTTACCATGAAGAACATTAGTCACGAAGGCATCACAATCAACACTTTCTATGTGAAGGACAGTTTCGTTGCCCCGGCTGAGAACGTCTCGGAGCGAACTCCATTTTTCCATGCAATTTTGGTTGAAAATGTGAAAGGTGAAGCCAAGTTGGGCATTCAAGTGCTCGGTCTACCAGAGAAGCATATCAATGACATTGAACTGAGAAATGTGCACATGGTTGCGGCAGAGCCAGTTTTGGTGAAGGATGCAGACAATGTGAGACAGATCAATGTCACAAATGTGGTTGACAAACATGCCTTTAGTAAGCATCCTACTGAGAGTCCGACTTTGGAGTTTTGAGATCAATAAAAACGTTATTTAAAGTTTAAATTTTAAACACTGAGAAATTTATTGCACAACAAGGTTCTTATTCCAAATATTTTTGCACTTTCAAAATTTGGTTATTTTCATCACTGAGTCATCAGGAATTTAAGATCGAATGAATCCGGTTAATCTTTGACCCAAATTTAAATTTAATTTGTACTACATTGATAAGTGGTCTCAAGTATTGTTTAGTTTGGGCCAATTTTGATTAGAAAATTTGCGATGTACGTCAAAGATTTTCTCTCTCCCTTATCTCTATTATAACTGTCATGTCCTCAACAAATGCACTATGTGATATATAAATCATTGCTAAATTTAGCTTAGTAAGTCTTAAAACAATGATGATGAAGACTGTGGTTTTAGTTTTTGCTTGTTTTCTTGGTCAAAGTTTGGTTCAATCGTAAGTTGCTTCTTGCTCCATCCAAATTGTCTAATCAATTTACACTTATCTTAAGGGCCCAAGTATTTGACGTACTGAAGTACGGAGCTAAAGCCGATGGAATTCACAAGAACACCGCCGAAATTGCGAAAGCAATCGAAGCTGCCTCTGCCGCAGGTGGCGGTACTGTTCACTTCCCAAAGGGTCACTACCTTACAGGACCGATTCATCTTCGAAGCAACGTAACACTCGATTTGGAAGATGGAGTATTGATCAAATTCTCTGATGATTTCGATGACTATTTACCGATGGTTAAGGTGCGCTGGGAAGGCACAGTGCTCATGAATTTGTCCCCACTCATTTATGGTATCAATGTTAGTCATGTTGCTATTGTGGGACATGGTAATGTAACTCTCGATGGAAGTGGTGAAAAATGGTGGAAATATTATTTTCACATTCGTGATGAACATCGAGCAACCGGAATTTGGAACACCAGTTCAAAGTGGCAAACAGAATTTCATCGAGTCAATGCAGAAATACTCAAAAACACCAAAGAACTTCTCGACAATGGAGATCAGCTAGTGCAGGGTTTCCTCCGGCCTCAATTCTTCCATCCAATCTATTCAGAGTATATCACGGTGCAGGGCGTCACCTTTGTGAATTCGCCATTCTGGAATTTGCATCCAACCTTTTCGGATCATATCAAGATAGATCACGTAACTGTGAAAGCTCCGTCAAGTGGACCGAATACTGATGGCATTGATCCGGACTCTTGTCGATTTGTGACCATTTCAAATTGTTTTGTGAGTGTGGGTGATGATTGTCTTTGTATCAAGTCAGGCAAGGATAAACAGGTAAAGGTGATCTGATTATTAAGATAATATAACTTCTACTGATTTTCTAGGGTCGAACGATTAACCGTCCATCGGAAAACATCACTGTAACTGACTGTGTGTTTCACGCTGGTCACGGTGGCATTGTTATCGGCAGTGAAACTTCGGGATCCGTGAGAAACATAATCGGTCGCAATTTAACCATGGATGGAACAAACATTGGAATCCGCATCAAGTCAGGCCGTGGGCGTGGAGGCGTGGTCGAGAATGTTCACATCTCGGACGTGACCATGAAGAACATCAACCACGAAGGAATTACCATCAATACTTTCTACACCAAAGGACCCGAGGAACCGCTCTCGGAACGAACCCCAATTTTCAGGAACATGCTCATTGAAAATGTGACTGGAGTTTCACATTTGGGAATTCAATTGATGGGACTTTCGGAAAAGCATCTCGATAATATCACACTGAGGGATGTTCACATGACTGCGAAACAGGATATTTTGGTATCGAATGCTGATCACGTGACCTTGACAAATGTCACCACAAAGATTGATAAACATGTCTGAGATGGATTAAATGATTCAAGTGTTTTGAAACACTCAATGACAATTAAGTAAAGTTTGCGATACTTTGAAGTGTACTTTTTTGTTATCTTATCTAAATCTTAGGTAGATTGTTTGATATATAAAGTTGCTGTTCTGTTGCATAGTCGGTTGAAACATAAATCATGTTTAAGACATTGATTTTGATTTTGGGGTGCGTTCTTGGTCAATACTTTGTCGAATCGTAAGTATTTATTGATACGTATTTTCAAATTTTATAATCTTATCATTAGGGCCCAAGTTTTTGACGTACTGAAGTACGGCGCCAAGCCTGATGGAACCCATAAGAACACCGCAGAAATTGCGAAAGCAATTGAAGCTGCCTTTAATGCAGGTGGCGGAATTGTTCACTTCCCAAAGGGTACCTACCTCACTGGACCGATTCACTTTCGGAGTAATGTAACCCTCAATTTGGATGATGGAGTACTGATCAAATTCTCTGACAATTTCGATGACTATTTACCGATGGTTCAAGTCCGTTGGGAAGGAACAGTGTTGATGAATTTGTCTCCGCTCATCTATGGTATCAATGTTAGTCACGTTGCCATCACTGGAACTGGAAATGCTACCCTGGATGGAAGTGGCGAAAAGTGGTGGAACTATTACCGTCACCTGAGGGAAGAGGAAAAGCGAACAGGCGAATGGAACATTAGTTCAAAATGGCAAACAGAATTTCATAAAATCAACGCAGAATTACTAAAAAATACTACTGAAATTCTGGACGATCCAACCAAACTTGAACACGGTTTTCTACGACCTCAATTCTTTCACCCAATTTATTCCGATCATATTACCCTACAAGGGGTGACTTTTATCAATTCACCATTCTGGAATCTACAGCCAACATTCTCGGATTATATAAAAATAGATCACGTGACCGTAAAAGCTCCACCAAATGGACCAAATACTGATGGCATTGATCCGGACTCGTGTCGATTTGTGACAATTTCCAATTGTTTAATCAGCGTGGGCGATGATTGTGTTTGTGTCAAGTCGGGTAGGGATAAACAGGTTTGTATTATGTTTAATTATGTCTTTTATATGTACTTTAACTTTCATCTAGGGTCGAATGATCAACCGTCCATCCGAGAACATTACCGTAACTGACTGTGTATTCCACACTGGTCACGGTGGCATGGTGATCGGTAGTGAAACAGCCGGGTCAGTCCGAAACATAATCGCGCACAATCTAACCATGATTGGTACAGATCGAGGCATTCGAATCAAATCGGGTCGAGGTCGTGGTGGCATCGTTGAAAACATCAACATTTCCAACATTACTATGAAAAACATGAAAGACGAAGGCATTGCTCTAACCACCTATTACACGGCCTCCTTCTTGGTGGAACCAATCTCGGAACGTACTCCCTACTTTCATAATATTCTCATTGAGAACGTTACTGGTGATGCTCAGATGAGCTTACAGATAATTGGATTGAAGGAGAAGCACATAGAGAACGTTACGTTGAGGAACGTTCACATTGATGGGAGGCAAGCCAATTTGATTCAGTATGCCGATCATTTGACCTTCACAAATGTTACTAACAAGTTTGATAAACAATAATTTGTACATTGGCTTATCTTAATTACTTTTGGAGGGTCTCGATAAGATTTAGTTGGTTGAAGCCAACTTGAAGAGATGCTACAGGTGGTGGTTGTCTTTTGATTGTAATGTCGAAGGCTTATCTCGATGAGTCAAAGTTCTAGTATGTTTGTTTTGCTTATCAAGTAACAGATGCAAAGTGTTTTCTATTTTTAACGTTAATTGAATCTTATCAATGCGTTAGCAACTAAAACTCAACTTGTGGGGTCTTCCGATGGATGACATTTTGACATTTTGACAATCACCAAAATATAAGTCAAAGCTAAAGTAGGTCTTGTTTTTGTTTATTTTCTTAATTTAAAAAGCCAACAAAGATGAAGTGGCCGGAAACGTTGATCATTTTGGGATGTCTGCTCAGCCAATACTTGGTTGAATCGTAAGTTTAATTACTTTGAAATCAATTTGCCCATAAAATTTCTTTCGTTTAAGGGCGCAAGTATTTGACGTACTGAAGTACGGAGCGAAAGCCGATGGAACCCACAAGAACACTGCTGAAATTGCTAAAGCAATTGATTCTGCCTCTGCTGCAGGTGGCGGTACAGTTCACTTCCCAAAGGGTACCTACCTCACTGGACCGATTCATCTGCGGAGTAATGTAACCCTCAATTTGGACGATGGAGTACTGATAAAGTTCTCTGATGATTTCGATGATTATTTACCGATGGTTGAGGTCCGCTGGGAGGGCACAGTCATGATGAATTTGTCTCCACTCATCTATGGTATCAATGTTAGTCATGTTGCCATTACTGGGCACGGTAATGCTACCCTGGATGGAAGTGGTGAGAAATGGTGGAAATTTTTTCATCATCTCTGGGATGATAAGAATGTCAAGAATGAATCCAAATGGAACACCACCTGGAAGTGGCAAGCAGAGTTTTTCAAACAAAACGCAGTACTACTGAAAAATATTAAAGAACACGTCGATCAGCCTCAACATCTCACCTATGGTTTTCAACGTCCACAATTCTTCCACACCATGTATTCGGATCACATCACACTAGAAGGCGTTACTTTCGTAAATTCTCCATGGTGGAATCTGAATCCTAGCTTCTCGGATTACGTCAAGATAGATAATGTAAAGGTGTTATCACCTGTTTGGGACATTGCGCCCAATACTGATGGAGTGGATTTGGATTCGGTTCGCTTTGCCACTGTTTCGAATAGCTACTTCAGTGTTGGCGATGATTGCATTTGTATTAAGTCGGGTAGAGATAAGGAGGTGAGTGATTTTGGGCTCTATTTGATTTTTACTTTGCTTTATTCTCTCTAGGGCCGAATGATGAATCGTCCATCCGAGAACATCACCGTCACAGACTGTGTTACCGGAACCGGCCCAGGAGGAATCACAATCGGCAGTGAGATGTCCGGTTCCGTCCGTAACGTCTATTTCTCCAACATAACCATGAACGGAACCGATCGTGGTATCCTCATCAAGTCGGGTCGAGGTCGCGGTGGTCTGGTTGAGAATATTCACATTACCGATGTTCACATGACGAACTTGACATATGAAGGCATATTTATACACGCTCTCTTTTATGATGGTCCAAAAGTGGTAGAACCAGTCTCGGAGCGAACTCCACATTTTCGTAATATTCTGATTGAAAACGTTTGGGGAGATTCCCATAGGAGGGGTATCCACATTTTGGGATTGCCCGAAAAACCTTTTGACAATATTGAGCTGAGAAATGTGCATATTACTGCCAAGGAGGACGTCGAGATCAAGGACTCTACTAGAGTCCGTCTAATCAATGTTACGCTCAATGATTGAAACCAACAAAATGAACACTGCACTTATTTCAACATTTATCAATTAAAACTTTGATAATCATTTTGAAGTTTTTCAAATAACAATTTCTTGTTAATTATTGTCATGAATACCAGAGACAGCTACCAGAGACAATGTAGAGCAAAATTGGTGACTCATTTAGTTCAATTTTATTTGGGACATATGTTCGTTGCTCAAACATACTTGATATTTGCTTGTACTTTCTCGTAATGCTCACGTGCAATAACCACTCGCTGAATCTGAGCTGTACCACCGTTGATTTGCAAAGTCTTTGCATCTCGCATTAGCTTTTCCACTGGATATTCTGCATTGTAGCCCGCAGCACCGAATATCTGCACTGCATCTGTTGCCGCTTTATTCGCAATATCTGCAGCGTAGCACTTTGCGATCGAAGCCCAGTAAGTGTTTGGTCGACCTTGCATTTGTTCCCATGCGGCTCTCTGATAGGCCATTCGAGCAGTCTCAACACCAATCGCCATATCTGCCAGTAGGAATTGAACCGCTTGGTGGGCTGCAATTGGCAGACCAAATGTTTTACGTTGAAGGGCGTAAGTGGTGGCTTCATCGAGTGTTCGTTGAGCTAAACCCACAGCCGAACAAGCCACTGGTGTTCGAGTGAGGTCGAAAGCGCTCATCGCAACTCGAAAGCCCATTCCCTCTTTTCCCAGAACATTCCTCTTTGGAACAAGAACATTTTCTAGTGTAAACCCACGAATATCCGAACACCTCTGTCCCATCATATGTTCTTTGGGGCCAATAGTCAACCCTGGAGAATCTCGTTCTACAATAAAGCCGGTGAAAGCTTCTGAATTTTTGGCTTTAGGATCTGGGTCGGTTCGTGCGAGAACAAAATAAAAATTTGCAATACCCGAATTGGTGATCCACATTTTCTGACCATTCAAAATGTAGTCACCATCTTTGGTTTTCACGGCTTTGGTCTTCGCTCCTGCAACATCTGACCCAGCACCTGGCTCTGTCGACGCAAAGGCACAGACAATTTTCTCCTTAGCACACCGTCCCAGGTACTCTTTCTTCTGTTCTTCACTTCCAAACATCACAAATGGTGCCAAAGCAAGTTCATTATTCGAGATGGCCCAACCAATTCCACTACAGCCGTAAGCCAACTTCTCTAGAATCAAACACCGATGCAACAGAGGAAGCTCAGAACCGCCATATTTAACGGGAATAATTCCATTGATAATTCCCAGTTCCCAGGCTTTGTTGAAAATCTCTCGTGGCCATTCGCCGGTTTGATCGTAATGCGCCACTTTGGGTATCACTTCTTCACGGACAAATTGCTCTGTTAGATCAATCATTTTCTGTTGGTCTTCGCTCAAGTCATACCATGGACCGGTAGACATGCATTTTGAAGTATTTTGATGAACAAAACGGTAAAATGTCGGCTTAGCAAAAATTTTAATATAATTCATGATGTTTGTTAATTTGGTTGTCAAGTTGGCTGTGTGCAGATTGTCATATTTACTCGGCGTACTAATCTAAACAAAAATAAATGAGTGGAAATATACTCGTGAACAAACAGATAAATAATGTGACATGTGTGCGTGATGCACTTTCGAATGCGATAAAATTCTGTGTACAAAGTATACTCAATAATCAACAACGAGTGATTTTCATGACCGAGAAATGCAATTATCTAGGAAGACATTGAAATAGAGGTAAAGAAGTTGAAAACCCCCTTCGACCGCCATGACCCATAGTAAGGGTAGAGTAATTTTTTAAAAGTTTTTCCCTAAACCAAAAATTGTCTTTTTTAATTGCCACTTAGCAAAAACTTTGCTGAGGTAAGGCCGTAGTAGGGTCAGTAAAGTTGAAGTAAAAAATCTATCTTGACATTAGGGTAGAGCCAGAAGGTAGATCCCGCCAGCAAATCTCATTTCTACATTCAAATCAAGGACACCACTTGAGTCCGTCTAATCAATGTTGGGCTCAATGATTGAAGCCAACAAAATAACTGCACCTAATTCAAACTTAACCAATTAAGACTCTGATAAACATTTTGACGCATTTCTATCACGATTTAAGCAAATGTACACAATTTTGTGTTATATTTAAAATCAAAATTGGTCAATTTTTCCAAATTTTTAAACAACAAGTTGACAAGCAAAATGATGGGCAAGACAATTTTGTTTGTGTTTACTTGCCTGATCAGTCAAAACTTGGTTCAATCGTAAGTTATTTTATTTTTGTCCAATCTAAATTGACTAATTTTTACTTTACTAGCGCCGAAGTATTTGATGTACTGAAGTACGGTGCCAAGCATGATGGAACCCACAAGAACACTGCGGAAATTGCTAAAGCAATCGAAGCTGCCTCTGCTGCCACAGGTGGCGGTACAGTTCACTTCCCAAAAGGTCATTACCTCACCGGACCGATTCATCTGAAAAGCAATGTCAATCTACAACTTGACGATGGAGTTGTGATCAAATTCAGTGACAATTTCGATGACTATTTACCGATGGTTAAGGTGCGGGATGGTGGGATCGATATGATGGGCTTCACCCCACTGATCTATGGTGATCACGTAAGTCATGTTTCAATCACGGGCAAAGGAAATGCTACTCTAGATGGAAGTGGTGAAAAGTGGTGGACATTTTACAATCACCTTAGAGAGGAACATAAGAAAACTGGTCACTGGAACACTAATGGATCAAAGTGGCAGCAGGAATTCTTGAAAGCCAATGCCGACCTGCATAAAACCTACCCAGAGGAAATGTCCCACAACTTTATTCGACCATCATTCTTCCAACCAATGAATTCTGAACATATCACACTAGAGGGTGTGACTTTCATCAATTCTCCATCCTGGCATTTGCATCCTACTTATACTGATCACGTAAAGATTGATCATGTGAAGGTGATTGCGCCCGCTAGTGCACCCAATACTGATGGCATTGATCCGGACTCGTGTCGCTTTGTGACTATTTCCAATGTCTTTGTCAGTGTGGGCGATGATTGTGTTTGTATCAAGTCGGGCAAGGATAAACAGGTTCGTGCTAAATTTTACCAAATTATGTTTCATTGTGCCCTATTATCCTCAATTGTGTTTTTACCAATACTTTTACTCCATTTTAGGGTCGAACAATCAACCGACCTTCGGAGAACATAACCGTAATTGACTCGGTAATGCACAGTGGTCACGGTGGCATCGTAATCGGCAGTGAAATGTCCGGTTCCGTCAGACACATTACAGCACGTAATCTTACCTTCGACGGAACAAACATTGGAATCCGCATCAAGTCAGGCCGTGGACGTGGAGGCGTGGTCGAACATGTTCACATTTCTGACATCAAAATGCATCACATCACTCACGAGGGCATCACAATCAACACCTACTATACCCAAGGACCAGAAGAAACCTTTTCTGAACGTACACCAATTTTCCGAGACATTCACATTGAGAATGTAACAGGAGATTCAAAGTTGGGGATACAGATTTTAGGACTTCCGGAGAAGCATCTCGATCAGATTACATTGAAAAATGTACATATGACTGCCAAACAGGACATTGTGGTTAAGGATGCCGATCACGTGACACGCACCAATGTCACCATTACCATTGATAAGCACTTGTAATAGTTGCGCATTGATTAAGATATTATTGTCCAAAAGACGTCAGAAAGACGTTGATTAGATTCTTTAATTGTTTTAATTAATTAACTAAAATAAAGTATCATTCATATTTTTAGCCAAACAGGACTGCCAAAATGCGCTTCCTACTAACTCTGGTCATAGTTGGACTATTGTCCTTCATTTTGAACATCTTTCAGATCAATTCACTCGATCACTGTGGTGATGATGTCTGCAACAAGGCCAATTGTAGCTCGACCCGTTTTACTCACGATTCAGAACAGGAATGTCTCGCACTGAACAATGGATCGAGCCATGCACGGTATCGTTTCTTGCCTAAGCATGGCTGGTGTGGATGTTGTAATTGGTGTGTCCATTTGCAGTGTAAGTATTGACTATTTGCTATTGACTAAATTGTCTTAATTAACCTTTATTTACAGTGGAAGGAGAATTCTGCTTTCCCGATGTGAACCAAACTGATCCATGGCCACTGAGCATTGTCTGTGACGATGGACTCTACTGTCCAAATGATCATAATCAATGTACCAAGATTAATTCTTCGTCAGTGGCTCCCACGACCATTCATCCAGCAACTGTTTCAACAACCCATCCAACTGCTGTACCAGTAACTGTCCCTACGACTAAGCCAGCTGTTGTGCCAACAACAGTCCAAACAACTGTTCCAACAATCAAACCAACAGTTGCACCAACGGTTCCAACGACGGCACATCACTAACAATGTCACCCCAAGTTAACATTTGTAACAAACATAGCTAATAATGTGCATTTACAACAAGTAATCGCAACTAATTAAGATATGATTGCTTAATTAAAGATACTGATAAGTTGCTTTTAAATGCCTTAATCAATTATTAAATATTAATAATTAAACGAGTTTCACAACAAAGTCTCAAAGATTTGCTGCCAAACAAAACTGCTACAAAATGCACATTCTACAAACTCTGGCTACTGTCGTACTTTTGTCTGTCATTTTGAACATCATTCAAATCAATTCACTCCAACACTGTGGTGATGATTTTTGTGCCAAGGCCAATTGTACTTCTTCTTCGACTCATTTTACCCACTATTCAGAACAAAAATGTCTCGCACTGAACAATGGATCGAGTCATGCTCGGTATCGTTTCCTACCCAAACATGGCTGGTGTGGATGCTGTAATTGGTGTTTTCATTTGCAATGTAAGTATTGAGGTTATTGGCTAAATTGTCTTAAATATACTTTGTTTCTAGTGGAAGGAGAATTTTGCTTTGCCGATGTGAACCAAACCGATCCATGGCCACTGAGCGTTGTCTGTGACGATGGACTCTACTGTCCAATGGATGAACATCGCTGTACAAAAATTAATGCTTCTTCAGTGGCTCCAACGACAATTCATCCAACAACCGTTCCAACAACTGTACCTGTAACGGTTCCAACGACCAAACCAGCAGTAACTGTACCAACAACTGTTACAACCAGCAAGCCAGAAGTTGTATCAACAGTAACTACAGGCAAGCCAACTGATCCAGCTATTAAACCAACAGTGGCGCCGACGGTCCTAACGACCAAACCAACTGTTGTGCCAACAATAGCAACAACTGTGCACCATTAAATAATGTTAACATCAAAATTATTAAGCATTTTTAGCTTATTAATAAAATGTCTATTATAAAAAACACTATTTTGACTATTTTGGATTATTAATCAAAAGTTCCCTAACTTACCCTAACTTACTAACTAAGGTTAACCTTAAAAGTTTTTGGAGTCTACAAGATATTGGCAAAATGCCGATTATTGATTAAATAAAGTAACATGGATTTCCAATGAGAACGAATGTAACACTTTCAAACTGCAGCTTCAAACACAACATACAAATTTAGATTAGGATTAGATTGATAGATATGATATATTCAATTAAAGACATCAGCAATCTTGGTTATTTTGTTTATAAGCTTTTATGTAAATTCCATTTGCAAATTGTTTTGTAAATTGAAACTCGCGATCCTACCCAAAATGCGTTTTCAACTAACTTTACTCTTGATGGGAGTGCTTTTCATCATTTTGAATATTTTTCAAATTTCAAATTCTGAACCATTCTGTTCACATGAACTCTGTGAACGTACAAACTGTCATAATAATACAAACCACTTTACCAGCCCCACGGAACACGAATGTCTGGCACCAAACAATGGATCCAGCCATCCGAGGTTTCGGTTTTTGCCTAAAGGAGGCTGGTGTAGTTGCTGTGATTGGTGTATACATTTACAGTGTAAGTTTGCATTTTACTATTTTGCCATTTTGACAAATTCATTCGATTATTTTCTAGTGGAAGGAGAGTTTTGCTTTCCCGAAATGAATCAAACCGATATATGGCCAATGGATATCCTCTGCGACGATGGACTTCACTGTGATTATGATACCGTCAGATGTGTCAAAATTCACAACTCTTCATCGGTGGTTACAACGAAGGCTCCAACAGTTCCAACAACCAAGCCAGCAGTTGTATCAACGATTCCAACAACCAAACCTGCATCTGTTCCATTGGCTCCAACAACTAAACCTACAGTCAATCAAACTGTTCCAACGACAAAGCCATCACTTGCCCCAACGGTTTCAACAGTTCCAACTGTTTCAACAACGAAACCTTCAGTTCCAACAGTTGCAACAACGAAACCTTCAGTTCCAACTGTTTCAACAACTAAAGTTACCAAACCTTAAACATAATCATTGATTAATCAATAAAGTTCATCTAAAACTCAAAAGCCAATGTTTGTACTTTGCAATTACACAACATATTGAAAGAATGTTTTGGATTAAACGCACATTTCACAATGTAATGGAGTAAAGTCGTGATAACTCAACCTGTTGGGCACTTGAGTCCAATTGCAACACATTTTAGGACGATTGGTTTGTTTAATATTTTGAAACATTAAACAATCCCAAGTACACGTTCTAAGTGTGTTATATATAAAAGTACAGTATTTTCAAATTGTTTCCATATTATAATGATAATATATTTTTGCTTAATGAAAATTAAAATACAAAATTCAGTTCTAATCATAGCTGTCTTGGTCTTTTGTTATGCAGCCACGGTTGTGCAAGCTTTCGCCTGTCCACCAGATGTTTGTGCTCGAGCTCAATGTTTCGCTACAACAACTGAAGCAGAATGTTTGGCGGAGAGTGCAAAACGGGCGCCACAAATTCGTTTGAAGTTCTACAAGAGTGCTGGACTGTGTGGTTGCTGCAATGCTTGTACGCTGATGCTTCGTAAGTTTGACAGTAATCTTTATGAAATTTTCACAATTTTGATTACAGATGAGAACCAAAGCTGCAAATCGGTACAACAACCTACTGAGGCATTCTATTCAATGTGCGACGATGGGCTCAGATGTGATCCAGTCAATCAGATTTGTGTCAAAGCTTAGGCTTCCTCGCTTTTGATGTATTTTTACTTTTAAGATTTTAAAATTCTTGAATAAAACTTGTTTCTGGAATTCATTTGTTTTAATTTATTTCCAAAGTTAATTTTTGTCTTACAAATCATTGAAATGTAATTAATCATAATTCCACTGACACTGCCTTTCACTATACCAGAGGCGGGCAACCTTTTTCAGTCAATTGCCACAAAAAGTGGCCATCGAGTTTGAAAATGGCCACTTTTCATTTTATGATTTATTTTGCAGTGTTATGATAATTTCAGCTTTTCGAGTTTTGGCAACAAGTCTAGCTCAAAATTGTAGTGAAATTTTTTCTCTTTAACATTTCCGTAATTTTTTCCATCTTATTTTTCTTTATTTAATTCTTTGGTTACTTGTATAGTGGCACGAAGAGATGATGCCTTGCAGCGTGTCCCTAAACATTCTCAATGATATAATCAAAACAACTTCTCGCTTAGTTTGGCCTTGGAAAATTAAAAGTCTCATGGAACTATTTTAGTTAGTTCTAACTTGAGCCGACATGACATTTGAAGAGCCGCGGACTTCATGGTTGGCGTCAAATATTTGAATTGGATTCAAATAAAAATCTTTTTATTCTACCGAATAGCAATTGCTATGATAATGCTGTTAATGATGTCTACTCGTCAGTTGAGGCGCATCACTATCAGTCTAACAAGCACTGCCTTTTATAAACCTTTCTTTTGTAAAAATTTATTGTTGTGACCTGGCTGAATTGGACGAATTGGCTACTGCTAATGTGTTCACCAAGATCATTGAGGATGTAACTTGCGAGCAAATTGAACCGACAATGCTTCTATTTGGTAGGATGCATGCTGTAAAGATGCTGCGGGTAAAGATTTTTTTTTGATGCAACAACTTTTGATTGATTCCTGTTTAAGTTGCTAACGCCCCCAAAAATGATTCTCAATTCGTAAATTCTCCCGACCAATAATTCAATGATCTCATTATCCAATAGTTACAGTCGAGTGTTAACACGAATTGTTCAAAGTTTATTCTATGCTTGCTTTACGTTGGAAATGTTTCATGGTAAAAGCTTTGATTTTTAAAAGCTACGATGGCCATTTGTGGCCATTGGAGTTTTGGAAATGGCCAAAGTGGCCATTTGGCCATCGGGTTGCCCACTCCTGCACTATACGATCCTATAGGTATAACTTTTTACCTAGACCTGGCCAAACTACGATTCCAATCAACCCAAGTTTAGATTAATGCTCAATTACAAACTTAATTATAAGTGAAAGGTACAATTTGGATACTCCATTTTGTATAGGCTGCAATTAAAACTTTGCATGATCGTACCTTTTGACTCAATCCAACCCTACCCTACCTAACATTGTTGCTTCAATTTCTCCTTATGCAAAAAGTGCATCTAGGACCTATCATTGTGAAATGTAATGTATGATTGTATTTTTTGATTCTACAAAAAAGCACAAACCCTTGAGCAATGACAAGAACAAAGCTTCATTTAAAGTTGAGATCCTTGTAGTCATATCAGAGTGGTATCATTGGTATCATCAGTTTATGCAATTGTTTTCTAATCTAAAATTAAACAAAGTTATTACGCCTTGAGTGACAGTTTCACAATTATGTGCAAAAAGGAAAAGTACATTGTACAATTGGAACATATATAAGAATGATGAATGCTTAAGCAGCATCAAAGCATTCGATATCTTTGGAAAGACTAAACATTGCCAAAATGAACATCAAATTGAGCATCATTTTGTCGGTACTTTTCTGTGCCACAGCTGCGCTAGCTATCGTTTGTCCACCAGACGCCTGTACTCGAGCACGTTGTTTCGAGACAACAACCGAAGATCAGTGCTTGGCCCAGAGTAAACGACTTGCAGGACCAAACTCTACTCATCTGCTCTACAAATACTTTCCCAAAGCTGGTTTCTGTGGCTGTTGCAGTTCGTGTGTTTACATGATTCGTAAGTGATACTTTTGTTTCAATTTTTTAAATTCTGAGATTTTCATCTATATTCTTATTATTCCAGAGGAAAACCAAAGCTGCGCAGCGTTCCAATTGATGGGCGTACCCGTGAACTCAATGTGCGATGATGGACTTTACTGTGATTCAGTCAAGCATCTTTGTCTGAAAGCTTAAATTAGGAATTTGTATTTTTAATAATTTTTAAATTATAAAATAAAATAATTCTAGAGACTTGATAATTTTATATAATGTACGGAGATTCAGTATTTTTTAAAAATTTGCTAATTTGCCATTTTGCCCTTGCTTCTGAGAGTAAACTTTCACTTTAAAATTATTATACTCGTATTTTGCATAAATAAAATTGGATTTAAACATAATTGAATACTCAAAACAAAAATTGGGCGCAATATGCCATGATGCACATTTAGGTAGTAAACCAAGGCCAAAAACGTGTCTTTTGGACATTTCTAATAGACCTCACTGTGATCCAGTCAAACATCTTTGCATAAAAGCTTAGATTATGAATATGTATTTCTAATAATTTTTGAATTATAAAATAAAATAATCCAGGAGACTTAATAATTGGATAAAATGTACGGAGATTAATTATTTCTAAAAATTTGCCAATTTACCTGTACTTTTCATATTTACAATATTTATACGCATACAGATCTATGGACATTTGACCAATTCTCAAACCAAGACAAATGTTTTATCAATAAAGTTAATCTAAAACTCAATGTACGAATTTGTTTGTACTTTCTTGCAATTACACGACTGATCACATGTAGAAAGAACAGAGCACATTTGACATTGTACTCTTGATATATCTTAAGTTGTCACTCAACCAGTTATAACCACTTGAGCCAGCAAGATTTGAGTGACGATTGGTTTGTTTTGTATTCGTAAATATTAAACAGTCAAAAGTACATGTCTCTTGTGCTATATAAAAGACTTTTAGGTTCTCATTATGTATATCCAACTTTCAAACTTCAACTCTAAGATTCAACAAAAATGAATAACTCAACTCTGATTTCATCTCTTTTGATCTTTTGCTACGTTGCAGCCACTTTTGCGCAAGCTAGTTTCGTCTGTCCATCAGACGCCTGTGATCGAGTCCAATGCGTTGCCACCTTCAATGAAGCAGATTGTTTGACAGCGAGCGCAAAAAGGCCCCCACAAATGCGTTTGATGTACTTCGAAGGTGCTGGACTGTGTGGTTGCTGTAATGCTTGCACGCTGATGCTTCGTAAGTTTGTTCAAATCTCTATTTAATTTTTATGTAACATAATTTTGTTCCTACAGAGGAGAACCAAAGCTGTAAATCGGTCCAACAACCTTCTGAGGCATTCTACTCAATGTGTGACGACGGACTGAGATGTGATTCGGTCAGACAGATTTGTGTCAGGGCTTAGAACTATTTATCCTTGATTATACGTTTTTGCTGTACATTGTTTTAGATTTTAAATTTGTAAATAAAATTTTCTTAATCAATTATCATATCAAGCTTCTGCGCATTTCATTTGAACACTAAATTCTTTAGTAGATTCTGTTGTATTCCTTTTAAATGTTCTTGAGAATCTTGCTGACGACATAATGTTTCCAATGTAATTTTACTGCCTTTTCTAACTAGCTACTCATTGAGCAATAAAAGTAGATGTACATTAATTAAGTCCGTTGCATGTCGTGTCGGATGTAATAAGGAAAGAAGAAAAGTAAAGTCTCATGCATGGATACTCTACCTCCACTACTACCTCAACCCTACGGAGGTGATCTTACGATACCACTAACACAGACTAACCGATCAAGTGGTCTTAGCTATGCAATGATTAGACAATTTATTTTTGTGCATACAAAGGTACCTGAAAAGTCTTTAACTGAGCAAGATTTCAAAGGTCGTTTACTTACGTATACGCAAAGGCCAATATTGAGTATATAAAGATTGTCAGAAGCGAACGTTTGGTCATCTCAAATTTTCTTTTGACTCAATAACTCACAAACCCACAAAATAAACCTCAAAATGCGTGCCTACTTGACCATTCTCTTGACTCTGGCCTGTGCCACCGCCGCTCTTGCCATCGTCTGCGCACCAGACACTTGCACTCGAGTCCGATGTGCCATGACCACTGAAGAGGCATGTCTCTCCCGTGCCACTGCTGGACAGGTCTACCAGTACCAACCTCATGGTGGATTCTGTGGCTGTTGTAGCAACTGTGTTCGAGTTCTTGGTAAGTTTTGCCAAAGGCTATAGATTTTTGCTGTTTTATTTACACTTTTTATTTGTTTTTATAGCTGAAAACGAAGTTTGCTCTGCCGTCCACCTCTTAGGAGTGCCTGCTACAGTCAAGTGCGCCGATGGACTCCACTGCAATGCTGGAACCCATACTTGTGTCAAAAATCCAACTATTGCTTAATTTAAATAAATAATTTATGATTATATAACAAAAGTAAATAATAAAAATATTTTCAATTTCAAATTTATTAAGTTAATTCTGGGTAAATGAGGAAAGTAAGGAGAAAAAGAAAGAAAAATATAAATGACGCCACCAAAATGGGTGCATTACTAGTTCAGAATATCTTTAGTAGTATTCAGACAATTTTCACCTTCGTAACACAAAATATCACTTCACAACAAATGTGTTCCGTACTTAAGCAGCCATTTTGCCATTTTTTCCAATTTCCAATGGCGGTCATAATCCATGGAGCCCGCTATTTGTTACAACGCTAGATATAAGATAAACGACCTTGCTAGATCTCGTTGTCCAATGATTACGAACTAATGAGTTAGTCTACACTTTGCCCTTAGACCATCTTTGCGGTTCTTCGGGTTTGCCTTTGAGCCTGCCTGCTGCATTGCTTTTGATAGCTTGTGGGTTGTGGTTGGGAACTAGTGTCTTTAGGATTCTCTGTGCTTGTGCTTCTTTTCGATGACCGCAAAGTGTCAAATTTGTCAATAGGTCATACGGTTCTCTCAGATATTGCCAATAATTGTAAATAACAGACACACAACCATGACGCTTGGATATTACCAGTAGTGTCTTGTATTACCACCACTACTACCATACGTAGGTGATCATACGATACCACTAAGGCAGACTAACTGATCAAGTGGTCTTACTAGTTATGCAATGATTAGGCAATTTATTTGTGTTCATACAAAGGTACATCCAAAGTCCTAATGAGCTTACAGCTTAAAGCAAGACTTAAGTTTTGAATTCAAAGGTCAACCTTAAAGACCAATATTGAAGTATATAAAGATCGGAACAAGTCAGCTTTAAGTCATCTCAAATATTCCTACTCGCAAAGTAAACCAACAAACCAACAAAATGCGTACCTACTTGACCATTCTCTTGACCCTGGCTTGTGCCTCCGCCACCTTAGCCATTGTCTGTCTGCCAGACACTTGTGCATCGGTCCAATGCGCATTGAGCACCGAGGAAGCATGTCTCACTCGTGGCGCACCCGGTCAATATGAATTCCAAGCCAAGGGTGGATTCTGTGGCTGTTGTAGCAATTGTGTTCGAGTTCTTGGTAAGTCTACGAGAAAATGAGTCTTTTTTCTTTACTAATTTCGCTTTAATTTAGCTGAAAACGAAAGCTGTTTCGGAACTCTTCTTCGAGGCGTGCCACCCACTGTCAAGTGCGCCGATGGATTCCACTGCAATATTCAATCCCGAGTTTGTGTCAAGAATCCTACTCTTGTTTAAATTATATTGTAAATCATATTATCCTAAGATCTATTAATAAAAACACTTGTGCGCATGCACAATTGCAGGAGTTTAATTATCTGACTCTTGACTTGAAACGATACTCTCATACTCTTGGATACTACCTCCACTCATAAACTCAACCACAAGGAGGTGATCTTATGATAACCACACACATACGTGTAGACTAATCGATCCTTTGGCATTGATCCATTGGTATCCATCGATTCTTATCTATATGATGTCACATGGGTGCATACTTGTGTCCATAGATCCCAAGATCAATAGATTCCAAATCTCATGATTTCAATATCTTAAGACCGCAATAGTCTATGCAATCTTTTTTTTTTACTGAGGATATATAAAAGATCTCAACATTTTGTCATCTCACACATATTTTCTTTTGTAAAATAGAAAACACCAACAAAATGCAATCCTACTTGATCATCCTCCTGACCCTCGCCTGTGCCTCAGCTGCCCTTGCAATCGTGTGCACTGATGAATGTGCCCGAATTGACTGTGCCATGGCCGATGAGAAGGAATGTCTCGCTCGTGGAATGATTGGCCAGTACGAATACCAACCCCACGGTGGATACTGCGGTTGTTGCAGTTTGTGTGTTCGAGTTCTGTCTGAAGGTGAAAATTGTATCGCAATGATCCTCAGTGCAGCCATGCCATCGGGTATCAGATGTGCCGATGGACTTCGTTGCAATTTCGAGAGTCGAACCTGTGTCAAGAAGCCTGTTATTTAAATGATGCTTAAGACATGTCTGATTCAAATTGCTATTCAACTTGTTATAATTAATGTGATTCAATTGGAACAAAATAAACCAAATTTTATATACCCCATGTCAAATATCTAATATTTACTGTTTTTGTCAGCCATATTTCTCCATCTATAGATCTTAAAAAAATCTTTGGAATATTTTTTTGTAATATGAATCCCATTTGGTATATAAATAGGTTATACACTTTTGTCATCTTAAACATATTTTATTTTGCCAAATATACCTCTAAAATGCGATTTGTTAAATATTCGGTTTACACAATTAGATAGTCAAAAACATTGGCCCAAAAGATTGTGTCTTGGACTTGGACACTCTACCTCCACAACTAGCGCATCCGCAGGTGAGGGATACCACACAACGAGCACTCTCACATAGAGAGAAAGTCTCACTGAGATTCACTTATGTTCTCATATGCAGCTCAGTCTAACCGATCAATTGGTCGTAGTCATGATTAGGCAATTAGTGTTGGCAATTTGTACATCAAAGCAAGTGCAAAATGACGACGGATTAATTAATTATTCCAAAGGTCTTTACGTAACTGCGTATTTTTTGTATATAAAGTCAGAAAGAAGCGTACCACTATTGTCTCAAGATTTTCTTGCCAAAAAGACAAAATTAACCCCAAAATGCGTTCCTACTTGGTTGTCCTCTTGACCCTGGCCTGTGCCTCGGCTGCTCTCGCCATTGTCTGTGCTCCAGACCAGTGCACCCGAATGCACTCATGTCCCATGAGTTTGGGTGAAGAAGGATGTCTCACTCGTGGAACTCCCGGTCAATATGAGTTCCAGCCCCATGGTGGATTCTGTGGCTGCTGCAGTAACTGTGTTCGAGTTCTTGGTAAGTTTTTGAAAGTTTTTGAATTTCATTTTTGCTTAATTTATTTTGTACAGAGGAAAACGAACGCTGTGTTGCTTTGCTCATCATGGGCGGCTCACCACCCACTGTCAAGTGCGGTGCCGGACTCCACTGCAATGGCGAAACCGCAACCTGTGTCAAGAATGTTTAAAATATGATTTAAAATTTATTTTTGAATAAATAAAAATTGATTTAGCTGCTAAGACTTTATACTTTATTCTAAATTATTTAATATATAAAATAACAGAATGAATTAAATGCGATAGTAAGAATAGACACAATTAGATCAAATAGATGAAACAAAGTATATAGACGGGCAAATAGGTCTATAAGAGGAAAAGATTAACACAGGAAATAGTTTTAAAGTCGTCGTGACCAGGAATTGCAACAGTGAGCTAGCCGAATCGAATTTCGGTTGCATTGTTTTCCATCCTCTATTGCTCACATTTCTCAAAGGTTCTCCTCCTTTTTCCCCTTCTTTTTCCCCTTTGAGTTTTTCTTCTTATCCTTCAATACAAAATTTCGAAACAGCATTGCCAGTAGCTCTGGTTTGACTGAAATGATTTTAGTCCCAATCCTTCACCAGTACTGCTTCGCTTGCGTGCTTCACAATGTAATTCAAGCATTTGGCTTGAAGTGCGCTGGCATTGTGAGATGCAGAAAGAATGAGCAACTGGGTCACTGATTCTGTGGTTATTGTGTCACAGAGAGTAGAGAAGGTCGAAGCTTATTTGAGCTCGCTCGGGCTCGATCGCTCGAGCTCAAACACGTGACAAAAAGCTCATGAGAGCTAATACTAATGATTTGAATGAAATCACTTGCAGCGTGCAAACTCGAAAAGTGGTGAATGGAGAATTTGATGGTTATTGATTATCTCGAGGGTGGTGAATCGACTGGTGGTGGTGGATTTTGGATTGGAGAACCCTAAAACCCAAAATGGCGACTGGAGATGGTGATTTTTGGACTTGGTGGTTATGGACTATCCCGATGGTGGTGAATCGACTGGTGGTGGTGGATTTTGGATTGGAGAACCCTAAAACCCAAAATGGCGACTGGAGATGGTGATTTTTGGACTTGGTGATTATGGACTATCCCGATGGTGGCGAAACCAGTGTTGGTCTCATCGAATGCTGGTTTCAAAGTTTACTAGTTCTTATCCACCAATTGGGTTGTTGGTTCTTATTCCAAAATGATGCTGCTGGTTCTTATCCCACAATGGGGTCGCTAGTTCTTATCCACCAATTGGGTTGTTGGTTTATTTCTCATAATGGATTGACGGAACCTATCGCTAAATGAGCTACTTAATGATTGAAGTTGTTAGAATCATAAGATAGAGTTAGTATACCCAACAGAGGAATTCTCTCTCCCAGACCACCATTTTTGATAAGAACCGGCACCCCATTTGTAGGATAAGAACCAGAAAACTTTGAAATTAGCATCCGAGGACACCACCGCTGGTTTCGCCAGTCTCGGGATTGTCAATAACCACCAAATCCTAAATCACCATCTACAGTCGCCATTTTGGGTTTTTGGGTGTTCCAATCCAAAATCCAAAAGCAGTTTGTTCTTGTCTTTGCACGAAAAGCTTGAATTTTGGTACAGGTTTAGTGACAGTCGAGTTGAAACTGCATGTAAAAGGCAGTTTGTCTTGGTTGTTCACGAAAAGCTTGAATATTGGTATCGTTTTAGTGACAGTCGAGTTGATTCTGCATGTAAAAGGCAGTTTGTCTTGGTTGTTCACGAAAAGCTTGAATATTGGCAGAGGTTTAGTGACAGTCGAGTTGATTCTGCATGTAAAAGGCAGTTTGTCTTGGTTGTTCACGAAAAGCTTGAATATTGGCAGAGGTTTAGTGACAGTCGAGTTGATTCTGCATGTAAAAGGCAGTTTGTCTTGGTTGTTCACGAAAAGCTTGAATAATGGCAGAGGTTTAGTGACAGTCGAGTTGATTCTGCATGTAAAAGGCAGTTTGTCTTGGTTGTTCACGAAAAGCTTGAATATTGGCATAGGTTTAGTGACAGTCGAGTTGATTCTGCATGTAAAAGGCAGTTTGTCTTGGTTGTTCACGAAAAGCTTGAATATTGGCAGAGGTTTAGTGACAGTCGAGTTGATTCTGCACGTAAAAGGCAGTTTGTCTTGGTTGTTCACGAAAAGCTTGAATATTGGCAGAGGTTTAGTGACAGTCGAGTTGATTCTTCATGTAAAAGGCAGTTTGTCTTGGTTGTTCACGAAAAGCTTGAATATTGGCATAGGTTTAGTGACAGTCGAGTTGATTCTGCATGTAAAAGGCAGTTTGTCTTGGTTGTTCACGAAAAGCTTGAATATTGGCAGAGGTTTAGTGACAGTCGAGTTGATTCTGCACGTAAAAGGCAGTTTGTCTTGGTTGTTCACGAAAAGCTTGAATAATGGCATAGGTTTAGTGACAGTCGAGTTGATTCTGCATGTAAAAGGCAGTTTGTCTTGGTTGTTCACGAAAAGCTTGAATATTGGCATAGGTTTAGTGACAGTCGAGTTGATTCTGCATGTAAAAGGCAGTTTGTCTTGGTTGTTCACGAAAAGCTTGAATATTGGCATAGGTTTAGTGACAGTCGAGTTGATTGTGCATGTAAAAGGCAGTTTGTCTTGGTTGTTCACGAAAAGCTTGAATATTGGCAGAGGTTTAGTGACAGTCGAGTTGATTCTGCATGTTAAAGGCAGTTTGTCTTGGTTGTTCACGAAAAGCTTGAATATTGGCAGAGGTTTAGTGACAGTCGAGTTGATTCTGCATGTAAAAGGCAGTTTGTCTTGGTTGTTCACGAAAAGCTTGAATATTGGCAGAGGTTTAGTGACAGTCGAGTTGATTCTGCATGTAAAAGGCAGTTTGTCTTGGTTGTTCACGAAAAGCTTAAATATTGGCAGAGGTTTAGTGACAGTCGAGTTGATTCTGCATGTTAAAGGCAGTTTGTCTTGGTTGTTCACGAAAAGCTTGAATATTGGCAGAGGTTTAGTGACAGTCGAGTTGATTCTGCATGTTAAAGGCAGTTTGTCTTGGTTGTTCACGAAAAGCTTGAATATTGGCAGAGGTTTAGTGACAGTCGAGTTGATTCTGCATGTTAAAGGCAGTTTGTCTTGGTTGTTCACGAAAAGCTTGAATATTGGCAGAGGTTTAGTGACAGTCGAGTTGATTCTGCATGTAAAAGGCAGTTTGTTCTTGTCTTTGCACGAAAAGCTTTCGAAAGGGTTTTCGTGCTAAGCCTTTAACATGCAGAATCAACTCGACTGTCACTAAACCTATGCCAATATTCATGCTTTTTGAGCAAAGACAAGAACAAACTGCTTTTCCCATGCAGATTCAACTCATAGTCATAGTCATTATCAGAGTCACCGTAGTGTGAACCAAATTCATTATCAGAGTATGAGTCGGAAGACGACGAGTCACTATCAGAGTCAGAGAAATATAAAAATTCATCAGACATTTCCTGAAGAATAATATCAAATTTCGTCATGTCTTTCGCAAGAAAATGTTTGTACTCTTGAGCATATTTGTAAGTTGCAGAAAATTCTTTCACACAAATTGTACCACAAATTTTCTCGTCGATGTCAAAGTTGTCCGATAAGTGCTTGGGTAGAATGTCCATTGTGATTGACAAGATTTTAAAAAAAATATAGAAAAATTATGAGAAAAACATTTGTGATTGTTCGCAGATGAGACTAAACTTTAGACCTACTGAACGTTGAACAATGCACGAAGCAATGCAATGAACGTAGCAACTCGGCCACAACTCATTGGTATATGAATGTGTGTTCGTGTTCGCAATGCAAATATGTGGCTGATCTGAATCATCGGATATGAATTTTGTGGTTAGAAATATGCAAATCCTCAATCTGAAAATCTCAAAGAAAATATCTTACACATCTACATCAAAATACAATTCAAGCTCCCATACTAGCTCAACCAGATTGATGAGATTCGATATCCACCTTACGGTTACTAATTAGGGAGCCTCACTCTGAGACTAATCAATCGCATAATCAATGATTACATAAATTACAAGTGATTCCAAAGGTGATTTAGTGCTTAAAAATTTGAATATTTTTTAAACAGAGGAAAACGAACGTTGCTTTGCTTTGCTCGTACATGGTATACCAGCCCCGACTGTCAAGTGCGGTGCCGGACTTCACTGCAGTGCTGAAACCGCAACCTGTGTCAAGAATGCTTAAATGATGATTTTCATATTAATTTGGTTAAATAAATTAAAAGTTTTATGGTAATAAACTCATAATTCACTTGATCATTATGAGATAGTTTTGGATTTGCTCTCGCGTTGATGGAGGTAGTTAAAAAGGCGAGTTCCAAAAACCACAATATGCTTCAAGTTCGAATAATTTGGAGTGCGAGGCAACTTGCATCTCTCACATGCCACAATTGAGTTTACAATACAATTGTCAATAGCCAATTGAGAAATTCCAACTTGTTTCCTCTGTTTGCCAAGATTGTTGTCATGGAGTTTTTGTGATAATTGAGATGTCAATCATCACTCACAAATGACTTTCCATCACACACATCATTGTTACGATCACATTAATTTAAGTTGCATTTGTGCATTACCTTTAGCCTTTACATTTTCAACTACAATTTACTTGCTAAAAATGAACATCTTACCTAAATACTTATCGGACAATTTCGATATTGACGATAAAATAAGTATCAAACTTAAAGTCGACAATTTTACCGGCGTTGAAGACTTTCAGAAAGCCAGAAATTTCTTTACAAAAGACAATACTAAATTTAGTATTGCCGTTGTGTATAAAGCGGATGATGACTCTGATTCTGAGTTTGATTTTAACCTTAGCCCTGATTCGGGTTCGGTTTCTTCTCTTGATTCGGACTCTGACTCCGACACTGCTTCTGATACTGGCACTAGCATGCTGGTCCAAAATGTTGATACACATATTAGGAATGACAATGACCATGATAATAGAACTGACCCGGAGAATGAAAACGACACTGGCACTGACACTGAAACTGGATCTACTATTCCGGAAAACATGATTACTTTCGGTATTACAACGCGGAAATCAAAGGCATCAAAAATTGAATACACTTATTCGGCTGCATCTGTTTTGGATAGTGACATGAAAAAATGTCTTACCATTGGTATATTTTCTGGTATATTTTTTCGTATAATTTTTTATTGTTTTATTAATTATTGATATTTAATATTTAATATATAGAATTGCATAAGGAAGAAAAAATATCAAGTAATATGAACTTTTATCAACTGACTTCAGCAAAGACATTGTTGGACTCGGCTGAGAAATATTTGCCAGAAAGCACCTTGACGGTACTGGTTGAGGTATGTATTATCTCTTGGCTACTGTTCATAAAGTTTTAAATATGAAATTTTGTTTGATAAAGGTCTGTATATTAAAAAAGAAACAAGTCAATTCCGAGCCAACCAAACTTCAGGTTGATCTAGAAAAACTGCTAGAAAACGAGAAACTAATCGATCTCGCTCTGGTGATTGGTGAAAAGGAATTTAAAGTGCACCGAGCTATTCTATCGGCACGATCGTCCGTGTTTAATGCCATGTTTTCGCATGAAACCACTGAAAGCACAGAAAATCGTGTGGAGATAACCGATATTCAGATTGAGGTTTGTGAAGAACTGTTGAGATATGTGTACAGTGGCAAGGTGAATGCACTGGATGAGTATGCGGCTGATTTATTGGTAGCTGCCGAAAAGTATGAACTCGAAACTCTGAAAGCTCTGTGCGAACAAGCACTCTGTGATGCAATAACAACAGAATCAGTGACGCAGTTGCTCATTCTTGCTGCAATGCATAACGCTTGTGAACTTCAAACAAAGTGCGTTAAATACATAATCAAACACGCAAAAGACGTTATACTCGCCAAGGACTGGGACAAAATCATTTCGGTGAGACCAGAGCTGTCGGCAATGTTGCTTAGAAGCTTTGTGTTGAAGAATCAAAAGGAAAAGAAAAAGGAAAAGAAGAAAAATAAAGAGACTCCAGCAACTTCTAAAGATGAGTGACATGTTTACGAATTCTCTGTAATTAGATAACTCGAACAGACAAATGAAATCGGAAAATTCGTCTCAATGAAAACATTTTAAAACTTGTATATTGTACAAATTGATTTTTGTATAGCATTCTGTAATAGATTTGACGAATGTCTTTTTATATCTTAAAGTTGTGAAATCAAAATGTGATTAAGATGAAAAATTGTATATTGATTTAAACTTATCGGAAAATTAAAATGTACAGTGTTTTGCAGGATACGCAATATTGTTACCAGAGATGGGCAATGAATGACCAGCAGAGTTGAAGACCCACTGGTCAAGGGACAGGACTGAGTCGTCTGAGAAGGTGAGATACAGGTACTTGAGTGTAGCTGAAAGGAATTCGGCTGGTTGGCGATAATCTTTACTGGTTGGTACTTCGTTTACATTCAAAATCCCCGAATACCCACCACCATACACTTTGCAGTGTCGATGTATGGCCTGTGCCATTTGCCAGGTTTTATCTCGGTACTTTGGCTTGTGAGTCAATCTCCACAGAATGAAATTACTCTCGGCCAATTCGGGACTGAAACATCAAATTAGGAGTGAACTATTATATTACTACTATAGTAGAAAATACCTTAAAAAATAATAAAAAGGAGACGTTGGAATGACATCATGAGTTTCATCAAAGGTAAACTTATTTGGTTCCAATCCAGTTTTGGTCTTCACCGAAACCTGTTGACACGCTTCAGTGATTTGTTCGGCCAAGTGCCACTTTTGAATGATTCCATTTATTGTCACTTCGTCTCTGTCAATCGAGCTGTTCAATATTAATGTTCGTTGCATTGCTTTGGCGCTTTGAGATAACATTCCACCCAGATAACAACCTGGGTAGAACATGTATTTCACTGCATGTAGTCTCGTACAACCAGTTCACCAGGCGAAAGCTCGTACAAATAGGCTGCCGTATCCACAGCTTCTCTGTACATTTCGATCGATTGCACATCGAGGTGATTCGATTCAATGATAAATTTCAACAGAGACATGTAAAACTCACGGGTAGCACTGAACAAGTCTGTATAATCGTATTTACAAGATCTTTCGATATCAAAATGAGTAAAATAAAGATTTGTCATCTTCATCATTTCTCTCAAAGCGTTTTGCATCTTTTCAAATTGTTCTCGATATTTGGGATTTCCAGATGCATCACTCAGATAGTTGAAATATAGCTTTAAACCACCTACGGAAGATAAAAATGACGTATTTGTTGTTGACATGCCAGTTTTAAAATTAATTTTGCGATAAGGCAAACCTAAAAATATTCATTATTTCATTATTATTTCATAATTTTATTCAAAAGTAAATTTGAATTTACCAGTAGAAGTGTTGAAAGCAGACTCAATCAGTTGTACAATTGTCAGTGCTTTAGTCAGGAATAATTTATCATTGGTTAATGCATAGCAAGAGAGCAGACCACCAACATAATTTACGAATACATTGAACACTATAAATTCTTCATCCACATTGGCCAAGTCGAGTTCTGTCTCAATCCACTTCTTTCCCCGTTCGAATTCTTCCTTTAGTCCCATAGTCCATAGGGTGCTCATAGATGCGACAATGCTCAAGCCTGTCTTTTCTCCAATAAAACCTGTATGGTTCAGTTCTCCATGTCCCCAGGCATGTAGCTCGTATGCATCCCAAGCCTCAATCAGCATTTCTTTCACAAATTGTTGTTTTCTTTCATTTGCAGCTGAAGTAATCATATTCCACCCAATCAGAATTATCGCACTAATGAGTAGAAACCCAAAAATTCCAATAGCTCCATAGACATTTTTTCGCTTATTATTCTTCTTGTTGACAACTTGAACTTCATTTTTGTTGAAGCTAATCTTTTCTTTGCAATTCACAGCAGCTTTGCCCATTGTAATACAATTTCAAACACAATTTCTCATTAAATACATATATCACAAAGTTAATGTTATAAGTCAATCCCAATATCAAATAGCATTTGCAATGTCATCATAAAAAGAATAAGAAGATAATCACATTGAAAAGCAAGCAGTCTGATTCGCACATTGGATTGTTCACAATTAAAATTGTATCAATGCAAATGTAGCTTCGAGACAAACTGCATGCAGAATGGCAAAATGTTTATCTTTGCAATAAGCACAGTTTTGACAGAGAAACCAAAACAATATTAATCAAGTCATTGCAATTCATGTTGAAGCATATGTGGCAATGCATTCCTAGCTATAAAACACAAATAATTTACAAGTCTAAATATAATTCAAAAAGAGTGATTCTTGAGTGCACAATCATGATTGTACGAGTGTGAATGCGACCACTCGAGGGATATCATGATCTATTTATTGGCAAGCAACTTTGCAAGCGTGCGGTCGCATTATTAAACAGGAAGATCATGATCAACTATCAAACTATCATAATCGAGCGAACACCCTGCAATGGTCAACTTTGGTGAGAATGAAAAAAATTTACTTAAAACTTTCAAGAAAAAAAGACAGTGAGGCAAGATTCAGAGTGACTGTTGTGGTTGGTGGCAAAATCATTTGAGTGAAAGTACACAAATCAAAATACTAATAATAATAAGTGATAGTTGAAAATAAAGCTGTAGTTTGACCAATTGAAATTAAAAACATTTGAATGAAAATTGAAAATCCATGGCTCCCAATAGTTGACTACTCCCAATAACACAACTACAATTGTTAACAGTTTAGCTTTGAAAACCAACTACCTGTGCAATTACTCTAACTCCATAATTCATAACTTATTTTTGTAGAATGTTAGCCTGGTAGTCTAATCTAATAATACCCGAACTGGCTAAAAAACAACTACAACATATGTCATAGGAAGAAAGACATGCAGACGGACAGGCATACCAACTCTTTCCAAGAGTCTCGCTAAAACTGAACGCAGACTCTAGCAAATAAAAATTCACAGAAACCCCCATGTAAAGACAGGTGTTCCCACATACAAACTCATAAATTATATGTCAAAAATATTCTCTAGTGGCAGAATATCCGCAAATTATTTTATTATTATTCGTATTGCTAAACACAACAGCCAAGTTGGTTGTTGTCAACTCCATTTTTGTCATTGTTTCTCTATACTAACAAAATTAATCTTAAATATGAATCCAAAATTGTCCCTCGTTTTTATCTCGATTTTTATTCAGCTTTCCTTTTCTAAATATGTTCCATTTGATTTCGCCCTTCAGTACGAAAATTTACTAAACGAAACTCAACAGTCCTTAAGCCAATTCACATCGAATCAAATTCATCTAGATTGTCCCAAACCTTCACTTTCATCAACTGAAGACACGAACCTTTGCTGTGACTTTATACGATTCGCCAATTGTGCCCAGATTTATGCTGAAGCACTAAGAAATCAAACTTTTCTTGAAAATTTTGTGCAAATTTTGCATAGAACCAAAATTGATCTACTCAGCCAAAGTGATTGTGGTCAACTTTACAATACGAACAATTTCGACCGTTGTGATGACGATGATGAAGCCAAGAACTATTCAGCATTGCCTTGGATTGCTTTTGTGTGCGCAGTGGTGGCGCTGATGGTTGGAATTGGGTTCTGTATCAATGGTTAATTATGAATCAAAATTACTTTTCATTGATTTCCAAAAATAATTTTATTTTCGAATGGAAATTTATTATTTTTCAATTTAAAAAAATAAAAACTAAAGAATTTTTCTATTCTTTTTAAATCAATAATTTGTTATTTTTATATCAGTGATTGACGTTAACATAAAATAACCCGACTCTTCTATATTCTATAGAAATGCAGAATAATATGTAATAATTTATGAGTTTGTTTTCCCCGATAGCATACATGTCTAGAATGTGATTACAAATTACAAGTTTTACGATGTTTGCATTGCGACGTATTTTTTCATTATATTTGTCAGTGAATAAATTGGAAATAATTAATCATCAATTCAAATAAATGTTTGGAAGTCGTTGGAGAATCATAATTTTTTTTTCAAATCGTTTTAAAATGTTTTTTGAATGCTTACGATAAACAGGATATATAAATTAATTCAAGGAATCTATTTTATGTATCTTTGTAGAAAATCTAACATTTTTGGTAGAATTTATACAAAATATATTTAGCATCAAACCAAAATTGATTGGTCAGCTTTACAAATAATAATTTGGATTGTTGCATGAAAGTTGATGAATCAAAACATTGCTTTTTTTGCTTACAAAGTTAGTAGTGGAGATGATGGTTGGAATTGTGTTTTGCATCTATAGATAACCAAAAATCATTCAAATTCCTATTTCCTAACTTTCAAAGTGAACAGATGTCTACTAAATCATATATTTTATGTACATTTCAGTCTATTTTTTCTCGCGAATTTTCCCTCGACATAACATAAACAGAATCTCACATAAACGAGTCCAATGTGTCTTTTCTTTCACTTCTTCGAAGCCAAAACACGAACATTCTTATGTAATCAAAAAAAAAAGTTCATTTGTGTGTTATTTCTTGCTAAATGTAGTTCAAGAATCGAGAATTTTTACAAACACAGAAAAATGCATTTACGTATTTTTATTCTTGTGATTCTGTTTCAAAGTTTTGCTTCAAAAAATATTGAGAATTTGTTCCACGAATTTGTTCGAACTCACTCAGAACTTCAGAGTAATCCTGATCAAAGCAACTGTCCAATCAATTTGAACGAGTGTCGGGCGTTTGTTTCAGAAATAAAGAATGCTGAAAAGAGTAAGCAAAGCTGTTGTGCCTTATCACGATTGGACGATTGTATCAGAAATCTTACTGAAAAGTGTCAAAATAGTTGCTCCCTCACCACTCAACCACTCATGGTCAAGCCTGCCTCACCACTAGTCATCAGTTGCTGTTGACATAGTCGATCATCACCACGAGGCGTGAGTCAGCAATACTACGTGTCTCTCACTATATAAGTCTGAGGACTGAAGCAGTCCATCATCGTGTGCTTTGTATGTCTGAAGTGATGTCCTCTTTTACCTAGTGATTTACCATCTCCTTTCTAGGTTAACCTCATCATCCTGTTTGGTCCTACTATTGGCATCAACCAGACACTTGCTCTCTACATTGAAGAAACTCCAGCATTGCCTATCCTGTGGCCTGATCTTGATCGGTCACTTTAAAGGAGTCTATCAACCATTTGTATTTTATTTTCCATCCTCAAATAAACCGATTTTATAACACGTTATCAGCACGACAGCTATGGAGCTAACAAGTGTGGTGGTTGGAGTCGTCCTGGCTGGAATTGCTTGGCTCATCACATACCTGAACCGCGCCTATGAACGGGACTCACTACATCACTCAGAAGAAAGAAGAGCAACAAAAGAGACTGAGGTCTCTATTGTTCAACTGAAAGGAACTAACTTCGCGAACTGGGAATACGTGCTCAGATTGGCCCTACGTCGCTTACGGATTGAACATGCTATCGACCGTCCTATGGCTATTAACTCGTACCCTAATCAAACCGCACTCATGAAGATTACGAGCTCACTCGATGAACGCCATCTTACTATGGTGCGTGGCATACTCTCCGCTTTTGAGGCATTTGAAAAACTCAGCAACGAGTACAGAGGTGACGACGCCGTCAAACAAGCATTGGTGGTCAATGACATACGAGATGCTAAACTCGAAGGCTATTCAGAAGCAAAGGTACGCGAGTACCTCTCAAAGATTGAGCAGAAGATTGATGAACTCAAGATGGCTGGAGCCGAAGTTACTCGAGAACAAGAAATGTGTCTTTATGTCAACTCGCTTCCTAAGGAACTCACCGATTGGAAATCGTTCACACTCACTCAACTTCGCACGCTCACTAAAGACCAACTACAGCGTAATCTGATTCGCCACTGTGGTATGCTGAATGAGGGAAAATCTTCTGAACAAAGTTTTCTGAGCAAAGGCACTAACTATGGTCGCCCTCCTTTTAAGAAAGAGACAAGAAGCTGTCATTACTGTGGCAAAGTCGGCCATTTGATTGCTGTCTGCCGAAGGAAGAAAGCTGACGCGGAACGTGAAAAAGGACCCAGTGCTGGCCAGAAGTCAAATGTTGCTAATGTTGTAACTGAACAAATAAATGATTTTAATCAGTACGTGGTGGATTGGGTAATTGACTCTGGAGCAACTAGTCACTTTGTTACCTCAGATAGACACCTTCAAAATGCTATCTCAATCAGTCAGTCGGTAAATACAGCAAGTGATCAGCAATGCAGAATCTACCGACAAGGAAACTACATCTTGTGTACTGGCCCGGAAACTATTCATCTCAAAGATGTCAAGCTAGCTCCAGACTTTAGTGCAAATCTTTTATCAGTTAATAAGCTAACCAAAGATGGTTTTAAGGTGACATTCTGCACAAAAGAAGCAATCATCACTAAAGGAGGAAAAATCTACTTGCAAGCGAAACGGAGTGGTGGCCTCTATCGATTTAGCGAAGAACGCGCTCTAACTGCATCTGTGAAGAAGGCCGTTAATTGGCACGGCAGATTAGCTCACCCAGGCAAGAACAAGGTACAGAAACTAAAGCAAAACTACAACCTGATGTTTGAGGCACATGAGCACTGTGTGACCTGTGCTAGATGCAAGTTGAAACAATCGCCATATCTACCATCCACAACTACAACCTCTCGTCCCCTTGAATTGATCCACTCAGATGTGGGTGTGGTGCTGAACGATCCTGGTTATGATGGTTCCAGATATTTCTTGATATTTGTGGATGACTATACTCGGTTTACTGAAGTGTTCCTTGCCAAAAACAAATCAGAAGCTATAGCGTGTTTCCAAGAATACCAGGCAAGAATGGAGAAACTTTTTCCAATTGGAATTGGGGCGTTACGGACTGACAATGGAGGTGAATATACATCAACTGAATTTAGTGAACATCTCAAAACGGACGGAATCTATCGACAACTCACCGTTCCATACTGCCATCAACAGAATGGTGTAGCTGAGCGAACCATCCAGAAGATTCAAACTATGGCCCGAACTATGATGTTCGAAAGCTGTATGCCACGTCGGTTCTGGCCTGAAGCAGTCAGGACAGCTTGCTACATCGCTAATCGGTTACCTCACTGTGCCATTGATGGTGATCTTCCATGTAAGCGAATGTTCAATCTGGATCCGGAGTTTGAAAGGATGCGAACTTTTGGATCGGTGGCCTACAGTTGGATTCCGCATGAAAAGAGAAAGAAGTTTGATCCAACTTCAGAGGAACTGATTTTTGTTGGTTATTCGTACAATGCTAAAGCGTATCGACTTCTCAACCCATCCACGAATCAAGTTATTAATCAAAGAAACTGCGATATATGGGATGGTGTATATCCAATGTGCATCAAGTCGATGAAACAGCAAGAAAAGAAATGTGAATGCGAAACTATCAAAGAATGCGAATCACGAAACTATTTGTTTAGTTTTGATATAGTGAATTCGGAAGAAGAAGAAACTGTGCCTATTACTGAACCTCAAGTGGAAGTGCCTAATCCACTGGAAGAACCAAGAGGTGAACCATCTAATACTACTCGGGAGGGCTTGATCGTTATCAGTCCAACAGTGCCCAGCAACACTCATTCACCAATTTCTGAAATACAACAAAGACTCAACTCCCGTGCAAATCAAAGAAGTGAAGCATCTCTTACTCAAGCCTTAGAGAAATTGGACCAGAAACTCAAGTTTAAACCTAAAGCTCTTACTGAGATTATTACTACAGCAAGTTCCGAATCTACTACTAACCACACAAATGAAATTATACCTAAAACAATCGCTGAATCTACAGCCGAACCAAGTGCTCAACATACATCTCCTAGTGGTCAACTAACCAACCAATCGATTCAACAAAGACCTCCGATATTGGATCAATCAGCAATAGAACTACCATCTGTACAACCCTCTCAAGTTCAAGGATCTGGGATAAGACCACAAGGAATTGTGCAGGCAGTAAACCGATTTGAACAACAACTAACAGATGAACAAATTGAACAATTGGAACCGATTCCGGTGACTAGGAATTTCAATCAAGAAGCTGAGCCACCACAAGTTATTGATCAACCTACACCTCCAAATGTTAGACCACGACGTGATGTGAGACCACCTCAACGCTTGAATTATATAGGTCTCGGAGAACAAGCTCAAGTAGTACACCAAACTTTATCCAAGCAAGTATCCATACCATCTAGCTATACTGAAGCACTCAGGTCACCCGAGAAAGACTACTGGATTGAAGCTATGACTGATGAAATCTCGTCTTTGAATGCACATAATGTCTACCAGATAGTAGATGAAAGTCGAGTAGGCGAGCGGAAGTTGATCTCAACAAGGTGGGTTTATGACATCAAGAAGAACTCAATAGGAGCCATTGTCCGTTTTAAGGCAAGACTGGTGGCACGAGGATTCAACCAAAGAAAAGGCATCGACTATGAAGAGACATTTAGCCCAGTTGTCTCATTTACCGCCATTCGAGTAATGATGGTGATTGCAAGTCAGAGGAAACTCTTGGTCCACCAGATTGACATCAAAACAGCGTTTCTAAATGGAGATCTCGACACTGTCGTCTATGTTCGTCCACCTGAAGGTTTTCATGATACCAACATGGTTTGGAGAGTAGACAAGGCTATGTACGGACTTAAACAAGCTCCAAAATGCTGGAACGAAAGGATGAATACAATTCTCGAAGGTCTTGGATTCAAAGCCATCAAATCTGACCAGTGTCTATATATAAAGGAACACGAGAATACGAAATTATTCCTACTTGTTTGGGTGGACGACATCCTAATTTACACTGAAACAAGCGAACAGATGAAAATGGTCAAAGAGCAACTAAGCAAGAAGTTGGAGCTTCGTGATCTTGGACTGGTAAATCGTTTCCTGGGCGTCAACTTCACTCAAAATGAGTCTGGAGATTTTTCTCTTTCACAAGAAACGTACATTAATGATCTGCTGAGTCGATTCAACTTGGAAGACGCAAACCGGATCCGATCCTTACCTCAACTAGACAAGATTGACCTGTCCAAGGGTCAAATTGATCACTCCTTGCCAATAAGAAGCCTCGTTGGTAGTTTACTGTACCTAGCCAATCTGACAAGACCCGACATTGCTGCAGTGGTCAACCTACTATCTCGCCATCTTCACGAACCAACTCAAACCGTCTGGACGTATAGCAAACAAGTACTTGCGTATCTTAAATACACAAAATGCCTTACTCTCAACCTTGGCAATTTTGATGATTCAAATTTAATCTGTTACGTTGATGCAAACTATGCAACAGAAGGTGATCGAAAGTCTCAATCTGGTGCTATACTTCAACTCAACGGAAGTACTATCAGTTGGTTCAGCCGTAAACAGAAGACGGTCAGCACCTCAACAACTGAAGCCGAGTACACCGCAATGGCTATGGCATGCAAAGAAGTACTATGGATGCAACAACTGCTACATGAGTTGTCCTATCAAGTACAAATTCCTACAACCATCTTCGAGGACAACATGCCAGCAATCCAGATTGCTCATTCACAGCGAAGTTTATCGGACACCAAACATATCGATGTGAAGATGCACTTCATCCGTGACTACTGCCTCAAACGCTTTATCGAGATCAAGCACATCCGGACACAAGAACAGCTGGCGGACAGTCTTACTAAACCAATGAACAATGTCCAGCATATTCAACGGATACTCCTGGGACCATGTGGTCAAGTAGTTCGGGACCAGGGGGAGTGTCAAAATAGTTGCTCCCTCACCACTCAACCACTCATGGTCAAGCCTGCCTCACCACTAGTCATCAGTTGCTGTTGACATAGTCGATCATCACCACGAGGCGTGAGTCAGCAATACTACGTGTCTCTCACTATATAAGTCTGAGGACTGAAGCAGTCCATCATCGTGTGCTTTGTATGTCTGAAGTGATGTCCTCTTTTACCTAGTGATTTACCATCTCCTTTCTAGGTTAACCTCATCATCCTGTTTGGTCCTACTATTGGCATCAACCAGACACTTGCTCTCTACATTGAAGAAACTCCAGCATTGCCTATCCTGTGGCCTGATCTTGATCGGTCACTTTAAAGGAGTCTATCAACCATTTGTATTTTATTTTCCATCCTCAAATAAACCGATTTTATAACAAAAAGTGTGCTAAAACAGCTAATCAGCAGACCATCGGCAGTAACGAACCTAACATTCAAGAGTTTCTGAAGCATTTGAATTTGCTAAACAACAGTGACGATTGTACTCAGTATTACGAAGATGCAAATTTTATTACAGAATGCTCCAAAATGGGGTTTGAAAATTCCACAACCGAACCCAAAAATCTTTCACTCTGGAAATCGCTGCTGATCTTACATGTTTGCGGTATTTTGACAACAATTTTTAGTATTGCCATAATGATTTGTAAAAGTATAAATTGTAATAAAAAATCAAAATCAATTCATGTTAATAAGAATTTGAAAAATTCTAAATTTTATTGTTAAAATAAAATTAATTGTTTTCAAAAAGCAAAAATAAAGAATTTTAAAGAATTTCTCTCAACTTCTTGTGAAATTCCTCATTTCTCTCGGTTATTATTGGCATCAACATAAACAAATCCTACTGAGCCAATGAGTGAGGATCCTTTATTGCTTTTACTGTCTGCCTTTTGATAGGTAAACAAAATTTTGAAGTCGAGAGTGGCAAATTTAAATCATTGCGAAATGAATTCATTCATGTTTGGTTTGGCTTTATGTGCTCTATGGCTTTTTTCTTAGTAAAAAATCTTTGAATTTTAAAAATGTTCTTGAAACTAAGTTTCGTTTGTGTCCTTTTGATTGTTCCAAGTATCTCGACAAGTTTCGATCTCAATTTTGGTCCGCTGATTAACATGATACAACTCTCTCTTGATGGCCTGTGTGACAAGTCGTATCATGGTTACAAAGAGCACTGTTTTGGACCTATGATGGTGAAAAATGGTTCAAATTGCTGTGAATTGGTCCAGTTCTGGGACTGTATCAAAGATTTTATTGAAAATTGTACCCAAAACAATCGAAAACAACCAGAATCGACTTTTGCTGAAAGTTTGTCCTCATATTTTGTGCCCATGTTTGATGTTGATAAAATAAAGAGTGATTTATTCGATAAAAGTGGCTGTGGCTCTACTAATTTCAGTAAATGTGATGCAAACAATTCATTAGAAAAATCTGATTTCAAAGAATCTGAACCAGATTATTCTGAAACAAATGAACGCGAATCAGATCCGTTTCTTAGTGAATCTGACTCCACTGGACCTTTCTCTAGAAATCTCAGTTCCGACAACTCAAAATTATTCGAATTCTCAGAATTATACTCCACAGGATCTGGCTTCCAAGAGTTTGACTCAACAAAATCGTCAATCCTAGATTCGGATTCTAACGTTAACGAATCTGACTATTCAGAAACTGAAGAACCAGATTATTCAACTGATCACGAAGTATTGGATTCTCAAATTTCAGTCTCCAACTTATCGGACATCAAAGAATCAAATTCTAAATTGACAGACTCCAATGGTGATTTTGAACCTACAGAATCGTACTCTAAAGAATCGTATTTCACAATATCTACTTCCGAAAGTTCTTCTATTACAGAGTCCTACTCTAAAGAATCTGACACTTCTACTGAGCCGAGCTTCAAAGAATCAGAAACCAAAGAATCTTTCACAACAGAATTTGTATTAAAAGATGAAGAAGAATCAATCTCAAATGTATCTTATTCCAAAGAGAACGACCACAAAGGAAAGGATTCAACTCTCAAATCACCAGAACCCAGCACCAAAAAATTCATTAGTTTCATACTAGTCCTACACATTTTCGGAATCGTGACAGTAATTCTCAGTATTGCTGCAATCGAATGCAAAAAGCAGAAAGGCAAATACAGAATTCAACATTAGGAAAACATTTTATTTGTGTTTCACAACAATATTTCAATTAATAAAATTCATTTTAATCCAAATATATTTTTTTCAAACTTTCACCCGAGTTTGAACACCAACATGGGCAATCATCTTGAGGTCATACTTAAAAGAGCTCACAATGCCAATCCATGTGCAATTGCAAAGCAAACAAGCGGCCAAATAGCTAAAAAGCAGAGCAAAGAATTCGCTGAGATCTTCTGGAAATTCTAGAGCTGAATGATAAAGCTGAATGTGAGCTTTTTTCTTGTCAGGGTAATCTTGAGCTGTATAGTAGAGAATTAGACCAAAAGACAGTACAATACCAACAAACCGAACCACAATTAAAATCTTATAGCAAAAAATGTACAAATTCAAACAATTTAGGCTGTTCTGCAGAGCACCAAGTAAGCCAAGTAGATCGAATGCGGCTGCAAATGCCAATATGAGCACCAGTAGGGGCATTATTATCTTAAGCTCGAACTTAAACTTGATAACTTCAACTTCAAAAGCTGAATCATAGTAGAGAATTGAAATGAGTAGCAATAGAGTGCAGAGTACTCGAAGCAAACCGAATGCTGTGCAAATGGCGATGAAATATTTTTTCATGGTAAAACTGCACATTTTTCCTGTTTATTGGATAATAATAGTTAGAATTTTTACATATTTACAGATCCCTGATCTTATATACCAGAATGCATAGAAATTCGCATGTGATACTTGGTGCCATAGATTTGGCAATTACTACTCAATGTTTACTCAAGTGTGAATCTTCATAATTAATGTTCATATGTAATATTACATAATGAGCGCATCAAAATAACTAGACAGTTTCAAGAAATTGTTTGAGATTTTATTCTTTACGATAATAATAATTTTTAATATTATTTAATGAAAAAAATATATAAATTACATTAATTTTTTATAAAATAGATTCTTCAGTTAGAGGCCAAGTCCGGACACCATCCTGGGCCATCATCATCTTGAGTTCATTTTTAAAAGATATCACAATCGCAATCCGAGCACAATCACAAATGCAGCTAACAATCAGCCACCAAATTAGAACATTCTGAGAACTAATATACAATTGATCAGATCTATTAATATAATTATCATCATAATAGTCTCGAGCTGTATCATGATGATAGAGATAAAAATTCAAGCCAAAAAATCCAATAAAAACCAGAAACCGCAACAAAAATTCAATTTTACACCAAAAAATGTGCCTTTCGAGGTACTTCGGCTTGTGCTTCAGAGCACCAAGTTGACCATATAGCGCCATAGTTACTCTTAATACAAATAAGATCATCAATAGTGGCAAAAACAGAATGACCGAAGGAATGAACGGGACACCGTATAGTAAGAGAATTGGAAAGCAGACCAATAGGGGAGATGCCAGCAAGTTGAGTGAAGTGCAGATGATGATGAAATATTTTGATACAGTAAAATTGCACATTCTTGATTGTTGTTCGTTGGGTAAAATTTGAAGACAAAAATTTCACTATTTTTTAACAGATGATCTTATATAACATTTGAATGCATAGAAATCTGAACACGGGTGAATGCTTGTACAATTGATTTATAACTCAATGTTTACTCAAGTGTGACTCTCCATAAATAATGTCCATATGCAATACTACTTAAGACCATACATAACCTCTCGGCAGTTCAAAGAATTTTGTTGCAAAAATCTTATTCCGGTACATATGGCGTATTTTGCATTATTTACTCAAACTTTCTATCTAAATTAAGCCATGTACAATCTTTAAAAAATCGAATGTCGAATGCAGAAAGCAGAGTCAAATACAGAATCCAGGATTATAAAATACGATATTTTATTTTATTATTTATACAGAACATTTACGAATTTAATAACAAAAATTTAAATTAAATTAGTTTTTTAGACATGAAGACGAGTTGGGACAGTATCCCGAATCATCATCCTCATCAAATCATTTCTGAAGGAGCACACAATTCCAATCCAAACTCCACCACAAAACGCTCGAACAAGCAAAAAGGCCAAAAGTATTTGAAAAATCTGCAAAATGAGTAGATGAGTGGCTTCTTTGCTCTCAGGATAGGCTTGAGCACGATGGAAACTTGAGCTAGCCAAGGCCACAATACCCCAAAAGCGAACAAAAGACTCAATCAAATGACAATTAAGGTACCAATCAAGAAACTTAAGCTTGTTGTGTCGAGCACCAAGTAGGCAAAGCAGCTCCATAGCTGCGGCAGGTATCAAGATGAGCACCAAAAATGGGATAAACTCGTAAAGTTTCTCTATAAGCGTTCGATTATAATAGAAAATTATGAAAATTGTTAGCATTAGTGTCCAGACCACTGCAAGCAATCCGAGAGCAGTGTAGATGATGATGAAATATCTTTTCGTCGTAAAACCGCACATTTTTGCTTGCTGTTTGACTACTGTAGTCAATATTTAACACGATTTTAAATAATTCATTTTTGCATAAATCCCTGATCTTATATACCCGAAAGCATACGAATGAATTATTAGAGAGTGAGCTTATGCAACCAATTTTGTGATTTCTTAGAAGCAAACTTTCATAAATAATGTCCATATGTAATCATTACTTAATAATGAATGAGAAATTTGACAGTTGAACTGGAATCCAAGAAATGTTTGCTGAAATAATTCTATTTCTCTATAGTTTATTATGAATTATTTAGTCAAATTTTCTCAAAATAGGTTATTTCTAAATAATTTGATAATGATATTTAACATAATATGAATCCCACAAATTCAATTATAAAGAATCTTGCAACACAAAGAAAACGAGCAAATTCTAGCAATATTTTCTTTTGACGGAAATGCATCTTATTGTGTATCTCAAATACGCCAAAATCCAATTGCATAAAAAGAAAATAAGATTGTCTGGCAAGCCAGGCAAAGTGCGAGACTCTTAAAAAATAAAATAGAAACTTGAACTATCAACTGAGAAACTTTTAAAACGACTTTATTTGATCCATTTGGATCACTAAAAAGGTGTATTGAAACCAATATTTTTATTTAAAATGTGCAACACATTTGTTCATCATTTTCCACATAGTGACCACAAAAACCTTTTTTAAAACTTGGCAGTACCAGAATTGGGCGTAATGTTCCATGGCGCCCAAGTTAATTTTGACTATTTGATTACATATGTTCACAAGTTTATCTATCCAAAATCTTTAAATTCTAGATTGTACGGTTTTTTAAGAAATATGATTTGTCACCAAAATGGGCGTCATGATCCATGGCGCCCAGTTTTGGTCTGACTATTCGATTACATATACTCCCTAGTGTATGTATGCCAAATTTGGTAATTTTAGGGTCTACGGTTCTCTCAGAATATGGACAAAGGTTTACAGACGGACGGACAGACACGATGCCTATAGCATAAGCTTGCGACTCTAAAAGAGTCTCGCTAAAAAGAAAAATACAAAATTCATTTTGTTATATTTGTTTATTAAAATTTTAATGAATTGCGTTTAGAAAAATTGTCAAATTGTCAAATTCAAACAGTCTCTAAGTTCTGATCTTGGACAGCATCCAGAACCATTATCTCTACAAGATTGTTTATCATGAGTTCATTCCTGAAAGAGCACACAAACCGAAACCAATACAAACCACCAAACCAGCGAACAATCAGAAAGACCCCAAGTGCCTGGTGAATAAGAGAATTACTATCACGGTTACTACTCGTACTGACCACAAGGAACGCAATAGTAACACAAAGCCACAACAAAGTCTCAACGATGCGGCATTTCAACTACCAATCAAGCAACTTTAGCCTGCTCTTCAGAGCACCACGTATACAAAGCAGCTCACAATTTGTCAATTGCTGCAATAGCAAAAGCAGCTGTTTCTCCCAAGATGATCAACCATAGAAGCTTATGATTGGGTGTTGATGATTGCATATAATGTTGACTTTCAGACGACACAATTATCAAAAATTGAATGCAGACCATAGCCAGGATGCTGAGTGCATTGTAGATGATGATTAAATATCGTTTCGTGGCAAAGCTGCACATTTTGTTTGCTATCTGTTGAATTTAGCAAACAAATTTTCACATTTAAAAACTGATCTTTTCTTTTCGGTGATCACTGATACGTGATCACCGATCTTATTATGTTAAATGCAGATTTAAATTCGTTTTGTTATGTACCCAAGTTTGTGCGTCAATTGGCTTATTTACTCAATGTTTATACAAGCAGGCTACTATTGGGTGCCCAATTTGTTTATTCTGACTAAACATTCTTCGTCGAACATTCTCACGATGTTGTAACTAACAATAATCACAATAAATCTCGTTTGTTCAATGACTCATCCGATTGGAAGTCATTGCTGGTTGGCAAAACTACTCGAGAAATTGCAAACTACAATCGCATAGCAATTAAAATCGACATTCGAAATCGAAAATTGCACACCGAAACAATCAAGGCTTCAGTCCAAATGGTAAACATTTTTGGTATCAATGGAGCTTGGGTTCAAAAGCACGCAATTGTGCTGATATTTGTCAATTCAAGAATAGAAAATCCTGTCAGTAAGTTCGAATTAAATGCATTAGTTGTGTGTTGTATGGAAAAACAGAAATTTGACACTTGAAGGGAAAATAGGCTGAAATGATTTTTTGTCTCGAACATATGACAATCACTTCGTGTGTAATTTGAAACGATATTTGGTGGAAGAGCGATTTCAGCGAGTTCCTATTTAGCGTTGTGCAAACAAACATACACAGATAAATTGGTTCAGAACAGTCTCGTATTGCACTAATTACCAATTAGTAATTAGTAATGCACTGTACATCTATGCACAAATGTGTGTCATCATCATCATCATGACCGGTAGCCTTGAAATTAAGTGTATTTAATAGTGTGTTCAATAGCTCACTCGAAATTCAATTCACCAATTGAGCAGTTTGATGTTTGTCGTTGATTGTTCGCATCCACTTTATTCTTTCATTCTTCACTTCTGAAAATGGCAACCAAATTGAGCCGTTTCGAGATGAATAAGTGTCTCATTCTTTTTGGAACCGCATTTTCAGTGATGGTTATGAGCGCTTTTACGGGGTGCATATTATTGTCTATTTCCAACGATTGGAAAAATTTCCGATTTTGGGTATTTTTGATATTTGAACGATTTGATTACTTAGTACACAAAAACCTGAGCCTTAGTCCACCGCATTACTTTTCAATATCAATTTTAACCTGCTTTGATTTTATTTTGACTAATTTTGTCATATTTTACCTATAGTATCTTCCAATGATACTCAGCCCAATTCTGGTACGAACGATTGCTGATATCACTGGTTTTCTAGCTGCCCTGAAACACAGCTTAATCCTGCTGAATTACCATTTTCTCTACTGCATCATGGAAATCGTTCTATTTCTTGGCCTCTTTTTGCTGATTGCTTATCGCTACCAGAAAGATATGCATGATTTTTATCAATCTGAGACATACAAGAATGAAATGAGCAAAATCTACAAGTTTTGGTTGCAGTTGCTGTTTCTACGAGTTATGGTCAGTGCACTTTGGTGCGCTGTGGTGAGCTCATTTGGTGCGGATCTCAAAAAGAGGAAATTGGGTAATGCTTTCTTACTGCTCTAACTGGAACATAGTGATTATGATTATGATTCACGCATCAACAATATAATATAATTTGTGAATTTCATTTCATTTTCTGTTTTTTATGTTTAAAATTATTAATGAAATTATTAATTTGTTAAAAATAATAAAAATACACAATTCAAGCAGAACCATTCTTAACCTTAGCCCAAATGCAGACTCCATCACGTGCCATCATCTTCAAATCATTCCTAAATGAGCCCACAATTGCCAACCAGACACAACCACAAAGCATACGAACAAGCAGATAATACAAAAGTAGAACAATAAGATCCTCTTGTGCAGGGTAGACTCCAGCCAGTTTCACGTAGAAACACAGTGCAATCGCCATAAATCGCAATACAAACTCAATTTTACAGCAAAGTATGTGCCAGTCAAGATAGTGAAGTTTGAAATTCTGAGCTTGAGCTCCGAGTAGGCCGAGTAGTTCGACTGCTGCAACAGGTATCAGGATGGCTACAAGTAGTGGGATAAACTAAAGAAAAAATAATCTGAAAACGTCTGAATTAGATTAAAATCCTAGAAACTTACAAAAAGAGACAATTGATTGTAGTGAATGATGAAAGTTGTGAGCGTTAGAATAAAGACCACTCCAAGCAAGCCGAGTGCAGTGGTGATGATGATGAAATATTTCTTCGCGTAGAAACAGGTAAACATTTTATCTGATTTGAGAATAAAATTTGGGTGCAATTGAAAAAGTTGGACAAAATTTAAACAAGATGTGCCAAGACTGAACAAAAAATGAATCGAGTCCTCTTTGCGAACACTGACATTTATCAAATGCACAATTCGTGTGCGATCGATTATGTTTTCGTACAGACACGATTGTTTACACAAGAAGCAAATGCAATTACAGAGAACACCAAAATAGAAACTCTCTTGATGTTGGTGTAATTCCAAGAAATCGTTTCATTCTTATTTGCCCACCAATTAAACACTTTCCCGAAATAGAAAAACGAAATGTCAAATGTGGTTTTGAAAATTTTAATTCAAAAAATATAAATAAATCAAATCATCGAATATTCTCTATAATCAACATGTTCCACCTTAAGCAAATCGTGCTCTTGCTCTGCTTGACCGAGTTTCTTCAAATCCCAACCAAATGACCACACTAGACCACTCCAGAGTGAACTTGAGAACAGTTTTAAGAACAGCAACTGTAACATCAATTTGTAATTGTCCGTTTGGTAGGCTCGTTTCTTGTATTCCTCATAATGTTTGATGCGTAAATAGGCTACCAGAAGAAATAGACCAAGAAATATGAAGAGTTCTACAATGCAGTAGATTAGATGGTATTTCAGGTAGATTAGGTTGTGTCTTAGAGCAGCGAGGAAGCCGAGGATTTCAGAAGCAATTCGGACAATTAAGGGGATGAACAGGATTAGTAGATACTAAAGAAAATCAGATCAAAATTAAGAAAAACAATATCCCAAATTGTATTCATACCCAAAAGGAAAAATCTTTCCCCAAAATGACCAAAACGATTGCAATCGCGGTCAACACGAGCATCCCAACCACCGAAAGGGTTGTTCCAATTAGAACTAAACATTTTTTAATATTAAAAATCCATGTGCTCGAATCCATTTTGAATACCACGAACGTATCAAACAATGTCTGATTTTAAAACGATTGTTTAAACATTACAACACATTAAATACACTCTGTTTCAAGGTTATTGATGACTCAGCATGAATTGGCCTACTTGTGCAATGCACATTAATTGAACATACCAAACTTGTATTGTTTGTTTACACAACATCAAATGTTTGTGCTAAATGGAAGAGGAAGAGTTCAGAGGAATGAAAGCGACCGATAGTCATGTGCTCTGGTTAACCGTTAACTGAGTGGTTATTTTGGTTTTGTATACGTTGAAAATGGCTACGCAACATTAACATTTTCATTCCCTAGTTAATAAATAACAAATATAGATCGACCTGGGGTTGAAAGAGTTCAATCCAAATTACACTAATTGCAATTTACGCAATCACACATAGAAGTGATTTATGATGAACCTAAATAAAGGTCAGGATTATTAAAAATTTTCAAAAGGTCTAGACTCTACAGACACAAGGAGAACTCTTAGAGGAAAGTGCTAAATCATACATTTTGTTTGGTTTTGGTCTTGAATGGTTGAGTTGAAATCGAAATTGAAATGTTTAAAGGAATAGTAGTTGTTGTTTACTAAAAAACTTATGTTTGGGTTAAAGTGATTGAAATGGAATTGGCAAATGTAAAATGTTCTCAGCCGCATTTTAAATCAATACTCATTCGGATTCAGACTTTCAGTACAGAGACAGTGAATTTGGATAGTATACTAACTTAAATTCGAATGTGAAAATCTCGTCAATAAATCATATAACAAATCGAGTAAAGATCGCATCAAACATCTTGATCAAATTCACATTAAAAGTTTTAATCCAAAATCGCATCAATAAATCGCATCAAAATTCCCACTGCACAATGTTTTTCCGACTCACTCCCCACCTTTTCACCTTGACTTTAATCCTGATCATCAATTTATCCTCCTCCTTCAACTGTTTATCCACCATCATAGACCTCCATCTGAACATAACCAACATTCAGCAAACCATAAATCCAACTTGCCCCAATCCTAAACTAAATCTTCTCCTCTGTGTTACGCAACCGGAAATGTACTACACCCAAAACCGTGTCAAATGTTGTGATTACGTTCGATTTGTGTACTGTGCCAATAAGATGCTGAGAAAGTACTGTCCTGAAGGTGATGGTGGTGGTGATATTATCCGTAAACTGAAAAGCACTTACACTGAAAGTAATTGCGCTAAACATCACTTGACAGTTCAATATTGTCGTGATCCTGACAACGGGAAAGTTCTGTGGAAAATTGGTTTCGTTTTCGGTTTATTATTTCTGGTTATTATTGCAATTGTGTGGTGTGTTATTCGAGGCTGTTGTGAGTGTCTTATTGGGAAACTGTGTTGTTCTGAGATTTTGTTTGATTTTACACAACCGAAAAGGAGTACAGATGTGATGCTCACTGAATCGTCGAGTATCTATTGACAAAATGTACGCTATTTCTCTAAAATATCCCTGAAATTTCCATTTGGTACATAAATTAATAAAAAGTAATTTGCAACAAATAAATATTTGTCCTTTTTAAATTTCTTGTTTAACGACAAAAGCAAATCGTAAAAGGGAAAAATGAATTTCTAGACTTGAGGAACTCACATTAGAGTGAACTCGAATTTAATTTCGTAAAATGTACACTAGTTACAGTGCAAGTGTATTACTGTAGTGTATGCTAGTTCACTGGTGCCCCCTGAATAGTGCACTCGCCTGTCGGTCGAGCTGGATGGCCTTGAACATTTGTCTTCTTCTATATACACGTATGCGTTTGAGTCACTCCTCGAGTGCCTCTTGCAGAGCTAGTGGCACAGTAAATCTGTTTAGATTTGCACATGTTGTAAAATTAACAACAAAATGCGAGCGTTTGCTCATGATCAACTGTGAATGAACATTTCGCAAGACATCCGTTTGTGTACATTTTGTTGCTTTTCGAGATCAAGCACGCACTCGAGTCGATACTCGTACTGCGCAAACATTCGACATCTGTCCGTGGTCTTATTTTTCTTGTTCTATTAGTAGTTACAGTTTTTTTTGCTTTTAACAACTGGGCTCATGAGGTATTTGTCACTGATTGAAATTTCAACTTTAAAGTATATAGTGTTTTTATCTCTTTTTGTAGTTTCGGAAGCAATAGTAGCGGAACAGGCACCGCAAAAGGCGAAAATTGGACTGAAACTCTGTACTTCACTCCCGATGTCACCGAATTGGACTGTGAACCTATTGAGGTATCCGACGATGAGTTAAAAAGTTATTTCGAAAAATTTGCCAATGCAAAAGAGGAGAAAATTATTCGAGCCTGGATTTTCAAACAAAATCTCATGGGTTGGTTTCCGAAATGGTTCGGTGCATGGCACGAATTTACAATGGTCGAGTCGACCAACTGGTACTGGACTTTTGAGAAGTACTCTGAGGGAATTCGTGTTCAGCGGGGAAAGGATTTCAATAAACTCAAGCTCAACTATCGTGGTACAAAGCGAACTGGAACTGTGGAACCTGAGGGAAGAGCATCCCAGAGTGGACAACCGGGCGAAACGATGCAGCACATTTTTGTATGGATTTATAACAAGAACTTCTTGAAACGCAAATATCATTTACACCAATCAAACTGTCATTACTTTGCTTCGTTGCTGTTTGAAGCTGTTACTCGAAGTGCAGGTAGAAGGTTGTCTAATGCTGATATAGATGAACCGGTGAGGTATATGTAGTAACATCTGACATCTGTGGGATTACAGAAAGACTACCTCAATCTATTTTTTGTGTGAATAATCAATTAATTAATTTACAATTTACAGTATTAATAATGCAATTTTTATTAACAAAAAATATTTAAAAATTTGATTTATAATAAAAGTTATTCTTAAAAATTCTGGTCATAAATTGTCCGAACATGAACTAATCAATTATCAATAATTATCATTGATAATAATATTTTTAATATTTGGAAATTATCTGGAGGTACAGCATTGACTAATTTGGGAATTATGAAATTGATTGGACATTGAGACCAATTATGTGATTTTTAAATTATCTGGACATTCAAAATGCACACAACTTACATGACTACCTCGATTAGTATATTTGCGTGTGTGTCGAATGTCATGACAACCAAACAGAGGATTACATTGATTAGCGCTCATCGCAACGACTCAACGCACTTCTTCCCACTTGTACAGGGTGTGAATAGCAAGAAAAATCGTAACTAGGATACTCAATTAGTAATTGACAATTACATATCAAAAATGCCATTTACGGCTCACCATGTACTATGTACATAGACCAGTACATCCAAAGTTGAGCATTGTTTACCTACTTATTACAAGATTGTTGCTCAACTTAATCGCAACACGCGTGTTTTTTTGCACCAACTAGTGCACCATTTTCATCATCTTCCAGAATAATCATGAAGAAAATCCTGCAAGTTTCGTGTCTTTGGACTGTCCTTCTTCTTATTGCTATTCCACCTGAATGCCATGTGAATAGTTTTGACCTGGTTGGCTTCCTTCGTGACTCACTCAACTCCATCACTGATGGCATCTCCGAACTGATTGACTCAGTCTGTGTGTATCACAATCCTGAATTCTCCAAATGTCCTCGACCTGAACACCCGATTAACTCTGCCGAAGGCAAGAGTGCACTCAAAGTCGCCTGTTGTGAATATTTCGCATTACTCGACTGTGCAGAAGGAATTGCACAAAAGCACTGTGACGATTCTGCAGTGGAAACTGTTCAGAATGCTCGGGCTAAACTTATGGAACAGGAATGCAAGAAAATCAACTGTGGGCTTATGAGCGCTTCGTTGTGGTGGGTGTGGCTCATTGTGGGGGTGCTGGTGCTAGCAGGTGTGGTTGGCGCATTTTTATATTACAGACGCAGAAAGTATCCTAATACAAAGTTGTTTGGTTTTGTGTAAATTGATTAAAAATAAAATTGTGCATTCTGAAATTTAGAGTTTTGTCTATTTGCATTTGATATTTTCCATTTGCCTTTTGCCCGTACTTTTCATGCATATTTATACGCATACAGGTTCATGGACATCTTGCGAACTCTTCGACCATTTTGCCATTTGTCTATTGTTTTTTCAAGACCCTTGCTTATCCGTTCAGCTAAATTGTATGTCCGTCCTTGAAGATAATAGGTCCAAAGTTGATAAACTCGCTACAAAGCATGAAAAATTAATAATTATAGTTTAGTTAAATTTCTTAAATCAAAGTTTTTGTCTAAAGCCCCAGTCTCAATTCGAAATTTTATTTTAGTTATATCAGACAAACATAAAGTTAATCATGGTGTGATATTTTCTGTTTTGTTTATTTTGTATTTTATTGAAAGTAAAGAATAAAAGTATGATAAGTTTAATGCCAAATTAAATTAATTGTTTAATGAGTATGAGCATTTTTAAATGACGAAATGTCTGGATATTGATAATTGTGAAACTTTTCCACACTGGAAGTTGTTGGTTTTTCACAAACTCCAGCCATCAGAATTTGTTTCTCCTCATGATGATTGTTCACCAGAACAAAGATGAACGGTCTGTCAGCTTTGAACTGTACTTTCGGCAAATCCGATTGATTCTGTGACTCTTTATATCCTGGGGCAGCCTTTTCTGACAATTCGAGGGACAGTCTTTGTAGGAGGATCACATTCTGGTCAACAGGAGCTTGGTATGGCTGTTTATTGGGTCTCAGTCCCAAAATCTGATCCAAATGAAGTGTTTGAATTGGTTTCGGAATTTTATTATCTACAGAGAGGCTAAATCGGGGGAAACTCAACTCTACCCTAAATCTGTTTAAATTTCGTTTTTTAAGAATATTCTTGAGGACACGATAGGTGAGATTGGTGTTGAGAAAAGATTGGATTGAAATGTCCAAATCCGGAAGAATTAGTAGAAGAGACAGAGTTTCATCGTGACGAAAATTGATCATGATCGATTGGAATTTGAGCAAACTGTCGTAGCCGCAAAGGTAAGATTTGGTTTTGTGCAGAAATTCTGTTTTGATCAACTCACCAGAACTGGTACGAAACAGCCCCTGTTGAACCTCAAAAGGTTTCGACCAAAGTCCCTTAAAACTCAAATTGCTTCCGAAAATTGTATGAATATTTGGTTCAACCAGTGTGACATAATCCAAATTAGACAACATTTGAACTTTAGATCCTTGAGAGAAGTCATGATTTATGGTTTGTAAAAATGATAAATCTGGTTTGTTGGTTTCTGGATTGTAAAAATTTGCCGATTTTGCGATTGTTCGGTATTTGAAGAGCAATTTTTCGTGGCTGATATTTCGACTTGGATGCGCGTACAGGAAGGAATTAAATTGTATTGATTTGGCATTTTTCTTCATCTGCTTGTGCTGCACAGCTTTAAAAAGCTTAATTTGATAATTGGTGCTGTAATCAATGGAATTGATGAGAGTTTGGGATAAGGTCCAACGAATTTGGTCCTCTCGGTTATGAGCCAATGAGATTAGGGAAGCTGATAAAGCGAATGGTGAGATTAGTACATTCTGATCTGGTTGAATGTTCAATTGAGACTTCAGCAAACCGGTGGTTAGACAGATTTGATGTTTGAACATGAGCCAACAATCGTGACGTCTTTTGGCTCGTTGGGCGCTGGCGGTGTTGGACATTTTTGCAGTTTGTTGAGTTTGTAGATTTTAGATTTGTTGAATGCAAGTTTTCGTCTTGATTTAGTTTAAGACATCTTTTATACTTAACTTGGCAAATGATGACTCAAATGCTGACTAATTTCAAATCGACATCTTAAAGTGACGCTCACAAAACAGTGATCGTATACTCAACAAATTATCACTCATTGTATTATGACATAGTGATGGTGACATTGAGTCATGCTTGGTTGCACACAGTGATAATCACACAGGGTTAGTCACATTTAGTAAAAGGCTTTCGAATGCAGATAAAGATGAATCAGTGAGATCATATGAAAAGACTAACTTAAACAGAGTTTTGTATGAATTATCAAAATTAAATAATTAACTTTCAATTGAAACAAAATTAATCATTGAAATATTATTTATTTTAATGATGTGCAAAAAACATTACTACGAGTCTCTGTGATATAACATCTCCTCAATGAACAATCTTGACACACTTGTAACTGTGCTGATCACACATGAGTCCATCATCACAGATGACATATATGGGCATGCTCAAACTGGATGGAACCGATGGTGGGTGACAACTTTGTCCTTCATCTTTTCAATAAACAAAAGTTAGATTCTGTATTCAAGAAAAAAACTTACTAATCATTTCAACACAAGCAGAACAGCAACCACACACTCCACCATTCGGCAGGAATTTGTAATGAGTGGTAGCAGTTGCCTTGGCGTGACACTGGGCTTCGGTGTAGTTGACACAGTTGATCAGTTGGCAGGTGCTTTGATAGCATTGAATTGCCAAGGTGGATGGGATGATGGTGCTGCAGGCCAAAGCAATAGTCAGGAAAAGTATCTGAAAACGCATTTTTAAGAAGAAATTACGTAACCTTGAAAGGTAAAGTTAAACAATAAGTTGTAGATGATGTTCATTGAATATTGTTCAAATGTACCATTATTGGTATGTACATTTATATACAGACGAATCGAAAATGGTGCCCCAACTCTCCATCTCTAAATATGAGTGATAAAAGAACTATAATTATCAATGATCATAAGAGCATCTCTACTTTAGTCATACACTTGAGTATCTACGCAAGAGGTAATTTCCCTCATGCAAATTATTTTCATTGAGGCAACGATAAGATCGAGTGTTTTAAGACTCTTGGAAAGCAATGCTTATCCAGTGGTTAAGATTAATCCCATAGAATAGTTCTTAGACAAAGTAACACTCAAACATCCAAGTCTCCTTAAAATAGGTTGGAAATTAACTTTATTCAGTAACTTTTGTCATAAATTCAAAATTCAAGATCAAAGTTCCTGAAAATAGTTTTAAGCCACAACATTTTTGACACAAACATGCTTCTCTTGATCGCAAACAAGTCCAGTGGCACATAGTTTGGGTGCGATGTCGTTGACTACTGCAAACATTTCACAGGTCTCGTTTTCCACTGCAAAAACAACATGAAAATGTTAAAGAATATTTTCTAAATTGATTCTTAAGTTAATCTCTACTTACACATCAGTTTAATACAATTTGAGCAGCAGCCACAAACGCCTCCATGTGGCAAGTAACGATAATGACCCACTGGTCCCTTAGCCAGACACATTTCTTCGGTCGTTTGGGCACACTTGACCACTGCACAAGCGTTTGGCTTGCATGCTTGGGCACCAAGCAAAATGCAAGAGAACAAAACCAATAAGGTGAAAACAATATGCGAGTCCATTGTTTTGTGGGATCTGTAAAAATCTTATGCATGTTGAAAGCCTTATAAAAACTTTAGAGAATATTATCTCGGCTAAAATCTAAATAGATAAGATTTATTGATAAGACAATGCACAATCACATAATCGATAGACTTAAGACAATTGGATAAAACGTTAGATAAGGCAATTAGATTGGATGTTAGATTAAGACCTAAGCGACAACATTTTTGACACAGACGTGTTTCACCGAGTCGCACTTGAGGCCATCGGCACAAAGTTGGTGATGAATTGGTGCTCCTTGGATGTGGATCAATTGATCGCATTGCTCGTTCACCTCTGTATTTTGTGGGGGTAAAAGCAATGGATTAGTAAACGTTAAAAGACAATAGGGATAAAAGAGAGAATCTATTGTGACAACAACTTACGCAACAACTTGGCACACTCATGACAGCAACCACAGAATCCGCCATGTTCAAAGAACTTGTATTCTCCAACCTTTCCACGGGCCAAACAAGCGGACTCTGCAACCTCGAGACAACGGACCCGAGAGCAAATGTCCTTCTCACAGACCACAGCGAAAGCTGCGGAAACGCAGGCCAAAGCCAAGAGGGCAACCAGGAAGGAACGCATTTTGAGGTTTTGAGTTTGGGTTTTTGGAGTTGATTTCTGCACTAAGATTTCTGGATACCCAAATTAGCAAATCTCAACCCCTTTATATATGCCAAAAACAGAACTGAACTATGTCGGACAGAAAAATTTCCATCAGAACGTTAACAAAAGGTCAAAAGCACAGGACTCCATTGAGGCAAAAACTCGCCCGATTCGATCGCTTCTGAGCTCTTCGCAAAGGCTCAAAATCCAACAAAACTAAACATAACCTAACATAAGTTTAAATTAAACTTTATTAAGCAATGCAAAAGTTCAAACCAAAAAGACTCGCAATTGGTCTATCAGCCAATTGATTTAATTGGTCTCAATTGATAAGCGATTAGGCAAGCAACTAACTAAGTGGTTAGTTTGATTTAAGGTTGGTGATAGCAAAATGCTCAAGCGGTTTGAACTAGATTGGCTTTTGTACTATTAATTTTAGTACCAAAACTAGTTAGTACTTTAAAAACGGCGCCATCTAGGCATTCTCTTGAATCAATCTGGTCCAAATTTTCATTTAAATTAATAATTTTTCATGTAGATTAAAAAAATCTGCCCTGATATAGGTCAAATTTTAGAGGTTCCAAAATGTAGGTGTGAAAATTCGTTAAAACTCTAATTTAAACATTTCGAATTTGAAAATGTTAATCTTAAATATGAACGCCGAGTTTAGTTTAACCCGAGATTGCGGTTCTAGTTTGAATTTTGCGCCTGATCTGACGTGTGTTTCGTGTCTTTTCGGAGTGACTTCAACACCCTACCCCTCCACCCCCTCCGGAGTGATTGATGACGACTGATCCGTACCCGCGGGCATGCCTTCTCGGATGATGCCAATACGGATTTCTTGCTTGAACACTTTCCATTGCATTATCTTGTGTGGCATAACCAGGCCGTGCAGTTGAGACACGAAATTAATAACAACTTTCCAGCTGCTGAGCAATATGTAAGTACATCCTTTAGTAATCTCAACTTTCTAACCCTCAACTTTCCTTTTAGCTCGAAGATCGCGACTCACACGGCCGAAATCCTCTCCAGTTAGCGGTCAAGCTGTACCGTGACGAGAGGCAAATTCGCCTTCTGCTCCAATACTGCAGTCCTCAGTTCTTTGACAATTACGGTTTCAACAGTAAGTTCGATCTTTTGAACAAATCGAGTCCTCATATCACTTATTTTCTTACAGTTTTTCACAATGCTCTCACCACTAAGGACCTGTCACTACTGGAGCTACTGTACGAAAAAGTGGAGCGGGCTGAGATTGAACGCAAACGAGATAATGTGAAGAACACTATCGTCAACCAGGAGTTTATTTCTGTAAGTAGATTATCCTTTGTACCTTTTGTATATTTTCGATTATTTTCCAATTCCCATTTCAAATTTGTTTGTTTCTTTCGCACTTCTTAGATCAAGGACTTTTATTACGAAATTCACATGGACTACTCGTCCAATCTGTTTCAAGAATCGATGCCGAGCGACATTGTACGTATCTGGAAGCGTGGTAATAGGATTCGAATTGACAGCACCTTAGTGGAGGTGGATACCACCAGTGGCTCAGGTTTGACTTTCTTGAGGAACGCACGAACCTGGATTTACAAAGTCACAGGTGATGACATACATGAATGTGATCAACGGGATTTCGTATGTTTCTGCTTGGAGCAAAACACTCGAATGTACGGACTGGACAAGCTCTACAATGCTGATCAGGTGATCAATGCAGATGCTGGTGTGCAGAAAGCTCTGTCCCAGAAGATTCGACGCCGCAGATATTCCAATCTCAATGGGATCGTTATTGTCCCTAAGATGGAAAAGACCGGACGATTTGCATGCGTAGGACAGCCACACCAAGAGCCAGTCCAAATGACCGAACAAATTGGCAACTTCTTCTGTACTCTGCCACCAATTATCGGGATGTTCTGATCAAAAAGTCGGATCATTTGACCTACTCGGATCAAGTGCTTAGCCAGTGGAATCAAAACCTTCAGGCTGGCATAACCGACATCGAGTACTTTGACCCTGCCAGTCAAGTGGACATTGGTCCCCCAAGCACCATGAAGAAAATAGATTTTGTGGGTAAAGCCAAACTGTGGATGACCACAATCACACACGAGGTTGAGGGTCTTCACTTTACCACCTCTCAGCATGTGGTCCCAATTTTGGGTCTACTACTTCATCGGTTCAGCTTCCTAGAGCCACTGTACTGTATGCTGAACATAAAGGAGTGGGTCAAAAATTCTCAGGTCCCAATTAAAGTTGGTATGTCTATGTCTTGATGTTTTATCTAATTTTATTAATCTTTTTCCCCCAAGAAATTCCCCTGCACATCAAACTGCGTGGCCCGGCGCAAAAGGTGACAATCCGTTTTGCCAACTTGTACGGTCTCGATGGCTTCGCAAACTTGGGCTTCAGTCCTGAGCCCTATTGGGATGATGAAAGGAGCTGTGAAAGGATCTTGCTCGAAGGAATAAAGATTGAACCGCACGTATTCCAAATTCCGCAAAATTATCGGCGATTTGACTAGAGAATCAAGTTTCATTCATTTATTTCTTTTATTAAAAATTATTATTTGAATTTGAAACTTGAAAGTTTGTTTTTTAGACGAGTATCTCTGGGCGATGGCACGGAATTACATTTTGATCTCAATTTCCAATTACAGAACCAAAGATGAAGTTCTATGTGAACTGGTCCTTGAATTACAGAAATCAGTGTTTGGCTCAATCAAACCATTCAGTCACAGTGTTTCCCAATCCCAAGCAATCGCTTTCCTCAATCTATTTTCTACTGCACATTTGTTCAGTACTCAATGAAGTTCAATTGATTCGAGTAAAATAACATTTTTAACAATAAATTTAGCGTTCAAATTGACATTTTAACTGTAAATTTAACATTCAACTTTCTCGTTGATCTGTGTCAATGTAAAAATGCGTGTAATTTCATTTTAAAACGACGAAGGTCAAATGTTCGCTGATTAAAGCTTTTAAAGTCGTGAAAGATCATTTTAATATTTAATTTGAATTTCATCATGAAACCAATCGGGTGTTTTGTCTACTTTTTGGTGCTCTCGTGCTCACTTGTGTCCGCAGGAAATGATCCAAACTGTGGTACCAAAGGACCACACGGAGATTATTTTCCATCACCTGGAAAGTTGGGTGTTGTGAACGGTGCGGATGCAAAACCGAATGAATATCCCTGGCAGGGTCTGTTCAAGTACCAGGGTGGTACCTGGTGTGCTGGAACCATACTCAACGCAGATTGGGTCTTGTGTGCTGCGCATTGTGTGGTGGACGTGAATGGGGTGGCTAGGGAGGCTAAGGATTTTGTTTTTGTTGCTGGTAAGTACTTTCATTGATTCATTGACAGCGTTGATATTAATTGATACATCAATGATTTTTTCATAGGAAAGCATTCCCGAGTCGACACCGATCCCACAGACATTGAAGTAAGCATAGCCGAATTGATCGTGTATCCAAACTTCACCCATTACACTATGGATCACGATGTGGTTCTATTCCGGTTGGGAGAATCGTTGAATCTTGATTTGCCTCAAGTTGGCTCGATCTGTTTGCCTGATAAGCAGCCATTGGATCAGATTGCCGGTCGTGAATGCACTCTGGTGGGCTGGGGTAGTATGGATAAAAGTCGGTGTTGTCCATAAAGTCAAAATTTCATTTTCATTTTCTTTCGAAACAGTTGCAAATGGTTCCCCTCCAAAGGTCCTTCAAAAGTTGACTTCATTCGTGTGGAACCAAGCCGAGTGTAAGAATAATCCATGGAGAACTGTTGAAATAACTGATCGGATGGTGTGCTGGGGCAGTGATCGTGATGGAGTGTCCAAGAATGGCTGCACTGGTGACAGTGGAGGTGGAATTGTGTGCAAGCTCGATGATGACAAGTGGTACGAGTATGGAGTGGTGAGCTTCGTCAATGGACCTGATGGTCTCTGTACTAATACATTCTTGGCACGAACTTCTGAATTGTCTGAATGGATCTGGGATACAATTCAGAATCATTCTTAATGAATGAAAATTTCTGTTCTAAACTGAGATGTGTGTAAGATTATTGCAAGAAATAAAAATCAGAATTATTTGGACATTAAATCGTAGTCCAAGGACAAAAAATCTTCAATCACTATTGACATTTTCCATGACACAAATCACAAATTTACCTGTCAGATTATTCTATCAACTTTAAATTTTCAGAGAGTGTCCATCAAGAGCGGCAAAAAGGACACTGATTTGTTCCAATTTAAAACATTTAAATTTTCAACCAACTAGATTTTTGGCTTGTGAACTTGAAAACTATTTTTATTTTGTTGTATTGGAAAATTTGATTAACTGCCTGAACAATAAAGTGGATTATGATTTGCGTGTAAATTTTCCCCGAAGATTTTAATTATCGGAATGGATATGGGATACATCGAGAATCGTTCATAATTATTTAGAGTAAGTAATTGCTAATATTCAATTAAATAAATTTAAAAATAGCTTATGAGTTAATAGAAAAAATATAAAATTTATTAAAAGACAAAAACAAACAAAGAAAAATAATCTCGGCTATTGGAACTTGAAACTTGAACAAGATCTTGAGCCTTGGCCACCTCCACAAAGAATCCTACTTAATGGATGATTGTGTAGATAGCGTGATCATCACCGATCTCAATGTGACAAGCCACGTACTTTTTAACGCATTCAAAAAAGCGGGACGTCTCACTGGTTGGTCCATTAAGTTTCTGGGCAATAAGCTCGCCCGACTCGAGTTCGAAGACAAATCTTTTGTCCTCAATGGCATGTAGCGTAATCGAACGCAACTGGGACCACAAAACAGCGAATTTGTAAAGCGGGCTGCTTGGTTCGCTGAAAGCTATGCCGCTTTCAGAGACATCTACAATAAGTTCTTCAGCATTCTGCAAGAATAGCGGAATCATTTTCTAATTGTGGGGTGTGGTAAGCTTAGCAAAAAGATGGAGACAAGGTTCACAGTATTCGGAAAATAACGCTGAGAATGACCCAGGACTAGCGAGCCCCTTACTTTAACTTTGATCATTCTAAATTGTTGTCATGAGGACTAGAAAATTGAATTAAATTTTGTTGTATTGGGAAAATTGGTTTTAATTGAAAAATTGTTTGATTGTCGAAGTGAGAAAGGAGTCTAAGATTTCCGCTTGAATTCAATAAAAACCGTATATGCAGTCTTGAAGCGAAGACTCGAAATAGTAATGAGATTTAGAATATATCTATTATCTTTGTTGAGAAACTTCGGCACTTAATAACTTGAATAGACAGAAAAATAGAATATTTATTTATACAAATTTAAAGAAAGAAATAATAAATTGAAAAACCATCCAAATGACTTGAAAAATTGAACTATAAGTTGATATAAATTTCTGTCCTTGAAAATGACAAACTTACTAATGGATTAACTTGTGAGTCACCATTGCTGATCTCAATTCGGCAAACCACTTCCTTTCTCACTCTTTCTATAAAGCGCCAAATTTAGCTTGAAGGACCGTTAATCTTTTGAGCAATCTCTTCGCCAGATTCTAGTAGGAAAAGAAATTTCTTTTACGACAAATTGTATTGCGAAATAGAGTTCAATTGGCACCAAGAATTGTTGGTGCACAGGGTTGCTTGATTCGTTGAAGACCAAGCCAATGTCTCCGACTAAAACGAGTAACTCTTCGGCGTCTTTAAAAAATGTTGGCAACATGGTGCTTCAAGGATAGTACGATATGGTTAAAAAATGGATTTCAGTGGATTCCAGTTCTCAAGAAGATTGAGACGTAAGCAGAGAATGATACAGCTAGGACTATAGTGACTAAAAAGAGATACTAGTCAATAGAAATATTTGAAAATAGGACAAATAGTAATCTTGATTATGATACAAAATTTTGATAAGTTTGAGATAACTTAAAAATATGTACAAGTTGTAAGTATTCTAGAATTAGAGTAGTTAAATTTTAGATTCTCGATAAGACCCCATTTAATAGATGATTTTATTGGAGGTAAGATTGGTAGGATTCCATTGGAAATTTCGATTATCAACTAGACATGCCATATTTAATTTGACGAGCCATTCAACTTTGATGGTGAAAACGAATTTCAGTTCCGGCATATTGTGCAAGGTGATAGACTGTAGTTGAAACCATGAACTTGTCACAAGTTACTTGTGTGTTGATGTGATGAAGATGAAGTTAGCAAAGAAAGTACAGACTACCCAATGTAACTTGTTTTACCAGGTAGTGATTTGGATTCATTTTATTCCTTAGTTAAACCAGATTGTTATTCAAAAAATTGAATTCAGAATAAGATTTTGTATTATAACAAAAAAAATAACAATTAAAAATGTAGATTAATTGTTAAAGTGATATTTAGATGCACGTATTAACGAATGATTACTACGATAAGCAGATTTAGAAATCTCCAAACAAAACCTATTGAAGCACAAACTTTCTCCGACAAACAAGTGAATTTATATTACAGTAAAAAAGATTTATACTTGTGAGTTTTTTTTGAGAAAATAAAACAAAATTTATTTATATATCGTATACAAAAAATTAAAAAAGCATCTTAAGAATCATCTTGGCTATCTTGAAAAATTCTTGATGATGAGCATCATTTTTACTCTTGAATATGGTGACAGTATAATTGAAACTGACAACTTGAGGGCATAAATGATGATAAGGAACGCACTTAATGGACGATCTTGTAGCTGATGAGGCCATCCGCAATTTCGATTTGAAGCGCAACCTCCTTCTCGATTCGTTCTACAAATCTCCAAACTTCCTCAGGAGACCCATTAATGATCTGGAAAATCTGCTCGCCCGATTCAAGCTGAAATAGGAACTTCTTTTCGGGAACGTTGTACATAATTATAGATTGAAGATCCGACCATTGAACCAAGTACTGGTTCAGCGGATTACTTGACTCAATGAAAGTCAAGCCTAAGGCGTTCACTATAACCGAAAGTTGTTTGGCGTTTCTCAAGAATTGAGGCAACATATTGAGGGGTGGATGAGAGTTGGGGAAGAGCAAAGAGTAAGCTGAATTTGACAAGAATCTCAAGTAAATTGAGAATGCGACGCAGAGAATGATCCAGATAGGGCTAGTGAGTCCCATTTTAACCCCCAAACATACTGATTGTTGTCCTAGGGGACTTGAAAATTGAATTTCGATTTGGATATTATTGTTTTGTTGTGCTCCAACAAAGTCAGACAACAATAAGGTTAAAGATAAAGAATCTATAAATTTTATTTCTTTATAATATCACAGAAACATAGATAAAATGATCAAATAGCTTCAATTCTCAAAGAATGAAGAATGTTAGTACAAGATTCGGGTCTTTGCCACCGGTGGTTGGGTCTTCTCGATTGTAGCATCTGAGACAGCAGTAGGATCCATATCCATTTCAGAATCCATAGTTCCCTCAAGCGATCCAATTGTGGCATAAATGTCGAGCTTGTTCTCGCGTTTATTGAAGTGCTCCACCTTAAGTTCAGCTTGAGTCTGGAAAAGTTGACGATGAGCATTCAGACTGAATTTGATCAGTTGATTTTGGGACAACGGTGGTGATGTACAGGTGGGTGTGGTCAGTACAATCAGACATATGATTGAAAGAAGCAAAACAGTGGAAATCTTGAGAAATTCCACGATTTTCAAGCGAGAATTCATCGCTTCTGGGTTCAGTGGTATCAACGGCTAATCAGGCGAATTCAGACAAGTAAACAAAAATTCCAATAGGAAAGTTTTCAAAAAACAAGTGCGTAGGTTCCTGGAAAATTTTCACCTCTGGGGTCCATTTTTATACTGTACTTGTCTCACAAAATGAGATTAAGTGCCAAGAATGAGAAAATGTAATTGTTGAATGAACACGCAACTCAGGCTCTGACTTGATTGATAAAACAAAGATTTATTTAATGGTATACATGATTTTGAAAACTATAAAACAAAAATAAGAATTTTCTCCAATTGCCGTCTCCCATAATTTGCCAATCCACAATTGGCTTCAATGATGAATAACACAATGTTCCATGAGACTTTCCTTGCGAGCAAAGGACAATCCACAGACTCCACAGATGAAAGATTTGATTCCAGCGTGCGATCGAATATGACGTTCGAGATGATGCTTTCGGGTAAAGGCCGTGCCACACTCACCGCAGATGTATGGACGGAGGCCAGTGTGGATTCGCGAGTGACGTACCACGGCGTCCTTGCGGGAGAAGAGCTTGCCACACTGGTGACACTGCGGACTAGACTGAGCGGGTTGATGCTGCTGGAAGACTTGCTGGGCCTGTTGGAAGGTCTGATGAGCGTTGAAGATTGCTGTGAGATTAGACAAATGTTACGAAAGTGTGTTGGAAATTGCATCACTGAATTAGTTTCCCAAACTGTGCCATAAACACAAATTACTGTCCCCAAATGTGCTAATAGCCTGAATTACTTTCTCCCACTTGTTGCCTATATAAGTATTAGTTTCTCCAACTGTATTCTAACTATGGAATTAGTTTACCACAACAGACCCCTAACCACAAATTACTTTCCCAAACTGCATCCAATACCTACAAATTACTTTCCATTACTCAAAACCTCATACATACCTCTAGCACGAATCTGCTCAGGCGAAGCACCAGCCAGTAGTTTGTTCTCATCCAAATCAGCAGCCATTTTGTTATCCTCTCTACGAAATTGTTCCACTCGATTCATCGGGCGATGGTCAATAAACTGGTTGTCGTCTTTCTTGGCCAATGGTTTTGGGATCATCTTTTTCAAGTAACTAGTAGTAGAAGTTGTTGTCATATTATTATTAGTCGCCACAAACTGGTCCTTCAGTTCGGTCAACAAGTGACACGCATAGTCGAGCTTTGTCTTCTCGGACGATGATGATGATGAGGATGTCATTTTGGTTAATACGGTGATACGTGAATACGAAAACGTAGAAAAGGAATCGAAATAAAACAACAAATCAACAAAACGACTGAACCAACACAAAGTCGAAACGGCGTGCACTTTGTGAAGTAGAAAGACCAGCAGACAGCAGTTGTGTGCGTTGTGTTGCGCGATAACAAAATTGTGTTGTTTAGGTGGCGCTATTGTCGTATGTGCAATGACGCAATAGTTACTTTCACCCAACATTAACATCGTACACTTAAGTAATTCTTGACAACATTTGATAAGTTACGATCAGTTACGAAGTATTAAAATAAATCAGATTTTAAAAACAAATTCAAATTTTATTTAAAGTAAATATATAATAAACAATATATATAAAAATCAAAGCAAATCCAGTCCAACGGTACGTGAATTGTCAATTTGTTGTTCACTGGAGACGAAGATGAAAGCACAAGGCATGATACTGCTCCACCACATCTTTCAATGTCTGGAATTGATGATTACTAGAAGTGGTATCTAGTGGAACCGTTGTGAGGAAGAAGTTGAGTAGCAGTTTGGCTTGAAGTAGTAGCATTTTTGCTTCAGGAAAGCCAATAGCCAATTAGAGCCAGGATGATTACCACTAATATGACTTTCCATATTATTGGCCAAAGCTTCTGCCAAGTTGACTTCTTTGGTTTGGCCACCACCACTCCAGCTTCAGGATCCATACTCCATAGGAGATATGGCAGAAATAGTTCGTCTATTTCTGACAGGTTTCGATTGCTTCCGGATGTTCCAAGAGTGTTGTTTGAAGACATTTTCGAATAGAATTTACAATGAAAAGCCAAAAATAATTTCAGAATTGAAGAATTCGCAAGGAAATTGCTCGAAGAGTCGATGTTCACAAAGAAAAGCATCCGATGAACACTGTGAGACGTTAACACCTTAACATGATCCATTGGTGCCCTTGATAACCTCAAAAAGGATTCATTGTTGGATATCTAGTGTTGGATTTGAATAATTTAGTTTGAGTGATTTAAAGATAATTGAATAAAAATTAAAATCAAAGTTGTGGATTCTTGCGCCGCTCCTAAGATTTATTAAGCTATATTCATTTACGTTGTCTGTACAATCAATTTTTTCGTAATATGTAACCAAATCTGTTCCCATTTCAACCAATCTGTAGCGAAAACATAACAAAGAGTCGATTGATTTATATTTTCATTACCTAAAATGTACTCACAAATAAAATAAACACAAATTCAGTATTTAGATAAGTTTTAATGAATCAAAATTGTATTATACCAACATCTGCATGTGATTGTGTGCTTTAATGAACAGAAAAATTAATTTGGCAAATATATGATTTTACAAAGTTATCTAAAAGGATGAGAATATGTTGTTGAATCCAATGAATTAGTGAAATATTTCATAAAAACTGTTTTGGCGCAAATTAATTTAAAATAAAAATCGTCCTTTGTGAACAGGCCCCTTTTGTTTGTGTTTGGATATTTGTTGTGCAGCGACACAAGTGCTTTGCTGAATACAAATCGAGCCAAACTCATATATACTGCGATTTATTTTGTGCGAACAATTGTTTCTCATGGATCTATCAAAGCTTCAACCCGACAAGATGGTGAGTCTATTGAACATGTTGACGGCCACAAATGTGGAATTGAAGCGAGAAGTAGATCAACTCAAACGCGAAAACATTCAAATCAAACTGAACCACGAAACTCGAATTAATTCACTCAACGATGAGATTTGCAGTTTGGTGACAGCTATTAAGGAATATTCTGTGCAAATTAACCCCTCTAAATCTGAAAGTATCGATACACAAATTCGTCAAAACCAAACAAATGAAACCGAACAAATCACCGCTGATTTCTCACTAGTGAATATTAATGACAACAGTGCATTTGCTTCTGTGCCCGACAATGTCATTGGCCTAATTTTGATGCGTCTCTCACTGCAAGATCGTGTTCTACTTCGAATCATTTGTCGTCGATGGAAGTCGGTCATCGAAGAAATGTGTCGTTCGGTACGATTGCTTCAACTTTTTGGTCACAGAAAACTTAATTACAACAAAGAAACAGACAATCTTCTGCTTATTGATATCAAACGTGACATTAATTGCTTATTTCCGAAAATTCCCGAAGGCATATTCGGTTCTCAAATACAGTTCATCCCTCAACTATTTTGCAACGTTGATCAAGTTGTGTTGAGCTTTCCTAAGACATTCGACATCACCATAATGCAACTGCTCGAGTCTATGGAAGACAGATTGACAAGTTTGACATTGGACATTAAATTGGTTGGTGAATATGTTGGTGCTGCAATTTGGCATCGAATTACTCAAATGCCAAAGCTCGAATCTCTATCGCTGCACAAGAATATTCTATACAGTCCGAATATTCCGGATAGTGAATTGACCTTTCTCAAACAGTTGAAGCACCTTATGATTGTCTCCCCATCTCATCGAATCTTTAAATTTATGATTGGCTCAAACATGCAAAGTTTGGAGTTGCGATCATTTGATGCAAATGTCGACATCTACAAGGAAATTCAAGAGAATCCAGTGTCTGTAGCCAATGTGACCCACTTCAAGCATAGTATTCCTCAATTGAATCCATCGGCAAATCAACATTTCAATGTGAATCAACCACTTCTCGATATTGTTTGTCGTCACTTTGTTTCGCTCACTGATCTGGAACTTGATTTTCTCATTCAGGTAAATGACTAAATAATAGTCGGTTTGTTGATTTGTTTGTCTGACAATTTGTTCTCTTCTAGGTGGGATTTAAAGAACAGTTAACTCAACTGTGCCAATTGCCGCACTTGATCAACCTTCATCTCTACCTGGCTAATTACAATTTCTCTGGCGACCTTTTTGGAGCTATTCAATTTGGGTCACTTCAGTCACTGGTGTTGAACATTTGGATTACACCAAATCAGACCATACAAGAACGTGTCCGAATTGTACTATTTTTCAGTAATATTCCAAATATATTTCAAGTGTTGAAAGAGTTGAAAATAGTGGCTCGAAACAAATCTACCATTCAGTCCATTGAAGAATTGGTCAATGGTTCGGTTTTGAAGTCCTTTGAAAGAATCAAGTACGATTTGATTGAATTGCTGTAAAGTTTGTTTTGTTGTTGTTTTAAATAAAAATTTGGCTTTGAATTCATTTTAAATTGAAATGCAAATGTAAAACAACCATTTCATAACTGCTTAAATGATATCGTTGATCTATGAGATAGAGTGCATTAAATAGAATTAAACAAACAAACAAAAAATAGATATAAATACACAAAACAAAAGACAAATAAATAAAAACAAATTCACACTTTATTAAAAATATTTACAAATTCCAATACAACATAAGAAAATGGACATATCAACAGCATAGAATCCAATCCACGACGATCAATCCAACTTGCAGGTCTTAAACGATCACAGAATTATAACTTACATACGCGTAAAGCTATGGTTATAACCGAAGTTGTGATTGAAAAAGTTGGTGTAGACGATTCTTTGGCGAGTGTACAAGCTGTTGTACTCGCCCTCTTTGTCAGCATGAATACTTCGGCTTTTTTCGACTTGTGCCCGTCGGTTTGCGCTTTCTGCTTTGGCTTGGGCATCGTACCATTCGCATAGTTCTATTGCCATTAACGGAGGACAATAGTACGGGAGGAAGGACCTAGGATCAACAGTGCTTGTGGTTGGTAATGCCAACGTGGTAGTTTCTGATTCCGATGTTGAGGCTTCGGTTGTTGAAACTTTCTGATGGTCGTGTCCAAGGGTGATCGGGTCCATCGTAGTTGTATCCTGATCGGTGGGCCCACGTTGATCGTCGGTTGACGTTGGCATAATTTCTGGGGTCATAGTGGGGGCGGTAGTATCGAGTCCAGGTAGAGCCAATCCACTTGGAATTCGAGTATACGGAACTGTTGTGTTTCTTGTGGATCCACGACGGGAATTTTCAATCAAACTTGATAGTTCCGTAACCAAAAAGAAAATGAATATTGCCACAAAGGTTGCTTTCCATATGAAATTCCAAAATTTCCGCAAAATGTGCTTTGGAGAAGATGTCTTGAAGAATTCTGCATTCAGAGGAGTCTCTGCTCCACCAGCTTCTACATCTTCAATGCGAGCAGGAAACTCGGTCCCATCCGAACGTGGGAAGCTTCGGTAAGTACCTGGGGTACCACAGGAAATGACGCACTTCATATTGATGAACGTATACGAGATAACAGATGTATACAGTGATACAAATAGACTAGCAAATAACTTGGACAGAGAGGCAGAGTGAAATGTCCAAAATTTCGTGAAGCGAATTCTGGTGAGAACGAATCATAGAAATAGTATGGCAGCAATCGTAGAGCGAGCGATTGGATCAGTATGATTTCGCAGTAGTCACTTTGGTCAACTAACATTCGAATAACAAGACGGATTCCACCTGACTCATTTGGTAGTCTTATGAATTCTAGTGATTTGTATTGTTAGATTGCATTCACAGATTAAGATCCATGGATTGTTGAATAATCAAACTACAAAATTGTCAACAATATTTATGCACACTAGAAACTGCATTGGCGTTTTTCAGTTTCAATATGTAGATCTACTAAATTCCTAAACTTATTTATTTTTTATCATTCGCTTATTGTGTTGTGATGACTCGAAAGTGCGTAATCTTACTTGTTGATTGTGCGACCTGATTTTCTTTGCTATTTGTTGCTTGCTTAAGACCTCTTTGAAGCCAAGTTTCTTTTCAGAATCAAACTCGATCTTCGTCTAATGTCAGTAATAAAGCTGTAATAATCTGTGCGTATTCTTCAACTTCAACTTCTTCAAAATAAGCATCAATTCTGTGTATTTTACTAGTATATTGGAAAAAATATTAGTATAATGCTGAAGATATGATTGCAAGTGACTAGATGAAATCGAAATTTAAATTCCATTCCAAAATGTATCCACTAATAAAATAAAAACAAATTCAAGTTTTAGAAAAGTTTTAATTAACCAAAATAGTATTACATTATATCAGCATAACATAATCGTATTCTTACTGATATCTCTGAAAATCATCGAGACGTTTCATAAGATCCTGCTCTGCCTTCCACAGATGACGCGACTCCTCCACCAGTAGATCCGGCGCAGTGGACTCGTCGTGAGCATCGGCAAGCGAGAAAAGCCGCACAAGTTCAATGGCTCGTTTCAGGATTCGTGGATAACGACTCGGACCATCTCTAGCAGCAACAACAGCTTCATGACGGTAAAAATTGACCCTACCCATAAACGAAAGACAGAATGTATCAGTGATTCCACTGGTAAGCTCAAAGATCTCATCATAGCGCTGATAGTAATGTCCAATTATGGCCACATTTCGACAACCACTTATCAAAAGTAAAGAAGTTAAAGTGCAATTGAGTGCAGTCAACTTGCAATAATTGCGCATTCCTTTCATGCTGGACAGTTGCTCTATGTGGCGTTCAGCTTCGACTAGTCGATCATTGGCAATATGAGCATAAATGATGCCGGGGCTGCACAGTCGAAACACATTGGCAACATGAGTTTCTGCTTGAGCATAGAGTTGCTTCACAGTGGACAGTGACATGATCGTTGAACAAGAAGAGCTGGAACAATTGAAAACAGTCGAGGTTGAAGATTTGCGGGTTAGTGTGGATCTATAAGGAGAATTGAATGAATCAAAATTGTTGGTTGTATTTTAAAGGAAAATAAGATCGTCTACTACGAAGCCTCAAGTGACTTACCCACAATCCTTGCAGCCAATAGGAATATACTTTCCATCGAGCCCATCTCTGCCTTCTACGACACATTTGACACAATCACATCTGAAAAAGTACTGATTCAAGAGAAATTTCTGTCGCTCAGCCCAATTCTGCTCAAGAAAAGAAGTGCCCAAGCTGATGGTGACTTCGGTTCCAGTAGGAATGCACTTCGTAGCACGATAGAGCAACAGTGTGCCATGCACATAAGTGTGCTTAGTGTTGGGATCACACGAGTGCCTCCAAACACTGGCCAGATACGGATAGATGCCCAGACCGATAGAAGAAACCAATTCTCCAGTCAGTATACTAGCAGCAGCATTTTCAGGAGTAGCGATGCGACTCGAAATTTTGTGTGACTTGACATACGCTTGAATAAACTGACGCTGCATAATTGTTCCTGCCAACTGTGCCTCTTCATCCGTGCGCACAAATTCACATTTGGTCATTAGAGTCCGCACCATTACAGCGGATGCCAGCTGAAATAGAGCCAATTCGGGCGGTGGAGGCACAAACTTGGGAAGTCTCAGTCGGTGGACATGTTCGTAATTGGCTTCAACATCTGTTGGATCACTGAAGAGGGGCATGTTCATCACTTTTTCGTTACCAACATTTCGATTGATCACGCTTGAGGCCACATCCAGTCCAGTGACAAGAAGAATACGCAGTGCAAGATGGCCAAAATTGGTCATTTCGTACAGCACAGGAAGAATGGAGCACTCGTACTGGTGATACTGGCGCCAGGATTCGGTACGACAGTCAGTGGAACAGTACAGCACACGGGTACAGTCAGTGCAGGGAACCAGTGACCCGGAGATGCAGAGTTCCCTAGGGCCTCCAATTTTCACTTCCAATCGTCGGCAACAGTGGTGACAAAAGTGAAATTCATACTTTCTGTTGAGTACAGACACAAAGGGTGACTCAACCACGAGAATGTCGCCAGGTGCAATGTCTTGCTTCGCCACCAGGCGATTTCCTTTTGCGGTAGTGCGAGTTTCGAGCTTGGCGGAAAGTGGAGCCAACTTAGTGGAAGGTTCGAAGCGTCCAGTTCGACTCAAATAATTGATAATTGGAAGCATCTGGTTGGAAGAATTTGATTTAGTGGCAACTTTGGAATTCAAATCTTTCGAGTCAATTTCGAGTAGTTGAAGTCGAATCTTGAGCGCCTGTTCATCTGTGTCCTTCGGTCCAGGAATGCTGCACAATTGTTCCAAAGTGCGTTTCGCTTCTCCAAGTTTTGCCAACGAAATGAGACACTCAACTTTACGTAGTAGTAGTTTGGGATACTTTGCATGAGGATAACCAGTGGCCAGTGCGTGCTCAATGTCAGCCAGGCACGAATCGTATTGAGCGAGTTTGAAGAATACAGCCGACCGATTTCCATAAGCCAAGGACAATGCATCTGGGACGTTACTAACGTTGCCATCGCCGTTCTCGGGAACATTCGGCGCGTAAACAATAGCCATTGTATAGTAATAAGCAGCTTGGGCCAGTTTACCAAGTCCATAATCCTGATTACCACGAGTACGATTTTCGACCGACATGGCCACACTCTTCTTCTTCTTCTGTGAAGTCACAGACTCCTCACCATAAGACGCCATAAACTTATCAATCAGCGACACAATCGATGGCTGGGCAAGGAGTTGGCCAACTTCTCTGAAATTGGAAGACTTTTCTTCTTCTTCATTCAAAGCTGCCTTCAAACGAGGGTTCGTCTTAAGGAGATTAGTAAACTGTTGGAAAAGGTTCTGCAGAGGATAGGGATGGTCCCACAAACCACCGCTGTCATTGCAATCACCCTCAGGTGTGGAGTAGTCAACCAGGTTCAATTTTGTGAAGCCACTTTCCTCAAGATACAGTAAATTTGTTTCCATTCTGACGTTGCTGCAAAAAGTTCAAATCACACGAACAGAAAGACAAAGCCAAAAAGCTACACCAAAACAAAATAAATTTCATTGAATAATATGACAAACAATAGACATACTTACCAGCAACAGTAGTGCACGCGTAAAATACGAGATAACGAGAGATAGCCAAATGATGAACAAAAGGTGAACTAACAAAAGACGCCGACATACAGAGGGGCGAAAGTGAAAGAGGAAAGCAGCAAAAATGCATAAACAGCTGATTTCTGATATATTCGGCCATTTCCACCATAAGGTGAGCTAGTTGAAATAGTATTTCTTGCTCATACAATCATTGAGTCTCAATGTTTTGTTGTGTTGTTGGTTCAAAATTATCGATGAGACAGATTTATTTCTCTGCTACTTTTTCTGCTTTCTCGGAGTCTTACTTTCTTTCTGTTTATATGGTTCTTTGAAACGCCATGGCCAACGAACAACTTGACAAGCCTGTCTCGGGTCTTCCTCAAGACCAAGAGAAGGAATCTCAGGAAATCACGCCGCTTCCATCTTTATTGACCAGTCTTATCGAATCGCCTTCTTTCCAGAAATCCTTTTCCGAACTGACCACCGCTTCTGAACGAATCAAATTTGTGTTGTCTCACGATACTGCCGGTAATATGATTGAACAAATTATGGATGATGGCTCGGTTGAGAAAGATGACGTGAAAAACGGTGCTCTAGCTGCTGAATTTGGTCAGGATGGAACTCGGGCTTTTGAGGCGCTTCGCTACGAGGATGCACTTTTGTCCTATTCTAAATCGATTCGCTATGCCCCTCATGATTCTGCTCTACTCCCCATTGCATTCGGCAATCGTTCTAGTGTCTTCTTTCAGTTAATGAAGTACGAAGCAACTCTCAATGACATTGATGCCGCACAGTCCCATCCCCAGTACAAGCCATTCTTCATGTTGACCATCCGAAAGTGTCAATGTCTTGTACGACTGGGTCGTGTTGAACAAGCTAAGAATATTCTGTTTGCAATCAAACGCGCCGATCTTAACAAAAGTGATGCTGCTCTTTTGACCAAGTTCTACAAACAAGACGGAGAGTTCCTTAAGAAAGTTGAAGATGAAGAAGAGGATATCGAGCCCGAGTTGCTCAAGAACCTTTCGTCGGTCATCAAGATTCTGTCCGAGAATGGTCGTTTCGAGCCTCAATATAGTAATTCATCACTTTCTTCTAAGGTTGAAGTTCGTTATGATGAGAAGAATGGTATGTTCTGTGATTCTTTTGGGCATTCCGCAATTGCATTTTCCCTTCTTCAATGCTTTTGTTACTTTTTCAGGTCGTCATTTGGTCACTACTCAAGACGTCCATTTTGGTGATATCTTAGCAGTTACCAAGCCTTACGCGTCTGTCCTAACAGAGAAGCAAGAATTACAGTTCTGTCACCACTGTTTGGTTTCTCTAAAGCCTATTCAGGACAGTTTCCCACGCTCTGTCCCTTGTACCCAATGTACTCGAGTGCTTTACTGTTCCGAGTACTGTCGCAACGAGTCCTGGAAATCATATCATCGCTTTGAATGTCTATTGTTTGCGCATTCTTGGAATGTATTTACTGATTTGAGTTTATTGTATCTTGCATTTCGCACTTTATTTGTGGCTGGCGGGCTGGAGTCATTTCGTGCGATTGCTCATAAGTTCAAGGCAGGAGATCCGTCAAAAAGTTCCGATTTTACTCACAATCTGATGGACTGCTATGAAAATGTCTACCGAATGGCGATGAAGGAAGACGATAGCATTGAAGGTCATATCAAGACGGTGATTCAAGTAATTTCTCTGTTTAAGTGGTTTAAACAGTTTGGTGATGCAGACATATTTGAAGGCTCGTCACCCGACATTGCTCCTTTGGAAAATGACATTTATGCAATCGAAACTTTGTTACGTCATTATCAACAGAACCGCAACAACCTGAGTCTGTTTGTGCGCTGTGATCAGTCAGCACTGGATAATCCTACTGCTTCTGATGAATCTATTACGACCCTCGATCCACTAATCTCACTGGTTCGCAAGTCCTGTGACCCGAACATTTCGATCATTGGTGTTGATTGTACCAAGGCTGCCCCGCATATTTCAAATGTTTGTGTCTTCTTTGTTATCAAACCAATTCCTGCTGGTACTATGCTTACATCAGTTGGTCCACGTTATGGCGATTCGGTCAAGTATCGAATTTATTTATATGAATTTTTGCGATCCCGAAAAGAATCATGGAAGAAGCCTGAGACCGATTACATCTGTCCCTGTGATCACTGTGAAGACAAACGGCGTGAAAGTCCACTTGGTTCCATCGCCATCACTACTATAGATAGTTATGAATTCTATTGTGGCTCTACCTGTGGTGGTTTCATCAGGCGAACTGAGGATCAAGTCAAATGTTGCACTTGCAAGCGTGACATTGGTCCAGATGAATTGGCGAAGTTGAAGAAGATTTGTTCGGAGATTTCTGAGATGCATTCACAGGCGATTGCTTTGATTGTTCATATCAAGGGTCTCATTAAAAACAACGACAAGAAAGGTAAGTGTCATATGTCATCTTCATGTGAACTAAGTTGCGAACTATTTTGCTTACAGTTCGAGTAAATCTTCCTAAGGAACTTTGTACTTCGTTGCAGCAACTCGAAACTCTCATCAACGATCGCATTGCTCCACTTGCACTCGTGCACAGTCGTTTGATGTTAGTGGATCTGTACGACCAGCTCAAAGATTTCTTTTGGTACTGCTTCATGAAGGAAATGACCAGGTTTGAACATCTCCATAAGGCTTGGAAGTATGCCGAAAATTCACACACTACTATGGAAGTTCATTTTGGTGGGGATTCACTTGGCCTTCTGAGGCTGCTTCAAGAAAATGTTCGTCTCTTTTCGGATGTCATTAGCAAGGTGAGACTTGGACTAATTAAATCATTTGGATTTTTACATGCTCACTTGAGTTTGATGACACTAAGCGAAAATAGCGATGAAGGCCGTAACTTTCCAGCTCGTCTAGTTGATAGTTTTAACACTGCTCAGGCACAATTGGACAGAATGAACGATTGCTACGAGATGGTTTGAGTTCAAGTGCGTACATTACAGTTTAGATTCATTTTTCATTTTTTATTCATTAATGCACATAAATAACACCTTTTCCAAGATTAATAATTTGTAATCAACATTGAATCATAATTTATCAAATAAAAGTCTACTTTGTACTACCACTTTGCATTTTCTTCTTTTTTCGCCTTCCATTATGATTGATTGTTGAACCGTGTATCTTAATCCATCAATACAAAGATCCAATTTTCACAATCCGTTCCAACGAAGCTCATCTCCATTCAGAGGAACGATGACCATGTCCCGAGTGGAATTTGCATTTGATTAAAGAATTTTGCGATTGGATCTATAGAATGGTCACAGAAACTACCTCGGCTACAAGCGAGAGCAAGCAAGTTTTGAGCTCGAATGATTGAATCGTGTACTCGTGAATCCCCCGAATCTCAAATTGAATTGACAATACGTGACAATACAGTTGGAATCGTACTTTGATCTTTTCACATATTTTGTTTGTCAATTTGTATATAAAGTTTCAATAAAGTTTTAATTTGTTTTTATTTAATTTGTGAAATCTTAATTTACCGTCATATTGCAATTATATTTTTACTGATTTCCACGAAAATCATTGAGATCATGATAACGCGACTCCTTCACCAGTAGATCTGGTTCAATGGGAAAATCTTGAGCATCGTCAATCTTGAACAATCGTCGAACGATTTTGTAAAAACCCTTAAAACATTTCTCTATTTTTATTTGCTTCTCACTAAAATTGATTTGATCACAGATAAAACTGATTCTCGGTTTTGGGTTAGAATTAATCATGCACATCATCACGATTATATTCTTCGGTTTCATGTTCAAATTCAACAATTTTAGAATGTTTTAATTTTATTTTTGGATAACAAAATATTAATCATGAAAAGTGTGTGTGTGAAAAATCTATAGAAAATCGTAATGTAACTTTAATCTTCAAATCATCTTGTAGTATTCATTCAGGTTGTTCAGTCGCTTCTGAGCAGCATTAAAGCTATCAATCAGGCGAACTCGAGCATTTCGTTTTTCATTTTGACTGTCATCATTCAAATTCAAACGAAATTCCAACAAGTTTCCCTCTACCATCGGCCCAATCTGTTCCATAAGTCCACGTCTCAGCTCATCAATTTCGTCGGAAAAGAAGCGAACATTCTCCAGGAGTAGCACAAGTAATCGAAGTGAATCGCCACCACCAAAATGTCCCTCCAAAGTGGAATGCGAAGCTTCGGCATACTTCCAAGCCTTCTGGAGATAATCAAACTTCTTTTTCGGTTCCAACTTGTAGCAGTATCGATAGAAAGCGTTGAGCTGCTTGTACAGATCCACCAACATGAGACGACTGTGCACGAATGCAAGTGGAGCAATGCGATCGTTGATTAGAGTTTCAAGTTGTCGCAAAAGAGAACAAAGGATTTTTTCTTTAGGAACATTTGCTGAAAAGGACACAAGTTAGTTGAATGAAGAAGTTGTAAATCATGAACTTACATTTCTTTTGGTTGTCTACAATCAGCGCCTTGATACGAGCAATCAAATCAACCGCCTGTGAATGCATCTTAGAAATGTCCGAAGAAATTTTCTTCAAGTCAGTTAACTCATCATGTCCTATTTCACGATTACAGACAGAACAGTTAACTTGATCATCAGTTCGTCGGATGAATCCGCCACAGGCGGTACCACAGAAGACCAACTCGTGGTCATCAGAAGTGTTGGTGCTAGAGCCAAGTGGATTGTCACGCCGTTTGTCTTCACAGTGTTCACAGGGACAAATGTAATGGGTTTCAGGCTGCATCCAGGCTTCTTGTAGGGCTCGTACAAATTCATACAAATAAATTCGAAACTTGACCGAATCGCCATAGCGTGGACCAACTGCTGACAGCACAGTACCAGCAGGAATTGGTTTGATCGCAAAGAAGACACAAACATTTGAAACATGTGGAGCTGCCTTGGCACAATCAACACCAACGATCGATATGTTCGGGTCACAGGACCTGCGGACCAGTGAGATTAGTGGATCCAGTGTCCAAATAGACTCATCAGAAGCATTGGGATGTTGCAGTGCTGACTGATCACCGCGCACAAACTGGGAATCGTTGCTGAGGATCTGTCGATAATGACGCAAAAAAGTTTTGATTATAAAAATGTCCTTTTCCGATGGTGCACCGTCAATGTCGTCATTTTCATCAAACTTAGACCACTTGAACAGAATAGTAGCGAGAACCACTTTCTTGATGAGCTCTTTTATGTGTTCGCTCTTCTTCATCTTCATTCGATAGACATTTTCATAACAACCTATAGGATTGTCCGTAAAATCAGCACTCTTCGCCGGATTTTCAGTAGCATCAAACTTTTGAGTGACAGAACGAATAGACTCCAGTCCACCAGCCACTAACCAAGTGCGCAATGCAAGATATAATGGAGGACTGTTATCAGCGAATGTTTTATAAAAAGAATACACAGACAGTGGACATTCGAAGTGATGGTACAATTGCCAGGACTCGGTGCAACAGTGCTCGGAACAGTAAAGCACTCGGGTACATTGAGTACATGGGACAGAGTGTGGGAAATTGTCCAAAATTGGCTTCAGAGAGATCAAACAGTGGTGGCAGAACTGTAATTCTTGCTTCTCAGTTAGGACAGACGCGTAGGGCTTTGTAACTGCCAGAATGTCTCCAAAACGGGCGTCTTGAGTAGTGGCCAAGTGACGACCTAAGAAAGAAAACGTAAGAATTTAGGAAAAATAAAAGAATGACAAAAAGAATAACAGAGCATACCATTCTTCTCATCATAACGAACTTCAATTTTGACAGAAAGTTGCGAATTGCTCAATTGAGGCTCGAAACGACCTTTCTCGGTCAGAATCTTGATGACTGACGAAACGTTCCTGAGCAAATCGGGTTCAATGTTCTTCTGAGATTCGCCATCCTCATCTTCTTTAAAATCTTTTAGCTTCTCTCCCTCTTGTTTATAGAATTTGGCCAAAAGAGCAGCATTGCTTTTGTCAAGATCATCCTGCTTGATCGAATCGATAATCTCCTTAGCTTGCGCAACACGCCCAAGTCGTACAAGGCATTGACACTTTCGGATTGTCAACATGAAGAATGGCTTGTACTGCGGATGGGACTGTGCAGCTTCAATGTCCTTGAGAGCTGCTTCGTACTGCTTCAACTGAAAGAATGCACCAGAACGACTGCCGAATGCAATGGGAAGCAGACCAGAATCATGAGGTGCATAGCGAATAGCTTTGGAATAGGACACGAGTGCATCCCCATAACGTTGCTCCTGAAAAGCGCGTATTCCAGCTTGCCCAAATTCAGCAGCTTGAGTACCACATTTCTTGCAATCTCGAGAACTGTCCCTAACATCAGACACAATCTTCGCAATCACCAGACTCATAGATTCGTGAGATAACACAAATTTGATACGATCAGAAGTGGTTGTCTGATTAGAGAAGAATTTCTGGAAAGAAGGCGATTCGAGCAGACTGACCAATTGAGATTCTGTGTCGAAATCATCAGGAGAATCTGGCTGATCATCTGTAACTCGAGCAACATCCGATGAAAGCTTGTCGTTGTCCATAACGCTTCAAAAAACCAACGAAACCAAAGGGAACTAGCTTTGAAGAAAGTAGGAATCAGAGGAAGGAGAAAAAATAGCAGACAAACGAATCAACACAATAATCAAAACAATGTGGTTTGAGCCAACAACAACATTGAGCAAATAAACAAGAAAAAACAACCAATGTATTCAGAATATCATAGATATAAAAATAAAAACGGATACGCATGCGTACTTGTAGATCAACTAGCCTAGATAAGAGAAATATTGTTATTATTTGAATTGAAACGATTAAACTAAACACTCTATAGCATTTACTCAAATATCTACAAATGTACAAGCATAAAATCATCGTTGTTTGATCGTTTATTGTGCTTATTTTTGTCTTATAGGTTACAATTCATTGTTCTTCAACAGGTGTAATTATAAATGTGAGCATTCAAAAAGGAAAATAAACTACACGAAGATGTAATGTAAGTGTAATGGAACGGTTTCACTAATCTTCAAAAATGTCCAATGTACTAATTATTGAAAGTATTGAAAATAAAAAACTCATAAATAAGGACCAATAGAAATGAAAACATCCCGATTTTGAATAGATTTTCATCAATCAACCTCAAATCATATTGTAGAAAGCGTTAATGCAATCCAATCGTTTACGAGCCTTATGAACACTTTTAACAAAACGGGCTCGAGCGTTTCGGTCCTCATCTTCAGTGTCATCGTTCCAATTCTGATGAAATTGCAAGTAGCGGTCCCCTACCATCGGTCCAACCGGATCCATTAGTTCAAGCCCAATTAGACCAAATGCATTCGAAAAAATCTGAACATTCCTCTGAAGTAGCACCAGCAGGGTAAGTGAATTGCCACCATGATGTGCCTCCAGAGTAGTATGCGAAGCATCGGCATACTTCCAAGCCATTAGGAGATGAGCAAAATGATTAGGTTCATCCATCTTGTTGCAGTAAAGATAGAAAGTTTTAAGTTGCTTGTAAAGGTCCACCAACAGAAGACGACTGTGCTTGAGTGCAAGCGGAGCAATACGATCGTTGATGAGAATTTCGAGTTGCTTCAACAGAGTCATGAGTTCCTTAGGGAGATTTTCTGTAAGAAAATGTTTTTAAAGTTAGCAAAAAGTTAATTGAAGATAGCATGATTGAGGAATATGTTTACCTTGCTGTTTATAATTTGCAATCATTGTCTTTGCACGATAAATCAAATCAATCGCCTCTGAATTGTATTTAGTCATTTTCTTCAAAATCTTCTTCAACTCTCTCAACTCAGCCGGTTCAATGATACGCTTACATGCAGAACAGTTGACTTTACCCTCATCAGTTCGTCTTATAAATCCACCACAAGTGGCACCACAGCAGACCAACTCATGATCATTAAGAGTAGAAGTAGAGCCAAATGGACTGTCACGCAATTTGTCTTCACAGTGCTCACAGTGACATCGATGTGTAGGTTGTGTGTAGTTCAAAAAGTTCTGCTGCCATTGCAAATATTGATCCAAATGAATTCGATACTTCACCGAATCACCACCGCTTGGACCAACACTTGTGAGCACAGTACCAGCGGGCATTGGCTTGATGGCAAAGAAGACATTAACATTTGAGACATGTGGAGCAGCCTGGGCAGAGTCAACCACGATGATCGATATGTTAGGGCTGCATGACTCGCGGACCAGACTGATTAGTGGATCGATGGTGAAGAAGGACTCGTAGGGAACAGTTTGATCATCCAGCGCTGACTGATCACTGCGCAAAAAGACAGCTTTATTGTCATAAAACTGTAGATAATGACGCAGTAGAGCTTCGATTGTCTGAATGTCCTTTTCTGAAGCAGCAATATTTGAGTCAGCATCGCCAATTTCAGTTAATTTAGAGCAATGGGAAATAAAAACCATCCCGATAATCGTCTGGACGGCCTCTGCAATACTATCGAATTCATTCATCGCCATTCGATAGATATTTTCATAAGAATCTTCAGTAAAATCGGCATTTTTTGACGGATTAACAGTAGAATCGAACTTTTGAATGACAGAACGAATGGACTCCAGTCCACCCGCAATAAACCAAGCGCGTAATACAAGACGATGATCAGGGACTTCCAAAATCTTCTCTGTAAATTCTTGCTCAAGCAAATACAAAGGCAGTGGACATTCAAAACGATGATACAATTTCCAGGACTCTGTGCTACAGTACTCGGAACAGTAGAGCACTCGGACACATTGAGTACAAGGAATTGAGCGAGGGAAAAGGTCCTCTGAAAACTTCAGAGAGGCCAAACAGTGGTGACAATAGAATAGTTCCTGCTTCTCAGTAAGGGCAGATGCGTAAGGCTGGGTAACTGCCAAGATGTCACCAAAGTGGACTTGGCGGGTAGTGACCAAATGACGACCTAAAAGAAACGTAAGAATTGAGAATTGCACAGAAAAATCGAGGACACAAAAATAGCAAAAATACCTTTCTTCTCATCATAACGAACTTCAACCTTAGAAGAAAGTGATGAATTGCTCGATTGAGGCTCGAAACGACCTTTCTCGGACAAAATCTTGATCACGGACGAAAGGTTCTTGAGCAACTCGGGTTCAATGTCCTTCTTATTAGATCTCCTATAATCAACATCCTTTAGCTTCTCTCCCTCTTCATCATAGAATTTATCCAAAAGATCATTATCGCTTTTGTTTAGTTCTTCACGTTTAATAGAGTCAAGAATTTTCTTAGCTTGTCCAACAAGTCCAAGTTTTATAAGACATTGACACTTTCGGATGGTCAACATGAAGAAAGGCTTGTACTTGGTGTGAGTTTCTGCGGCTTCAATATCTTTGAGAGCTGCTTCGTATTTATTCAAATGATAGAATGCACCCGAACGATTGCCAAATGCAATGGGAAGCTGACTAGAATTATGAGGTGCATAACGAATAGCACTGGAATATGACGAAAGTGCATCCTCGTAGTTATCGGCACGAGCTCCTTCTATGCCATCTCTAATTGCTTGAGTAACACTCTTCTTGCCATCTTGTTGTTGTTGTTCATTATAATAGACAACATATTGCCCAAGAACCAATCGGACAATTTCCTGAGATAGTACAAACTTGACACGTTCAGCGAGTGTGGGCAGTTCGGTGTAGGTTTTCTGGAAATCACGAGACTCGATAACAATCATCAATTGATCATAGAGCAACGATGGCAACCAACGCAACCAAACAGGAACTTGTTGCCTCTCTTGAGAAAGTTCAGAATAAACACGTTGATTGTTATCCATCGAGTATTGATAAAGAACAATAACGAATTACGAAGGAAGTAATAAGAACAATAGAAAGGTGATAAAAATGGTCGAAAACTAAAATCACAAAGTCAAAAATAAAAAATTCATAACAAGAAATCTACACAAAGCCAATCACAACACAACATTGAGTAAATGAAATAGTAAGAAATAACTCAAGTATTCAGTAGACCACACTGAAAGAGCGCCACTTCGGGGTACATCCATAAATCACGTGTTTAGTAGGGAGAGAGAGAGAGAGAGAGAGAGAGAAAGTCTGGGAACTTATCACGCTTTGATCACTTTAAGTAAAGGATATGTCCATAAACCAGAAATATATTATCCCGATCGAAAATGTATCTTGAACTCTCAAATCATCTTGTAGTACTCATTCAAACGACATCCAATGGACATTGGACCATTGTCAATGGACCTAATGCCAGGAGGAGTGTCCCGAAGGAAGCCAAACCTTTTGCGATTGGCTCAGTACAGTAAAGACTGTGTCCACAATGGTAAACGGAGAAGTCTTGTGCTCGGAAGATTAAACCAAGTCCCAGTTTAGCCCGTAAATCTCAAAATGGATTACCAATAGTGCATTGTCGTGATTGAATTCTATGCCTTTGATATTTCAATTTTGATATTATGTATTGGAAATTGTAAAAATTTTTAAATGAATATACAAAAAACAAAAAAATGAATCTAAAACATATCTTGTACTCAAATCATCTTGTAGTATTCATTCAAGCGGTCCAATTGTTTCCTAGCACGATGAAAACTTTTAACCATACGGGCTCGAATATTTCTATCTTTATCTTCAGTGTCATCATTCAAATTAACATGAAATTCCAAGTAGCGGCCCTCAACCATCGGTCCAACAGGATCCATTAGTTCAATTCCCATCAGACCAATCGCCCTCGAAAAAATCTGAACATTCTTCTGGAGTAGCACCAGCAGGGTTAGTGAATCGCCTCCAAAATGTGTCTCCATAGTAGTGTGCGAAGCATTAGCATACTTCCAAGCCTTTTGGAGATGGGCAAAATGATTAGGTTCATCCATATTGTTGCAGTAAAGATAGAAAATTTTGAGCTGCTTGTACAGATCCACCAACAGAAGACGACTGTGCTTGAGTGCAAGTGGAGCAATGCGGTCGTTGATAAGAGTTTCGAGTTGTTGCAACACAGTTGTGAGACCCTGAGGAAGATTTTCTGTACAAAGTCACAGTAAGTCGATTAAAGATGAAATAAATGAGGAATGCGCAAATGAACTTACCTTTCTGCTTGTAATTTACAAACGAAGTCTTGGCACGAGAAATCAGCGCAATCGCCTGTGAATGCATCTTAGAAATGCTCTTCGAAATCTTCTTCAACTCTGCCAACTCATTAGAACCAATGTCCCGCTTGCAGGTGGTACAGTTGACTTTACCCCCATCAGTTCGTCTTATAAATCCGCCACAAGTGGCACCACAGCAGACCAATTCATGACCATCAAGAGTAGAAGTAGTGCCAAATGGACTGTCACGCCGTTTACATTCACAGTGTTCACAGTCACAAAGATGTTTAGGTTCAGACTGGTTCCAGAAGGCATGTTGCAATTTCACAAACTCATCCACATTAATTCGATACATTTCCGAATCTCCATAACATGAAGCAACCGATGAAAGCACGACACCAGGGGCAATTGGTTTGATAGCAAAGAAGACGCAAACATTTGAGACATGATCATGAGGAGCATCCCGGGCACAGTCAACCACAATGATCGATATGTTCGGATCACAGGACTTGCGAACCAGTGAGATCAGTGGATCGAGTGTGTAAATAGTTTCAACAAGAGCAGTTTGGTCATTCAAAGCTGACTGATCACTGCGCACAAAGATGGCATCATTGCTAAAGATCTGTAGAAAATGACGCTCTAAAGTTTCGATTGCAAAAATGTCATCATTCGGTGACGCAGCGTTTGGATTGTCAATTTCTGTCGCCTTAAACCACTTGTACACGAAAGCAACCCGAATGATCGTCTTGATGCGCTCTAAAATGTCGAAATCTTTCATTGCCATTCGGTAGATATTTTCATAAGAATCCATTTGGTTAAAATCAGCACTTTTTGCCGCATCATCAGTAGACTTGAACTTTTGAGTGACCGCACGAATTGCTTCCAGTCCACCAGCCACAAACAATGTACGCAATGCAAGACGATGTTCACTACTGCTCTCCATAAATGCTTTCTCAAAAGAATGCACATCCAGTGCACATTCAAAACGATGATACGAATGCCAGGACTTTGCGCTACAGTACTCGGAACAGTAGAGCACTCGGGCACAATGGGAACAGGAGACAGAGCGTGGAATGTTGTCTTTGAGTTTCAGAGAGGCCAAACAGTGGTGGCAATAGAGTAGTTCTTGTTCCTCAGTAAGAACAGATGCGTATGGCTTGGTAACTGCTAGAATGTCACCAAAGTGAACTTCTTGGGTAGTGACCAAATGACGCCCTAAGGAAGGAAATAAACGAATTTAGGAATGAACAGAGGAATCGAGGGCATAAAACTAGTAGAACATACCATTCTTCCCATCATAACGAACTTCAACCTTAGAAGAAAGTGACGAATTGTTCGGTTGAGGATCGAAACGGCCATTCTCGGACAGAATCTTGATGACTGACGAAAGACTCTTGAGCAACTCAGTTTCAAAATTATTTTTATATTTTTTATATTCTTCTTTTTTATCATCTTCTTTGACATCCTTTAGATTCTCTCCCTCTTGTTTATAAAACTTAGCCAAAAGAGCAGCCTCACCTTTGTTAAGATTTTCACGTTTGATAACATGGAGAATTTTCTTAGCTTGCGCTACATGTCCAAGTCGTACAAGGCATTGACACTTTCGGATGGTCAACATGAAGAATGGCTTGTACTTCGGATGAGTTTCTGCGGCTTCGATGTCCTTGAGAGCTGCATCATACTGCTCCAACTGAAAGAAGGCACCTGAACGATTGCAAAATGCAATGGGAAGCAGATCAGAATCATCCGGTGCATAGCGAATAGAATCGGAATAAGATACAAGTGCCTCCTTATAACGATGCGCTTTAAAAGCATCAGTTCCCTTTTCGCCAAATTGAACAGCTTGAGTAGCACTTTTTTTGTCATCATATTCGAAGAATTCTTTACCTCGTGCACTTTGAGTTACATTTGTTTCATCTTGAAGATTGGCTAGTGCATTGCAACGCACAGCAAATTGTTCAACTACCAGGCGAACAATTTCGTGAGACAATACAAATTTAATACGTTCGTAAGAGGTGAGTAGTTCGGAGTAGCATTTCAGAAATGATGGCGATTCGACCAGACTGGCCAATTCAGCATAGAGAGAATTATGAGATTGCTGTTCCTCTAGAATTAAGGCCCGAGAAAGACATGTCAAGTTGTTTATTGTCCATTTCGCTTCGAAGAAGAACAAATCAAACAAAGTTAGTAGATAAACAAAAATAAACAAAAAAAATCAACAATCAACTACACAGTTTATGGGCCAACACAACACAAGTTAACTTACACAGCATTGCAATTTGCGTGAATGAGTAAATGAGAATATGATTTATCAATGTATTCAGAAGATCAAATCAAACAAAAGAAAAACGCCACTGCAGATTCTAATGCGCATGCATATTTTCTTAAATATTGATTGACAATCGAAGTTTGATTAATGTTGAAAAAAATCCAACAAGGAACTGAATCTGTGGATAATATCCAACAATTCGCATCTCTAGGAATCATACGATCACAATCAATATGGCCCTTCAAATACCACTTTGGTACTTTGATATAATCACATAAGTTGTATACTTGTAACTTACTTCAATAAAAGTTTGAATTGGTTTTTATTTGTTTGTGAATTACATTACAATACGTGTGATTAATCATGTTTAAAAGTGTAATGTAATTGTGGATATTATAAAAGTGATAAAAAGTAATAGAAAATGTCAAACAACTCAAACAATATTGTAGAATTCATACAAACTGTCCAATCGTTTCTTAGCATTATGAAAAGAAGAAATCAGACGAGCTCGGGGGTTTCGATTTTCATCTTGACAATTATTATCCAAATTCATACGAGAATCCAAAACTCGTCCTCTTACAATCGGTCCAGCCGGGTCCAATTCTCCAATTGTGTTCGAAAAGAAGTGAACATTCTCCTTAAGTTGAACCAACAATCCAAGTGATGCTTTACCACCAAAATGCGCTTCCATTGTAGTATGGGTAGCTTCGGCATACTTCCAGGCCTTCTGAAGGTGATCGAACTTCTTGTTCGGTAACATTTTGTAACAAAAATGATAGAAACCGTAGAGTTGCTTGTACAGATCAACCAACATTGGACGACTGTACACGAGCGCAAGTGGAGCAATGCGATCGTTGATAAGTGTTTCGAGATGTAGCAATAGAGCCAAAATTACTTTGGGATTAGCTGAAAAGCAAAACCAAAGTCACAATGAATTGAAAAATGTAGAAAAGCAACTTACTTTTTCTGTTTTCATTCTCAATCAATACTTTAATACGATCAATCAGTACAACCGCTTGAGAATGCAACTTCGAAATGTTCAAACAAATCTTCTTCAAGTCAGTCAATTCATCAGCTCCAATGTCACGCTTACAGGCAAAACAGTTAACTTGATCATCATCAGTTCGTCTGATGAGTCCACCACAAGTGGCGCCACAGCAGACTAATTCAGCACCATCAGGAGTAGTAGTGATGGAGCCAAATGGACTTTCACGTCGTTTAAATTCACAGTACTCACATGTACAGATGTGTCTAGGCACACTATTATGCCAGAATTGCTGTCGCATATAAATAAAATCTTGCAAATAAATTCGATACTTCAACGCATCACCATAACTTGGAATAACCGATGAAAGCACAGTGCCAGCGGGCATTGGTTTGATAGCAAAGAAGACACAAACATTTGAAACATGAGGAGCAGCCCGGCCAGAGTCCACTACGTGGATCGTAATGTTTGGGTCACAGGACTCGCGAACCAGACCAATAAATGAATCCAGTGTGAAAAATGATTCAAATGCAACAGTTGGATCATCCAGCGCTGATTGGTCACAACGCATAAAGATACTATAGTTGCTAAAGATCTGCGTAAAGTGACGGAATAAAGTTTCGATTGCCAGAATGTCCATTTCCGAAAGTGATGTAGCTTCGTCTGTGTTGTTAATTTCAGTCAAATTGGACCATTTGTATAAGAAAATAATCCGAATAATTGTCTTGATGCTCTCTTCAAAACAGTCAAAATCCTTCATCTTCATGCGATAAACGTTTTCATAATCCATTGGATTATCAGTAAAATCAGCACTTTTCGAAGGGTCACCAGAAGAATCCAGCTTTTGAGTAACCGCACGAATTGAATCCAGTCCACCAGCCACATATAGAGTACGCAAAGCAAGACGATAATCACTACCCTTTTCAGCGAAGGATTTCTCAAACGAATTCGCAAGTATTTGACATTCGAAGCGATGATATGATTGCCAAGATTCAGTGCGACAGTACTCGGAACAGTAGAGTACTCGGGTACATTCTGTGCAGGGAATAGATCGGGGGTAGATGTTCAAAATTGGTTTCAGAGAAGCCAAACAGTGGTGACAATAGCGTAGTTCTTGTCTCTCAGTAAGGACAGCTGCGTAGGGCTTGGTAACTGCTAGGATGTCACCAAATTGGACTTCTTGGGTTGTAACCAAATGTCGACCTTAGAAAAGAAACAGGAATTATGGAACAAAACGAAAAAATCACAGAACATACCATTCTTTTCATCATAACGAACTTCTACCTTAGAAGAAAGTGACGAATTATTCGGTTGAGACTCGAAACGACCTTTCTCGGACAAAATCTTGATGACTGATGCAACGTTCTTGAGTAGTTCGGGTTCAAAATCATTTTTATTCTTCATTTCCCTATCATCTTGAGCTTTTCCAACGTCCTTAAGCAGCTCTCCCTCACGTCTATAAAAATAATCCAATAATCCCGCATCAGTTTGGTTAAGTTCTTCCCGTTTAATCGTATCGAGAATTCGCTTGGCTTGAACAACACGGCCCAGTCTTACAAGACATTGACACTTTCTGATGGTCAACATGAAGAATGGCTTGTACTGAGCATGAGATTCGGCGGCTTCAATGTCCTTAAGAGCTGCATCATATTGCTTCAACTGAAAATAAGCACCAGAACGATTGCCAAATGCCGTAGGAAGAAAACCACCGTCTTGAGGTGCATAACGAATAGCTTTCGAATAGGATGCAAGTGCATCCTCATAATGATGAGCTTGAAAAGCACTGGTTCCATCAAGGCCAAATTGAGAGGCTAGAGTAACACTTTTCTCATCGTATGAATAACCAATCTCTTTGCTGGAAACAACAAATTGTACAATCACCAAACGAATAGTTTCGTGAGTTAGAAGAAATTTAATACGCTCAGAATGGGTGGGTAGATCGTTGTAGGATTTCTGGAAAGAAGACGATTCGATCAGACTCACCAATTGATCGTAGAGTGTCAAGGCAGAACTAGCAGATGGCTGCTCTTCTAAAGAAAGACCCGAGAAAGATTCGTCAAGTGGTTTGTTGTCCATAGTAGAACCAGATCGTTGTTCTTCTGGTCCTCGTGAAGAAAAATCGTTAAAGAACCACCGAAAAATGGAAACTAGAAGCATAAATCCGGGAAATCGAAAAAAACCGAAACCTCGTGTTTTAAACAAGGAAAATGACAAAGCAGACAGAAGGAAATGAGCAAGAAAATAAACAGACAAGGTATTCAGAAGACCAACTATTGAATAATTCATAAACGCCACTGCAGATTTAAATTTTTGTTTTTGTGCGCATGTGTTCGTTTTTATTTTTGGTTATATATCCACAAACATCGTTTTCCATCTTAGTATTGTATTATTATCAAATCAAATCCAATCAATCTGAAAAATTACAAAAACGAATACACCTATAGATCTAATCCAATATCTATATAGTTGAATTGGGAAATTTTGAATATCAAAGATTAATTAGAATACGATTTATATCATCTTTGTGATCTAATTCGAATTTCCCGCAATCGTACTCCAAACCCATTTGGACAGTTCCGAGGTTCGCGCAAGAAAAGTCTCAGCACATAGACCGTTTGGGCCATTGACCGCACTCACCACCCCATACTGGTACCATCGACCGCCATCAATGAAGGGACTTCGACACACCAGTCCACCACCACTGTCACCAGTACAGCCCGAAACTCGATCATCGCCCCAACACATCATTTTGTCAGTAATTGTGAAGGGTCTCCATGTGGCACGTTTGCATTGGTTCTGTAACCAGACAAAAGAAGTTGCCTTTTGGAGAACCAGAGGACCGTTTCCGTTCTCAACTAAAGACAAAACATTTTAGGACAAGAATAACTAGAATCTTGTACTTTTATCGATACTACCCCAGCCCACTAGAGTACACCAGTGACCAGCAATATTGTTCAGTCTCTGCTTTGGCGGTAGGCAAATGGATCCAATTTGAGGCAAATTCATTGGAAGTTCTTGATCCAAATGGAACAGCACTGCATCGTTGTTATGTTGTGTTGGATTGTTGTAACGAGGATGGATGATGATTTTCGACACAGAACGGGTTATATCTGTGGATTCGCTTATGTTTCGGTAGTATTTTCCTTTAAGAATTGATGTAAGATAAGATATTATTTTTGGTTAAAGAATTCATACCTCCAACAAAGACAAAATCTTTAGCTTCCGGTGGATTCCCATCTTGACCTATGATACAGTGTGCCGCACCGAGAATCCAACGCGAATTTATGATTGTACCAGCGCACCAGTTCTGCCCTCTGTACAAGAAAAGTCCTTGCCAGGGAAATTCGTTTCGTGCTGCATCAGTTCCATGCACAATTCGTAGCTTTCCATCTTTTCCAAGTGGTTGTCCTTTAAGACCACAATTTGGATCATTTCTTCCAAAAGCAACCAGAAACAAACTCGATGACAAAATGGCGAAAATACTAAAATTCATTTTTTCAAGTTTAAAATAGACAAATCAATGTTCTTTATATTTGGTTATTTTAAAATTGTGAGTTATTAATAGATAAACGTGATAGGCAAAAGGCAATTTCAATTAAACCATAATCCAAACCTAGTCAAGCGTAGAGTGGGAGACTATTTATACATTCTTCAAACTAATTGTATCTTTTTATATATTAAAGTGCATCATTCCAAGTGCACCACACATTGAAATTGAAGTACGCAACATGTACTAATGCACAATGCGTAAATAGAATGGTCACTGCCCTCAGTAAATGCATTATTGAATATCTCAAGATATCATTGCACATCTTCTACCAATTGAACAATCACATATTGGCAATACCAAATGTCTGATTACTTGATAATCACAAAGAGTCGGCATGTCAGATTACTCGTTACTATTGGGGACATTTGATAAGAACTAATTTTTTGTTGTCAAGTCACATAACAATTGCGTAGTTCACTACGCTAAATGTGTCGATGTTTGTCGTATAGCTTATCTGGGATGCGCGTTTTTAAATTAGCGATTTAGTAAACAAAATAGAAAAAATTCATGATTATCATTGGCTTGATCATCCAAATTACAGAATTGTACCATCGAAAGGAAGGTCTTGAATACTTGAATATTTGTACATTCGGGATAGGGAAAATTATGTAGGTATAGCTGGTGAGTGTGCTCGTATACGCTCAATATATTGGGAAGTATTATCAAGCTCTCCAAAATATTTCACAGCAAGTGGCTGAATTCTAAAAAGTCATTAAAAAGTTTAATATGCGCACAATTCACTCTCAGATGATTAAAGATTAACATAAACATTCATTACGGTGGACAAAAAACATTTATTTGTTTAGTTTTCGCTTGCATTTGGGACATTCATGAAACTTTACACAAGTGTTTTGTATTTATGCTTCACTGGTGATTGTTGCTGAAGTTTTAATTTGATTTGTGATACTTTGAAATGAATTGTTACCAGTATTAACATTTGAAGAATTTATATTCACAAATGCTTTATTGGAATTGCTCAAATTAATTCTGGTTGATGTTTGATTTCGAATTTCACTGCTGTCACTGCTCATTTGTGTAGATTAATTGCGTGGATACCCCCAGAGCCAAGCCGAAAATGTGCCTGGCCGAAATTGAAGAAACAATGCTGATTTGATGCATACACTGCAGCGCAATATGACCGACTGTTGGGCAGTTTGATTTCTTCTGGAATTTCGATTCTTTTCCCGTTAAGAAAACAAACTGGCCTTCTGCATTTTTGTCACTCAAATCAATCAAACCACCAATAATTTCACCAGCATTCCATTTGTTTTCGACCAATTGTTTCTTATTTTTGATGCAATATCAAATTGCTATACTAATCAAAAGCAATTGCACCATTTTATTATACGAATTGTACGTACTTATATGCAGTTTGCGACAATATTTAATACGTACAACCAGACTAAAAGGGCTTGTTGCACATTCTTAAGCTTTTGAAAGATCACCATAATTAGCACCACAATCATCATTACCTGCATTCCTTTGATCTTTATGTCCCGTAATGTAACCGTAAAATTTACGGTAAGATAATTCGTGAAATGTTGGACGTGGATTTTGATCATCGCACTAATACAAGATAATACAAGATACAATATGTGAGAAATTGCAATTGCACAATTAAAGCAATGATTCAGTAATAAATATTTAATGTTCACAAATACACTCAATCGTGAATATAAAAACAACTATTTTTTTCATTTCAATACAATTCAATTCTCAGAATTGATAAACCAAATCAGTGATACTGTCAGTATTATCAGTCTTATCAGTGCGCTTAGTTGGTCAAAATGATGTGACTTATTGCGAAAAGAATCACTGACAGTCGTCATTGATTACGCGTTACTTGCGTTGATTGCCAATAACATTGGCCATATTTTTGTTAGAACTAACAATTTGTTTGTTAAGTCACTAAACAAGTGCGTAATTTCTTGTATTGACTTTTTTCTCACATTCAATCACACAACATTGATCAAGTCATGTTCAGTCACATTCATTAAACATTTTCTTCAATGGCTCGAAATAAACGAATTATTAAAGAATTTTGAGATCTTCTCAACGATCCACCGCAGGAATTTACTGCAGGCAAGTGTTACTTTTGTATACTATAAGATAATCCTTTTACAATTCTGATCAGAATTGTTAATTCTAACATGTTTTGTTTTCAGTTCAAATCTCGGAAGATGATCCTACTAAATGGAAGCTCACTTTTATGGGTCCCGCGGGGAGTCCTTATGAGGGCGCTCGGGTTAATGTAGAAGTCAAGTACCCTTCTGATTATCCATTCAAACCACCAAATGTATAGTTCACTACTCCAATCTATCATTTAAACGTGCCTGTCAATGGTTCAATGTGCCAATGCTTGCCGTACAGTAAATCTAATTGGCAAGCGCATTTAAGAATTAGAGATTTAGTGAACAGAATCAGAGAAATTCTTGTTGATCCTGTGCTCGATCGTAATATATGCTGCAGCAGAGATGATCTTAGATCTTTGTACATTCGAGATAGAGAAAGTTATTTAAGTATGGCCCGTGAGTGTACTCGCATTGTGAAACATTATCAAACTATTCTGCAAAATATTTCACAGCAAAGGGCTCAATTGTAAAAATATTCATTAAAAATTGGAATTGTCGTTGTAAAACCTACCGATGCATGAATCCGGTTAATCAGGAAATTTTTGTTATTGAATTATAAATAGATGCTTTGTACTTTTTTATTTTAAAAAATGGAATAAACTCCATTTGGTGTTTTATTGAAAGTTTTAAAAATACATACAACAATAATAATAATAAAATCTAACTAATCTTTTAACAAACTATAACAAAAATTTTAAACATTTCGGCGGTCCTTCATAATGACTTTTCCAAATATGGCTTTTGATCCATTTTCTGTGATAATGCAGTTTGCAATGCTTTCAGTGATATTAATGGTCATATCTATGATTCGGTTCGATGAGGTAGGCTGTTCAATTCGTTGGCATTTAAAATTTTCATTCAAAATTTCTTCATGAAACACTTCAATCTCACAGAAAATGTCTAAAGTGTCCTCATGAAGATGTTTGCCTATCTCTGCATGGCCAATATATTTGGGACAGCAAAAATCTTTTAATCCCGTGGATATCAGCTTTCCGTGAATTACTGTGAATTTACAAATAAAGTAAATGTAATTTTGAATTTTTAAAAATTGAAATCAAACCTTTTGTATTGTGTTTGTTACTCTCTGGATCACAAATTGATAATTGTGATTGTGCCCGGAGTTCAAGCTGTTCGGTGAGTTTGATGTGCAACACCAGTGACACATGGTCAGTAACATTTGAATGCATTCCATTGGGATGAAGATATAGGCAGTAGGACAAGTGGGATATGTTGTTGTCCCATTGGTAGTCGGGAGAGGGAATTTTATCGTTCAATTGACATCGTGCGTCGAATTTGTCGATTTGCCATTTTTGTTCAATTCGAGACACTTTTACTCGAGCATTGGAACGACTTTCGAGTTCATTTTCAATGTCATCGTCGTCTTTATCGTTGTTGTTGTTGTTAATTTCGATTGATTTGCTAAAACCACAATTGTCATTTAAGTAGATTTTACAAACTAAAGTCAAAACATCTTTCACTAAATATCCTCGTTCATAGATTTGATCCTTTTGAACGAATTGTTCCAGGTTAAAATCGTTGTCTTTGCTTAACAGAAAGTTATCTTCAATAAACGATTATTATTTAATTTAATTTTAAAATTGCATTATATTCTTACCATTTTTAAAAATGAGATGCTTTTCCAGGTTGTAATCCTGCAAATAAATTTCACATCTCTTGATAGCCAATTGAGCTTCACTCAACATGTGCATGTTTAATGACAAATAATTTTGATTACAATCAGAACAACCATTTGGATAGAGACGAAATGCAAGTTGAAGTTCATTCTTATGATCACTAATTGGCAGCGTAAACGGACTCGAATGAATGAATGAAAGACTGTTGAAATTTTTGATGTAAAAGAAGCCAAAATTTTCCACCATCCATTTGAGTGAAAAAATTCGTTCGCCTTTTGATTCTTCTTCCATTTTCTGATGATTTAAAGCAGAAAGATTTAAAAAAATCAAAGTTTAAATTTGCTTGTGACAACTTTGAAAAGTGAATTCACTTTCTCGCGTGATGTCCGCATAATTCTGTTTGTTCAAAATGTATTTTATCACAATTATTATACACCATGTACATCAAATGACACTTGATTCATCAATGTCAAGTGAACAAGTGAATAAGTTGCTGCTAACTATTCTACATGCCACTACTACTCTTTTGTGGTGCATTAAATTAAGATAACTTTAATAGAAAGGACAACACAGACAACTGTTGAGTTGATTTAATTGCACTTTCCCTCTTCCATCCTGTTTTTACTTACTTGTATGCTTCACTTGTCTTGAGTCACATGTATGCAACAAGGACTGGAATTTTGTCAGTTAATTTTGTTCGGTCGTTATCGCTAATCAAAATTCATCAAATCATGTATTATGAGAGTGATTCCAGTGAATTGAAGCAAAAACGGATGTTCAAGGCGACAATGTTTGTTACATTGCAATCGTGTGACATCTAAACATATTACATACTATTGATACTTTCAATACGCTTCGACGCATTTTCTTCATCTGTTTGACAAAAAATGGATCCAATTTCTGAATTTTCTACTTCGTATTTAACAACAACAACATCTTCTAAACTCAACCACAAATGGATTATTTTGAATTTTTCTCATTTTTACAAGGATCACAACAATGAGAACACAATATCAAAAGTGTATTCCAATTCATTTCTACCACCACAAAATGAACATTTCAATTTTTCTCTTCGTTTGGTACCAAATTTTGTGAACAAACAACTTTGCAACAATGTTTATCTGTCCATCTTTATATATCGAGAAGCGGGCGGAAGGCTAGAGAAAATCAAACTCAAATGTTCATACAAAATATCTATTTGTGATGTATTTGGAAAATCAATTTATTTTAGAGGTAATAAACATCAATTGGGAGGGCTTGAAATTTTTTAAATTCTTTTTTTTCAATTTGTAGTTGATCGAACCGATTTTGCTTGTGAAGATTGTTGGGGATTTGAAAAATTCATTCTCCTTGACTACATTTGCAACGAACAGTACAAATTACTATCAGACAATGATGAACTGATTTTAAATTGTGAGGTATGTGATTGTATGATTTGATTTTTTTGTTCTTGACACATGTTCGTAATCATTCGTAATTTTTAGATGGAAATCGCAAATTTCAATTCAATTCAACTTGAAAATGAAATTTCCCAAATAAGTAGACCTGTGGATACATTTGATGCCAAAACCAAAGTTGAACGACTCAATTTCGAATGGACCATAGAACATTTTAGCAAATTGATTTGTCAATTCAATTCTGCTGACTACAATTATTTGCCCTACATAAGATCGGAAAAATTTTACTCTCCTTCCAATGAACAGATTCAGTTTTATATAATATTACACTTTAAAGATGTTGATTTACACAAATTTCGGGAATATATTTCACTGTATTTACATGTTGAATCAAAGTTGAAGGAAAAAAGAAAAATTCAGTATCGTGTTTCGATTCTCGATTGGGAATCGAAACCATTTGCCACTGGAGAAGGACAAGGTTTGATTGAAGAGGGGAAGAATTTCTGTCGAGGTTCGCCTAATTTTGTTGCCCGCGATGATATCATCAGACCTCAAAATGGACTACTACCAGAGGATACCCTCACAATTAGTGTCAATATTGAACACTATGCTTGTGAATACTCCACTGAACACAGCGATGCCAAAAGTATTGATAACATTACTAAAAGTTTTGATGAACAAATTGAATTGGTTGTCGAGGAAAATCTGTTAACTAAAAGTAGAATTGAAAAAATGGTTGAGAAAATCGAAGAAATGCAGCGACTTCTTGGTTCACTCTCAATAAGAAGTTCACTAGAAGAGATAGAGGCGCAACAGATTTCAATTGCGAAAATAATTAATAATCAAGAATATGTTCAATTAAAAAATAAACTCGAACTAACCCAAATACACATACTGAACGATCAAATCAAGAATCTATCCGAACAGTCGTCCTATATCGAGCAAATCGTTTCGTCTACACTCAATTATCTTCGTCTCGAAACAACTTCTGGCATTTTGAAAACCAAATCACTTGTAAGATATTTGTCTGAACCCTTTTTGGGTTCATTGTTTAAACAATAATTCGAATAAAAATATTTGTATTCAAATGATATTTTTGTCTCAATTTGCTGCACAATCACAAAGTACAATCAAATCCTGGTTGAGGGGAATCCAATTTGGTGTGTTATATATTTTATGAGGTTGAGATTCAAGTCTTTTCATTTTTAAAGCCATTGAGATTGAGTTGAGATTATCAAAATGCACTCATTTTAAACTGAGAAAATCCATTTGTTATTGTCGACAATCTCTCTTGCGCCTATTAATCAAAATGCACTGTTTTTTGCATCATCGATTGCTTTGTCTTAGATAATCTTAATACTTTAAGATGATCCCAATCCATATAAATAAAGTTTCTAACCTAAATTGGTGTGATATTTTTATTACAACTTGAAAATGAAGTCACTATTCATACTTTCGATTATATTTTGCTTGTCCGTAACTACTTTGGTGTCCGGAGAGTCCAAAGTAGGCAAAACCACACGCTACTGGGACTGTTGTAAGCCCTCTTGTGCATGGGTTTACAAGGCACCCTTCAATCAGCCCGTGGTAACCTGTGACAAGGACGGTGTCACCTTGTCCAATTCGCTGTACATTCAAAGTGGCTGTACTACTGGAACTGCGTACACTTGCAATAATAATCAACCAAGGGCAATTAATGCTTCACTTTCGATTGGATTTGCGGCGGCCAATATTGGGGGACAAGGAGAGAGTGATTGGTAAGTGAATTTTGTTCTTCTTGGTTACTAGACTTTCAACTTTCAAACCAAATTCTTATTTCCAGGTGCTGTGCATGCTACGAAGTGACCTTCACTAATAGCGGACTGGAAGGCAAGAAACTGATCGTCCAAGCGACCAATACAGGCGGCGATTTAGGTATAAATCATTTTGACTTGGAAATGCCCGGTGGTGGTGTTGGTATCTACAGTAAGGGTTGTAAAGATCAGTGGGGCGCTGGTGACGATGGTTGGGGAAAACGTTATGGTGGTCTTTCGGAAGCATCGGAGTGTGCCACAATGCCCAAGCCACTTCAGTCTGGTTGTAATTGGCGGTTTGATTGGTTTAAGAATGCGGACAATCCTGCAATGACTTTTGAGCGGGTTCAGTGTCCCAAGACCATTTTGGATATTACCAAGTGCAAGCGAAATGACGAGTCAACCGTGAAGAATGCTGCTTATGTCAATCTTTAATCGTGATTAAGTGAATGAATTGTGCACAGAACAATAAAAAATAAACTTAAAATACTAGTCTTTCCAATGCACATGTTTTGTCACCTGGTGATAGTCGTATTACCACGTACGTAACTACAGATTATAATGACTAAAGCACAATTTTTATTTCTCAAAATAAAATGCCATTTCATTTTTCATTTTGAATAATGTTTTGGGAATTTAATTTTTTAAATATTTTTCGAATCTATTTGTGGATGTGTGATACTTTGCTCTGTCAAAATTTCATTAACAAAATGTGTTCAGCACTGAAGTTGAAAGCCAACGATTAAGTTTATGCAACATTTTGTACATATCAATTCAACATTTCATATACACGATTGAGGAAAATTAGAAACAATACAAAACAGTGATTTGTGTCTTGAATACATGTATATGTTATTCAATGGAATTAATCCATTTTTAAACAAACAACCAAAATTTCCGGAATAACAGGATGCATACACTCACTGTAGGACAAAGATAAATCAGATCAAATTAATTCAGTGAGCGGATGTGAATTTATGCCCTCACGACATTCCCTATTCAAGCTTTCTGCATTCTTGTCAATTTTCAGCCGTAAATTGTGGTGAATTAATAAAAATGATTGAAAATCAATCCCAACGCAACATTTCTCCCAGCAAATCGTCTTTTTTGACTATAGAGAAATGGATTCTATCCACTGAATGCATCATTCGGTTAGCAATTTGGCTCCTTTATGTCATTGGTACAATTATCATTATTGGAAACAGTGGTTTTAAGGTAATTTTCAATTTTTAAAATCATCACAAATTTAATCAATAGTCGATTTTCTCCATAGTCAAGATTAATGCACCAGCTTGTGATTTACTCAATTCTTGGTCTGCTTCAGTGTATATTTCTGCATGGAATAATTCGTGAAAACATCTGTTTAACAGCTGGTTATGCAATGTATACTGTGATTGCAATAGGTTTTGCCTTTATGGATGTCATTGTGGAAAAAGACTCGGAATCAACTAAAACTGGCGAAAATAGCCGTTCCGACAGTGTGCTGTGGTGGTTCAATATGATTTGCTTGGGAGCTACCATTGCTGTGACATTGCTGTACATTAGTGATTTGTACAAATTGCGTCAACAGCATCAAAATGTTCAAAGTAGAACAGAAGGTGGGCGAACAGTGATGATAAACACATACGACAAGAAAAATGAGGAAAATGGCGATTTGGTTGGTTCAAGAATACTGACAAATCTGTGATGACCTTCGAGCGGGTGCAGTGTCCCAAGACAAAATGTAAACGGGTAAAAGTCAACCATTAAAAATGATACTTGTGTCAATCTTTAATTCCATTCATCACCGATCATTTTTCAGAAGACTAGTGGACCTTGTGGCTCATTGAAATATTAAATCAACAAGCTTCATTTCTAACTCGCTAGATGGCAGCAGCAATTTGTCAATGACGCAGAGTTTGAGCAGTTGAGAGAATTATTCGGGATATTTCATAAAAGCCATTTTTCCTGTCTGGAGATGCTTCTACTCGGTATTCGCTCGGTTATTATTATAATAACTTATTTTTAAAAAAACTTTTCTATGCTCAATTGGTCAGAGTTAGAGAAGTTTAGAGAATTCATTGATAATCTCGTACAATAAAAGCAGTTTTCCCTTGTTTTTCAATATTTTAATAAATTTGGGAATATATCCGTCACTTTACGTCTGGATGTTCGATAAAGTAGATAAAATGACATTGTACCAAGTAAGTCATTCCAGCGATGTTTAAACTTTTGCGGCCGATAACCAAGAATTTAGCTATTCACTACCAAAAATAGCCAAACTAGCTATTTTGGCAATTGGAAAATTAGGAATTGTCAAAATAGCTAGATGTCCAAAGTTTGAGCATCACTGATATACAGTATGATGTCCAAATTGATTCACAAGGTAGAACTACCACTAGTACACAAAGTTCAATCAATTCCGAATCAAACCAGTTTTTGTTTTCCATTCCCTTTTTTCACAAGAATTTCATCAACACCCGCGCTGAACATTTGTCTTCACTTCTCATGAATGCTAATAATATATTCCTAAAGATTCTTAATCTGTCATCACACTTTGTATTGAGCTTAGAGGCGCCTTTTTCCCACCTCAAATCCAACTTATTGCATAATTCTCTCTTGAACATATTGCCTGAGAGAATAAAGTGCGATAAAGATTTTTTTTGTACAAAAACAAAACAACAAACATTTCGATATTTTCGAGAAAGAAGCAAACAAACACGAAAATTTCAGATTTGCTAAGTAAAGAGATTTGTACATAGATTGAAATTGATATACCCTACCCTTGTTCCCCTTACTAAAGATACAAGTTTGCCAACCTGTGAGTCTGCTTGTTTACCTGTGCGATTACACTTTCCAAATACCAAGAGAAAGTTATGCAATCGCGAGTTGGTGTTATTAGACTTGAGAAGTAGTTTATCTTCTAGAAAGAGATTAAGACTACTTAGATTTCAACTTGACTTGTTCTCTCAATCTGCGTGCTATGCACGAAACCCTCTTTAATGTGCGAAAGTCACGTTCACTCTCGTATTAGTTATAACAAAAATGGCCAATGGCTATTTTTTGGCTTGTTAAACCATGAACGTCCGAAGATTGAACAAAATAATAAGGTGGTCGGTTTGAACTGGTGCCATAAATCTACTTGTCTATTGACCTTACAAGTAAAAAATAAGTGAACGAAAAAAGAGTTGCCGGACAAGTCTTGTCAGAAAAATTAAACTTCAAAGAATTTTCCATGACCTTGGACAATGACATCAAAATTGAAATATTAATTGAAATAATCAGATTTTTGCTTCAAATTTGTAATTCCTGAATACAGAATTCCTTTACAAAAAAATCTTTTACATAAACCAACGTAAAATTAATCTCATTTGCGTCATTTACTAATGGAGCTCTTTCTGTCAATCACTTAATTCTAATCACTTCTGGGGAATTTTCCTGTTATTCTGGAGTGCATTACGTCAGATTTTGAATTTAAAAACAAAAAATAAAGAGTTCAAAGGCTTTTTCCATCCGCAAGTGTACAAAGTTCAAGTTGAGGTTCAAGTCAAGAGGGAGACCTCACCTCACCTTCATGATCATGAACGATATATAACGAGAATTAATCACAAAAAGAAGAAGACCATAAAGGAGAAACAAACAAAACAATTGCCAATTAATTTAGTATGCCACAGTGTGCGACACTAATTAATTCATCCAAGCCGGTTAATGGTTTCATTAACCCTACCTACCTACCATACCCTAAACAAGGCAACATATCGGACAAAACTGAAACGAACGAAGGAACCTCTTTTCAGGTATAATGAACGAAACTAGTTTCGATCTCGTTAACGTAAGTCGTAGGTCGTAGCTACCTTAATTATTAATTACCTTTTACGATTTATCTTGATCAAAAAGAAGAAGAAAAATTTCAAAAGGTTCTCCTTCTTTTCTTCTTGTTCTCGTTGGTCTTCTTTCTTGGTTTCCCTGTTTTCTGTTTCTTCTGGACGCGTCTAGACTGGCTTGAACACTTCTTGGAAGCCAAAATGGCGCCACTTGACTAAATCAGTCCTCCCCTTAAACCTCTAACCCCTTGTTATAATCCCCAGAACCGGTATTCTGTCCAGTTTTCTGCGGAGTCCCACACATATAAAAGAGTGAACACGAGAATCTGTTCAGTGCAATCAGAGTCAATTTTGTCTGATTACCACACCGGTACGCGGTGATATTATACGCGTCCGCTATTACGCTTTCATCTAGTTAAGACTCACACGTTTGGGTCTTGTGATTTTTTTCTCCTTCTTTTTCTCGCCTTTGATTTGATCCTGTGTTAAGATTCTGCTATTTTCATATACAAAAGTCGTCACTAAAGTCTTCTCCGATTTCCTTTAACGCTCTCATTTCACCATGAAGCGTTTTATTCTCGTTTCTTTGGTTGCCATCTTGGCAAACCATAGAACCGGAGCCTCGAACCCAGGTGTTCCGCTTGGACAGAATATTCTTGGTGTTGGAGGCGGTCTGGTTCTGCCTGGTATTTCTGCGATCAATAAGCTGATTCCTTCACAAGACAATTATAATGAGCTTAATCGGGACATTATTTCGAGTAAGTTAAATTTTGCTTTACCTCTAGAAATCTTAATATTTTCTTTTTCTTGCAGAACATCGCGCTTTCCGTGTGATTGCCGACGAGGACTTCCAGTACAACTGTCTGGACAAGATTAACCGAAAGCGTGCCCTTCACGACAGTACCCGATCATTGTCTTTGGGTTATAATGTAAGTCTGTCCCTGTGGGTCCTAGGATCATTATTTGACATTTTGGATTTTCTCCAATAGTTCACCAAATACACCATCGAGCGAGCTCACAGCATTTTGCGTGACATTGAGAACCAACAAGACATCACCAAGGGTCGATATCCACTTGGCGAAAGTTTCTTCTATTACTATGGTGAGTTAAATCAATTAACCCTTTCAGTCCTAACTCGTGTTTTCCTTGTTGTAGATCCAAACCGATACCGCTCCACTGACGATGCCATCAACACCTGGTACTCTGAGTCGCGCAACTATGATTTCAACCGTCCAGGATTCTCTGCCAAGACTGGTGGATTCACACAGTTGATCTGGAAAAGCTCCCGTGAGGCTAGTTGCGCCAAGGTCGAGTACGAGACTCGAGATCACTTCAAAACCCTGTTGGTGTGCAACTTTTATCCCGCTGGTAATGTCAATGGTGAATTCCCGTACAATGTTTTGCCATTGAAGCGAGGAGGTGGAGGCGGTGGTGGAAACCGACCTGGTGGTGGAGGCGGAAACCGACCAGGTGGAGGTGGTCGACCAGATTATGATGAGGACAGACCAAGCCGACCTGGAGGAGGCGGTGGAAACCGACCAGGAGGTGGACGACCTGACTATGATGAAGATCGACCAAGCAGACCAGGTGGCGGAGGAGGCGGACGACCCGGACGTCCAGATGAGGATGATCGACCAAACCGACCTGGAGGTGGAGGCGGTGGACGACCCCGACCACCATACGATGACCCAGACTATGACCAAAGGCCAAATCGACCAAACAAGCCAGGTGGAGGAGGCGGTGGCTATCCAACCCACCCAATCTCGGTTACCGGTTCCACTGAGACAATTGTCCCACTTCCAAGTTATGGAATTGTTGGACAACCAGAGGCTCAACCAGCTCAACCAGTACCAGCGGACGCTGTTCTGGTCGCACAGGTTTCACCCCAAATCATCAGTAGCCAACCAGCCCAAACCCTGAGCGGAGTGCAGCCAGTCCAGTACGCGGCAGGTGATCAGATCCTTCAACCCTCGTCCCAATCAACCGGTAATTATGCAAACCCAGATGGCAACATTGTGTACGAGCCAGTAGAGGCCATTCTAGTGTTGCCTCAGTATGGCAATGTTCCACCTGTACTAAAACCACAACTTTGATTTTTCTCTTTTGTCCCCCAAAACAATCCTCCAATCGCCCCCAATTCACAAACCCCAATTATAGATGACCAATCCTCGGTCCCCAAACCGGACAATTATTAAAATGTCCCCCACACAATTATTAATCCCCGGATACTTTATACTCTAGTAGTGAACCATTGAAACACTACAGACCACCCACACCTGCCCATACAAAGGATTCACAAGCCACAATAGGTCCTTGGACCACTTTAAGGCCTCTCTTACGTAATATTTATTTATTCTTCTTAATTTCGGTTTTCATTAAATTTGTGATTTGTAAAATGATTTTTCTTAAAATTGTATCTCTCGAGTTTATTTTTTAATCAATAAAACACAATTTTGCATGATTTAAGTCATTTTGTTTGTTTGTCTTAAGTTAAAATTTAAAGTTTCAGTCTTATCGAATTTTAATCTGAAATTGTATTCAATTGCAAAGTGAGAATTATAATATAAAATGATTTAAATTTAGAAGTACTCAAAACAATTTTTAAAGCCTAATTTGGGGTCATAAACAGCTGAAAATACTTAAATTCATTGGATTGTTAAACGAAATAAGTAATTTTAAAATTACGAAACAATTGTGCCATCTAGTAAGCGAGAACTAAACTGTACGTTTAATATTTTTAGTATGCTTTATTTATTATTGAATATAGAATTAATAAGTTTAAATAATTTTATAGAATAAAATTTGATAAAACATGGATTAAAATTTAGACGATATCTAGTAGTCCATCCTTTTGATCATCAACTTCATTTTTCAAACAGCTTTCAAGTCCATTTTTGATGTTGAAACCATCAAGATCATTTGTGCTATTATCGCCATCTTTTGATCCTCCAGCAAAGCTGCTATGTATACCATTCGATTTTTTAATAATATGATTCGCCTCTGTGGATTCCATGTTTGATGGCAAAACTGTCGAAGAAGTAGACAAAGTTGTTGAAGTAGATCCAGTAGTGGCAGTGGTTGCAATGGAAGTTCCGGTACCAGCAGGTCGATGGTCTCGTTTCTCACGGGCTCGTCGATTTTGAAACCAGATTCGTATCTAAAAGATATGAAAAAGAAAATTTAAAATTAAACTCAAAAGTTGACAAATTATCAATCAAACTCGTGAATCAAAAATGCTCAAAATAAGTTTTCCTATACACGCGCATACGCAAAATGCGTCACATTTTAAGGATATGATCAAAATCATCAATCAATCCAAACCCAAATACGATAAAAGTATCTCTTCTTGTTAGATAGTTATTCGCTTATCTAATATAAAACGAAAACGAGCAGATCAAACGATTTGATAAGAGTTTTGTTGTTTTTGTTGTTTAAAAGCAGTCAAAACTATTTATAACCATCGTCTGATGTCATCGATGTGATCAGATGCAATTAAAAGATCATCAATCATCATGGTGATGTTTGAAACAAAAAAATCTAAGAACTAAAAAAACTAGTCAAACAAAAAATCTACCTGCAGTGACAATTAGCCAAGAACAAATAAATCCCTCCGGTCTGTACACTCTTGTTATAATGGCGGAATTCTTATACACCATATCATGTAATTTATCATAATTCATAATTCTTAATCTCGAAAAGTGTCCACTTTCTAGAGAATTATCATTTTTCTCTCTTCTCAACTTATAAGTGATTATTAAATTAGTAAGATCATTTTTTTGTTCATCATAGTTTGATGAATTCAGTGGGTCGTTGTCGTGTCTGTCCGTATCTGTTCCTGTCCTCTGATTTCATTTCTCTCGTTTGACATTTCGTTAATTTGTTGATAAGATTCCTTGATGGATCATCTTTCATATAATTTGATTTGGGCTTGTCATCGTCGTAGTCGCCGGAGTCGGACTCAGACATGTCATCACTCTCGCAGAGTGTCATCACGACCCACCAGTTGAGGTTATCAGGGTAGTGATCAGCTGAGTGACGCGCCTGCATCTTATACCTACCTCCACGCACAAGCTCACTAAACACTACACATATAATTAATCAATCATCTTTTTTCCGGCTATTTTTCCTTCTCTCTGCCTTGTAGGTCCACATGCTTTCGTCACTCAATGACCAAATTGATTAATCATATACATTCAAAGTGATAAGGTGCTACCTACTAATGATCCTACCTAGGTGTAGTAGTAGTACGTGTTTCGCAGTAGGTCAAACAGTTCAACAAGTTCAGTGACTAGACTTGGAGTAGTTTGAATCTGAGAAAGAGAATCGAAACTAGTTTTTTGGGCTGCGTATGAATAATTTAGGGCTTTGTTGTATGAGATTTAGAGTAGCTACTGAATGCTCCTCAATTATGCAAATTACTATGAGGAGATTTGTGAAAGCAATGAATAATGTGAGAGGGAAGTTTTAAATTGAATTGCATCAATTTGTCTAATTGAATTCATGATTGATGAATTGAGGTAAATTGAGAAGATTGACCAATTTAGTCCAAAATCATTACTACTCTAAAAAGGGCTTTCAAGTGACTTTCATGCAAAACAGGAAAAAACATCCAAATAGAACGCAATAGAATTGCAAAATTATTTTGTCAATCAAAATCTAAATTTCAAATTGGTACATGAACTTTCATAAGGCTAAATACAGTATTATTAAATTTAGACACAAGTCTCAAGTTGAGCCCAATAAACTTTTTCGCAACTTTCTATTTCAATTTGTGATCAATTCAATTGACAAGTTGCATTACTTGTGATTTCGATTGACAGTTTGGATGACAGAAAAACAGATTGACACATTGTTGCTACTTTTGTTGACCGTTCAGTTTTAGTTAAGGTAAATGTAATTTTGGATTCAATCTATCAAAAGCATTTGTCTTCGAAATTAGTGTTTTTATTTTTTTGTGACATTTTGTGTGCTAAATTGCGTAAAACGATCCGATGCATGCACCTGAAATGTGCCAATTCATATATACGCGATCCATACATGTCGAATACATTAAATCTTTCACGCATTTTGTCACGAAAACCAATGAACCGCCGCACGTTTGTTAGATTTGCAATTAGACTTTGTGCACACTCCATTGTCACACGCCTTGATTGCAATGATTCGACATTGGGGGAAATTTGTTTCTTATTGCTACTGAACTGAAGTGTCAAGAGTAAAGCGTGCAATATGAACTTATATACTTTTACTATTAAGCAAGTCATTTGCACTCAATGAGTCAATGGTCAATTTGTTGCACACTCATACACTCTCACTTTGATACAAATTAAGATCATTCTCTTATACTTTTGGATTTGGCATATATAAAGATCTTTCATTTGTTGTTTTTAGTAATTTTCTTTTCCCATACTGTGATTTTTTCTATGTGCTTCGCTGTGTGTGTCTTGTGTATTCTGCTAATTCTTGTTCCAACAAATGACAACGATACGAACGTTACTGCCAATGCTGGCAGTGACATGCCTTCTTGCTGTGATAATCATGAATTCTGCCGTGGAAGCTAATGGCTATAAGAAGGATTGTGCACATGGTGGTGGGGGACATGGTTATGGTCATGGCGGTGGTGGTGGTCATGGATATGGTCATGACGCTGGTTACGGAGGTGGTCACGGAGGAGGTCATGGAGGTTATGACGACAAAGGTGGCCATGGCGGTGGTCATGATGACTATGGACATGGTTATGGTGGCGGTTATGGAGGACACGAAATGGGTCACTACGGAGGACATGGCGGCGGAGGCCATGGAGGATATGGAGGTGGCGGTCATGGAGGCTATGACGATAAAGGTGGTCACGGCGGTGGTGGACATGGTTATGGCGGTCATGGCGGCGGTGGATATGGTTACGGTGGACATGGAGGTGGTCACGGAGGCTACGGACATGAAATGGGACACTATGGCGGTCACGGCGGTGGTGGACATGGTTATGGCGGCTACGGACATGGAGGCGGTGGCCACGGTTATGGTCACGGAGGTGGCGGACACGGAAAAGGTGGCCACGGAAAAGGAAAAGGAAAAGGAAAAGACGATGGCTATGACGACAAAGATGATGGACACGACGACGAGGACGACAAGGGAGACGATGACAAGGGAGACGATGATGGTCATGACGATGGTCACGACGACGGCGACGACGAGAAGAGGAGATAAAGGGAGAAAACCCTCAAAACCAAACCTCAAATGATCTAAATCCAAAATTTCATTCTACCCCCTCAATTTCCCAATGTAAATTCCCCCCAAAAATCATTTTATCTATTATTTCAAAATTATTTAAATAAATTATTTTGATAAATATTGCAAACTTCAATCTAAATTAATTTACTTGACACAATTTTCAAGATTGAGAATTGAGAATAAAAATCATTATTTAAAAATAACCGAAATACTAAAATTACCAATTATGTTATTACCATTGGCAGTAAAAATAATCTAAATTTAAATTTAAGATCTTAATGAGTCGTCCTTTGTGAATTAGCGAAAAAATCTCCTTCCCTGCACCACCAATTATAGGATGATCATTTTGAGGATATTTATATGTCCAGTGTATAATTCCAAAACTGGAAACCAAATTTCCTTGACATATAAAAGAACTAGAGAATGCTTCTCACAAGTCATTCGAATTTCAAGTCCCAACTCAAACATGAAACTCATAACCAATCTTCTGTGCATCGAAACATTTTTCCTTGTGATCATTCTAGTGGATGCGGCAAACAGAACCGCCATCTTTAACCTGAGAGGTAAAATTGTTAATGAAAACTTATTTTTTACTAAATTAGATTACAATTGACTTTTAAAGCATTTTTCAAATTAGATTTTCTACTCCCGGTTGATGTGAATGAGAATGATGACAAAATTGCCACACTGGGAGACAGATTGGTCAGTTTGGCTAATTTGGCTAAATCAATCGAGTCTAAACCAAAATCAGATGCCAAAGTCGAACCAAAAGAACAAACGAAATCAAGCCTGAGTCAAGACGAAGAAGAAGAAGTTCACGTTCGTGATCTGTTTCGAAATATTACGAATCAAACTAAAAGGAAACGAATGCCATGGAGATTGTCAAAAAATGTTCCCGATAGCGTCACCATGTCTCCACAATTGCTGTTTGATGATTATGGATATGAATTCGAGTTTACGGATCCGCGAACTTACATGCAATCGGAATATTTCAAGAACAAAAACAACTCAAACTTAGCGACCATGGTGAATGATCAAAATGATCAAGATGATCAAAAAGAGAACGATGAAAGTGGCGAAGAAGAAATTTTAGAGCAGGACGAACCTAAACCTAAACCTGAAAGGAAAGTGGCTTCAAAAACCCGAAACAACAAAACAATCAAAGTGAACAACAACAGCAACAAAGACCGAGTAAGCGATGACGAACGAGAAGTGGAGTATGTTCATGGAATGGATCGGTTTTTCCATCGAACAGGCTATGGTGGAGGCTATAGCCCCGAATATGATGATGAAGACGACGTCGATTGGGATGAACATTCAACATGATTTTTTTATTTACTTTTGTTTGTATTCACATGTTTTTCGACTTAATGAATTTTGAGCCTCTAAATTTGTAACATGTATAACCATTGTATGATCACTCGTCGAAACGTTGTCATGACAATTTCACTTGTACTTTTCAAATAAAAAGAAAGAAAATTCAATCTATTTATAATTGGATCCTATGGAGAGACAGTAGGGATAGAGGACAAAACTTAAACTGAACGTATCTGGACCATATTCGCATTGCTTTGAAATTGAGGACCTGATGTTTAATTGAATTTGATTTTCAATTGAATAAATATAAATGACAAACACAAAACACTTTCCCCATCCTACTGGGATAATGATTGACTTTATAAAATTATATTAATTTTCCTCTCTGCCCCTCGATATCGATTGATGAATATCGTTGACCGATCAGGCCCAAAACGACACATGGACAATTCTATTATTGTCTGACTATGAGGCAGAGAGAAGTGGCGGTCTCCTCTGTCTTCTGCCAAAGCGAGAGAAGACCTTGCGACAGACGTGCGAGCCCTAGCATGGACCCGGGACGCGCGGCTTTTCTCTTTTGATATACAAAGAAGCTATACCGCACATGGTTGTCTGTCGGTTATATTGATTCATTCATATTTCAATTGAAAGTGAACACAAACGGTCAATTAATTTTTCAAATTAGATTGTCGAGCACTATATGTGATATTGTATTATCTATGAACCACAAGCGCCCCTATTGTGACAAAATTAGATCAAATTATAAAGTTTATCTAAAAACAGTTTAGAGTGCAAAATTGTCTGTGCACTTTTAACTTATACCGAAACACTATCTATGTGTTTAAATCTGTCCAAAGCACATAGAAACCGATTAAAGGATTAATCACACTGTGGTATACGGTGATATACACGAGATATATCAAGACGACAATTACGATCAAATTCATGTCTAATTGAACGTGAAAAATTATAAACACAATGCGCGCCATTTTCAAAGTCATGCATTCAGTGAGTGCACTGAATTAAATTGAGTGATCAATATATATCAATAGATTTGTAATCGATTAGTCCAATTCAACTCTTCTGGAACAAATGCACACACAAAACTCATTGAACGCGACTTGAGTTGAAACCGCATTTCATGAATGAACTCCTTTGAACACAAATGAACTCTTTCTGTTCATGATCGATTTCAAGTATTGCACTTGAAAATTTCCCTCTCTCAATGTCTAGTAGACATTGTCGCTACGATTGTTCGTAAGAGTACGTTAGTGTTTGTCTATTTGTCTGAACGCGCGGTTTCGCGGTTCATTTCACACACAATGCACACACAGAGAACTAGTTTTGCGCGAGCTTATTCGCTCAATTACACACGTCTAATTTGCCTCACTCAAATAGACATTAGTCGGTGACTCTTTCTGACTGATTGAACTACGCGCAGTCTACCTTTTCTCATATCACCATTATATTTTCGATTAATACATGAAAATAAATAATAAATAAATAAATAAACATTGCGTGTTATATAAGCTTACGAATTTATTTGCTAATTCGAACAAAAAACATAAAACGTATTTTTTACTGTTGATAATCCGAAATAGCAATAGAAATATTATTATTTACTGTACTAAGGATTAAATGAAATTATATGAGATTTGCAAACAATGAAAGACCCTCTATCTCTGAAACTTCTCAGGAATACATAAAACATATGCGAATGTTTTCTCTCGAAAAAATATTACTAATACCAAAATGTTGGTTAGATTTTTTTTTGTTCGCGTGTAATTAAGTTATTATATTTGCCGGGGCTTGTTAGCTTAATACGGGATACATTGTAAATAGATTTTGTGTTACTAATTGCATGAGAAAAAATATCGTGATGAGAGTATTAGTGAGAGAACGCTACGCGTGGCTCATGTCACTCAATGTAGCAGGTAAAAAGTATCTCTCTCACCGAACGAACCATAATTTGTCTTGTTCTCTCACACTTCATTAGGCAACATTCTCTAATTGACTTCCATTTTTAGATCAAAGAAAAAACTTTAAACTATTACTAAATTGTTTTAAGCTATTTCTGGTGTATATTTGATTAAGCAATTATATAAGCAATTAGGAATTTTTTCTCATCAAATTAAGATTTTTAAAAGCTTAGCAAAAAATGGAACTTACCCGATTATCGGTCAAATTGAGCTTCTTTGCCAGTTGACTCACTTCGAGGCTGCTCAAATACTGAGTTGCGTTGAATTTGGACTCGAGTTCGGACACTTGGGTTGAAGTGAACGGAATCCGTGGACCACGGTTCAGTGATTTGCGTTTCTGTTGTTGAGAAAGTGCCGAATTGTTAGTCGACGATGAACCATTTGATGAGATTTTGGGTGAATTTGATTTCGAGATACTCGATGACTTGTCCGATGATTCGTCACATTCCGATCTGGGACTTGGAGATCGAGATTTGGTTACTTTTGAGTGCTTGGTTGATGAAGAAGATTTCTGTGGAGAATCTGGTGAAGCGTCCTTCATGTATGAATTGTCGTAGTGATTATGATTAGCTCGATGATGAAGCCAATTGTAGAATTGACTATGATCGGAATGATGGTTTGGATGATATTTTCGTGTTTGATCATAAGGATCCGTCATAAATGGATTGAGATTATCATTTGGTGGAGTAGTGGGTTTAAAATGAGGATTTGTGTATGGATTCCAAGGACCCAGGGTTCTGGGGCTTGGATAAGTGGATACTTGTTGAGCGTTTTGAGATCTAAGTGAATTTGTGTTTTGATTAAGAATTGAATTGATACTAAAATCAGTTCCTTGGTTATGCTGTTGAACATGATGATGAATTCCATGACGGTAATGATGAGAATTGGGAAGATGAAGTTGAGATGGTGGAAAAACCTGTGGAATATTCTGTTGTGGAACCAAGGTTGTCGAATTGGTTGTGGCTGCAGCCGCAGCCGCTGCTGCAGCAGCCGCAATTTGTGGAAACACCAGAAAAGGCATCGACTGCATCATTGAGAGGATCATGTTTGAGGTTGTGGTGGTTGGGGTAACAACCGATGGAGCAGTTGAAATAGATTGACTCGGAGATGATCTTATAGTAGTCGCGATTCTCCGATTCCATTCACCAGAATCAACAGATTCTTCCGATGCGGAAGAAGAAGAGGAAGAAGAAGAAGAATCTTCCATTTTCATAATTTTGTTTGCTAGAATATTGTTCAAATCTAAATTACTATGACAATTTGAGGGAAACGATGAACGATTGTTGATTTGCATGATTAGAATATGAAGATTTTAAATTATGAACATGAAGGCGATTTGATTCTTGCAATACAGAATACACGATAAAAAGAAGTCAAAGTGAAGATCAAGATCAAGAGTCAAGTTCAAAAGTTGAAAAGAATCTCGAGTCCTCGAAACAAATGAAGAGTTCTTTCGGTGCTCAGGTTTCTAGTGTTTCGAGTTTATTAATTTTCATATTTCAAATATGATATTTCATGTCACATGAGAGACGATGGGACATGCGACATATCATCACTCACTCATCCTTATGCACTCATCGTGTCTCATCATCTAGATGAAAGAAAAGAGAAGAGGAGAGGCTTTCGGAAATGGACACTATGCTAATATGACAAATGACCAAACATATGTCCCTCCTATTTACCTGCCCCTCTGCATGCGTTGACACAGGGTGAGGGTCCCCTCATGGATGAGTGTGTCCTCTCATTGAAGCTACCGTTTTTTTTCTTTCAAAAGAGAAGTCCAATTGTTATCACACGATGAGATCTGTTGCCCCCTCGAGCAGTGTCGCGACTCGCGACAACGTTTGCTGAATGTAAAGGACACTTGAACGTTCTCTCGCTTACTGTCCAAGCCCAGTCTTTAACTATCTTATACTTACTAACTAAAGTCTTAGATGATAATGCTGATAATCGTTAATTAATTAATTGATGAAGGAAGCAACTTGCGTCTTAACATGAGATAACATTTTTGTGTGTGCTTGTGTTTGTGGATTTCGAATGTTATGGATTAACTTTCTTTTGGAATTTTATCTTGAAATACTTGAACAAAAAGCTGATGTCTTTGAAACAAAATTATCTTTAGACTTTGATGATTTGATGTTCAATCTTATAAGGTTTTGGTTGGTTTTGGTGACAGTTTTGTTCTTCTAACAAGATATCTAGATAAGACATGATCTTTAAGGACATTGTTCATGAGTTCAATCTGAACGGAAATCGGAGACTTTTGCATAATTTTTGCAAAAAATAATTCCGATGACATTTCCTTTTACATTTCCTAACTAAAAGGATTAATATGTACTCGGTTTTATCGGTTATAACCAAAAAGAAGCAAAAAAGCATCAAGTCATGTCAAGAATGTCACTGACTAGCCTCATCTTTCCCCCCTTTTCGTTCGATGATATCTAAGTCATCCATATTTTCTTGTTATCACCAGTCTGTGTATAGTAAAGTTAGTTATTAATCGTTAAAACGTTAAACGTTTCTTATCTATAGTTTGACTTCGTTTCTTCTGTTTCTGATTCTTCTTTTTAGTAATTACGTCTTTAGTTTATAATCTGATAACTAGCGACCGAAAAGAATTTGGTCTGCGTAATATTACCTCTTTAGTTAAAATTCTTACGATTATTTCAGTTTAGATTATACCAAGATTCGTTTAAATCCACGATTTGCTCTAAGTTGAGAATTTGATTGGAAATTTAAGTTGTTTTATATAAAGTTTTTATATATGTTTTGTATAGTCCAGAGACATAGAGTCAAATTTTTACGTTTTCCGGTCCCCCAGTTTTGATTGGTTTGTCCATTTTTCTCTAATTGGTCATAATCCTTAGTTATGCTATAAAATTATTAGGTTAGCTTAGGTTTTATTACCTTCTCTCTTGTTGTTTGCAGTCCACTTCGGCTTATCTTCAAAGTCTAATCTAATTAGAGACTCGTTAATTATAATTAGATAATGAACGAGACGATACGATGGGATTTTATTGACTTGGATGACTTTTTGACTATATGCTTTAGTGGTTTTATCAAAGGGGAATTACTGCTAATAAGGGAGGGCAATCGTCCTTACTTATACACAGAGTCGGGTAACGCACACATCTGTGCGTTCGCGTACTTTGCGACTTTTCTCTCCGACTCTGTGCTTTATTACTTTTAACACCTGTTAATGATATTTTACGATGTTTGTGTTTATTTCTTGTTTTCAAGAAAAGATTAAAAAGACAAGATAACGCCGACAAAACACATCGAGTTATTATCGTCGGGTGAAAATACTAGCTAAGGCATACAACATGCGAAGATGATAAGAAAACTCATTTATTATTACGCACACTTGTACACAAAATCTTGTTGTTGACAGAATCAGTGTGTGAATTAGTTGATTGAGATCTTAATTCGCTAATTGAGTGAAGACGCAAAATTCTGCTGTGTTGTTTGAGCCAATTCTTTGAAGGTATTTATTGGATTCTTGTTTTAAATTTTAAAAATAAATTTACCTACTGGAAATTATGAACCGATTCAAAACCAGCGAATTGCAACAGAATTGAAATAGGCCAAAGAATACAAAGAATATTTTTTTCAATTACTAAAATTCCGAAAACAGATTTTTACAAAATTTGCCCCAAACCGACGATGACGCAAATATAGATTGAATAATTTTTTTTCATTTTGAAATCTTTGAAATTCGATACCACGCTTCACTTCTCTCGTCCTATCTTATACAATCACTAAATCAGTGGATACTTTGCTTCTTCTTCTTTGTGCTTCTTCTTCTTCTTTTTAATTAATTATAAACTCAAATACGAAATACCCGAAATATGTATTGATGACAAATTGTGGCCATACTATGTCCTCAATGTATGCGTTTCTTTTTGTTTGTTTTCTCTGCTTCTTTTTCTTCTTTTGCTTATGAGCGAGCGATAATTAGCATTTTATCTCGTAATGATGATTGGTGGTGGTTGCGGTGACATGTCAGACCACCCTACAGTCTAGCTGATAAGAACAAGAAAAAGTTGAGACCTGCGTGCGTTCGTTCTCTTCTCTCCCTATTCGTTCCTACTCATAAGCTTATGTTTGTTGCTGCTTATGGATAGGAAAAAGATCTCTCATATGTCAAATAATTTGATTTATATTGATTAATTGATTCGTGTTGACGATTAATTGCATTCGGTGTGTGTGCTTGCGTTTATGCATTTATGAGTTTGTGTGTGGCAATGGTGGGAAGATTTTACTTTTATCACAATTTTGGGGCACATTTTGCATATTAATTTATGAGGGAAAGAGTTTACGTAGTTAATTTGAACTTATCGGAAAAATTATGAACTTAAATGAACTTTGGTTTAATTTGGTTAGTTTAATAAAAATTATCTTTATGAACTTTAAATATCAATTGGGACTTTTAAGAATCTAAATCGAGTAGTTTTAGATCGAATAGATTTTGTTTTTTCTTTATATAAAATACTCAATAATATCAAAATTATATTTGAATTGTGGTCAAAATGTCAAATTGTTCAACTGTTTTGATTTCAGACGGATGGATGGCGCTAGTGTGCGTTTACTTTGAAATTTTATCTATGCTCTTTCAATTTCTCCATGTTGCTCTTTCATAACTTTTGACTCGTGTATTTGTTTTGCACTTTTGAAATATTTCTGAATGTGCAATTTCTTGTTTTCTTTCACTATCCTGTTTGACAATGGTGACGACTAGACACCAATTTAATGCTCCAATTATTATTATTGTGTGTGTGAATGAACTTTGTGTGAACATTGTATAATTTGTCCGTTTGAGTTGCATTTCACGAGAAGTCAAAATTGTCTCTGTAGAACATGCGTAATTTGTCTGTCTGTGAGTGTCTTCAAGTGTCAAAAGAGTGGTGACACTTTTGATGAGTCATGCGAATTGTCAGTGTCAATCTAACAAGAGACCGCACAGCCCTGAGGGGGTCTTAAGGCTAGGTAGAGTGGTCAAGCTGAAGCTCCTAGTTATATTATCTGTCACTTTCTTCTTCAAACTTTGTCCTCACATACTTGACAGTGCATGATGATACATGTCACTGAAAGTTGTCGGACCAAAGTGACGAGTACGTCATGTCAACGGACATCACATGTCCTCTGCTAGATTTTGTGTTCAAACAAGGAGTTTCATGTCCCTTGTTGACTTGTCTGTTTTGTAATTACGCACACAAAAAGGCTTGAAAATCTACACTACTACCACTTCAAAATTACAATACCGGATAATGTTCCTTGGATTGGTCAAGGGTTATAATCAAATATTCTCTTTCTCTTGAAAATTAACCATAAAATTGAGGTCAATTTTCAGTGATTGTTATTCGAAAAACATTTTGTAACCGACATGTAACATGTCTCATGTTATTTTTTCTCGTGTTACCCTTGGTATTTTGTTGTTGATGTAAAATGCACTACAAATTTTCTCATGACCTACTAAATGAGTGTCCGTTTTGTCCTTCTCCTTCTAAACAGTTTAATCGTCCCACGTTTTAAAAAGACGACTATTTGGTCAATGTTTTTCCATTACTTAAGCATTTTCAATTCTGTTTTAGTTTTTCTGATTCTCTCGAACCAACAAAAATCGTTCATCTCGTTTCCGATTGGTTGCCTTTCTTTCTTTTATTTGTCAATTCTCCCTCCGACATTTGTATCACTCATAGTGGCAGTAGTACTAAGTCGTTAATGTTCTTGACGCAATAAAACCGATCGGTCTGTTGTGTTGTGTTCTATTGTGTCCAATGCGGGAAACACAACTCACTAAATGGCAATCTAAATAGTATCTTCCGATTCTGTTTGTGTGCGCGTTTCCATTATGACGTTCGATCATTCGATCTCAGTGAATAGACTCACAGGATAATTTGCCTTTTGGCTTACTACTATTAGGACAAATATACGCTTGATGATGATCATAATGTCATTGTGATGATGTTATTCCTTTTCCTATTATAGTAATATAACCTAATCGAACTAGCCCTAATACCCAAATATGCCCTCGTTTTCAGCCATAATGTCACACCAAAACACGTAAATTGTTTTGTCGTTTTCAATTTCATCGGTCCTTTAATGATCTTCCAAGGGTTATAGAAGAAGAAGAGTTTCTCTATATGCGCGACTCAATAAAGTCATTTTGCAGACAGTCTGACAGCCCCTGGGTCCTGTGAGTCTGTTCAATACTCAAACGTATGTTTGATTATTTGATTGAGTCAGTCGATTTGATAGTTTTTATTTAAGCTTCCCTCGCCCTCATCATCACTCTCTCAGTATGTTTGCGTAACGTAATGACTCACTTTGTTCAGAAGCAGAAGCTAAACCAAACGATTGGGTGTCTGGTATCAATTGTGTCACATCACATTTTGGTCTCTTTGCACACACACACTCTTCTTTGTTAGTTCCATTGTTCTGTTTTGTGCCTTTTGACGATCTCTTTCTCTTCTTTCATTGTGAAATTCTCTCACTCTCTCGTAAATTGACTCATGAGTCGAGTCTCTTGCACTCTGTCGTGGTGGTAAGAGCTAATTGGATTTGTGTGTATGTGTGCTTTGGCTTGCATGCGTTTTGGATCGCTAAATGATTTGTTCGCACTTTGTTCATTTGTTCGGTTTCAATTTGAGTGTTTATTAGATTGAGTTGGTTTGATTCGCAGTCTTTTTGTGTACAACCCGAGTCAATAGTTTTTGTGGTTTCTCGAACGTATGAGACACTTTTTATCGCTTTGTGGACGAGACTTGATCGACTCGACAATGACAAACTAATTTCGAATGTGCGCTTGATGGCTTTTGATGGTCTTTTAGGGAACGGTGCAGACAGATTGATTTTGGTGGTTCGATAAGATCTTTTTGGTTAATATGTTTTTTTGTAGTACAAATTGAATTTCTGCTTCACTTATTAATTCCAATTGATTTTCTAGGTCTTCCGCACTATACTAGGCTAGGTTATTAACTCTCTAGGGGTCCTCTTAAAAATAGAAAAAATTCCAAATATGTTCGTATATACTTTCTGGCTAAAATGACTGTTTTGCCTATTTTTGCTTCTTTTAGTTGCAAAATAAAAAAATCTATCGTTTCATGACATTGGATAGTTTAAAAATGTGTAAATCGACTTTTACTTATTGAAATTTTACTTAGTAAATTGTAAGGATAAGAAAACCCTAGAGTCTTTTTCATGTTTAATATTTTTTGACAAGTTTCAGGTTTTAGAGTTGAGCTTTTCGAAGATAATAATTTCGCAGTCAATTTGAGCTTAAATCATCATCAACTCAACTCAATCTCAAATTGATTTTCACTTCTAAATTGGATTTCGTTTTAGCAACTTCTGACAAGTTTGACCAATTTAGCATCAATTTAGCTTCACTTTGTGCATGTCCATTCACCTAGAGATTTATGCTTCTTTTATAAAAGAAGTTGCAATTTATTCGGTTGTAAAAGAAGTAATTTTAAAAAATTATTTTATAACCGAATAAATATTTCTTCTTTTATAAAATAAATTATATCTTCTTTTATAAAAGATGAAATAAATTTCTTCTTTTATACAAAACAAATACGAATAAAAGAAGATTTATGAGAATTTTCTTCTTTTATAAAATAATTATTTAAGATTTACGAAAAGTTCATTTTACTTCATGATAATTATCAAGATCACAAATTCTGACTGCAAGTCAATGCATTTCTTGGCAAAATCGACCATTGATTGATTGATCATAAAAAATCGATTGTTAATTCTAAATATTGAACCTTAAATACGTAAAAGAATTATTTGGGAAAATAAACGAGAATTGGATTATATAACATTAATAATCCACTGATAATACATCTTCACATAATCGATTGTCTGTTCTCTGTTGTAACGAATATGACGAAATGCAGTTTGAATTTGAATGACTGCAGTACAGCACTGCCACCGCTAGTGCAGAGAGTGGTAGTGTGTGCACGCACAGTGGTAGTGTGCGCTGCTGTGCGCGCGCGCTCCGCTCACTCGTTCGTTCGTCAAATTTGACCGTTGGGAAAGCGCTCACCCAGCCGGAAATTTGTCTTTTATAAACGATTTTCCTTGATGTATTTCTTTTATAAAAGAAGAAATTTTTTGTTCGTTTGTAAAAGAATTTCTTCAAATTTCTTCTTTTACAAAAGAATATTTCCCGAACTTTAAAAAAGAAATAATTTCTAAAAAAATCGTTTATAAAACATTTATTTGCCGAAAATTCTCCTTTTATACTTTTATATAAATTACTAGAATCTAGTACCTCATTACAGTAATAATATTGTCTAATTGTTTATTAAATAGTAATAATCAAAAGTAGTTTTACAAAGTTGAGCATAACAGATTATAGTCTAAACTAGGATCTAGAAGGACAATACTTAATCGGGATGCAGGACATAGGCAATAGCAGTAAATAGAAGCTTCACTTGTAAATCTTGGGTTCAATCATTTGCATCGGCCATGGCTAAAGTTGCAGCTTCGAGAAATGCCTTCTGAGAGCCAATCAATATTCTAGTGGTATTCATTCTGGCCAGGTCCATAAGCAATCTGTAGAAAGTTATAGACAACGTCGTTAAAGTTCATGTGTGGTGGTAATTGACCAGTTGGCGACTTTGTTGTCACTGAAAAATAATAAAATGTACAAATTAGACAATAGTATTGCCATTACATTATTTGCTTACATGAGGAAATTGATGAGAAATAGTTTCAGGTTGTGACTTCAAAGGAATATTGTTGTCGGTTTTGCGAAAGAAACACAAACAAATTACTTTTGTTTTCATGCCAGCACGTTGCAACGATTAATCGCGTTCAGTTGAAGATAGACAATATTCAGTGTACTTGATAGCCGTATTAGTTGATAAGCTAATGTATGATGTGACAATCTTGTTGGAACAATAAAAATCGGACCAGAAATGACCATTTGGATGACACTCGCTCGCAGCATGCAGCCTCCACAACAGCGACCAGCAGTAGACTAGCGCTTTCCCAACGGTCAAATTTGACGAACGAACGAGTGAGCGGAGAGCGCGCGCACAGCAGCGCACACTACCACTCTCTGCACTAGCGGTGGCAGTGCTGTGCTGCAGTCATTCAAATTCAAACTGCATTTCGTCATATTCGTTACAACAGAGAACAGACAATCGATTATGTGAAGATGTACATGTGTTATCAGTGGATTATCAATGTTATATAATCCAATTCTAGTATATTTTCCCAAGTAACTCTTTCAAGTATTTGGTGTTCAATATTTAGAACTAACATTCGATTTTTTATGATCAATCAATCAATAGTCAATTTCGCCAAGGACTTTGCATTGACTTGCAGTCATAATTTGTAATCTTGATAATTATCATGAAGTAAAATGGACTTTTCGTAAATCTTAAATAATTATTTTATAAAAGAAGAAAATTCTCATAAATCTTCTTTTATTAGTATTTGTTTTGTATAAAAGAAGAAATTTATTTCATCTTTTATAAAAGAAGATATAATTTATTTTATAAAAGAAGAAATATTTATTCGGTTATAAAATAATTATTTAAAATTACTTCTTTTACAACCGAATAAATTGCAACTTCTTTTATAAAAGAAACATAAATCTCTAGGTGGCTAGTCTACTGCTGGTCGCTGTTGTGGAGGCTGCATGCTGCGAGCGAGTGTCATCCAAATGGTCATTTCTGGTCCGATTTTTATTGTTCCAACAAGATTGTCACATCATACATTAGCTTATCAACTAATACGACTATCAAGTACACTGAATATTGTCTATCTTCAACTGAACGCGATTAATCGTTGCAACGTGCTGGCATGAAAACAAAAGTAATTTGTTTGTGTTTCTTTCGCAAAACCGACAACAATATTCTTTTGAAGTCACAACCTGAAACTTTCTCATCAATTTCTTCATGTAAGCAAATAATGTAATTGCAATACTATTGTCTAATTTGTACATTTTATTATTTTTTCAGTGACAACAAAGGCGCCAACTGGTCAATTATCACCACACATGAACTTTAGCGACGTTGTCTATATCTTTCTACAGATTGCTTATGGACCTGGCCAGAATGAATACCACTAGAATATTGATTGGCTCTCGGAAGGCATTTCTCGAAGCTGCAACTCCCGCCATGGCCGATGCAAATGGTTCAACCCAAGATTTACAAGTGAAGCTTCTATTTACTGCTATTGCCTATGTCCTGCATCCCGATTAAGTATTGTCCTTTTATTGTTTAGACTATTGGCTGTATCGTCGTGTGCTAATCTGTTATGCTCAACTTTGTAAGACTACTTTTGATTATTACTATTTAATAAACAATTAGACAATATTATTACTGTAATGAGGTACTAGATTCTAGTAATTTATATAAAAGTATAAAAGGAGAATTTTCAGCAAATAAATGTTTTATAAACGATTTTTTTAGAAATTATTTCTTTTTTAAAGTTTGGGAAATATTCGTTTGTAAAAGAAGAAATTTGAAGAAATTCTTTACAAACGAACAAAAAATTTCTTCTTTTATAAAAGAAATACATCAAGGAAAATCGTTTATAAAAGACAAATTTCCGGCTGGGTGATTGTTGTGTGCCTCTCTTGTGGTTTGCTCAACTTACATACGTCCCGAACGATGCTGTGTTTAGTATGCTCACAGCATCATCAATAATTTAAACCGCGGGTAATGGCGGGACACGGCTAAAAGCCGCAAGTCCGTAAATTGACATTTATTGGACTAATTTGTGTGTGTGGTTGGTTGGTTGGCTAGAGGTGCCAATTGACATACGAACTCTGTGTGCTGCTCAGACCAGAAGGACCCTTTTGTTGGATGTGTTTATTTAGTAACCCCTTTAAGGGCACTTCCTACGCTCTTGCACTGTCAATTGGTCAACACTGTTCTTGATATATAAGAGACCATTAAGGATCTTTTACACAGAACAGAGAATGGGGTAAATATATCGAGAGATTGATTGATAGTTCACTAGTGTGCTGTGTTGACCAAGGGTTTGCTGGACAAACAAAACGAGTTGAGTTTCGTAGGAGGAAACGAACCAAACTTTTGTTTGCTTTAACACTTTGGGGTCTGTAGTAAGTAAAGTAAGTGCAAACTCATAAAATCTAGCTTCTAGACTGAGAAAATTGAACGATTTTGACTCTTCTAGTCTCTTAATTTATTCCCAAGAGCTCTAAATTTTGAGTTTTTGGCTCAAAATTAGATCAAAATTACATGAAATTTGACACTTTAGGATCGCTCCACTCTGGTGCACAAGTGTTTTTTATTATGTTTCAGTTTTTGTCAGAAGGGGAGTCCCTGTGACATGTTTTTTGAGTGTTGAGGGTACGTACTGCCGCACTAATACAATTAACGAGAGATTTAAATTGGATTAGTTTGGTGGACGCGGTCTCTAGGACGCTTTCCTGCTTTTTGAATTGAAACACTCTAAAGTCTAGAGTTGTGACATGTTTTTGGACCTCTCTAGGCCCTAGAGTCTAGGGTCTGTCCCCTCTCTCTCGTATCGTAAACCCTAGAGTGTTTGTAACGCTTAGCGTTAAGCCCTACAGAACACTCTCTATGAGGATGAGGGTTTTTGATTTATGTGTTGTAGCTACTTACAACACACACTTGGCCTATGGAACACGAGGGATTATCACACCTCGAGTTAGATGTGCTCTCTAGGTGCAAGAGTCCTAGGTTGTTCCGAAAAGCAACAAACTCGCACTTTGTCGGTGCCCTAAAATAGAAAATCTGTCTTTCCATTGATTCATATTTGAATTATATTTTATTAGTTTCAATTGTCAATGTTCGTGGGTCCTAGGTAGAGGACCCTAGACAATTTATGTATTTGTCCTTCTCTCTAGTGTCTGTACAACAGAGAAAGAGACAGAGGATTTCAGCACCGTATTATATCATTTAATCTTTATGGTACATTTGCGACAAATTGTTTCTATTACACTAATAGGCTAGTTAGCTGGCCCTAGCTAGGACCTTAATAGCTACTACCGGGGACAGAGCGCGCTTGGGGACCTGTCCTCTGGCCGTATGCTTCTGTGCGCGCGGCAGTTGGCAAAAGTGGCCATTTGTGTCTCTGCTTTTCAGGACCATTTGCTCATTCATTGAGTTTAGTATGCTAGAGCCCGAGCTTGGGCCCGCACATTCATTCAAGTCTATTATGTATGGTTCAGTGGACCTAGCCTTAGCCGCGCGTATGCGTTATTATTTGCTTAATAGCCCTACTTGGTAATTGATCTCATTTAGAAGTCCTTTCTCTATTCTTTCCTGTTTTGTTGCCTGATTGTGTTCTAGGGTCCTAGGTCTCACACATCGACGACTCTTGAAACAACTGGGGCCCAATTGGATTTAGTAGTAGAGAGTGAGAGAGGAAGAGAGGAAATTGAGCGTTTGACTTTTATGTTGTATCTCATTTGCATAAACACCTTTGTGCGCTCGGAACTGACGCGTACTACGTAGCAACCAAGGCGTGAAGGGTCCTCTTTGCTGTTCACTAGGGTCAGTGCTACTGACGGGACCCTCGACACATCGTCATGAAGGGCCCTCTTTGGGGTTTGAACGATCGAACGCGCATGAAACGAGAGGCGCGCTCGTTAACTAACTTGATGACATTTGAATTGTTCTTTTCTTCTTCTTTCTCTCTGAACTCTCTCGGTTCCTTTGTGCTCTTAACTTGAACTACTACTTGGACTACTACTAGTTTAGTAGTTTAGGAACTTGAAACATTTTAGGCGTGACGTACAAAACACTACAACACCAAGTGTCGGAACAGAGTGAGAGTGAGAGAATGAGAGACCATATGGTCGATCGTTTCGAGTCTTTTATGGACTATGCAATATGTTTCGGACGGAACACTCGTTATAAATTTCCATACACGTAGGTGGTCAACATTTGGTGGGGCAACTAACTTGATGACAGCTTTGTGTGCATCTGCAGTGTGGTCAGTCAGACTTGGAGGCATGTTTCCATGTGCCAATCAAAGTTGAGATAATCCAATTTGCAATTCGACTTGATTTGGCTTGATTTTGGGTTTATTTCTTCAATTCTCTATTGTAGTGTGAGTAAATATGTCGACTTGTTAGGTTTGGTCAAGCGAAAATTATGAATTCTATTGAGTAGTGACACACAATCAACTCTCGATTCTGAACTCAATCTGTGGAACAATTCTCGAACGTACGTGTGGAAAATTCTTAATGTCAATTAATGTGGACAAGCGAAAATGTAACATTTTCCATTGTCAATTTCTAAGCTTCTGGGATTTCAACCATTTTTACCTCAAAAAAGAATCGAGGAAATAAGATAATACGGCAAATTAGTCGAAAAGAAGCCATTTTAGCAAAGAAAGTACAAACTGTACAATTGGGCATTCTTGAAACTAACTGATTTTTGTCTTTTTGACTGAAAAATGTCAATCTGTTATCTATTCTAGGATCCTAGGCCCAAGCCAATCCCCATATGCTATGTTCAATGTATTATTAACGTTAACGATGCGTAAAATTGAGAGCGGAGCGTTGATTCGCTCGCTCACTATCCGAATCTAATTGGTTGGAACAACACACACGGTTGACACGCAAACTGTAAATTTAGATCAGAACAAAACGCCGCACTAAATGGACACTTTGGGATACCTTCTGTGCATGCACACATTTCTTAGGGTCACAATTGCGTGAGCGATCGATGTCGACACTCCATCGGGACTTGCACTATGACACCTCTAAACCACAATGCCCTTTTATCTTTAGTTTCGTATCGTTTAGCACACTCTCTCCCTATTATTATCCCATTAACAGTAGCATTCAGAGGTTCAATTGAGGTCAATTTGTCACGACTTTTGTGAGTCCCTAGTTTAGTGCAAAGGTGACAAGGTGACTTGCAGTCCACAGTAGTAGCAGTCCAAGTGTAAATGATTAACTTTATTACTATACTGAGCTACTGAACTTGGTGTGGAGTTGCTTCTTACCGCTCAGTTAATTTGTGTGATATGAGTTAACTTTCTTAGGGACACTTTCTTTTGTTCCTCAAAGGTCAATGCGAAACAAAGCGTGGACTAGCGCAAGGTCTTTGTGGTCCCGGGCTCCTTTTGTGTATTCGCCTTTTTGAACATCAACTTTGAGCCTCCATCCAGTTAGTGCCACTCGATTGAATGAACACTTCTAGAGCCTCTAGGATTTTTTTCAGAGAACGAACAATCGATAAACTCGATCCCGATTAGCTAATTTACGAGTTTTCCAGGATTTAAAAATTTTTCAAATTTTTATCTTACAAAACTTTAAAATTCGCACGTGTTCATCTTGATTTTGGAACACGTGTGCGAGTTCCAGAATTTGAAATGTTATCCACTCGACTTCCTTTTTCCGGATTCAGAGTTTTGGTTTTTTGATTGATTCGAACTGGAACTCAGGACTAAAAAAAGATCAAAAAGAATCTCCAGGGTCTCATTTACTGTTTTTTTTGTTTGGATTACTTAATGTATGTACTCTCTGATTAGCCCTCATCAATCCTGAAACTCTTAATTAAACAAGAGACATGACAGCCGTCATATGAAAACACATAGCTCTCTTACTAGTTACATAACATAGATATTAGGGTTTAGTAGTGAGGGTAGTGTTTGGTGGTGGCACGTGGTCTGTCATTTATTCACTCCAAAAATCTCCAACTAATAAGGAGGGAGAGTCTCGATCGAACGACCCTTCAGAATATCCCAACAGAATATCATTCAACATCTCACTTCACTTGAGAATGAGTCTCCACTCCTTGTTGAGCCAACATAAGAGGGTGATTGTCTATTGTGTATTTTAAAATTGAGATTACAAACAGAATTGGTCACGTGGTCACGTGTGTGGATCTCTCGTTCCGAATTGACTCCAACAAATCGATTCGCTCTTGAAATCGCATATCACATTTGTCCCCGACACGATATCCGATATCTGTATTTGACTTTTGACTCGATACAATTGACCGAGTACTAAGTGAGTCTAGCGTTTACAGTCACGAGTGCATTCGGGTTCTCATCTTTTGTTTTGGACCACTCTTCCGTACAGTAGACTTTCAACAGCAGCACGTGCGTAGCGTGAAAAGTAAGTGATACGCGTTTTGCTGTTCATTCTGTTTAGACTCTAATCGGAACAAAAACCCGAAAGATGAAACTTTATAAGAGAAATCTATTTTTAGTTCTCGGGAAAAGCGAAAATGATAATTTTTGGTTCAGCTAAGCAGCAACAAAAAAAACAAACACATTTCCTGAATTCAATCTTTTTCTCGATTAAGTCACAAAAGTTGGAAAACTTTAGACTTTTCATTATGACTAATGATTTTAAAATCGACTAGACTAGACTAGACCCGGGGCACTTTTTGGTACATTCTTTAGTATTCAGTATTTTTAGTTCTATAAGAAAGAAAAACATAGCTTTAAGCCATTAAATAGTTCTTGGTACATTGTAATAAAAAAATTGCTTCCAAAAAGTGTTTGGGGTTTTTTCAGAATCTCAAAATTCCTGAATCTGCTTTATTTATGAGTGGATTTTTATGTCCTGTCGTTGATATTCTCTGATTTTGGATTCATCCATCCGAATGTGAATAAATCTTGTGTCAATATATCAGGAATCACGAACCAAACTGACCAATGTCCTGTTATTCTTCAATTCGAAGACAAAATTTTCCCCAATTTCAATCAATCTAAATTGAACGAGTTGAAATTCCTGAAAATGGCCTTTTTCTAGTTTTGAGATTAATGATCACCGAATTTTTGTTTGATTCTCCTCCTAGTTTGAGTTCCAATTGGAACTCACTCATTCTCTGATACATCTCATGCTGTGAGCTGTAGATCGTTTTTTGTGTGCGACAAACAGTTCACAGCATGACACACGGAACCCAAACGAAAAACGTCAAATTCAGAAACCTCGCCCGATCGACGACAATCGATTCCGGGGAACAATTATTTAGCCATGGCTCATAGATCCAATATCAAACATACACAAAATTAATAGATTCTAGGGTATTCTCTGAGAGGGATGCACTTCTGATACAGAAGAAGAATTGTGGATTCTCTGTAACTAATTGACTTTAATTAAAGAACTGTTCAGTAACAAATGAGTGAGAGAGCTGTGAGTGTGATTGAGACCTTTTCACACTGGAGCACATTAACTGGTGTGAGCGTTGAACGGTGGCGGTGGTTGTGGTGGTAATTGTCCTCCAGAGAGTGTGTGCAAGCGATTGGAACAAATATGCTCGCTGGGACTCCGCACTGAGCCGTTTCGCTATACTAAATGAGAAGAGTGAGGGAGAGAGTAACGCGTCTGTTGCAATTGCAACTCTATAGTATGTAATAGAGAAGACAGAGAGACAAACTGGTCGGTTAACCTTTGACTGGTGATGGTAATTTGTGCTGTAAATAACAAACGATTTTCGGTTTTTAACAAATCTTCTGTCAAATGTCACTTTGGACAATAGTGTTAATTGAAATGTCGTTCACAAATGACATTACATGTGAGTTGAAAACTTGAGAGTTTATTTTTGAAACCCATCCAGAATGTGTATTCTCTTATCAGATCATCTTTTGATGCTCAGTTGAATGAAGTTTGTTTCCCTCCGCATGTTTGTCAAAACTATCTCGCGTTCTTTTGTGTGTTCTCGGTAATGAGATATACTCGGTTATTATTATTATTATTATTCTGTTGGTTATATTGATTCTATTGTTCTTCCATTTCACTGACTTTCACTCTGGTTTGTTTCTCTCATTCTTTTGTTGTGTGTGTGTGTAATCAAGTTCTGTTCATGGATTCACTCTTTTGTGTCAATCTTTTCAGTTGTAACCAAAATGAGAGAGATCCTCTTTTGACTGTTCCAAGATTGACTTTGTGTTTGTGGAAATTATTCAACTGTAACTGAGTGACATAATAATAGTTAATTAATAGCTAAATGGCTTTGTTTGGTTAATTTTTCATGTAAAAATATGACAAAATATGAGGTGATTAGGTGTAATACGTATTTTTGCTTTCAAGCCCTTGTAAATTTTAAGCAAAGAATTTTGATTTTAATATATTTAAGTAAAAGCGTTTAAAATCTAGATTATGACTTGAAAATCATTTAAGTCACTTATTTCTGTTTTTTTCTCAGAATTTAGTCTTTTCTGCTTCTCTTCTATTCATTTTCGAGACGATTTCAGTTGACACTATGTCAGCAAGTGCATTTGTGTGCGCCACTACACATCATTCATGATTGATCATCGTTTTCTCTGTTGTCGATGTCGTTGTCGTTTGCTCGTTCTTGTTCGTTCACATACGAAAATGTTTGTCCTGTTCTCTCTGTTCAACCAATAATCTATCAATTTGTGTCCTCAAAACTAGACAAAAATCCTGTGTGTTCCTGGAACAAACGTTTTGTGTTTGACTTTGGCGCTTTGGATTCCCAGTAGTAGTAGCGTTAACCAGAGGATATATCTTGCTGGGAGCGCTGAATTTTTTTTCTAAATGAAAAAATAATTCTCCCATGGCGAATTGTGATTGAATGAAAAGAACAAAAAAGACATAGTCACTTCCGGAATATTTCTCCCTGATTGCGATGTCAGTGATAGATTGTTTTGTGTAGGTTTGGAATTGAAAAATTGTCTTTTTCTAGTGAAGAATCGTGAAAAATAAGAATTTAAGTTCTTTTCAGGGCCAACTAAAAATTTTTAACCGAAAAAGTGTATTTCTCGGTTAATCTTAGGTCTCTCATCCACTAATGTCAATTTTATACCTTAATTAATTTATTATGTAATACAAACATTTGGGACACATTCATAATGTACGCGTACGTGAGAAATGGCGTAAATTGTTTCATTTTGCGCTTTTTTGAAAATCATGAAAATCCAAGAGACATTTCACAGCTTTTTTGGCGTCATTTGTGCAAATTATCCTGCTGTGCAGTGGGCAATGTTCCAAATTGGTGTTCCAACAGACTTTCAGTAGTAGACTGTTGTATTGTGAATTATGAGAGGGGAAGAGAGGGAGACAAAAAGGCTAATTTAGACAGTATGAGTTCCAATTGGAGTCCCCATTTTGAATTAAGCGCGCATAATTTATGTATACTCGGGTACAATTGAGAGAGGGTTCCAATTGGAAGCACCTCCTGTTCTCCCTTTTTGACTCATCACTAGTGTGTTCTTTGACCTTTTGAATGGGATTACAAACAGATGTACCAACCAGAGCAATCTAGCTAATATCCGAAAGGGAGTCCGGACATGGGTCATCAAGCTATTAGTTTCGCAAATGGTCAATTGAGTTTGTCCAACTACATAGCTAAAGGGTCCCACTGGTGCACTTAAGGTCAATTTAGTAAAGAAGAAGAGATGAGTTTGGTGATTTGATTTTGTGAGAATTAGGTGTGCCAGTGCCCCCTTCACTCAATGAGATGAGATGACCACTCACGTGAGTCAAAAGGGTCCAAGGGGCCTTAGGGTTTGTTGTTTGGATTTGATATGTAGATTGAAACTATTTTCCCATCAAACATGGGTCATTAAGTACTTAGCGCGTGATCGTTTGCGTGCGTGCGTGTGCTAGTCCCCTCACTCAGGCCTGGGTCACCCTCCTTTCGGTCAATTGACTAATTATACGTTGTTAATGATAGTACTGGGTTGAATGTATCGATTGTATGGAATGAGATTTTAATTTACAATTCAATTCCTGTCCTCACTCACTCTCACTCTCTGGTCACAGTCAAATAGTCATTAATTTATTAGGGCTTGGTCCAGTGACTCTGGGCACCGTGGCACGTGCCACTGGTGCACACGCACGCGTTGTGTATGTGTCCAGTTCGGACTATGTTGACGGTTGTTATTTCCGTTAGCACACCTCCTCTTCCTCACTGATGTACGTAAATCTCTTTAATCTGATAAACACATACACACACTGCATGTCTGTATGTAATTAACCTATTTGTTGTATAGAGGCCTAGTTGTATGGATACCAATTTGTATTTGGTAAAAGGATTAGGTCTCCCCTTTTGCATTGATGGGACCCAATTTGTGTGTGTGTGATGACCATTGGTTAGGGTTTTCTCGTGTGGCTTTGACTTGAGTCATGAATCTGGAGGGTACAGATGTGCGTGTGATTCAAGCGTAACGTGTGCTTTCTCAGTGTGGTTTTCGTCTGATCAAAACTACTACTAATCCAGTTAGTTCCAAATGAGGTTTGTTTGATTGGTTCAGTGAATTCTCACAACTTTTTTGTTTTGTTTTTTCGCAGTCTACACATGTTGATTACTTTATGACAGATTTAGGCACAAACTCATAAGAGATTTTAATGTCTTTAGATAACAAGTTATAACTAAGAGGCGCCTCTAACTTTTGGTGACTTGAGGTGCCTCACACAATTTCGCACATTTTGTTGTTGACATAAAAAGAAAGAAATATAGTGGTAATGATTTATGACGATTCAGTACACAAACACTCACACAATTATTATAACCAACAAAATATCATATGACGTTTTATAACTTCTGTTTAATCTTAATTCCACGTTTATCAATGACGCCCAAAGGTACCCTAAGCTAAACAAAGAGTCATTTCATATCCTTCCAGACACTTAGATGGCCATAGGAAATAAAAATCTTAACCCCAAAAAGTGACTTAGCAGCAACTTAAAAAATGTCAAACAGAAAACCATTCGAAGCTGTGAAAACTTCACTCAGCACAGCAGCAAGCGCACTAGTCAAGATCAACAATCAAGACACGATCATAATGGATCGATTTGTTCCCGGAAAGCTGTGTCTCTTTCATGATAATCGCATTTATGGCTTTGCTAGACCAACTAGTATTTCCAACAACAATAACAACACAGACCCTTCAGAAGATTCCTCATCTCTGCTCCACAAAGATCTACCCGAAAAGGATGTCCTCCTCTATCTGATGACCACACCCAAGTACCGAGCCCTCAACGCAATGTATCTCATCTTTCGAATGCTCGACAATGCATCCTTCTTCATCTTAGTAGTGATGAGTGTCCTCAACTCAAAGTGGGCTACCATTGGTGATGATGTCGCCCTCTACGCAGGAATGTTCCTCGATGGTTACTACAATGTGATGTTGACTACCCAACGCTACTGGACCCTATAACGACTGAATCCATTCATTGGTTTTGTGTTGTTTATTTTCTATTTCTTGATTCTGCTCTTCTTGAAAGATTCGATCAAGGAGGACGATATGCCGAAGATGATCATAATTTTGGGCGTGAGGTTTACGGCATTTATACTTGAGGAATGTGTGGATATTGCTATTGATGCTATACTGCATAATGATCTGTTGATGCTGCAAGCGATCCAGGATGATCCAGAATCAATAATTCAAAATTTCAATGCATCTAACCGAAAAGAATCTTCATGGATAGCGAAGCTATTGAATTATTCCAAACGGTACACATCAGTCAAGACAGACTATCGAATGCCCGATTCGGTCAAGTACATTGGTTCTTTCTTTGCATGGAGTGTCCAGTCCATTTACAATCACGATCATGTTTGGCGCAAAACCCGTTACTCTAGAGCACAAATTTTTCTTCTATGTGCACTACCTTTTGTGGCCACATTCCTTCTGCTATTGACACTTTTTATTTTCTGTTGTATTCCGGCGCTTTTGATTGTGTTTATTGCTGTTGGTGTGTATAAAGTTGCGCTGGGGTTTTGGACTTTTATTCGAGAGTCTATTTGTTGCTGTTGTTCTGGTAGGGAGTTTGGGTGCAACTGTTTCACTGGTTGCTGCAATTCTGGTTCAAGTGGTCCGTGTGCAAAGGCGTCTTGTGAGTATTTTAAAGAGTTGGCACATTTTTAGTTTTGTGAATTCTTAGTTAATTTCTCTAATGTTTGTATTGTTCTTTTACTTTTAAATAATTAATTAATAAAATCAAAATTTAGCAAGAAAATTATTTTTAATAATTCAAATCGATTGTTAATAATGAATGAAAGAGCGACAAGAAGAAAAATCAAAGACAAAAATGCAGATAAATTCGAAAACTAATAATAATAGGAATAACATAATAACAGGTGACGATGAAACACATCATAGAACATTTGAACATACACAGGTATTTACATTTACAGGGTTTTGGGTGCATTATCTGATCTAGTAAGATCATCTACACAACAAATATATACGAAACACAAGCTAATATATAAAATGCAGCTTAAAAATGCACATGTTTGATGATGAAGGGAGGTTGAACGTGTTAATTTCCCCAAAATGCACCAATCTGTCCCCAGGCCGCAGCTGCGGCGGCATGTTGTGACATCAGTGGATGGGCCCCAGGATGACCACCCGCACCATTTGGATGGTGACCATAGGCGGCGGCAGCCATCATCATGTTGAAAGATGCTGGATGATGATGGGAGCCGGGAGCCATTTGAATTCCAGCGGCAGCAGCTGCTGCGGCGGCTGCTGCGGCCGCCGCTGCGTTCGATCCATTAGAATCCTTATGAGATCCATCGGGATTTTTGCCGTCTGATCGCATAGTCAACATTGGGAGACTGGAGAGATGGCGCCTTGGTGAGGAGCCCATATGATGGTGATGATGATGGTCGACCATTGTTTTCTCCTGACTCGCTCGTTTGGTCTTGTAGCGATGATTCTGGATTTAAAATTGAAAAATTAGGATCTAATTTATATGCTCAAAGGTCAAAGAACATACCTGAAACCAGATTTTCACCTGGGTTGGCGTCAGTCGAATGATACTAGCAAGATGTTCTCGTTCAGGAGCCGACAAATATCTCTGCTGACGAAACCTTCGTTCCAACTCATAGGTTTGAGCCTTCGAGAAGAGAACTCTTCGCTTTCTTTTCTTGGTCATCGGACCACTACCGTCACCGTATCCATGACCGTCCTTATCGTCGCCATCCTTTCGGTCATCATCATCCATTCCTTCATCGTCAGTACTGTCCGTAACTGAGAGATTCTCTTCGGAATTGGCATATGGTGAGTGCAGATTTGTACTACTGGTTCGACCACCGGATGCAGGGGAGAACATTCCACCCGATCCTGGGGTTTTCGGTCCACCGGGGCCATACTTTCCACCATTCGTATGAATTGACAGGGGATTGGTGAGGTTTTTGTACGTTTCAGCAAAGGCTATGTCTGATGGATGACCACCAAGACCATTTGGATCCACCATTGGATCATTTGGGTCCACAGAGTAGGGATGGAGACCGAGAGCCTCCCCGTTTGGTCCACCTTGACCCTGACCATTGCCGTTGGACTGATTCAGCAGATGAATGGTGGAGAGGAATGATCGACTAGCGTCCAGGTGACTGAGATGATGGGACAGAGCTGATGGTGCTAGGGTACCGAATTGAACAAGAGATTAGGGACAAGGTAAAGCCACATGGGGTCAACACATTCCTAAGTTTAAAGCTAAAGCATAGAGTTTTACGATTCTTTTGACCTTTTCAGCTTAACGAGCTGTGAAATCAGGCCAATTGCGTAACTAACCAATAGCCTAAGGGTCAAATGTCACATGATCACTTACCTAAGGCCGAAGAGTACGGTCCAACAAAAGGAGACGGTCCTAGAAATTCTCCGGGATTCGTGGAGCCATTGGTTCGATTGACCCACTGAGAGTATGCGGAACTGTAGACTGCTGCTGCAGCTTGCTGCGCCACTGATGATGGCTCATAGAAGGAAGATGCATTCGAGGAGGCAGAGGAGGTGGGCACCGGAGAGTTGGGACTAAATGGACCGGTTGGGGTGGATGGTTCCGGTTTGATCGATTGCACTAGTTGAAGATCCGAGTTTGGATTCGAGGGAGAGTGATGATGGTCACTGGTAGAGGAAGATTTGGGTTTAGAACTAGATTGTTTGGAACTGGTTTTGGGGGGTGAAGTGGATGCGGAATTGGATGCCGCGGCTGCGGCGGCAGCTGCCTTCGAAGGCAACTGCAGTATGTCTAGGACACTGAAACCGATTGACCGTGGGATCAGATGAGATCCCAAGGGTGAGGGTTTCAGTAGTTTTGAACTAGATTTCACTGGTGGTGAACACTCATCAGTAGATTTGGGTTTGGGACTTTTGATTGTACTATTAGAATCTTCAGTTGGATCCTTAGAATCCTTTGAAGGTGAGGAGGAAGGAGAGGACTTTGTTACAGGGGATGCTAATGTAGGTGTTTTGGGTGAATGTGTAGATGTAGATGAAACTGGTGATGTAGGTGGTGATGAAGTGATTTGGATTGGACTTGAAGGTGGGGGTGAAGGGGTGGGTTTCTTGTGGATTGAACTCGGTGATGGTGACTTGTGGGTAGGTGATGTAGGGGTTGGTAATCTTGTAGGCGAGGATACAGGTGGAGATCGAGATCGTTTGTGGGATTGCTTCTTGTGGGTTTCAGAAGATTCTTTTGCCTTGTGTGAATCTTTAATACTAGATTTCAATGGGCTTGACTTGAGTAGACTTGCAGGTGTGGGAAATGGTGTTCCATTGGGAAAAGATGGGATTTTTGACTCCTTTTGAGATCCATTCTGGGCTTGGAATGCTGCAGCAGCTGCCGCCATCATGGCCACCTCTTGTTGCTGTGCATAGAATGCCTGCAGCGCTTGCATTGACTCTTTCTGGAACATCATCAAGGGATTTTGCACTCGGTGATTCATACTGGATTGATGGTGGGACGAGTGGTGCGAATGGTGACGTGAAACCATAGTTGACTTGTTTGGGGACTCTTTTGGGGATTTAGTAAGGATTGAGGTTGATGAAGTGGATTTGGATGAATTCGCTGACTTGCCGTTGAGCATATCGATGTACGAGAGCACATTGGCCAGTGCCGATGCCGAATACATCGATCAAGGGGGTACAGGCTTGATGCAAAGAGACTCGAGTTTCCTGGGATGACTCGAGGTAAAGTTGTGCTGACCCAGAGTGAATATTCTGAGACCAGGACTCGGGTTAACTTGAGTAAGGTGTGTACGGCTTACACGCACGTGCTACTCTTAGACAGACATTTGCGACTGAGATTTGAGTTGAGTTGACACTTGTGTTACTTGAGTGCAATTGAGTGTTGAGTCTCGAGTGTGTTGATTGCTTTCTGACGAGTATTGACGATCAAGATATGTTGGGTCGAGTGCTGTTTGGGTTGTTGTTTACCGATCAATTGGTGAGGACATGAGAGAGTCGATCATGTCAGATCACATCCACAGGATTAAAACAGACGCAATTGGTAGTTATAGGGATAGTGTCATGAGGGGTGATGACATGATTAGGTTGCAATGTCGTGTGATGAGCATTAGTACCGGGGGTATGTGGACTTCAAGACTATTTTGAGGATTACATTACAAGTCCCGGCTGTGTCATTGAGAGGCGACGGACTTTGCTTGACTGAAGCCACTTCGCACATACACTTCGCGCGACATAAAGTCTAGACAAGGACAAAACCACAAACACAAGCGGACTGTAGGGTGTAGGAGGGTCTTGGCACACAAGTCACTCAAGTCCAAAGAAGAACACTTTGAAGTATCTTGGCAAACAACAAGACAAGAAGAGAGGTTTAACGAACAACTTTGAGTACGCGAAAAGCCGAAAAGTAGACTGAAGAGTCCGTCCCACTTGGTCGACTTGAAACTCCCGCCTGACTCTCAAGGGTAGAGAAGTGGAGAGAGGCGCTCCAAGAGAGTGGTTCCCTCTCTATGGGCACTACAGCACATTCACACAGAGAGACACTCTTTTGTTGACTCGAGACTGCCCTCCCCAGCACACATTCGCACAAGTACCCTTCTTGTTGAAAGCCGCTTCGAGAGAGCTTCTCTTGTGTACTTCTTCTTCTCTTGTATGTCCAAGAGGGCCCTCCTCTTGTAGTAGTCTTTTGCTTCTCTCTCGAGGAGTCTTGCGCAGCACACACTCTTGTCTTGGGACGCTCTTGAAACTCGCGACCGCCGCGGTGCTTGGTACTCGATTTTCGAACGCACTGTATGTTTGCGGCGTCTCCGACTTGAAAAGATCGACTTTTTAGTCGCACACTCACTCGCTTGCGTTCGCTCTCTCACTGAAAGTGGAGTGTCATACACTCGGGCGCATACTGTTCCTATGTGTTCCAAGAGGACCTCTACATAGTGAGGCAAGAGAGGCACTCGCCCCGGCTCAGACTCTCTCTACCACTCCAACAGTTAACCCTCCTACTCCCCTGTCCCTCTCATTCGCTCACTCTCTTGCCATGAGTACTGCGAGAGTTGTTGTCCTCTTTAGTGCAGCCGGGGTGCGAGCCTTCCACTCTCTGTGTATGAATCCACAATCGACTCGAGTCCACACACACAGTCCTGACAAGAGGTCCTTCAAAATCCAAGAGTGAGAGAAACGAGAGGCGCGAGCGCAATACCAAAAGTGGGGGCTTGATGAGTGGAGGCTTGAGGCCCTAGGTCCCGCATTTTGACCGTATGTTCGTATCCATTGTTGTTTTCGCAAACCTAGGTCCCTATATATATTTCTAGGGATAATCTATTGTCTGTATATGCAGATTAACACCTTTCTGCCTGGGTTCTTTTGTATGTTCCAATTGGATCGAGCCTGAAAGCCTATTAAGGCTCATTAATCATCTTCATATGTTCAGGTTTGAATGCGGTGATGGTCAATTGGTGAGGAGACCTAGGGCCCTGGACTTGACAGGCATTGTTTTTTCGCACTGGCACACAATTACTTTGATGATACATTAGGTTTATTTGACTGTTGGTTGTTCTCTAGAGCCATCTCTGGGTCCCTCCTTCTCCTCCTCTTGAATCTAGGACCCGCAGATTTACAGGATTACCACACCATACCATATAATGTAATACCGTACTTGGGTTCTGAGGGCCCTCATTACTAAATCCCTACTACTAGGTCCCGTCCCTAATCATTCATGTTGTGTGCTTGAGTGATGATCGTTAATCGTCAACTTACAGTCTCTAGCTCACTAGGTCCTACTAAATTTACGACCGTGTGTGTTATTTTGTTATGCAAATCAAGGAGAGACCCGTGTGCACGTTTAATTTCCGATTTTTATTACAACGACGAGGACGCGTACTTGGAAATTGTAGGGCTTTGGGGTTTTGCGCTTGTTGATCGCTTAGTATACGCACGAGACCATAGGGTCCCTATGGCTTTTACGATATCCAGATGGTCTCATCTTAAGTAGAGGGTCGACCCTATTAAGAGTTTGATTTATACCTCAAACTCGACTAAATGTACTTCTTGAGTTTCGAGAGTTGATCTGCAGAAAGGTTTTATTGAGAAGAGGGCTTGTTGAGTTTATTCGTATTGACTTTTGAGATTAGTCAGAGTCGTAGAATACCTTCCCCACTTTGGACATTAATACCGTACAAATATTTGCCCCCGACTCGACTTTTTCGAGTCGACTCTTGATGAACATTTTCGTGAGGACTAAGTCGAGTCAAGTTAAGTGACTTTTGGATTTTATTATCTTTACTTAAGTTGGTCGACGGATCTGTTGGACAGTTGTTCTGAAGGGTCCACTCTTGTTGAGTCCAACTCGAGTTAACTTAAGTGTAGAGACTCAAATCCAATCTTCTTGTTTTGGTCAAGTCTCTCGGGCAGTTCTTGGTCTTGGAATTCTAATTGAAATTTATGATCACACGGGTCATTACTTCAAATTAGTTCAGGAGAAGGAAAAGGAGGAGAGGACTTTCCTGACCACTAACTCACTTAACTAATAGTCCGAAAGCCTAATCGCTTTAGGTGGTCGTCTAGTGGTTTGTGTTGGATGTAGTCAATTTCAATTAAGTGCACCCAAAGAAATTCATGAAAAAGAATCAGAATTCAGTGATTCTTTTTTCGAAATCTAGAATCTGATGTCACTTGTTAGGCGGCTGATGAACTCAGCGCGACCTCAATAATTACGAAATGAGAGAAAAAGTCAAGAGAGACACGTTAGGTATGCTTTATGCCTTGCCCCCAATGACCCGCCTAACCTGTACATACTGTGAACTGTGCATAACAAATAACAGGGAGAGAGGTTGGGCTGTGCCACACTCTCTGCATGATCATGCAATGAACGCACAGGAAAGGTCATTTTAGAGTAAGAGTGAGAGAAGAGTAGGCGGTCACGCCCTCGAACGTTCATGCACAGGGGTGAGGGGGTCAAAAACGGGGGTCATCCAAAATGCATATTCTTTTTTTAGTAGCACCAACAACAGCTGAATCTTTCTGCTTCCTGAATTCTAACTGGAGCTGTTCCTGTTTGACTCTCTGTTTGAATGCGATTCTGTTTGATTCTGTTTGTTCCCGGTTGACAGTTAACCTTCACTGTTAAAGGTCAATTGCCCGTTCTATTTGGAACAATGCTATATATAATAGATTTTATTAAGTTCATTTTCAGAGTCCACTTTGCTGTCGACAGTTGTCCAAGAATTCATGATTTAGTGCACCCAAGCAGTCTAAATAGCTCAATTTGTGTTTGTCCTCCATAAATTTTGTCGGAGGTCAGAACGATAATTGAATTAATCGTCCGACTCGTGCAAATCTAGGAGGCCATCTTTTCTCCTCTCCGCAAAAAGAGAGTGCGATAATCTTCAGGACAAATAACTCGAGGACATTTCGAGTGGTCCAAATCGAGAGAGGCAAACTACTAAGCTTTCGTTTCAGACCTTGACATTTGATTTAAGCACACACTTGGCATATGTGCTAAAAGCCCTTAAATTATGATTACCTCTCCTAACCTAAGCTTCAAACAGATTTTTCAAACTCTTAATCCTCAATTTATCACTCGAGAGCGATCACTAATACACAAGTGACAACTTTTAGTCACGTCAAGTACGTGATCGAGAGTGCCCTCTTAGAAATGTCCTCTCAAATATCTCCAAAAGTCAAAGGTTTTGTAAAACAAAGAGAATTTTCGTTGAGAAACTCGGGGGAAAAAATCTTGAAAATGAGATTTTCGAGGCAAATTAATTTCCCGGAGATCTCGCCCGCGCTTTTCCGGGCTAAAATGTCCAGTGGTTAATTAGTGTCCTATCAGTGGCTAATTTCCCGGTTCCCGCAAAATCCCTGAAATCCCCGAAAATTAGTGAACACTACTGTCTAGAATCTCATTAACACTCTCGGTTCTGGTTCTCGAAAATGGTAATGTTCAACTGAGCGAGATAACAATTTCCCGATAATGTGTCTGTGGCCCCCTTCTCTCGGTTTGCACTCTCTGGCACTATCTCTCGAGTTAATTATCAAATACACACACAAACACACTCTCTCCTCTTCCTATTGTTTCAAAACTAGTGTGTAATGACATAGAATCCAGTACCGGAAATTTCTGGTCCAACATCCAAAGTCAATTTCCCCCACAAGTTCTCTCAGTTCTCATGACTTCCGAGCTCATGATGTTGGCGTTGTGTTAATTAATCTGTTGTGTGCCCGTTCATTCAGCAGTGTCCCCACTTCCCCTTCAGTAGAATCTAGTGTATCCAGAGTATGCGGATTCTAATCAGCAGTGTGTCGCGTATGAAGCTTGACACTTCCACTAGAGTGAACTTCCAGTGTGAGTGAATCGCTCATTGTTTCTAGAGCACACTACATTGAATTGTAGAGGGAAAGAGAAAATGGAGAACTCTATTTAGTTTAGTACGCACAAAATAAACGAAGCGGAATTCTGCGGTTAACGCAAACACTAATTCTGTGTTTGTTTTCTCGGTTATCGCCAGCCGCGTTCTCGCTTTTGTTGTTCTCTATTGTCTCAAAGTACTCTCTCGTTCTTTTGTTGTCTTCATTTTGTGTTATCAAACAGACACGTTTCTGCTTGAAAATCTGCTATCAATTAGTGAGGATTCAGTTGTTGTTTGATTCCAGAATTCTGTTTGGAATATGTTTGCGAGTGTGTGTGTGTGTGTGTGTGCACTTAATGGTTTGGTTTGATTAATAATAATATTTCAGAATAAAAATGGAAGCTTTAAAAGTTGCATACCCGAAGCCCAATTTTTGTCCCAGGATTTATCAGCCTTAGGGACTCCTAAAAACTAATCTCTTCGACTAACTATTGATCAGAATATCTCAATTAATTTGCGAAATTAATTAACAAAAAATCATTAACCCAGTCTTTGAGGGTTAATTAGCAAATTATTAATCATAAACCGTTTGGGGCTTAACGAGTTTTAGATGATCTGAGAGAGACTTAATTAATTAATCATTTTACTAATGACTTTAATGAATGTACTATTATTTTGGAGGGGTTGTTCATAAAATGAACAAATCAGCTAATTTAATTAACTTTGACTTTTGCTTCCTTCTACCGTTTAGCACTGGTTTGACCTTTAACTTGTAATTTGTTTGACCTTTCGTGCCTAGGACCTATGTCCTGCATTCTGCACTTTTTTCTGTAAATGCAAATACAGTAGAAAGGGTCAAAAGTCAAAGGCAATTGATATATAATCGCACAGCACGCATTCCCATTTAGTTCTTATTGTCCGACTAGTCCCTGCTAGACCGCTTGACGCTATGGTCCCGGCTGGTGGACCTAGGTGAGAGTGAGCAGGGCCTTAGGAATCTTTCTCGCACTCACTCAACACTAAACGATCGAGGACACACGTGCGCATCTGTGCACTTCTTTACGGACTTCTATTCTTACACCATTTTGTTACATTTTCTCTGTGTCCCTTCACACTATTTCGATCGATTCAAAATCGAATGCAAAGTGTCGTGTGCTTGTGCAAATAAACTCGGCAGGTTCCTAGCTGGGGCCTTTGCACTTGGCCCTCTCTCGTTCTCGTTCTCTCTCGAATTCCAATTGCAAATTTATCGATCGATTTACTTATTGTTATGAGGAACGCATTCTTTGTATGTCCAAAAGTATAGTGTAGTCTTGGCCTCCTTAAAAAAGTTCGCAGGTGTGCAGCTCTGTTCGTGTAAGGTCCACGTAAGCTATCTTTTAGCTCTTGTTAGCACCTCTCTCTGTTTGCATGGTTGACCTTTTGTGTGTTCTTCTTCGTTGTATGTAAAGTGATATCGATATAACTTGACTTTTCACTAAGATGGTCCACACTGGAAAGCATTCCTCAGTTTGACCTTTTTGTTGTCAAGTGTAGCGCTAGGGCCAATCACTTGACTTTACGAAAATCATCTTCAAATTTTTCTGCTCTTTCAATTCAAAGTCACAAATCGATTTATCTCTTTTTGACAAATTTGTCAACAAGAAAACATATAGAGAGGTATTTTTGGAAGGGGGGTCTAGGGGTGTCAAAATGGGGGACCTACCTGTACTTTTCACGTGATCCATTCGTGCTAGTGGCCAAGTCAATGTAAGTGGTCCCAGTGTCCTCTTGGTCTTCTTCTGGATTCTCTTGAGGTGGTTGTTGAGGCGGGGGCGGTATATGATGATAACCATAAGGATTCTCCAAAGATCCAATTGGATCGATTCCAGCCAGCAGGTAACTTGTTTCGGCGATTTGATTCGACAGTGGGGTTAGCTGGCCAATGTTGTTATTTTGAGGTACTGGAACCGTCCCTTGGTTCGTGTAGTACTCTGGCGATCCATTGTTGGGACCATATGGGTCATAGGATCCATTTGGAACCGAAGGTGTTGAAGCAGCAGTAGTGATGACAAAACTATTACTGTTGGGATGATAGTATGGCTCGACATAGGGCGGGTCAATGACAACGGAACCAGTTGGATCACTCAACCGGTATGATGTAGTTCCATTTGGAACATAGGGACTTGTGCCCGTTGAATCCCAGTAATTTGACTGAGTTTGGTTCGAGTCGTGTTGAGAGTCATGATCCAGTGGTGATCGCTCAACAGCAGTGATCACAGTCTGCTGATGATCTAATAGAGGAGGCGATGAATTTGTGGATGCAGAGCTCACCGAGACTTGAGACACGATTGGAGTCATTCTTTGATTTAGTTAGTGAGTCACGAGACTCGGATGTTTATTTACAAATAGAAGGCAAGGGACACGAGAGTTTGGTACTTGAAGATCCGAGAGCTTTGAGAGGTACTTAACCGAGGACACTCACTCACAAACATATACAACAAGACGATTATTGTTCGATTACTTGCAAATTACTGATTGAGCACTTGATCGATGGCTCGAGAGATGACGATGAGTGGTATGCGCGCTCGTATATAAGCCACTTGATGAGTGGCACACAGACTGAGTAGTGCTCGGAGAGTGATCCAAACTGAAGTGCGTCTGCACTCTTGTTTGGTGTATGACTGTTATATGATGGCGGTTCGATGGAATGACAATACGACGAGATGAGTACCAAACAACAACAAAAACCACTAACTGACAAGGGTGACAAGTAAACTAGTGATGGAACAGGCACTTCTGACACTCGAGTGTTAGCGAGCAAGTGTCAAGAGCATAAACTTGTAAGGTTTGTGCTACTTGTCTTAAAGATCCACTTGTTGGATTCACTTGTCTTTTGTTTTGTTTACGATTCCAAGGGGGTTTCCAAAAAGGCTCCAGTAGATTTAAGGTCGGTTTAAGTTTATGTCCTAGAAAAAATCACAAAATTAAAAACTCTGTCGACTTTATGAATTGGATTTAGTTTAAAATTAAATTTAAAATTTTTAAAATTATTTGTTTACTAAGATATAGATTTTTAAATAAATTTACTAAGTCGTGTGTCTTATTTCTCCTTTCTCGGTTTCAGGGAAAGAAAAATATACATTCGCAGATTGACCGCCTTTTATAGATGAGTGGTCGTATTACTTGTACAATTGTGATTGTTAGTCTCTCTGATCAGTGATTAGTGACTTTTGGTGATTAGACTTTGATTAATTAGACTTTGGTGAGGGTGTTGGAGTTTGATTTTGGTGCTATTGCTATGCTATCCTATGTTGCTGTCCAATTTGTGGATTGCGACATACAAAGTGGTCATAGCACTCCTTCCCTCTCTTCCTCTCCACCTTTCTGTTTCTTTCCACTATCATCACCTCTCTCCCCATTTCTCGCTAATCGATACATCCGTGCCCATTAACCTGCCATTATCAACCAATTTGTCCATAACGTTCTCTGTTCATGATGTCGTCTTGCGCTGATGTCGTGTTAGTTAGTTAGTTTGGTGAGCTAATTATCTCTCATCTTCTTCTTCTTTGTCATCTTAGAGTAGGTCTTTGTTCTTTTGTCTTTCATCTTTTTGGCATTTGCTTTTTCCCTCTCCCTAACTGTGTGGTCGATACCGCCAATTGGCGCCATAGAAAGATGTGATGATGTGTAGTAGTGGAAATGAGACTCGATGACGCCTGTTGCCGCGTCTTGGTGACGCCTTTTCCATAATCTACAACCAGAAAAGTGCAACACGATCAACGACCAGTTTCTACCTGATTGATTTGCTTTGATCTGCAAGTCTGCAAGCATGGACTTATCAATCTGGAAAGTTTTGTCGTGTACCTCCTTTATCGGACAAAACGAAACTAAAGAATTAGGATCTGTATGCTTTCAACAACATCTGGACATATTCGCAAGTATACGAGATGTCCGCATTTCTCTCGAAATACCATGACTCATAGTAATGAACATCTTTTGAAAGTCCAAAATGTACCGAAAATGTTCCGACGTACATCGTTTGCCCTTTTCGTACCCTCTTACAGATAATCTCGATATCATCTTTGAGATGTTTCTGTTTATGTTTTATGTTCTCTCGAGTAATTAAGATGTGGCTAATTGATTGCTGTAAGTGTTATATAGGTTCGACAAGTGATGCGCATGATAGCATCGTGATGAGCATCGTGGTGCATCGCGTGCTGCATTTGACTCAATTGAGCTCATCAGCCACTTGAACCATGATGCTTAATTGATGCTTTGATGATAATCAACATTAATAAATTGAGATTTGTTTGTTGTTATTAAGTTAAGGACTGAAGGATTAAGAGAGTAATAATAAGAGTAATAGAAAGTCAATTAATTGGAAGTGAGTTGAGTCATGATGAGTGTCTCTTTGCTCAAATACTCAAACACTGGTCTCCTCTAATCAGTTTTCTATTATTGGCACAAACACACACAATTGGCGACAAGATGGCTTGATCTCTCAGTCACTGCAGTCTCAGTGCCTCTTTTTGTGTCTAATCTTATCACACCGTTCGCCTAATTTGCCATGCGATTTTGGCTTTGGTTTGTGTATTGTATGTTGTGTGTTGTATTGTAATGATGATTTGTCTTAGTATTGGTTAATATCGTATGATTAGAGCCTTCGATTGTGTTGTTGCTGGCCAATTTTGGCTGGAAAGTTTTGTTTTTTAGTGATTTGGTTTGGTTGGCCAATTAGTTTTCTCTTTCTTTGAAGTGGCTTTTGGTGGTCCGTAGTCCGCAGATAGATACCATTCTGATGATAATAAGATAATCATCAGTGCGTTAACACAATGATCGTGGATAAAGGAGATAATAATCGAGACTATTCGAGAAGAAACAAGATGGAATGAACTTTGACATTCGCTAAGAAAAAAACTGTGTGCCAAATTTACTAGAAGCACAATTTGGTTTAATAGGAGCCCAACTCTGTTTACCAGCTGCCCAATTTTCCAAAAAGGAACTAGATTTTTAAAATCTGGACTTGTTCTATTTCATAACCCTCAAAATGAACGTACTTTTACTCTCCCATTCATGGACCATGGTACTCTTTATCTTCCTCTTTCGAACCTACCTGAATACGTAATCGCAAAATTAGCACATCTTGATTAACATTGCCTTGCGTCAATTGAGCAATAACCCTCAGGTTTATAGCTAACCTATATCAAGATAGACCCAAGATTGTCTTGTTAGATTGTCATGATTACACCAAATGATTGTCGTCTATTCTATTTTACCTCAGCAAAAAATGACCGACAATTGAAGAGGACACTTCAAATTTACACGTCTCTCATGTTATGATTAGATTCGTCGATCCATCAATCTCACCCATCCTTTTGTACAAATTTCGTTCAATTTTTTTAAATCTTAGATTAGATTTCTTTTCCTCTCAGAAAGTACATTCTACTAAAATCAAACCAAAATCGCTAGACACTGTACCAGAGTTGTCACACGAAAGGCATCTGAAAAAGGTGGAGCCGCGCTGGTGGTCTAATTATGGGTTTCATTATATTTTGGTACTCGCGTGGGTACATTTGTGTATGTCTGTGATGTAAGATAATAATTGGTTAATTGATTTCTAATTGATCTCCTCTACGTGATGTTTAATGTTTGATATCGTTGAGTGAGACAAAGTGAGTGAGAAAGGGAAGAGCAATCGGACGTGACTCTTGACGACTTACAAGACTAATCCACTCGAGTCGATAGTAGAAAATATTAATATATCAATCATAACTGCTAACTGTATGTAAATCTATACAATGAAATTGGGAACATACCTTGAGACTTTGTCTTTGATACTTTAAAAGTGAGTGAGTGAGTGAGTGAGTGAGTGATTGAAAAGCTGGCAATCAAAAATATGTTTGTGATTGAGTAATAAATATGGCAATACGCTCTTGACTCAAGAGTCTTGAGACTCGAGTGATTAGTGTTAGATTCAAGAGACACACGCTAGACGCTTTGGTAGACATGACCAAAGGATGCGGATGAGTCATTCGAGGAGGATTTTACATGAGGGTTTATCATAAGGATCTACATACCTTTTGGGGGTGATAGGACTTGAAGATCCTTAAGGATTGCTGAATCTTGGAATTCCTAGATAAAAAGAGGATCGCAAAATTGGAAGATTTAGATGATTTTTGATAGATTTTTAGATGATTTGCGAAGTTATTTAACTATCATTAGGCAAAGATCCAGGGGTCGTTTGCAACCCCCTCTTCTTGAGTATGACGCACAGACAATAACAAGACACAAACAAACGAGACAATCAACAAAGTCAAGTACAGCACATAGGAGTGAGTCTTTCCAAGAGTCACTTTACCGGTACCTGATCATCATCAATATGAGTATCAATAGCAAAGTTGGCGTCAGCCAGTCTGTCACCACCAGTGTCACGATCAAATCCGTCTCAAGAAGACAACATCACACAACCCCACAGCAAGACAAATCGCGACAAATCAAACACACACACACACACACACGAGCACAGTCAAATTCAAAGTCAAGGTGATGAAGTCAGAAGATCCCAAATTGTTTGACCTCGGAACCCGAAGAGATCAGCACAATCTTTTTGACACTGTGAACGTTTTTGCCTTGTGATCACTCGCACGAATAGAATGCGATGCGAATGTCATCGTCTACTAGTGGTCGATACTATTGGACCAATACAGCCATTTGGGCTCAATATTGCCATGGCTTCGTTATCAGTCACCGAAATCCACGCCAATCAGCCTCCAATCTCCTTCTTTCTGCCCCTCTCAGCCTCAAGCCAAGTCAGCTTCGTGCCTATGTACGCACAGCCAGCCAACACACACGGGTCTCTCGTCAATATTTACACTCGATAATTGGAAATACTTTAGGCCACATCGCAACAACATCGCCTCAGCCAACCAGCCATCCAGCCACTAGTTACTCTCAATGTCTGTCTTTTTATTTCAGTCCGCTCGTATATGTTGCCCTTTTTGCTTTTCTTTTGTTTAACCAAACAGCACAAAACCACACATAGCCCTCGCGATCGATATCGATACTTTTATTGCCCCGGTTTGTTGTTGCTTCACTTCTACTACTTTGACTGTTTTGTGGTTGCAGAATGATTTTTGGCTTCTTAGGGCACAGCACTGCAGAGTGCACAAGTCTAATCAGTCTGAACGCATGTGTCTCTCTGTGCATGTGTCGCCATGTTTGCCCAATTCGATGCGATATATCGATATGAATGTATCGGCTGGTTTGGTTTGGTTGGCTGTTTTAGGTTCTGTTGCCGCGATCGATCTTATTGACTTTGGCATCATGCACATGTAGAGACTGAGAGCATACGCTGACCGACTGACAGTCTCTGTACTGTCTCACTTAGGACACATGTGACTGTTGCATGCAAGTTCGAGAATGCGTACCAGTGATTTGACTCATTTTAGTTTCAGAGATTCTTAGATTTTGTAAAATTTAGGAGTTTCTCATCAAGGTCCAAATTTTTCACACCAGAAGCCCAAGATTTTTTCATATTGAACCTCTGATTTTTTCAAAACCTATCAATTAGAAACGTTAAAGTATGTAAAAACCCGAAATCTTTAGGTCAAAGTCCGCTTCATCCTAATTGCATTACTATTGCATTTACATATTCGTTCTCCTAGGTCGAGACAGCAAATATTTCTCACCGTTCAGAAAGTTTCAAAATCTCTAAGAATCTTTTAGTCTCACGGGTTGCCCGATCAATCCTTAAAAGTGTAGATCAACTTTGAGTATGTCCTATTATATGCAAATATATGCAGTCGATACAGTCCATAGTCAATGACAAAGCTAGTCAACGAGGAGAGAAAGAGAATGAACGAGAGCGAGTCAATGGTCCGATAAGCCAATCAAACATCACGATCGATCTTTGATTGTTGATTTGCTTTTGCCTTTAGTCTGTTGCTTTATCTCTTTGATTAGTTAGTTTATCACACTCTCTACTCTACTACTATGGTTCGGTAACCGTCCTGTATGGTATAGACCATGGACTCGTCACCACGGTCTTTGTCCACCAACAGTCAAATGTCAATATTTGATCAATTACGAGTATACGAACATACTCAGACATGAGTCACCACTGAGATAATTCAAACAGAAAGTCAGTCAATTGGCCAATTTAAGATTTGAAATCAAAACAACAAATTTTGTAAGTCCAGTTTGTTCTCCCAAATTTATTGTAGAAATATTGCTGATTGCTGCACTAATTGATATCTAATTAGCTCATCTGTTCGATGATTGACTGTTGCACTGTGTCCCCGCGACTTGATGGCGCCAGACCAATCGATGATAACTGTGTGTTACAGTTATAGTACAAACAAACATAGAAACAGAACTAACATTTACAAAAATTTGATGTTTGATCGATCAATGACGATGATGACGTTGGCCTGGTCTCATTAACGTTGCAAATTTATCCATTGAACTCTCAGTTGCATGTTCAAGGAACTTTCCAATCAATAGATCGGATGTCTGTGTGTATTCTACATCTCTCCAGGTAACCAAAATACCTGCTAAAGTAAACTTTATATAGACTCTAGAATGTATAATCCAAAAGGAAACACATTTTTCGGAACAGTTATATCCTTGGATACTTTGAAATGATGTACATTGTGCGGAGGACGTTCACTGGAAATTGACGTTTTTGAACAATCGGAAGGATTAGTAAAGGCAAAAGAACGGTTAAGTGAAAACAAAAGAATGAATTAAAATTTGAATAATGAGAATTAGCGAAAACAATAGAAACCCCTACAAAAATGTTTATTAGTTTGAGTGCAAAAGGCAAACCAGATGTTGACAATTTTCAATTATGCAAATTACATCACATTTGACTTTTATTATTAATGCATATAAAGTACACCGGGACTCGTGTTTTTTCCTGAGTGCGTACTTGCACACAGTCCATGCCTGTCATCTCTCATAATTCCTAACAAGCTCACTCAGACTGTCTCATGACATATTCTATTGAGTTGAGTTCTGAAAAGGTTTCAATTTGTCTAATTGAAACCGATCTAGTGGTTTTGGCAATTTAGTGAATTTGAGTTTGCTTGAGAGAGAATGGTACACACGATTAGGCAATGAACACACTCGCGCGCTTGTGCCCTATCGCTTACACACACACACACACACCGAAAGTTAACCTTCAAACCGTAACGTAATGATAGCGCAAACGAGTGAGCGTCTGTCTAAACCCGCACGACTGCATGCGGTGGACCACGAGTGAGTGAGAGAGAACGAGAAATCAGCGGGAATCTCAGTCCCCTTACTTTTGTCGTCCTCTCTCGCGTTCATTTGGTTCACTCACTCAAAGTTAGTCAATGAGAGTGCCCAATTGATGAGATCGCCTTTTTGACTTTGTATGACAGTGTGTGTGTGTATGTGTCCTCACTGGTCGCATCTATGTCAGACACAAGTGCCAATTTGTGGCACATGCTGCACGTGTCAAACCGAGACTGGAGCCGCGTGTTTCGTCACACCACGCAGCGTGGTGTTGTTTGTCTCTAAATGGTGCCTCACTCAGTCACACTCATGCACACACACATCCACACCCAATCGGTCCAAACGCCAATTAATTTACCCTCCTCCTCATACACATTCTATTAGAGGGTTCGGATAAAAGGGAAGATGAGGGGACCGTAATGACTAGATGAGATTACACACACACACTAAATGAGATTGAGGGATGAGAACAAACACAAATTGAGACATCTCATATGGTTATTGTTGACACAGAATGATGAGTATGTTTGTTTTGGATAGTTTTGGGAGATAGATTGAGACAGCAAAAATTGATTTGAATGTCTTAGATCTACTGGGACTCAATGTTTGTTCATACCAAGAGCACAATTTTTTTTACTAGAAGTCCAATTTGACTTATTTTTGTTTCATTTCAGGCGCACAATTATTTCCTGATGACAAAAATTCAGTATTTTCACGTGAACCTAAAAAATCGAATCAATCACCCTCACTTGATCATTCTATCAATATATTCTATATTTAGCTATTTATATTAATTAACTTATTATTGCTAACTGTCCAATCTGTCATCGAGCATACACAGAACCTGTCTGTCTGTCTGTCCATGTGTGTGACCACCACACTGATTCATGATAATTGATGATGACAGGCTAACTGTTCGGTCCGTTCAACCTACCGCCCAACGCTGACGTGTGTCTGTTTGTTCCTGTTTTTGCAGGTAACTAGTGGGTGGGCGCACGATTCCATGCAGGAATTGAGGTTTTTCGAATTATTCCATAGCTCAATTTACATTGCTTTTTAATTACAAGTTTCAAGCGAAAAATTCTTCCGTTTTCATGTTCACAGATTCTCTGTCTGTCTCGTTCGAACGCTTTGTGGTTCGTCTGTTCACTTAATTTCCTGTCACGTGTCCGATTGATTCTCAGTCAGTCGCCCGTCCCCTCGATTTAACCTTCAATTCAATTTAATCACATTTAATAAAGTCAAATGGCAGTACAACTACTACTACTACTGCTAGACAAGATGATTAGTTGGATAAATTTGCAAATTGCATGTCGTCCTAAAATCGTTCCAGAAATTTTTCTTTGTTCTCGTTTTGGTATAATAAATTGAATTTGCCCTCACTCGTCTACTACTGTACTGAACTGAACTTACACACACAATTGAACACTTATGGAGCAGCATATTGAGGCATAGTATGAGGTTCCAATTGGAACATGAGACCAATGAGAGAGCTACTTTTACATGAACATTCGTACAAACAGCTGAGTTTGCACAGCTGTGTGTCTCTAGTGTAAGTATGTCATTTCGAATGCGTGAAAAGTGTGGAGTCTGCGCCCCCACTAAAACATAGTAAAAAACATATATTTCAGAGCATCTCACGTTGACATCTTTATTTTTATTATTATGGTGCTTGTAAATTACTGCTATTTGAGGGTAAATATGGACAAATAACTTAGAATTGCAAAGCTTAGATAGTTTCCTAGTGGTTTTCTTGCTTTTAAATCTAAGACTTCCTTTCCAAAGTCTATGTTTGCGAGTAAGAATGCTCGACTTAATGAAACCAATGAAACTTTAAAGTGACAAATCATATATGCCTCAAATGATTTCAAATTCCGAGCACAAAAAAGACAAGAATTTAGCGATTACGGTCACGTAGTCTCTGTGCGGTAACTGGGTGTTAATTTAGTCTCATTTAATGATCACGTTAAATAGTAGAGCTGTAAATCACATTTTACTTTTTAAGGCACTCTTGGGACTAGAAGGGAGACTTGGAATTTAACCGAAAGCGACAGTTTTTGTCACTTTTTCCATGATTGTCTCCTTACTCTACTCTCTAATCTAATAATCAAGTGACCATTTAGGTATTACTATTAAATATGTAATGTAACAAAAAGGGCCCGTTTTGTTAGTAATTGAACTTTGAATGGACAAATTGGTCATTGACACACACACACAAGTTCTTGTGTTCTAGTGTCAAAGGACCCTAGGGCCCGGAGAAACACTCCACGAATTTACAAGTTCTTGTTACATGTTTCGTTTGTTCTATTCGTATATTCTTGTATAGTTTAGCACGCGGTGTTTCGACCTTTGAATCAGTGCGTCTCCTCTAATAAAGAGTAGCCTAATAAATGTAGTAAAGTAAAGACATAGTAGAGGCCCTAGGGACCTAGGTGGCTAATAAAGCTCTTGAGAAACTGGATTAGCGCTCTCTTTCGGCTCTCATTTCCTTCTTTACAAACTAATACACTTTATTTGCACTTTAGTGTTGAGAGTTTGAAGAGTTGTAAATCTCTCTCCAGGGTCCACTTTAGTGTTAGGTCCTGGGCCCACTTGCTTTGACACCGCCCGCGCGCGCGGACACTCACACAATCTCTTTACCTCCAACTGTTTAGAGCAAATATCAATCGATCGATATATTTATTATTATTATTAACATTTATGTGTGCAAAGGTATGAGAGATTTTGAACACCTGTGCGGGGGCCTAGCTAGGGACCTAAGGGGACTGCACGAGGACTTAGAAGCTGTTTACTTTATATCGAATTGCTAAAGACATTTACACTCTATTTAGTAAAAGGGGACAAAGAGAGGCTCGATATATCGATTACACTTGAATTAGATCACACCACACAGAACGCTTTTTGGTCCACTTTCTTCTAGGGTCCCTATTCTAGGGTCGAATCGATACATTTTTCGGCATTCTTTGGCACAACTAGAAGGCCTCTGAACTATGCATGGAATGTTGTGCACCTTTTGCATTAATAGGAACAACAAAAGTCAAATTTTACACTTAGTTTGTGGACCCAGACTGCTTGACGCTAGTCCCTCCATTGGGCCCTAGCATCGAGTTGCGCTAGACTGCGCGGTGCCACAACTTGCGGGTTTAGTGTCAATTGAAGCGAGCGTTCGATCAATCGATCTCATTGTTCAGGCCCATTCACGGCTAGTTTACCACCAATTAGTGTCGAATTGTGTCTAACTAGCCCAGTTGACCCTTCAGGGGCTCAACTAGGACCCTAGGGCAGTAGTTGGCGCAGCTATTACGTTACAGTGGGTCAATAAAGGCTAGGCCGCGCTCAGAACGTGTGTGTTCATCGAATTGTATTGAAGTTGAATCGAGGTGTGAAGGGGGAAAGTAAACTTGAGTTAAGGGGACAAAGATGAGAGTCCTAGGGTCAAAATTCTTTGGAATTCTCGCATTGCATGATATTTATTACACATTCTACTTTTAGACTTTTACTTTGAATTGCGTGATTGACTGCAATCGAAAATCGATTTGTCGATGTTGTTGTGTTGTGTAAGTGCGTGCGTGTCCCCTCATGTGTCCTTTTTGTGTTCCAATTGGATCGATTGGGCCATCAAATCAAGAAGTAACCGAACCACACACTGCGTGATAGATTTGATTTCTTGCCAACCTGAAACATAATTGAAATTAATGTCCGTATGCACTCAGTCACTCAATTTGCATATATTCACTGATACACACAAACACACGCATATATGCTGAGTCACGCCAGGAAGTGAGTTCCTGGAACGTTTTCCGGTTAAGCAAATAGAGAGGCCGACCATAATCGAGTTTATTTTCGGGTGGAAGGGAGGTGAGCATTTGGTTAATTTCACTTAGAAATGGATTCTCGAATGCTCTTTGAATTCAGATTTGCTTGACCTGTGAAAGAAGTCAGCAGAACCTAGGTCCCTTGGACCTTATATCCCAAGAAATCTAGGCTTTCACTTTGATAATAATCCTTTTACAAAACATTTTATATTTACCGAAAGGGAATTGAAGCAGAAAATATGTAAAAAGGTGAGTGAGTGTCCACTTTGTCGGCACATTTTGCTTTACTTTATACTCCTAGGCCTTAGGACCTGGGGCCCCCTTCACTTGTCAAATAAGAGTTTATAATCCTCTTATACAAGAACATGTTTCCACTTTTTTTCTCTTCAATATTATTATTGAATAATTAGAGTATCAATACAAAGGGTCCTAGGCTGTACTTGTTAAGCTTTTGCACGGTCAAAAGAAGAAGAACTTCAAAGTGACCGCCTGGGTCCGCGTTCACTGGATCGATTTAATTAATTAATTGACTCTGTTTACAGTTAATTTAATCTAATTAGTGGGGGTTCAAAGATTGTGTTGTGTTTGCATAACATTTTAGACACGGGCGTGAATTTTTTGACTCATTACTATAGACTAGGCTAGAGTCTTTGTCCTTGCTTTTTGTGATAGTATGTGCGTTCGATGTCGTTCAATAGGGGATCGATCACCGCGAAAAGAAGGCTTCTGCTCTTACACATGCACATATGGGTCCTAGTGTGTGTGTGTCAATTGACCTTTTCTCTGGGCCCGATCGCGGTCTTTTGACACGCTTTTCTCCTCAATTGATTTATGATATCAAGCCCGCGTTGCTATTATCGTTTGGGGACCACACTTTTCGATCGAAACATGGTCCAATTGGTCCGACCATCACGGACAATACAAAGGACAATAATGCCTTTCTAGGTCCGTTGACCGTATGGTCATAGGGTCCGAGAGGAGAGAGAGAGCCATCGATGACAAGTCATGACAAATTGGTCGAAACACATGCATTTGCCCACTTGTTAATTTTGACCTTCTTTTTGACCCACTAGGGCTCGATCGATCAGTCAGTTAGTCAGCCTGATTGACGGATGATGAGGTGTAAGAGCCCTATGGCCCTTGATTCATTAAGTCTGAATTACGAAAAAAGATCATTACCTTCTAAACATTTGAATTTTATTAAAACGCGAAGATTAATGACCATTCACCCGTTTTCTCTTAGTTTTTGTTTGGCAATACAAAATAATTTCCGATTTATCGGAAATTCAAGACCCAAATCGTTTAAACCCGCAGGGTGTAAATGAATCCCGGTTGGATTCCCGGACTGACTGATGATTCCAAAGGGTTTCCTGTGTCTGTGTCTACTATTTGAGATTCTCAGTGCAGACTGTCGGTGCAAATCCCGGGACTACGGTTATTAGCTCTCTCACTGACTGGTACACAAATTGATATACATTGGTTATGCAAATAAAAATCCAAATAGTCTGGATAACCGTGAATAACAGAAAATTGAAAATAAATTAAATAAATTTTTATTTCATATATTGTCCGGGAACGGCCAATTCTCGACAATCCGGTTATTCAATTAGCAAGCATTTAACCCAGCTTGAAGGGTCAACATTTCAGTGTCTGATCAATATCCAATTGAATCTGTCTGCGGACCGTCTGTCTACTATTACAAATCCCGGAATTTCTATTCGGACACGCGTCCGGGTGGTGGTTACTCATCCGGGTATTAGTCAGTATACCCAAAACAATTCTCTTCTAGTATTATAATAATAACCATAATAACGGTTATTAATCTGAAAACATGCGTCCTTGTGTGTATACTGAACATGTATATTATAATTATGATGAAGATGTCGTACAGTTAAGAAGCAAACAATCCCGGGTATAATAACCGAGAGTGCGGTTAGTATGGTTGTTAGTTATTAGTGTTTGTGTTTAGTGATGATGATTTAGAGTGGTACTAGGGAGAGTACTACTGTTGACATATACAGAGAGACATTGAGGGGTTAACGGTGCGAGGCCTCGGTTATTATTATTTCGGGTACCGCTCAAGTCAAGCGGTCATTCATATAGCACATTACGAGCATAATGATGATATATCATTGTGGTACCACTACACGGTTATTAGCTTGCTTTTTCCTTGCTTTCGGTTATGTTTGGTGACTCTTGTGGTTTTCGGGTGCCACTGGAGAGTGCAGTTGGAGTAGTAGTTGGACTTTACTCTAAATTAATTTTGATTAAATCTATACGAGCATAATAGTTCCTGGAAATATTGGTATACTACTAGGATTCAAGAATGAACTTATTTTCGAGTCTAGACAGTACTTTTGAGATAATAACCGGATATTATGACTAATAAAGATTTTGGTTTGGGTTTGTCGAGATATTTGTGTCAAGGATGCAACTAACTTAGAAAACAATAATCAAACAGATCCCAGACCGAAAAAACAAAAAAAAGACAAAAGGAACCAAAGGATCCAAAAACCTTTATGAACCAAAAACAAAGAACCTACGAATCTGAGACTAAAAAAACACAAACCCGAATTCCACGAATCCTTAAATATCAATTTGTATTTTATTATTTCACCATTTTCACCATCTCACACGTACATAACCGATGATCCGGTTATTATTCAGTTATGTTCTATTATTACTAAATTTGATTTATTTATTTTATTATTATACCAACACAAACACATTATTAAACGATAATGCAATATTCGGGAGGTCTATTGCTGTGTTGTGTGTGATCATTAATCATTGCTAGTGTAAAGGGTATTACCCGGATTTACGGGTTCTCACTCGTTGTAGGGGGTGCGAGTGTGCTTGGTTGAGCGCGATTCTAGATGCTTGGTTAGTTGCTTGGTGTTGATTCACTCGGTTATTATTATTATTATTATGTGTTCTGATGGTAATGAATAGATTATTGCGGGTAAATGGGTTTGCGGGTATATTGTGAGCGAGAATTCGGATACAAATAACCCGCAAGGTTCGTACTATGGTTAGAGTGAAAGATGCATGGTAATGACATGAAAGGTTTAAAGTCGTTTATTATGTTTTTTTCGATTCCAGTGTATCTGATGAGTTCGTACGTGCGTGCGATTACAGTTCGTACTGGAATAGTAACCGTAATTTGCATATGTCGAGAGAATTTGTAATCAATGTATACAGTTAGAACTTGCAACAGCACAATACTAGAGAAATTATCCTTCAACAGCACAAGCGCCTTCTATCATTCTACAATCAAACTAACAATCGTAGAAATCAAATGTAGTAAGGTTGCATTGTAAGCTGCCTTTTAGTTACAGTTTTTGTGTTTTCTCGATCTTATATTTCTCCAATTAAATACAACGCAATAAATTATCTCGAAAGTATGACCCATCTGGACCATCTAGCCATTCCAGCCAACATTGGTATATTCGGCCTTCGGTATTATAGCAATTCACCCGTTTGCCTCATATTCGGTTTACCCAACGCAATTCTGCACGTTAGTTAAATATTTTTCGTTTTGACATTATTGCCTCCACTATTCCCAAATTGAGGACATCAATTTACCTCAAATTTAACCACAAATCTATATTCTTGTCCTTGAGGATTGTAATTTCGACTAGAATGATACATCACAATTCATTTATTATGGTTGTTCAAAAGTGTTTTTGTTTTTATCCAGTTTGTATATTGGTGCATGTGCGACTGTTGTATGTTAAAGAAAATTAACTATAAAATGACGGGTAATTTGCATATATCGATAGAAATATATCAGTATGACGAATGATAATAGGCCATCAACACGAAAGTATTATCTTCACAAACACTAGTGCCATCTATTGTTTTTAAAAACTATTACACTCGCTGAAATCAATGTTGCATTGCAATGCAGTTTTCACGCGTTAGCAGGAATCTGTTTTCCTACTAAACAAATAACTTTACGTTATATATATAACTTGTTGTAATAGATGAACTTGGTTTGTTTCGTCGATGTAAAACACTGAATTTGATCTTTGTTTATTAACATTATTAACATTTTATTCAATAAACCCCGATAAAAATGAGTTCTAAAGACAACTCTAAGAATGCCTGTATACAGCCCAGAATTCCAGTCTCGCAAGTCATCTCAAATCCGTCCCCACTGCCAAAACCTCAACCGCCGCCAAAACCAACACCTACAGGAAATCCAAACCAACCGCCACCCAAGAATGATCCTTCTAAAAAGGGCAGTCCATTCGGTAAATATTAGCTAGAATTAAATTCTGTGCTTCTCTTATTAAATAAGTTATTGGATAACTAGAAGCATACAAACAACAAGATAAATTCAACAACACCAAATAGTAGTTGAAATTTCGAAAGGAATGTAATTTGTATTTCTATCAAATAAAGTTTTCAATAGAAAATTCTTGGAGTGTTTGTTGTATGTTTTTCTGAGCTTTTCTCTGCTGCATTGGCTTCAAGGTGATTAGCTGGAAATTAGTGCTATTTGTGTAAATATGACAGTATCGGGAGTAGCATATGCTATAGCATGCTATGACATTATATAAGACAGCAACACTGTTGCAACTGTCAAAGTAAGTGTTTGTAAGCATTCGTGTCAACAGTGCTCTCGATTGCAAAGTGCTGACGCCAACCGTGGGAGCCTAAAAGTCTATTAATTTACAAAAATGTCAATTGTAAATTCAACATCATTTTCCAGCAAATGGACAATTGAAAATTTCAGTCATTTTTACATACCAGAAAATCTCCATGCCCACCCTTTCATACACTCACCAAATGTATCCCAAAACGACAGCTTCAATGCATGCATTGAACTCTGTCCTGCTGGAGAGGATGAGTCCTGTGTTGAATATGTTTCGCTATTTTTAAATTTCGAATCACGTAAAGAAGTCGCAAGACAAATTGAAATTTGGTTCAAAATTTCGCTCGTTTGTGCGAACGGAAAGTATGACTTTGTTAGAGGTATGTCTGCCCTTTTTCCTTTTTAAATATTTAAAAATATTTTCCCTTTTATAAGAGCAAGCATTCTGTATGGACAAATCAAAAAGAATCGGATGGCCCAAGTTTGTCAGCCAAAAATATCTTCAAACATCAGAATGTTTACAAAATGACAAACTTGTGATCCATTGTGAAATAAGATTGATTCAACTAACAATCGAAGCTAAATCTGAACATTTTGTCAATTTTCCAAACTTGAATTATTCGGACAATTGGAAGGTTCCAAATTTTAAATCATTACTCACAAATTGCACCAACAGCACCCAGGATCAAATTCTTCAATCGTCGAATTTTACTCCAACAACCGAAGACGAATATCAATTGTAGTTGATTCTAAAACCAGTCAGCGAACAAAACCCTGACAATGTTGCATTATTTTTAAGACTTGAAAAATGCTCAAAACAACGAATTTCTCTGCGTTTCAGTGCATCAATTCTAGATGCAACAAATAAAGAAGAAAAATTCTTTACTCGAACTTGTAGTTTTAAAATTGATCGTCGAGAAAGATGTGGTTGGCATCAATTTGCCTCACGTCAACAACTGCTCATTTCAGATAATATTTGGAACAACGATGACTTGATCATACATTATGAAGTCGACATTTTTGAAAATCAATGCCAAAATTCTGAAATTTCAGCATCAAAAGAACAAGAATTTGTTACCGATTCCTCAATTTCCATTATTCCATTCACTCATCGATGGTCAATCGAAGAATTTTCAAAATATCTGCTAAAAAACGAGTTAGAACTGAATTTCTTGGAGTCAAAACAATTTCACTCGCCAATTGATGACACTAGGGTTAAGTTTTATATTCGAATCGAAACTAAAAGTCCGAGCGAGCACGAACAAAATTATTTGTCACTCTATCTCTGGTGTAATGCTCATCGTCAACAGAGTGTCAAAGTTTATTTTCGGTTATCAATTCTTGATAAATTCGACAAAAAATTCTTGGCTATGGGTAAGATAGGAGATTTTGAATTTAAAAATTTACATTGAAAACAATATTTTCCCAGGAAGCCAAATTGAATTCAATTCCGAAAGTATTGACAATTTTGGTTGGCATTTTGTCTCTGTTGCAGATTTGATCTCTAATTCCAATAATCTTTTGTGTGATGACAAATTTTCTGTTCTTTGTGAAGTATTTTTATTGCTCGTTTAGATTTCTTTAGATTAATTAATTTCCAATAGATTGGATTAATCGACGCTTTAAACAAGAGTTTCAAGAACTACCTCGAATCGCCAAGTTGGTTCTTTGGTGGCGCCATGCTTAGTAAATATGCCCATAAATGGACAATCGACGACTTTAGCATACATTTGGATCGAGGCATCGCAAAGAATGCGGCGATTTGTTCAGAGAATTTCTCAATTCAAAATAATCAACATAATGAAGTACAGTTCTATTTAAGGTTGTATCCAAATTTGCATGATCAACATGTGGCAGTGCACTTGTGCTGTGCATCCAACAATGAAGGCGATGTGCTAGTGAGCTATCGAATGACGTTTGTGGATGGCAACCACCCTGAAAAGCCGTTTAATCGAGGTAATTTTATGACTATTCTATTAGATAATGTAAACAATTGAGACGAGAGAGTCTGTAAGATCTACTATCATTACCCTTTCCGTGAAGCACAAACTTGCTTTCACAAGTGTAAGGGTATTGCTGTGTCGGAGGATCAACAGAGTCCGCAAATATTACTTATTAAACATATCATTTTAGCTACTTTCAAACGTGGAAATGAAGATAATGCGTATGTAGAGAAAATATCTCGAGAAGATTTAACACATAAAATTTCTCTCGGCGAAGATAGATTGATAATATGTTGTGAGGTTAGACTTTAAATATTACTACAAATTGTTATATAATCTGGATAATTGTAGATAAACGCAATCAAAATTGCTGCTCACAATCCCAATTGCACAATCAATGACTATTACACAGAAGTGGAGAGACGAAAACTTTCGACTGCATATGAAACCAAAAGTGTGACCAATCGGGCAAACTATTCACCGATTATATTTTCTCACAATTGGACGATTTCAAATGTTCACCAAAGATTCGATCAATCAACTTTGATAGAATCAGGGAAAATTCAATTTCCTCAAGCTGAGAATCTTGAATTCAATTTTATACTTCAACTATCAGGCGAATTTGTATCATTGCATTTGGAAGTTTATTCTCGCGAACAAGATCGGGAAGAGGTGACAATTCGTTGGAAAACTTTTATTCTAGATTTCAATAGAGATGAACAAAATTTTAAAGGTGGCAGATGGCGATATATGTTGAGCAACGAATCGAGAATGTCCACCTGGGGCTGGCCTCAATGGATCACTTATAGTGAATTGTTTGATGAGAGTAGTGGATTTGTTAATCGAAATCAATTGGTAATCCGGTTAGAGGTATGATGAATTTTCGAATGTGGGTTTTATAAATATAGAGAGTTGAAAAACTCTTGATATGTAGGTTCAGAAGGTTAGGGTCATTTAGGATCGTGGCTAGGGTCAGATTAGAGTAACTTTTTCGTAACTTAACTAAAAAACCTAAAATAGAGTCTACCAAAACCCCCAATCTCAGAATTAGCTTCCCTAATTGTCTCCAACCCACAAAATTGTACTATAGTATATGACCAAAACATGCGTAGGGTAGGATTGTAATAGAGTCAGTAAGGTGTAACTAAAAAAATTTGATCTTACCCTACTCTGATCCTATAGGGCAGTCTTGGATCAGGGATCTGTATGGTAGGCAAATTCTAACTCAAATCCTAAAACCAACATTTTTCTGTCTAATATAGATAGAAATGATCATTCCTGAACCACAAAATCTAGAAAACCCAACAAACAATTCAATCACATCACTAGATCAAGTTACACGAAATCCATCAAACACTTGTAGTTATACAAGAATCTGCAAAGCTGTTCACCACTGGACTCTTGATAATTTTAGCTGCCATCTCGACACAACCCATGAAAAGCACCCACTGATTGAGTCGTCACCAGTCACTCTACTGATCAAGGATGATTTGCGATTCAAACTTTGTTTCTACCCGTTCAGTTGTAAAGATGAGCCCAATGATGATTTGTGGCTATTTTTGTGTTTAACTTCTAGCGATCAGAAAGACGAAGATGTAATTGTACAATGTAAAATGTCTATTTTGAACAAAGATGAGCAAAAATTTAAAACAATATGTAATGATAGTTGAAGAGTTTTCATTGTTCTTAATTGATTTTTCATAATTTAGATGCTCAACTAAAATTCGAAGCGGTCAACATGTCTTTTGGATGGACCAAACTGGGCACACGAGCAGAACTGTTCGATCATGTAAATGATCTTCTGGTAAAAGACCAACTTAAGATTTACTCCGAGGTAAGAGATGATTAAATTTTGTAGAAATTAACTTCATTCGCGCATATATAGATCTACCTAATCCAATCAGAAACTTCCCCAATAAAAATAGACAAATTTGCAATCTCTGATTTTGCAACCGAAAACTGGAAAATCATTCCACTAAATCATCTAATAACCACAAACGTTTGTCAAACTAAACTACAAATCTTTCCACTCAGCAAACAATGGACAATTTACCATTTTAAAGAAAAATGTAAACACAATTTCATCAAAGTTTTTGACCCATTTTCTCAACCAGAAAACGAAAATTTGCAATTTCATTTGGAAGCAAAAATGAATCAAAACGAAAGTGAAAATCAATTGGCAATTTACTTTTGTTTGGATTATCAAATTGAACAGGAGATTAAACTCAGATTGAGAGTATCGTTGTTAGACAAGGATGGAAATCAATTCGATTTAAAAGGTAAAGTCCCTTGTTTAATTTTATTATATAGGCGAGGAAGTTGGTAAATCTGCGATCCAGTATAGTAGGATCGGGTCTGAGTAGGTCTGGGTAGAGTTATTTTTTTCAAGACCCAAGTGCATCTCAATTTACGATTCTCAAAATTTGTTTTCACAATTGTCCCACAAGCAAAATGTTTGGGTTTGTGTAAGGAAGAGTTTTGGCAGTGTAAGGTCGTAGTAGGGTCAGAATGATCAGACGAGTCAAAGTATAAAATCCCTGACATTGGGGCTGGGCCAGAAGGTCAATATAGTCGATAAATCTCACCTCTATTTTGTAAAACTAATTTTTTATTTCTTGAAGAAAACAAAGTTAAACTACCCCAACATGAAGACTCTTTTAAAACGGTCGAATATTTTCCAATCAAATCTATCTTGAATTCCAAAAATAATCTTTTGCCTGGCGATAAGTTAATTATCCTAAGCGAGGTGGTCATTATTGAAAAACACATAACAATTTCCTCGGAATCACCTGAGAGCGAATACACAATTCTACCAAGCTTAAATAAACACTTGGAGCCATATCAACCGGCAGATTTAGTTCTCCAATGGAAAAATGGAGATACTCAAACAAATAAACTTTATGCCCATAAGTCTGTCCTTTCCGCACAATCTAAATTCTTTCAGGCTAAAATTCTGTACGAAAGTGAATTACAGAATCATAAAAGTTTGATTCAACTTCAAGATTTTAATGCAGAAATTGGTGCAGAGCTTCTACGGTACATTTATACGGGAAGAATATTGAGAATGGAAGAGTTTGCGGTCGAGTACTTTATTGCTGCTGATTTTGTAAGTTAAATTTTAATTTAAATGTAATCTAATTGATTACTTAATTAGTATGACTTGGACCAATTGTACGCAGAATGCAAAGAGTGGATAAACGCTCATCGAGTGGAATTTGAAAATTTAGCAAAAAATCATCCAAACAAGATGATGATTGAATTGACAACTTCTGTCAATAATACAGAGCCAGTGGTGCAAAACGATGAAAATGAAAAAGACGTTCGATAATTTCAGACTTTACATTTACTTGACACAATTTTTTGCCCTATTGAGAATATATTTACACAAGCAAAAATGTCAATGTTGACTTAGCACATTGACTAAGTAACAAAGGAATTTTTTTTCTTATGCAATAAAATGCAACATTAGTTGACATTCGATTGACTTGGAATATATATGATTCATTTGTCAATACTATGTTCTATTTTACCTATTCTGTAATACAAAAAAATAAGACCAAACCGATTGCAATTTTGTATTTATTTGTAGATCACTTGATGTGTTTTCAGTCTTTATAGATTTACTCGTAAAAGGTTGCAACCATTGGGGAACGGTTAAACTAACATAATAATTCGCCTCAATTTGGACTTGATTGCACCTAAATACACCAATCCAGGTGCTTGAGAGAACCTAAAGTCTATTTAAACATTGTTGTTCACCTCAAAGACGATATACATTTTTATTTGTGCATTTTTGTCACTTTTATCAAAATATAAAAATGAGCTCAAACAGCGACAACAATAACCCGATTTCTGGTGTGATCAATCCATCTGAGGCACAAGGGGCTAAAGACACATCAAATGGAAATCAGAAGCAGATGTCTGAACCTCCACCACCACCTCCTCCTACAAACGATCGTAATGCAGCCCTTGATCCAAAGAAAAGTAATTACTTTGTGGCATGAGTGGATAAATGATTTTGACATTTTTATTCGCATAAAATTAATTAAATAAAATTTAATTATTAACAGATTGCATTGCATTTTTTCATTGCTATATATTCTCAGTTTTAACCTGTACTGGAGCGAGGCTCAAAGAAGTTCTATGCGCGCTATCTACCTAATCTACCTAACCTTATCTATCTAACCGAGTGCGTTAGGTATAAATCATTTATGCGTTTTTTTTCTATACAAAATGATTAAAAAATCAAAATTATTTGTCTGCTGCAACATTGTTGACTTTGCTGTAATACCGTACAATGATCAAGGTGTCCAGGTACAAGCGGTTGTTGTTTGTTCGGGAATGTCGGATAATTTGTATACGTTTTCAAAAAAATCTGACTAATAAAGTGAATTCAAGTTGGATTCAATTTAAATTATATTGTGTAGGCGTGAGCGCGAGCGGAAGGCAAGGGACAATGGCTTGAGGGTTGCCAAAGATGGTTTAACACTGTTAAATTAACAGGGAGCCTTGCTATTAGTCTGGCTCGGCTCATTGTTGTGTTCATTCGGACACGCCCCTAACAATTGCTAATTCAAAGTCAAACAAAATTTCAACAGTCAGGTTTGCAACTAACACTCGTACATAAAAAGTGCTCTCACGATAAAAGAGTGTTTGTGACGCCAATAGGGCTAACATTAGCTAAAATCCATTGAATCCATTATTCCAGATCCATCAAGTTAACGATCACTCTTTGATTTCTGATTCTGATGCGGAAGTTAATCTAGACTCTAGAGCTGTTGCGGTACATTTATAAAGGGGAAATATTGCAAATGGAAAAGTTTGTGTCGAATACTTTATAAATAATTATTGCTGGTTTTGTAAATAACTTTTTAAACGATTTAAATGCCAATCTAATTGATTACTTAGTATGGATAAGATGGATAAGAGTGCAAAGAATGGAGCAGCGCAAGTAAGTAAGGAAGTATAAAATTTTGCAAAGAACTATCCAAACAATAATTTAATTGATTGATTTGTACTTTGATTCGGCAGCTTCTTTCAATAATTATAATACAGAGTAATAATATAGAGTAATATGATACGCAGGTCGATTTAGATGAAAATGAATAAAACGTAGTTGATTTCATACTTTTACCCAAAAACGTTTTTGGGTTGTAATATTTACATAAAAGAAAAAAGAAAAATGTCAATGTTTACTTATCTCATTGACTCATTAAGTAAGTAAGGAATTTTTTCAGTTGCTACAAAATGCAACATTTATCGACATTCGTACTCGAGTATACTCATGGATCAATACTATATTTTACTTTTTTAGCTACCAAATAAAAATGTAAGATCAAACAAATTGCAACTCAGGTTTTGTCTATTTGTGGACCACCTGAAGTGTTTTCTGTCTTTATTGGCACAAAAGTTGGTCCTCTTGGGGAAAAAGTTTGACAAACAAACATGCTGACAGTACGTCGCAGCTAATTTTTGCGTTGCAATTGATTGTACCCAAATTGGCTTATTCCAATCAAGGCCTATGAGAAAAAAGCCTAAAAGTGTATTTAATGTCGTTGTTCACCACAAATATTATATACATTTTGACTTGTGTATTTTTTTATCAATTTTACATTAATTTACCCGAAATGAGCTCCAACAACAATTTCGGTTTCAACCCGAATTTTGGCTTAAATCCGAACTTTGGTTGGACCAATCCATTGGGAAGTTTTTCTCGGTCAGGTTCAGTTGCCTTTTGTTGGCTCTTCAAATGGAAATCCCACGCAAAAGCCTGAACCAGTGGATAATGCTTCAGCAAAACCAAATGCAGGTGTTGATCAAGGTTCGCTTAACCTTGGACATCTGGGAAATTCTTCTCAAATGAAGTAAGCATGAGTGAATTCAAAGAAAGAGACTAAATTTTTCTTTAAAATTGATTATAATTTTCTATTTTTTTTATTAAAATGATTTAAATAAATTTCATTTATTCAATTGAATTGTGCAGTAAATAAATAAGTAAATTTTATTGTTAACTTGATTCTATTTTTGCATTATATTATTTGACATAACCTTATTTCGATGTTACCAGTATTTGTATGAGTCTCAAATAAGATTTATGCGCTTTATCTACCTAAACTGAGTGCATTTGGTATAAATCATCTTATGTTTTTACTTGCCAAATGATTGAGAAAGCAACATTATTTTGTCTGCTGCAACATTTGTTGACTTTACGGTAACACAATGTACAAGGTGCTCAGGTGCAGTGTATCTGGTATTGGTTGTTGCTCAAAGTGAAATACTTTTAAAATATAAATAGATCACTCTTGATTTAAAGAGATTGACATAGAACTTTCTGGTACAGATGGAAAAATGACAGTATTGATAAAGAATCGATCAAACATTTGGACAGGAGGATATTTAATCTAATGGTTGCCAGTTTACCAATACTGCAACAAGAACAAAAATATATTTAAGCGTCCGTACAGCTTTACACAATTCGCTTTTCGGATTTTTAAAAGCACCTAAAACAACCCAAAATGAGTTCAAATAACCTCAATTTTGGTAACTCTATCAATCCACAGATACGCCACGCGATCTACGATACCTCGGCACCTGGTCAGTACATTCCAATTGGCAGCTCCAATGACAAGCCAATCCAGAAGCCTCAACCACCACCGAAGACTACTACTTCAACCATCAATGTTGGATTTGACCAAGTGGCCAAGTCAAACTTTCCAACAAACAGCCATTTCCGCCATCTCTAATCTAGAGATCTAAGATTTATTAAATAATGTTTATTTTTAGCATTATGTAACTCAAATTAAAATTATGATTAAACGCATTTAAATTTGACTGTTTTGTTTTGTATTACGTTTGATTTTGCTTGAACGGACGAATTAGTTTAATTGCAAAATCAATTAAAAATGAATCAACTCCTTGGCCAAATCAACGAAATGGCCCCACAGCACCTTGGGATTCAAGGTCCGATAAACAAATAAACTAGTCAGAAAGAACGGTAAAAGAAGTAGTATGGAGACCACCAGGGTAACCGTAACAAGCAAGACCACAGCAATAATACACGGGAGCAAGCATAGAAGGTAGATTACCCAGCGTGGAAATGCCTCATTACTCCACACATTTCGGGACGAGACTGACAGTGAACTCCAGGCGAAGAAAGAGTCAACATACTTTACCTCAGCGGGCATCGTTACATTGTAGCTTACGTTGAGGTAGTTCTAGAATCTTTTACTCCAGGGTAAATCGCTTTCGGAGTCGTTAGTGTAGTCATCATCGTTGTTGTTATTGTTGTTATCTCTTAATGATAAATTTTAGTTTGGTATTATTAGAGGTGAAGGAGTTGAAAATCCCTTGAGTCTGACCCTGCTTATAACTCTTAGAAAAGGGAAAGGCTAGGATCATTAGGACAGGATAAGAGTAGGGTAATTTTTGCAAGACCCAAGTAAGTATCTCAATTGCCCCATAATTATGATTTGGGTACGGTAGGCTCAAAGGGTAAGCATGGTCAGAAAATATCATCTAAAAATCGTACCTCGAAATCAATGGCCTTCGTTCGTCACTTTCACTTCTGCTTAATCGCAACAAATCATTGTGCAACTCTCCGTCAATGGCCACATCGACGCACTCTTCAAAGACGAACGCAGCAAATCTAGCAATGAGAATCTCTTTGACTAAATTTAGATCCTCCTCCTCGATTTGACCACGTTTATATTTGTATGACAGAATGAGACTGTACGCAGTAGTTGTGTGTGTACAGCATATTGTCATAGAAGGACTCAATACCAAAGACGGCATACAGGGCATAGTGTTCCGGTGTTGGTAGGTGAAATTCTTGAGTATGAATCGCCAGTAGAATCAGTAGCAGAAAGAAGGCATTGTCCAGAAAGCGAAAGATGAGGTACATGAAACTCATGGAACGATACTTGGGTGTGGTGAGAACATTCAGAATGACATTCTGTTCGAGTGACGAAGTGCCCGAGCCAACATCGTCCAGTGCAGTCACTTCTGGAGTTGTTGTGAGTTCAAAACCAAAAATCCGGTTGTCATGAAAGAGGCATAGCAACTTTTTGAAGGACATAATCATCAAGACCGAGTCCTGATTGTTTAACAAAAGCATGATTCCAAGAGGGCTGTTGGATTGGGAAGTTTCGAAAGTTTTGCATTTTTCAGCCAAAATAAACTTGATCAGGCAATCTTGCAGGTTCTTATTGTAGATACTTTTTGTGAGTTGTTCTTTCCTGATTCGTACCTGAGTCTGTAGACTTTTTGCTTATATTTATATGCAGAGCATTAATAACAGAGCATTTGTATGTACCAAAAGCATTGCACTTGACCATACACTGTATCTAACTGCATAGAGAATCCGTCAATTTGTTTTATTGATATATTGCCCTTGGATCTCAATGATACCAAAAAAAGTTTCTTAGCAACTGATTGAAAGTCTTAACAATCATGAGGCACTTAAACTAAATTTAGAATTTATCACTGACACGGATGTATGAGTGCTTCTTGAGTTGTTTGTTTGCTTAATCCTTTTAAAGTGTACTGTTGTGGAAAATTGTCCAATTGACTTACTATCACGATCAATACAATCTTTTTGGGTGTTTTTAATTAAATTAGGACTCGACTCAAATCGACTCTGTTTAGACTGCAACACATTTTGATAGAATTAAGGTATCATTTTCGTTGCAAATATTTTGCAGAAATTTCTGAATCAATAACCCACCATGAGCAATATCTCACAGAATGCAAAGTTATCAGCGGCTTGAATTTTTCAAAAAATCTTAATAATTCAAATAATTTTTTAGCATTATAATTTTAAATTTCAGCAAATGCGCGTTTTTTCCTTTGGTAAATTTGAAAAAACAAGTAATTTGAGTGGATATAGTGAACTGTATTAATAATTCAATGTTTGGTTAAGTGTAAATAGTCGTACTTCACATTTAGGCAACTTCTGCTTTCTCGAAATTCTGATAGTGATACTACACATGGCTCCTAAGAAAAAACGAAATCCGGCGTTCGTACCGAGGGATTCTGACCTATCAACAGAACTAGGAACTAGCAAGTCACTGCCCGAACCATCATCTGGTTGCACCAAAATTGTGTCCATCTCAGACAAGGAGCTCCTGTCCGTCTTTTCACGCACGTCCCTCTGTGATCTTCAATCCCTAGAATTAGTTTCTCGTCGATTTCGTTGGATTGCACTGAAAGTCTACTCGGACCGACGATCCTTATCACTAATTCAAACTCCCCAGTATCGAGACCAACTAGAGGACATTACTCGCTACTGGTACTTCACCGACTACACCACTCGTGTTCCGTTTGGAGAGGATTGTTTCCGCGTGACCAGAAATATCAATTCGACTGGAGTTGAATGGTTGGCACAGAGATTTCCGAAGGTGACCCAACTCACCCTGTACTGTGTGGATCTGTCGGTGGCGAAATTCGTACAGTTGATTCAATTGTAAGTATTACCAATATGATGCAACATTTTCTGGTACTCATATTTCCATAAATTTAGATATCCCACTCTGGAACGCCTGACCCTCTTCTGCACTGGCGGCCAACAAACTGAGTATAACCAGCCTCAATTCTGGAACGCACTCTATAGCTTACGAGAATCTTTACGCCATCTTCACCTGCCGTTCGATTTCGAGCACCAGTTAACCATGACTCAGTTGTCTCCACTGTTTACGCCCACACTTCAGTCCCTCTATCTCAAAACAGCCTTGAATCATCGTGAAATGTTTGGTGAAAATGTGAATTTCGATTTGGAGCAGAATGGAGCGATGCGACGATCCCTTCGACGGATTCTTCAAATTTTGTTGTTTGTACAACTTTATCAACTAACGCGAATCGGATTGTACCTGACTGAGAGAAATAGTTTGACCATTGCACATGAAGCAACCAATTTTATGCTACGAAATACAATGCCGATAGGGAAATATTATACCGATACTTTGACCCATCTGGACCTAGCCATTCCAGCCAACATTGGTCTACTATCTATTCTGCCTGCTTTATCGCAATTCACCCGATTGACTCATATTCGTCTGACCGAGCGCAAATCTAGACAACAGCAAGCAAGCGTCTTCTTCCCAAATCTCAACAAACAAAATTACCGAACCAAATTGGGTCAACCCAACCAAAGCCAACTGCCTTCTGTGCGGCAGTTAAATCTGTCCTGTTTTGACATTTCTCCAACCACTGGAATATTCCTCAATTTATCGCAAATATTTCCACAAATCCACACTCTCTGCCTTGAGGATTGTCCAATGGCCACCAATTCGACTGGGAAGAGGCAGCACAATTCATTTCCCATTTGGCTGCTCAAAAGTTTTCGTCGTTTTGATCAGCTGCATCAAATATACCACAACCAACGACTCGTGCTCCAGATGGACCGAGATAAGGATGGAGATAAGGCCGAAAAGGACAAATTGGTTCGAGTTATTGTGGAGGAAATGTTGGAGAAGGGTCGGATTTGAAATCCTTGAGAGGCGTGTCACTTGTCACCTTTTTGTTTAATTATATTTTTTATTATATAACTTCAGTGATGCAACTGACTTATGTCGCCCATTAAATTTATGATTCTTCCGTATTATTAGTATTTGCTAACATGTAAGCAAAAAACAAGAATTTACAATAGAAAAACATAAACCGTCCAAACGATGCAAAGGTGACCTTGCCAAACTTGCCATACGTGAGTCCATGCAGTTTGTCAGTGTGAAATTGTTCCAAATAGCACGTCAACCGTAGTTTCCATTTCAATTCACTAAATATTCTCATTGCTGCTTGGGAAATGTTAAATTTGATCAATCGTTTCACTGGTCGATGAAACTTGTGACTCAGTATTGCGGCATAAAAGTGAATTGCAAACACGAAAACCAACTGACAGGCTGCAATCAGACAGAAAATTATTTTGACCTTAAGTGCCAACTTTTTATAGAGCAATGACATGATGATGAGTGCATTGAACGGATAGTTCACTAGAATGTAGGCGAAGAAGGCATTACCGTACACTCGGTTAATGTCTTGCAAGGCTAGCAACATTTGATCCACGTGCACAGAGAAACGAGCAAATCGTTTCGGACCAAACCAAATCAGTGAGGTTCGATTGATAAACTGATTGATTTGTAGTATCTTGATGTAGGCGATCGCGAATGCCAGAGTTCCAAGACTGCCCAACAGAATCATTGCATGAATTGTCAAATTGATTGCCAAACTGTGGAATAATCCGTTCATTTGAAAAACGAAATAGTATAAATAACCAGAAATGGAGGAGAAGTGACCACTTGAGTAGAAATAGGTGAACGCTTCGTACTGATGGATGAGATAGTTGAAATCTATGCAGAAAGATTTAGAGATAAGAATAGAAGAGATAAAAACTTACTGAAAACAACAAAAATAATCTGAAAGCTATTTCGAATCCAGATTGAGACCCATCGAATTAACTCGGCTATTGTCCTCTTCTTCTTATCTCGACCCTTTGGATCAACATACGGTTGTACGAAAAAAGTATTCTGGTTCTCTATGAGTAGTTCGTGCAGCACTCGATAACAGTATCCCAAATAGTTTTGAACATAACCAATTTCAATATAGTACACCGCCATGATCATGTGCAGAGCGAACAAGATCGTATACATCGAATCCATTTGACCCATGAAACAGACATTGTATTGGATGAAATTGGATAATGAAGTGAGTTGATCTTGGAAGAAATAGAGAAATATCATATGACATGCACGAGCCAAAAGAATTAGTTTAACAAGTTTAATTCGAAAACGATTATTTGTTTGTAAATCGTTCATCAGAGTGAAATAGTTGATGTAGTATGAATGATCTTTGAGCAAATGCAATTGGATTAGATACTTTGAAATCAAAGATATTAGTTGGGTTTTTGAAAGCATTTTCAATGAGAAAAATTCGCGAAAATAGTTTCAAGTCAAGATCATTTGTAAAATTTCTCAATACGAATTTGTATTTGAGTTTACGTCTACAAACTCTTTGTTTAAACTATTTGTCAATGTTTCCATGCCAATGTTAATTATTGTACGTATTGTGCTAAATGTGCCCAAATTTAAAATACACTTAAGTGTATTTTATAAAAAATGATTATTTTCCGGAATTCACTCAGAAAGTGAGAGATTCATTAATTTTTAATTACTTTTTCGAGTATATTTTAAAAACAATATCGATCGATCATTTTATAGAATGGTAAGTTCAATTTTAAATTGAGCATTTCATATAATAAATAAATATATTTTTAACGACAATTATTTGAAGTTGATTGCAAAATTTGTGAGCAGTCTTTTTGCTGGTTGTGTAATTATGAATTAGTAATTCTGAAAATAAAATTTAAAATTAGAAAATATTTGTATGCATGTTCTCAATTAAAATGTCAAATTACGTACTCGAGGACAAACCAGAATAGAACTGAACCACAATGCAAAGTGAAAATCACATTTGAGTTAAATTATGACTCAGTACCTGAGACATAATCTGCTTAATTCAACTTTTATATTAGTGAACACTCAAGTTTTCTTTGGGCATTGAAAAGGTTAATTAACATAAAATAAACAATTCAACTATTTTACTAATATTTTATTAAAAATAGGTAACTCTCTTACTCGTAAAGTACTTACTCGTATATTATAAGGAGTATTATATATGGTTTAAATGATATCATAAAGTAAACAACAAAATATATAAACTAAATTCATACAAATAATGCTCAAATTGTAAGTACTGAAATGACTGAAATTGTACTCATAAAAATTGATCAAAATAAAAAATAGGCTTGAAACAGAAGAAGTATTCAACTTGATTGTCTTGAGGTAATTGTACTTCTCGGGAGACGAGCTTGCCTTCAACATAGTCATGATCCACTGCGCCATGCTTGATTTGGCCATCTTTGAACCAAAACTGGAGCTCCACCATGCGTCCCTTGTATTTCACTAGGTCGTCACGCGCACAAGTGAAATACAGTGGAATGACTGGATTGTTCACGAATCCAGCAGCGAGTTTCATTCGCAAGTACTTCTGTTTGTCTAGTGCAGTTTGTCTCTGTCGTTCGCTGAACACTTTCAAAAGATGATCCATCAGTTGGCCACGTGTAGAGACAAGTTGATAATCGCCACTGTATCCATAATGCTTATAGAGTAGAGCTATTTCGGGTAAGGTGATGTCTGGAGTAGAGCGACCATAAGTCTGAAAAATCCGAGGCTCTATAAGGTCTTCATAAGTTTTGCCTAAAAGTGCACCCAAAGTTTCGAAGTAGCACTCAATGGTGGCCTCAGCAGGGGAGGACCGTTTGATCGGACTTGGTTGAAAGGGAAACATAGCGGTGATGAGCACACAAAGAAGAATAAGACGTTTCGAGATGATTCAAAACACAGAAAGGGAGACGATCGCACAGAGATTTAAGCACAGGTTTGGCATCAGCGGAGGACAAAACACAAACTGAACACGAAACAAACACGAACATCGTGATTTATACTTAAAAAGATAGTCACTTACGCACAAAAATAATGACCGTGAATGTATGAGTGAGTTGACTGTGGACTTGATAAGTGCGTGGACTGAGGCGCCCAATTGGACACTTACTTACAGAGATCAACATAGTTTGTAGTTACACATCAAAACAAGATTTTAATCTTAGATTTAACAATAAAATTTATATTAATTTAAAAATTGCTAATTAACAATTTACCAATTGTAATTCTGTATTGCATTTGTTTTTATGATTCTGTGTTTCGAATGCAATTCGTTAAAAATTCAAGAATTCTTACGAGAACACAGGCGTCATCTGTCGGAATCGCATCCCACCAGCAATGTTTTGATGTCTTCACTGCAATGAGTCAGTCAGTGATCCTGTGTATATACATTAAGGCTGTGTGACTGTGTGAATGTGAATGTGCCAGTGTTCACCGACAACACTGCAAATGAGCCAAACAGAAGAGAGAACTGACTGATGACTGGCACTTGATGACTGGTCAGGCGAGTCACCGCCAGTGATCACATCACATCACCTTTTCCCTTAATCATTCTCTCGAGATCTACATTCTCACTCACTCACTCACTCCCGTGTGCACATACACACACCAAAGTTGAACTTCAACTTCATCACACCGACAAAGTTCATACGAAGTAGTAGTCGTAGTGATGAAGTGGTGGTCGTTGCGGGTAGTTGGCCACTAACCACCTTAACAATCATAAAACTAACCAACCAAACCGACCACTACGCGTACTACTATTACGTAAAAGAACAAAACAAGTAGTACGAAACAAACAACAATTGGCACTTTAATTGGCGCTCGTACATGTCATACTCACTTCAACTCAAAACTTCATTTACTGCCAATTAACAAGAGTGAGAGACATCAGAAAAGCATCAAAAAGCATCAAACAAACACGTCCACTCCCTAGAAAACTTCTCTTTTTCCAACCAACAAACAACAACCACCACTACTACTACAATTTTATGATGATGTCTATTAGTAGTAATGTAATTGGTTAGGTGTGAAGAGAGAGAGAAGGCAAATGTTGACGATGATGTGATATACGGACTATGTGTGTGTGGTTACGTCCACTAGTTAACACAAGTGAGTGTGTGGATAATATACCACCAACAGTACGAGAGGATCATTAATCAACCGACCAACCATGTATCGATGGATACCGTACGACAGTAGTGGTAACAGCAGATGTCGTGCTTGTGGGCAGATTCCGGCTAAACTAAAGCCAAATGCCTAAAAACCCAAATCCCACTCATGATCAGTATCAACCCGAGTGTATCAAGTAAAGTGTCAAAAGTGATTTTCGAAGATCAACATCACAAGGATCCTTTGGGTAATATCATGTGTGTGTGCTGGGGGTGTCATTATCACTAATTATCATTCATTTAGGCATGTAGGCATATTTTTGTGCATTTGCTGAAAAAACATTGGATAAAAACATATCCTTGAATCAAAAGCTGAGCATTGAAAATTAAGCATTCACGGAAATTGAGAATTGCCTTTAAAATTTATGAATGAAATCTGCCAAGTTTTCACTTTTTCTTGGTTTTGTTTTGCTTTTTTTTTTACTTGAACTGTCAGTAACAGTGTCTGCTCCTACACAACCTTACTACTACTTTTACTATACTTCCTCCTCCTCGTATTACATCAAAACATGACTGTTGCTGATAAGTCTTCTCTGTTTACAACGTGTGATGTCTTGATAAGATGCTCTTGACTCATACTTGGCTGTCATCTCGTCTGCTTTTTTCAATACTAAACACAGACAAACATGCTTTCCTCAATGTTTTGATCAATTCTGAGAGAACTCAAGAACTTTCCTCAGTTTTACGTACGGACAATTCTCAAAATCACCTTGTCGACCTTCTTCTTCGAACCGAGACAATGTTTTCGACTGTCTGAATTAGTTTGAATTTTCGTTATTTATATATGACTTGTACAGTTACCTGTTGTTGTTGATCTACCTGTGCAGCGTTTTTTACCTGTAGCAACGCGTGTATCATCAGCATTTCTACATTATCACAGATTTCGTACACTGTCTACGTGTCATCATCATATTCATACACCTTTTGTACAATCACAGCTGTACATTGCATACAACAGCTATACCTTTTTATACCTTTTGTTTGTGTGTGCCTTAATCAACCGTAACTTGACCTCAGATATCTTTTTTGTACAATCTCAAGAACAGATCGACCTTTTTACAAGCGACAAAATACAATCAAAACCGACCTTAATCTCAAAATGGTATTCTGATTCCTTATATTGTTTCCTCTATTGTTCTGGGTCCTATTGTTTTATGTTTGAAGATTAAGACGATAGGCAAGAACTATAGAATAAAATGTCGAAAATGTTCAAAAGTACCAAACAAACGGACAGCCGAAAGGTTTTGGCCAAATTTTTGGACGTCAAACGGGAGTGCTACTCTAGGCTTCGGTATTTAAAGGAATTTTTGGGTGAGTTTTGGATCACTTTTTGATCAACCCTAATACTCATTTTGTTTAATTTTAGTTTCAAAAGACGGACCAAATGAGAAACAATTTTTCTACAATCACCGATCTACAATCTATGCCATCTTCTTCGAGGGTTTCATCCAGTTGGACGCCGCGAAGCATCGTGGCAGTGGCACCAAGGGTTTCGGCATTTCCGATTACATTGGCCAGGATGGCATCAATTCTGGCCAGCGGGATGATCTCGAAATTGTGCTCTACATCTTCGAGAAGATTCTTTTGCTTTTACCCGAAATTCTGGAACAAAGATGGCAGCTCAATTCGATTGTTTTTGTCTTTCGGAAGATGTTGCACTACTCGAATGTGCTCAGGATACGACACGATGGTCTGAGACTATTTCTGCAGTATTACCAGATTCTTGGTGAGAGGGTGGTGAGGGAGTATCCTCAGATTGAGGTGCTTTATGCTGCGCTCATCCCGGGACTGGTATCCGATTTGGTGCCCAATTTGAATCCACGAAATCCTGTAGTTCTCTCGGGACCGATTACCACACAACATTTGAGTGAATTCCCCGATTTAAATAATCCAGCACCACCACTGGGGTCTCAGGGACCAGTTCAACCGTTTCCAAATGAACCTTTCATCCCAATGTTGATGCACGATCATGGGGCAGGATCCGCGTCTCAACTCGTACAAGCAGCTAATTCGATTGTTTCTGGCTCCGCCGGTCAAAGTCCCGCAATCTATCAACCCACCTTTGAGTTCAAACCCGAAGTTCAACGTTATTTCCTAGAATTGCTGCTCGATTACTCGATTTCCCAGTGTCAGAAGATTGTCTGGGGTGATTATCGTGATCGACGGGCGCATCGAGCTTTCGAGTATCTGATGTTCTCTTTCTCCCGTGTCTATATGCCTTATATTTTCCCGAAAATGGCCGTACTGATCAATCCAGACCGAAGTTCTGGTACACCGAAAAGCTGGCCAGTTTATACAATCCATCCGATCATATCCGTGTACGGGAATGCACCATCAGATAAAATCCCAACGCTACGCCGATATTCCGAGCACCTACGTCAATACTTTGTGTACTCACCACTAACGGGTACTCCTGTGCTGAGTCCACTCGTCCAGTTGCAGACAATCGTGATACAGTGGTTCAGCAAGTATCTGTTGGATCCAGAGAGAAATGCGGATCTAGGTGCAACTTTGGTCCCATCCTCAGGATACTATCCGAGTCAAACTATGTCTTCGAGCAGTTCAACCCTCACCCAGGATGGTACCTCCAGTGGTGGTGGAAAGAGTCATTCTGTAACGAGTTTGAATCTTCAAGGTATTTAGAAATTAGTTTCTGGAATCCTAAAATCTAACCTTTATTGCCTACTAGGTGCATCCTATCCAACCCAAGCCAACTTCTACCATCAGCCACCAACGCCTCAATATCAATTTGAACGCGAATTCGTTCGATCTCTCCTCAATTCGAAACGAATCTACGTGGATCTAATCTTAAGTCTGTTCCATGAGACCTTATTACTACCGTTCCTAGTGGAACAACCACCGGATCACCATCATTCAAAGGATCGAAACAGTAGTGACCCAACCCGAACACCAATGCGCAATGTGATCAAAGTATTTCGTCAGTGGATCAACAAGGATACCTCAACACCGTTGCCAGTCTTCTTAGCGGAACCAATCACACCCTCATCCCCTGGTTCCACAGCTCGTTACGGAACGAATGATGATCAAATTTATGCTGGATTAATGAACTTTTTGAATGTTTTCATTCTGTCGACTGCGAATGTTTTTCTACTGGAAGTGCCACCCGAACAGTCGAACGTTCTCGAGCTACAGGTTGATGTCTGCAAAAGGGTGTTCAACATTTATAGGTTCATGGTGATGAAGGTCGATATGGATCGATTCGTTTGGTGAGTTTGATTTTCTGGTTATTAGTCCTATACATTATAGATTCTAACTTTGTCTTTCTCTTTCCTCAACAGGGAAAATCTCGTTCAAGTTCTCATCCAAATAACCCGATCAATCGTATCTCGAGAAATTCCACTGAAACGTGAAGACACCCTCGGAGGCCGCCTAGCACCAGCTCTCTTCCAAACCTTGATTGTCACCTGGATAAAAGCGAATTTGAATGTTGCAATTTCACCCGCCCTGTGGGATGCATTCCATCAGTTGGTATCTTCACTTACTCGATGGGAAGAGTTGATAAACGAATGGAGCAATACAATGTACATTCTCAATAGGGTCATGTCGAGGTATGGATTTTTTAGGAGTTTTCAGGGTTTTAAGTTTTGTTTACCCACTTAGGTACGTGTTCAACATCAATCTAAGTGATCTCCCACTGGAGAAGGTTGGAAATGATCGTAAGAAGCGAATGTTGAAAAGTGGTCAAAGTCCAGCTGGTCAAGGCAATTCGGGACTGAGTCGAATTATGAAAGAAAAGAATGCCAAAGAGGGCTCCCCTGTATCATCCAACTCCCATCATCAACCAGATTCAGGCAATGTTCCATCCTCTGGACGAAATCCATCTGTTGTATCGGGAATATCTCTTCAGAGATTTCCATCGAACGATCCAAATCAGCCTCAGCCACCGCCCCGCTCAAGGCGAGCTCCCTCCGCATATCAACCCTCGAATTTACCATTTCAATCGGTCGTACGACATCGTCAGTTTCATATCACTTCGAGCACTGTTCGAGCCGGCAATCTAGCCCGACACCGAAGTCTATCCGATTCGTGTTTGGCTCTGTCGGTTCAGTCATCTCTCTGTCCAGTTAGAGGGTTGGGTCGGAATCTAGGGTCCGTTGCCCCACGATCATTTGCATCCCAAGGCCCCAGGTCTAAAAGATCAAGTCAAAAGTCAAATTCCCATCGAAATTCACCGAGACAATCATCGAACCGGAACGGACCAACAAATGCAAGTCAACACCATCAGCCAACATCCCGCAATCTACCAATGATCGATGACGATGATCTTCATGATGATTTTGGTGAAAATTGTACCATTGCGGATTGTCCAGAAGATTTCTCGGATGCTTCTAGTACTGTGGATTCTGCCATGGATGGTTACTTCAATTATGACGGTTACCAGGAATCGAATGTTTACGGTGTCCAGTATTATGGTCCCAAGCATAGAACCCTCTACCGATCATACTCTAGTGAAGATATCAATCACGTGACTGTTCCAAATGGTTTACCAACTTCTGTGTCCGGAGGAGCAGGGAATACTACCCCGGGTCCCGGGGACCGAGCTTATTCAATCTACTCTGAATCTATCAGTTTGGGCGCAGGAACCCAACATGGTCCAGATGGGAATCGAGATGGTTTTGGAGACCACGGTTCTGGAACTAGTTCCACCTGTTCGAGCTCTGTCGCTGAAGCTATGAGTATATCTGGTATTTCTGGAAATTCCGTCCCTGTTTCAAAATCTCAAGATACTAGACCCATTCTGCTTGGTGGAACCTATAAAGGCTGGAACGCCGAAATCTCAGTGGTTCTATGGAGACGTATGTTGGGTGTACTCGGTGATTTGAACGACATTCCCGATCCAACCATGCACAAGCTCGCCTTTGAGTCTCTGGTTAAGATAACAGACGATTTCATCAAGATGAAAGATAATATTAGCTATCTGATGAGCAACAACAACCACCAAGGGTCACTTCAGGACCCAAACAGTCAACCACTGCAACCCTCTCTCCATCATTTCACCGCTTGGCTTTTCCGGGCTACGACACTTTCGAATGAATTCAAAGCTGGCAAGCTGCTTGCCTACAAGTTGCTGTGCATCATTGCGCTGCAGAGGTGTGAACAATGTGGAGTTGCCAACACAAGTGACACTAATATCAAGGCATCACAGAATGGTCCCGAAGCTCAGAATCGAGATTTTTTGATTCTGTTTTATTTAGCGATCAAGAGGGCACTGTCTACTTATGATATGGTGAGTTTTGGAGGATAGAATCCTTCTTGAAACCATCAATCATCTATCTATAATCCGTCGAATTTACTAATCTTTGTGTAATTCCTTGTTTCAGGAACTAACCTGTATTATCATCAAGTATTGTGGACAAAAGTTCTTCTCCTCGGCTCTGTACGGCAGTTCGTGTCTTCTGTTTGATTTCATCTCTGCGGCAAACATGATTGTCAGTTCACAGGAGACTAAGGTAAATTTGAATTTAACCAGATTGTGGTTCTTAGTTTTGGTTATACCTTTTAGTGGCCACGAGCGGAAGCCTTACACCTGCTTGGATCGTTGATTGGATTCTTCGATGTTTACAGCAATGTGTTGATATTGAGGAATACCACAACGGCACCATCGCTCGAAACGTACAAGGATCTCAAGGAACATGTCCTCGAAATTCTAATCATCGCTAGTAAACGCGAACAAACGGGCCTAGGACGATCAATTGCCTTATGTAGCCTAGGAATATTCCTCTACAAGGAATTTCAGAATCGAACCGAACATCATCGACTCAAGGAGATTGTCAACATTCTTATCGCTGGTACTAGGGTAAGACTTTCCAGGATGATTTCCTAATGATTTTTTTCTCAAAAACCTTTTCTATCTCTTTTTATCTTGATTTTCCCTCAAAATTACTAATTATGATTTTTAATTTTATTTTTTATTGATTGACTTTTGACACCTGTGACCTTCTCGACCTGAATTATATATAATCGCCTGTTTACCTGCCTGTGCGCATGCGTGAATGTTTGAATGTTTACCCGCGCTTGATTTGATTTAATTTTGCTTGTGTTTGTTCTACCTTAACCCTGTTTGTCCTTTTGTCTTGTGCTTTGACCTTTTGATTGCGCACTTACCCTCATACCTACCTACGCACACCCTACTGAATGATCGACCCTGAATGACCGCGTGACCTTGACCTTAATGCACACATCTCTTGATCTTCAAAAAGGTCTCTGTAAAGCGACCCAAATTGAGCTCCACCACCTCACCAACGTCTCCATCGCCCAATAATCTAGATAACACCTCAAAGGTAGTAAAGTACCCTAGGCCCCAGTCTCTGTAGTAGAATCCTAGAATCGAACCCTTAGTCTTTTATTTGTCTTAGTTTTTAAAACATTTTTGTTGACTTTTTCTGTAACTAATCTGGTTATCTTCCTTTTTGAATCCATTAGTTCAACAATCGAGTACTTTGTCGTGTGGCCTGTGATCAGCTTCGCCTTCAGACGGATCATGCGGCCTATCTGGTGGAGAAGCATCCAGACATTGCCAGAAGAATCATTGAAGGATTCTGCTATACGCTGTCGCTTCATGTGGAGGTAGTCCAACAGCAGAATATATTCAAAGAATTCAAACATGTGAGTAATCCATCATCTCCATAGTCCATAGATCATTAAGCCATTACTAAATCATTTTTACCTTTTTAGCTTCTCATCTCCATCCAATTTACCCTTGCCCAATGGTGCATGTCTGTGTCAAAAGACTTCCTAGCTGGCACTCTGGTCTCTCGCGATTATCCCAACTTTGTCGACTCCGAGTCAAATAGTCCCAAGAAGCCCCAGTCGTCCGAAGATCCTGATCCACCTAAATCTCAGACCCTGCTGGAGTTGGTCATCTCGGTGTTTAGTTCGATTGCAAATTTGAACATCCAGGAAATTCTGCAGCGGCGTTATGACCCACGACAGATGGACAATCTCAATGGGGCGTACTCGTTCTCGGATATGGAGACTATGGATTACACGATTGCACCAACAGTTGCAGGATCGGATTCAACCGACGGAAGTAGTTTCTCTAGTCCCGCTCGAGCTAACCAAGGTCCGCCATTGGACACACGTTCAGCGGATGCGAACACCGTGAAACGTGCAGCTCAGCTCATTTTGCTACACTTTATGACCTTTGTTGGTCATTTTCCTGTACCAAAGCTTCGTACCTCATCTCTGTGTGCACTGATCAACGAGTCGGACGACAATCCATGTGCAGCCTCGAACCAATCAGACAAACTCGAACTCGAAACACTCAATTCACCGAACGTTCTCGTGTTTATCGTCAACTCGTCCTGTATTATCTCTTTCGTTGAACTATCACCAGACTCTATTGATTCGGCAATTCTATCAAAGCTTTCATCATCTACCTCAAATGTCACGTCATCTTTGAATATACAAAAACAGAGACCAATTAGGATTATTATTCGGAATTTACTTGGGAAATTCTCGTGGAATTGTGTGGCGTTACAGGCGCCGCTATTACCGGATTCAGTGGTTTCAAAGACCAGTGCGATTCATAACAAGAACAAACCCGAACCGATGATTAGGTCTATTGCTACATCTAACGGACATTATCAGCGGTAAGAATGAGACTAGGACTATCTTTTGTTATTATTCTAATGTTTGTAATCTTCCTCAGAGGATCCATCGACGACTATCCACACCCCTCCCCGCACCATCACATAATTCATCACGATGACTCACTCGACCCGGACTCGGATGATGACGAGAAGAGTGACTCATTCCAGGCGTCCCTCCGAAAAGACTCGCTCGAAACTCTGATTGGCGAACTATACGAACTAACACCTGAATGTCGTCCCACAACACCTGAGGGTGGTAACTTTCTTCAAGTGTTGAATAGTACGCCCGAAGCTGTGGACATTGTTGCACTGTTCACCAATCAACACTATCAAGAACGACAATTTCATGAAGATATGAGATATCGGAAGCAGTCGAAATTGGCGATTGCACAAGAATCAACTAATATCTCGTCGTCTGTTGGGGGCAGTACTTCGAGTGGCTCTTCCCAAAGTGGTGGCAGCACTTCTAACTTATTCTCGGATCCATCCGTAGCTTTCCAACAATGTCGTCAACTTGTTGAGCAGACAGGATTTCTAAGTTGGGAAAAACGATCCCAAATTGAGCTACTCTCGAAGAGTACATCAATGCTTCGAGAGTTGCGCCACTTGGATGCCCAGCGATGTCGTGAGACGCACAAGATTGCGGTGATCTATGTTGGACAGGGACAGGAGACCAAGGACGCGATCCTACAGAACAAGTCCGGTTCGAGGCCTTTTGAGGAATTTGTGTCAAAACTCGGTTGGGAAGTGAATCTTGCAAGTCATGTTGGATTCATGGGTGGACTGGAATCGAACCTAAGCACTGGACTTACTGCTCCCTATTTTGCGGACTCATTCAATGAAGTGATCTTTCATGTATCTACTCGACTCGAACCGGTGAATCAATCTTCTTCTGGAGATTCTTCAATGGATCTGTCCCAACAACAACAATCGAGTCCCGAAAAGTCCCAATTAATGAACAAAAAGATGCGCCACCTGGGCAACGATGAAGTGCACATTGTGTGGTCGGATCATTTCAAGGAATACCGACGAACTGCATTGGCTACGGAATTTTGTGACGCCCTCATTGTGATCTACCCACTACCAGCACAGACGTATCCAAATCTTTACCGAATTCAAGTATCCCGTAAGCCCGATGTGCCCTTCTTCGGTCCACTCTTTAATGGAGTCGTACTGCATCGTGATGAATTGCCAGCATTGGTGCGAGCCACCGCAATCAATGCTTCCCGTGCCAAACGAGCCTACATGCCTGCGTACAAGCACTACTTTGAGGAACGTTTCGACTCCATCCAGTCTCTAGGATCTAAACATTACGATAAGAATACCTTTGAGGAGTACGCAACCAGAATCTATGCTCCTCGGTATGATCTACTATCGAGCGAGCATTCAACCCCCACCGATTCCGGTTACCAAGGGATTGGCGATTCGACCGGTGTTGAATCCGGAACAACACCAAGTATTGAACAATTTCTCAACTCAACCGGTGGTTGGTTGTCAGGCCAGTCAATGTCACCCTCGAATGCAGACTCCATTTCGATTGCATCCACCAACACTTCGGTCACTGTGGACACTCCCCAATCAGGTTCCCAGCAGCAGACCCCACCACTGCACCATCAGTATCATCAGTATTCGTCCGTCGGGTCTCATCATCATGCAATCGCACCATCACTATCCGTCCGTGGCACCTCATCTAGTGGTGGGGCACCTACTGGGGCCAGCAGACCCACCAGTAGAAGCTCCATCAAATAACACCGTTGATTTTATATGAATTAATTATTTATTTATTTGATTATTATTATTATTGTACAATGTAAATGTTGTTGAATGTTGTATTTATGAATTGATTCGATATATTTATTAATAAATGTTTTTTATATTCATTATTCATTATGAAAAGCATTTTAGAATTCAGAGCAAGAAAAACAGAGATTTTTTTCATTGCAGAGATTAACTTATAGGGAAAATTGCATATATTATGCGAGAGAGTATTATAGTATACTATACGTATAGTCATTCACATATTCATATATTTAATACTCCACATACCCTATACATACTCATTCATAATCTATATTATCTAAATTATTTCATATGAGTGATATTGTTGAATCTAGATTTTTTAATTGAACAAAATAAAGCAACCTTTTTTGCTTAAAGCATATAAAACGGCATAAGAATATCACAGTTAATGTTGAATCTAGGTGAATCCATTTATTTAACCTGCAATTGTCCTTACTGATTGACATGTACGCTGTGATTTTTGGCATCCCACTCTATGTGGACAGTCTTGCTTATTTGTGTTTCTCTAGGGGGTAGTATAACCCACTCTTGTTCCTCGACTTAAGCAACGCCTCTTAAGCTTAAGCTTAAGCAGGACCTGCTCGCTCGTTACGTAATCTCGTTATGCTCAGACAAGTGTTTGTGGTTGACTCAAGACTTCTGTGGTCTACTTTTTCTACAAAGTTCGTCTCTTAGATTTGTGTTATTCAAGATATCCAATCGAGATCATTAATGAATTCGGTTATTTGTTATTTGTTGACTCTCTTACTATCGTCCAATCATCCTATGACCTGTGCTTGTTGCTGTCCAATTATATTGCAACAGACTTCTGAAATTACAAAAGAAGAAGAATTTAAACATAACAACAAGTCTAAGAATCAATGTAAGTGAGTCATATTAATAATTTATAATTCGCTGTAAACATGGCAGGGTGGAGTGAAGAAGGAAAATGGTTGGAGTTGAAGAAAATGGTTATTCGGTGGAAATTATGGGAGGAAATAAGTGATGGGGATTGGTGGGAATATTGGAGAAGTAATGATGCTGAATGGATTGAACAAGAAGGCTTAAAGATATTGTTGAGTGATGAAGTGATGGAGATGATCAAAAATAGACGGGAAGAGGAGGTTTGGGACATATTCCGTTGCAGACATTTTTCGTTCATCACTGTATCATCGGTGTCGTCTCGTTCGGTGCAGCACTCACTCGTTCAACTGTGCACATCGATGGGCAACAGAGTTGATTCGGGCCGTGAACAATGGAACAGACATCGAGTGATGTGTTGGGTGGTGAAGTGGATGATGGGCTGGTGCAAAGATGGTTGGAGTGATGAAACGTATGACAGTTTTGCGAATTATTTGAGGAAAATCATTGAACAATGTGAAAATGTTGAGATGGTAAAGTGGATTATATTGACTTTTGAAGAATGGTGGCTTAAAACTACATTTCACAGTTTGACCAAGTGCCAACTAGTTTCAGCACTACGCACTCACGCATTATATCTCGCACAAGTGAATATCACAAGTGACTTTGAACATGTGGACTTGGGCAGATACCAAGTGGGATGGTGTGCACAGTGGGCAATTGACAATGTGCTCGGGGATGGGGCAGAGTGGAAACGAATGCCTCTGGTTAAATTGTCAAGTGATCAATGTGAAGTGAGAATTGACGCTTATAATGATTGGCATTCTTCTATTTCAGTTCGCTCGTCATTTGCAGTCACATCAGGAGTTTACTACTACGAAGTGATTCCTCTCAGTGATGGAAAAATGAGATTCGGTTGGAGTACGAGTGAGATGGAAGTGAATAATGGCATGCAAATTGGAGATGATCAACATTCAATTGGATTGGAAGTTGGGATGTCTCAATGTTGCATTTACCACAACAACAAACGAACATCAATTCCCATTTCTTATCAACCTTTCAGTGTTATTGGTACTTTGATTGATGTTGACAAGCGACAGTTTGCGTTCTATCTCACAGAAGGAAAAAATGAATGGCATGGAATGCATTTCTCATCTTTGCCTTATTATCCCACTGCAAGTTTATCTTCCAATCAACACTGCATATTCAACTTTGGCCAAGTTCCGTTCAAATTCAATCCCAGAGGTATTATTCTATCTACTAATTTCAATCAAACAAATGGAAAATATCAACTGACAGAAACTTGTGTATACCCACAACATTACAATTTTGGGTTTGATGGAAGTAAAGAACGTGAAATATATCGGCAAGAGAGCGACTTCTGTGACAATTCATTTATTCCCAACTTTACATACAAACCTCGATTATCAATTGGTAATGTAATTAGATGTTTGGCTGGTTGTGATAAAATATTAAAATTTTACAAGAAAGGAAAACTGATTAAATCTAAAGAAAATGAACGTTTGGAACACTTTTCTACCCAGCCCAGTGCAGAAGTTGGCCTCTCTCCTCACCAACACTGTTACCTCAACATGGGACAATGTCCTTTTCGTCACCCTCCGTCAGTCCCATTCCGCACCTTCCACCACATCTCTCCCACTCCACCCTCAACCCAAATATTGGCAAATGATCGAGCCAAACTCATGTTTGACGATGAAAAACAAAAGAGAAGTGATCGACTAGCAAATGAAATTGTAGAAAATATTTCAAACAACAGCAGTTTTACTATTAATTTGAAGACCTCAGTCGACCGCCTCCGTCTGCTTCAGTCTTTGATCTCAGTATCCGGGCCAAGTTTGCTCGACTCTTGTCACTCAGTTCATGCCAGCTGGATTTCCCAGCACATCACACAGTCCACCAGTGACAATCCTGCATTTCCCGAATTAGTCGCTCAACTGCTCTACCCATACTTCACACTTCACTTGACTGATCAAACAGCAACAAAACATCGTAATGTTTGCATCATTCTCGCTTCTCTGATTCCAGTAATGAAATTTTTTCCAATACGCGTAACCCTTTATCAACAATTACTGACATATTTAACTCAAATTGTGACCAATTTTAATCTAGTTAAAGACGAACTGTTGTTGACATTTGCCTTAATTAGTCTTGAAAACATGGAGTTGACAGAAAACGACAAAGAAAGCCTTAAAGCAGATGAAAAGTTTTGTCAAATTCTCGAAGCCCAGAGCTACTCGGCCTATCAACTAGACAAATGCGACACATCGAAGCTAATACTGCACCAATCTAAACTTTGCACTCGTTGGTTCTTGGATCATGTGCTCAACTCAACCTTGGTTCAACAATCACACGATTCAAACATTCGAGCAACTTTGAATCCCCTCGACAGGTCATCACACCTCAAACTATCCTCCGATCTTCTCACTGCTCGAAGTGATCGTCACTGGCAAAGTGTTCGATCGATTTGTTCAGCCGATAAAAATGTCTACTTCGAGGCGACACTACACAGCAGTGGATCAATGCGCATTGGTTGTGCTTACAAGCGAACCAATTTGATTCAAGGCCCAATTGGCATTGATCACACCTCAATTGGTTACGACGGTTACAACCAATGCATTTGGCACAATAATAAACGAATCAAACGAATTAAGACCATTCCTCGTTGGAAGTGTGGAGACATTGTGGGTTGTCTGATCGATGTGGACAGTCACAGCTTTTCCTTCTACCTCAACTGTCAACTAGTCTACATGCACACCCTCGGTTTCTTCTCCAAGCTTCACCACTACTATGCCACAGTGTCTCTCCACACCTTCCAACAGTGTCGATTCAACTTTGGTCCCACCCAACTGCCTCCACCAATTGATTATTACACTTTCAACTCGATTCTCAACTTGTCTCGTTGCTCAATTGCCAATACTATTGGCAATAGAAACCGAATTTTCAATCCTATAACTGGCCAAAATAGTGCAACCAATCAGCAGCGCTACAATTTGACAAAGAAACCTCATGAGCGATATCGGGGTGTTGTGTTGGTGTTGTCCTATGAAGAATTTCACGACACAAATGATAATCGACCGGGAAATGCTGCGGATGTTGACAAAATAATATCAACCTTTACCGCTCAAGGCTTTGAAGTGATTGTTGAGAATGACAAAACCAAAAATGAGACTTGGGATATTGTCAAAAAAGGTAATGTCATATAAAATTCCACTCATAATGATAGTTTACAAACATTTTCATTCAAGAATCCAAGAATCTCAAGTACAAAGACTATTCTTGCTTTATCATGGCCATTCTATCACACGGAATAGAGAATGGTAAGTGATAATTTCGCTTTCCCATTTTCCTTGACCATTTGCCTAAAAATATTTATTATCACATTACTATTTCAGAATTTCTCTGCGCCGACGGTTTATATATGGAGTACAGAAGTATTTTTGATCTTTTCCAAGAAGCGGATTGTCCATTTGTAGGCAAACCTAAATTGTACTTCATTCAAGCTTGCCAAGGAAGCGAATATGACCATGGACTGGAAAAGGCACTGAAGGACGACGGAGTGCTTGAAGCGATGGAATCCGATGCAAACATGAGGGTATCGGTCAAGCCAAATGCCCACATTCATCCTAAATATGCGGATACATTGGAATTCTACTGTAGCTACTCCGGTAAGCAAATATTTCATGTATCTTCATTAACTCATGTGTTCTTACCATCACCCACCGACCACATCCTCTTTCCGTATTTAGGCTTCATATCTTTCCGTAGTCCAATGTCCGGTAGTTGGTTCATTCAGACTCTGTGTCAAATGCTCAGGCAATATGCTAGAGAAGAACTGCAATGCATTCTCCAGCGAGTGATAGATGCAGTCTCAAGTCGGGAAGGAAATGACGAAGTTGGCCGTTTCTACAAGCAGCTTCCAGTGATTCAAAGGAATACTCTGCGCAAACAATTCTATTTCTAAACAGCAAAGTGAGGCTATTGGCTATAGACTATTTGAGTCATATTTGATATTTAAACAATATTTAAAAACCTTGATCAAATTTTTTATTGTATGACGGTGATAATGTGCAAGTGCCTTTTCGGAAATGAATTATTCATTAAAATGTACTTTTTGACTTTTTAAAATTTGGGACGGATTTCTCTACATGTCGAGTTTGCTGCAGGATGTAAATGCATTAGGCACTGGCAAAAATAAGAATTTTGCCAATATTCTGTCATACCCAATGAATTTAGCAACCAGTTAAAAGGATTAACAATTTTAAGAATTGAATCAATCTCTACAAATAAGTGCTCACATATCTCACTCAAATTATTTCCAATAGTGATGATGAGGGTACATTGTTGTTTGCCATTATATGTCTGGGGAAAATGAATTTGATTAAAGTGGATAAACAAGAAATTCAATCAAATCACAAACTAACTGAAATTCAAAGTAAATCCCCAACAAACCAAGGCTCGAATCTATTCCATCAATTACATCTTTATGTCCATAAATTTCTCAGCTACATTCTTTACATTAGCATTAGCAAATTGAATCAATCGTATTCAAATGAGCATCTCAAGTTATCGTCTGATCACCGTTCGAAGTGATGATCAGTGGCAAAGTGTACGATCGATTTCTTCTGCTGATGGAATGGCCTATTATGAGTCGATTCTGCACAAGAGGGGACCAATGCGCATTGGTTTTGCTAACAACCAATCCAATTTGAGTCAGGGCTTAATTAGCACTGATAGAACTATAGGCTATGACGGTTATAATCAATGTATTTGGCATGACAATCAACGGATCGAACTGCTCAAAGATAGAGCCAATTCTTCGATGGAAATCAATGCAATCAATCAATGGATGAAACTGCTCATAATATTTTGAAGATATGAACATTTGTTCATTAATACATAAATAACACCTCTAATTAATGTTGTGAAATAATTTCATCATTTTTAATACTTTTCTGTAACGGTATACTTTATGACTTTTACTGACGAGTTCATTTTAGTTACAGCATTTCCGAGGCAATAAAAAAGAACAGGAAACAAATTGCTCGATTGAGCATCACTGCAAAACAGTGAAGTTCACGTAGTAGTGAGTGAACGCAATTTGCCCGTGTGTTTCGTCAATGTGATAAGCATATAAAAACTATTACAGGTAGAAGTGAAATTGTTGTAGTATTGCAATCCTATGTGCAAATTTGTCGATCTATTTATTCTGCATTGTTTCTGCCCAAATCACAAATCGTCCAACGAAAATTACTATTAAGATCATTCTAAAAATGTCCAACAAAAATATTCTCGTTTTATTCTCCTTTTTGTGCTGTTTCACGCCAATTTTCGCAATTCAATTTTCAGTCTCACCAAACGTATACCAATTGGGAGTTAATTTCGTTGCAAAATGTTCCATTGAAAATGCACTTCAAACAATGGAACACGAAGTTCGCTTCCAACACAACGGCAGCACTATTGGAACTTATTATCATGGTAAAATGTTTACTGATGAGTTTACATGAGATAAAAATAATTTAATTTTAGTGATAAATACAGCAACAGTTCAATGGATTCCAGTGTCGAACACAGAAGGAGTGATCGTAGAACCAGCTTCACGCCAATCGCCATATTCTGTGACGATCAAACCACTAAATTCAGCTGCAGAAGGACTGTACCGATGCGAAGTGTTGACTATTACGGGTTCAGGCAATGACTGGACTACCACTACATACAGGTCTTATGAGTGGAACACAAGTGCAAGTTCAACGGCTGTGCTATCGTACTCAATTTTGATTTTGACTGTTTTATTATACTCACAGTTCGCTCTGTAAATTATAAAGTTGCTTGACTATATCCTCAACTTTGATCGAATCATTTATAGAATTAAATGTGCCTAAATAAACTGCAACTCAACTCGATTATTGTACAATCTCATATTCATTTAAACTTTCACGTTTTCGTTTCAAGTTAAATTAATTAAATAGAATCTTAATAAATACCACAATGGTCTTCAATCTCAAAATTGATTTCACTGATTATCGTTTGCCCAAGTAGCCTATTGCACAATAGCACAAATTGTCTTTCATGTGGTTATATTACAATCCACGTAGAGAAGATCATCCGAACACCATTCTGCATGGAATTCATCATTTTCCATTGAGAGTGAGACAATCGTAAGCTCATTCCCAATTCAATATGAAATAGGGATGTGTACACGTTTGTCTCTCTCATTGAATGATGCACATTTCTGGCAGGCACGTTTGTCTTTTACATTAACATCCGAATACTATTCTGCCCGAAACGTAGCATCTTTCAATGAGAGACAATCGTGGGTATATACAAATACAAATGACCGTATACAACTACTAAACAATAATAGCCAGTACATCTTTACCGCAGTATCTTCCCTTGCCAATTGATGCATGCAATATACCTCAAAGTTAACGTAAACCAAGCTATAATCAAACCGGTACTACAAAATATTCTTCAATTTTCAATCGCAATCGTCAATAGAAGAATAGACTAATCGACGCATCCAACTATCTGAACTACTAAACTTGGTCGAGGTTATCGAAATAATCAAGCATTCTTCCAATAGAATCATTATTCATAATTTATTTATGTCAATGAATTTCAGATATCAATTAAAAAAAACAAAATCATATAAAATAAAATTTAAATGTTTAACATAAAACAATTTTAAGCATTTTTCATTGAATTCAATCAATTAATGTATCTAATCTAAATAACTTATAGATCAATTGAACTGATAAGATTAGCAGGTTCAAAGATACAATTTTGTTGATGAAATAAGTTTGCTTATACAAGTTGCAGAGAGTAATGCGATAAGGTAAGCTGAAGAAAGTATATTGATAGTCGATGAAGTTGAGGTTGAGATAAAAATTTAGATTAAACTGATGAAATTTGAGGTTTTGAGTATCAATGAGCTTTTCAGATTGCATTGCAGTTTCAAATCTTCCGTCCAAAAGTGTTCCACAAACTCTCGAAGAACGATTCCTCCCGATCTGCGGATGTTGCAGCATCCAAATTTTCGAATCCCTCAAAAGTCCAGCCAAATTGAGTTTCACTGACCATTGCAGTGTCAAAGCCAAGCAGACTAATCTGTTTGGTATTGGGTCCAGAGATTGGCATGAAGAACTGGTTGAGTAAATCCTGACCAATGACAATGTCCACTGGTTCGTCTTGGTTCGCTGTAGAGTCAATTTTAGCCAATTTGCCACTCTTGAAATCGGTGAGCGCAATTCCGTGATCAGTTTCGATTTCTGATTTAAAACGAAACGAAAGTGATGGTTCTCGTGCCAGATCACCTCGATAGATTTGAAGTTCCATCCAGGTGCCCTTGGATTCTGGATCATTGGTCCGAGTGAGAGAAGTGCTTTTCGAGTTGAGACACAGTTCCACGGTTTCATAGTTGAAACACATGTCATCCGGAAGAGGATAGAAGCCCCAGTGAAAGCGTGGCCAAATGAAACGTTTTCGCAAACCCAATCGTTTCACTGCTCGTTCACTGATCAGAGAATGGTCCATGGCCCGATTGATCTGAATACGAACTTCCATCTGTGGTGTAGCAGTGCCCGAGTCATCGTTTTTGGATGCCAACGCTCGAAGAACAGGTCGATAGCGCTTACGAGTCTCTCCCATAGGTAAACATTTCTGTACTTCAGCAATTTCAACTCTCGACTCTTCGGGCAAACAAACTTCCTGTGGATTTTCCAGTTCTTTCACGCTTTTCAACTTTTCCTCTTTTGACTCTTTGGACATATTGCTTTCTTTTGTCATTTCAGACAGCCAATTGAACCAATCTTTCTGAAATTTGTCGCACTCACGTTCAGCTAAATGAGTGAGCGCTTGGTCGATATCACCAAGTACCCGATAGATAACCCACAGTAGAAACTGATCGACATAGTACGCAATTTGATGGGGACATTTCATCATCACCTGAGAGAGGTAACACACAAAACGAAGTGTGAACGGAATCATTGTGATGTCCATGACTTGACAGAATATTTTGAAGAGAGCGTCCCATGAGATGATGTCAAGGTACTTGTGCAAGATTAGGTGAGCATTTGCGTAGAAGAACAAGGAGTTTAGGTTGAGAAGGAGACAAACTGTTAACGTTGAGAGGAGAGAATTAGTCAATTGAATTTCACATTTCTCTTTAAGGTCAAAACCAAAATCAATGAAAATAATAAAAGTTAAAATCAAGATTCAAAATCTCAAATTCAAAAATTAAGATTTAAAATCCAATATTCAAAAGCCATGATCAAGACTAGAATCCCGAGCAAATGCCAAAACTCAACTCACCAATCGGATACAGGAAAACCACTCGATATGTGGAATATTCCTGATAACTCGAGCAGCCCAATCCTCCAGTAATAATCGAACCACATCTGCGTGAACTTAAAAATGCCAAAACATTGCTTTTAGGTCCACTCTCAGGTCCTTCCTGGAAAATCCATGCTTTCTGCTTTTCAACCGGTGGGAGAAACTTCTTAATGTACATCTGCTGTCCAATGATTATGTCCGCAGTTGGAAAAGCAAAAAAATCCTCTGGCTTCAACGGTGGAACGTGAATCTGGTTCGATTTGGCCATATTCTCGACACGTTGACTTGGAATGCGAATATCGATGCGACCAAATTGTTCTGCACGCAGAACCACCAATTCCTCGATTTTTTCGTAACGGGTTTCTTCTTCTTGGTCAAGATTCAGTGGGAGCCCAATTTCGTCACTCAAGGGCTTGATTCGAGCCTTGACCACCTGAACAGTTGGGTCCCAGCTAGCTGGTTGGACACGCAGTTCCATCTGGCGAACCAAACCCTCCGAGATATACGACCGATAGAGATTAGATTCCTGGAACAGGGCCCACACTTCTCGATTTGCAGTTTTTTCACCACCATCATCATCCGGATAATCTTTCTTCGAATCAACATCCCAGATGTGAACCTTCAAGCAAGGAACATGAATCATGTTCAAATTGTAATGAGCCGATGGACTCCACTTTTGGGTATTTTTATACAATCGTGACACCAGACCAAAGCAGTGTTCAATGAAATCCTGATAGTAAATTTGTTTCATTGTACGGAGTTCCTTATCCAGACGATTCAAAAGCTGCGGTGGAGCAAATAGTGGGAATATGACTTGAAGTGGAATTACCACTCGAAGCATCAGTGGAAATACAACACGGAACCAGAGGAAGAAGATAAGGTAAGTTAGGTTGCAGACAATGACTAAATTGAAATGCAACCATAGGGCGAGGAAATGTACACAGATGTTCGGCTGTTCCGCCATGTTGGATGATTTCTAGGCAGAACTAAAGGAGAGAATAAAGTGGCGAATCAATAAAATGGTAAAACAGAACAAAAGAGTCAAAAGGGGTAAAAGAGGAAAATGAGGCAAGAGCCAAAAATGCAAAATAAAACAATGCAACACAAATGAGATAACTATAAAAACAATAGAAAACAAACAGATTGTACGTAGATAGTAATGGTTAATGTAACGGTTAATGCTTATCGTTAAACCTCATTAACCTTAGATGTATATTCTGATATCAAACTTACCTTATAGTTCAATTGACAAAGACAATCAGCCAGTTATCTGGAATTTTCTCTATTTTAGTGAATCCCAAGTGGAGCTACGTGACAGAGCACAGATTGGACTGACTGAGGATGCTTATGATGCGTTCTGGTTCTGTGTTCGTGTTCGTATTCTTGTGTTGATGTTTACAGTTTTATTTTCTAGGCCAATGAGATTGCGCAGAAATAGTATTTTTTCGCAACTCAAATGAGAGTTGGGCTTTGGGTTAACTGACTTAACTGATGCGAAGGCACAAAAGGGATCGATCGATAAAAAAGAGAAGGTGTCATGTGACAGAAGGATGCACGCTATATAGAGGCAAAATGGATATGTTGAATCTGAACAGCTGTAAAGCCGAATAGTGCGGAATTATATAGAACGGATATGTGTGCATGTCCAGTGAGTGGATCGATATATACCGATGCTCACTATATAGGGTGTTTCATAAAGTATGCTACTTTGTATTTTCTTATCATATTTTTTTGAACCACATTGTATTAGAATTGTTTCAGGAACTTGTCACTTCTGAGCATGTGTGCAAATTATTTTTCAAGGTCGGGTTTTTGTTTGTTCACTTTAGGCAATCATGAAGCCATCTTGATTTCTTTTTTATTAGATAAACTCTCATTTGTGGTAAAGTCAGAGCAAGAGTAATTTCGAACAGCTTAGATTTAAATTAAAACAAATAAAATTGACATTCCTATGTTGTATCTTAGTGCATGAAAGTATGTACACTTAATGGAGTTGGCTTATATTAAAAATACCAAATAAATTAGTAATTTTCCCAAATAGCAACTTTACCAAGATAATTTAGAGATGATATTCGATTATTTCATCAATTGGTCCTCGCAACAGTCAGTATATTTTCGTTCGTGTATTCGGTTCAACTGTACAAAACGACGAGCGTTCTAAAGGATTCTGACTGTGAATAATGGAATTTAACTTAATAATTTAGTCGCACTTACCTGAATTAGGCAGCAAATAGCGGATAATATGAGCTACAAAGTGTATGCAAATTATCAATCATCTAACGAATAATTTATTCATCATTTAAGTATTTCCAGGAACTGCAATCAATATAATAGAATGGTGAAATAATTCGACTATAACAAGTCAATAAACTCTGAATTAAAACTGTCTTGATGTCTGAAGTATAATGTAAACTTTAAATATAAAAATGCGCAATTTCACTAAATCAAAGTGGCAACTTTATTCTTTTTGTGATATAGAGCAAATTCTAAGTTAAGGTCGTGGAGGGTAATTTTCGAGCTTAAATTTCGTCTTCTACTCGTAGAGATCATAATTAGGTGCCAATTTGCCATTTTGCCAAAACTTAATCTTGGGATAGTTCATGTTGAATGTCATCTCAAAACAATTGGACTTTGTTACTAAAATTTTTCCTTTACTGCAGCATTTTTCATATTTATTTATTTAAACAAATGAATTGGAATTGCCCCTTCAACTTTACCAGTTTCAGTCAAAATCCATTTAACTTTTTACAACTTGACTACTGACAAAAACTTAAAAACAATACAAAAAACGTTTAAAAACAATTTTAATCAGCAATACAAGTTTCAATTGACGGCCAAGCTCTCGCAGTAAGCTCAACCATCTTGCAAACATTTCCTGTAACTTTTCACGTAGCCATAGTGAACTTCAAGCGAATTCGATGATTATGATCCAAATCATTTGAAATGTAATATATTAATACTAATTGATATTAAATTCTGTTTCAATCAAAATATAATTCTTTTGAATCAATCAATGATAATTTATTAAGAACAAATGCAAATTATGTTTATCTGTGAGCTAATACCGAGATAATATCGAGATAACTTATGAAAAGGTAGTACAAATGTACATTGTAAAAGTCTTTAGAATACATTCGCGAGATTCGGAGAACACCAGAGATTCAGAGAGTCACTTTCCATAATAGGGCGTGGTGCTGCTGATGGACTCGAGAGCGGTAGTCGCCTTGGAATTAGCTTTCCGGGTTTCGATAGCATCCCCTACTCGTATTGAAGGGAAATTGTCCAAGATTCCCAAAGCGGTCTCTGGATCAGACTTGGGATTCGTGGGCGAGACGGAAATGGCCACCGAACGGAAATTATCAACGACGCCCAACGCTGACTCAGGATTAGGTGGGTTGCTCAGTGGAGCAGAATTAGCAATTTGGGCATTGAGTATCATAACAATAATTGACGAGAACAGAACCAAAAAGGTCAACTTGAAGTTGTTCATTTTCTTCCTATGTATGCCAATAAGCGAGCAGAGTAATAGTAGAATACTCCTGAAGATAGTCGCGGAATGCAAAGGATAAGTCAAAGTGGTTGAAAGTCAGCAGTGAGTCGCTTATGTCAAGGCAAAAGTAAAGCAGATCAAACTCACTTGGCGAGATGCAGAATAATCAAGAACAAGGACTCAGTTGACCAAGAAAAGCGCCCACGGGTCGTATTATTATGGCCCAATCAAATTAAGCCAATCAATAGATTTTCAATCAACATTCAATAATGCTTTCTGAAATCCCAACCAAGTATATGGCAATTTCGCAAACCAAAGACACCCTCGAACGTCTTGAAAGACTCAAGAAAATTTGACTAAAGCTTGTAAATCTAAAATGTTGGCTTCACTGCAACGCTTTTCCAAATTATAAAAATAACCTCAGAAGGCTCTTTTTGGATTAAACTTTATTATCGTATCTTAATACAGTATCATCAACCTTGATGAAAGTTGTTCATCAAAAATGCAAACACAGTAAGTACGATTGTCAAAATCTACAAAAAAAAACAAGAAGTAGAATCAAGTCGCAAACTATGAAAAATAATTACCTTAATGGAAGTATTCGAATTGATAGGACTATCCAGGATAACCATACTAATGGTGGAACCAAATACCGTTTGAAAGTATCGCATTAACTGAAAAATAAAAAAATTAATTGATTTATGAACAACCTCTTTAATGTAATTACCTGACTACTAAAATTCTTGACAAACCTGTTCTGGTTTGATTGTTTCAAACTGAACTCTGCATACATCTCATCGCCCAATTGTTTTGCCTTCTTATCAATAGATCCAATCACGTGACTAAAGAATACGATAAATGCCAGTTCTACAAGTAGGAATGTAATGTAGATCGCTTTGGAGATGAGATTAAAGTTTGCATACAGAGCAGAATAGAAAAGCAGGACTACAACCGTGAGATTACACACGAAAAAGGTAATGTAAATTCGAACAGTGTACGAATTGACCTTCTGCACAAAGAGACACAAGGCAGAAAAGTGATTATATCTTCCTGGGAAGTTTCTGTACTGTTTCTTCTGCAAAATTTCTCGTTTTATCTCGACATTTAATTGATCAAACAGGGCAGTACAAATTTTACAGAGAAAGTATAGTTCAATCATGAATTGAACATGCAAACTCGTGTACATGATTGAGTAGTAGCAGATGTAGATGTACGCGGGCGTGAGTTCGTATTTAGAGTTGCGTTCCTATAGGGATAGATAAGATCTGATTAGAGGAGCTATTTAGGCTGTGTTGAAGTAACTAGCTTTAAGGATTCAACAATATATGATCCAGAAACTGGTCAATTACATAATCACGTGATTGCTATAATGTTGCATGATAATTAACAATGTTGGATCATTGTGCATATAACGTGATCCAAATGGATTGTTTCAAAGTATTCGTGTTTGTACTGCATCTGTTGTGATCATCTGCTGCTAAACTGCTCCATCGCTCTATCTTGTTCACAATTTGGAATCTTGTCGGAACTTTTATCGATCTTGACCCGTTCACCTTGCACTTCAGGTCTGCCTCCTTGTATTCGAATGAAAATGAAGTTTGCCAAGATTATCTCTGGCTTTTTGTTCTGTTTGTCGATCATCTTGTTGGCACTCAACACTACGGGCTATGCCAAACCATGCTCTCAAATAAACGCTGACCTCATTAATCAGCCATTTATTCTGATAAGAGGAATCCCAGTGGTCTTTCCCGTTTTGTGCGATGAAGATATTACCACTGCTGCGCCAGTGGTTCCTATGGTCCCAACCTACGAAACTATGCCTGCGCACTCAGGCTGCGAGGGTCAAGAACCCGCTGATGAGAAGACTGGAGAGGCAAACACCAAGTCTTATTTCCAGTGAAGTCAAACGGTGCAATTCTACGTCGCAATTCATCCAAGAATCATATTTATTTTATATTGGTCCAGGCTTTTGAAATTGCTTTGTTGTTGCCTTGTTTTTACACTAATATTTACACAATACTATTAATTATGCAGTTATATCGTTTTTAAATAAATATCGCTATTGTATGAGTAATATGCTTTCGAGTATCTTGTTGTCATAACGAACTGAGGAGAGATATAATAATAGTGTGCCTAATCTTGAAACCAGTGTCGCTTTTTTCATCTCAAACATAATTCAAATGCGGGCAATGAATAGATCATATCAAGCTAGTAGTAGTAGTCATGGGGATACTTCAAAAATTCAAAAATTTGTGATTCAAGTGCTAAATTTGAATTACATAATTGTGTGATGGACACAGTGAATTATAATATTGAACAATGCTCTACTATTGTACATATAAAACGATCCAATTTGATTGGTTGAAGTATTCGTGTTTGTACAGCGTGTGTTGAATTCATCTGCTCTGATCGTTCTTCGCTACTATCGCAAATACTCTTGGATCATTTGGAACTCGGAACTTTGTCTGACCCTTTGACATATCCACCTTGTTTTTCTGGTCGCCCTCGAGTCACTATAAAATGAAGATCTCTAGCTTTATCTATAGCTTTGTCTGGTTAATTCTGATCTGCATGGCATTCAGCACTGCCAAAGTCTATGCCAAACCCTGCTCGAAGTTCAACTCTGACCTTATAAACAAGCCTTTCATCCTTATAAGAGGTATCCCAGAGGTATTCCCGGTTACGTGTGACGAGGATATCACAACTACAGCCGCGCCAGCTCTGGTCCCCGTGGTCTCAACTTATGAAACTCTGCCTGGACATTCTGGTTGCGAGGGTCAAGAAGTGAAAGTTGAAGAAGAAGGCGAGAAGGCTGGAGAGACAAGCACGAAGTCTTATTTCCAGTGAATGAAATTGTGCAATACTCACAAGAATCCTCGTCTTATTGTTTGAGCGGGAGAAACTGATTTGCTTATTGAACTGTTTGATTTTAATCAATATTTTAACAATTGCCATTTTAATTATGTAGTTATATTGTTTTTGAGGCGACTGGCTCGAGGAAGAGGTGTCAAACTGGATGGCCATGCTGGAGGAGACTCCCGCGGAAGCACAACAAGATAACACACAAAAACTAATTCATGCAACACACCATTTGTACAAGTTACTCACATTAGCAATAAAATATAGATTGTTTTTAAATAAAAATCTCTATTGTGAGTATAATCTTTTGAGTATCTTATTGGCGTTGCAAGTTAACTGAATCTGATTGATAAAAAATGAATGAGTGAATTTGAACCAATTTGAATCGTAATCGTAACTTCAACAATTGATAATCTAAAAACAGTTCAATTACTATATCATTTGGTCGATTGGCATAATGGATCATGATGATTAACAATGTTAGACTATTGTACATATAACCCTATCCATTAGAAACGCTTATAGGTATTCGTGTTCAGCTGCTACTTCTTGGTCATTTCTTGCAACTTTGCTCTCATCATACGCCCTGTCTTGTAGTACTGTCTGATTTGACCCATACACTACTACCCATCTCAACCGGCTGATTTATCAAGTCTCGCAATTTATAATGAATTTCATCAAGTTGATTTCTCGTATTCTGGTGGTGATCCTTGCTATCCTGTCTTTATCCATCCTGGTGCAACCCAAGCCTTGTTCCAACGACCCCCAAACAAAACCCAGTGATTATCATACGGGGTATCCCTGAGGTTTTCCCTGTGCGTACCGAAACTACAACTAAAAGCCCTATTACTTATGAATCTCTGCCTGCTCACTCAGGATGTGAAGGTCAGCCTCAGGACGAGACGACTCGACAAGAGGAATCGAGCACTAAATCATATTTTCAATGAAACGATGTGCAATATGCTCGTGGTCACATATACAATCAAGCGATCATAATATGCCTGATCAATGTTTTTATCTCTTTAACCTGCGCGTATTGTTTGTATTTATAATTTATTCAATTCGTTTTTATCTATGTGATTAATAAAGCTATGTATTGATGTTTATTATCAAAATCATTGTGTAACTTAATTTTCGATGCGATCAAATGGGCTAACTTCATATCATCTAACATCTAATAGCATCTTACCTTATAAATAATCGTACACATTAGCAGTGCAGACATGACCATACTGGACAAGTAGCTAATCGCAACCACAGCCACAATTTTACATCGATTTCGTGTTCTAATCAATCTTGAAATCAGTGTCACATTTTTCATTTTCTCAAAAATCAAATTTGCCTCCCTCAACCAGCCAAACGGATCCAGCACAAAGCAAGTGACCATAATCGTGGAACTGAGCCGATAGAAAATCATAACACCAGACATGAAGTAACGGTTATGACCTACAAGATGGTAGGCATAGTCTCCCAGTTTGAGGAGCAACTCCTCTTCGGATGTTGGAATAAAGGTGATCAAGATGGTGTAGAAAGTGTCCAACCATAATGCGGTGAGAAGAAGGTATAACCGAAGGGAAATTGGTTTGTAGTTGATGAATTTGCGAAGGATATTTACTCCCAAGGGTCGGGTTACACGGTTGTTGGTGTGAAGTAGATGGACGAGTTGATTACGTTCTGGGAAATAAGATTTCATGATCTCAAAAGAAAGCAGAATTTTTGTAAGATAATAATTCAAATTAATTTGAATTATGCTTATTCAATAATTCAGAATCACTGATTCTGGATTCAGAATGGATCTACCCGGAATTGTAATTTTATTAGATAATTGAGAAGATCATTGATTTATTGATCCAAATTAAACTTCAATAGAACTAGAAAATTGTTCTTTCCGAGAAATGTTTTTCACAGTTGCAAATGTAATTTTCTTTTTCAAGGCAACCTTTAATGAAGTAGATTATGAATCCTAACGAGATTCTTGGATTTTCAATGATCTTAATGATTAATGGAAAAGAGAGTAACAAAACAAGGTTATATTGGTTTATTTTTATTGAATCCAAATAATAAAATACAAACTTAAAAATTCAATAATCGATTATCCAAAAAATGTTTAATTGAATTTATCTGATTAATTACATTTAAGAAGATATTTATTAATTATTCTTATCAATTAGCTTAATTGCCGAAGCGTGAGTTCAAAACAATTTAATTTTCTTATTTCTGTTTCTCCTGGAATTTTGCAACAAATCGCTTCATCGCTTCTCGGCCCTTATCAAACAATCCATCCTCCTTCTGATACTGTTCCAAAAACTGCTCCACACGAGTGTTCAATCCACAAACTTTTGGATAATCTTTCAGCTCAACGCCTGGCAACACATCCAAGTAGGTAAGAGTAAAGTGAATGAAAATGTCCGCTAGTGAAATTTCGGCTCAGCCAGCGACAAAATTTGCTACATCCTCTAGAGTCGTGAGATACTCTTCAAGGGTTTGCAAAGTTTCTTTGGCTTTATCTATTTTAGGCGTAATATTGCCACCTTGCATTGCTGTATACTGTACAGAGTATATAAAAAGGGTTAAAAGAATTTATTTTAACCCCAAAATAAAATACAAAAAGAATACTTACGGTTCCATCGCTGATTGCCCTAAAAAGTGTTCCAAGATCGTACTGGAGAATCTTGTCCACATTGGTACGAGTTTTCAAATCCACAGGATAAAGATTGTTCTTGTTGGGACGACTTTGAATTAGGTAGGTGCAGATAACCCGAGATTCCTAAACGACAAAATCATCAAAATCCACAAGGGTTGGGATAACGTGAAATGGGTTGACCTGTAAGATTAGATATAATAGGAATTTAAATGAATTTATAAAGAATTAGTACCTTAACAAACTCCGGATTCAACTGTTCTTTCTTCAAGTTTCTTGGTCAAATCGAGCAGTTTTAGTTCCAACTCAACTCCCAGAATCCTAGCTACCGCAATCACTGCACGACAGTGTGCACTTTCAAGCATATAATAGAAGACAGGGTTCTTCTTGTTCGCTGATGACATTTTAGCTTTAGATTCTATTTTTGATTTTTGATTTTAAATATCGATACGAGTATAGCTTGATTGAATGTTGAACTTGGCTATTTATAGCAAACATTGACTAAACAACAAATGCCTAATGAACACAAACACAAGCAATGGAATTTTCCACTTGTACGCACTAGAATGAATCTAACTGTGTATGTAAACAATGGCGTTACGCTTATTATACAGTTATGACTAATTATAGCTAATTCAAGGTCAAACGGAAGTATAGTGACTCATACATAGAAGAAGAAAAAGGCTTAAAATCATAGTTAATCAATTAATTATTTCTTTAATTCAACAACTTTTTGCACTAAATTTGTACAATACAAGATTATTCAGTTTTATTCAATAAATAAATAAATAATTATTTTAAAAAATATGGCAATACAATTAGTCACTTTTGTACTGGATTTGTACATGTAAAGTACAAGTTCTTAGGTAGGTTAGTGCAGACATTTGGCAATAGACATGGAAAACCAGTTTTGTGTTTGGTCGTTTTGGCTTCGATAAATTGGACAAATTAGGCAAATTAGGCAACATGTGTGATGTGATGCAAACGTGGTGAAAGTCTTTCTTCTTCTTTTGTGAATGTAAGTTGAAGAGCGCGCTGTAACGTGTTTGACCTTTTTTGAAGGGTTCTTTCAAAGAGTGATAATTAACCGCCAAAATAATCATAATCGTTCCTTTGATTGCTCTTCAATCAATCAATCATCCGTATCGAGGCATTAAAGACGATGATGAAAGAGGAGGGGAGAGAAGAGATACAACAACAACAAATGCCGAAGCAAACAAGGTCATTTCGTGTAGTATGGAAAATCATTCAATGTTGATGATTTTGAGGATTACTGTTGTTGTCGATGGTTATAATTATAAATGGCAGTGATTGTGTCTCTGTGTATGTGTGATTACTCTACTATCGCAGCTATAATTATCAATCCGCACAAAAGGGGACTAATTAACGATGATGCACTAATGATTGCTTGAGGTGAATGAGACATGAGAAAATGAATCAAAACGGGCATTTCTCGAACCGGACAAATGTCGTCACAAGTGCATTTGATTTTTTTTGTTATTGTTGTCAATTGCATGAAACAACTTCAACTTTTGTACATATTGTCAATTTGACAATGTCAAGTGCATTTAGGTAAATGTCAAGTTGGAACAATAGAGGCACTTGATTGAAGTTGCCAATTGCAAACACACGCGCACAAGTTGATGATTTTGATGTTAATTGCAGAATATGTTGATTAATTTGTGAAAAGTGAGGTATCAATTGTCGATTATTGTCAATTGCAGATGAATTTGATAATTTTGTAAAAATGTGTGAAATTGTAAATTGACCACAGAACAGCTGTGCAACATTTTTAGAGACACAAAAATAGACTATTCCACATTGAGGTAGTTATTGTTATCATCACCCTCTTCGCCATTGCATAAAACTTTATTTTCCAATTTAGCAATTTTTTGATTAATCATTTGCAACTGTTCGATAATAGTATCGAGCTGATCTGTAGTTCTGGATTCAGTTTCATCAAATTCTTGTTCTTGTTCTAATTCTTGAGCTGCAGAAGATTTGGATGAGGAAGATTTGGTGAGTGCAAGTTCGAGAACTTTGACTGCTAAAGTTCTGTCTACTAAAATTGTTTCGCCCGTCTGGGCCTGGAGGACATCGAGAAAGTCGATTATGTATTCGTCGGACTTTTTTGGTGGATGCGATGAAATGGTGGATGGGGTTGGGAAGGTTATTGACTGGAACATTTCGTATGCGGATTGCTTGGTAACTTTTTGGGTATTGTTTGAAATATGACCATTGTCTTTGGGTTGCGAATAATTGTTGTTATTGTTTTGAGGTGATGCAGATATTTTCATTTCAATCACAGGAAATTGTTGTTTTTCGTTGTTGTTGTTATTATTTTTATCATTGTTTTGTTGTTGCTGTTGCTCGTGCACAATGCCAATGAGCATCCCAAATTTGTACAATTTCGAATCTTTGGACGCAACTCCAACGTTGAGTACTCCATTCTTGAATGGATTCGCTATGGGTTTCTGGTTGTAAAAGCTGAAAGAATAGAAAAATGATAGAATGCTAAATGCACAGAATGCACAATATAAAATATAAAATGCAGAATTCTGAATACAAAAAGACACTTACAAAAAGAACGTAATCACAATAATCGCGACCAAACAGAAGAAATCCATTTTTTTCAAACTAACAAGCATTCGAAAATATTCATGATGATTTTCACATTTCAATGTCACTAATAACAAGCAAACTCAGTCAATTAACAACAGACACACACAAAAACCGATGAATATCAAGCAAGTCGTGATTCACCGCACACAATAACCAAATTGATGATCAAACGCCAATTGAATGCAACAAGAAAAAGCGTGAGAATGAAAGTTAGTTTTATTAGTTGGTTTCGGAAGAAAAATTAGTCATAAGAGAACAGGTTTCGTTGAGTATGTTTGAGTGTATGAAGGACATGCAGCCGTCAGCGAAACAGCAATCAATGCGCCAACCAAACAACATATGAACGTAACCACGTATTGATGATTCGTAGTACGCGTTCATCTGTACTACTTGCGCAAAGGGGCACACATATGTAAATGTGATCCAATCCGTACACGACGAATAGGACACAATTCAAATGTTGCGCGATGAACTGAAATGATTTGGATGGTGTTTTCTTGGGTGTTACTGCCCCAAGAAGGTGATTTTGGTATAATTGAACTCGAAATAAACGGACGAACGCTTCGAAGTTGATATATACAAAAAATATTATTAAAAATAGATCACAAAGGTAAAAATAAACAAATAAAATGACCACTGGTCAATGAAAACAAAGAAAAATGAAAATAAATCAAAAATAAATCAAAAATGAAGAAAATGTTGTGACTTGACGAACGCACCACGTGCTTGTTTGTTCGTAAGTGTCGTTTCGCTGCGTGGTGTCTTCCTTTTATGCGTTTTCGCGGTGTTCTCGTCGTTTCTCGAAGCATCCCGAAACACCTCGAAAGCTCACTGAATTGTCAAAGTGAGAGGAAGAGGAGCACTGATTTGTGTTGAGAGGGTGAGTGCTCGTGTCAGCACTGTCAATGAGGTGAAAATTTGGTTCGACTAAATCAGCTGTTCCAGGACTGATCCAATGGGGATGAGGTGATCCATCGATGGTAGTGATCACGACAGGAATCCTGGTCAAATAGATTATCTTGTTTCACTGGACTGAGTGGTCTACGATCAATTTTGTGTTACATCAGTGTGATCGGGCTAATTTGGCTATTTGTATGCTAATTACAGGTGAACAAAGGTAATAAAGGTGTGTAAGTGTTAGCCAACTAGTCATAACATAATCAGATAACAAATAAGATAATTAAAAGTAACCTTGGGCATTGGAAAATGTGAATTTCGCGCTTTGTTTACAAATTTGAATTTGGAGGCATGTTCACAAAGGACGTAACCGAAATTTCTAGAAAAATCAAGAAAACTGAAGAATTTTGAAAGCGCAAAATTTGAAAATGGGACTGTTCAAAGAGGACGAGCCACTCACATTTACATGTCCCCTTTCTTTTTACAAAATTTGGTGGATAAATTTTGGCTAAAAGAATAATCATTTGCCCAAGGGTGTTCATTTGGAGTTCACTCGAAAAGTGTTTCCATCAATATAAACTATATATTTTTTTTGTGTTTTTGTAATAAGGAAAAGAATAGCTAAAATGAATCAAATGAGTGTAGTGTTATGTACTAGGAGAATAGAATAAGAGAATGATAGCACAGGAACACTTTGGTTGTCATATGATGAAATGAGTCATCTCCAATTAGACTAAATGACTCGCCAGGTAAATAAACTATATCGCTAGACTAAATATCAGGACCATGTCTCGGTATAGAGACGCCCAAGTGAGCCAAACTAGACTCAGAGTTGTCCCCTAGTTCAGTGGCACCGGAGACCATTCCACCAATGTCACCAGATCGGCGCTTCATTTTGCAACGAACACCATTCAACTTGTCAACAACTTTCTCTCGGGACAAAGCAACAAATTGCGAAACGGTTCCCCTGAATGATCCGTCACTAAAGTAATTCATCTCAACACTTGATTGGCTCTCAGATTTAAAACGGCAAATTGAACCATTACAATTATAGTCACCAGAATTCAGACGAAATGGTGGCTTGGTCGAATCAACAATCGACCTGTCAGCTCTTGTCAATGCACAAATGAATCTCCTGAGAAGAGGCAAGTCAGGCACCAAACTACGCCCAGTTGGTCGACTCGGGCCACCAGAGTGACTGACAACCTGACCACACACAGGCAAAGGGTCCACAAACAGGGTGTCCCCTTGCAGAGTAGAACACTGGGTAACTAGAGGCGGAATACCTGAAGCATCAGCCATCTCGGAGCACTTAATTGGCTCAGTAATCAAAACAGCAAGACAATAACCACCATAGAGATGATCATCATCCGACTCTTCAACCGAACCATAATTCGCCAAATCAATCGGCTCCTCTTTAGGACAGACCGATTCACTATCATGTTCAGTAGTAAAAGGTATCTGCTCATCAAAGAGTGCAGGAACAGATCGAGACGAACCATAAATTCCACCGTCAATAAAATTAGTACACCAATTCTGGTAAACAAACTCAGTGGAAACGAGACCAGATTGCACTGGATCAACTTCTGAGCAGACACCTGCAGGATTAGCTGAACCAGAAAGCAACCTGTCCCCTTCCTCAGTAGAACTCGACTCAATGCACCGTCGTTTTCGAGGAGGCTCAAAACAACAGTCAACCTCACTAAAGTCGAATTTGTTCTTTGGTCTGACGGACTGACCAGACCGTTGACTCGGCTCCGTATAATCATCAACAACAGAAGGAACCGCAATGGGCTCAAATTGATTGTCAACTCCATTAGAACACAATGACTGACTGAGCGGACCAACACAATGATCACTGGGCGAATCGATCTGGGAATGTTCCCAAACTTCAGCAGACTCAGGTTCAACAATAGGTGAGGGCCCAGGATAAGGTCCCAACCCATTGAAAACATTCACCCAGTCATACAAACACAACTCAATTTCATCAATTTGATTTTGAAATTCAAACTCTACATCAGTTGGAAGCTTACAATAAACAATTAGATCTCGAAGCGAATCTATTTCTTCCAACAAAAATTCAGCAAATGAACTATCTCTAATGCAAGCATACTCAATGACACCACTGTAAAGACAAGCGATCCTATCAATGAAGTAAGACTTAAAGTAAGACAAGACAGAAGTTCCATCTCTAAAATGACTATTACACCAATTCGGGCGAGCCAGCTCAGTAGAGACGAGACCAGATTGCAGTGGATCAACTGCTGAGTAGATATCTGCAGGATTAGTCGAACCAGAAAGCAACCTGTCCCCTTCATCAGTAGAACTCGACTCGATACACCGTCGCTTTCGAGGAGGCTCAAAACAGCAGTCATCCTCACTCGAAACATCAACTCGTGTACCTGGATCAAATGGCACAGAAGACATACCAAGCAGACTGGCACAATCTGGCACTGAACTCTCATCAATGACCTCAGCGCCACAAGAGACAAACACCTTGTCCCCTTGACTAAGAAATCTAGGTCGACGTAAATATTCTTCCAAACTCTGACTAGTAGATAAATTCTGTATAAACTGCATAATGACAAACCAAATGATGAGAAATAGAAAGGAAAAAAATGTAAATGTCACATGTAGAACTATTCTAAACTCTAAAAAGGATAGAAAGTGTCTAATCAGTTTGTATATGTTGTTTACTATGTGTTGATTGATGGAATATAATTTCAAATGACCTACCAGTACAAGAGTTAATGTAAACAAACAAAATAAACAATTGATCGTATAGTCAGTGAAAATCTTCTTATCATGACAAATCAGCATTAATGTAGAAATCAGGAACCGACGAATGGAATGGTCAAATCGGGAATGAGCTTGATTGAAAGAAGAGCACTCGCAAGTGCAGATGTAAACAAATAAAAAAAGTAAAAGATGATTGAAAATCACGGTCCTCGGGCGTTGGTGGTGCAGACGTGGGACGTGTACCGAGGGGCCAGGTGATTATCCTGCCGTCTTGTAAATGTGATCCAATCCGTACACGACGAATAGGACACAATTCAAATGTCGCGCTATGAACTGAAATGATTTGGATGGTGCTTTCTTGGGTATTACTGCCCCAAGAAGGTGATTTTGGTGAAATTGAACTCGAAATAAACAGACGAACGCTTCGAAGTTGATATATACAAAAAATATTATTAAAAATAGATCACAAAGGTAAAAATAAACAACATAAAAGGACCACTGGTCAATGAAAACAAAGAAAAATGAAAATAAATCAAAAATAAATCAAAAAATGAAGAAAATGTTGTGACTTGACGAACGCACCACGTGCTTGTTTGTTCGTAAGTGTTGTCTCGCTGCGTGGTGTCTTCCTTTTATGCGTTTTCGCGGTGTTCCCGTCGTTTCTCGAAGCATCCCGAAACACCTCGAAAGCTCACTGAATTGTCAAAGTGAGAGGAAGAGGAGCACTGATTTGTGTTGAGAGGGTGAGTGCTCGTGTCAGCACTGTCAATGAGGTGAGAATTTGGTTCGGCTAAATCAGCTGTTCCAGGACTGATCCAATGGGGATGAGGTGATCCATCGATGGTAGTGATCACGACAGGAATCCTGGTCAAATAGATTATCTTGTTTCACTGGACTGAGTGGTCTACGATCAATTTTGTGTTACATCAGTGTGATCGGGCTAATTTGGCTATTTGTATGCTAATTACAGGTGAACAAAGGTAATAAAGGTGTGTAAGTGTTAGCCAACTAGTCATAACATAATCAGATAACAAATAAGATAAATAAAAGTAACCTTGGGCATTGGAAAATGTGAATTTCGCGCTTTGTTTACATATTTGAATTTGGAGGCATGTTCACAAAGGACGTAACCGAAATTTCTAGAAAAATCAAGAAAACTGAAGAATTTTGAAAGCGCAAAAATTTGAAAATGGGACTGTTCAAAGAGGACGAGCCACTCACATTTACACATATGTCGCTGTGAATGCATCTGTCTGCCAATTTGCCAAGCCAAACCAATGAGTTATGCGTTAATCATTAATTATGTTACCAAATGCCTACTTTACAATATTTAATCAAACATTTGCCCATGCATGTGTACCTATGGTGCGATTACGGTGTAGCCAAAAATGCTCACGTTGCTCAGCAGAAAGGCAGTAAATTGAAAACAAGACAAACATGATTTCGGGTGAAGTTTTTGTTGTTACCCCATCGGTATAAAAGTACAAGGGGAAAATTCCCTTGTTTTTCAACCTCGTTCTGATTTATGCCTCTCTGACATTTTACCTACGTAATAATCAATGATACTTACGTAAACCTGTACAACCTGTCAGTTTTGGTAGAAAAAAAGTTAGATGGAAGAAAACCCCCTCTTGTCTTGATTTTGATTAGAGAGTTTACGTCATAAAGGCGTTTTCAGGAAGTTTTAATGATTTTTATTGAGGGTTTAAAGGGGTTTTAAAAGCTAAAAGCGATTTAAGCCTATATCGATCTTTAAGTCTTAAATTAAGACCTTAAAAGGATACTGGATTTTAAGGGATTGCCATAAAGAGACCTAATGGATTGCTCCATGGCATTTCCGTTGAACTATTCCAAATCGGTCCATTTGAACCTAATCTTAGCATTGCAATCTATGAATTCATTCATTACGCCAACAGACGATGCATACGTTCACAATGGGGTTCGTTCACTCCTTGTGCGTTCACTAATCGTCTCTTGTTCTAACAACATAATTGGACTTGAGCCTATCTGTCAGTCGATATCGATTGACCGTGTCTCTCTATATGTACTTCTACCTCATTTCTTTTACTCTTTATGTGTTTCAGTACACATGTCTGTCTGTCGTACTGTACGACTACAAATTGGTCGATGCTTGATGAATGCGATTGACAATTGAAGCATATGTGCTGTACGAGTGTGTATTATTTTAGCATTCAATACATTTGTCTGTTGTCTAGTTGTGTTGTGTGTGCATAACGCCAAACCAAGTTCATTCGTTCCCATATGCGTTCGAATATGTATTGACTACAGCAAATGTCTACTGCTACTTTGAAGTTGCACATTGCCGCATCGATTGGCAAGGGGGAGATGCTTCAATGAGACATGTCTGGTCATGTCGTTTGCGTTCAGATAAAGGACAAAGAGATGAAACATTTGCATCTACTAATTACTATTACAAATAAATTACAAATTATGTTTAACAAAAACTACTTAACGTACTTCAATGAAAATTTAGTAGTAGACCAAATGAACTATCCTAAATACGATTTAAATAATCTCGATTCAATCCAGGACCAAAGTGGATTTGAATCTATGGGTTTTATGATTCATGGCCAAAAATATACGCCCGGTTCATTGTGAAAATCTATGAACATTTTACAATCAAATGATTTAGTCGTAACGAAAGTAAATTATTGGTACCGAAAAACATATTTAAAATTTAAAATTTAAATTAAATGTTCCAAGCAACAGGAATGAGTTTGTGCGGTCAATGACTGACTTGCATGCTCGCTCTCATTTGCAATATCAGTGATTTAAAATTAGTAAAACACAAACCTCCACATCTACCTTACAACCGTTTCACTGTATCTCTTCCCTAATCTTCATTATCTGAGCCTATCTGAACTTACAAATCAACTTGAATTATTTCATTCATTCCACTTTTCCACCGTCATCTGTAAAATCAATTCATCTTTCCAATCTCTGGGCCAACTAAACCAAAACCGATGGCGCACAACTTATAAAAGTATACTTTCCTCAATTTTTCCCCTCATCGAACAGTTGGACTACCAATTTGGTGTTCCAGCTAAGAAACTGGTTTTTCGCCCAAACCAGAATTGGCTTTCTCAATTGTCCCCTAACCAGAACTTGGTCAGGGAAGTCCGAATGGTTGAATTAAAATATGCTGGCCAAACTCTGCCCTGGCTATATGGTAGGTTCGACCAATCTTGTCTCTATTCTCTAGTTGACTTGTAAAACCCTGCTATGGTAAATTTCTTTTGTATACATTCGCAGTTTTTCTTGTGAATGTTTATTTAGATTAAAAAGTAATAATCAAACTGCAAACGTCGAATTGTGTTCAATTAGACCAAAAACGAACATTAGGTCAATTTGCTTTAAAGCATAATGCAAATTCGTCTCATTTTCGATTTGGCCTTTTCGTCTTTGCTAATCACTTGTGTACTTATCGTGGTGCATTTTCTATTTGGTAAGTCGATTTCTTTGCTATGTTTCTTATCTCTAACCAAATGTGCTTCCCTGTCCTCAGCATTACTCTCGCACCTAATCGCACTTGATCTTCACCGCAATGAGTCGTCGTCGGTCAAAGGGTGGCAGTTCTAGTGGTGGCAAACACAAAGACGACACTATGTTCATTGTGGCAATCATTCTGGCACTGCTCTTTCCGCCCGCCTCTGTTGCCATCACCTCTGGCTTTGGTTGTGCCTTTGTGCTCAACATTGTGCTGTGCATTCTTTGCTGCTGGCCGGGCGTCATTCATGCCCTCATTCTGTGCTTTCAAGACTGAGACTGGTTCGCAGGCCTATGGACACGTGCCACTTTATGCTCGTTCCAAAAGACATTTCACAAGCAAACATTCAAATGTATCATTTGACATTATTGTTATGACCTACAATAAAATGTTATTAACTTAAATTGACTTTTATTTAATAAATTCTGGTCAAATTCTCGATTTTTAATTCTAATGTCAGCTGCTTCCATCAAACTAAAATGTGTATTTATCAGTACCAATGCTAATCAACTCAGTTTGTTTCGTTGCCTACCCAATTGTTACATTTTCATTTGTGAACAGAATTGCTTCGTATACTATAGTAAAAGATGTCTGAACTGACTGAATACACAGAACGAACACTGTGCCAATCATCATAATCATTGCGACAAACAATCACTGGACAGTTTGCTGTGTTCAACTTTGTCCTGAAGGTTGAGTATTTCGATTGCCAATGCAGCCCCAGTCACGATTTCTGAGATGGAGATGTTACGCGAAGTACGTGTCCGACTGCATCCATACGGTCAGCTGGTGTACTTTTCCTTGAGCAAACTGGACAAGTGCGAGGTGGACCAGATGGCGGGACTGATATTCTACGACAAGATCAAATTGCATAGGAAGCCACAAAACGACGACGACGAATTGCTGCACGAGTTGGGGCCAATGGCTAAACAAGAATTTAATCAAGAGTTTGGTTTGGAGTTTCAGTTTCAACAGCCAGATCAGACAAGTGATGGGGACATAAATAGCTGGTTTGAAAGTGAGTGTGATCAAGCGAATATGTTCGATGACTTCACGTGTGACAAGTTCAAGAGGATGCTCGACACTTGTGCATTGTCAATGAGCAAGATGATCTTGTTCTCTATCTGGTGCAAATTTAAATTCCAAACAAATTGAAAGTTAACCTGTTGATGTTTATGCTGGTGGCGAATATTCGACAATGTCTAATTGTCAATTCCCAAACAGCTCGCTCCTATGTCTAAAGTCAATGGCCCAAGTGTGCGCACAAATAGTCGAATCGGCCCACAGCAAAGAGCACATCATTACTCAATTCGTCACTGAACTCAGCAAAGTGAATTCAGAATTCATTTTTAATATAAAAACGTTTCCCATATTTGTTGAACATATTTTTTGACAAAGTTTTGTCAATGCAAATTTTGACCTTCAACAAATGAGACAAGACCATCTTGTCACCAATTCGTGCCCAAGTACGAGGACAGGCTATTTGACATTCCACAAGAGTTGGCACTTTTTGTGGCCGACGAAATGTGGAATGCAATGCGTTTCTTCAGAGATGTGAACAGTGATGGTCAGATGACCAACAAGTTCACCGTGTATTTGTAGGTTATTCTCAAAAGGGAATTTGCCAATCTTTACGGTCAAACACAGGGACCACATTGGAAAGCATTCAAAATTGAACAAATTCGCCTTAAAATGCAAGCTCTGTTCCTGGTGATTAAAGATGTTCTACGTACTGCAGATGGAACAACCGTGAGTTGAGAAAGTTGACTAGTCGATAAAGAAGATGACCCAGTAAGGATTAGTGCAGTGCAATGGTAAGAATTGTTAAATCTCACAATCCGTACTTAAATGATTGTATTCACACTTTTAGGTCCAAACGAACTTGAAGATTCTGATGTGCTTCAAAATTCGAGTATACCTCAAGAACCGAATAAACCTCAGGATCCGAACCCAATCCAATCTCCCATAACCAATTGGAAACCATATCCATTATGGGTTAAAGTGGTTGGTGTAGTTAGTTGGCATTGCGTGTAAAATTTTTGGTTGCACTCTGGAGGACAGCCAGACCGTATCACACATGTCCCAATCTCCCTCCACTGGATCGTTCATCAGCACCACTATCGATCGTTCAATCAGCGATGATCCCAACTCGTCAACCAATTTGTCAGTGATTGTCACTGCACTGCTCGTCTCATTGGTGATCATTGCTTTCATGGCTATTGTGGTCATTTGGAACTACCGAAAGAATGTGCATCAAGCCGATCAAAGCTAATCGTCAGGTGGCAAGTTGCCACTGGCAACCCTAGTACTACAACCTGAATATGTATTTACTGTGTTCGGATTGTCAATTACTATGCAATATCACTCTGTAAAGTATCTCCACAATATATTTCAACTTTATTCTGCTAATTAAATGTCATTCATATTTTATTATTAGATCTCAATATCATTTATTGAATAAAATAATAGAGTTTACAAAATCTCCAATCGCACTAATTTAAATAATATTAGTTTAAGTTGGTTTAGATTTCGCACTTTATCCTCTGCTTAGTCTGTGTATGTTTATCTTGTCATAACATTATGAGCGTCACTGCTCAATGTTTGTCTCATTTCTCCTTAGAACCACATTCTGTACTATGGACATTTGAAAGTCAGTCAAGAGTACTTCAGTGCAGTGTTGAACGGAATACCGTACTTTGAAGCGTTGATCAAAGACACACTTTGCCGTTATCCCCTCATACTACACACCAATCGTGTGTGCAACAAGGACTGGGCAGTATTGCACTGTTCAAATGCGAAGTTGTCATCATTCCAACCAGTGCAATTCATCTCAGTCTGGAGTACTATCCAGAACCGAAACGCTTAAATCCTAAACAAGTTCTACCCGAAAACAAACATCTTATAGTTCCCTGTAGTTTTCTGCCCTTTTTCCTCTGTCCACGGAATTATGTATTGCAATGCAGTTCGCCTACCAGGAGATCAAACTGTTGTTGGCACAGTTTGTGCTCAAGTACCGGCTGTACACTACGGAGCACACTTCACGGGAACTCATATTCAAACACAGCAGTGGCTTGTTGTTTGCAGATTCATTTCCAATTTGTGTAGCTAAACGATCATAAACTTTGATTTCAAACATAGAACATTTGTAGATACACGTCAGTCAATAAGCCAATAAAGACACTTTAGATTACTGAACTAAGATAATAATAAAGATTTTCATTCGCATTTACATTGAAAAAGATCTATTATCAGCAAAAAATGCAACAGTAGCGGATTTGGTTTGAAATTTCAAGCAATTTTAAAAGGAAACTTCCTGCCATACTAAACTTAAGTTTCCCTTGATTTCAAAATTAATGCTCTAGTCAGATAGATTCAATCAACAATCGCGAATGTCGGGATGTGAAATGTGTCAGGATTGAATGAGAAGATTTATGTCAAACGTTAGATTAGGCTACATGGATCATATCTTTTGGAGGTAAGGAGGATCGTATATGATGTTATATTGAGTATAATAACCCTTTTTAAACGGACTTCTTGTCTCATTTGATAAATCAGTTTATTTCATTTGTTATAAAAGTTTGTGAATTTTACTGAGTTTTTAATTTTCTTATATTGAATTCTTGAATTTCTTTCAGTTAATTCACTTTCCCTTTCCCAAAATGAACGCTTGCATTGAATTCCTCACTTCGGATTCGGAGGAATCTCCTGAAGCTTCCGATAATATAGTCAACGCGGTCCTAAATTGGATCAAAAATAATCTCAAGACATCCTTGATCATATTTGTGGTTGTGGGGATTGTGCTTGCAGTTGGCTGGTTTGCGCTGGCCAAACGAACCCCAGACACAAGTGCTTGGGAAGATTCGAGTAGTTCCAATTGGATCGGTGTGCGGATGTATTTGGAGAATGGCAATTCGTCCTCGGTAAAAGGTTTGGCGTTCTTCCTAAATATTGTATTTCTAATTTGGTTTTTTCGGTTTCTAGTTCAACTGCAACCGGACGATCGTTTGGCTACACGAAAGGACATGGGAAATGCAATGGGGGAGTTTAACCAGAAAATTGAAGATTTAGAGCGCAAGCTCGAAGAAGCCAACACTAAACACAAGAAGAAGTTAAAAGAGTTGGAACACACGCTCAGCAATACGATTCCAATTGGCTTCATCTATACTCAATTGCCGGGCACGAAAAACCCATTTGAGCTTTGGCCATTGAGTCTGTGGGTGGATATCAGCGCTACTTACGCTGGAGTTTTCTTCCGTGTAGCTGGAGGGGGAGCCGCCGGTTTTGGTGCAGGAATTCAAGAGGGTAGTTCTCCACGAATTACACATTTTACTACTTTTCATGATGGTCCTGAGGTGGATATGGGGAGTCCTGGATCGAGCCAAAAAACTATTGCTGAAGGAGCAAGATTTTCGAATATGTATTTGAATGGAATTGAATTCAAGTTCACCGGCGGTGAGGTACGACCACGCAATGTTGCAATTCGCATTTGGATAAGAGTTCTAGGCATTCCAACAGGTTAATTCGATCAATTTAATCTTTAATCTTCCTCAAATTGACGGGTTTCGAATACATATTTAAATCCAAATTCGATACCAACCAAACTAATTGCCTAATAACTTACAATTTTGTCAACCACCTTACCTTAGAATACCTGAATAAAATCATTAAGTCAAGTAAAATAGAGATATTTTTTATGATATTCAATTTACGCAAAGACAAACAAAGAGAAAAATAATAGTCATTTGGGTAGAAATACCCTTCCACATAAAGTTGAATGACTTGTGTGGGTATAGTCGCTTTACTAACAAATACATTTTCACACTGTAGTCACATTGTTTACACTTTTATTCGCTCCTTTTTTGCTCCGGTTTAATCAAAAGTCGATCTCTCCCGGTTTTCTCACGCAGCCTCGAGTTCTTCAGTACTACCACCAGGACTGTTCAATTCCGAGGATCATGAGTCTCGATCCTGCCTCGAGTCTACCTGGTAGTAGTTCGTCATCCTCAGGTTCGGCTCAGCCTGAATCCTTCAAAATTCTAATCGCTTCGGATGTTCATCTCGGTTACAACGAACGTCACCATCTCAGAGGTGATGATTCTTTTCGGTCATTCGAGGAAGTGCTTCAGGCTGCGGTGAAGCACGATGTCGATTGTATTCTACTGGCGGGGGATCTGTTTCACATCAATAAACCCTCGATTCCTTCTATGCAGAGAGCCTCCGAATTGATTCGAAAGTATTGCTTCGGTAAGTGTTTGAATTTGGCATTCTTGCTACTATCTATATTATCTATTATCTCTTTATTATTTCTTTATTAATCACACTAACTATTATACTCATTTCTTTAAACTCACATCTACTTCGTAATTATCTTTACTCTACCTTTTAAATTCTCTTTATTTATTTATTTTCACAGTTATCTTAGTTCTCTTATCACTCTTGAATCATGAGATTTATTTATTTATTTATTTCTTTAATTATCAAATTTAAATTTTTTTACACAAACATTTTTTATCTTTTTAGTTCTTTAGTATGTTGCCTCTTTACTTTCTCCTTACTACTCTCATCACAATTCTCTTCGCAATTCTTTTACCTATTTTCTTTATCTCATAAATCACCTTATTAATCTCTTTATCCCTCTTCTTTAGGCGAATTCAACAACCAAGTCCACGGACCACGTTTCCGTGTACTAAATCACAAGAAGGCCAACTTTCTCGACCCGAACCTGAACGTTCGTTATCCTATTTTCACAATCCACGGCAATCACGATGATCCCACTGGAGTGCAACAGACTTCGGTCATTGATTTACTCGATTCGGCCGGTCTGGTGAACTATATTGGCAAGCGGCATCATGTTGAGGAAGTGATACTGAAGCCTATTATAATGGAGAAGGGTCGAACGAAGATTGCACTCTATGGTCTGGGGTCGATGCACGAGGAGCGACTGCATCATTTGATTCAGAAGGGCAAGTTCAACTATATGACGCCCGATGATGGTGATGAGGAGTCACTGTCGGAGTACTTCAAACTGTTGCTCGTCCACCAGAATCGAGTTGCCCGACCCAACACAAAGTATCTCAACCCAATGGACCTTGATGAACTGCCCGACCTTGTGGTGTGGGGTCACGAGCACGGCTGTCTTGATCTCGAATACTATGAACCGTGTAAATTCTTTATCTATCAACCGGGCTCGACGGTTGCTACCTCACTGTGCGATGCTGAAGCGGGCGACAAATGTTATGGCCTCATGACTGTCACCTTTGATGAGGTCAAACAGAAGCCGAGGTTTAAGTTGAAGTTGAACAAGTTGGAGACTGTGAGACCTTTTCTGCTCAAGACTGTCAACATTGATGAGGTACTGAAGAATGCCACCGGAAGGAAGTTGAGGACAGATGAGGACAAACAGGAGTATTGCTATAACTATTGCAGGTGAGTTGATTCTTACTTTCGCTGCAGCGATACATACATGCATTCTCTTTATTGTTCTTTAGCTAATCCGATTCTTTTGTTTTCTCTTTAGAGAGGAGATCAAATCGATGGTCCAAGATTCATCCTACTCATCCACAAATTCGATGCTCCCACTGATTCGTCTTCGGGTTGAGTACACAGATGTGGATCAACAGTTTGATGCGAAACGATTCGGACGGGAACTTACAGATAAGGTCTGTGTGGATTATCTCTTTATTCTCTTTACTGATCTTATTGTTGACCTCTTTACTAATTCTCTTTATTCATTATTTTAGGTAGCTAATCCGGACGAGTTGATTCGTTTTGTGAAGCGCAACGATCCAATGCGCGAGTACCGTGCCGTCATGGACGAAGAAGAGAATTTCAACATGGCGGACATGTTGTCTCTTCTGGACGATGAGGTGGTGAGCAAGTCGATTCAGGTGGGCAACATCATGTCCGACTACTTCGGAGGGCTCACCAATGAGAAGCACCAGCTGGGCATGTTTGCGGAACGGTATTTGACGAGTAAGGTGGTGGATTTTGTGGAGAAGGGAGTTACGGAGGTGTTTGGAGATTTGGTTGATAATTATAAGGTGAGTGGGGCATTTTCTTTTTATTCTCTTTAGAATCCATATCTAATGTTATCTCTTGGTATTTACTCTTATTTCTTTCTTCTTCCCGCAGATTGCAATTCGTGACATGTTGGGCGATCCGGACAAGCTGGACATGTCTAATTTGAAAGATGAAATCCGTGGTGTGAAGGATCGGATTGAGTCGGACCAGGATACACTGATGAATCTCGACTCAGTGATTCAGAAGGCGAAAGCGAAACGAACGCTCAAGAATCGAGACAAAGTACAAGAGGATTCTTTTGGGGAGGATACCGAAGAGGATGTGGATACGCCTGGTCCGAGTACTTCGAAGGCTACTGTGGTGAAGGCAACCCGAGGGAGAGGACGACCCAAAAGAGCGGATACTGATTCTATTGAGTGGAGTCCCAAGAAGACTACGCCTGCTAGAGGGAGGGGACGTGGGTCACGTGGACGACCGCCCAAGAATGCTATTGTGGATATTGATTCGGATGATGTGGAGATGATTGAGGAGTCGGATTTGGAGGAGAAGATTCCTAGTCCCAAGAAGGCGCCATCGACTCGAGGACGTGGACGGGGCCGTGGAAGGGGACGTGGGCGAGCTAAGGCCGTGATTGAAGTGGATGATGACGCCACCGAGGAGGAGGAAGAGGCCCAAGAAACCAAGATTACTACATTTTTCAGTAAGAGACGTCGGACTTGACTCAATATCCACGTGAAACTTCACAGAAGGACCGAAGGCCTAGATAGATTTTCAGGTCATTAGTTATTATTTTTATTTTCCAAAATCTGATCTCAGATTTGTTTTTATTTTTATTCTATCTAAAAGAAGCTGTATTACTAAATGTCTATATCATTAAATATAATTACCTCTAAATCCAAACAAATCGGGAAAATTAAACTTCAATAACCACATGTCTTTCGGCATTTATTTGTTTATGTTTTGAAAATGCCAAACGAGATCGCGTGATTCATTAGAAAAGTATGTCAATTGGGCGGTCGCGTCCAGTTTGTTATTATAATTGGTCTTTTCATAGATTAAGTTACTAAATAAGAATGCATTGGTTGAGATAAATTATATGGACTGTAGAACACCTTTTAGTGATACTTAGTTTTAAGAGCAACGTCTATTGTGTAAGCTTAATTTTAGAGTAATGTATTCAGAATATTAGCAATTTTGTGTGGTACAACACAAAAATGAGTTATTCATAGACGACGTTACTTTATTGTTTAATTATTTGAATATATTAGTTGTGAGGGCGGTACATTCCACAATGCCCATCAAACGCCACTGTGTAATTTTGTTGTGTTGTCTGTTTGACTGGGCGGCTGCATTTACATTCAGATTCACTCTGTCATCGTCGTTGTTTGTGGCTAATTTGTTTCAAGATTCGACGATTATATTCTGATTTTTGCTCAAGAACTTACATCCAACGATAGTCCTGGTGATAATCGAGGATTTCCGATTAATTTTAGATAATTTCTCACCGATTCTGGTACTTGTCATCGAAGTACATCTTGTGTGCTCGTGGTTGTCTGAAGAACTTTACGCCCGGTGAGGCGTCGTCTGAAGAACCTCCAGGACTTCTTCGAGGTTCGTCTAATTTAACTTTGACCAATATTAATCTCTTTACTATCTTCCACTTTGGCTCTTTAGTATATTTTTATTATTAATATTATTTCTAAAATTCTACGAATTATTTTGCGTATTCCTCAGGTTAATCTTTTTATTGTTTTTGCCTCTTTAGGAATTCCGAGGTTCTCAAACCTCTTGGCCTTTTTACCACCATGGCGGATTCTCTATCAATTATGGCCGAATCCGATGGTGCACCATCAGGTCAATTTAGTACCGACCCAGCCCCAGTAGCACCGAATGTCACCCTTCTCGACATGGCCGTCCTGGTGACTTATCTCCGTCGGGTGGTCCCTGCCACCATGGAACCCGATGGATTACTTTTAGACTCATTCCGGGAGTTGCTCGTACAAGAACCCACTCTGGAAATATTACGAAGATTTATTTCCGACCCCCAATTCAAAGCAATCTCCATTCAGCGTCAACTGGTGAAGGATGACGATGAAGATGGGTCCTCGGCACTAGATCAAGCGAGTTTGGATCAGTCTGTACTGTACACAATCTCAGAGGAAGTTCGTTTCACGAATCCGAAGATCACAAATTTGGTGGTGATCAAGCGAGGTCAGATTCTTGAGGCCGAAAAGTCACTTTTGCTTCAAGTGAGACTGCAGATTCTGGACGAGGCCACACCGTATGAGGATCTACATTTGTGTGTGTCCGCTTCGGTGGCGCCGTTCTTCAAGTCACTAGTTAAAGAGACTGGCAGGGCTGAACGGTAAGTCGATATTTTCTATTCCCCGTAGACAATAGATTCTACTGTTTATTTCCTATTGTTTATCTAATCGATTCTCCTCTAGCGATGGCGATAAAATGGTATCGAACGTGGAGAAGCGAATTGCCGAACTCGAAATGGACTTTCTCCATCTCCAACAAAACATTGACATACCCGAAATAAGCCTCCAGATCCACCCCCACGTGCAGTCGATCATTAAACAGTGTGTCGAAGAAGGCGTCCGTGTCAATATGGACCACTTTTCCGATCGGGTGAATGATTCCGTTTTTCTAAATCAACTCCAATCTGGCGTCAATCGATGGATTCGTGAAATACAGAAGGTTACCAAACTGGATCGTGACCCGAGTTCTGGCACATCGCAACAGGAGATTAGTTTCTGGTTGAATTTGGAGCGTGCACTTCTGCGAATTCAGGAGAAGCGAGAATCGATTGAGGTTGTGACTACACTGGAGATTCTCAAGAATGGAAAACGTTTTCATGCGACGGTGAGCTTCGATGCAGATACTCGACTTAAGGAAGCACTCGACATGGTGGACAATTATAATCCACTGATGAAGGATTTTCCTCTTAACGATCTGCTTGCAGCTACTGACATGGTTCGCATTTGTTTAGCATTGAAAGGACTGTTTCTGCACTTGAAAAAGATACGAAATACTAAGTATCCCATGCAGAGGGCCTTGAAGTTGATGGAAGCCATCTCGAGAGATTTGATGACGCAAATGTTGAAGGTTTTGGGTGAGTGAGGATATTCTTAGTAGATTCTATCTTTTTGTTGTTTTGTTCTTGTTTTATTCTCTTTAATGAATCGACAATCTCTATCTCTTTAGACACTATAGAATCTACTTTTAATTGTGCCTTCTTTTCTGTTTATTCTCTTAATTCTATTAAACTAATCTCTTTGTATTCTCTTAAGGCACCCGTCGAATGATGAACATTCCGTACGATGAATTTGATCGCTTCCTAGCCTCCTGTATGGACGTTTTCAACGCTTGGGATGATGAATACGAAAAGTTCCAAACTTTACTACGAGATTTGATTAAAAAGAAACGAGATGAACATCTCAAGATGATTTGGCGTATTAATTTTGCCCACAAGAAGCTACAAATTCGTATGGAACAGATGCGCAAATTCCGGAGACAACACGAACAGTTGAGAGCTGTGATTATGCGTGTGTTGAGACCTAGTTTGAAGGGTCCCGATGGAGATGATGACAAAGATTCGAAGGATTCTGGATTTGATCGAGCGTCCACCCTGATGTCAAATGCTTCGGAGGTGAACGAAATTGAAGAGGTTGATCTCGCTTATGAGTTGGTCAAAGAAGTGGATGCTTTGGATATGTCCAAGGATGGTTCAGACTCGTGGGATGCATCGATCAAGCGATACGAAGAGAGAATTGATCGAGTGGAGGCGAGAATTACCGCGAAGCTGAGGGACCAACTTGGTACTGCCAAGAATGCAAATGAAATGTTTCGCATTTTCTCAAGATTTAATGCACTTTTTGTACGGCCACATATTTCCGGTGCTATTCGGGAATACCAGACGCAGCTGATTCAACGAGTGAAGGATGATATCGAGTCACTTCATGAGAAGTTCAAGGTATGGTCCATTCGATTATCTCTTCATTGACCTATTGTTCTTTACTAATTGCTTCTCTTCATTATCTTTTTACAGGTGCAGTATCCCCAATCAAAGGCTTGTAAAATGTCGAAAGTGTACGACATTCCACTGGTCTCTGGATCGATTATTTGGGCACGACAAATTGAGCGCAAACTGTCTGTCTACATGAAGCGTGTGGAGGACATTCTTGGCAAGGGCTGGGAGAATCACATTGAGGGCCAGAAGCTGAAGAGTGATGCTGAAAGTTTTCGGATGAAGTTGAACACTCAGGCGATCTTTGACGAGTGGACTCGCAATGTGCAACAGAGACAGTTGAATGTGTCTGGCAAGATTTTCACTATTGAAGCAACAAGATCTACTACGGGAATGAGAAGTGGTTTCAGGCTGAGGGTTAACTTTACTCCAGATATTATTGTGCTGGCAAAAGAAGTTCGAATTTTGAGGTCTCTCGGATTTCGTGTTCCACTTGGAATTGTCAACAAAGCCCATCAAGCAAATCAACACTTTCCCTTTGCTGTATCACTGATTGACACCGTGAAATCGTACGAACGTGCCTGTGAAAAGGTGGAGGTGAAACCTAGTTTGGCATTGCTGGTTGCGGGATTGAAGATGGAAGTGCAAGAACAAATTCTCGAAGGTGCAACCATGGTGTGGGAGTCGTACAAGAGAGACTCGTATGTGCAACGACTGGGTGAAGCTGTACAGAATTTCCAGGAAAAGGTTGATGAACTTCTGGACATTGTCGAACAGATTGATCTGGAGGTGAAGAGCATTGAGGTGTGCAGCTATTCGGCGAGTACATTTGCGGAGATTCTCAATAAGATTCAGAAGGCAGTGGACGATTTGAGTCTGCATCGCTACTCTAATCTGTCTGAGTGGGTTAGGAGGTAAGTTTGATATTCTTGGTCTAATTCCTCTATCAATTCTTACTTCTCCAATTCATTTTCCTACTATTCCTTCTATTTCTTCACCGATTCTTTTTCTAATTCTTCGTCTAACTCCCATATTCCAATTCTTTTCATTTCTCTAGATTGGACCAAGAAGTTGAACAAAAGTTGGCCCAGCGTCTCCAAGCAGGCATCCAAGCATGGACCCGTGCTCTGGAAGGAGACGAAAAACCCGAAGGAGAAGCGGACGTACTAACCGATACTGATTCGCCCGTTACCTCCGTCGCAAGACCCGGTGGTGATCCTAAGATTCTATTGAAAATCCACGAAATTCGTATCACCAATCAGGTGATGTACGTTGCACCAAGTGTTGAGGAGGCTCGCTTTGCACTACTTCAAGAACTGTTTGCCTGGGAGAATGTGGTTTTGACACTGAACCGAATTGAATCGTCGCGTTATCAAGTGGGACTAGATCGACCGATGTCTCAGCAATACAGGGACTTGCTAAATAAGATTCCTGAAGCAAAACCGGTGCTCGATGCTGCGTACAATGCAATCGAGTCCAAGATTCGACAGATGCGAGACTACATTCAACAGTGGTTGACCTATCAGAGTTTGTGGGATTTGCAGCCTGATCAACTCTATGCAAAATTGGGCAAGTTTTAGAGGGAGGGTTTCTCTTTATTTTTTTAATTAATTTGTGAATTCTCTTTACACAGGCGAAGACATTAACCGTTGGATGAACACTCTGGTGGAGATTAAAAAGTCTCGAACCACCTTTGACACTGCAGACACTCGTAAAGAGATTGGACCGATTGTCGTGGACTATGCAAAAGTGCAGTCAAAGGTCACTCTGAAGTATGATTCGTGGCATAAGGAGGTCTTGGGAAAATTTGGATCTTTGCTTGGTAATGAAATGGGTGCACTGCATTCGTCGATTTCAAAGTCAAGGACTGAGTTGGAGAAGCAATCGATTGATACTGCCAATACGAAGGATGCTGTCACCTTTATTACGTATGTGCAGACACTGAAGACGAAGATTGTCCAATGGAGCAAACAGGTGGAGGTGTACAAGGAGGGACAGAGGATTCTCGAGAGACAGCGATTCCAGTTTCCTAATTCGTGGCTACATGTGGACAATATTGAGGGAGAATGGAGTGCCTTCAATGAGATTATGAAGAGGAAGGATGCTTCCATACAGCAACAGGTTACCAGTTTGCAGGTATGTTGAGAGATTCTTTTGGAATGGAATTTGATAATGATTCTGGATTCTTTTTTAGGTGAAAATCGTAGCCGAAGACAAGTCGGTCGAGGCTCGAACTGTCGAATTCCTCAACGAATGGGAACGTGGCAAACCGGTGCAAGGATCGATTAACCCGAAGGAAGCTTTGAACAAGTTGACCATCTTTGAGACGAAATTCAATCATCTCCGTGATGACCGGGACAATATTATGCGTGCCAAGGAAGCGCTGGAGTTGCTGGAACCAGGAATTGCTGCTACAAGTCCTAATGATGAAAAGTTGGTGGTTTCGTTGGAGGAGTTGCAGGACTTGAAGTTGGTTTGGACTGAATTGGCCCGAGTATGGGAACAGATTGACAACCTGAAGGAGTTACCCTGGTTGAGTGTGCAGCCGAGAAAGTTGAGACAACAGTTGGATCAACAGTTGAGTCAGTTGAAGGAGATGCCTGCGAGGATGAGACAATATGCCAGTTATGATTATGTCAAAAGAGTCCTGCAAGGGTATACCAAGTCGAATGTGTTGATTGTGGAATTGAAATCGGACGCACTCAAGGAGAGACACTGGAGACAGTTGACCAAACAATTGAAGGTCAATTGGGTGTTGAGTGAATTGACACTGGGCATGGTGTGGGACATTGATCTTCAAAGGAATGAAGGAATTGTGAAGGATATAATTCAAGTGGCGCAGGGTGAGATGGCACTCGAGGAGTTCTTGAAACAGGTGAGTGAGCCTTCTTCTCTTTGCTAATCTCTTTAGCCTCATTAATAATATTCTCTTGAACCTCTTACTAACTTCACTTCATCTTGAATAGGTTCGCGAATTTTGGCAAACATACGAACTGGACCTGGTGAACTACCAAAACAAGTGTCGCATCATCCGTGGCTGGGATGATCTCTTTACGAAGGTCAAGGAACACATCAACTCGATCACCGCCATGAAACTCTCTCCCTACTACAAGGAATTCGAAGAGGATGCACTGGCTTGGGAGGAAAAGTTGAATCGGTACGAATGTTTCGTTCATTACTATCGATTTTTACTAATTTTGTCTTTGTTTGTAGTATCAACGCAATCTTTGACGTTTGGATCGATGTACAGCCTCGATGGGTGTACCTTGAGGGAATCTTTTCTGGTTCGTCGGACATTCAAGCACTACTCCCGGTTGAGACTTCTCGCTTTCAGTCGATTAGTTCAGAATTTCTGCAGCTGATGAAGAAAGTTTCTAAGAATCCAATGATTATGGATGTGATGAATATTCCTGGAGTGCAAAGATCACTGGAACGGTTGTCAGATCTACTCGGCAAGATCCAGAAGGCACTCGGAGAGTATCTGGAGAGGGAGAGATCATCCTTTCCTCGATTCTACTTTGTTGGTGATGAAGATCTTCTCGAAATTATTGGCAATTCAAAGAATATTCCTCGTCTACAAAAACATTTCAAGAAGATGTTTGCCGGTGTTAGTTCGATTATTCTGTCGGACGATGAGCCAATCCATGTACTTGGCTTGTGTTCGAAGGAGGGCGAGGAAGTGAGATTCTTTAATCCAATTTCAATTGCCGAGAATCCGAAGATCAACAAGTGGTTGTCATTGCTCGAGCGGGAGATGCGTTACACTCTGGGAAAGTTGTTGGCCTCGGCTGTCGCGGATTCGAGTGCCTTCCGAAGTGGTGCAATTGAGTTGGCCAAATTCATTGAGTGGTTGGACAAGTACCAGGCACAGATCATTGTGCTTGCGGCACAGATTTCATGGAGTGAACAGATGGAACAGGCATTGGCTCAAGCACAGAATGGTGGCGATTCGGAACCGTTGAATCAGGTAGGTTTTGTCTTTAGTCTCTTTTGTGCCTAGTAGTCGTATTTTTTTACTCTATTGTTTAGTAATACTCCAGCATTTTTAGTGGATTCTGTATTCTCTTTAGTACAATTCTAATCTTTATTATTCCCTATCTCTTTAGGTTCTCGAATCAGTTCAATCAACCCTCCAAATCCTTGCCGATTCTGTCCTCCAAGAGCAACCACCACTACGACGTAAAAAGTTGGAACACCTCATCACTGAATTTGTGCACAAACGAGACGTCACCCGTCAGTTGATCAAGAATCAAGTGCGCAGTCCCAAATCCTTCGAATGGCTCTCTGCAATGCGTTTCTACTTTGATCCCAAACAAACAGATGTGCTGCAACAGTTGACTATTCACATGGCGAATGCCAAATTTTTCTATGGTTTTGAGTATTTGGGTGTGCAGGACAAGTTGGTGCAAACTCCACTTACAGATCGATGCTATCTGACGATGACTCAAGCGTTGGAAGGAAGATTAGGTGGAAGTCCTTTTGGACCAGCTGGAACAGGAAAAACTGAATCGGTGAAAGCGTTGGGAAATCAATTGGGACGATTTGTGTTGGTCTTCAATTGTGATGAAACTTTTGACTTTCAAGCGATGGGAAGAATTTTTGTGGGATTGTGTCAGGTGAGTGCTCTTTTTGTATTCTCTTTAATATTCTCTGATATATTCTTTATTCTCTTTACTAATCTCTTAATTTTTCCTCCTAACTAGGTCGGTGCATGGGGTTGCTTTGATGAATTCAATCGTCTTGAAGAGCGAATGCTTTCTGCAGTGTCCCAACAAATTCAACAAATCCAAGAGACCCTAAAGAATCACTCAAACAAGGCTGAACTGAACGTAGAATTGATTGGCAAGCAAGTTCGAATCAATCCCGACATGGCCATCTTCATCACCATGAATCCAGGCTATGCTGGTCGTTCAAATTTGCCGGACAATTTGAAAAAGCTTTTCCGTTCTCTAGCAATGAACAAGCCCGATCGACAATTGATTGCACAGGTGATGCTCTTTTCACAAGGCTTCCGAACAGCAGAAAAGTTGGCTACCAAGATTGTGCCATTCTTCAAGTTGTGTGATGAACAACTTTCTAATCAGCCTCACTATGACTTTGGTCTTCGTGCGCTGAAATCTGTGCTCGTCTCTGCGGGTAACATCAAACGTGATCGAATACAGAAAATTAAGGAAGATAAGAAGGCGGACGGTCAATCAGATGCTGAAGTGAACGAGGCATTGATTGCGGAGCAGCTGCCAGAACAAGAAATTTTGATTCAATCGGTCTGTGAAACAATGGTGCCGAAGTTAATTGCCGAGGACATTCCACTGCTGTTTTCACTACTGTCCGATGTGTTCCCAGGTATTAAATATACACGGGCGGAGATGAGGAAACTGAAAGAAGAGATTCGAAATGTTTGCCGGGAGATGTATCTGGTTTGTGGAAATGATTTTGAAGATGATAATCAACAGAGGAAGAGTGGAGATGGACCCGAAAATCAGCAGGATGAGTGCAGCTGGCTGGGCAAGGTTCTGCAACTGTACCAAATTTCCAATTTGAATCATGGACTTATGATGGTGGGACCGAGTGGTAGTGGAAAGAGTACTGCGTGGAAGGTTCTGCTCAGGGCACTGGAACGATACGATGGAATGGAAGGCGTTTCTCATGTGATCAATCCCAAGGCGATTTCCAAGGAAGCTCTCTATGGTACACTCGATCCGAACACGAGGGAGTGGACCGATGGTCTGTTTACTCACATTTTGAGGAAGATTATTGATAATGTGAGGGGAGAGATCAACAAACGACAATGGATCATCTTTGATGGTGATGTCGATCCGGAGTGGGTCGAGAATCTCAATTCGGTCCTGGATGACAATAAGTTGTTGACACTTCCAAATGGTGAGTGATTTTTTTTACTTATTACTTACTTGAGTTTCCATTAGTTCTTAGTCCCTAATGTTATCTCTAGTTTCCCGACTCTAGAATCTTTTTACTAATTCTTTTTCTCTTTAGGTGAACGTCTGAGTATTCCACCGAACGTTCGAATAATGTTTGAAGTGCAAGACTTGAAATTTGCCACACTCGCCACTGTGTCTCGTTGTGGTATGATCTGGTTCAGTGAGGATGTACTGTCGGATGAGATGATTTTCGAGAATTTTTTCGCTCGTTTACGTAACATTCCACTCGAGGACGTGGACGATGAGGTGGGACTGCCCTATGGACTTTCATCAACCGGAGTTACACGACAAATGTCAACTGAAGACCAAGCAACAACGCAAACGACACCCACGAATCCATCACTCGAAATTCAACGTCATTTTGTTCAGATTCTACAGTCGTTTTTCGCTTCAGACGGTCTGGTGACACGGGCGTTTGAGTTTGCAACCAAACAAGAACATATTATGGATTTTACCCGATTGCGTGCACTGTCAAGTCTCTTTTCACTACTGAATCAGTGCTGTCGAAATGTTCTATTGTATAATCAGAACCATCCAGACTTTCAGATTCAGTACGAAGCACTTGAGAAGTATGTGCCCTGTGCGCTGGTCTATTCGATTCTGTGGTCTTTTTCGGGTGATGCCAAATTAAAGGTACGACAAGACATGGGCGAATTTGTGCGATCAATCACCACAATTCCTCTACCACCACCGAATCCTCAATTTTCACTTATCGATTACGAGATAACCCTTCAAGGCGAATGGAGTCTATGGCAAGCGAAGGTGCCACAAATTGAAATTGAAACTCACAAGGTTGCCTCACCGGACGTTGTGGTACCCACTGTGGACACTGTGAGACACGAGAGTCTACTGAACACTTGGCTGGCAGAACATAAACCACTGGTACTGTGTGGCCCACCTGGTTCGGGCAAAACGATGACGTTGTTCAATTCGTTGAGATCTCTGCCCGATATGGAAGTTGTAGGATTGAATTTCTCATCTGCCACAACACCTGAACTGCTACTGAAAACTTTTGATCACTACTGCGAGTACAGGAAGACGCCCAATGGACTGGTACTGTCCCCCATTCAGATTGGAAAGTGGTTGATTTTGTTTTGTGATGAAATCAATTTGCCTTCAATGGACAAGTATGCGACGATCAGGGTGATCTCTTTCTTGAGACAACTCGTGGAATATGGTGGATTCTACAGGACGAGTGATCATTCATGGGTCAAGTTGGAGAGGATTCAGTTTGTGGGTGCTTGCAATCCGCCAACGGATCCGGGCAGGAAGCCGTTGAGTCATCGATTCTTGAGACATGTCCCTATTATTTATGTGGATTATCCGGGAGAGACTAGTTTGAAGCAGATTTATGGTTAGTTGCTATTAATTCTCTGGATTCTCTTAAACTCTCTTTTTAACTTCTTTTAGGCACTTTTAACCGAGCAATGTTGAAGATTGTACCCAGCCTGCGTGCCTACGCCGAACCACTGACCGCCGCAATGGTAGAATTCTACCTAATGTCACAGGAGCATTTCACCCAAGACATGCAGCCCCACTATGTGTACTCGCCCCGTGAGTTGACCCGTTGGGTCCGAGGCATTGTCGAAGCCATTCGACCTCTCGATTCTCTGTCGGTTGAGGGTCTGGTTCGACTTTGGGCCCACGAAGCATTGAGACTATTCCAGGATCGATTAGTGAACGATCAGGAAAGACAGTGGACCGATGAGCATATTGATCTGATCGCGGTGAAGCATTTCCCCAATGTGGACAGACACCAGGCACTTGTGCGACCTATTTTGTACTCGAACTGGTTGTCGAAGGATTATGTTCCTGTGGAGAGGGAGCATTTGAGGGAGTTTGTGAAAGCGAGATTGAAGGTGAGTTTCTTGTCCACAATTGTTTAGTTTAAGCAGTTCCTAATCCTTTTGATTTCTCTAGGTATTTTACGAAGAAGAATTGGATGTTCAACTTGTGCTGTTCAACGAAGTCCTGGATCATGTCCTTCGAATTGACAGAATATTCCGTCAACCTCAAGGTCATCTACTGTTGATTGGTGTCAGTGGTGCAGGCAAGACTACACTGTCGAGATTTGTCGCCTGGATGAATGGATTGAGTATATTCCAGATTAAGGTGAGTTAGAAGTTAATACTCATTCGCAAAAGTAATGAGCCGAGCTAAAGGGGAAAGTGACACATAATAGATGGAGCTAGCGGCTCATTACATTTGCGAATGAGTAATATATTATATTACCAGGTAGTTCATTGGAGATTTGCTAAGCCTTTTGTCAATGCATAATGTTATTTAGCTAATGGCTTATATGGAACTATAGATTCTAATCCTTTACAATAATCTCTTCTAGGTTCACAATAAGTATACTGCTGCAGACTTTGACGAGGATCTCCGCTCTGTCCTACGTCGTTCTGGTTGCAAGAACGAAAAGATTAGTTTCATTCTGGACGAATCGAACGTTCTGGACTCTGGTTTCCTAGAACGAATGAACACTCTACTGGCAAACGGAGAAGTGCCCGGACTTTTTGAAGGCGACGAGTACACGACATTGATTACTCAAATCAAGGATGCATCACAGCGCGAAGGGCTGATGCTCGACTCGAACGAAGAACTGTACAAATGGTTCACTGGACAAGTTATCAAGAATTTGCATGTTGTCTTCACGATGAATCCAAGTTCGGAGGGATTGAAGGATCGTGCTGCTACATCGCCTGCACTGTTCAATCGGTGTGTGCTCAATTGGTTTGGCGATTGGACGTCGGAGGCGAGGTTCCAGGTAAGGTTTTGTGGGTTTTGGATGTTGTAATTAGGACTAGATTTATCTCTCAAATTGATTAACTTTACTAATCTTGTTTTTACCACCAAGGTTGGCTACGAATTTACCTCCAAACTGGATCTCGACAATCCCAAGTACCAACCCCCAATAAACTTCCCCGCCGCATTCCCCAATTTCACTCCAACTCCTCGTCACCGTGATGCAATCGTGAATTCTTTCGTGTTCATTCACCAGACACTACATCATGCGAATGAGAGACTTTTGAGACGTGGTGGCCGACTTACTACAATAACACCTCGACATTATCTAGATTTCATCAATCACTATGTGAAGCTGTACTATGAGAAGTGTTCAGAGTTGGAGGAAGAACAGCTGCATTTGAATGTCGGATTGACCAAGATTCGGGAAACGGTGGAACAGGTGGAAGAGTTACAGAAGAGTTTGGCTTCGAAATCAAACGAGTTGGAAGTGAAAAATTCGGCTGCTAATGCGAAATTGAAGGAAATGTTGAAAGATCAACAAGAGGCAGAACGGGAGAAGGTTAAGTCACAGGAGTTGCAATTGATTCTAAGGGTTAGTTGAGTGTTGGAAGCGGGAATGGATTGATTTAACCGAATTTATTTGTAGAAACAAGAAGTGAAGATCAAGGAAAAGACTGAGGCTGTGATGGCGGACTTGGCACAGGTGAAACCGGCAGTGGAGGATGCAAGACAAGGTAAGTGCCGATTCGAATTGAGTACAATTTTGGTTCTGGTTCTCCATTTTGCTTTATGAACCGGGACCTATGTTGATGACTATGGATATAGAATTTCTGGTTTCTGTCAGGATTGATTTCTTGCTCTCTAGTATTCAGAATCATTAGTGTGCTATACGCGATTCTCATATTCTGGTTCTCGTATCTTTGGTTCGAATTTGTATGAATCAGGATTTATGGTTCCTAAAGGCATAGAAACCAAGTACCTTGGTACTTGGGCCAAATATTCTGTTTTTAAATTGATAATCTCGAGTTTCTGTTTGCATGAATCTATATTGTTTTATGATTTTATGATTTACTAATTTATTATTTATTTTGTTTTTTATGATTTTGCTATCCGTTATTTTGGATCACGTGCATTGTTTTGTATTGGATCGCTCGCGTCTCTATTGTTTTCTTGGCCATTGTTCTCTATGACTATTGTGTTTGATCGAACTATTGTACAATGATTAGCTGTACAATCGATCAAGAAGCAGAATCTGGTGGAGGTGAAGTCAATGACCAATCCACCACCTGCGGTCAAGTTGGCCATGGAGTCAATCTGTCTGCTGCTGGGCGAGTTCACCACCGAGTGGAAAGTGATTCGTTCAATTCTCATGCGAGACAACTTCATCTCCACTATTGTCAACTTCCAGACTGATAATATCAAGTAAGACTAATTCGTTGTTTGCTTTCTTCCATTTCTATGCACATGCGCATTTGCACCTAACATCTAATCTAACCACCTTCAACTAACATCTAACTAACTACCTTAAACACTCACCTGTACAATCAGCTGTCCAATCAATCAAGCGCCAACATCTTGTGGAAATTCGTACAATGAGCAATCCACCAGCTATTGTGAAGAATGCCCTCGAATCGATTTGTCTGCTGCTGGGCGAATCGGTGACCGACTGGAAGGTCATTCGAAGTATTATCATTCGGGACAATTTCATTCCGAACATTATTTCCTTCTGTGCTGAAGATATGGAGTATGGAGTACACAGACATGCGCACATTGCTTTATTGCTTTATTACGCTAATCCCTTTGCCAATTGTTTCTTTTTTAATTCTTCTTTTGTTTACGTTAATCCCTATTGTAGTTTCTCTATTTCTTTTATTATTTTATGCCTACTGCTTTCCTTTGTTCACTTTCTAATCCTTGTATTGTTTTACTTTCTAGTGAGGACATTCGTCAAAAGATGATCACTAAGTATCTAAACAATCCTGACTATAACTTTGAGAAGATCAACCGAGCCTCTTTGGCCTGTGGTCCTCTAGTGAAGTGGGCCATTGCTCAAGTGAACTATGCGGACATGTTGAAGAAGATTGAACCACTGCGAAGTGAGCTAAAGTCACTTCAGGATGAGGCTCAGTCCAATGAATCACGGGCAGCTGAGACGGACAAGGCAGTGGCACATCTTGAGAAGTCAATTGCGGGCTACAAGGAGGAGTACGCAAACTTGGTGTCACAGGCACAGGCAATCAAGTCCGACTTGGCATCCGTACAATCGAAAGTGGATCGTTCAATTGCACTGTTGAAATCGTTAAGTTCGGAGAAGGAACGTTGGGAACATTCTTCTGAGACATTTAAGTCACAAATGCAGACCATCGCTGGTGATTGTGTCCTGTCGGCAGCATTCCTCGCATATGCTGGTTACTTTGATCAACAATACAGACAGTCACTGTTTAATTCGTGGTGTACTCACTTGAACATTGTGAGCATTCAGTTCAGGTCTGACTTGGCACTCACGGAGTACTTGAGTACGGCTGATGAAAGATTGAGGTGAGTTGTTTTTAGGAATTCGGCGGAATGTTCTTAATTTATATTTTGTTATCTTAGATGGCAAGCAAATTCTCTGCCTTCGGACGATCTGTGCACGGAGAATGCAATTATGTTGAAGAGATTCAATCGATTCCCATTGATTATCGATCCATCAGGTCAGGCTACGAAATTCCTACTGTCCGAATATGAGCAAAAGCGAATCACGAAGACCTCTTTCTTGGATGATTCCTTCCGAAAGAATCTTGAATCTGCCTTACGGTTCGGTAATCCATTGTTGGTGCAAGACGTGGAGAATTATGATCCAATACTGAATCCTGTGTTGAATCGAGAAGTGAGGAAAACGGGTGGACGTGTGCTCATTACACTGGGTGATCAAGACATTGATTTGTCACCATCTTTCTGTATTTTCTTGAGTACTCGTGATCCGACTGTAGAGTTTCCACCTGACATTTGCTCGAGGGTTACTTTTGTGAACTTTACTGTTACACGGGCGAGTTTGCAGTCTCAGTGTTTGAATCAAGTATTGAAGTGTGAACGACCGGACATTGATGAGAAGAGGAGTGATTTGTTGAAGTTGCAAGGTAAGTTGTTTTCGTGATTTATTCTTGATTCTTTTGCTAATTCTTCATGTATAGGCGAATTCCACGTGAAACTACGCAAACTGGAGAAGTCTCTACTACAAGCACTAAATGATGCAAAAGGTCGCATTCTGGACGATGATTCAATTATTTCAACATTGGAGAAACTCAAAACTGAAGCTGCAGAAATATCGAAAAAGGTCGAAGAGACGGACAAAGTGATTGCAGAAGTGGACGCAGTGTCCCAACAGTATCTGCCCCTTGCACAGGCGTGCAGTTCGATCTACTTCAATCTGGAGGGTCTCAATTTGGTGCACTTTCTCTATCAATACTCGTTGCAATTCTTTTTGGATATATTCAACGATGTTTTGGCTAATGCGAACAACAGTGGTGGAGTTAATGCGACCGATTATGGGGCAAGGTTGAGTGCAATCACGAGGAAGCTGTTTGAGGTATGTATGATGGAGATTGTTGATCAATTGAGCATAAGGATTAGACAATACTCGTATTATGTGAAGAACAATTATTGGAGAACAAAAGAAGGGATTAGGCATAAAACAATAAAGGATTTTTCTAATATAGCAATAGATTATCTCTTTTTATATAACAAGATTCTCATCTAACTTTGTTTTCTCTCCTCTCTTATAGTTAGTCTATGTCCGTGTGACCCGAGGCATGATTCACGATGACTGGCTTGTTTTCGCTCTACTCCTCTGCAAGATCTACATTCGAGGCTTCACTCAAGAACGAAACTTTGAAAACGAATTTGACCATCTCATGAGGGGACGAGAAGGAATTTTACCTGGTCAACCGACCATTAGTATCACTGGTGTACGAGCAGATCGACTCGAATCGGCCACTGCTCTGTCCAAACTGAAGCCTTTCCGTTCACTTCAATCTGCAATCGATCGATTGGGTGGAGAGTTCCATGAATGGCTTCACTCTACCCTACCGGAGAATTCTGTGCCCCAACTATGGGAAGAAGGAGACTCAACAGTGTTGACGCCCACCGGCAAGATTATGTACGAACTACTGGTGACACAGGCATTCCGGCCCGATCGAGTTATCACAATGGTTGGCAAGGTGGTTGACACAATTTTTGGATCAGAATTTCTGCATATGGTTGCGACGGAGTACGATTTAGGCTTTGCGGTAGACAAGTTAATCAAGGCCTCCACTCCCATTCTCATGTGTTCCGTGCCCGGCTATGATGCTTCAGGACGAGTAGATGATTTGGCTGCGGAATTGAATCGATCCATAACTTCAATTGCCATTGGTTCGGCGGAAGGATTCTCACAAGCCGAGAAAGCTATCAACTCGGCTGCAAAGTCCGGCAAGTGGGTTATGTTGAAGAATGTTCATCTGGCGCCCCAGTGGTTGGTGCAACTGGAGAAGAAGTTGCACGCACTTCAGTCCAATCCAAGTTTCCGTCTGTTCTTGACACTGGAAATTCATCCAAAGATACCTGTAAATCTACTTCGAGCGGGACGAATCTTTGTGTTTGAACCACCACCGGGTATTCGCGCCAATCTACTGCGAACATTCTCAACTATTCCTGCGGCTCGTATGATGAAAGCACCAAACGAACGATCTCGACTCTATTTCCTAGTTTCGTGGTTCCATGCAATCGTACAGGAGCGACTTCGGTATGCACCACTTGGCTGGTCAAAACGATACGAATTCAACGAAAGTGATCTCAAGGTGGCCTTTGATACACTGGACACTTGGATCGATACTGTGTCTATGGGCAGGACTAATTTACCGCCTGAGAAGGTGCCCTTCGATGCGATTGTCACACTGTTTGGGCAGTGCATCTATGGTGGCAAGATTGACAATGATTTCGATCAGCGTCTGCTCACTAGTTTCCTCAACAAACTGTTTACACCGAAGAGTTTCGAATCGGAATTTGTGTTGGCTTCAGAGCCTGACCCCGAAAAGTCAGATGGACCAAAGGATCATTTGATTACCATTCCCGAGGGAATAATTCGAAGGGATGAATTCTTAAATTGGGTCGAATCACTCTCGGACAGACAAACACCCTCATGGTTGGGTCTACCGAACAAGGCGGAACGTGTGTTGCTGACCAATCATGGAGTGGATTTGATTTCGAAACTACTGAAACTGCAATTACTGGAAGATGATGACGACATTGTGGTGGTCAGTGGTGAAGAGGGTGAAGTCTCGAGAGAAGCTTCTACGGATTCGGCTGGACGTCCTGGTTGGATGAGGACTCTGCTTAATTCGGCTACCAACTGGTTGAAGTTGATTCCTGCTTCACTGCCGACAATGAAGAGAACTTCGGAGAATATCAAGGAGCCGCTGTACAGGTACGTGATCTCTTTAATCTATTTATCTCTTTAATAATCCCTTTAATATAGATACTTTGAACGTGAGGTTAACATTGCTTCACGATTGTTGTCTGTGGTGAGACACGACTTGGAGGATGTGATTGCGATTTGTAAAGCCGAAAAGAAGCAGACAAACTATCACCGTGAAATTACAGAGTTCCTTGCGAAGGGAATGATTCCCGCACACTGGAGATCAAAGTACAAGTGTCCCGAGAGTTGTACTGTCATTCAGTGGATTACCGACTTTGCTGACAGAATCAAGCAGATGTCAAAGATTACCGCATCGGCCACGAGCAATTTGAAGAATATCAACATTTGGTTGGGAGGTCTGTTCAATCCGGAGGCGTACATCACTGCAACTAGGCAATTTGTGGCACAAGCCAATGGTTGGTCTCTGGAGGAGCTGCAACTGGAGATTCTCATCTCGGATGATCGAAATGCGGTGCCAGATTCTGGTTCGTTTGGTGTACTGGGTCTGACATTGCAGGGTGCTGAGGTGAAGCAGAATCAACTTTATGTGACTTCGAAGATTTTCACTCAACTTGCCTTGACTTGCTTCAAGTGGATTCGAAGTGAGGGTGAAAAGAGTGGCGTTGCGTCTACTGGTGGACCGAATAAGGTACGGAAGTGTTATCTGTTTAATCTAATCTAATCTTGTTATCTGCTTTTCTCAGGTCACCTTGCCAGTGTATCTCAACTCGACCCGTTCAGAGTTGCTCTTCCCGGTTGAAATGGAACTTGGTCCCGGTGAGACTGATTTCACCTTCTACGAACGCGGCATTGCCTTTATCTGCTCTACTAGCAGCATCTAGATCATCATCTCATCTCATTTTATCTATCATTTTGTGTAATTTTTTAATTTAGGCATCTAATTAATGTTCTTATCTTTTATTTATCTATCATTTATGATCACTTTGATTAAATCGAAATTATTGTTTTATTGATTTATTTTCGAATGATTCAATTAGAACTTTTGAAAACTCGTTTACTATTTGTATAAGTCGACATAATCAAGATTCGTGAGACCTGGTACGAATGAACGTGAATCTTCGTTGAGCCGAACTACTCGATCCAACCAAAGGATTCTTTTGGATTTCCTACAGAACGAAAAACTGGTGCTGAACTGCAAGGTGATTGTTTACAAATGTGTCAAATTGACCTCGGACAAACTGTACGATACTGTGTCTCACTGGATGTATCGATGACAAACCTGTTGGACGGTAGCGCCCACTCGGATGACTCTAGTGATGGTGGCAAAGTCGAGCTTCAATTCAATTCGGGCAATTATTGATTGGAGATTGGAGATGTTCGTGTTGAAGTGTTCAAGGTGGTGCTTCGCTTCATTTACAAAGACAAATTTGACTCATATGAGTGCACTGAATGATATCATGGCCAAGGATTTATCAGTACTGATAAGGTTAGGCGACTTCACTAAGTAAGTCTTACTACTTGTTTCATCAATTGTCTTCTCTTATCATAATACCAGCTGGACTCACTCAAGTCTCTGCGACGATTAACTCGCCTCAATTTTAACAGCCAAATCCAATCTCGATTTGAAACGCAAGTATGTGTCAATGATTCCACGGAGTGACACTCTACTTTATTTGGCAGGGCCATAATTAGTGTCTTGATGGATGATCCCGCATCAGACTCTGATTCGGAGTCTGTGTGATGGTTTCATCAAACACTGCACTGCATGTACTGCAGTAACGAGTACTACGTTTCTAGGTGATATATATCTTGATGAATTATGAATCGATTTCTCAATAAAACTAATATCTACTAATATTTTTGAAATCTAGAATCAAATCGAGTTTATTTATAAATGAATCTATATCTAGGATTGTTGGCAAAATTTTCGGATTTTTAGTGTGAGTTGATCAACTAGTTATGCAGTTCTTTTCCAAATGCGAATAGCCATGTTAAGCGGTCGCACTTCACCGGTAGTGACATTGAATGCAATGCCATTCATATAATATCTGTCATATCGTTGAATTGAAGTTATACTGTTGGGAGAACTTCCTGGAGAACCCAGAGTCACCTGAGCACCATCATAAAAGGTAGTAAATTGAGTAATTTGGGGATAATTTTCCTGTTGAACTTGACCAAATTCGGCTGCTTTTGCTCCAGTAACACGAAAGAACACTCCAGCATACGAAGTACTGACATCAGTCCAGTTCATCCACGGCCATATCTCAGATGGAGCTTTCTCATTGGGCACTTGAGCATAGATGAAACCAATTGGAATCAGATCTGATTTGGTCTTATGATTTGCTTCTTCGAAAATACGTTCTAGATCACTTGATTTTTTATTGTTTCTAGTGTTTGCTTCTTCAAGGTTGCGCTCCAAGTCATCAATTTTCCGGTTAGCTTCTCCCAAGGCGCTCAAAGCTTCTCTCAACTGCTTTCTTGTAACCAAATGTGTCTTTTGCATTCGAGCCATTGACCAAGTCTGCATTTTCTGGCACACGACTGCATTCTTTTTCTCACACGGCACACTAATCCACTTGCCAGCCACCTCCTCCTCTGCTTGCATTTGTGCACAATAGTTTGATCTACTTTTAAGATCTTTCACTATATTCCAATTTGTGTATGAAAAATCTGTTTCATCATTCCAACGAAATTTGTCTCCATTTGACAGATACTTCGCTCCAATCCAAAAACCTTCAACCTTTTTGGAAATTAAAAAGAGTTGAGCAGTCAAGAATTGTTGTTCCTCTTTCGAGTGAATAATCGGCAAACTGGCACCGCTTTCCAGCTGAGCACAATTTTCCACTGCTTCATCAAATGTCTTCAGAGTGTCGTCGAAAATTTTGAAACATTTTTCATCTTTGTACACAATCCAACCATCACAGGACTGTTCGTCCGTTTTCACTGAATCTGTAGTTAAGAATATTTAGTTTATTCAGTTTTAGGGTTTGAGTAATAAATTGTGTAATTTGGGTCTGTGAACAAATTGGGAGAACAAACCTTTAGGCATTCCAACTAAATTGTCTGAATTGAAAGACGTCGAAAAACTCGTGTGTTTGACAAACAAGACCCATCCAAGTGCCAACACAATCATCACCACAATTACAAGCAAAAATGTCATCTTGACACATTTCATAAGTCTCGACCGGGTCGACCTTGCTGCTGTTCGTGTTGGCATTATTTCATAACTGGGACGATTCATGATGGTTTGATCATAGGCACGAGACGAATCGTTCTCGTCTAAATTGAATAATTCAACGCTCATTTTTTTAATTACGCAAAAGTAAGTGATTTGCACCCATGCACCATTTGCAAATGAATACATTACACATTATGCACTTGACTCGGTATAATCGAAAAGATACTTTTGGTTGCAGTAATCATAATTTGAATCATTAGCAATGATAAACATCAGATCTGAGACAGCAGCCCAAAAGCAAAGTGCAAACATAGAAGCCCAAATCGTATTTCTCAGAAATGAATGTTTGAAAGAAGATATGGCTCGTTAGAACAAGAGTTTGTTGTTCTTGTTGTTGAATGCGTTGTTGACGTCTAGAGTGATAATAGTAGTGACAAGGCCATATTTACTTAACGATAATATCGAATGATCGGACAACTCATTCACGCACCACAGTCAGGAGGAACAGTGTTTGAACACACTTGTTTTTGAGACTAGATTTGTGGTAAAATAACTCAATGAAACTTTAAAGTTATCATTTGGAATTATTTTGATTATATTTTTATTGATTTGAGTGAACATACACTTGTTTGGAGATATTTCATAAATTAAATTTTAATTTTTTGAAAATTTTGCCAAACTGACTATCGATATCTCTATTATGCAGTTCTTTTCCAAATACGAATAGCCATGTTACGTGGTCGCACTTCACCGGTGGTGACATTGAATGCAATGCCGTTCACATAATAGAGCTTGTCTCTATATATTTCTGTAATTTTGTGAGAATTACTGCCAGGAGAACCCATAGTCACCGAAAGACCATCATGATATGCGGTAAAATGAGTAATATGTGGATAATTCTCTTGTTGAACCCGACCAAACTCGGCTGTTTCTGCTCCAGTAACACGAAAGAACACTCCAGCATACGAAGTACTGATATCAGTCCAGTTCATCCATGGCCATATCTCAGATGGAGCTTTCTCATTGGGCACTTGAGCATAGATGAAACCAATTGGAATCAGATTCTTTAAGACGAAAGCGTTAATTTCTGTAATGTTCTTTTCTGGTATAATTGATTTTGATTCCAATTTTTCAAATCTCTTGTTGTTTCTATTATTTGTTTGTTCAATATTACGTTCTAACTCACTTGATTTCTTATTGATTCTACTGGTTGTTTCCTCAAGAATGCGCTCTAGATCACCAGTCTTCTTGCTAGGGTTTTCGAATTCTTTTTTCGTGTTTGCTTTACCGACATTACTCTCTAGTTCACTTAGCTTCTTGTTAATTCTAGTATTGGTTTCGGCAAGATTGTGCTCTAAATCGCTTATCTTTTTGCAAGCTTCTTCCAATTGCCTTCTTGTGAGCAAATGGGTTTTCTGCATTCGAGCCATTGACCAAGTCTGCTTCTTTTGACACACGACTGCATTCTTTTTGCCACAAGGCACACTGATCCACTTGCCAATCGCCTCCTCCTCTGCCTGCATTTGAACACAATAGTTTGATCTATTTTTAATATCCTTCGCTGTATTCCAATTTGCGTACGAAAAATCGGTGTCATCATTCCAAAGAAATTTGTCTCCATTTGATAAATACTTCGCTCCAATCCAGAAACCTTCAACCTTTTTGGCTATTATAAAAAGTTGAGTGGTCAAAAAAGACTGTTCTTCTTGCGAGTGAATGATCGGCAAACTGGCGTCGCTTTCCAGTTGAGCACAATTTTCTATTGCTTTATTGAATGTTTGAAAAGTTTCATTGAGAATTTTGAAACATTTCTCATCTTTGTACACAATCCAACCTTCACATGATTGTTCGTCTGTTTTTAGTTGATCTACATATTAAAATATTTAGAATGTTTTAGGACTTGAGAAATAAATTGGGAAAGAATGATTGGAAGGACAAACCTTTAAGTATTCCGGCCAAATTGAGGCTTGAATTGAAGGACCCTTTTACTACTTCAGACGGATAACTCGTGTGTTTGGACAACCAGACCCATCCAAGTGCCAACACAATCATCACCACAATTACAAGTAAAAATGTCATCTTGACAAACTTCAGTAGCCACTGAGATGTCCCTTTTGTTGCTGTTCGTTTCGCCAATGTTTCATCATTTGAACGATTCATGAAAATTTGATCATATGCATGAGACGAATCGTTCTCGTCTAAATTGAAAAATCCTACGCTGGCACTCATTTTTGGTTACGCAAAAGACTCGTTTCAACCAAAATGCGCATTAGGTTTGACTCTGCATCATCGGCGAAAACATACTTTTGATTGCAACATTAATCACAATTTGGTTGTATCTAATGATAAACACTCTTAGATGTTTGTTCAGAGAAATTATCCAAAAGTGTTGCATTGCAGAGCATATCTATTTTCTTGGAAAAAATGTTTGAAAGAAGTGCTTCATTGGAAAGAGAGTTTGTTGTTGATGAATGCACTAGACGTTTAGGCTGACTTCTAAGAACAAGGTCAACTTCGTTATCCAGATCAGGACATGCAACTCTGACAATGAACACACTTGTTTTTGTAGGAATTTATTTTGCATTGCTTCTGTTTGATAAGATAAGCCTAAAATGTGGTAAAACCAAAATAACTCAATGCAACTTCAATAAGAACATTGGTAAACATTTCGATTAAAGCAGAATTATCATTTTATTGGCTTGTGGAAATGCTTTTGAAAATGTTGCATTTAGTTTTTTAAGTTAAATATTTTATTAGTTTCATCACTTCTACAAAATTCATTGCTCCACAATGCAGCTAAATATTTTAATGAATTCAGTTTAGGGTTGGATTAGGTTAATTTTGGGGAAAAGAAAATCGTTATTATGAGGTTCTTTTCCAAATGCGAATGGCCATGTTACGTGGTCGTACTTCACCGGTGGTGACATTGAATGCAATGCCATTTAGATAAAAGCTGGAATATCGTTGCTTTGTATTGATTTTTACGAGGCTACCTCTAAGAGAACTCGAATTTCGCATTTTCACCGGAGGACCATCCCAAAAAGCAGTAAAATGAGTAATCTGGGGGAAATTTTCTTGTTGAACTTGTCCAAATGGAGCACTTCCTTCTCCAAGTACTCTAAAGAACACACCAGCATAAGCTGAGCTAACGTCAGTCCAGTTCATCCACGGCCATATTTCTTCTGGAGAATTCGTATTCGGAACTTGAGCATAAATGAAACCAATTGGAATCAGATTTTTGTTGATCTTTTGGTTTGCTTCTTTAAGGTTAAGCTCCAAATCGCCAATTTTCCTGTTTGCTTCTCCCAAGGCACCCAAAGCTTCGCCTAAATGTTTTCTTGCAATCAAAAATGTCTTTTGCATTCGAGCCATTGACCAAGTTTGCGTCTTTTGGCACACGACTGCATTCTTTTTCTCACACGGCACACTAATCCACTTGCCAATCGCCTCCTCCTCTGCCTGCATTTGCACACAATAGTTTGGTCTATTTTTAAGATCCTTAGCTGTATTCCAATTTGTGTAAGAAAAATCTGTGTCATCATTCCAAAGAAATTTGTTTCCTTTTGACGCATACTTAGCGCCAACCCAGAATCCCTCAACCTTTTTGGTGATTACAAAGAGTTGATTAGTCAAAAATGTCTGCTCCTCTTTTGAGTGGATAATCGTCAAACTGGCACCGCGTTCCAGTTTAGCACAACTTTGCACTGCTTCGTCGAATGTCTGCAGAGTGTCATTGATAATTTTAAAACATTTCTCATCTTTGTACATAATCCAACCATCACAGGATTGATCATCCGTTTTCAGTTGATCTAGGCAAAAAAATATAATTTGATTATATTTAAGTTTAGATCATTTGTTATCATACTTTTTACAGAATATATCTGTTCGCTATGCCACAAATTTGAAGTAGTCGAATTGAAGTTTTTCTTGTAGCTTGAACCTTGTTTGAACAACCAAATCAAACCAAACACCAACAGAATCACAATCAGGGATACAATCAAAATTATTTTGAGATATTTCATAATCCAACTTTGGGCCATGTTTACTGTTGTAGTTTGTCTCATATTATGTTGACTATTGATTTGTTCATAGAGATGAGGTGATGAATCGTCGTCGTTGTGCAGATCAATGAATTCAACACGAGCGTTCATTTTGAAATGATTAGAAAATTTAATTTGCTAAAAATTGTCACTTAAAATGCATTGACGTGAAATCCTTTAAAAACACTTATCTTTCGATTTATCATTTTAAATTTCAAACCAAATCCGGTGTGGTTGTTGCATTTCCTTGTCGATAAATGATCTTTGTCAATGTCATGATGGAGTGATTTATAATGATTTCATTTTGTTTTAGAAAACAGACTGTATACACTTTGAATAAAGCAGAATTATTGTTTTATTGATTACATAAAATAAATACACTTGTGTACAGATGTTTTAGAAAGATTTGGTTAGTTTTGGGAAGAAGAAAAAAATTGAACTTGACTAATCGACTATCATTATTATGCAGTTCTTTTCCAAATGCGAATAGCCATATTGCGTGGTCGCACTTCACCGTTGGGGACATTGAATGCAATGCCATTCATATAATAGCTGGCATATCGTTGAATTGAAGTTATACTGTTGGGAGAACTTGCTGGAGAACCTAGAGTCACCTGTGAACCATCAAAAAAAGTAGTAAAATGAGTAATTTTTGGACAATTCTCTTCTTGAACTTGGCCAAACGTTGTTGACCCGCCTCCGGTAACACGAAAGAACACTCCTGCATACGAAGTACTGATGTCAGTCCAGGTCATCCTCGGCCATATCCAATTTGGAGACTTTTCATTTGGAAGTTGTGCATAGATGAACCCAATTGGAATTAGGTCATTGTTGATCTTACGATTTGTTTCTTCGAGATTACGTTCGAAATCAGTAGACTTTTTGTTATTCCTACGATTGGCTTCACCAAGATTACTCTCTAGATCACTTAGTTTTTTGTTGATCGTAGTGTTTGCTATTTCGAGATTACATTCTATATCAATTAGCTTCTTGTTGATTCTAGTATTAGTTTCGGTAAGATTAAGTTCGAAATCGCTCGATTTTATGTTGTTTCTACTATTCGCATCACCAAGATTGCGCTCTAAATCTGAAATTTTTCTGTAAACATCTTCCAAGACAACCAAAGCCTCTCCCAATTGTTTTTTTTGTAAGCAAATGAGTTTTTTGCAATTGACCAAGTCTGCATTTTCTGGCATACGACTGCGTTCTTTTTACCACACGGCACACTAATCCACTTTCCAGCCAGCTCTTCCTCTGCCTGCATTTGTACGCAATAGTTTGATCTACTTTTAGGATCTTTTGCTGCATTCCAATTTGCGTAAGAAAAATCAGTAAAATCATTCCAAAGAAACTTGTTTTCATGTGAAGCAAACTTCGCACCTATCCAGAAGCCTTCTATTTTCCTATTTGTTACAAAGAGATAATTAGTCAAAAATGTTTGCTCCTCTTTCGAGTGAATAATCGGCAAGTTAGAAAATTCGCTTTTACTTTTTAGCTGAGCACAACTTTGCACTGCTTCATCGAATGTCTGCAAAGTGTCGTCGAGAATTTTGAAACATTTCTCATCTTTATACACAATCCAACCATCATCACACGATTGATCGTCCGTTTTTAATTGATCTAGTTTTTTAAATAAATAGAAATCAATTTAAGGGTTTTAGAAAACGAATTAGGAAGAGTTAGGGTTGAGAATTGAAAAACAAATTGAATTGGGGATTTAATTCTGTAAATAAAAACATTTAAGCATTCCAACAGAAGAATTATCCAAAGATCTTTCATGATACATCGGAATTGAATCAGTTGAATTTGCTTCATAAGAGGTTCCTTTATCTAATGCAGATGAATAACCGGTAGGTTTGAATAACCAAATCCATCCAAACACCAAAACAATCACAATCAGGGATACAATCGCAAATATCTTGACAATTTTCATTAGCCAAGACTGGGATACCGTTTGTTTTGTCATTTTATCATGACTTAGACATGACGCATTCCTGATTTGTTCATAGACATGAGGAGACGAATCGTCCTCGTTCAAATCGATGAATTCAACTTGAGCATTCATTTTGAAATGATCAAGGAAATGAAAAGAGTTACATAAATCATTTAAAATGACAAGAAATCCTTTTAAAAATAAGTGAAATTTCAGCCCGTTTCCGTTATTGTTGTTGTTTCATTTCCTTGTAGATAACAAATCATTGGTAATGATGCACTAAATCTTATCTTGTTTTGTAATCGAAATTCGAATATAAAGACTTAAGTACATGCGTAATCAATGATTTTCATTTTGGAAATTTCGAATGAGAACTTTAGATTAGAAGTAAAATGAACACTTTCTTTACTCAATCTCTTGTTTCGTTTGTCCATTCTCCAAAGTCTCTACCTTTTCCTCTATGGCGCCAATAACATGGATTCGGTGGATTTATTTTCACCTATTCCTCCTTCTGGTAAATGGTTCCGTCACCCTAGAATTTTCCCTGGTTATGTCCTCAACCATGCATGCCGTCCTAAACGGAAGCACTCTCAACAGTACCAAACCAGGATCTTCATCACCAAAGCCCAAGTCTGGTTTTCAACTTTGGATTCTAATCACTGGTGGTTCTATTCTACTGGTGGTCATCGCCATGGTCTGGTGCATGTGCAGAAGGAATTTCAAGTCACAAATCAATTATGGTTTGTTGTCCCAAGAGGAAAGACTCTCGTGGGATCGAAAGCATCGAGTGTATCCGAACCGAAGGACCCAGCGTCCAAGAGCCTCAAGTAGTAGTGCGGGCCTCAAGTCATCAGTATCCGAGTGGGAGGTGGTCCAATCAAAGTCTCGCATCCAGCGTATGTCACCGCCATCGATGGTGTCCAGCATTGCGGGACAAACGTCTTCAATGCCCGTGAGCACTAGTACAAGTAGGGTTACTCCCACCTCTGGATCCAAGACTCCTGGCTCTAGCGTTCCAAGATCCTTAGTATCTCCTGGGAGTGTCAAGCCAACTGCACAATCCACAATCAGTGGGTTGACCTCCAAGGTCCTAGGCCCGCCCTCTCAAGTCATCTCTTCTACCTTGAAAACCAAAAACACTTCTTTGCTTCCCAGATCCACCTCAATCGGATCTTCTAGAAATCTTCGCAAATTACCCAATTAAAATTACTCGAATGAATTCGTAATCAATTATTTCTTGGGAATCCGGAGAAAAAGATTTTTGGTACAAAAACTTGTCACATTCCTAATTTTTCTGGTTGTTCGATCTTTCTAGTTTCGTGTCTCCCTTCGCGACCTCTTCATCATGCCATCCTTGATTCGGTGAATTCTTTCTCCTCTTTTGTTACTCTTGTTCCTACATGGTTCGTTTCTCTGGTCCATCGCAATCGCATCCATTCGGACCAAGGATCCAAAATATTTAAACTCATCAAAAAGCACATGAAACCGAAAGCCGAAAACACATGCATGTGCATTAAAATTATTTGATTGAATGCGAATTATTTTATTTGGAACATTTTTGGTTCCTAAAACGTGTTCCTTTCCTTTTCTTTTGAGCATTTTTCTGGTTATACGATTTTTCTTATTTTCGTGCCCCCAAAGTCTCTTCTTTTCCTCCATGACAACTGTTACCGGCAATCTGCGCATTCCTTCTTCTCCTCTACTACTCTGGTTCCTATATGGCTCGTTACTTTGGTCTCTGGTTCAGTCCTCAACTTTACCAGAAGAATCCACTCCGACCGACCAAACTCCAGAAAACAGTTCCAATACTGTCCAATACATCCAAGACACGACCACATCCATCGAATCTGGCTTCCCATTTCAGATTTTAATCCTGGTAATTGTGCTGATACTCCTATGTTCCCTTGGGGTCTGGTTCTACGTGTACCAGTGTAGACGAAAGTCCAAGACCAGAAGCAAGAATACGGTTTCCTGTGGTTTCCGAAACAGTACTCCCGGTAGTAGTACGCCAAGTTCAAAATCGAGGACCAAGGGAACTCCCTCTAATTCCACGAACTCGGTGGCAGTGTCGGTTGTTGAGAAGTCTAGCAGTTTCCACTTAACCGAAACTCCTAGTCCTGAACCTAGCATGCATCTTGTTTACTCTGAGGATGGCACCTCTGCTGCCAAGATATCTTCAAGAGACATCTACAAGACTAATTCTCGAGGAGGATCTGAAAAAGCGTTGGAGAGCGGTCGTGACCTCAAAGAGGTTAAGAAAAGAATGAAAAAGAAGGTAGTCCAAAAGACCCAAACTCCATGGACCAAAGTCTCACAATCGAAGTACCTCAGACCAAAAACTTCTTTTCCCTCAACGTTTTCTATCAAATACGTCCCAACTCCCTATGACCCTAGTAGACAGTCCCTAGAATCCACCAACTTAATTAATGTCAACTCCTCTGAGGTATCCAACACGGTGCCATTTAACCCTGTGTCCTTCGCCAAAATGATTCTCAAACTTGAGGAAGATAACCCCAATAGAAAGCACATGGCCCCACCTTCGATGATGTCCAGTATAGTTGGACCAACCTCGACCACGCCTCTCAGTGAAGGTAAGTGATATAAATTGAGAGAATAGATTGTCAATAGATCGATAGACAACAGATCGAACTCTAAAATCTTTCCCCTTCTAGTTGCTAAACCTATGAGTCTAGTACAACCCCTCCACCCTCCCTCAATGTTACCTTCAAGCATCAGCGGACCTACTTCCTCAGTCGTTACTGGTAAGTGGAATCACGTTTTGTAATTTCGAATTAATTGTTTTTCTATTTGTTGCATAGACAAGGTCAAGATTAAAGTAGGCGTGGCTAATGCGATTAGTCCCAAGACTCAAGTACCAGCTGGGTCACGTAATGTCAAACCACTTAGTGTGGAGGTACCCGATTTTACCGGCAAGGCTCAAAATCTCTTTAGACCCAGTCCTCAAGGAGAAAGAAAAATTAATGGGCAATCCACAATTGGACAACCCACAAGTCTGTTGACCTCTAAGGTCCTAGCCCCACTCTCTCAAGTCTACTCTACCCTCAAAGCCAAAGACACTCCTCTTCTTCGGTCCACCTCAATCGCATCGGTTAGAACCAAAGATCCAAAGTCATCAAACTCACCAAAAAGCAAGAAAAATTAGCAAACGCATGCATATTAAAATTATTATTCTCACCAATTATTGTAATTAATACGCATGCGAAATCAATATTATTTATTGAAGCACATTAATTGGATTTCGAATTCCCCAATGTTGAACTCTATATACTACGAATGACTTTTAGGACATTTTAGTATTGCGTTTTATTTTTAGAGAAATTTTTATTTCGACAGCATCATGTCTCGAGTTTTTGGAAAATCTTTCATCCTGGTCACGAGTATGCTTGGATCCTGTGTTACAGCATCTCCCAACCTGAACGACCTCTGCACCACCGCAACTTCCAAGACCCACCCTAAGCCCCAGTTCCAAGCGACCTATCCTCACTCTGACCGGCTGCATCTGATCATCAATCAGAAAGTGTACACGGTTCCATTGACGGCTGACTATATCAACTCTCAAGGCGGTGAACCACGGTTGGCTCTCTTCGACAGGATCTCCTCTAGGCCGATCATGTCCTTGGGTCCGTGGAACACGGCACTCAAAGAACTGGGCGTAAATTTCTGGCGAAACAATAATGATCGCCCAGGAGTGATGACGCATATAGATTCTCAAATTTGTGGGAAATTTCCCATACTTGTCTGCTTTCTACTCCAAGAGTTGCTTCAAAATGGTAACATTTTCTATTATCTATTATTCCCTAATAGGCGATTTACTGTTTTCTAACTTGCTGTTCAACTATTCACAAACAGGACAACGCATTCTCACCATATCTAAAGATCAAAACCGAGACCTCATTTACAAGCCAATCTCAGTCCCTTTCGCCATTATCACCAACAATGTTCATCGCGACATCAAAAGTGTTCTACTCCGACAAGACCCAACCGACTCAAACCGAACCCTGTACCAAGCATTCCAAGAGTATAAACCTGCGCGGGACCTAATCAAAAATCCTGATGAAAAATTCCCTGGAAGCTACTTTGCCTATTTGTCCAAGAATCAAAAATCGATTGCGTTCCAGAAAGCTGATTCCACCATTCCGCCTAAATTCGGCGATCATAAACTTTGGGATCCTCTACTTGTGGGCGCCTTCTCCGCAACTGGATTTATACTCAACGATTCGGTTTACCTGTGGGACCTAGGCAAGGAACGTGTGATCCAATTTGACTTTCCCGTCAAACTGATAAATTCAACAGTACAAGGAACTGAACTCCATGCGAAGGTTATTCCATTCACCAGATATTTCGTGTGTAATCAAACGGAATGGAACAAAGCTGGAGCCGCCAGCAAGTTGGCCGACAGGAAAATGTTCAAATTTGTCGGATGGGGCCTAGCACTGGTTCTGGTAATCGCTGTGGTGAGTGGCTTCATCTTGTATTGTCGACGTAAGAAGCGCCGAACCACTACCTTCACAGTACCGCCACTGAGACTGGTGAATGGATTCGCACCCAGAAAGTACTCTCACAAGCCTTCCACGGAGTCAATTGCCAAGACTTCTCGATCGAAGCCACGGCCCAAAGTCAAAAAGCCTAGACCGATCACGCCTACCAAGACCACATTCACTGCCAATGGATTATCCTCTTCAGGCGAAACTTCTTCGCGTAGTAGTGAGAAAAACAAGACCATAGGCTGGAAATGGACCTAATTAGGATTCTTATTAAATTATTGGAATTATTACTTTGCTTTGACTGAATTTAGCGCGCATATGCATTACCGGGTGATTTCAATAAGTAGAAAAATATTTGATATTTTTGTGCAAAGATTGGAACCACCCTTCATAATAATACCTGGTCGGACGTAATTGATGGCGCCCACCCCAACTCCACAACACAACTGGGCGCCATCATTATGTTATGAGTTACTATCCAGGGTACTGCCCATATTCTTTCGTATATTGATTCGTGCTTGCAGTTTGATTCTCTCGTTCTCAGAATCGATCGAACCGCTGCCCGTGCAAGACCGCAGGATTGATTTAGTGTTTAGCGTAAAGAAGAGAGAATCTCATTGTTGCACCAATCTTGCCTAACTACACACACGTCTTCCTTCTCGTTGTATTCTTCTTCTCTCTGCCAAAATAACCAAAACAACGGTCACATGAGATAACGGACACAATACTGCAATAACGGAGTGTTTCCATCTTCAGCACTCAAGCCAACCACACTCGGATCACGCCATATTGTTTGTGCTCTAAGTGTGTCATGTGTTGTAATATTGACAATTTGTCCTTGCACTTGGCACTGCACACACTTGCAAGTGCACTTGATCGACACCAAAATGTTTGACAGTTGAGTTGATTGCAATCATCGGTCCCATCTTGCACTTGCACTCAACTCCTCAAGTCAACTCTTTCAATCATAACCAAAAAACAGCCAAAACTCAACGAGACTAATAGAAGAATCAACCAAACTTGATTTATTTCAACAAATCTGTGCAATCTCTATTCAAATCTTACCGGAAACTTATTCAACCCCCAATTGCATTCTCTACTGTTCTATTGTGCAAACTCATCATTTAATCAATAGTACATTGAAGTACATTGTACAATTTTCCTGGTAAGTGAACTAAAATAATTACGAAAAGAAAACAATTTAGATTGCGCCTATATCAGTGTAAAAGGGTAATTTTGTCAGGGTCGGTTTAAGGGAGGGTTAAGTATGGTCTCCGGCAGAGTAATCCAAGTCCCAAGTGTCTCCAATTCTCTCAGAATCCAAAAAACCCGTTTTCTCAATTGTTTCAAAGCCTAAAAAATGAAAATTTTTAATTTTCCTTAAACCAAAATTGCAATTTCCAATTGTAGGGTCACAGTAGGGTCAATAGGGCCTAGGCTTGATCTACAAGCTTGTAGATCAATGCATAAATTGACCCTACCCTACCCCGCTCCTAAAGAGTAGGATCGATCAGCTTTCACTTTGAGTACTTGAGCGATATTAACCCCAAAACAGAATCTAATTTGTATGTATTGCACCTGCAGTACATCACGTACAATACATTAGCCAAGTGTGTTCCAAGTTCAAGATTAGTCATCACCATCACCATCACCATTGTGTGCCAGTAATTACTAGCAATAAGTAGACAAACACAAAAAAGAGCAAAAAAGTAATAAAAGGTAGTCATACTTTTATTGCGCCTGTACACACACACACACATCAATCAATTTTATTTCTCAGTATTTCAGGTCATTTGTACGTACATTAAGACATCAGATCTAAATGGCTACATTGTAGACTCAACAAGCACCAAAAGACCTAAATATCCGCTTTCAAAGAAGGCACATGCGCAGTCCATGCCCCTGTTTAATGATTCCATGAACAAAAGCCCAAAACAGACTTTTTGACATATGACTCATCAGTAAAATTCTTAGGTTCAATGGTAATAATACAGAAAACAATAAAGCAACACATCAATTGGGCCATGATAATGCGAAATAGCCTTGAATAAACCCATTAAAGCCAGAATACAATCTATATGACATGTGTGGCACATTGATAGTAACATTACTAGTACAGATAAACTACTTAAACTCAATACTCAAGTTCATTGGGGGACAGTCATGACAATTGTGTTGTCCCAAAAGTTTGTGGAATAATCTACACTCATGTTCATAGTAACTTACTTTATGAACAGTGTCAATAGTAAGATAGCATCACCCCAGCAATAAAATCATCACCTCATAAGGTCTAATAATAGTTGAGTTATAAGGTGACATTCTTTTTCGCATTATATGATCATCATATGTACAATCAGACAATAAGAAACTACCAGGATTAGTACAGCAGGAGGATCATAAATAAAATAGTATACCCTTGAGTGTGTGCATATATGCATACATTCTTATCAGTGGATTCACTTTTTGGACATTATCCATGGACTCGCGCAGACACGCATCATAAAACAGCAATTTGCTCAATATTTCAGGCAGTAGTTTGAATTTGAGCCTTTTTGTGGCGTGTTGTGTACGATATGTATCCAAATAGATACGCCTCTTACCTCTATGCATCTGCAATGGCAATAAAAAGTCACAAATTTCACTAACAATATATTTGAGAGTTTGCCAGGTTGCTCATTTCGGTTCCTGCCAGAAAGAACAGACCAGCATAATGTCAGTCACACATCTACAAACAGGACAACAATGCTATTTGATAATATTGTGGAAATATGTCAAATATGCTCACCCAACTACGAATAATAATGCAAATCAAACCAAAGCACACGGACATTGTCGGTCAGATTAGAAACATCAAACATCATCAGGCACAAAGATCATAGAACATAGTTACCGTCCAATGGAATTACCATCCAAGTCAGAAACATCAAATTTGGATTTTATTGCTTTGTATTTGTTTGTTTGATCTATGATGTTTTCATGTTTGCATGCATGTGCATTGCCAAATAATGAGGTAAGTGAGTTGTGTGGCAATGCATGAACATGACATTCTACACCATCATTGTATTTCCACTGTATCATATATGAGTCATGAATCACATGCACGCGTATTGTACCTAAACACACACACACACAGACATAAATACCGTTAGAATGTAATTATTATTACCATTACAACTGCATGACAAATTTGCATTTCACGTTTTGTCATTGTGTTTTGATTTTCGTTATAATTAACTTGTTAGTTAACCAAGCATGAAATCTAACTACCCCCAAACTTCATTCACTCATTCATTGAGTCTCAATGCACCAGCACGTTAAGGCACAAATTGTTGTTGTTCGTGAACATTGAAACTTGAACCTGTGTTATCTCACTGGCCTTATCAGTGCTGATCTCTCCCTCCTGGAGATGATAATCAAATTGAAACTCTCAACTACCTTCTAACAAATGCTAAGTGTGACAGGACAGAAGAAGTGCAATATCTGGTATATATGAAGGTAGTCTTATCCGTCTACTCGGTGGTAGTTTATTGACGTGTTTGTGCATATATGAGCGAAAGTGAGTGAGATTGACAATATATAACTGTACCTGTCCTGTTGTGTTCATATACCGAGAGAGCTGTCATCATCATCATAATCAAACTCAAAGTCTCATCTTCATCTCACTTGTACATTTACAGTCTCACTATCATTATCGTTTCTGTTCTACTTCGTCCCACTAACCCAAAATCACACTTTAACGGATCTAAATCTGACCGGAGATACTTAATGCAAAAATCTCTCTATTTTTCTACACAGGAATTGTCGCATCGTTCAATTTCCATATTTGAATTTTTACTGAAATTTGATCTTTTGCACCGAAATCGATGAAAATTGAAACGAGTTTAGTTCAATGACATTGCGGTCAATTTGATTCGAATTGAACATAAATATCACTGTGAATGCTACCAACTAGGTGACATCGTCCTCTCTTAACTTCGTTATCCTGTGTATTGTGAATAACCCCAAAGTGACCCTCCTCTCACTCATCTCACCAATCTAACTCTAAATGCACCTGCCCGAATCAGTCATGTCCATCCTAGGCAAGATGTTCTCCTGCAGTCCAACCAGTGGTCGATCAAAGTCGTCTCAGGTGTCCGAGAAGAAGCAGCCCAAGCCGATGAAGTTCATGTCGATCAAATTTCTGTACCAAAACCCGATTGGACGCCAGTTGACCAAGGAGAATTTGTCACGTGAAAAGGATGGAGACATTTGGCGTGCAAAGGACGACTCTCATCTGGATCGAGATCCTCAACTACACGAGTACATTCTATCGATTCCGAATGCAGTCAGATTTCGGGGTCTCCTTCTTCAAGGCTATCTTGTGTACGCAAAAGTGCTTCGCCAAATAGAGCAATTCGAAGTGCGCAATTCAGACGTTTGGCTCATCACCTATCCCAAGTCGGGCACAACCTGGATGGAGGAAATTCTATCACTGATTCATGCGGACGCCGATGTGGACAAGACCAATTCGAAGCTGCTGGTCAAACGGGTGCCCCATCTAGAGGTGGGCAAACCCATCGGTCATCTCAAGTGGCTCAAAAGTATTCCGGCGCCCAGATTACTCGCTACTCATCTACCGATTGAGTACATTCCTGCACAATTGAGAGCTGCTACCAAAGCCAAAGTAAGTAAATTCTGGATTCTTTTTAGGAATAACTAAAAACCCTTGAATTCCCAAACCTAACCCAAACACACCATGACCACCAACGAGTGCAATGTCATCTAGAATGCAACCGCACACAGAATTAGGGTGTAGTCCCGCAATAAATGTTCACTTTGCGGGGGATCCTCTTCATCATTGCTGTCACACAGAATCCAGGTGAAAGCACTCTCACCACAGTATGCGACAGTCAGACTATTGCACTCACAGGACTACTACACAGGAATTCCGGTGGGAATAATTTCTTGCTAAAAGAATGTTCTTGGGGGTAGAAATTCGGGGAGACACTCACTAGTGCGAATAGAGACATAAGTCACAAGATTTTTTATGTGACAGTTCGAGAACATTCGAATTTGATTGAGAGAAACCTTGAAAATTCTGGCATACATAATAGGACATAAAAAATTCTAAGGGTTAAAATTTACTTAATATGAATTGAATAATATGATTTCAAATAGAATTCAAATGAAAGAATACATTTTTGGGGGTTTTAATTTAGGAATTTTAATTTTTTGAAAATTCATAATTAATATAAGCAATAATTAATAGTTAGAAATTATTTTTTTTGTGTTTCGGAATTTATTTACCCAGAAAATCTATATTTAGGAAATCCAAATTCCAGGGAATTAAAATTCTGGGTTATAAATATTAAGGAATTACGTCATAAAAAGGAAATTTTTGCGTTTACTAAATATATCTGAAAAATATCAGCCATAATGCGATTATGGTCGCCTCGTAAAGTATCCTAATGACACAATTATTATAATACTTCACCACGCCACAGACTTTTCTGTCATTATTTTGTACACAGAATCAAATATTTCTCATCATCACGCTAACTAACTGTGTGTGTGTATGTTTTATGTCTTTTCTTGAGTGCAATGACGCCCTCGCTCCCTCATACTCTCAGACACAGACAGAATATTCTGGCGCCCGATTGATTGATTTTGGGGGTAGATCAATAATTACAGGTTACGTGTGTGTGAGTGTGTGTGAGTGTGTGTGTGTGTGTGTGTGTGTGTGTATGTGTGCTTAGGTGTACCGGTCTAAACCGAATCCACAGACTCAGATAATGTCCAATCGATATTCAATCACTCAATTCTATCATATAATTTACGGACAAACATTAACTGCCCATGCGCACAGCAATTTATGATTTGCCATAATAATGATCGAACATTGAAAATTCATTAGGACGCACACACACAAATCTTACGTATTGATCAAGAATATTCTAGAAGAAAAAGAAGAAGACCAAATTCATTAGCCAAAGAGAGCATTTAGTCATTGATCGTAAATTATTATTTCAACTACCACGCCCCCTTGCGGTGTGTCCCTGAAATTGTGACACGGGAGGGCCTGGGGTGGTGGGTTAATTATGATTTTAATATTTAATAACTTTCGGAAGGTGGAGGGGATGATAGGGGAATGTTGGGGGGTTGCTGCGTAGTGCAATATGCGTACAAACGTAGTACGGTTAACGGTTAAAGGTACAACTTAAAATGTTTTTTACATTGATAATCATGAATTTCATATTCACTCTTTTGCTTTAGCTTTTAATTCCCACGTCCTTTTGTTTACCAAGTAACTAATATTCCAATTTGTCCCCAGATTATCTACGTTGTCCGCAATCCAAAGGACAATGCAGTGTCCTACTACCATCACCATCGAATGTCCTCCTTCCTGGGCAAATACTCGGGCAGTTGGTCCAACTTTGTGTCCCTTTTCGCAAAGGGTCATCTCGTCTATGGAGACTGGTTCGACCATGTTGCAGGTTACTGGGAATTGGCACAAAAGCACCCAGACAATGTTCTATTTATCTCGTACGAGGAGATGAAAATTGTAAGTTCGGTCGATTTATGCAAAATCATAAACATACAATCTTAAATTCAGAATCATAATAATATTATTTGAATCACCGTAGAATCTACCAAAAATGATCGAAATAATATGTGACTTTATCGGTCACCCGCTCACACCCGAAAAGATTGACCTAATCGCAAAGCAGTGTTCTTTTGAGAAGATGAAAACAAACACAATGGTCAATCGGGAAGTGCTACCCGTGGCGGATCTATTCGACATGGAAAAGTCCAAATTCATGCGCAAAGGAATCATCGGTGATTGGCGCAATCATTTTTCACAGGAAGAGTCCGAACATTTTGATCAATTGTACAAAGACAGACTCGCTGAAATTGGACTCGACATGGCCTATGACCATGAGGAAGCGGAGAAAATGTGCGAACAGAATGGTGGAAGAATTGTGCGATGCCGGAAAGAGGCTCCAGTTGAGCAGAAGCAGAAGAATGGCATCAATAAGGTATTACCACAACTTCATTGATAACCCAAGGATCCCAGAAAGTGATGCGCATGTGTACAAACACAAGTTCCAAACCTTTTGTATTTATTTTCTACCTACTACTAATATATTCCTAGATTATGTGTAATAAAACGAGATAAGAGATGTTCTTTTGTATCACGTGATTATTTCTATTAAATATCAACTGTTGTCCCAATCCCATAGTAATTTAGTTCCTAATTTATTCCATAATTAAGTACACCTTATAGCCCCTGATTTAGTTCGTAAATTACTCCCCCTGAACTAGTCCCCTGATATAGTCTCCCAAAACTCCAACATTACCTTTGAGTGTTCATTATAATGTAATATCGTATCGTAATTAGATAATAAAACTGATGCAGATACGCATGCACATTTAATTGAATAATTTTAATACGTGTTTATTTTTCTTGCTGTTTGACGAGTTTTGCTTGAACAGATGATCAACCAATGATAAGGAAAGGAACAGATGTCTTTTAGTCAATCTTTGATACTGCGTACAAAGGTTATTGCTCATCATCATTACACACCATGTGCTTATTTTGAGGATGACTGGATGAAATAGTTGAAATCAGTTTGTTACTGTCCAACATTTTCAAGTCATATGCAAATCATCTTCAAGCTATCTTGGAACATCATCACGTCATCTTTCAACCATGAAATTACTCACACTCCATGTGGACCTTCTTCTATGTCTGTTCAACAATCACTTTTCCTTACACGAACAATTCTACCTACGATCTATTTGTCGTCAAGTCTGTCATCTTCTTGAATCCAGTCACTGCATTGGTCGTACTGGATCGCTGAAACTGTTTTGGTCATTTCGCGATATTGAGCGGTACACTTCGGATCTGTTCTACACAGGCTTGGAGGAGATCCCCGAACTGCGGTTCCGTGACATTGGTTTCGTTGATGATGATTTGGTGTTGAATGGAGCCACATTCTGTGCAGCCACATGCGAACTATTTGTTCGACTGTTTCCCAAAGTTCGCCACCTGGTGATTTACTTTACTTTTACGGAATCATATCCCGATTATATTTTATTGACCAGACTTCTAAACCAATGGCAGGACTCACTGGTGGGACTATCACTGTTTGGTGTCTTTCGACACCGATCCATTGCACCCAATGCTACTCAAGAGCAAAACAGTTGGGCAAGAGTGACTTTCGTTGAGGCCATCAACCAATTGGGTGCAATCAAATATTTTGATTTGTATTTGGGTAAGTGCATCATCTCATTTGCAGCAATTGACCTTTCTTCTTCTTTCTCTCTTTTTATCACCTAGAGAATCTGTTTAACAATATTTATGGCATAAGAAAAAAATTGGAATCGACCATTAGAATTGAATGGTTACCAGCACACCTAGCCAACATAGTACCCAACCTAGAGCGACTCTTCTTTTGTGGCGGGAGTGAAGACTTTGAACAAAATGTACTGCGGCATCTTGGACCCGCCTGTACTTGGCTCTCACTGGCGCAACATAGACTTGGCAAAAATGAACTTCGAACTGCGCTCAACACCACTGCAGAGCATGCACAGATGCGCTTCACTACAATCATATTGTTTGACGAATTGGACCTGCTGAGTGAGCACTTTTGTTGCGAAACAGTGCAATCGGTGAGTTTGAATCAGAATTTTCATTCGCCACTGCAGCTGACCCAAGTGCTCGACAAGTTGGCCCAATTGAAACGACTCCACAAGTTGAATCTCCGTCTATTTGACTTGAATAGTCTCATTGACAACAGTTCGAGTTCATTCGTTCGTTTGGGTGTGTCAACTCTTCCACGAATCAGCAATCTTACCATACTTCTTGCGAGTACATCGGATCCTGTTGCAATTTTTGCAACCATTCTGCCATATGTCTTTCCGGGTGTGCTGTGTTTCACCCTCCACATACCAGTAATGGTAATGGGGCGAGATTTTGTCCGCTCTGCCCTGCCCCCACCATTGACTCCGTCGAATGTGGTCTCATTCAGACACTGTACAAAATTTCGCTTGTTCCTCACTGAGAGTCACAACTACGAGGGCACATTCACGGGACTGCTCAGTAGACAGCACCGAGAGCGATTTCAAAGAGAAAAGATCGATGGTCATTGGTATGATACGATGCAACAGTGGAAACGCTCTACTGGTAGTAATGGACAGTGGGTAGAGATTTAGTCCCCGAATTCTGCCCCAAGTCTCCGAAAGTCTTCAATGATCTGTGTAAGTGTTCACCGTGATGTAATATGTATTCCAATGCAGATAATAAAACTAATACTGATGCGCATGTGAATTTTATTCGAATAATTTTAATGTACTATTTCTTCTTGTTGTTAGATGAGTGTGGCGACTTGTGATCTTTGATCTTTGGCGATGCAGATTCAGATGAGATGGAAGGAAAGAGCTGAGAGGGTGCAGCTAGAACCTTGGAGGTCAACAGACTTGCAGGTTGCTGTCCGATTGTGGATTTCGTGGCGATTTTGCTTTTGACTTCAGAAGGCGGGCCTAGGACCTTGGAAGTCAATAGACTGGTGGGTTGCAATCCAATTGTGGATTGTCCCGTGGTCTTGTTTTCTACTTTAGGACTGGACCCAAAGAGTTTTTGGGCCTCACGGGTAAAATCGGGTACCTCCACACTGCGTGGTTTGATACCAGCAGGCACTTGAGCCTTGGGACTGTTAGCCGTAGTCAAGCCTACTTTGGCCTTGTCTACAAAAAATAAAAAATCCTAGAATTCGAATATTTTAGTGGGCGTGACAACTTACCTGAAATGACTGAAGAAGTAGGACCGGTGATGCTTGAAGGAAACATTGAGGGTGGATGAAGGGGTTGTACAACATTCTTAGGCTTAGTAACTACATGGGAAAATATATTTTAGATAGTCAATCTGCTGTCTACATTTTTTGTCTATGGCTTTTATTATCAAACGTTACTTACCTTTACTAAGAGGCGTGGTCGAGGTTGGTCCAACCAGACTTGACATCATCGAAGGTGGCGACATCTGCTTCAGCATCTCGGATCTAGGATTCATTTCTGTGGTTCCATGCTGCTTGATTTTACCGTTAACATCTCGAAAAGTCGAATTCGACCGAGGCACTGTATGTTTCGATGAATCTACTCTATTTGGATTTTTTGGCCGAATGCCCATGGAACTTAATCTGTAAGGCACATTATCCATGTTTATTGAGGCACTCTTGAGAGTTGGCTGTTTCTGCTTGGAAATCGACGAAAATTCTCTACTGAATGTGGTCTTGGTCTCGGATCTTGGTGATGGTTTCTTGGAACCAGCAGGCAAATCACTCTTGGACACAGAGGAAGATTTAGAGGATTCAGTAGGTTTGGACTTGTACTTGAGATTACATTTAGTATCCTCAAAGTTGTCTATTTCGAGATTCATTGTGGTGGAGGTTTCATAGGTACTCTCACTTTTAGGCCTGGTAGTAATAGTTGTCTGGGACATTTGGACATCTGAAACCCGAGATTTTTGGATAATCGACAGCGGACCAGGTGCAATGGTGGTTCGCGATTGTTCAACGGAGGAACTGGTTCGTGTCCTCTTGGATTTAGGCTTGACTTTCCGCTGATATCGGAACCAGAGAATCCCTAAGATTAAGAGCAGCACCAGAATACTGATACCCGTGAGGATAGTCCAAAGTGGAAAACCCGATTCTTGGTTTGTATCTTCAGGACCACAGATAAGATACTCAGACATGGGAATCGAAACCAGCGCCACTGGTTCTATGGAAATACTCTGATCAGATATAGTGGTACCAGAGGAACCAGGATCTTTGAAGATCAAAACCAGATTAGACTCTTGATCCCACAGGTGAATGTACTCGTGAAAGATGAATCCAAAGACAGGTAGTTGACCAACATGTAGGACCCTAGAGGCATCTGAAGGGAAAGGTTCAAATTTGACCTTGGATTTATCCTCGGATAAAGTTGGATAGTAGAAGGGAATGATGGGGACTAGAGACCCAGGAGCTTTACTGGTTGGAATATTGATTGAAGCGACGCCTATGGTTGAGGGATTAGATCATTAGGGATTATTGGATTGCATTCTCACCATTTGCATCTAGGGTCACGACATTTGGACTCCAGGACACCTGACTGGATCCAGAACTCGAATTCTCTCTATATTTGAGCACATAACTCGATCGCCCTGCCTTGTCTTGCACCACTCCGTACAGTTGCTCTACTTGACCATAGCTAGGGTCCACTTCCTTGGAATCATCAACATCCAGTAGAATATCTTCAGTTTTACCGTCGGTACGATAAACCACGTGGGCATACTTCTTCTGAGGAGTGCTCGGATGGTGAAACATGTTGAGCAGGATTAGCTGAGAACTTGAAGGAATGCCAAAAGGTGTGATCCATGGGAGCGCGGTCCAGTGGCCTAGTTCTTGAAAGTCCGGAGTTCGATTGTACAGATAGATTCGATGATTGGTGGAGTCAATGTGGGACGGAGCGTATGGGAGAGAGTAGACGTGTTCCGATACGACCAGTAGAAGATTGTCCCCGTTGGGAGTGAGAGCGGTGAGTGATTTGGATGATTGGATACGGGTGCATAGGTCGTCGAAACCAGAGACCCGAGTGACCACAAAAAAGAGGTGAGGGACCCAGAGAAACCAGAATACCATGAAAAGAGGATAGGCTTTAAGGAAAGAAGTCGAAACCAGAAATGAACAAACGTTTCGATTCGGCTTTGTGTAAGTTGAAATTGTAATTCGAAATCAGTTAGTTCACAATTGAATAATTTTGTTATACAAATAAAGTAATTTACTATTTACAAAGGCAAATGTAACATGTTGCTTCAACGATGCTATTCAAGCTATATTATAGATTCTAGAGTTTACAAAATGACTTACCAGAGGCATGCATCCGAGATATTTTACAATTTAATGGGAAACATTTTCTGTTAATATTCCCGGAATATTTTAGCGGAGTTAAACCACCAGCAGATGGCAACATTGGCATACAAACTGACACTGTAACAATGACAATGAATCTTCAGTGCTTGTCAGACTGGCCCAGTCTGGCAGTGACAGAAGTGAGTCACTTCAATTCACTTTACTCTTCACATTCGACATATGATTTCTCAAGTACACTCAATCATGGGCTCATTTTTGTCTTCAACCTTGTCATCCATGTTGGAACAGTTGACAATTGCGTCAAAAAGTAGTGAAATTGATTGTTCAATGCATCCATGTGATGCTCTTGAAGCCAATTGCACAGCACAATTGACCACAGAGCAAAAACCACCGATCTTGATGGATAATGATTTTGATGTGAAACCATCAGGCCTTAAGATATACAAGGGAGTCGCTGATATAATCCACCATTACCGTTCGGTGCAAAAAGGAGTAAACTTTCCTTGTAATCAATGCAAATTGTTGAGAAATAGAAAAGACTTGACTGCCCATCTTCAGATATACCATCAAATTGATTTTGATCAACAACAATCCAAACACCGTCAACAAGTCACCGAGCTCAACAAATCAAAGTCTCAATCATCATTCAACAGTCCTAAATGTGGAAAATCTTACAGAAATAAGAAATCAGTTGAAGTACATCTCCGCAGTGTCCACCCCAAACAATTGAACTCCTGTGAAGTAAGTGGGTGTGGCAGGAAGTTCAAAATGCACAGTGACCTGATGCGCCATTACCGTTGTATCCACGAGGGGACTAACTTTCCTTGTAAACAGTGCAAACTGTTTAATAGAAAAGATTTGATGGTGGACCATCTTCAAACTTATCATGAGATGGCATGCATGCCATTTGAATGGATCAATTGAGTTCCGACTACATCCAAACAGACACTAATCCCGAATCCGCTTTTGAGACAACCACGCTTTAATCCACTACATTAACGACTACATTTTTGGAGGGCACAAAAGTCAACTTAAAGCTAAGAATGCAAAACTACCTAGATCTTGGCCGCCATTATGATTTCCACAACATTGTTACAATCGAATACCCATGCGACCATGCGAATGTCCATTTAATGTAGTACATCAATTCAATTTCCACAATAAAAATCACATTCTTTTCCTGAACATCTCCACAGTAATAATTCCAGTAACCCGATCAATCTCCTCCCTCACTCCATCCTTACTTCGATCTAGCGTAATCACCAGTCGGTTATTGTGCCACACATGTTCGAGTAGAGCAAAGTTCACCAAGCTTTCCGCTAACCATCGAGTGGATATTCGTTTGTGAGTGACCGGATTCACGAGTGAACAATCCTCGAAATGAAGAATCCGAACAGCGGGAAAGATAACCGGGAAATAAATGAAAATTCCAGCTGATGGATCAATTTGAAATTGAGCCAAGTGCAGAGTGTGTACAGTTGGGAGGCGAACATTTTCGGTTAGCTTCTCCAGGTAATTAGTCAGATTCAACCGAGGATGGAACATGTGATGTCGCGGTCGAGCGTTTGGATGATCTACCTCCAGTCGAACAGATGTCAGTTGGGTCAATTGGGCCAGAATGGGCAGGAAGGTTGGAAATCGTCCTTCAGGAGGCATACTCATGTCCAGATGGGTCACTCGGGTCTGGTCATTCTTGAGATTCATAGTCAGTTCCAAACGGAGACGATCCCACCATTCTAGGGAACGTCCAGCAGAGTCCGGTCTTTCGGGCAAATAAACACCAATTCGAGTTGATGGCTCCCAGCTGGGTTTGGACCCTGTAAAATCGCATTGACGCATCATTTTGCCTATGTTAAAGAATTCATCATTGACTTTAGTAAGCTGTTGACCCTGGGTCCCGTATAGAGTGTGGAGAAGATGACATATGTAATAGATTGATTGGATCTTGTGCTCGGGTCTGGTCAAGAGTGTGACCAGATGGGCTCGATCATGGTCGTACACTTTGAAGGGCAGGTACAGGTGAGTCAGAGACTTTAGACCGAGAATTGCTTTCCACAGTGGTTCACAATGATAATAGTCTTGTTGCTGGGTTCGGGTACTGAACAGGATGAAACGTTCCAGATTGGGATATCTAGAATGAAACAGTCGTAGATTAAATCAATAAAAAGAAGACTACTCACAGTTTAATAAGCTCGAGCAATCTGCCCAACTTTAAATGATCCACACAGTAGAGTGTCAGTTGAGTGGCCTTTGGAAATCGTTGTCCGAACCATTGAACTTTGGCTTTGGTTATCTTTTTCCCCACCCGGTAACACTCCTGCTCAAACGGGACCAGAGTTTGGAAGTCGGAGAAGAACCAGTAGCGAGCAATGTCCACCAGTTGTTGGTGATAGGCTGGGGTCTGAATTAGTGACAGTGTTTTACGGTTTGAGTAAACGGACAGGGCCAACCAACGCCATCGATGATTGACTTGCTCCACCGATTGAAGATCCCATAGAGTCAAAATGGAAAAGATCGATAGTAGTTCCTTGTCGGAGATGGATTCAATGGTAGTGGTAGCAGCAGGTGACGTTTCTGATTCTGGTTGAGTAACTTTAATTGACTTGCTAGGTCCCGGTTTTGGTTCATCTTTATCTTTACGCTTCATCATGTTGAATTCTATTGTGCATTCAATTACGATTATAAAGATCTAAAAGAAAAACAGAAAAGTTAAAAACTAATTCAAATTACTAAATCCCATATATGGTATACCTTTAGGACCCTAAGATTCTTGAGATCATTCCAAAATCACATTAACAAAAGACAGAATAGAAAAACAAACAGAAATTGATGATTAGTTATTTGGCAGTTGAAAAGTGTTACTGTGAGTACTGTAAAGTGACTATTACCACAGCATAAACAAAAACTACAGCAATGACTATTTCGACTCAACTGGTTCGTTAATAAATGACAATAATTATCAGATATTTATGGAATTTTATCTCAATAATCGATTAATTTTCCAGGTATCCGATATAATCATTCAGATAATCACGCGAAGTATAAAAACTAGATAATATTATTCCCATAATACCATTATGATATTATTTGGAATTTTAGTGTTTCCCAAAACCATCAGGTGGCAACAGTGGCGTTATGACAAAAAAAACTTTTGAGCAATGAAACCGCATGATTTGAGCTCACTTTCTTTATCACTTAATTTCACTTTCTTTTCATGTTATTACTTTACAAATCAACAATTGAAATTGTTTAATTTATCAACTCAACTCTTAAGTACCTCCAAAGCGACAAGTTCTCAATCAATAATGAACCCAATAACTCATTGAGCCCCAATGGGCTTGCCACTCTCACTGAGCTGTAGCCAGTTGTAACAAAAAAAATGGATTTATCCATTTCACTTAAAGACTTTCTCATCCGTACTCTTGAAGCCGGGCAGACACAAATGCCCTCTGAGCAAATACCACTGACTGGATTTGTTGATCGCAATAATAATAATACTTCACTGACAGAATCTCGAGCTTCACTACAACAACAACAACAGACTTCAAAACAGTTTAATTATCGAAACAGTAATAAATCAAACAAAGTTTTGTTAACTAAATCATCATCATCAGGTAATAGGTTTTACATTTTCATTTTACCTGCTCATCATTGACTATCTTTTCACCTACATTTTAGCCATTAAATCAAATAAACAAAAACAAATAAAGAAACGGCTCAACTGCAAACAATGTAAAGCATCGTTCTTTACCGACATAAGTTTGATTATGCACATTGAAAAGTTTCACAAATCGAAAAATGAATTTGAAAATGCAAAAACCAAAGCGAATACGAGACATCAATACGAGACATCAAAAGCATTGTTCGAATGTTGTGGCAAAGTGTTTAACACTGAGAAGGACGCGAGGCAACACTTGATCAGTGTCCACATCGGATTGCCTAATGATAGGAAAGTAACAAATTTTTGCCAAATTCCAGGTGATTTGCTAACCTAAATGTAACTTCATATTATCTAATCTAGTATCTTTTTAGGCACTGTCAGTAAATCAAGACAAAATGAGCATTCAAATCAACAACCAAAACCTCAACAACCAGAACATCAAGTCACAGGATTCGATAAATCAACGAATCAATCATCATTCAACTGTTTTGAATGTGACGAATCTTTCAAAAGCCAAAGTTTCCTTGATGCACATCGTTGGTGTGACCATTCTCAACATTTGGTGTATCAATGTGAAGTGCGTGGGTGTGACAAGAAGTTCATAACAGATGTTTATATGATCCGCCATTATAGCCGAAATATCCACAAGGGAGTTAACTTTCCTTGTGATCGATGCATAATGTTCATAAATAGAAAAGATTGCCTGCGGCAACATCTTCAGACATATCATGAAATTGATTTGTACCCTCCATCACTGAATTGTCCGGAATGTGACAATTTTTTTTATAATAAGAATTCAGTTGATTATCATCTTAAGAAAGTTCATCCAGAACACAAATCGACTAAGTCCACTCTCAGCCAGTCAAATGTTCACAATGGTAATTATGACCAGTTGAACTTGATTCCACCTGATCAGGCAAATCTATCTAATTGTGATAAACTGCAAGTCAATAGCAATGATATACAACTTGGAGAGGATAATGATGGTGAAATTGAAGTGATCAATGATGATCATCAAGTACAGCAACACCAAGAACAACCAGTTACCAGCACTGCAAAACTACTAGTCAAGAAACCATTGCTCAAATGTAAATGGGAAATGTGTAACAGAGAGTTTGTTAGTTTGCAAGATTTGCAAATACATGTCTTAGATGTTCATGTTAGAGAAGAGTATAGAGAGGATTCAGTTGAAATGACCGTAAAAGTACCGACGGGTGATGAGCAGCCAATTGAACAAACAAATCCAATCAAAGCAATGAATCAAGATGAGAAGTCCTTAGATGTGATAGTTATCGATGAACAGTCGTGTTACACCAGTCATGATCACGATTATGACCAAACTGATCATTTCTTTGCTCCACCTTTGAATGCCCATGCATCACTGAGTTGTTCATTCGCTGAATGTAGTGATCTAACGTTTGACCAGCTGCCTAGTCTGCACCGACATACACGCCTCAAACATTCTGAATCTCTCCGTCCAAGACAGTGGAAACCATTCAGAAATTCTCGTAGAATCACACAATCGAATCATGTTCTCAAAATTGTTTTGACATCGAAAATCAAGTGTTCTATGTGTGACAAATGGTTCCAAAGTCAAGATGGCTTGGAGATTCATGTTATACAGGAACATATAGTCAGAACGGTGGTCACTTGTGAATTCAGTGGATGTATGATGACATTTGAAGATGATGATGAACTTGCGAGACATCGAGGAGTGCATCAACAACCATTTGCTGGCCTTAGATCTGATTCTAATGAAGAGTCAATAAATGAAACTGAATCAAACGATGATCCAACAGGTGAAATGAATTATGAAAAGTCATTGAATGGAATTTATTCAGATGAAGATGATTCAGGGGAACAGGCGATGGATGAAACGGATTCAAATAAAAATGAATCAAAGGATTCGGGTGAAGGGTTAAACGAGGATGCGGATTCAAATGGAAAAGAGTTACATCAACCGGAGCTTCGACAACCACAGAGTGAACTCAACAAACAAACTAATGAATTCAAATCAATCAACTCAGATATAGCGAATTCAAGGCCATTCAAGTGTTTTCATTCTGACAAATTATTCAAAGATGTAGATGACTTGGGGAATCATTTTGAAGTATTTCATAAGACGGTGGTCTCTTGTGAATTCAGTGGATTTACGAGGACATTTGTGAATGATGATAAACTTGAGAGATATCGAGAAGTGCATCAACAATCATTTATTGGCTATAGATCTGATTCTAATGAAGAGTCAATGGATGAAACCGAATCGGACAATGATTCAACAGATGAAACGAATTATGAAAAGTCGTTTGATGAAATTGATTCAGATGACGAGTCAATGGATGAAACCGAATCAGACGATGATTCAACAGATGAAACGAATTATGAAAAGTCATTGGATGGCATTGATTCAGATTCAGATGATTCGTGCGAACAGATAATGAATGAAACGGATTCATATGAAAATGAAACAAATGATTCGGATGAAGTATTACAAGAGGAAGCAGATTTAAATGATGGAGATTTACAGCAACCTGAGCTTCAACATTCACAAAGTGAACTCAATAAACCTACTAATGAATTCAAATCAACCAATGACAAATCATTGAAGTCAGATCAACAACTATTAGTTTATTCTGATTCAGATAAAGTGTCGATGGATGAAATGGCATCAGAGGATGACATGAATTTGGATGAACATACAATGGAAGAAACGGGTTCAGTTGAAAAAGAAATCTATCAATCACAAAATGAACTCAGCCAACAAAATAATGAGTCCAAATCAAAGAACCCAGATGTAACGAATTCAAGGCCATTCAAGTATTGTGACGAATCCTTCGAAAAGGTAGGCGACATGAAGAATCATTTTGAAGTATTTCATAAGACCAAAACGGCGATTTCTTGTGAATTCAGTGGATTTACGAGGACATTTATGAATGATGATAAACTTGGGAGATATCGAGAAGTGCATCAACAATCGTCTATTGGTTATAGATCTGATTCTGATTCTAATGAAGAATCAATGGATGAAACCGAATCAGACGATGATTCAACAGACGAAACGAATTATGAAAAGTCATTGGATGGAATTGATTCTGACGAAGAATCAATGGATGAAACTGAATCGGACGATGATTCAACAGACGAAACGAATAATGAAAAGTCATTGGATGGAATTGATTCAGAGGAAGATGATTCAGGTGAACAAACAATGGGTGAAACGGATTCATATGAAAATGAAACAAATGCTTCGGATGAAGTGTTAGAGGAAGCAGAATCCAATGAGGAAGACTTACAGCAACTTGAACTTCAACAACCACAGAGAGAACTCAACAAACCTACTAATGAATCAACCAATGACAAGTCATTGAAGTCAGATCAACAACCATTGGTTATCACTATTTATGATTCAGATGAAGAGTCATTGGGGGAAACGAATTCAGACTTACAATCACAACAACCCGAGATTCAACAGCAACCTCTCTATGAGTCAATCAATAACATTTTCGCCCATAATGCCAATCAAAACCCTGATCAGTCCATTATTACATCTTTGAACCAATCAATTCCAATTTTGATAAATTCACCACCAATTTACACATTGTTTCAATATCCAAATATCCCCAATTACTGCGTGAATCCTGTTAATTATGTGTTGATGCAATCAAGCCCAATCGAGGATATTTCAAATATAAAAACTAACCAGTCAAATCAACCCGAACATGAAATCACTGAACTCACCAAACCATCCCTAAATCAGAAAATCCCTAAATCATCCAGAAAACATAAATGTCACAAAGCATCCACAAAGAAGAGAAAACTTTCCGATCACATTCCGCAAGTCCATTCCAAACCAGTGTACCCCTGTGAATTAGATGGGTGTGGTGTAAAGTTTAAAAGCAATTTTGCTCTTGGTGAACATTACCGTACTGTGCACAAAGGAGTCAACTTTCCTTGTCAAAAATGTGAAAAGTCGATATTGTTTAAAGATTTGATGTTGCATCATCTTCAAACATATCATGCCATTGGTTTTGTTCCGCCCAAGAGAGAAATTTGTCCCATATGTAGAAAATCTTTTAAAAGTGAGGAATCAGTTACATTTCACCTTCAAAATGTCCATACCAAACCGTCAATAGGTGAACAGGTTGATGAATCGATAAAATCTTTGATTGAAAATGATTCAAACGAACATTCAGTGGGCTCAAATGATTCAGATTTTAATTCACAACAACCAGATCAACAAATTGTTGATTTAAATGAGTCAATAAATATAAATATCGCACCAAGAGACCATACTATTATGCACAATGAACTGAATAATAATGAATATCAATATTTTGAGAACCAACAACCAGACCTTCAGTTCAATCAATTGCCAAGTCAACCTGTTTCTTTGAGTTTTGATAGGTTCAGTGTCAATTTTGATCAATCGAGCCACAACTTAATCAAATTCGACGCTCCTCCTTTGGAGCAGGCAATTTTCCCCTTTAATTCGTCATCTTCTCATTCAAATTCGTTTACAATTCAGCCTAATTCACTTGTAAATGAATCAGACTGTTATAATTTGGCTCAATCTACAAATTCATTTGCAACGCCAGTCCAACAGCAAAGTATTGTAGGAAATGTAGATTGTCAGCAAAGTTTAATATCACCACAAACGCTGTGGAACAGTGACATCATTTATCAAAAGTTGAGCTCAATCGAGCAACAACAACAACAAGTTCAAGAATTAGAGCTTCAAGATATCGATCTCAATGAGTTCATGAGATCGATCTCAACCGATGTTAATTTCGTACAAAACGCCAATGACAACGAGGAATGTATGGATTACTTGGATGCGGTTCAAATTGAAGATTACAATGAAGGCAACAATTTTGATTATTAAAGCTGGTGAATTAAGTGATCAATAACCAACAATTATAATCCGGAACCATTAATACAACTTCATCACCAAAAGAAACGAGTTAAATAGTAGATAAAATTGTAAACTAAAAATTATCTTGTCTTTAAAAGCACCTTGTCACGCATGTTATGTTCAAATCTAAAATCCAATAAATTCAGCACTCATTACGACAAAAAGATATAACCTGATGTTTGTTTCGAATGACTTTAATCACTTCAAATTATTAGTTTCATTTTAAATTATATTTAAAAATACAAATCACAATGTCAAAATTTTTCTCAACAAGTCCCAAATCCCCATTTCAGACATCAACATGAATACGATCTTACATTGGGCACTCGTGCTATTCTCCCAAATTAGTAATAATTTTCCCATGTGTAAGACTTTCCATCAGCTTTACTCGATTCGTAATGGTAATAGAGCTATTCAAGTTGGTAATTCTCGGCCACGATTGGTACTTTATTTACACAGACATGTCGAACGATCACATATCTTATTTGACAAAATTCACATTCGCTTCAACTTTGCTCTTGAAACTTGGTATTCGTCTGAAAGTTGGCAAGAAGTGTTTGCAAAATAGTACACCGCCTGAACATTGCACACAGAACAAGTTCCGTTTGCTAGGCAAAGAGTCGGAATTTTCATAATCCATTAACCGACTGTCGAATTTCTGAATATTGTTCATAGTACAAATTCCGTTTGCTAGGCAAAGAGTCGGAATTTTCATAATTCATTAACCGACTGTCGAATTTCTGAATATTGCACTCAGTACAAATTCTGTTTGCGAGGCAAAGAGTCGGAATTTAAATAATTCATTATCCGACAGTCGAAATTCTGAATATTGCACACAGTACAAATTCTGTTTGCGAGGCAAAGAGTCGGAATTTAAATAATTCATTATCCGACAGTCGAAATTCTGAATATTGCACACAGTACAAATTCTGTTTGCGAGGCAAAGAGTCGGAATTTAAATAATTCATTATCCGACAGTCGAAATTCTGAATATTGCACACAGTACAAATTCTGTTTGCGAGGCAAAGAGTCGGAATTTAAATAATTCATTATCCGACAGTCGAAATTTTGAATATTGCACACAGTACAAATTCTGTTTGCGAGGCAAAGAGTCGGAATTTAAATAATTCATTATCCGACAGTCGAAATTCTGAATATTGCTCACAGTACAAATTCTGTTTGCGAGGCAAAGAGTCGGAATTTAAATAATTCATTATCCGACAGTCGAAATTCTGAATATTGCTCACAGTACAAATTCTGTTTGTGAGGCAAAGAGTCGGAATTTAAATAATTCATTATCCGACAGTCGAAATTCTGAATATTGCACACAGTACAAATTCTGTTTGCGAGGCAGAGTCGGAATTTAAATAATTCATTATCCGACAGTCGAAATTCTGAATATTGCACTCAGTACAAATTCTGTTTGCGAGGCAAAGAGTCGGAATTTAAATAATTCATTATCCGACAGTCGAAATTCTGAATATTGCTCACAGTACAAATTCTGTTTGCGAGGCAAAGAGTCGGAATTTAAATAATTCATTATCCGACAGTCGAAATTCTGAATATTGCTCACAGTACAAATTCTGTTTGTGAGGCAAAGAGTCGGAATTTAAATAATTCATTATCCGACAGTCGAAATTCTGAATATTGCACTCAGTACAAATTCTGTTTGCGAGGCAAAGAGTCGGAATTTAAATAATTCATAAATAATTAAGCTGATTTCAAACAAGGTGAATGGAGTGACATTATAATGAAGCATCTATAGCATGGGTGCGGAGACCGTGGACCTCGGTCCACTTTTTGCTCCAAAAGGTCCACTATTTTTGAACTACCAAAGTAAGAGGGTGGACTTTCTCTCAAAAAGTCTCCGCACTCATGATCTATAGAGTTATCTACAGAAAAGTTTTCAATTTTTTTGAGACATAATTCTCGGGTAACCTGGTAATTCACCTTGGTTCTCGAATTCCGCAAAATCTGTGAAAGTATGTTTTAGCAGTGACATATTTTCCCCGGAAGAAGAAGAGTGATGACTGAATTCTTTTTAACTTTGGTACTTTGCAGGTAAGCTGACTGTGGTACTTTATCTCCTTAGAAGCTTAGATTTCAAATGAATTACGACGTTGAATTGAAACCCGGTTGGTTCCAGCTTCCTTCAATTTCCAGACACCAACATTTTGTTTAGAGTTGATTGTGTTTGTTTGGTAGCTTCAGTTGTTAATAGCTTGTGACGCACGCTTGCGCACATGGAGTCAAGGAATTGACTCTTCATCGATTCAAATTGCGCGAACATGTCAATAGTGACGATTGGTTGACGAGAGACCCTAGGGTCCTCCCATTTGTCAACTCGTCAATCAACATTTAAGTATTATTATTACTCTCCTTTGTCTTAACTCGTTTTCTCTGTATTATAACTTACTTCTGCCCTGTCTCTGTAACTGAGCGGTCACTTTGTCAACTGGCGATATGCCAATCAACGTTAATAAATCACTCGAAATCATTTGATTTGTGTTTTGTCCTAAATCGTCATTGAATCCGCTATTTAAGCAACCTGACGAGATTCGTGTTGTGTGATATACGCAACACCTTCAGTCTTTCTTGTTTGGAAACACTTGGAGTAAAAAATGGAGTAGCAGTTGGGTTTTCATTTATGATAGGAGAAGACCCGGGAGATTGAGCTACCAAGGAGAAGGTCAAAGGAATAGTGCTCATTTGGTCTGGTGACTAGATGGGTTTGAAATCGAACATAAGGCTTCCACTTTCGCCTCGAGCTTGCCAATGGTGAATGTAGCCTCGTTGTAGTTGGTCCATTGCCATGAGGAGTCACTAGATCGTTCCAAGTTGAGAGGTCAACTTGCGCTTGTCTCCATCAAAGATCTTGAGTAAAGCACATACATGAACATGAAGCTAGTAAGTTCAGTGTGAGGTATCTTTGTTGGAGGAAACTCCACGTCGTCGACGTGTGACTCATGTCAATCAAGCAACCATAACGTATTGTGATGACATAGATCGCAACGTTTGTGTGTCATGCGATGGATTGGGCCATTCGTCTTCGCGATGTCCGTTTGACCAAGACGTTCCGTCCGCCGGAGGCCGGGAAGGTTCTCTGTGGGAGAAGAGCCAGCGATGGAACAAGGTCGATGAGACTCCTAGGATGAGCCACTGGCAACAAGAGCAACCTCAGTTAGATCCGTGGCAAGACATGCACGGGCCACCAGAGAACTCAAGTTACCAGATGACACCACAAGTTCGACCTCGACACAAGGTGCCAGATCCTATGTCAGCTCCGTCTCAACCAAGGCCTCAAGTTCAGCCGACACCAGAAACCCGACAGGAAGACCAGTCACGAGACCCCGTGTTTGGAGAACCAGTCCAGGTACGCAAGTGTGCCACCACGACACTAGAAGTTCAACACCGATCTACAACCACTTCTCGATCGAATGCACCAAACGTAGAACCTCCTAAACTAGAGGCCTTCAAGACCTATCCCGTAATGCTCGACTTGGATCCGGTATATCTAGACCGAAACGTGCATATACCGGAGCCGATTCCCATCAAATACGATATTGTCCAGCCGCGTCTGGATGCCATTCCTGTGGACACGAGCATGCCCCGTGACCAAGATAGTCTACCAGTGATGGAAGACCTAACGTTCCCCCGTGAGGGCCCCCGACTGCAATGAGGTCAACGAGACTCGTCCTGTGAGCGTGGACACTGGTCAAATGGGTGTCGACACTAACCACTGGAAGGCCACGATCGAGCCGAAGCCTACCCTCGAGGACAACAAACAGGTCTGGAAGACCTCGGAACGAGTTGAAACCTTCAGAGACTTCGTCTAGTGGAATGTCCTATCGACTACTCGACCCATACAGGATCAGCAAGACAACACGCGCTCACCCGAGTAGCAAGACATTCGTTGTGGACCCAGGGCCTCTCATCCTACATATGCCATTCCTCGTGGGCTCAACAGTTGACTGACTCTCGTTCAGCCAAGTTCAGACGAAGCAAGACGAACCTCCAAGTTGTATGCAGAGATGCAAGCGCACCCACGTCGCCTGGTCAAGCACAAGTCAAGATAGATTCGACAATCGACCTCAAGAGCCTCCTGAAGTGTGTCAAACTGGTCACGGACCTGTCTATGCTCATCTCCTTCTACCTCCACATTCGATTCAAGTGGGCGCTCTTCTTCTGGCACCTTCGACTTACGGCCTGTGGACCTAGACATCTAGAAGCTGACCAGTATCAGACCGACCACCCGGTGGACTCGGTCGCATGGTAGCCCCGTGCGCCAAAGATGTTCCCGGCTGGTCCCGTTCCCGAGCATCTCCGACCCGATGGTGGTGGGCCCGGGCAAGATGTCACGAGTCAAACTCGTAACAGGCAGATCGAACAGAACGATCGAACTCACTTGTCAAGCCAGCTATTTAATGGCCCAACCTTTCGCCTATTGGGCACTGCCGCGATCAGTCCAGTTAGATCTCAACCCTTCGGTCCCGCGTGACCTGTGACCTTTGCTTAGAGCCATTAAACCTATAAGCCTTTCGTCTCCTTGTATCGTTGTTTCCCCTGTGTGCACGCGCGTGTGTCACAGAATCAAGTGTTTCATCGTTTTTGTCGTCACCTTGATCAATGATCATATATTTCACGGATACTTTTGGATGTTTTTCGGGATCTAAACCCAAATCGTGGATTCCATCAATCCAGTTCGGAATCTCTTTATTGATGTAGAAATTTGGTTTAGATCGATTTGCAGAAAATTGTTTGTTTCGTTTATGTTTTCGTTTCAAATCAGGTTTCAGTTGAAATGGAGTGTTGATTCATTGTTGAAACTGTTTGAACCTTTTCTTGAATCGAGGCTGAATTTTTCATCTCTCTTTGCTCATTTGTTCTTGGTATTCTTTCATCAAACATCGTGCTAAACGCACTAACCATCGTACTGGAATTGCATATCCGAGAAAGCTCAATTCAGTTGTGATGCCAGATTGGGTCACCAAAAAAGTTAAACGTACTGAAGTGAACAATGTGAATGTGAATAAGTAAAATGTTGCTTCAAGTGACAACGGCGAGGAAAGCGCCAGGATGACGCCAATGAGGACGATTCTATGAGTGGAGACGGAGATGGCGAGAAGGTGATTGGAAATGAAGCCAACACTGGAGATAATGTTGGAGTTGAATAAGTTGAATATAAGAGCAACTAACGTTAGTGACACGTACTTAGGTTGATCAGAAAGTTCGTAGAAGATATTTGTATAAAATAAACGAATTAACTTTGAATCAAAATAAGTTGATACACATATACCTTGGTTAATACTGAACAAAATGAGGCATCACTCGGCTCTATCTACTGTTCCATCTAGAGCAGATAAGAATTTTTACGAAGTAACTTTTTACCCCTCCGTTCAAGCAACAATTCTCGGAAATGACTGGAAGAAAACTCTTGGGCTATGGCTTGTAGATAGATCAATGTCAGAGTGATACGTGAGTAAAAGGATTTGAAAATTCGTTGAGAAGGGACCTAGTTATCCTTAACCAAAAAGTAGTCAAAACAGCACTTTTTTATATGTTTTCCCCCCTCACTTGACATCGATGTATCGAAAAGTAGTTCATCTTTTGTTTTGATTTGATCAAAATTGTTATCTGTTCATTTAGACCACTTGTTCTTTTTAGTTATATTATTTATATACCTCAAGCTATTCATCTGACATCATATCGGGATAATAAATCTATATAATCTATTTTGTTTTGATACTATCGATTCTCAACTCATGTAATATCGGTGGTCACGTGATTGTTTGACCACAGAAATTGAAGCACTTTTTGTACATTTTCGGTTCTGGATCTCGAAGCCTTATCTCAATTGACTTGAAATTTCTACTGTGTATTACTCGATAATGAGGCTAAATATTAAACTTGGTTGGAAAGAATAAGATTCATACACAGAGAAATAAATCCGCTTGAACGGTGACACCAAAGGTGACTTTGGTAAAAGTATCATATGTTCCAAATGGAACGGAGGATGTCGGTGAGTGACCACTCATTTTGTTAAGTATTAACTAGGGCTTCAGGTTATAAACTTTGTTTGGATAAATGTTAATCTGATTTGTAGATACAAAAATATTCTACGAACTTTCTGATCAACCCTAGTATCTGGTTATCATGCCATTCCTACTGCAGTGAGTGGTTACATCGAAGGACTTCTCGACAATAGTCTCGATGCATCGGACGATGGAGCGCTCGAAACTAGAGCGAAAAAATGAATTCCAATTGTTCATTGATAGTCAAATGGATCAGTACCCTCATACCTTCATACCATATCCAAGATGTACTTTCCTCGTATTAAGGTGCTGGATATTGAGCCATCTGTATCTGACGAGGAAATACTGAAGAGTACTATGGCGTTCAGAATCTCAAGAACCATGTTGGATCGCAGCGGGGATAACAGAAGTATGATCCTCGAAGTGGCGCCAAGTATGTGGAATTTTCTGCTGTTTGAAAAGGAACCCAGAGATGTAATGCGTTGCTCCAAATGTCAAGCGGTGGGCCATACTCGAGGACAATGCGACTTTTCTGTCAACCCGAAAGCCGAGACATGGTGTGGCACTTGTGCTGGCTCACACGAATCGAACATATGCCGCTTTGCTGGAGACACACAGAGGTACAAGTGCATCAACTGTCTGAAAGCTGGATATTCGGACCACAGCCATACGGCCTATTCGGCTTACTGTCCCATTGCAAACAAGTGGCTACAAGAACGACTCGAATGTACCATCAAGTGTGATGACGAAATTCCACTCGCTCTGGCTTTCCTCGACTCAAGACAGGTGAATCGATCTTTTCCACGTGGTCCTAATCACAATCCAAAGGCACATTCGGAAGATAAGCAAACGAATACGTCCAACCAAATGATCTCCGTGGCTGAACATAACCAGAGTCTGGGCGATTTCTCTAGTCTAGTATCGCAGGTTAAGAATGATCTGTGTCCCTCCAATAATGCTGCCACCATGAACAATAATTGTACTGATACTGACTCAACCGGTAGATTGAGTGCTCTCCAAAATACGATCGACTCTAGGAGGAAAACCAAAGCGAAGAGGACCAATTTGTCTGTTCCGCCACCTCAATCCTTACCTGACCACGGACACGAACACACCAATGACAACTCTGTCACCATCGATGACATTGAGTCGGATGTAGAGGTGGAAAGGTTCTTCGATGCCGAAGACTATGACATACTACCGTGCCCGATTACTGACGAATACCTCAAACTGACGCCTGATTCTCCATCCTAACGAACGTGTCAACTGGATCGCCTTTTCGGTTTGGAACCTGCCTGTCTCCCGGATTTATTTTTCTTTTATTTCTTAATAACTCTAACCCGATAATTTAAGCTGTAATTCTCCTATTATTAACTCCTACTACACACTGATACTATATCATCTCACACACATTCTCAATCAATCTATGTTTCTCATCCGATCTCTCTAACTTTTGTAACCGATACCTCTGTATTGGATTAGCGTCACTTTGTATCTGAGTCCTGTTGGGTTGGTGTGGGTTTCCCTCGTCCTACACCTTTGTCCCTCGGACCACAGTTTTCTTTACAAGTGGTATGATCATTGTTAATTGTTAAGTATGTGTTTAATTGTATTATATTAGTAATATTACGAATAAAGGTACGCCATCCTGTGAGGCGCAAGGTCGCGCGCCCATTGCGGTGAGCGGATTAGCGTACTGTTGTGGATGTTACATGGCAGTGCCTATATTTTGATTTTTGCATGGTGTTTAGATTTTTGATTTGTACTAAGGAAAGTGATATTTCAAGCGTATTCTTCTATTCTTTAATCCTAAAATGGATTCTCAAGTTTTACTGATGATTCAGTGATGAATAATTTTCAAACAAGTGGGATCGACGTGAAAAAGAAGCCTATACCGTAAAAGGAAAGACCGACACCACAAAGTGAAATATTTTCGATATTCGGAAAGTTAACAAGAAGCCATTTGAACAATCTACTCATTGTAGAACTGCTTGGAATACAGTTTACAAGTGGTGCAAAACTCCTTCCTTGTAGCACTCACCTTGGTGTTGGCAGCAGTGTTGGTAATGACATGAACATTCATTGAACAAGGCAGCAGCAATGGAAAAGACTGCGGAATTTTGGTTCATTCCTTCATTTTCCATGTTTTCACTCATCACCTTGCATAATCAGTGACAGAAAATCTAAAATTAGCAACCATTGAAAAATTATTCAGTATTCGAGACAGTATATGACGACAATATCAGACAAAATCAGTGCAATTTATAACCATCACTGGTCCATTATCAACATAACAACAGTTATTTCATAATTGTACAGTACACTGCAGACATGTCGAGTGTTCAGTTTACAGCTGTACCTGATGATGAAAATTATCACTGAACATACCAAACTCCACTTGTGTGCTCATCCGACGGATCCGATTTATCAAACGACTGTATTTTATCAATTTTTACAATTTTAGATAGAGAGAAAAACTGTAATCTTGAATATATATAAAAATGAAATGCTACTCAATGAGCTTGTAAAAACAAATATACGGGAATTTGATATGAGGCTTTTGTGGTTTTCCTGAAGACTTTGACACAATTCCACTTACCTTCTCGTCGTTAAATAATATCCATTCAAAATTATCATTCTGTAAGGTTCCTTTGGTCAGTTGACACAATTTGCGAATATATGCCACCACGTGACCATCATTGACTTTTGTACCGATGTGATCGATGACACCACATAGTTGATATTTGATTCGATCAACTTGTGCAGACAACTTATGCTCATGACCTCGATGTGAAATTGTGGCAGAATCAACGCCTTGTCGATGTAATTTGTACCATGATACGGCATTCTCAATATTGAATTCCTGCAAGAAAACAATAATTTTGGATTGGAATTTTGTAATGTAGCCTAACCATCTATTAATCTAAACCTAAACTTCTGGTTTTAACTCTGGTTATGGTGCTATGTGATAATCAGAAATTCTGTTCTAGTTGGACTTATAATAAACAGATGGCGCAAGGGAAGTATATGCAAACACTACTGAATTCGGATGAAAGTGAAATGCTTACATTGTTCCTCAGAGATATCAGAGCAGCTTCAGGCGAAATGTCTGGATAATCAGCACACATTTGCTTAACCTTTTCTGGTGATTCTTCTGGTTCCGATGTCTGAGTTTCATGGTTAAAAGACAACCATTGTTTTTCTATTTCCAGCACTTCACTAGCATGGAAATTCACGTTGTACTTTTCAAAGTTCAGTACCGATCCTGAAGCTCTCTGTCCTAAATGTAGAACCAGAATTTTTGGAACGGATTTCATCTTGAATGTCCTAAGTAAATCAAAATGAGATCAAGAACCACAGAATACCTAAATGCATTCTAACCGTGTTGCTGGCACTATCTTTCCACCGAAATTCTCGTAGGAATCACGTTGACTGAAGATAACCTCGAGAAAATCACGCACCCTCACCTCTGGAGTGACTTTTTTAGGAGGGATTCCAGTAGTTTGTTTCCATTTCTCATTCTCCTCAATATATTTTTTATGTTGTTGAGCATTCGACAATGGAACTTCTCGTACATCAACGCCGAGCGAATAGAATGTCGCTTGACGATACTTAACATTTTCTGATCCCGAACCTTTGGGTCTGAATTCACCTTCAACTGAAAATGCGAAACTTTTTCGAAGTTCCTCAAGGCCAGGTAATTTCAAAATTTGAAGAAAGAAATTGTGAGAATCCTGTGGACAATCGTTGGAAAATTGTTTCAAAGAATCACCAATGGCACCTTTGAACATCGTAGTGGAAATACCCGATTGTGGAGCTCCTAAATGAATGTCAGAATATTCTCCTGAACACATGCTGGTAATTAGTTTTAAAGTTTGCGTAAATGGATCTGTTGTTGGTGTTTCGAGATTGGATCTTAAATAATGTTGAATCCTGTCGCGTTCATAGAATTGGCTATTGCAATTCTCGGAAATAACTTGCATTATTGTGTGGATATAGCACCGGTTATTGGGATTGATCAATCCCGTAAAACCAGGACCATATTTGTCCACCAGTTTGCACTTCTCTGGACAAACTTCCTCCAATGGCAGGATAGCGAGTTTTCGGTTAAATTCAACTTCCTTTTCAAAAATCGAATTCTTTAAAGAACAGGTCAAATTCTTCCAATCAATATTAAGTGCATTCAGGTGTTCATCCAATCGATTATTTTGGACCATGCATTTGTCTGCATATGAATACACTTCCGCTTTAACTTCCCAGTGATTCTGTACCTTACTACTGGAAATTGATCCAACGCGTACTACTAATGGATATATGGATCCCGTGTTTTGAAAGTGAATCTTTGAATGATTGTTCTCAGTAACACCACACAGAATCTTCCCATCTGAAAGATTTAACCACAAATCATCTGTAACTTTGCATTCGATACAAGTTGGATTAGTCAAGTTGGGTATGTCGATTTTCGCTGGGTGTAATAATTTTGGATTAATCCTACAGAAAAATGAATAAAATAAACCGGTTTGGAACGATTCCGAACCCGAATCCAAGAACACTCCACCATCACTCGATCCAATAAACTCAAATCCTCAAATATGCAAGAGAAATCCCCCATTAGTCCAATGCATCGAATTCCTACTTTCAAGAGTATTTTGGCATTAATCCAAAACCAAATTCTCCAAGCGGGAGACTAACCATTCAGAACAATTATCCCAATATAAATCCAAAGTAGAAATCTAACTTTATTTCCCGCTATAAGAGTTGCATCCACATCCAATGTTTTTTTTATGACTCAACTACTCAATAATTCATAGAACCCAAAAACATCAAAAGTGTACAATCAAACGAAACTCAAATGTACATGTGATATTCTTATTTTAAAAATTTCTAAATACTGTTTCAATGTTTTATTTATTTGTTGAATTGATAAGTTAGGCTAAAACTCAGTTAATTTATCTGTCAATTCATATTTTATTGTTCAGTTTATTTTCAATAAATCAGGTTGAAATTACCCATTAAAAAAACAATTAAATGGTTAAATCATTACTGAAGTGAGTTAATTAATGAATTAATTATTTTATTAATTGAGAAACTTGAGCAGCACTTCAAGAACGTGTTCGAGACACCCAACCACTGTACTCGCCAAGACATTGAAGACAAAGACGGAAACTATCCTCAACCCAACAACGTACGCGAAAACATCACCGTCACAATTGAGGAAGTGAATCGAGCACTCCACGCCATCAGTCTCGACACATCACCAGGTCCAGACAAAGTTTTGGTTCACACTCTTCGAAAACTGAGAGCAGGGGACATTATCTTAAAGATCATTGAAATTATGCTTGCTACTGGCACCGTTCCATCTGGTCTCAGTGAAGGGAGAATGAGTCTATTGCCCAAGGAGGGGGATTTAAATCAAATTGGCAATTGGCGGCCTCTCACCATCTACTCGGTCATCCGGAGAATCATCGAAAAGGTTCTCGAGAAGAAATTACGTGAACAGGTGGACATCAATGAAAATCAACGCGGATTCACTGACAAACCTGGTTGTCACATGAACACCTACTTCATCGAGAAGGCTCTCTGCAAGGCCAAGCTAGAAAAATCTAATGCCGTTGTTGTATTCCTTGATCTATCAAAGGCATTTAATCAGATTGGTCACGATCACCTCAAGAAAACTCTCTATCGGGGTCTCACCAAACCTTCAGCGGCTTGTCATGTCTTTACTGGGCAGCAACACGGTCCGTATCCAAACTATGAAGCACCGGTCGAACCCAATCAAAATTGCGAAATCAGTTCCGCAAGGGGGGTCCTCTCTCACCATTGCTCTACAACATCGCCTCCACCTTTGTCTACCAGGATGTCTGCGAATCCGACTTTGCGAATGCACACGGCTACAAATGGGACAGCGAACACGACTCACTTGTCATGGCTGGTTTTGCAGACGACAATGCAATCTTCTCCAGTTCGGTGAATGGCGCATCGAGGATTGTCGAAGCAGCTAGAAGCCACTTCAATATGATCGGTCTTCGAGTCAATCCTCTCAAGAGTGCCGATATTCATAAAGAAAGGCAAACTCGTCCCGGGCCAGCTGACACTTACCGATGGAACACAAATCAAGTGCATCGACGAAGGAACAACCATCAAGCATCTCGGTTGCAACTTCAACAATGAATTTATTTTTGACAGTGCGCAGATTCTCTCCGAAATGACAAAGAAGCTCAACAAACTGAAGAACTCAGCGCTACTCAACAACAGGACCAGAAGCTCAACATCATCAATCAGTACATCCTCCCAATGATGTGCTATCCTCTTCAGACTGCACAGTTGAACAAAATTCCCAAAAAAGAAATCTTGAAAGATCTAGACTCAACCATCAGGGGAACTGTCGTCGGAATCATTGGCTTGAACAGGAGCGTAACAACGCCCATGTTCTACGCCCCAAGAAAATTTCGCGGCCTTGGTCTTGTGAAATCTTAATGGGAAGTGCACCTGCAACACTTCTCCATCTCAAAACGTTTGTCCACCGTTGATGATGCTCTTTTCCAAAAGATGTACGATTGCAAGGCCGAGATGGAGAAATGCCGAGCTGACTCAGCTGAGCTCAACGTTGAAGGCGACACTTCTCGGAATATGCGAAATAACCTACTGTTAATGGATTTTGATGGATGGAAGAAGAAGGGCAGCCACGGGATAGGTGTCAAGCACTTTGAAGTCTTCCCTAAAGCTAACCAATTTATGGTCAACAAGAAAAGTCTTTCAGACTCAGAATGGACCGAAGCAATCAAGCTCAACGTCGGCTACGCCAACCTGAAGACCGTCATTGGCACTCGCAGTTACAGCTCACAAAATAGCCTTTGTCGCAGATGCAACAAAGTGAAAGAACCTACCCCATGTACTGGGAAGTTGTGAATGGAACAGCAAGAGACGAACCGCACGGCATCACGCCCTCAAGCACGAAATCGCCGACATGTTGACCGAGAAAGGATTCACCTGTGTAGATGAGGTGTTCTGTACGGATGGTGATGACTCGAGACGATAAGTCTTCTCCTCCTTCTTCTCCGATTATCTCCCGTATCTATTATCAAATAGTCACGAAGCTATTGAACAGATTTATCATGCTTACAAAGTGATTTTTTAAAATAATCAAGCAATGTTGATTTTAGTATTATGTAATAATTTTGTTTGATATTTTAAATATTGGATAATTGATTATTCCAATGTCAAATTGTTTAAAAATTATTTAAATTTGTTTAAAACGTTTTGTATTAATTGTATTAATAAAATTTGAAATGTAATTCAGCTTTCCAATTATCTAAATACCGTATTTTTTACCGAATATAGCCGTGTATAACCTGCAGAAAAATTTCATTTATAACGTGTTTCAGCATGCACGACCACTCCATTATTCACAAAGGATAAGCATTTCCATTGTATGCAAAGAATGCTCTTTTCACGTGATGCATATGTACATTGTTTTCACATGCACATTGAAAATGCTTAATAAATGGAGCGACCCTGCTGAACAACGTAAGAGTTCCATTATTCTTGGAAATCTTCAACATCACTCTCATAGCTCAAACTGATTCTATACTCGCCTCGGAATTCAGGATGATTCAACAGGAACAGAACTTCCTAGAACAATTTAAGGATCGTTGGTACGTCAAATGGCGATGAAACCTATAGTGTACTTGGATTAAAGGACTTTGTCTTGTCGACCATGTCATGCGTACGAACGTTATTATCACTAGAAGTGTCAAACTGTTGGGTTAGTTAGAATTATTTCATTTCAACAATGCTCAAACTGCAAGTAATCCAAACTCGTATATCTTGACTTGATGAGATTCTAAGCTTTATGTAGAGGTCTAAGCCTAGGTCCGGTAGGGTGTTGTGACCAATGGGTTTCGTGCGCTGGTGATGATTGGGTAGAAAGACAGCTTTCGTCTTGGTGCCAAGGTCTTGTTTTGGTGTACCATCAAGCGTCAGCTCAAAAGAGACGAGGCGAGAACTTAAAATGAGAGCAATCGAAACGGAGAAGGCAACCAGCTCTGCTTTCATGTACGAGTAGTAGTGAGTGCGGACTTGGGCTCGAAGACAAAACTGGTTTAATGGGTGTTTATCAAAATGTTTGTGTAGGGTAATTGAGAATCTCTACTTAACTCAACTCAACTGACACGCAAGAATAATCATCTATTGGAATTGCCCTTGTTTATTTTATCCAAATAGTACTGGACCAATAGTATAGAATGATTTTAGGTTCCACAAAAGAATTTAGCACTAAAGACATTCGTACAAATAATGTTTGACTATAAATGCATAGGCAAAATTGCATACCTAAAAGTGGTCATAGCTCTTTCTACAGTTGTAGTTGTTTGTCTGTGTCGGTAACAATTCACGTCCAAGCCATCTCTTATCTCTAATGACATTAGAATCGCGCATGCCAACTAAGAGAGAACGCCGATGAAACAATGTCAACAAAAGGGAAAGTAGGACTTTTAGTGATAAAGAGTGAGTGATTACATGCAAAGCTCGTTATCAGTGAGTGAGATCAAGAAAACAGTAAAACATGTTCGAATAGACGAAACACGCCTAACGCGTACACAGACACAGACATAAAGCTCTTCACTGTCACATTACGCTTTTAGCCACCAAGCAAGTCGGTCAATTTGGTTAATGCAACTTTTCAAACCACAAACAATTTGTTTGTTCTCTTTCTCACTCACCGACATTACTCATCAAATTGTACGAAAAAAATGAGATCGAAACTGTGTGAAGTGTCAAATTTTTCTATGTACCTGTAAAGATCAAACTTTTCAGCAGCAGAACTAATTCGTCTGTTCAAACTTGTTTGACTTCCCCCAAATATCTAGGTTTTAGACATGGTTTGTCACTCACACTAATCTATCAACAATGCCCAAACTGCACATGCCAGTATGAGAAATCACAAAACTTCAATCTACCAAGAAATTTTCTATTATGAAATATTACTCTAAGTTATCTCGTACTCGGCTTGAACACATCATCAACAAGACAAATTATTCCGTTCCAAAATCGAAATCAACTTCATCAATAACCTCTAAATATGAAATTGACTAAATGCATCGAATCAAATTCAAAACAGTGATGCACCTACAGTCACAAGCCTAAAGTATCAGCATAAAACAGCAGATCGAGTGATCACGCGAGAGTGATTGGATTCGCAAATTCGAAATCAAAAGTAAACATTTTGGGACTTACACTTTCACAATTTCACCATTCCAAGTTGGGAGTGCAATCGATTTTTTGATGGCTTTAACAAACAATGCCAATTCTTCGGGCAAGTCATCGATAGTGAATTCGTAATCCGATTCGGGATAAAGAACAACGGAAATTTTTCTCGTCAAATACACCGGGATGTCCGAAATAGAATCCACCGTTTTGGTTCAAAAGCCATACTTGTGATCGGTCGATCAGAAGTTCGTCGAATCTTTATGAACAAACAATTACTGTTGTCCTGGGCATAATGAATGTCGGCAAATGTTTTGCAAAAGCAATTGAAAGAGTTCAAACACACAAACAAACCATCTTTTCCAATCTAATGTGAATGGAGAAAATGGTTTTTTAGAAAATATATCCAAATACACAAAACCAAACACTAACGTCTGAGTGGTGAGACAAACAACACTCGCTAGTTTGAATTGGTGAAAATGTATCTGGTTTTGTGATTGTGGTATTGTTCATGAATTCCCGAAGTCGATCCAAATGGTGTTGATTGGCCATTATGGCTGTACAGTGTACACGGTGGTCGATAGAAGCTGATCCACACAATTGATTAATCAATACGTCTAGACAGCAAAATTCAACAACAAACTGTCCAAAGCTCACTCTGAGCTACTCCTATTCCCACCTATAGTGGGTAGAAATGGTCGCTGGCGACTACCGGGACAATATGATTCAAACTATTCCAGATCAGATCCATTTTTGTGGATACTTTTGGCAAAATATATAAATAACCTCATGTTAAAAATGAGATTGAAAGAGCTTTAAATTTGTTACTAAAATTTCGATTGCAAATCAATCTTGATGCTTCCCTTACAAGATTGATTTTAAGCTCACAATACATTCGCAATATTGGCGAAATGAAATGTATCGGTAGTAAAGAGTTGGTCAAGCTTTTACTGAACAAAGTTTTATTATGTTGACTTATTCTGCACAAAGGGATATTTATATTCAAAACAAAAAAGTCATCAAAGACATTTAAAATGTCATATGCTTTACTGTAACTTATACAGAAATAGTTCCACGTTATATGCGAAAATGAACTTGTCAGTTGGAAATTTAACTCGAGTTTTTGTGCGCTCAAAGTGTTAGTTAGTTAATTAGTTCTTGCTTCATGTATAATGATGGGTGATGATCTCGTGATGAATCCAATTTACGCCATTAATAGTACGTCTTCATCATCTGCATGTGGAATTGCTTGTGAAGCACATAAGGCAATGGCAAACGATTCCACATTTTGTGAGCTCCAGAATGTTAATTGTCCCACTGGACCAAAACAAAAGTTGGTGGGGCTTACAAAAGGGGTGAACAATACTTCAAAAGTAAAGGGCGCCATGCAAGGGCAGATAAAGCGTCCAACAGTCGGTTTCCTCCTTAACACAGGCCATTTGTATAAATTCATTTTCGGAATTAAGCAAATCCATTTGAAATCAGTCAACCATCCATTTCGTTTTTATTGGCCTAATAAAACTGTAGAGCAACAAAAAAGAACTAATTTTACCAACCGTAATGAGTGCTTTCTATGCAATTGATATATAACTCACAGTGTGTCCAGTCCATATCTTGAAGTGGAATTCGTTTCAAAAAAGATCTCCGATTAAAATTGGCTTGATTTTGATTATCGATTTAGACTTAGAATTAGACTTAAGTTTTGGTCGTTTACTAGACAAATAAAGAAAAAACGAGTCATAAAAAGTTATAACACAAGTGTTAATAATAATAATTTAAAGCAAACCTTTTGAATTAACTTCAGTGGCTGAACATATAGTTGAACAACAAAACAAAAACAATTTTCTATATGTAGAAAAATTAACATAAATAGCAGAATTTAGACGATAAGTTTACGATGTAAAGTAGCGACGCGAAAAGACATGTGTCTTCAGTAAAACCAGATCTGAAAAATAAATTTAAAAAAGTAAATTTTGAATTAGCTTCGCATGTGAACACATACCTAAACTATTGATGATGAAGTTCATCATGAACAATCCGTGTACTGATGGATGTAAGATGATTCGTTGATTGGTTTGTGTGCATTTGTGCAATCGATTGCATATTTATACAAACATCCAAAGTAAATTTTACTGTAAACCAAGCATACGTAAACAAATTGTCGTGGAGGGAAGGTTAAAACGCGTTAGACAATTCTGCCGCTAGTGCTACAGCCAACATACTCGATCAGTGATAGGCAATTGCTTTTCTTTTCTGTAATAATAATAATTAAATAATCACTAAATAATAAATCTCACAAATACTTGGTTTTGAGCCATTTACATTAAACACATAAAATAGAAATCGCGATCTTGAGGGAACTCGCTTTGGATTTAGTTTCGTGCATAAAGTAGCTGAGAGTAGATGGCAGGCTGCCATTTGCAGAATTTGCACAAAGAAGCCATCATGTCACCGGCGGTGACTCACCGCACAGGGGTGAGTATGGAATACTCAAAGAAAATACGAAAAGGAAAATATTAACACAAGAATGTTCCTCCAGCCTGGTCAGCAGCCAAAACGTATGTTGTTTTGGTTTGCAATTGCGAACTCACAAAATGCACAATACTGCAGTAGACTCTACCGAGTAGAGTATTCAGAATATAATTTACATAGGAGTAATAGTTTTTCTTTTTGGGTCAATCTGCTGAAAATAATAACAATAACAACAAAACCAATGGAATGTTTGTGGAATGCAAATGTTTAAACATTTACACTCTGCACTTACTTGTATTTCGGTCAAGTAGCAACAGCCCACGATTGTCAGCAGTAGTAAAGTTGTTCATTTATTTTTGTCTCACGATAATTGTCAACTTTGTTTTTCAAATAAGTAAGTGTAATTTCCAAATTGTCTAGTACCTTGATCAAATATCAATAAAATTATTTATTTCTCACAACCAGAAATTTTACCTTTTGTATTGCATCTGTTTGCTGATCTTTTGTGGTTTAGTTCATTTATCGTTTCTTCTCTTTTCAACTTTCTATTCTTCGTTATGGAAAAGGAAACAAGTAACAAAATTAAGATTCATGTAAAATCTCCAACTGAAGTGAAGAGTCATGAGGTTGAGAAATCCTTGTCCCTCAAGCAGTTGAAGAGCAAACTATTGGAGGGTTTCCAAAACAAAAATAAATTGACAGTGATGCGTATTGGTGAAAGGTGTCTCGACGATGATAATGGAATTGATGGGCTCTCGTTCCACAAAATAGTCGATGGATCGACTATTGAATTACTTGACGGTTTTCTAATTACAATTGAAACTCTCAGCTTAAAAAGCATTCCATTGGTAGTCCATCGATTGGATAAAATCGGAATGGTGAAGGAATTGATAGAATCAAAGCTTCAAATACCTTCACGGGCACAAAGTTTGATCTACAATGGAATTCCACTTGAAGATTATCTCACCATTGCAGATTACAAAATCAACAGTGAATCGTTGTGCATTCGACTTAATGTATTGAATTTTAGTGGGCACATAAACATCACTATAATGTTACCTTCAGGCAAATTGGAACTCTTTGTTCGTCCCAATGAGAGTGTTGCAGAGTTGAAGAAGATGATTGCAGATCGAATTGTGACAAATGCAGACACAAAAAGTAAGCTGAATTTGCACAACGATTGGGACCGTATGATTCTGCATAATGAAAACATGCAACCACTGCCAAAGCCTGAAGGCACTCTTCGGGAAAATGGTGTTCAAAATGACTCCATCCTTTCACTGCTAATCCGTTTTTGTGGTTGATTAACAGTGAGTGAGTTCTCTCTTTTGCCTTATTTATATTTGGCTCGAGTAGCAGTTTGTACTTTATCTTGTACTCTGCATGTCATAACATTGTTGCTTTTTATTGCCTTATTATCATATTAATTCTAGTGCGATTCAAACATTGCATCGATTATTTCACCTCCCACCAAATCCTGCATCGCGGTATCATTGTCGTCATACATGTGTCTCAATCCATCATTGTCGTTGTCATTTAATTGTTTAACTTCAATACGTACATTTACTCATTCACATACAAACAGTCACTACTTACTCACTACTTTAGTAATAATAATAATTATTATCATACAAAACATTCACATGATATTCTTTAGATCATCTCTTTCTAATTACCGATCTTCACCATTTTGTGCTTTAACTCACTTAAATTCAACTTTCCGAACTCTTTAATATTGTCGTACGCAAGTTAACCTCAACAACACGTTTATCTCTGTATCGTGCTCATTTTCCAAATAATAAAAGATTGTGAAGATAAAACGTGCAATTGAATACTTATATTTGAGAATATATTTCACAGATTCAACCCGAGTTGAGTCAATTTGATATTCAATTAATTTGTTGACGAATCGTCAATGACAATCCCTGCATTTGAAGTTTGATTGCACAATGGACATGACTTTAGAGCAAACTCACAATGAAAGTCACGAAATGTTTGTGTTTGATCCGTTGGTCGTGTTTGTGGTGACTTAATTAGCTGAGCGAACGAAACGAACGGAACGAAGGAGCGAGCGCCAGCGAGCGACTGAGTGGAGTGAGTGGAGTGAGGTCAGCTTTTGGCCGAAGCTCAAATGCTCTTTCTACAGTGAAAGTAGAAGGAAATGTTAGCATAGAAATGTGTGGAGAATTTGTGAACAAATTATCTCAAGAACGCGACCAGCCACTGAGGTCAATTAAGGTTATGTTGACAAGACATGTGCCAGGGAAGAAGCCAATCAAAGGAATTTAATAACCTATTAATAATAGACAGGTAAAGGTGCTTTAATGTAACTAATTAAATAAAACTAAATTATATCGGTTTGTCTGTCTCTATGTGGTGAGGATGCCTTATGGGTGAAGGGTAAGGTGCAAGGTCAACCTAAAAATATTTGTAGTGAGTAAAAGTAAAAATTATTATTATTCGAGTAACACAAATGTGCCAAGATTACGTAATACAATTTGATACTCAATGTGCACTCTGCTGCTGCATATGGCAGATGGTAGGGTATCGAATTACACCCTTTTCAATGGAAACATGCTTGGGGAGAGGAGAGAACGAACACAACCAACAACATGAACATTTGTCTGCCACTCGGTGCAGTGGTCACTGGCAATTGAGAAAGAACAGACTGACTTGACCATTGACACAGAGAGGGACTGCACTTCTCACTTTATTACCATTGACTGTTTAATGCCTTTGAAATTTTATTTCTAACTTTCTATTTATAAATTATTAGAATTATAATTGTCGGGTGAAAATTAATCCAAAAAAATCTTAAGCCAAACAATTTACCTTCACAGAGAATTTGACATCTGTTTTTATTTTCTTCACTTTTGTTTACTCTCCGGGAATGTGTGCACAGACTTTAAAGTTATTCATTACTCTGTTCTAAATAGCGTTGGACGACCTGGGGAATGTTTGTATACTACGTTAGTGGAGAGTCACAACAAGACTGTCCTAGGACAGCTGTGTATCATGAAACGTGTAACTTTGAGGAGAACTGAGAAGAGGGAAATGGAAGAAGTAAGAAAGATGTCATATTCTTTAAGTTTGAGTTCAATTTTATATTTTACCTCTGATTTTGGCTAGAATTACATGAATTATTGCTCAGCTGTACTGCTTGCACTAAATCTAGTATTTTATTAATCAAACTAAATTGCTGAATATAATGATGATGTAATTGTCAATAAATTGATTGCTCAGAGGTATATGAGTCACATTCAGATGTTCTGAGCATTGCTTTGTTTTATTTTTGTTCATTTGGTGGGATGCTGTCCCCCTTCTGCCCTTTGGCAAACCCTAGATGTTATTTATAAGTGATAATAATTTACTTCACTTTTTATTTGCTTTTCACTTTCGTTTCTTTCGTTGAACACACACATGCAATCGCTCAAATGCAATACATGCCCGGAGCAATGAAAAGTGTCCTGTACAGAATGAATGAAGTTATCATTGAATGGGATCTGTTAAAAGATATGTTCTTCAATAAAAGTGTCTTCAACAGCAATTTGTTGTTATCTAATCAAAGTTTTTGTTGGTTTGAATTTCAATTCATATTTGTGCACACAAGTCGTGAAGTGAAGTGAAATGTTCGATTTATCTCAACTCAACTCTAAAGTCTGTCACGCGATAAGTGTCAATCAATCAATCAACTCAGTTGTCGTCGTCCTTGCTGATAATAACTTTGCCGCACCATTGGGCCATCTGCTACTTGTAGCGAAAATAAAGTAGCGAATTTGTCTCTTCAAAACAACTCGACTGAAGCACAGCTCAATAAAGACACCACTAGATGGGCACTCATTTTGGTCCAAATATGGCTTCAACATTGGCAACATCCGAATCTGGGGCATCAAGACAATTCTGTAATTTAAAATCACTCGATGGACAAGATTTGAGCGAAAATATGAATCCAGATGAACGGTCTTTTTCGCAATTTGCTGACAATCTTCAATTGAGATGTTCATTCGCTGAATGCGGTGATCTAACGTTTAACCACCTGCCTAGTCTACTCCGACATACACGACTTAAACATCCGGAATCTCTACATCCAATACATTTGATACCATTCAGAAATGTTCGTAGAGCCAGACGATCAAATCATGTTCTCAAAATCCCGCAAGATTCTAGACGATTCAAGTGTTTGCCATGTTACAAATCTTTCAAAAGAAAGGATGGATTGGCAAGACATGTTGAACAGATTCATAAAACGGTGATCATTTGTAAATTCACTGGATGTAAGAAGACATTTGATAGTGAACATGAACTTGAGAGACATCGTGGAGTGCATTCTCGAGGTGAGAGATCAATGAAAAGATCAATTCAATGCCTCAACAAACAAGCAGAACATCGAACTCGACGAATCAGTCAATGACAAATCATTGAAATCAGCTCAACAACAATTGATCGACACTGATTCGAATTCTAATGAACAGTTGTTGCTAGCAGGAATTGAGCCAGATGAAATTGGTATTATTAAAAAGGCAATTTATGAACTCGTAGATGAACTGGTAGAGTTCATGAATGAAAATGAATCAAACGAACATTCAACAGATTATTCGAAATCAGATGTTGAAGATTGCTTACATCAACAACAACAACTCGTGAACCAACCGCAAACGCACAATGCCAATTCAGAACAAAATGCCAATAACGAAGAAAATTTTGTATATTCCAAAACAAAGATTCAAATTGACGATTCCAGTAACATCGATAATTATGATTATCACGATGATGATGAAATTAAAATGATTAATGATTATCATCAATTACACTTTGCAACTATGGGCGACAATGAACTGAATCTAATTGAACAGGCTACGAATGAATTGGTCAATGAACTTGAAGACATGGAAAACATGTTTAACTCTCAATTCGACAAACAACAAATGCATGAACTCAACAAACCAACTATTGGCGATTCATTGCATCCAGATATTGAGCAATCTGATGAACGGTTATTTAAAAGTAATAATCCAAATCAGATAGATTCTTTTGAGTTGATAAAATTTTACAAACCATACCGGCGTCGTCGTACTAGGGCTCATAGAAAGATGGCAAAACATTCATTCAAGTACCAATTAGATAAACAAAGAGTGCCCTGTTCTAAGTGTAACAAATTATTAAGAAATAAGAGATCACATGCACAACACGTTCGTGATGTCCATCCCAAAGAATTGTTTCACTGTGAAGTAAGTTGGTGTGGTGTGACGATCAAAACGATTCATCATCTATTCCGCCATTACCGTAGGCAACACAAAGGAGTCAACTTTCCTTGTGTTGCATGCAGAATGTTCAGAAATAGAAAAGACTGGTTTGTCTCCCATCTTCAAACATATCATGAAATTAATTTCAATCCACCCATGGACAGATGGTTTCCGTCAAATTGCAATTTGATTCAGTCTACTTCCAAACAACCAGAACATCATCAGCAAGAACACCAACGAAAATCATATCCATTACTAGAAAGTCTACTAGATGAGCCACCCAATGTGATCCCATTCAAGATTCTGTCGATTAACTCAAATTCCGACATCGCCCATTCAAAATCCACAAGCTCAATTCCAATTGATTATAATCTGTTTAATTTCAATTTGGATAAACATGATTCCAGTTTCATACAGTCAAATGCAAGTTTGTTCCAATCGAACGCTAATCTGGACCAGACCAACACGATTCAATCAGATGGCACCTTGAATCCGTCATTTTACAGTTCTTCTCCTCTTAGTCTGTCAAATAAATTTCCAAGTCAGCAAATAACTTGCACCACTGTCCCATCAAATAATAATCAGCTTGATTGGTCAAATTCACATTCTGTTCTCTCCAACCCCTATTCGAATACTCCAAATTCTAACATAATTCCAGCAAATCAAAATTTGTTTCAATCGAATCACTTTTTGGATGAATCAACAAATTATTGTTTTAGTCCATCAGCCAACTCTGTCTTAAACCAGGTTGATCAGTTTACTGACCAAGCGAATTATGAAACCTACCAGGTACTTGATCTAGATTCGCATTATCAACATAATTCCACATTGATGCAGAATGAATCGGAAATCAATAAAATTCAAGATCAATCGAATTGGTTCCAAGAACCATCAAATATCCGACATTACAATTCAAGCCCTAATCAAATTGACTATTTAAATCCTTTTCAGTCAGACCAATCGAATCCTGAAACTTTCCAGCTCCTGGATTTCGATTTGGTCCAGTATCGACAGAATCCCGCCTTGATGCAAAATGGTTTGGAAGTTAACTCAATCCAGGATCAATTTAGTTTGCCATATTATGAGCCAAACTCGGTTGGAAATCAATTAAATTCCAGTTTGTGCCAAAACTCATCCACACACCATTCAAGCCCGATCCAAGATGAAACTTATCTGCCTAACTCAATCCAAAATCAATCAAATTTCAACTCGATGCAGGATAACTCGAATCCCATAATATACCAATCAAACTCTCTCCAAAGTCTTTCTAATTTTAAAACCGAATTAAACTCACTCATGGACTTCTCCTTATCGACATCAAATATCTCAATTGAAGAATCACCAATAGATAATGTCCAATCTCCATCACGGTCATCATATTCGCAATTACCTTCGAAATCCGCGTCCTCTTGCGTCACAACCAATGAGGGATCGTATCCAACGAGAGTAGATCAAACGATTAAATCAAGTCTAATCAAAAATCATCGTGAGTACGTTTGTAGGGAGGACAAGTGCGAACGAACGTTCACTCATCGACTAGGCCTGTCTCGACATCGAAAACTATTTCACTCTGAATCGAAAATGAATTATCGCTGCACTTGTGCCGAATGTGGACTCAACTTTGACCGATCACACCAAATGAGGAAGCACCGAGAACAGGCTCATACCGGAGTGATTGCTTACCAGTGTGACTAACCCCAATGCAATTACACCTCAACCGAAAAAAGCAATATGACTAAACATCGACAGATAGTCCACGAGAAGGCCTTGATGATGTGCAAGTATGCCAACTGTGGTCAGATGTTTTTGAATTATTATAAAATGAGACGTTATCGTAGATCTGTACATACAGGAGCCGGAAAGTACAAATGTGAGACTGTGGGTTGTGAGAAAAGATTTGATAGTGTCGGATTCTTGAAAAGTCATTATGAACGAAAACATAAGATCAGTGATTGACAGTTACCAAATTTGTAATAGATGAAATGTAAAATTTAAATTGTATAAAAATAACATATCTCACTGCCACCAGATGGCACAACAGGTACCAGAACAACAACAGAAATAAACAAGATGAATGTAGAGGTATTCGAGCATATGCATTTTAAACTATATATACCAGAGAGTGATCACGCGAGTGCAGTGGAGTACTCGACTCGAGCGAGATGATGCGACTGTAGTAATAACCACTGTTGAACTGTTTTGTTGTGTTTCTTGGAAGCTTGCATCCTCTTCTACGCTTGTGCTTCTCAGTAATCGTTCAATTGGTTGAGTGATGCTGACACTCGAGGAATGCAATTCATTTCACTCGTTATTGGCAATTATCATTAACTCTAGTGACTGATTGATTATGATTTTCCACTTACTGTTTAGCTGCTGGTTGCAATGTGAAAAGTTGTTAAATGTTTTATAATTTTGAAATTTCTTTCTTTTGATTGTAACTTCTCAAAATTTTGAAACCGATGTCTGATCTTGGAATTGTCCTCTGACCACTGTTGGCAATGATTTTGATCTCAACAATATAACTTCACCCTCAAAAGAATCTTCACTAAAGTGGCAACCAGTTAAAAAGCTCAGAACACATGTTTCAAAGTACAGTGGGAGAATGGAACAATTGGCTGAGAGGATTTTACTCAAACAACTAAATCCAACTGAGCAAATTGAAATTGCTCAAATTAGATCGAATCCAGTAATTGAAGATTCAGATAATGAAACGATTATAGATGAACTATCAACTTCATATAGTGATCAAAATGATCATCGAATTCAGGCCGATAATTCATCAGATCAAACTAATGATAATGCGCCTCTGAGATGTTCATTCGCTGAATGCAGTGATCTAAGGTTTAATCATCAGCCTAGTTTGTTCCGACACACACGGTTCAAACATTATGAATATCTTCATCAATATTTCATACATTTGAGACCATTCCGAACGATACGTTATCCCCAAATATCGAATCATGTTTTGAAGATTCAAGAAACATCAATACAATTTAAATGTGACCAGTGTGACAAGTCGTTCAAGAAGAAAGGACGCTTGAATTTTCATGTTGAACAAGCTCATGCAGTCAAAAAAGTGTTCAATTGTCAATTCAAAGATTGTACGAGGACATTTGAGAGCGAGAGTGAGCTTGAGAGACATCGTGGAGTGCATTATCGAGGCGAGAGATCGAGTAGAAGATCAATGCAACAAGTCAAGCTTCAAGAGCATCTAGTCACAAGAAGACGCAACAAATCTTCGAATCGTGATGAACAAGCATGGATAGTCGCAGATGATTATGATTCAGATGAAGAATCAATTGTTTCAACAGAATCAGATGAAGATTCAACAGACGAAACAATTGATTCCGAGTCATTGGATGAATTTGATTTAGATGAAGAGGTTTCAAGCGAGGATTCAACAAGTGAAACAAATAATTCTGATGAAGAGTCATTGAAGGAAATGGTTTTAGATGATCCGGATGAAACGGATTTAGATGAAAAAGACTTGGATCAACCTGAGCATCAACCACTTGAAACACTTGAACTTCAACAACCACCTTCTGAACTCAACAAACCAGCTAATGAATCCAATTCAGTGAGTTTAGATGAAACAGATTCAATGGTATCTGCTTCACCAAAGACTTCGGTCAAATCCCAATTGAATCAATCGCCTGCGAACTGTCCCAAATGCAGAAAATCTTTCAAAAGCAAAATTTCTGTTTATAGACACCTACGGAAAGTCCATTCCAAAAAATTATTCACGTGTGAAGTAAGTGGGTGTAATAGTGAATTTCAAGGAAACAATCAACTATGCCACCATTACAGTACTATGCATAAAGGAATCGACTTTCCTTGTGATCAAATCAAAGTGTTGAATAATAGAAAAGATTTGCTTGTGGACCATTTTCAAAGATATCGTAAAATTAATATCGATCCACCAAAGACAAATCTGGTCAAGCCAAATTCCAGCTTCATCCAATCCACTTCCAAACAACCAGAGCAGCAGAAGTCATATCCCTTACTATCAAATCTACTAGATGAGCCACCAAATGAGATCTCGTTCCGTGTTCTGTCGGATAACTCAAATTCAAGTTTGATCAATTCAAACCAGCTTCAGTCCATTCCATTGCCAAGTCAACCTGTCCCCTCAAGATTGGATGACTTTTGTGCCAATTTACATCAATCGAGTCTCGACTCGATCCAGCCCAATTTAGAACATCCGAATCTCACCTTAAACCCACCGACATTATTTTCTGGTATTTCCACTCATTCGAAAGTTGTCCATAATCCAATTTAATTCCCTTCTAGATCAATCAACTTTATCTCATTTGGTTCAGCACGATAATTCACAGCAAGAACATTTTATTGCTGATTTTCATAAATCAATGATTCCATATGAACAGTCAACATTGGATGAATTGTCTTGGCATTTGAACGATGACACGGTCCAGCCAAGCTTGGAACAGTCACTTGAGAACTTGTTTCAACCCAACACAAATTTGGACGAGTTCAATACGAATCCATCTAAACTTACCTTGAATCCGCCATTTTCTTCTCTCATTCAGTTAAATCCATTTCCAAGTCCACCAGCTACTCCCATCAATGTTCCGCCAAATAACCTTGATTGGTCAAATTCACAATTGGTCCAGTCCAACTCCAATTCGAATATTTCAGATCCTAACATAATTCAATCGAATCTTAATTTGTTCCAATCAAATTCAATTTCTGATCAATCCAACTCGTTGGATCTTTTGATTCCAAACTTGTCTTATTTGAATAACTTACCCAATGAAAATTTGAATTACTGCTTTGATCCATCAGAGGACTTTCCCTTTATGCAGCAGCTTGCTGATCAATCGATTGCTCATGAAAGTTACCAGCTCTTGAATATCGATTCGAACCAACAGGAACAGAATCTCACTTTGTTGCAGAATGAATTGGAAATGGATAAAATCGAGGATCAATTGCATCTGTTCCAAGAATCACCAAATTTCCTACCTTATCAATTCTGTCCTAATCCAACTAGTCCTTTAAATCTTTTCCAATCAAATCTCAGTCCGACCCAGTCAGATCAATCGAATTCTGAAACTTTTCTGGATCTCGATTCGGTCCAGTATCCACAGAATCTCGCCTTGTTGCAGAATAAATTAGAAGTCGACTTAATCCAGAATCATTCCACTTTCGCATATCACGAGTCAAATTCAGCTGAGAATCAATCGAATCTATTCCTAGACACACCAGACTTCCGACCTTACCACTCAAGTCCTAATTCAACTTGCCAACCCTTCACTTTCCAGTCAAGCCCAATCCAGAATCAATCATATTCTAGTTCAATCCAGGACGACCAAACAAGTACTATAATGAACAGCCCGAGGCACTCTTTTTCAAATGGGTTTGTGAACGACCGTTTGTCTCCAAGTCTATCAGATATTGAGACCGAATTAAACTCACTCATGGACTACTCTTTAGCATCGACCCCACAAACATCGCAAATTTCATCATCATTCGACGATTTAATGAATCATGTCCAATCGCCATCAAGTTCATCATCTATGCCGTTATCTTCGACATTATCGTCGCCATCATATTCGACATCATCTTCCTCTAGTGTCACTTATCAAAAGAGTGTTAATCATCATCAAATGCTCAGATCAATTCCGGTTCGTGAGTTCGTTTGTACCAAGGACAACTGTAGAAAAACGTTTATCAAACTTGAGACTCTGAAAGCACATCAAAAGATTGTCCATCAAGGTAAATCGAGGACATTTCGTTGCACTTGGACTGGATGTGGACTCCAATTTGACCGAGCATATCTGCTTCAGAAGCACCGAGAACAGGTCCATACTGGAGTAAGGGTTTATAAGTGCGACTATCCCGGGTGTAATAAAACCACAACCAACAATGGCAATATGCACAAGCATCGAATGTTTGTCCACGAGAAGGTCAAGGTTATGTGCAAGTACGCCAATTGTGGTCAAATGTTTTCGAATTATTTTAAATTGGCTCGACATTGCAGATCTATGCATACAGAAGGCGCAAAGACTTTTTGCGGCAAAGTACAAATGTGAGGACTGCAAGATGAGTTTCATTAGTATAGGAATCTTGTGGAGACATTGTGAACAAAAACATAAGATTATTATTGGTGGCCCATCAATGATGAGGAGCAATGATGAAATTTAAATGATGAATTGATCACAACAATCAAATCACCAATAAACTGTGTGCCATCAAGAGCAATCATCCATCGAGCACCATTGTGCACAATCTAGATCTAATTAACTTGGATCAATTGGATCTATCCATGAATGTATTGTTGAATGCACCAGATTTGTGAATTCAAACTGTAAATTGATTTAATCAGATACAAATAAACAAAATTATTTGTAAAAGTTTGTAAAGAGTGTTCATGAATTGAGCACAGTTGAATTCTTGTTTTTGAGTTCAAAAGCAGAAGGTTAACTTTTCTAGATATGGGTATCCGTAGGGAGATGGAATGCGCGAATTAGTGATGAGCGAAACATGAGATCATTGATAGAAGGAATCACTGATCAATCCAAAATCCTGTATTTATCAGGAAAGAACAAAGAATCACTGATCTGTGATCATAGCATCCATTATCACCAAAGATTTATCAGCGACTTACAATTTGATGAATTCGAGAAATCTTTCCAAATTCAAATGGTCCACACAGTAGAGTGTTAGGTGAGTGATTCTGGAAAATCGTTGCCCGAACCATTGAACTTTTTCATGGGTCACAGTGTGACAAACTCGATAACAATCAAACTGGACCCAAGTACTAAAATGAGAAAAGAACTAGTATCGAGTAATTTCCTGAAGCTGATTCCGATATGCGTGCCTCAGTGAATCAGTGAAAGTCTGGTTCGATATTGACTAGCTTTCCGAGAAATCCAGCACCATCGATGGTTGATCAGTTCGCAGGATTGAATATCTGCAATAGGTAGACGGAAGAAGATGGACAGTAGTTCCTTGTCGGAGATGGATACAATTTTAGTTTTAAGTGCAAACAGAATTGGGGATTGGTCAGGGACCCTGACTCAGGATGATCCAAAAAGGTTCGAGTACTTTTCTTTTTTGATGACATGATGATGATGATCAAGGAAATGAATCCTAGGTCCTATGTACTAAAAACTTTTACTAGCTTGTAAACACGCGTAAATGTGCTTTAGTTCTATCTACAAAAGGCCATTCCACAAAATAGTGACAAATTTGACCTTTGTCCTTTGGCTATCATCAAAATTATATTATTGGTCCAAAGCCAATTGTGTCCAAATAGTCGAAGTTGTTATTATTGGATAGAAATGGTCACAAAAGCGTGGCTTTTCCGGGCAGCTGTCTGTGCAGGTGAAAATCTGAAAAATAACTAATTTTTCCCCTTTTCTTGTATCATAGGATTCTGAAACTTTATTCTACAAGGTAATTGTGGTGGATTTAAATGTTTTTTTACTATATATCTGTTCCAAAGATGTTCCAAAGCCCCCGTAAGCGTAAATATTCTGGTCCTAAACACCCCGGCCTAGGTTCATCCCCTGGGCCCCAACTTCACAGTCCACGACCCATACTAAACCGACTATTTGGACCGAATGCTATTTCAATGACGCCCCCAGCTCGACCTGCACTCAAAAGTATCTCATCCATTTCCGACAAAGAACTACTGTTCATCTTTGGTCAACTTCCCCTCTGGGACCTGGTTTCAGTTGGTTCGGTGTGTCATCGATGGCGTTGGATCTCACTGAAGCGATACTCAAAGCGGAAAAGCCTCAAGTTGATTCAGGCACCAGAATACAGGGCTGAACTGGCCGATATGACTCGGTATTGGTTCTTTACTGGATTCAGTGATAAATTCCCGTTTGAACGTGATTGTTACCGTGTTACGAGACCGATTACTCGAGAGAGGGTCAAATGGTTCAAAAGGAAGTTGCCCAATGTTACTGAGTTGGCTCTGTATGGGGTGGATCATTTATCATTGGATATGTTCTTGGAACTAATCAATTTGTGAGTAAACATTTTACGATTGTTCCGTGATGTAGGGTTCAACCAATCACTAATCCTTTTGCATCCACAGTTATCCCAACCTGACCCGTCTAATCCTCTTCTGCTCCCGTGACAAGCAACTCGACTACAACTGTCCCTCCTTTTGGATCGCTATCAGCACACTCAAATTCCTCGACCATCTTTACCTCCCCTTTGACCTGAACACTAGCGAGAGTCGAGATTTGCTAATTCAATCAATCCCAGCAAATCACCCAAATCTTCGATCAATTTGCATTAAAGATATCTTCAGAGGTCTACCCGATAGTGCATGGCCACGAACTATGGATTACATTGGCAAACTGCACAAACACTTGGATTTGAATGAGAATCCTGTAATGGTCTTTGTGTACAAGGAACCGCCACCAAGAAAGGTTCCTGGTCGTACGAGATCATCCATCGGTGAAATCAAGGAGGAGGATGAATCCGTGAAATGGGTTATTACCCGAATTGGTCTATATACAGGGATGGATTTTGAGAACCCAGATGATCCAGATAATGAAAATTTCAACTATTTCAACCTAAATGCCTATGACATTTCTAACCAGATCATCGATAATCTCTTGGAACATGTCCTGAATCACCACTCGACCTTGACCCATCTCGACCTCTATATTCCGGGTGAAACTAAAATCTACTTTTTACTTCCCAGTTTGAGTACTCTAACTCACTTGACACATCTCCGACTGATCACGGAGCAGCATCGATTCAACAATTCGGACAATCTATTCTTTCCACCACTCACCTCGGATAACTATCAAGACAAACTGTCGACTAGTTCAATCAAATCCGTTCAGAACTTGACACTGTCCCACTTTCAAGTGGATCCATCAGCGGGGATATTTCTGTATTTTCCAGCGATTTTTCCACAAGTACGGGTGCTCAATTTTGAAGATTGCTACTTCGAGAATCAGATCAATGGGAAACGATGTTCCGCATTGTGGTTAGCGAAGAATTTTATTCGATTCCCAGAGTTGACCCGAGTGTGTCACAATAGTCGACTAGTGGTCCAATTGGATCGAGATAACCGGGATTCGATGAAGGTCATGAGAAGGATTGTTGAGGATATGTATGTGAAACGAATTTAGGTTTTATAATTTTTATATTATACAAATGCAAATAAACACATTGTAAATATAAAAAGTAAAGGTAAAATAGAGTAAAACATGAGTTGAGTAGGTCGGGATTCCGAACCGAAATGACAATGGGCAAATACTAAACATAAGCATAGCTTTTTCAATTTGTCTGGCGACTTATCCAATGGATATTATCCACCCCGTCGAACAATTTACTTGGTCGATTTGGAAATTACCTAAAGATGGGATAAAGGATTCAATAAGTATATCAAACTATGCTTTGTCGGGTCTTACCAAAGGTGAATTGGCCCAATTCAGGTTGAGTCCCGTCAAATTAGGATCCACAATGAGCTTGTTTACCGCGGAAAGTTTTAGGTTGGGTTGGTTGAAGTGTCCTGTTGGTAGAGTGAGAATCGAGTGTGATGCCGCTTCTGGACCACAATAAGGCTAAGTTGCCCACGTCATTGGTAGCTCTGAATTAGTGAAATCTCGAGTTCAATTAGTTTGTCGAACTGTCCTTCGTACACGCCATCGCGAATCACTACTATCGGATGTGAAGCATTGTTTTTGTGCGTAAACTTTTTAAACAATTCGCGTATCATCGAGTCAATCTGTCTTATCATTTCGTCCTTTTATTGCAACATCGACGATACTGACTGGTGACAAATTGTCACTGACAAGTGAGCATGTTCGATTGTTTGTACATCGATTGTTTGTAGAAAGTAATCACACAACATTACGCAATCCTTGGCTCGAGATGGTACTTCGATACAGTGAAGACAGACTAAAATTTCATTTGGCAGTTGACTGGTGGAACTCCACTTGACACCGACCATACAATGCACACCAGTGGTCTGCTGGTGGCATAACTGCAGTCGTACAATGAGCAAATGGGCCAGTTTTCTCAACCATTTCCATTGGAGGAAACTATCTCATTACGATGGTGTGTTCAATAATTGAGATCGTTCGCATGTGAGCGCAGCATTGATCGCGCAAACCATATGACGCCGATCAAGTAGGCTTTTCTCAGTGGATTATTATTGGTCAGGTGTTGGTGGTGTGTGGTTTGTGAGTTGAAGTGAGACGAATCAAAACAATAATGCACTTCTTCACACCAATCAGTGATTTGACAAATTGTGATACAATACAGTAAATGATTGAAATGAAATGTTATATACAATTTGTAGTTTAGAAAATAGCACATTGAGAATATGACAATCCTGTTAATTATGAATGAAGAAATGCTAAATAAAACAACGATATTTTTAATGAATCCTTTCAGTAACAGATAAAGATTAAGTAATATTAAACATTAAACATTAAAATAGCATAAATATGCGACGTTTTCAAAGCTTTTCGTGCATGACAAAAACAATCGATAACAATCAATTAGCAACTAAACAAAAATGGCACTACAAATTAGCAGAAATGTAGTGCAGTGAAGTAGACTTAAGTAAATGCCCACAAAAAGGAACCCAAAACATTTAGCAATTGCAAATGATTTGTCTCGGATTGGATGATTTGATGAATTCAATTGTATAATTCGATTACATTTATTATTTAGTTTACTGATTATGAAGTTCTTTTCTAATGTTATTCGAAGTTTGTCCATATCGTGACTCAACGAAATGCAGCCAAAATTGGAGAATTAACCATTTGCTGTGAACTTTATCTTGATCTGCGTTTAAGCACTGACAGATTTGGCAATATATATTAATAGCAATATCTAAATACATAAAGTTGAATGTCTCTTTGTGTGTTCGCTATGGAAATGGATACTACTGGATCAATGTTGATGAAACTTGGCATAGATTCTCTACTTAGGCCAGGAAAGGTTTTAGTCTTGGTCCCAAGTCAAAATATTGTGTGGAACTGGAGATATTCGGATTCTTATGATTCTAACACATTACTGTGTATTGTATGGGCGCATGCGCATACTAAGCAAATCTGGACATTCATTCACGCACAGGTAAGCTATGCACATAGAATTTTCTAGAAATCTATAGAAGATTCGAGAAATTAGATTACATAGAAGGTTCTAGAAAATGTCCCTTTTAGGAGGATACATCCATAGAAGGTTCTAGAAAATGTCCCTTTTAGGAGGATACATCCATAGAAGGTTCTAGAATGTTCGAGCTCATATGAGCGCAATTTTATCTAAAAATCTCAAAGAAAAATGCTTAAAATTTTGTTTGCAAAAATTTGAATTATTGGAATAACTCACGATTTTATATTTTTAAAATTTGAATTTGAGTTCATATTGAATTTGGTATTGCCGGAGCGAAGTCCGGGCAGTTCATCTGGTTGCTTATAATTATAATGTTAATCAACAGTAGTGCTTCACCGTGATGTACAAAGTATCGATAGATAAGTGCAAATTTTTAATTGGGAAAATTCACTATTTACTAAATAACAAAATTGACAAAATATGCAAATTTAAAAATTTTATTGTCTAACCTAGGTTAGTAGCTACTAATTGGGGAAATAATTATTTTTTTATTGGATTGCCAATACAAAATTATAACCCCTTTGTTGTTCACAGACAATTTCAATTGGAACCGTGAAACTGTGACTAAATTATCGTTTTAATTTGTTTATTGAAATGTTCATTATACAGAAAATGGTCATCGAAGTGAAAAGATTTAAATATATTGAAATGCACAGAATTGCATAATAAGTAAAACGATAGTACACATGTAATTTCGTATTTCAGATCTACATATGTTTGAGAACAATAGTTGTTACGAATCTTTACGAATCCCAAAGTCATTCACCCCAGCCGAAGTCTCCAACAGATATTTGAGTATTCCCCGCAGAGAACGCGACTCATCAACAAGTAGATCCCATCCATCAGTGGGTGTCTCAACAACCCCAAGCAAATCAATTTGTACAAGTTCAATTGCCCGATTCACGATTCGACGAAAGTCTTCACCCAAATGTTCATCAATATGACGTTGTCCACTGCCATCCTCCTCCTGCTTGTACAGTTTGATAAGTTTCAGGTGATTAGTCAGTGCATTGGCGATTCCATTGTATGCTTCACTAATCTCACAGTAACGCGTAAAGTGTTTTCGTGCTTCGAAATTGCAGTTAATCCGCTTGTAGGCATCACTCAGACGGCGATGCAGCGGTCCCAATTGCCAACAGTTGCGCAGTCCTTGCACACGGGACAGCTCCAATAGTGATAGTTCGCATACAAGAAGATTCTCCTTTGACTCAAAAGTCGCAATCGAACGTGTTGCAGTGGACAAATGTGATTCAATTCGAGCATAAAGTTGTTTTGCTTCGGACAGGGCCATGGAGGATGTGCAAGAAGTCTTGGAGCAGTGGAAGGTGTCTGAGGATGAAGATGCACGGGTCAATGCAGAACTGGAAAAAATAAAAATTAGAAACACTAGAATTGGGATCCATTGACTCAACAATTGAAATGAGAGAATTGGAAAAACCCTCGATCCTCACCCTATTCTTATGGTAGCTAGGGTGGAGATGGGTTTAAAAGGGTAAAGTCAGAAAGATAAGAATATAGATAAGATAAGATAAGAAAGATAAGTCAGAAGAGTAGTGTCAGGGTACCGGTAGTGTAAAGTCGACAAATGTAATCTCTCTCAATCACTTACCCACACTTGTGGCAGCCAATTGGAAAATAATTCCCATTCAGTCCATCACGTGATTCGAGTACACATCGCGCACATTTACACCAAAATCCCAAACCATTCCAGAGACTCCTCCGTCTTGTCGACCATTCTTGTTCTTCGAAGCCATTACGCATATAATTGATAGTCACTTGCGAACCGGCGGGAATTCGCTTGGTAGCCCTCAAAATCAGCTCAGTTGACTGCACATAAGTGAACGTAGAATTTGGCTCACATGAATGATTCAACAGGGTAGCGAAGCGGGGATAGAGAGATTGAGCGAAATCATGAGATTTGTCGTGCTCACTAAACACGAAGCAATCAATCGTGCACGAATTGGAGTACACCTGAAGAAAATGACGCAACACAATGGTTGATATAAATTTGACTTGTTCATCCGTGTGCACAAAAGCACACTTCTTAGCAAGCTGCACCAAAACAGCACAAATTATCACGAATTCAGTAAATAAATCACGTGGAATCAAGTTCTGCAGATCAATTAGTTGGTTCACCAGTCCGTAATGGGCCGCAATGTCCTCCGGATCACCAATCTTCAAGGAACTTAGTGGATCTTTGGATTCGTCATTTTGATCAATCACTTGTTGGATCACACCAAGTCCCGAAGCAAGAAGAATACGCAACAAAAGATGAATCTCAAGATGACCATTATGGGTCATTTGGTACAAAACAGGCAAAATAGAGCACTCGTACTGGTGATAGATGCGCCATGCTTCGGCACGACAGTCAGTGGAACAGAACAGGACACGGGTGCATTGAGTGCATGGAACCACTGAACCGGTGAGACAAAGTTCATCAGTTCCTCTTCCAATATTCGCTTCAAGATTTCGATAACAGTGGTGACAAAAGTGATACTCAAAGTGCTTACCGAGTACACACCCAAAGGGTGACTCAACCATCAGAATATCGCCCGGCTCAATGTCCTGCTTAGCCACTAGGTGTCTTCCTTTGTCTGTGGACAAGTATCGTGGTTCAACCTTCGTGGAAAATGAAGCGGAAAAATCAGTGGACGGTATGTAGCGTCCAGTACTAGTCAAGTTGTTGAGCACTGCATTGGTGGAGACTGAAAGTTGGCTTTGTTGTTCTTTAGAATAATCATCGGTCGAGTCAATGTCGAGTAGTTGAAGCGGAATTTTGATGGCTCGCTCATCGTCCTTCGGTTCGACTCCAATGCTACAAAGATGTTCCCAAACGCGCTTTGCTTCTCGAAGGCGCTTCAACGAAATCAAACATTCAACTTTGCGTAACAACAGTCTGGACTGCTTCAGTAGAGGATAACCAGTGGCCAGTGAGTGGTCAATGTCTGCCAGTGCCGCCTCGAACCGGCCAAGTTTGTAAAACACTGCAGATCGATTCCAATAAGCAATAGACAGTTCTGTAAGCTTCTTATCGAAGTTATCATCGTTCTCGGGAACATCAGGAGCGTAAATGATAGCCATAGTGTAGTAATATGCTGCAAGGGTATAGTGTCTACGTGCATATTCCTTATTACCGTGTGAACGATACTCGGTTGACTTTGCCGCATCCTTCTTCTCCAACGACACAGAATTGTACTTGGTGATAAACATATTAATTAACAAAACAACCGAACGGTGAGCAAGCAGTTGGTAAACATCGAGTTTGTTTGGTTCGACTGATTTATCCAGTTCAGGAAGATTAAGACCAACAATTTGTTGGATAAGTTTCTTAAGTGGATGATTCTGAGCACCATCACCACTAGGAGAGGAATCTGCTTCGGTCGTCTTCAACCACTTGAAGCAACTCGGGTAAAGATTTATAAAAACCATTGCGCTAGTAGGTATTTGTAGGAAAGAGAATCCTATTAAAATAATAAAATAGAACCAAAGCTAAATCAGAAGACCTAATAGAGAAATATGGAGAGAAAATATTCTTTTATTAGAGATAAACGAATATAGTGTGAAACATACACACCAGAATGAAGTAATGATGGATTGCAAAAGATCAAATAGAGACACGACGAGTTCAAAAGGTCTTTAGATACGCACACAACGTTGTTGACAAAAGGCACTTCTATGCGCAGCTTTGAGCAAAAGCAAAGGAATGAAAAAGAAGTAACGTCGTCGATGGAATTGTTGTTGTCAGGCTATATGCAATTTGTTGCTGCGCATATGTGAGAGGCTGAATCAGGTCGCAGGATGGTAGAATACAATAAAACTTTGTCTGTTTCAATACCCACGAACTCGCATACAGAAATAATTGATATTTTTAGCATTAAACTCATAAATCGAATCGGATGATGGTAATAATTGCGACTGTGCTCGACAACCTGCTAGTAGACTTGGTAGCACATCGTGAATCAAACCATTAAACTTATAAGTTATAATTATTGGACTTATTTTGCTTGGAGATGTTGAGCCACCCGCCGATAGACCAAATCTACTTGTGGATGAGTGGCATTCTTTGCGGGAGATAAAGGCTGTATTATATAGTAAATTCTGATGACATCTCAATGTCTCTTATGTGTTGAGGAGAAGATAAATAGTGTACTGAACTTACCGAAAATTTATCGCCCTGAAAAGCGAAATGTTCATCTATGCATTTCAACAAATAAATATAAAACGACCATTTCGACACAAATTAAGATTTTCTATTTTCCAATGATTTAAATTTAAATTTACGATGGAATTGGTTTGAACAAACTGATCTGTTTAATAAATTTAAAAGCGCAAGTTGCGCTGCGCAACTACAAAACTTGTTTTCAACAACCACGAACACTTATGTAGAAATAGTTGACTTTCCAGTGTTTTCATTTTGCGCATTTCTGCAAAACAGCATGGCAATGCTCCCGCAGCTCTGAAGTCTGAACTGCACTTTTGTCTTCCTCTTTTTGTCTTCGCTAATTTCTTTTGTTCATTTTGTTATCTCGTTTTGATCCCTCGCCCATACTCCGTCCTGTACGTCTCATACAACTCTCTCATCTCTAACAACAAGGACATTTAGGTATTTTTACTATCGGTTTGATTTGATTTGATTCTAATTTATGAGTTCCTTTTTTAGAACACGCATATAATTCCATCGAAACCAACCGAAACCCACAGAATCCTAAAGAATGATACTAATGAATCTTGAGCAGAGTGGTTTCAGGAAGTTGAAGCTAGTCAAACAAGCTAGTAATGTTATTGCTGGTGGTGTTGGTAAAGATAGTCGTAATCAGGACCTGGCTAAGTTTCTCAAGCAGATTTTTGATAAAATGGACAAATCAGTCGAGCCAAGCAAATTTGATGTTAATCAACTGCTTGCTCAACCGTCGGTTGTTTTGTTGATTGACAAGTTTATCAGCAAACACCAAGAAGATTCTAATTCAAAGAAGAACGCAACCAAGTCCACCGAGTATCGTACTCGTGGCAATCAGAAATATGGACGTGGACAATTTTCCCCTGCTGCTTATTACTACACCATGGCTATTATTTATGCTCCCGATGTTGCCGAGAACGATGATAATGTTGATAAGAAGTTTTCAGAAGAACTGTCCTTGGCCTATGGTAATCGATCCGCGGTCTTCAACGAACTTGGTCAGTACGAAGCTGCCCTCGACGACATTGACCACTCACTGGCCACTGGCTATCCTCAGGAGAAGCAGTCCAAACTGCTGTTACGTAAAGTTGAGTGTTTGATTTCGTTGAAGCATTATCGAGAAGCAAAGCGCGTTTGGGAACAACTATGCAGCTCTGGAAACGAACTGAAAGACGATGAACGAGCCATCAAAATTCGGCGTAAACTACTCGACATTGACTCGAACGTTGATTATCAACAACAACGCCAATTGTCATCTTCCACAGATACTGTGCGGAACTACTTGACTTGTACTGGACGCTACGAGCCGTCCACTGATTTTGCTTCACTATCCGCCAAAGTAGAACCACTATATTTGCCCGATACAGCCAAAGGAAGACACCTGGTCGCTAAGCAGGATATTGAACCGGGTGATATTCTGATGGTCGAGTCACCCTTTGCGAATGTTCTCGGTAGGCACTTTGAATACCATTTTTGTCATCATTGTTGCCGAAAGCTAGAAACCAAGATTGGAGAAACTGAGGAACTTTGCATCACTGGTTCCCTGATTCCGTGCACTCAATGCACCCGTGTTCTGTACTGTTCCACGCGCTGTCGTACCGAATCATGGAGAACCTATCATCAGTACGAGTGTTCCATTCTGCCTGTTTTGCACCAAATTCCCTGTAGTAGCCATCTTTCGTTGCGTATTCTTCTTGCTACTGGACTTGAAGTGATTCAAAAAGTGATTGATCGAAATAGTCAAGATGGTGAATCTAAAGACCCACTAAGTTCCTTGAAGATTGGTGATCCAGGGGACCGTGAGTCTCACTACGGACTTGTGTGCCAACTGCTTGATCAGAAGGACTCGCATTTTCTTGAATTTGTGACCTTTTCCGCTGTGCTAGTGCAGCTCACAAAGAAGTGTGCTTTTGTACGTACGTCTGAACAAGCAAAATTGGCATCAACCATTTTGTTGCGTCAACTTCTTCAGTTGTATGCTACTGCGTCCAAGATTGATGGCTTCGAGTTTAGTGAACGCGACAAATTTAATGATTTCGCTGTTGCTCTCTATCCCTTTTTCTCTACCCTGATGAATCATTCGTGTGAGTCAAATTGTATGCACAGCTTTGTGCAATCTACTGAGCTGATATTGCGGGCTACCAAGAGAATTCCCGCCGGTTCGCAAGTGACTGTCTCTTATACGCACATAGATTTCCAAGAATGGTCGGAAAGACGAAAGTTAATCTGGAAAAGCTGGTGCTTTAGGTGTGAATGTGCTCGTTGTGTGCTCGAAGCCCGGGATGGACTGAATGGAAAGTATTTTCCTATTGGCTGCCACAAGTGTGGGTAAGTGTTGCCTCATGTGGACTCGAATCAATTGAACCAAATTGCTAATTCTAATTTGCATTCTTTCCAGTTCTACCTTAACACGTACATCTTCATCCTCGGACACCTTCCACTGCTCCAAGACTTCTTGCACATCCTCCATGGCCCTGTCCGAAGCTAAACAACTTTATACTCGAATTGAATCTCTATTTGCCACTGCCACACATTTGATTGTGACTTTTAAAGGCGGTCCATTGAAAAAAATTTTGCCTCTTCTTCAATCACAAAATTGCCTCTTGGAATTGTCGAAAATTCAAGGAATGCGAAATTGTTGGCAAAATGGCGAGTTTCATCGTCTATTGAGTGATGTCTTTAAGAAGATTAATTACCAGAAGGAAACTCGAATACATTTTGAGCGTTACTGTGAGATTCGTGAAATGTACAGTGGAATCATCGATGCAATTGACAACCATCACAAACTCATCGATCTCTACCTGAAATATGATAATGATGATGATGGCCGTGTTGGACCACCACCACCATCTGTCAGTGAATACTTTATTGGACACTTTCGCCAAATTGAGAATCGAATGCTCCAACTTATTCGACTAACTTTGCTTGTCGATGTTGAGCCACCCACCGATGGACTGGATCTACTTGTGGATGAGTCTCGTTATCTGCGCAAATTATACCAACGTCAGGTGCGACTTGGTGGTTTGATTCAAGCAGTAGATGATGGTGAAGATGATAATGATGTCACTGATAGATATGATGAAGATGAAGAAGAAATGAGTGAAGAAACATTGAATAAGATGAACTATCTCCGTGGATTCTTGTTCCCGAAGTTTTGAACAGTGAAACAGTGTGCTCTTTTCTTATAATACAATTCTGTGCATTTCAGTTTATCCAAACTTTTTTTTCATTTTGTCAATCTTTCATATACATAATACATTAAACACTTTAATAAATAGTTCTAATCAAATCAATTTTAATTGGAATAACTTGGGACATGGTAAACCTTTACAGAAGTGGCAACATTCGAATCAAACAGCTCACCGCGATCATCTTCATCTGGAATAATATCATGATAATATCTTGCAAGATGAGAGACGAACTGAATTTGGTACAGATCGAGTCGAGCTTTCTGTGACTCAGTTTTACGGCATACTGCAGATGCATTCCAAGATGGGCGAGTTGAGGAATACTCAATTTGGCAATATATTTCTTTTCTAGATCATAATTATCATGATTATCAAAATACCAAAGCACGCCAGCCTGAATGTTTATTCATTTTAGATTACAAATTCAAAAACTTGTCTGTTTCTACACCTACGGACACTCATGTAGAAATAGTTGACATATTCATTTTAGTGTTATTTTTGGCTCACTTCTTCAAAGCAGCATTGCTGCGGCAGCTCTGAACTGTGCGGACTGCTTTGAAAAACTGCTCCTTTTCTTATTTTGTTATTGTGGCTAATTTATTTTGTTCATCTTGTTATCTCCCCTTTTGCCCTCTTGCGCATCACCACGTTCTGGTTCTGTGGGTCTCACACTACCCTCCCATCTCTAGCCAAAGGATAATTAGGCATTTCTACTAGGTCTGTTTTGTCCTTTGTCTTTGGTCTGATTTGGTTTTATTTTTTGATTTCTTTTTAGATCACACACAGATTCCCTCCTTTAGAATGGTGCTAACAAATCTTGAACAGAGTGGCTTCAGGAAGTTGAAACTAACCAAGCCAGCTTGTGATTCTCCAATTGGTGGTATTGGTAACGTTGGTGTTATTGGCAACGATGGTAGTATTAATATTCCTGACCTGACGTTTCTTCTCCAACTGATTCGTCTGAGCAAAACACTCGAACCAAACAAACTCGATGTTGGTCAACTGCTTGCTCAACCATCGGTTGTTATGTTGATTGACGCCTATATCAGAAAACAACTCCGAGAATCTTCTGATTCAAAGAAGAACGCTGCAAAGTCGGTCAAGTATCGTGCCAGTGGTAATCAGGAGTACGGGCGTGGACACTTAACTCCGGCTGCTTATTACTACACCATGGCTATTATGTACGCTCCGGATGTGTCCGAAAATGAAGGTGGCGTTCACAAAGAAAAAGATAATGTCGATAAGAAGGTCCCAGAAGAACTGTCCTTGGCCTATGGTAATAGATCCGCTGTCTTCCACGAACTTGGTCAATACGAAGCGGCCCTGGCCGACATTGAGCACTCACTTGCTACTGGCTATCCTCGGGAAAAGCAGCCCAAATTGTTGTTACGTAAAGTTGAGTGTTTGATTTCGTTGAAGCATCTTCAAGAAGCAAAGTCCGTTTGGGAACAACTATGCAGCACTGGAAAAGAACCAAAGGACGATGAACGAGCGCTCAAGATTCGGCGTGAACTACTCGACATTGACTCGAATTATCCTCAACAAGAACAACAACCTCAATTTTCTATCTATAATGCAGTGTTCAACAACTTGACTAGTACTGGGCGCTATCAACCCTCTAATGATTTTGCTTCGTTGTCCACCAAGGTTGAACCACAATACTCGGAATCAAAGGGAAGACACCTGGTGGCTAAGCAGGACATTGAAGTGGGCGATATTCTTCTGGTTGATTCATCCTTTGCAGGTTTTCTCAAGCAGCACTTTGAGTATCACTTTTGTCATCACTGTCGCCGAAAATTGGAATCTGAGGTTGGAGATACTGAGGAACTTTGCATTACTGGTTCGGTGGTTCCGTGCACTCAATGCACCCGTGTCCTGTTCTGTTCCACTGGCTGTCGTACCCAAGCCTGGCAAACTTATCACCAGTACGAGTGTTCTATTCTGTCTATTTTGTACTCAATGACCCATCATGGCCATCATGCCTTGCGTATGCTTCTTGCCACTGGACTTGATGTTGTCCAACAAGTGATGGATCGATGTAAAGAATCTAAAGATCCACTAAGTTCATTGAAGATCAACGATCCAGAAGACATTTCTGCTTGTTACGGCCTGGTCTATCAATTGACTGATCATCAAGACTTGATTATGAAAGACAAATTAGATGAATTTGCGATCATTTCTGCTGTGCTGGCGCTGCTCGCCAAGAAATGTGCTTTTGTACGCACGGATAAACAAATGAAGTTTGCAGCAACCGTACTCTTGCGTCATATACGCCAGTTGTATTCTGCTTCGTGCACGATTGATTGCTACGATTCTAGTGATTCCGACAAGAAGCTTGATTTTGCCCGTGTCCTCCATCCCTACTATGCTTCCTTGATGAATCATTCTTGTGATCCCAATGCTATGAACAATTGTGTGCAGTCCAATGTGCTGATTGTGCGGGCTACCAAGAGAATTCCTGCTGATTCCGAAGTGACTATCAATTATTCGCTCGAAGGTTCCACTGAAAAGGAATTGTTATCCAGACGGGAGTATCTCTGGGAGAGTCGCAGTTTTTGGTGTGAATGTGCGCGCTGTGTTCTTGAAACCCGAGATGGACTGAATGGAAAGTATTTTCCTATTGGCTGCAAAGACTGTGGGTAAGTGTTGAGATATTTGCCGGCCCTACCCTACCTTTCCGACCTTACACTTCTGGCTTTGCCCGGAGAATGAAGGTCGAGGGTTTTTACCAACTCAATCATCTGCAGTATTGAGTCAATTGATTAACTTATCGTGTTTCATTCTTTTCAGTTCTACATTTACCCGTGCATCTTCATCCTCGGACACCTTCCACTGTTCGGGCTCGTCCTGTGAAGCCTCCATGTCCCTGGCCGAGGCGCAGAAACTTTATGCTCAAATTGAAGGTCAATTGGCCTCAGCCGAACGTCTGATTGCGACTTTTCAGACAAATCCACTTGAAAATCATTCTGCTCTTTTTTCATCCGAAATATGTCAATTGAAACTGGCTCGTATCCCTGGAATGTCTAATTGTTGGCAAATGGGCGTGTTGCATCTCCAATTGAGTGAAGCCTTTCAGGCGGCTTCTCATGTGCCCAAAGCTAGACATCACTTTGAGCGTTACTGTGAGATTCGTGTAGCGTACAGTGGAATCGGCGATGCAGTACTCAATTATCAGAAACTGATTGATCTGTACATTTTGGATACTAATGGTGATGGTGATCGACGTGCGGTTGAACACTTTCGTGCAATCATGAATCGAACCAATGAACTTGTTCGACTTCATGTGCTTACCGATGAGCAACCCACCGATGACGAACTTGATGTGGACGAGGCACATGTCTTTTGGAAAGTACACAATGATCTGCTGCTGGCTCTCAGTTATTTGCCTAAATTTCAGTAATGTTCATTAAGAAGAACCCTTAGCTTTTGTCTTATGTAGATCTGAAATGCGAAATGTTCATGCTTTTATTCACTCTGCTTATTATACTTACAATTGTATACACTTAAATTTATTCAAACTTTCACTTCTGTCAACTTATCTCACATTACTTATCTCAACTTACATTGAACATTTCAATAAACATTTCCATTCAAATCGAATCAGCCTTTATTGAATCTAATTCTCATAAAACTCCTCAACCGAGTTGTAATTTACAAATTTGTCACTTAACCCTTTCGGTCTCATTCGGTTCACCAGTTCAATGACCTACGACGTAGGTCCTACGTGTACGTGCAATCAAGTTTGTCTTAGTGTTCACTGAATCTCACGATACAATTTGAGCAATTCAAAAGGAACCACTCTCTGGTGAGGCAATCTGCTTGAAGTAACAATTCAGAATTTGACTGTTTCAACAATTTAAGATTTATTGAACAACATCGGAAATAGTCTTGCAATGTCAGAGAATTTGTGTTCAATCATTGCATGGACATTATTATATTATGTGAGAATTCTAAAAGTGCGTTACACTCAACAGTACATTGAATTAAGCCGTTGGACCGCCTCTCGATTTGACTCGGGATATAGCGAAGTGTGAAATGACAGCAAAGTTATTCAATTCAACACACAATTCAATGTTCAATACGATCAAGCACGCCATTGGATTCGAGCTTGTCCTCGATCATTTTGTTGATAATTTTACCAGTAAATTAACTTTTCTCTTGAGGTTCCCAAATTTTAGAAATACTTTTCGTAGAAATTATTGCACTTTGGGTTTGATATCAAACGAAATTGCAAAGTGCAGTCGCTTGTACAAATTAGACTTCATTTTCATAAATTGGTTTATCGATTAATAATAGGATCAAGGAATTATATGAATCATAATCATCGCCACCGTCCGATGGCATTGGAATCACAGAACTATTCGGTAGATCAGTGTCCTACAGCGTGTTCACACACATCACAGGACTGTGATCCATTCGAGCAAGGCAAACAGTGACTCGAGACAGCCATCGTCGATGCTGGTGATGGGTAGACATGATGGGAAAGTTGGAGAATGAGTTTAAGTTGTGAATGCAATTGGACTAGTCAACACTTCTTCTTCTACTTTTGAATATTCTTTTTGAATGACACTGCAGACTGACGTAATTCCGGAAAAGTTCAACTTTTCAATTCATTGAATCATTAATTAATAAAGCAGCATTGATTGAAGTCAGTATTTGGAGTCCGGAAGTTTGGACGGTGTCGGCATTACGCGCCGCCCATAACGAAAGTGTTGCCATCTCGAAGAAAAAAATAATATTAAGTAATATTAGCGTAAGTTATTCATTTAATCGAGCTCACGTGTTATGCAATTCTGTGCATTTTCAATATATTCAAACTTATTTCAAGTTTTGCCGACTTTTCTATAAATTTCATATCTGATCAATATTTAGTTCCAAATAGAACATTTTGGGACATGTTTCGAGTTTTGTTTACTTTATAATGGGACAAACTATTCGAATGTTGGCTCATTGTTTGGGAAAAGATTTTTGTTGTTGAATAAGTTTTACTCAAGTCTCAAGCGTGTCTCCTTCCTTTTCTATCAGGTGATCATGGATCCTGAAATGCGCATCTTGAATGACCTGCCACTGTACAGGTTGGTACGACTGGAGTTGTATCCTGAGTATAACCATTTGCAAGCCTATCAAAATGCGGCCCTGTTGGCTAGAAGAGTATGGACACTGGCGATTGGTGATGAGCAATGCCTGGCGCGGTCTCGAGAGTCAAAGCTGTGGCATCCGTTCCAGAATGATGTGGATTTGTTCCCTGGTGGATGGTACCATACACTGCATTTGTCCTACTCGGGATACATTCAGGTGTTAACCCCGGCACTGTGTCAGTCGTTCATAAGAAAGTTTCCTTGGGTAAGCAAACCGAGTGCTCTAAGACAGTTTCTTTAACCCTATCCTCTTTGTAATCTCCCTTTCCCAACCCAACCTTAGGTCTCTACCCTGAACATAATGTTCAGCTGTGTACGCCCAATCAAAGTGAGCCCAAACCAATCAACGTCCACTACTATCAACTTTGCGCAACTGCTCACTCTAATTCGCCACTACGGCGCCCAGTTGGAGACATTCAAATTGTGGGCCTATGGTCGATTGTGTATCGACAACCAAGGCAAGTTGCGTTCGGAACTGTTCCAAGATTTTGTACCAAATCTGTTTGAGCACATGCGACGACTGTCAGGCCTGAGGACTCTCTGGTTGGATCTAACTGACGTGCCCGATGTCCCTTTTCCGCCGAATTGTTTCCCACACAATGCACCGGTTGTGTCACTAGAGGGCTTGTTTTGGAATCCGAAGAATTTTCCATGGCTCAGAGAATTTCGTTATGCCACCTCAAGTGGACCTCTTGAAAACGCTAGGGCACTCGCGGTGCTGGTCGATCCGAGATTAGCGTTTCTGCAACGAATCCACTTTACCAGTGCATTGTCATTCGAAAACTTGAGGACTCTTGAGCCGAACATAGCTCTCAAATTCCGTGAAATTAATGTCATTGTGGGACCGTCTGCAGATGGTAACTTGGCGCAATTCTTTGCGTTATTTAACGCTCTGACACGAGTCGAAGTTCAACTGGCTCCAAGTGAGTGTACTTCTGACACAACTCTGACCCTACACTGACCTTACCTTACAACAACCATACCACCACCTGACACCATTAATTCCTTTTTATGCTTAATCGTCCCATTTCGCTTTAGATGGACCATCCTTCCTGGAACTATTCTACGCACTATCCAATGTACCACAATTGGGTGTGTTGAAAGTATCGATCAACCGGTCGCCACTCTTCACTCTTAAAGAAGCCCAGGACATGTCCATTGTCCAGAATCGTCCCGCTCCCTTGCACGCTCTACAGATTCTGGACATCCGCATGAACATCAGAATGGACAGTTGTGCAGACGTCTCGTTTGAGACTCTGTTTGAGAATCAACCAGGAATGCCGCCCTTCGACAGGATCCCGGTGCCCAACTTGGTGTGCTTCAAGATGTGGATTCAACAGTCAGGCTTGTGTCGAGACTGTGGCTACGATCTATGTGTCCAGCGAGCAGTGAATCAGTGGTTTGGACTTCTGGAACGTACTGTCTTTGTGGAGTGCACCATTGAGTGGCATGAAGGCAAAGGAAGGAAACTGGTGATTGGTGGATACCTTCCGGTGGCTGGGAATATTGCATTCCAAAGAATTCCACAAGAACTTCATCAATAAATTATAATTCTTTCTATATGTTCTAATGTTTGTTACAATTTGAATGTTTTGGAGCATGATACAAACAAGTTTTGGTCGTCGTTTCTCCGTGTTCGTTTTGGTGGCTTTTCAAATTGAAAATTTCAATAATAAAGTTAATTGCAGTGTGTTCTTGAACGGTGCTTGATATGATGTTGTGTATTGAATTTAATTTGTGCTAGCTATTTTCGACATGGCTTAGATAGATCCCTTCATTGCCAGAAAAACGTTTTGCTTCTCGAAGCAGGTTTAACGATTTGTAATATCAAGAGAAAGTTTTTGCTGCAAAATTGTTTCAAGTCAGTACTTGGGCCCGTAAATATTAAACGGTGCACACAAATTTCATTTATTTTAATATATAGAATCGATTTAGGTAGCGGAAACACCATATTGAGGTTCACTTTATTCACTGGTACCTAGCGCATAGTGCTGCCATCTCGGATAAAAACTTTTTTTTCATTTATATGAGCTCACGTGTTCGGTGCATTTTCAATCTATTCAAACTTTTTCCAAGTTTTGTCGACTTTTCTATACATTCAATAAATCAGTTCAAATCTGATCAGTCTTTGTTCCAATTGGAACATTTTTTAAACATTTTCTAAACTTTGTTTACTATATAACGTAACAAACCTTTCGAATGTTGTTTTTGAAAAGATTTTTGTTGAATAAGTCTGAGTGCTCAATTCTCAAGTTCCCTTATTTTCTTCCTGTGTTCATGTATCCGAATATCTTAGACAAATTGTCCATGTACGTGTTGGTACGGCTTGACAGTTCGCCGGACTATCGTCATTTACTGGACTTTCAAGATGAGGCACTGGCCGCAAGGACAGAGTGGACCCTGGCGATTGGCGCGGATTCTTTGGGACGGGCTCGATATTCAAAGCTGTGGCATCCGTTCCAGAATGATGTGGCACTGTTCCCGGGTGGATGGTACAAGACGCTGCACATGTCCTACTCGGGATGCAGTTCAAGGTTCAGTGAACCACTATGCCGGGCGTTCATAAATAGGTTTCCTAATGTAAGTGATACCATGATACGAATGCTAAACTAATTAACTTTCTCTGTAATCCTACTCCCACACTCACCCTCATAGATCCGAAGGCTCAACATTATGTTCAGCTGTGTACAAATTAAGAATGTAGAGGCCATTGAGGCTCAATTTGGACCGCTGCTTGCACTAATTCGCGCCTACGCCCCAAATTTGGTGACATTCCGACTGTGGGCTTTCGGTCTGCTACGTTTGGTTCGGACGAGAGACAGAGAGGTTTGGTTCTCTCCACTGTTCCAAAGCTTTGTTCCGCGCCTATTTGCAGAAGTGCGACAAATGACCAATCTGGAGACATTGTGGTTGGATCTAACCGATGTACCACCACCACCTCTGAATTTTGTCCCACATGGTGCACCAGTTGTTCAACTTGAAGCACTGGTTGAGCGATTCAACGGAGATTTTCCATGGCTCAGAGAATTTCGATATGCCACCTCAAGTGCAATCAACTTTCTGGCGATTGTTGTTATAGCTCATGTTGGTCCCGCAGTGGAACGAGTCTTCATGCCCGGTCATTCACAGTGGTATGAACAGTGGGCCACCATTAGACGAGTATTTGCACGCAAATTCCATGAGATTAGTGTCCTCATGGGACCGGCTGCAGTGGGTAACTTGGTAGAATTCTTCAATCTGTTTAACGTTCTCACACGAATCGAGGTTCAGCTGATTCCAGGTGAGTGCATGACCATACTCTTCTTACCCTAACCCACTACAACCCTCAATCCCTATTGACATCCTCGTTCCATTTTCTTTTAGATGGACCACGCATTCTGGAACTATTAAGAGCGCTTGCCAAACTACCAAACTTGCAAGTGTTGAAAGTAGTCAACTTCCACTCGCCACTCATTCATCTCGATGATGCCCAGGACATTGTCGCGAATGGTCTTGCCCCACTGCACAACCTAAATGTTCTGACGATCCACATGAACTTCCAAATGGACAGTTGCGCACAGATTTCGTTTGGTCCACTGTTCGGAAATGATGCAGCACAGCCACCCATTGTGGTGCCCAACTTGGTGTGCTTCGAGATGAGTGTCCGAGGTGGTGCATGCCGACAGCTTCGCCATAACCAGACAACCTGCGTCATTTATGCGGTCAACCAGTGGTTTGCACTGTTGCGACACGCTCTCTTTGTGAAGTACACCAATCTGGCCAATGACATTCAAGGTGGACGTCATGTGGTAGGTGGATTTCTTGGAGCTGATTGCTTGATGAATCCGTATCCACTTCCAGAAGTACTTCATCAATAAATTATGATTCTTTTTATATGTTCTAATGTTTGTTACAATTGGAATGTTTTGGGGTATGTTACAATTTGTGTTTTCGCTTTATAATCTGACTAAATTGTCGAATGTTGGCTCATTTGGTGTGAAAAGATTTTTGTTAAAGTCTAATAAGTGCTCAAGTTTAAAGTCCCTTCTTCCTGTATTTATGGATCCAGCGGAACGCGCCTTCCTAAACGAACAGCCCCTGTACAAGTTGCTGTTCCCCGACCCGGACCGGCCGGGCTATCGCCATTATCAGCCCTATATAGACGAGGCACTGGCTGAAAGAACAGAGTTGACACTGGCTATTGGTGATGCGGATGCCATGGATCGTGCGCGAGATTCAAAGCTGTGGCATCCGTTCCAGAATGAGGTGGGACTGTTCCCGGATGGATGGTATCAGACGCTGCACATGTCCTACGCAGGACACTATGATGAGTTCACCCTTGAAACGCTTCACTGGATCACAGGTAGGCTTCCCATGGTGAGTGTGATTCGAATATGCTTTCAATCTCCTAATCCCATCCCTTCCATTCCCAGATCCGACATCTGAACATTATGTTCAGCTGTGTCAAACCCGCAATTGAACCAACAGGCAACATTGAGCAGCTTCTCTTCCTGATTCACATGTACAGTCCTCATTTGGTCACATTTCGATTGTGGGTTTCTGGTCCCCTGTATTGGCCAATAAGGCGAGCAACCTTCTGTGCTCTACTGTTTGGAGCACTGAAACATATTCCCAATCTGGCCACACTCTGGTTGGATCTAACCCAATTGGTCCGGAATGATCGTCTACCTGATGAATTCCCACCGCTAGTGCCACTAGAGAACCTATTTCAGAATCGGAGATTATTTGATAATCTTATCGAATTTCGCTATGCAACCACAAGTACAACCCAATTTGAGGTACTCTCCGAGCAAGTGGCTCCGATTGGGAATCTGGCACGAATCTACATTGCCAGTGGCTCCCAGTTTTACGAAGACTGGATAACCATTGAGTGGAATACTGCACGTGCATTCCGCGAAATTAGTGTCCTTTTGAATGATGGAATTGGTAACTTGAGGCAATTCTTTACCACCTTTGACGCATTGACACGACTCAATGTTGAACTGGTTCAAGGTTAGTGCTCTACTTTGAACACACTCCACTACTTCCTTTCTATACTTTAGGTGGACCACGCTTCATGGAACTATTCCGAGCACTGGTCCGTGTACCACACTTGCAAGTGTTGGCAGTTGATTCTTTCCAGTCGCCACTCTTCACACCAGAAGATAGTGCCCAAAATGGTCTCGCTCCCCTGCACGCCCTACGGATTCTGGTCGTCCACATGAACATTCGTATGGCCAGCTGTGCACAGATATCGTTTAAGCCACTGTTTGTGAGCGATCCAGGACAGCCGCCCATTCCGGTGCCCAACTTGGTGTGCTTCAAGATGAGTGTTCAGGGTGGTGAGTGTCGACAGCGGTACCACAACGAGAATCAATGTGCCTTTCTTGCGGTCAACCAGTGGTTTGTACTCCTGCCCGACATTGTCTACGTGCAGTACAGCAATCTGGAGAATGAGCCCGATGATATACTTAAGGTTGGTGGCTTTCTTGGGATTGGTGGCATCGATCAGAATCATTATCCACTTCCACAAAGCCTTGATGAATAAATTGAATTGAGTTACTGAATTAAATTGAAAACAAGTTTTTTTTGTTCCAATTGAAACATTTTGGCACATGTGACAATAGTCTTGAACCCCTCTCAGCCCTACAGATTCTGGTGAATCCTCATGAATCTACATGAACATCCAACTGAACAGTTGTTCAGACATTTCGTTTAAGCCCCTGTTCGTGAACGGTCCAGGACAGCCACCCATTCAGGTGCCCAATTTGGTGTGCTTCGAGATGAAGGTCGATGGAGGCTCGTGCCAACACTATCGCGACCAGAATCACTGTACTTTTCTTGCTGTCAGCCAGTGGTTTGTACTGCTGGAACAAACTGTCTTCGTGCAGTATCGCAATCTGAACAGTGATACCATCGGTGGACTTCAGGTGGTTAATGAATTTCTTGGTTTTCTGGTTTTATCCAACCTTCTCCAAACAAACTACCTACAGATGATGTTTGGATTAATCAGAATGCAGCATTCGGTCAAACATACCAAACTGGCCAATCAGAATCGAGTAAACTTTCGAGAGCACATAATCGACTAATTACACTACTTTATTATCATGATTAATAATGTAAATGTAAAACGAAAAAGATAAAATGTAAAAAGCAAAACGTAAACATAAACAACTAATAAGGAACATAACTAAATTAAAATAGTTCAATTCACAATAAATCATTTCGAACCAAGAGAAACAGATTCGGATCCCTATCATCGACAATATTCAATTCCTTCTGCAGTTTGATCGATTTGGGCAGACCAAAATGGACCATTCGAATGTGAGTGACCGCGGCACCAATTTGCACGAACTCAGCCCCACAATACTGATAGTTGCACAGGTAGGGCCGGACACCCTTGTGGACACGTTCATGGGCTTTCAGCAGAGATGGACTTTTGAAGGATCGGGTACAGTTCTGGAAGGTACAGAGGAAACGCTTCGGCAGTTTGTCGTATTCTTGAATTATAGATTTATTTTGAATTGTTTGAATCGAATCATTTGAGACATCAACTCGAGCTCTCTTTCGAGACTTTGGTGCTTCGACATTTTCTTCTTCTTTAGGAGCATCATCACCGATCTCGACATTGCACTCAAAAGCAGTCATACATTGCTCACACAGACATTCCTCCTCTTCGTCTTTTTCCTCTTCTGCCTGATGACGATGATAATCTGAATCGTTGAATCGATCATATAGTTCGTGACTAGAATCTTGTTGGACCGGTTTTTGAATCGATGGAACAGTAGGAACAATAGAAGAACTCGATGGACCAAAAAGAAAAATTTCTGGTTGCTTCAAAGTGATCGAGGACTGAGTATTCTTTTGAGATTCCTTAGATAGAGATCCTGGTGGTTTCGTATTCATGCTTGCTGGAGCAGCAACTGGAAGTCCAACTGCTTCTGGAACTGAATAATTAAAAAACAAAAATAGAAAATATTAACAAACCGGGTTCCTGATTTGTGGATTCAAATTGATTCTGCCTCTCCTCTTCTTCTGGTTCTTGTTTAATATTCTCACTAATTGGTTGTTCCACTTGTATTGCTGATGGTGATGGTGTTGACGTTTCAATTGGATCAGAAAACGGCTGTTGATAAGCCATAGCAACCTCGCTCAGAAAAAAGTCAAATAGACCGTCCACCATATTGTTGAGTTGTCGCTTGAAACTTGACTTTTGTGCATCGAAACGAGCCACCAGTCCGGGTGGATAATTAGGCGAAGTATTCTGGTCCATGGTTGGGTTTGTTCAAGCAAAAACGGTCCAGAAAAACAGAGTGAAAAGAAGTAGAAATTGGTGTTCTGTTGAATCTGTTCGGTTCTCCACTTTGTGTAACTAGCGATAACTCAATGGGCAGTGGCGTTTTTAAACAATTACTAAATACATGGGCAGTATTACCCCAGTTATATTCCATAAATAAATTTTATAGTAAAACGTCGTTTATGAATTGTCAAAATTTAGTTAAAATGAAGGGTAAAGCCCCCTTTTGTGTTATTCTGAATACGTCTCAAGTGATTTGTTTTGATTTCTTGTTCTTCTTCACTGAACAACGCATGCACACCAAGATTCGTTGACAGTTAAGGCAGGAGGCGGCGTATTTTCAGTAAAAATAGTTGCCAGTCAAAACAGCGGGAAAAAGTGGTTATCTTTAGGTGCACTTTTCTCCTATGTATCTGGACCGATTTTGGTGCATCATAGCATTTTTTAAAGGTAAATGTATAGACTTTAACTTTTTCTAGAAAAATCAAGAGTTTTTATGTATCTATCCATGTTGAGCTAAGTTTAAAGTAAAAAATAATCAAATATTTTCAAACTATCTGCATATTTTGTAGGAATATCATTAAATAGTTAGAATTTCTCTAGAAAAATTCAAAGTCTATACATTTACCTTTAAAAAATGCTATAATGCACCAAAATCGGTCCAGAAACAGAGGAGAAAAGTGCACCAAAAGATGACCACTTTTCCCCGCTGTTTTGACTAGCAGCTATTTTTACTGAAAATGCGCCGCCTCCTGCCTTAAGCATTAACCAATCGGATTGAAGCTCACAGATTTGAATTTACTGAAAACCGAATCTGATTGCTTTTCGAATCAACCAATCTGAATTCATAATCACGTAGTCTACCTTTCACTATACAAAATCTCAATCAACCAATCAGAGTGCAACAATTAAATTATTATTATATTATAAAATAATAATTAAAATAAATTCATTTAGATTCAAAAAATAAGATAAGCTTTGATATATAAAATGTAGTGTTTGTATCAAAAATAGTATATAGTGAGAATTAGAATAGATCAAAGTGATTGAGCAATCAAAAAGCAGATAGATGAAGTGGGACTTTTGAATCGACAAATAAGATTGATTTAGATATTTTGTCAAATCTCAGGCCTCGGTTACACCTTGATCGACTCGTTCGATGAATTCGTACGGATGTCTGTCGTCCTCTTCCTGTTGATCTTTACTTCTGTTCTTCTTGGACCGCTTACGAACATCACCAAAATGAGTGACCCTCACGTGCTGACAGGCGAATCCATACTGAATGAAGGTGGCACCACAGAACATACATCTGAAGGGTCGTTCCCGAGAATCGGTCACTGTGGCGGCCTTGCTACGAACGGACACTTTCGCTCGATTGTACTCAGCATGATTGCGAAAATGAGTTCGCACCAGTTCACGACAGTTGGCAGTGAAGCGACAGCCCGTGAAGGAACAACCAAATCGGCCTGGCTCGTGATGACGCAATTGATGATCGTACAGGGCACGATGGTCACGGAATATTCGCTTTCGTTCGAGTCCACAGGGAACACACAAAAATTTGGTCAAGTTACTGTGGTGCTCCTTGATGTGAGCGGATAGGGCAAATCTGAAGAGAAGGAAAGAAACGGGTGAGATAAATGGGCCAATCACAATTATCAGAATTCTCAATCAGCCAATCAGAAGCGAATAAACATTCGAAGGCATACAAAACCGACCAATCAGTTTTATGTATTCAAATTCAGACTAGTCAATCAGAATGGAGTATACACAAAATCAACTTACCCATGAGGAAAGGTAAGTCCACAACCGTCCACCCGGCACGCATGTGGATACAGTCCATGTTGTGACAGCAGATGTTGATTCAACTCCTTTCGGCTCTTGCACATTTTTGCACAACTGGGGCAATTAAGTCCAACAACATTAATCTTGAAAACGGGCTTCGAAATGTTTCCAGAACCAGAAGAACGGCATTTAGTAGAAGTCTTCTTAGAAGTACCAGGATTCAACTGTTGATCATCCAAATTATCCTCATCTTCCTCATCAGCATAAAAGTGACTATCCTGCGTATCATCTTCACCAAAATAATCATCATCCTCTTCACCGTACTGAAGTTCAACATCTCCGGGCAGTGCCGCAAAGAATCCATTTCCAAGTGGTGTATCATCCTCATCGTTCTCATCCTCGGGAAGAGGATTCTCGGGTCTCAATCTTTTAGCAGGCGGTGGTCCAACAGACTCGATCTCTCCCACGAACTTTACATCATCGTCCATACAGATGGGACAGAGGCAGTCCTCGTGATGTGATTCAAGACCATTGGTAAAAGCAATTTGATCATGATTGTCATCATCATCGTAAGGATCCAAATGAGTGAGACTAGATCCAGCGACAATTCCGTTTGTGACAGAAGAAGTGGAAGGGAGTAGTGGAACGAATTTTACCTCAACTGATTCATCGAGAGGTTCCTGCTTGAACAAAATCGATTGTTGTCGGGGTTTTTGAGTTGGAGGTTTAGTTGTTGATGAAGTAGTTGAAGGTATTCGGGCAGTTTCAGGTACTAAACCAACAGTTGAGGGTAGTGTACTAACAGTAGCGGGTACTTTTGTATTACTACTACTAATATTAGTAGTTGCCACAGCCGAAATTTCATCTAACAGAAATCCAAACAAATCATCTACCATGCCGTTAAGCTGTCGTTTGAAGACACTTTTGTGACGTTCAAATCGAATCACCAATTCGGGATGCACATTAGGGCGATCCATCTTGTTTGGTGAAGACAATAACCAAAGAGAATAAAAACACAATTGAATCTGAAGATATTATTATTCGTGAAAATAAGAAACGTGATCACCTCGCAAAACGCAGAACTCAAAACAGCTGTAAAGACCACATGCCGCTACACTCGATTATTAGCAGTGTGACGTCATACCTACTTTTGCAGGTATCGTATTCAGAAAATTAATCATTTTGGGCACTACGCCCCAATTCATAAATAAAGTTATTATATTAATTATAGAATATATATGAAAATTGTAAAGTGCGGTAAAGCCTATTGCCACTGCAGATATGAGTAACTGTAAATGTAAACTTTTACAAACTAGCAAAACAGAATTGATTATTGAGATTTGAATTCTGTGTGTTGTGATTGGTCCAATTGAGAATGTACAGTTAGAGGTAGAGAATTTGAATGCTGTGTTGTGATTGGTCCAATTCACTGGACCATTCACTGAAGTAGTTCGTTGATCACCTGGAGGTACATCTTCGGGTCCCGATTGTCGTTGGGTTCAATTATTTCTGCGTTCCGACCCCTGCCAAGCCTAGGAATCTGAAAGTGAACTTCCTGAATGTGTCGAATGGCATGACTTTTGACCTTAAAGGCAGTATTGCCACCACAATCAGGATACACACAAAGGTAGGGACGAACATCCGAATGTGTACGACCATGTTGACGCAATCCTGATGATGAATCAAAGGAGAGACCACAGCCCTCGATGGGACAGCTGAAACGTTTCGGTACAATCAATAACGATGATGATGATGAAGTTGTTGATGCTAATGATATGGTGTTGGATGGTTTGGACGCGTTTCGGTGACCAGATCGAGTGTGCCGGTGCACTTCAACTCGTAGTGGTGCAGTGAACTGACAGTCCAATTGGGAACAGGTGAAGACGCCCTCCTCGTGATGACTCCGATAGTGATTCGAGAGACAGGCATGGGACGTGTAGCTGAGGGTGCATTGCTCGCATTGAAAGTTATTCAAACCCCGGTGGGATTCGTCAATGTGCCTTCGCAGGGCGCGGCTAAGGGAATTTAAATTCTGGTTAGCGATAATTCGAAATCGTACTATCGATTGTCTAGGGAGAATGCAGGTAATATGGATTCGAATTCGAAGTGATAGAATAGTTCATCACATATTCGAGATTATGCTTAGGAATTCTTATGTTATCGATAGTCTATTGAGAATAAATCTAATTCATTAAAATAGCATCGAATTCTCCATGAAAGCATAATTCATTGCTTCTTTTGAATTCCTCCCACAATTCCCACTAATAGTGGCACTACCAATATTACATTATCAAACAATCCATCTTAATCACTCACCCATGTTCGAATGTCTGTTCACATCCAATCACACGACATCTCATTAGTCCGGCTCGATGCACAACTTTGAGATGCAGATTGGCCATCTCACGGGTTTGGAACATTTCATCACATCGATAACACTTGAGTGCTAGGGTGTCCACCTTGAAGTAGCCACGTGGTACGCCATTGATTAGCTGAACGGTTGAATTTGAATTTGAATTGCTTTCTGATTGATCGGTTCGTTGTCTTTTGATTGGTCGACCATTGATCGCTTCATCTTCACCAATCAGATTAAATTCATCTTCGTCGTCGTCATCTTCGATCTTCACCAAACAATCCTCACAGTCACATTCACCTTCCAAGTCCTCATCCTCAAATTCGTAATCATTCGAATCCGAAGCACAGTTTGAACGATCAAAACGATCTGATTGGTTGATTGATTTCGAATGTTCAAATATACGAGTCTGATTGGTCGATCGTTCGTGGGGAGATGAGGAGAAAGGAGACGCTTCCTGTTTGTCTAATTTAGAAACACAAATTTCTTGTTCCTCTTCAATGATTTCTACTTTCACCGGAATGTCAGGACAATTGGGCAATTCACAGTTCTCATTGGTTGGTTGATTTACAGAAGTGTGATTAGTCGATGGAATAAGCAATGGACCAATGGGATTAGCTTTGGGGTGATCACGTGAAGATTCAGGTGAAAGATGATTGGCTGATGGGAAATGTGAAGGACCAATCAGATTTGAGATCGGATGATCACGTGACGATTGACGATCAAGTGGAAGCTGATTGGTCGATGGAAAAAGTGATGGATTAATGCGATTGCTTTGGGGGTAATCATGTAATGGTTCAAGTGGAAACGGATTGGCCAATGGAGCAAATGATGGACCAATGAAATTAGGTTTCGGTAATTCAAATGAGCGAATCTGATTGGCTGATGGTGGTGGACAGATGCGATAAGAGGACGAAGACACCTCCGCCAGTAGAAAGCCAAACAAATTATCCACAATTCCGTTGAGTTGATGCTTGAAATAGGTCTTTTGACGCTCGAATCTTTCTGCCAATTCGGGCAGATTGAGATCTGATGCTAAATTAGCCATCTTTTGTGCAAAATGAGATAAGAAGAAGAAAAAAATTACCAATCAGAAGAGCAGAATTTGAAAGAAGAAAAATAAATAAATATGACAGACAGACGCGATCGGCAAAAATAAACAAAACAGAGTAATAATCACGGATTCAGAATATATCAACATGATGGGCGCTATTACCTCATTTAGTTAAATTTTAAGCAATTCACAAACGACGTTATTTATTGTGATAAGTCAATCATAGAAACTTTTAGGGGGCTGTACCGCCCAATATTTATGGAAATGTTTCAAACGCCACTGAAATGACTCACCAGACAATTTGGAACAATGTTGGTTTCAGAATAAAAAAAATGGATTTAAAATGTCTTAGACCTAATACCCACACTTCAAAGGCCTTCATCATAGGCTACTGTATCTCTGTGACCGTTTTTACTGTGATGGCTATGATTACATCTTATGAAGAAACATTTGTAAGTGTTTTACTGTTCGAATTAGTAATTCTTTTGGTATTTTGTTTACAGAACGACTCAAACCGATTCTTGTTGGCATACTATCTGTACATACTCTTACTGTCCATCATGGGATTCATTGGCATGTGGCACAGCAACATTTACATGCTCTATGCATTTTGGCTACTTGAAGCAGTGTGCGCCATTGCACTGTTCTGTCGAGCATTTGTGGTTTGGATGTTGTTTATTTGTGTCCTCGGACATGTTAGTTTACTTTATTTTTTAGCATTTTATCTTGTTGATTTGCGCAAAGTTGTCCATGAGATAGACTGTACTACTGTAGTGTAAGATGACTGACCAATGATTGGTCACCAATCAGAATGAACCGAATTCGCAATCAACCAATTTTCCACTGAGATTTGAGTACACATCCGAACGCACACAAAACTGGTCAATCAGAATGGAGTATTTACAAATTTAATTTTTTATGAGTAAAAATTGAGTTTATTAATTCAAATAAATTTATATTTGGAATTTTGCCAATAGATAGATGACTATGTTTCAAAAAACACAATAACCAATGCATTTATTAATATAAAATATCCTCACATCATAATCTAATATAATACATTACATTTCACATAAGAAAATCCAACTTCTCAACAAACAAATTCGGGTCCCGATCGTCGATAATGTTGAGTTCGAGTTGTTGTTTACGCGATTTGGGCAATCGAAAGTGAATGAGTCGAACGTGTTGAGTGGCGGCGCCCAGTTGGGTAAACGTTGCGCCACAGGTCTCGTAGGTGCATCGATAGGGCCGGACACCTGTGTGCACTCGCTGGTGGACTCGAAGCAAGTTTTGGGTCGGTAGGGCCACTCGACAGTTGGGCACAAGGTTGCAGATGAAGCGTCGTTCGTGGTTGGCGTAGTTGTGAATGCTGGCAGGTCGTGGAATGGATTCATGGAATGTGGGTTCATGATGAGCTTGATGATCATGACCAAGAATTAAGGGAAAATTCTGTACTTGGCTTTGATCATCGGTTTCAATTCGAGGTCGCTTCGTGGTTGGTACTTGATCTTCAGGATCTAGAAAATCTTCACCAAGTTTGACTTCACGATCATCATCATCGAATATTTCTACTTTACACTCCAATGCCCGCATGCATTCATCACATTGACAATCCTCCTCTTCCCCTACATCTTCAAAGTCAACATCCTCCAACTGTCCATTACCATCGAGATGATCAGTTGAAGGCGGAGAAATTAAAGTTCCTGGTTGATTCGATGTTGGCGATAAATAATCCTCAAAAAGCCTTTGTGTTGATGATGATAATCCTTGAAGAGGGATACCGTTTTCTCGTTCTGTAAGAATCCAATCAATTTTCTGTAAAACAACTCCAAAACCATACCTTGATTCTGTAGAATTTGTTGGTTCTCATTACAGGCTTCTTGTTTTATATTCTCAATTTTGATTGGTTGTTCTATTGCTGGTGATGATGGTGGTTCTGTTGTTCCAGTAGGAATAACTTGAGAAACCTCCGAAAGTAGACAACCAAACAAATCATCGACCATTTGGTTGAATTGACCCTTAAAGTGGCTCTTGTGCCGCTCGAAACGATCCACAAGACACGGAGCATAGTTGGTAGTATTAACAGAAATTTGCTGACTCATTATTAGATGACAAAAGTCGGGTCCAATCTAAATTCTGGAAACTCTGGATATTTAAAAATAAGAAAAATGCTAAATAGAACAACAACAACAACAACAAAGCCGAGTAAATAAACAAAACGAGTAGTTGTTAAAGTATTCAGAATATAATACTTTTCGGTCGTAGCGCATATCATATGAGTAATTCATATAGGACGTTGCTGTAAGGATAAATAACAAAATTAACAAAATAGGGGTAGAAGCGCCCTAGTAAGTTGGGGTTTTAAAAGAAACGCCACTTCAGTTTGTTTTGATCTCTTTTTTATATTTCTATCTGCCACGTTTTTCTCTAACTTTATTTTCTCACTCGCTTTTGATTCTCGATTCTTTTCTAGTTCCTTTCTTTTAAATCACCAATCATGAATCCTCATTTTAACGATTCTCAAGCGCACGCGCATCCTCAAGAATTATTGATTGATCGTTTCGAGAGTCAAAAGGCCAACTTTAAGAACCAACTCAACGGTCTAGTGGATGATCTGTTTGGATTTATGTTCACCGAATTCAATAATCTTAGAACGAGTAACAGTTTTTGTTGCACCTGTTCGTGTGCACCTCTTTCATCCTCTTCCACTCCATCAACCAATCAGAATACTCAAAACGTGCAAACTGAATCTCAACAGCCAATCAGAGTTCAGGAAAATTCAAATTCAAAATCAACCAATCATAGTTCAGCATCTACCAATGGATTTGCAGGATCTTTAGAAGTTGTTTCAAGAATCAAACAGGAACCGATCGAAGAAGAATACAACGGTAATCTAAGGTTTTTTAAATAAAGAAGCTAATCTAAAATTTATTTTTTTCAGATTTATCAACTTATGCTTTGACTGTTTCAGGACCATCGACTAGTCCATCACTTTTATCGATTCCAAATGGAACACAATCGAATGCATCATCTTCAGCAGTAGCAACAGCATGTATCACTCATTTTGTGAACTATCAACAACAACATCAAAGTGATGAACAAATTCAAGAATCTCTAGAAATCGAGAAGCATGACGACGATGATGAGGAATGTCAGTGTGACGACTGTCTTCAGGTGATGGCATTCGAGTTCAAAGCGGAACTTCATGAAGAAGATGATACAAATGAGTTTCTAGAAGCGGAATCTGGAACGTTACTGTGTGATGAGCAGCCAGCTTTGAAACGACTTAAAGTAGATCATAATCGTCTGGAACCGACTGTTCTGGTTACTAAAAATGGATATCGCGAACATTCTGGACTTTCATCAGGACTTGAATCACAAGATCCGCCAGCGCCCCAAGATCATGATCCCTCCCAGAATAATCTTCCGGTGCCCCAAACTCGCCGATTTCCCTGTCCCTTCCCCGGCTGTGACCAGGCCTTCACCTGGCAATCTCATCTTCGGGTGCACCAGCGCACCCACACGGGCGTTCGACCTTATTTGTGCTCTTACCCGGGCTGTGGCGGTCTGGCCACCTTCACCCAGAAGCGATCCGCAATTGAGCACGTTCGAATGTTACACTTTGGGCTGCCCAAAACGATGAAACAACAAAAGGAGCTGAACATTGTCGACGAGAGAGATCCGCATGATTTTGTGCAGGTGTTTGACGATTTGTTGTGATTTTATATTTAGTAGATCTAATTTGATGGAAAATAATCGATACTATCAATATACTGTATAGCAATAAATGCATAAATCAATGTATCAAGAATCTCAATTGATACTATCGATAATTTGAATTTGAATTTAAACTTCGAATTCTCTAAGAATTTGTGAATTGATGAACGAGAAGATTTTGTGAATTTGATACCAGACAATATATTCTCAATAAATGAAATAATAGCCAAATTAATTCGTTTATCACTTTTATAATTTTCTTATCAAATTACATAATAAATTAACCCAAACCGGTGAATTATATTATTTTTGTAAAAATTACGCCACGTATTATGTGGAGGCCACTTGTTTTGATTCAATGCAAGTCAGCTGTTGGATTTTCTCTACAGTAATTTGTTTCGTATTTCTACTTTTTCCTCTATTGTAATAGTTTTTAGTGTAATTTTTGTCCGATTTTGGATCGTATTGAATCACGTTATATCATGGATCTTTTGAATAATCATCAACCACAGAACCTGAGCCTTGTGGATCGCTTCGATCACCAGAAAGGCATCTTCAAGCGACAACTCAACGGTCTTGTTGATGATTTGTTTGTATTCCTGCTGAATGAAGTCAATGCAAATCAAAGTATTGCTCAAGATAATAGAATTGTTCCAAAAGGAACACTCGATACATCGCTGGGTTCTAATGGTCTATCATCACAACAAAAGCAAGACGAAGAATTACCATCTCAAGAACTTCTACCCGAAAATGTTTCTGTTAAAGTAGAGATTATCGAAGAGGATGAAGAGGAGGTGAAGGACATGATTATTCAACCTGATCTAATTGGAACACTGAATCCTGCGGAGAATCAGAGTTTCCTGAATCAATTTAAATCATTTCCATCATCATCATCATTCAATAATAATCTAAATTATCATCAAAATCTTGACCCTTTCGAGAATCCCGATCTAGAAGAGGACGAAGAGAATGACTTTGATGAAGTGGGCGGTTGTTCATGTCCCGACTGTCAGGTGGATGCCGATTATCAGAATATTCAAATGTCAGCGGTGGTCAAGTCGGAGCAGGAAAATCAACTCGAAAAAGTGGATGGTCCACCAGAACCGAAAAAGGCCAAAACTCCTGGTTCCGAGACTCCGTACCATTTTGAATCTACGATCACGAATACCGAAGGTAACCGTCTTCTGTGTCCCCATCCGGGCTGTTCCAAGACAAGCCGCAACACCACCTCCCTACGGATACACATGCGAATCCACAATCAGCTTCGGCCCTATCTCTGCCGGTTTCCTGGCTGTGAAGTTGGAGCGTTCACTCAACGTGGCTCCGCTATGCAACACATTCGGGTTGTCCACTTGCAGTTGCCACGGTCGCTTAAGCGTCAACGGGAACTCAACATTCAGGAGACTGTCAATCCGGAAATCTATTTACACGTTATGGAAGAACTCATTTAGGGTTGGTGGCACTCTCTTAAATCCAAGTCACTGGTTAGTACTCAATTCTAGGTCCTTGACCTTTTGATTTTAATGATTACGATTTGATCTCTTTATTTAAATAAAACCACTTTCTATCTATCTTATCTTATCTTTTGACTAATGCTAGGGCCCTGGGGGCCCACTTAGTTTCTTGTCTCCCGTCTTTTGCACTCAACGGTATTGACAAGTAGTCGATCAAGTGTAGGCCTTTGAAGCCATGCCGCAGCGTTTGAAGGCTTTTTCCCTTGGGGCTCATGTTTCTTCTTTTCCTTCTCGGGGGCTTGGAATTCTACTTTTTTACAGCTGCGAAATTCAAGCGTGCGGAACCTGAAGGGGGAAAGACATTTTATGGAGAGTGAAAAGAGATAATAAAGACATTCTCTTCGTGCACGACGCATCGGCAACTGCAAAATTGGACCTACTTCAATTACATTGAATGACGCTCTTGGGTCGCGACTGTTCTTCGTTTTCGTCTTGCTCTTGTGTGCTTGTTTTCACAGGACTTGCTTTTTAAGCTTTTGTTTGGATGTTTTACTGGGGCTATAGTCTAGCTAGACTACACAAGTTTTGAACTAAGTTCAAGTTCAATCAAGATGGTCATTGATCTCATTGATTGTATAATATACAAAGTATATTCTCATGCCTTCAAGAGGAATAGGGTCTTCTTATTGTTCACACAGCTCCCTAGTAGCAAGTTCAAGTTGATGTTTATGTTAAAAGTCACATAAAAAGTCAAGAGGACTCATGGTCGTTGTCAGCACAAGAGCAATGCACTTGCGCGGCTAGTTTATTTCCTTTCCTTGATGAGGTGTCAAATTTGTGGCCTCACAGGCGGTCGACTGACCGACTCTCTTCCGACATGAATTATATCAAGTGGACGAGTGTCGTGATCAATCAACTCTTTGGTCTCCTTTCACTTTTACACTCTTCAAGTCAGTGTGTCTAGTGTCGAGTCGATGAGTCGATTCGGTGATCGTGTCTGTGAGCGTAAAAGGTCTCAAATTGCATCGAAATTTGTCTCTTCTTCTACTACTACTCTGAACGAGTCCATTTGGTCACTGTGGTCCCAATGTTCTCGTATTCGTACCACCAACAGCGTTATCGATGAACGTCTTCTACTTTTTGTCTAGTGAAGAAGAATTTGAAGACCCAGAGCACGCACGCTGGGGCCTCCTCCTCCACCACCTCCTCCTCGTCTTACTCCCTCACTCAAAAGCCTAAAGTAATTGGTCAGTCGGTCAGTCAGTTGGTGGTCGTGTCGCGCGCGCTTTCTTCTCTCGTTCACTCTCATTTCACTCTCAGTGTCCACTGCATGTGGTGCTAGCCCCGAAACTGACCAATTGGTCCAATTCTTGTCTCTTTTTGTCTATTTGGGCCATTCTGATCTGAATGACTAGTCACCATTCACACTTTGTTCCTTTGGTCATACGAAAATGTTCACTGTAAGTCCACAACATGAATTCACCACTACTTTATGTTCAAGTTCATGCACTTTGTGACTAATCCTCCGACTAGACAAGACTTAATCCTCTTCTTCTGCCTTTACCGAAACGAACATGTTCAAGTTCATGTTGGTCTTGTCTCTTCGACCGACCGCTCTCTAATTGTGTGACCATGTGGTGTTTATGTTATGTGTTCGTTTGTTCATTTCACTAAAGAACATTTATTTCGACTTGTTCTTTACTGTGCACTGTGAAGTGAGGGTTCTTTGCTCTTCTTTCCCATCATTGATCACACGGACTTAATCGACTGTGAATCCTTATTCTTCTTCTTCTTTAAGATGAGAAAACATGTGTTGCTTGTATTTCGAAACCATCACCAATCTTAGTTAGCCTTAACACTCGGTTAGTTTGACCTCATCTACACTCGAGTTGAGTCATCGTTGACTTTTCAATTTTTTTGGCTTCCTTTTTGTGTCTCGACTTTAGTGTTCCTTCCGTTTGACTTCAAGACTTTCTTCTTTATGTCAACCCCTTGAAGGTCTTCCTCAACACGTTTTGTGTATGTTCTTGTTCGAGTGTGTCTCATCCAATTAGACAGTTCATTTTGGTTGTTCATTCTGGGTGCCCCACGGAAATCCTGGCTACTTTTTGGTTTTATGATGATAATATCTTGAGATCTCATTCACATAATTCGAATACACTTCCACTCACACATTCACACTCACTAAGATCCTGGTTCAATGGAATGTTCTGTTCCATTGAGTGATTCAATGGGAAAATCTCAACTTATCATAGAATCTCGTTTTCTTCTCTGTCTCGTTCACTTTCCCTCTCACTTGTTTGTTTTATAATTAAGTGTGACTCAACATGCATCCGTTTGTTCCGAGTTGTGCACTGAGTGAGAGATCGTATCGCACTGATCGATTGAGTGTTCGAGTCAAGAGTGACACTTGTTGCATTCGATTTTGCACTGTCTAAAATCATCTTAATCTTGATAGTTCCGTCGATTTTCGATATTTTGAATATAGTCAAACCTTGAACTTCAACTTTCCGTTTCTATTTATAACGAAAATGAAATGAATTTTGTGCTTAAGAAAATGTCTTTCTCAGTTTACGCTGAATAACCTTGATCTTTTTCAAGTTCTCGATGTTTAGGCATAATGGTGGAGAAAATTTGCTTGTTGAAAGACATTCGAAAGATATTTATTGCTTACTTGACTATCGTGTGTGTGTATGTGTTTGCTACAATGTAATTTAGGTAGAATTCCCAGACTGAAAAGTAAGCACAAAAGTGTTGAGCACAATTAGCCGTTCGATTTATGTTTGTCTGTGTGTGCTTTGCAAATGTGTAAACAAAAGTCTAATTGAGCAAATGCCAGTCAAATTGAGTTGATTTGTTCAATGGTTCAATCAGTGAGCACATTTCCTTAAATAGCATCCAAATAGGTGTAATAGAGCACATCACTGGACTCTTGTTTGCTTGATATTACTCGATGACGACATTTGCTTACTTAGTTCAACTATTTGGCGCATTAAATTAAAGTTCGAGTCGTTTTTGTGTGTTTGTTTTAAATGTTGTGTGTGTGTTTGGTCTGGCTGTTTCGTTGGACTCTTGGCGAAATTAGTCACTAGTTAGCTAGTTACTAACCAAACATCCTCTTGAACATCTTCACTGAACACGAAGAGGGAAAGGGCTTCCTTGTATGTCTGCATGTCTTTGTGGCTTTAAAGTAAACAAAATGGTTCGAGTGATGGTTTTGCGTGACTCAACCACTAGTAGTAGTTGTCTAACTAATTTTGCTACCGAGTTGCAAAGTCAAAGTCTGGACTGTCTGAGACTACTGTTTGATGTCTGTCCTCCATTGATCTTTTCCTCCTCTCTGAACAGATTCCTGATTTGAACTGAACTGAACTAACGGAGAGAAAGACCCCAAGAAGAACCCTCAAAGCCGCCGCCCCTCTTCACTGTGTAGTTCATCAAAAGCAACATTGACAGCAGCAGTAGTTGTAGCTCGAGTTGAATCCCAGATTGCTCAAATCAAGCAAGAAGACTCTCGTTCAATCATGAGAAACTGACGAATTCGAGACATTCGACAGCTTTCTTCTTGTTCTTCTTCGTGTTGCTCTTGTTTCTTTCCATCATGTCTGGTATCGATTTACATTAGAAAAAGCCAGAAGGTTCTGGTTTGTGTGGTAGATGAAGAGGGACGACTTCTCTCGAGACATTTCCATTGACTGGCAGTACAGAACACGAGCCACGACCACGATCGAACACCAAGACGACAATCGTTTGATCTCTCCTCATCCGCATCCTTCTTTACTACTTTTGTTGTTGTTTGTTGTCTCGAACATATCAAAGGAGACCTTTACCAAGAAGCACATTCTTCGGTTGACTTGAACGTCTACTTTCGCTCATATTTATTTTGTTTTCCTTACTTACAATTCGCTTCCTGGACTCAGCACAGCATAAAGTCCTTTTGGCTTCGCTCAAATCTAGCCATTTGCCTTTTACTGTTCGTTGTGTGCTCTTCGTTAGTTATTCGTCCTCAACACAATGACTCTTTGACATCTATTCTTCTTATTGACCTTTGATCTTACTGTGCCTTTTACTCAGTTTGGTCCAGAACCCTTTCGGCGTGACCATGCGTGACAAACCGGGAATTGTCCTCCTCCCACCGGACAATTGTCCCAAAGTCTCAAGAAGACTCAAATCTAGTTCCAACAATCATCAACACCGAGTGCAATCATCTTCCTTATCATCATCTTCATTGTCTTCATTGTTCTCCTCCATTGTTTCCTCCACTGTGTCATGTCCGTTATTGTTCCTCACGGCCATCTTGTTGGCTCTACCTGTTCTCATATCAACCTCGGATTCTTTGGTAACACTTCTAGATGAAGTGGAGTTGGATCCTGCTGATCAGGTATGTTTTATATTTTTTTGGGTATCTTTTATTGTATTTTTAGCGCCTTTTCGGTATCTTTTCCTTTGTGTAAATTCTGGTTATCTGGGTGGTATTTCCCTGAGTTTTAAGGAATTTCGCATTCGCAGAATTCCAACCGCGAATGTTTGTTTATACGTAAACTGCCTCTATGCATGCGGATTGACGTAATTTATTGATGGGTTGATGGATACACTACTACGGAATCCAGAATCCTATTCGCTTCCTTATTCTTGTCGATTCTGTCAATTATGAGATCTATTTTGAGTTAATTGATTTTATTATTATACAGAATATATTTTTAGACTAATTGATTTGGTCTCTTAATTGATTAAGTGAATATGTAGTCAATACAAACCATAAATTACTTCATATGCACAGATGGTTGATCATTTAGAGTTTATTAACCAGGGGATGGATTTATGGATACTTTTTAGGTTATTTTTAGGATTCTGGAATATTTCAAAACACTTTGGTTGTCTTAGCAGATTTTTAGGCAATATTCAGGTTTCTGGGAAATTTTGAAATGCTTTTAATATATTTTAAGCGGGTTTAAACATTTTTATTAATTTGTTTATTTTTATTTTTCAGACTCTTCCTCGGTACACGGTTCGATCCTACCCAGAATTTCCCGCCTCTTCTCTGCTCTACCCGAACCAGTCTCCTCACCACCAGGGGCGCCACCGTCGACACCACAAGGGTCATCATCGATCCCGTCGTCAGTTCCACTTCGGTAATCACGTGAATGTCTCCCTGGGCTATGGAGGCATGTCACAGGCGGAGTCGGGACCCTGGGGTCCCTGGTCCGATCTGAGTGAGTGTACCCGAAGTTGCGGTGGTGGAGTGCACTATCAGACCAGGGTATGTCTTGAACGGTAAGTTATTGCAGGAATTAAATATTAATTAATTATTTAATCAATTAATTTTCAAATTTAAAAATTTAGTTCCGCGCCAAACATTTGCGTTGGACCATCAAAGCGCTACTTTTCCTGTAATGTTCATGTAAGTTCATTCAATTTCAAATACAATTGTCCGTTTACTCTTCTCTAATTGGCTAAATTGGCTTTAACGGAAGTATGTACGCACGCGCAGAATGTGCAATAGTAATTGCGCGAAAATAGAGAAATAAATAGAAAACGAGTGTAAGAGCACTTCCTTGAACTTGAACTTGATCTCGTTAGCAATTTCTCAATGTGTTTGCGCGCGAGTTTGTAAAAGCAGCCAAATATACACACATTCACTCATATGCACAGGTAAGGCAGCTCTTACGCGTGAACTTGACCTGTATTTCGCTACATCTCACTTTGAGTGTGTGTTCGCGCGCAAATGTAAGAGCAGCCTTACCTGTTTGAATAAGTGAGCGAATGAGTGCAAGTCGTTTTGGCTGCTCTTACACAGACATACAGGTCAAGTTCAACTACACCTGTCTTAATTTAGAAAGTGAAGTCACTTTTGTCTCTTTCTTCTTTGCTCTATAGATAGCTTCAATGAATGTTACTATGAACGCATGTGCTCACTACTATTTCAGTTCGTGTAAGGCCTCACAGGTGAGCACAAAGTAGGTTAGCGGGCCGAGGAGAGGCCACTTGCGGGGCAAATTTAGGTGCTCGCGGTCAACTAGTGGTCGAGAAGTGGGTCACTGGGCTAACGTGTGCTCCTCTGTGACTGCTCTTACACTCGCACACACACATTGTCTCATTGGACTCGATTCAATTGTGTCCTTATGTTTTAAATTTAGCAATGCGCGAATATTAGAAAGCAAAAGAGAGAAGAGCCTTGTGTAAGTGCTCCCCTTGACACATACTCACTCGTGTAGTATTGATCCATTTAGAAAGTGTACTAGTGGAACACGACAAAAGTGAATCGAGGTTTGTAGATTTCGGGATTTCTAGATCGAGGCTCACTGGTTACTAAGTTAAGACTTCTTCTTGACCCATTGACCACTTTCATTCACATTTGCTCGATGGTGACCTCACTTTATACTTCGGTGACTCAATTGAGCATTGAACTACGACACATTGACACATTGACCGATTGGCCAAGATCTAATTCTCAAAAGACTTTGAGATGTATTGGGAAATGAGTTATTTATGAACATATGAGCAAATGTATGGGAAGGTTACTTTCGCTATGGAGTTATGGTTGCATTGAATGCGGAAATTATGCAGGATTAAGGGTTTAATGTTGTGTTCGGAATATGATGCGAATTTTTAGTGATTTTAAAGTGATTTTTAGAATTAAATTTTTAAAGATTTTGGGGATTATTTTTAGCAATTTTTAGGAATAATTTTTAGATATTTCGTGGGTGTTTTTGTAGAAGTATTTTCGGAATAATTTTGTTTTAATTGCGACAATTATCAATTCTTTTTATTTCTTTCTCTATCCTAAAATGGTTTCCATCTCTCCCCTCAGGACTGTTCGGATGGAAGTCAGGACTTTCGTGCGAATCAATGTTCTCGATTCGATTCACTGCCCTTCGAGGGTCAGTACCACAACTGGGTGCCTTATCATAAAGGTAATCTTGAGTTTATCGATTTCTTGATCTATCTTATCTTGATTTTTCCCTCCTTTTGACCTATCCGTTCATATAGGACGTAATCCATGTGAATTGAATTGTATGCCACGCGGTGCCCGCTTCTATGTACGACAGGCTCGTAAGGTGATTGACGGCACTCGATGCTACAACAACGAGACAACGGACATTTGTGTGGATGGAGTGTGCGTTGAGGTTGGCTGTGACCGAATTCTTGGTTCGGGCATTCGTGAGGACAAGTGTCGCGAGTGTGGTGGCAATGGAACCAAGTGTCGTACAGTGGAGGGACTGTACGACCAGAACCAGGGTCTACAGGCGGGTTACAATGATATTTTGTTGATTCCTGCTGGGGCTACGAACATTGAGATTCGAGAAGTGAGACCATCGATCAATTATATTGCCATTCGGAATTTGGATGGAAAATTCCACTTGAACGGTGCATGGAAGATCAATCCTCCGTCGACAATCGACTTCTCCGGTACCCGATTCTATTACTCAAGACCTAGGCCCGCAAAAGGAGGCGGAGCCAGACAACAACAGCAACAAGTTGGGACCAATCAACCAGAAATGCTCAAAGCTCTAGGACCGACCAATGAAACCCTATTCGTGGTTTTACTTCACCAGGAACCGAATCAAGGCATTGCTTATGAATATTCGATTCCATTTTCGGTTCATCGACCACAGGGACCCGTTTCGGGTACCCCAATTGCTTCCGCTGCACCGACTGTTGGGTCTTCACCTGCTGGATCTATTCAGGGTGGTTCTAAATACTCATGGATCTTTGGCGATTACTCCGCTTGTTCGAGAACCTGTGGAACTGGGTCCCAGAGACGAAATGTCTTCTGTGCTGCAGTGAATCCTACTACTGGAAAGCAGGAACAAGTAAGTCTAGGACCCTTGACCCATGATCTGATCCCTGATCTTTGATACATAATCCATAATCCATCCCTAGATCCAAGAAGCCCTGTGCGATCCTACTGTTCGTCCAGCCGATATTCGACCTTGTGTCAATGAGAATCCATGCCCGGCCACCTGGTACCAGGGCGAATGGAGTCCTTGCTCGTGTGTCCACAAACTTCAACATCGAGCAGTATTCTGCACCTCGGGCGATGTTTCTGGATCAGCTGAAAGTTGTCCCATTCTCCCGGTGGAAAATTGTGCCGAACTTGGACCAAAACCCATCGAATTAAAGCGGTGTGTTCCGGAGAAGTGTCCTGTTTGGATTTCCAGTACTTGGACAGAGTGTGATTCTAACTGTGGTCTGGGTTTGCATAACCGAACGGTTCAATGTGGATTTCCTGGAAGTAAACGAAAGGGTAAGGCTCTGTCGGTGGACCCACAGGAACCAGCAGAGGCACCACCAAAACCCGAACTTCTGATTCAACAAGAAGAAGCACCAAAACCGGAACCCGAACCAGAATCAGACTCTGGTTCCTTGATCCAAAAGCGCGAAACTTCAGAATCTGTAACAGAACTGCAAACCATCTCACCAACTACAACTTTGAATCCACTTGGAGCAGTAGATCCGGCGGCACCACCTGAAGTTCCAGTTGAAACAGTTGAAGGTGATCAAGAACCAGCTGGAACCAAAGGAACTCAAGATGAACCAGAAAAACCAAAAGAATCAGAAGAAGACATCTACGTTGATGACTCTCAGTGTGATCCAGATACGAGACCCCTAGAAGTGGACCAGTGCTTTAAGTTGCCTTGTGATGAGACTGGTTCTGTCGAATGGATAACCACTAGTTGGTCTTCTTGTGACCAGGATTGTGGATCACAAATCTCAACTAGAAAAGTAGTCTGTTCCACCAAGTCTGGCCAGATCTTCTCCGACGATATCTGTCTCAAAATTCATGACATCAAACCTGTAGATTCTCAAGAGTGCCCTGAAAAGTACACTTGCTCCAAGAGTTTATGGTTCACTTCGGAATGGAGTGGCTGTTCGGCCTCGTGTGGAAGTGGATCCAAAACAAGACACGTCTTCTGTGGACATCTCGATGAGGCCACTGGTAAAGTTGTGATTCCTGATGAGGACGAATCTAAGTGTTCCAAGGATATCAAACCTCAGTCTGTGGCTGTCTGTGCTGAGGAGCCTTGTACTGGACTATGGTTGGCTGGTCCCCTAGATCCATGCACGGTTCCATGTGGCGGAGGACAAGCTAAAAGACCACTGTTCTGTATGAAGGAAACCGAAGGGTCCTTGGAATCTCAGATTCCAGAAAACTGTACCCAAGAACCAGGATTCTCCAAGTCGGAAGCGTGTAACATCGAGTCGTGTGACGAGGATCAAATTGCCACTATCATCACCTGCAAGGATACCGAATTTGGTTGTTGTCCCACGGACTCTAGTACTCCAGCTGATGAAGATTACCGAAATTGTCCCATTCCGAACTTGAATGTAACCGTTGGATCTGGCACTTCGAGTTCCTGTAAGGAAGCATTATATGGATGTTGTCTTGGAACACCAGATTCTCAGGCATTGGGTCATTTTGGTTTGGGTTGTCCAATTAATTGTAACAATACTCGGTTTGGATGCTGTTCCGATGGGTTTACGGTGGCTAATGAAACTGATTTGGTTGGATGTCCGGTTGAGGAAGTGTTGACTACGACGACGACCGCTGCTCCGACTACTACGACTACGATGGGTAAGGAATCTTGAATCCTAGGTTCTCAAATCAAAATTTTGTAAATCTTAGGTCCACTAGCAAACCTCGTGGGATCCGCTGTTCAATCGAACTGCTCCCAGGGAGAAGATGTTGAAGGATCCGGCGATTCCGATTGCATCTCTGAACAAGTGACCGCTGGAACCATCGACTGTGCCAAGACCCGATTCGGTTGCTGTCCCGACGGTTGGACCGAAGCCACTGGACCCAATGGTGATGGATGCGATACAGACGGATCTGGCGATGATGGTGTCAACATTATCACTTCAACCTTGTCCTCTCTATTGAATACAATCTTCAATACAGTTACGGGTGGAGTTGAGGATACGACTGGTACTGAGGTGACGCCCACTGCTCCATCGGTTCAAAGTGGATCGGGTGATGATGAGGATTGTGCTGCAAGTCAGTTTGGCTGCTGTCCCAATGGAAAGAAGAAGGCGATTGGAGAGAGGTACTATGGATGTACTTGTGAGGATTGTAAGTTATGATTCTATGATTCCTGTGCCCGTGATCTTTGACCCTTTAACCATTCTTCATATCCTCCCTTCTAGATCCATTCGGTTGTTGTCAAGATCGTTTCTCGCCCGCCTCAGGTGACAACTACGAGGGCTGTCTATGTGAGCGCATGTTGTACGGATGTTGTCCGGACAATGTGAAACCAGCCGTGGGACCCAACCAGGAGGGCTGCAACTGCGAATCCTCTACCTATGGCTGCTGTTCTGATATGGTCTCCTTTGCACTGGGACCCAATTTCTATGGTTGTCCTTGTGACACTCTGGTTTTCGGCTGTTGTCCTGGTAATTCGACCATTCCTGCAAAGGGACCCAATTTTGCCGGTTGCACCTGTGCCGATACTCCGTTTGGTTGTTGTGCTGATGGTGTCACCGTGGCGTATGGACCTAAGTTTGAGGGCTGTCCCTCGGGTCCATCTCTTGATCTCAAATTAGCCTCCGAGGTGTGTTCCTTGCCCCATGAAGTGGGAACATGTCGAAACTTTTCGGTCAAATGGTACTTTGATCGATCTTATGGCACCTGTAGCCGATTCTGGTACGGTGGCTGTGAGGGCAATGGAAATCGTTTCCCATCTCAAGAATTGTGTGAACGTGCATGTATCAAGCCCGAAGGACCTGAACGATGTTCTCTGCCACAGATTCCCGGACCCTGTAATGCAACTCAAATTGCATGGTACTTTGATGGACAGGCGAGAAGATGTGATCGATTCCAGTATGGAGGTTGTTTGGGCAATACGAACAGATTCGAGTCACTGGATCAGTGTGAAGAGCACTGTGTGAGACAGGAGAAGGCGTTGGATGCGTGTGAACAACCTGTTAGGCCTGGTAAGTTCTCGATTTGTGAAATACTTTGGGATTTATGTTACTCTTAGTGATTCGTGGGACTTATAGAATACTAAACTTTTTACCTTTCTAGGCCCCTGCAGAGGCAACTACAATCGATGGGCGTACCGCAAGGAGGATGGCCGTTGTCGTGAATTTCTTTACGGTGGCTGTCAAGGCAATCTCAACAACTTCCAGTCCGAGAGTGAATGCCAGAACCAATGTGCCCGCCAATCACCATTCGAAATATGTCAAATGGCCAAAGCTGAAGGTCCTTGTTTGGGTAACTTTCCTCGATGGCATTTTGACTCACGACAAGGACTTTGTCGCGAATTTGTCTATTCGGGCTGTGAGGGTAACAAGAATCGGTTTGTGGATCGAGAAAGTTGTGAGCAGATGTGCAATCAGACGAGACCACACTTGCCTGTGCCGACTCAGCCAGATGCTCATGCTAATGAGATCAATGTACTGCCTACATATGAACAGGTAAGTCGTACATTACTTTATTTCAATAGTTATGGATATTTAGTTAGATATCTAATCAGTACTCGTTCATCATCGTATCTGATCTAAGTTATAGCTGACCAATGAAATATTGCGACAGTATCAATCAAATCAATGATGAACGATTCATCATTGCATTTGTCGATATTTTGGATTATAATTTGAACACTATCTATATTAATTAATTAACAAATCATAATCCACATTTTCCCCATAGGTCTGCGCTCTACCCAAAGCGGCAGGACCCTGTCGAGCGCACATTATCCAATGGTTCTTCAACCCAGTCTCCCATCGATGTGAGAAATTCTACTACGGCGGCTGTGAAGGCAATGCCAATCGATTCAATGACCGTGAATCTTGTGAGGCACGCTGTCTGGGTCCCTACTATGGACCAGACTCGGGCCAGAATCAGGATCCTTGCTTAGACGGTCCCAAGGACGAGGGCATGTGTCTGGTGAGGACTGAGTACTCGGAGCGATGGTACTTCAGTGTCGAGGAGAGGAGCTGTCATCGAATGTACTACTCGGGCTGTGGTGGCAATAGAAACAACTTCTATAACTTTGATGAGTGTTACGCAAGGTGAGTTGTGGGTGATCTTTAAGCTTTCACTTCTGGGCCGTGGTTCCTAATTTTCAAACATTGACTGATGATCCTTAACATGTGAACGTTATTACATAATCTTTATTTTTCCTTTTCTCCAAGATGTGTTCGACCACGTGAACCAGTGACCAGTTCCACTACGGAAGCAACATCGGTCGTGACAGGTCAATTTAAGGTCGAATGGTGTGTCAAGCAGTACGAAGCAGGTCCATGTCACAAGAATGACATTCGCTGGTGGTACGATCGCCGTGATGGTGTCTGCAAGGAGTTTGTCTATGGTGGTTGTGGTGGCAATGAGAATCGATTCGAGTCCCAGTATGAGTGTACCACTAGTTGCTGGAATTCGCAGGATATTTGTAAATTGTGAGTAGAATTGGGTTTGTGCAATCTAAAACTTAATCTTTGGATCACCCTCTAGAGCACCAGCACGTGGATCTTGTTCGGCCAATTTCACCCAATGGTACTTTGAACCATTGTCGAACCAGTGTTACGAATTCCAATTCTCTGGTTGTCACGGTAATGCGAATCGTTTCTCCTCCAAGGAGACCTGTGAAGCTCAGTGTCGCTCCGACTCTCCACCCTACCAACCATCACCAACAGTTGCTCACCGAGTGCCCGACTACTGTCGATTGCCACGAGTTCAAGGACCCTGTCGAGGATACTACCAGAATTGGTATTACTCGCTAGAGGAGAATCAGTGCACCACCTTTGTGTATGGTGGTTGTGGAGGCAATATGAATCGATTTGCTACACTCGAGGCTTGTTCACAAGCTTGTAAACCGAGCACTGCTGAGGAGGAGGAACCAAAGGAGTCGGATAATCGAGAGGTGAGTTCTCAATTGTACTATAATTGGTTCCTTGGTTTGGATTTTTAAATCTACTGGTTTTTTGATTGAATTCATGATTTTCCGTAGATCTATGATTTTTTCGTTGAATTCATGACCTGCTCTATTGAATTCATAAACTAAATCTTTAGATCTCTATTGACTTTTGATTGTGCTTGTAACGACACCTGTTGGCCCAAAAACAAATTCGTGTAGTAATAGTCATTTTCAGAAATGTAGCGAGAAAAGTAGATGGATTCGAAATTATTAGATCCATTGATCCATCGATTTTGCATCCAACATACTCACTAATCATTTTATCATTCTCTAGGTTGTCTGTCGACTTCCAATGGAATCAGGCCAGTGTCAAGACACCCAAGCGAAATGGTTCTACGACCCAGCCTCGCACACCTGTCTCCCCTTCGCCTACACAGGCTGCAAGGGTAACAAGAATCGTTTCCCTACCTATGAACACTGTCGAGACTATTGCAAGGACGTCCTATCACGTGATCTGTATCCACAACTTCCCCATGCACCTCAGCCTGGAATACCCCAACCGCCACCCTACGGTCAACAGCCAAGTTATCCCGAACAACCACAGACCCCACCTCCATACATCCCACCACCTCCACCCCCGCAACCTCAACAACCACCACCACAACAGCCAGTGGACTGTGAACCAGTGGAGTGCAATGAAGATCAATGTCTTCTGGGCATTGATTACTTCCAGGATTCTAGGGGCTGTCCAAGCTGTCGATGCACCAATCCGTGCTATAACTTCCAGTGTCCAGAGGATGAGACCTGTGCGTTGGAGTTATTCCGGTAAGTTTTGTATTTATTGGGTCCAATCTGAATTTATGTATTATTGATCTGTGATCTGACAATATACGTGATCCGTGGTTCCATGGTTCCTAATGGTTAATTATCAATTTCCCACAGGGATGAAGCGGGTATACCTCGAGGCCACGCAGAATGTCGTCTTCGAATCAAGCCCGGCACCTGTTCCTCACCCGAAGAAGTACTCGCCGCTTCGGCCTCTGGCGCACCAAATGGAACCAACTGTATCGCACAATGTCGAACCGATGCAGACTGTCGTGCCCAGGACAAGTGTTGTCACAATGGTTGTGCATTGGTGTGCTCTAGTCCTTATGGTTCACAGCAACCACCTCCGCAACCTGAAATCAATGTCCACGATCGACACAGGCCCGAGGATTCATACTATTACAATGTGAGTCAAGAGCGTCAGCCGCAGCCGGAGCCACAACCCCAACCACCACAACAACCTCAACCACCACCAGATTTCGGATACAAAACCGATCCCAACCGAAAACCAGACGACGAAACCGACGATGACTATGATGAACCAATCTTTGAGCCCCTGAACCCAGGATCCTATCCCGATGAGCCTGAAGAACCTATTGGTGAGGTCACTCTCCGCAATGACACTTCTCCCATACCAGAAGTGGAGGTGAAAGAAGGCGATGACGCAGTGCTGGACTGTCATGTGGCTCAGGAACAGACAGATTCAAGTGATCGATTGACTGCGGAAGATAATTCTGGTTCTGGAAGTAGTACTCCTACGGTTATCTGGAGTCGAGATGGTCAACAAATTGGCACCACTGTGGAGCCCGGAAGATTTGAATTCTTGGGTAATGGATCACTGGTGCTCAGGAGAACCACAACTGGGGATCATGGTGTCTACACTTGTGTGGCTACATCCGCTACTGGACATGAAGAGACTGGTTATGTGAAATTGCTGGTTAAAGGTTAGTTTCTCGGATTGATGATTCATTTTGAACTCTTAATCTTTGTCCCATGATTCTTGATTCTTTACTTTTGACTCTTGACTTCTTTAACTCCTTTGACTCATAATCTTAATGCTTTGCACATGCACTAATAATAATCAATTAACCCAACCCATAAATCCAGCACCGGTGAAAATTCTCCCGGGACCCAAGAATGTGATCGCTCAAATTGGTCTTACCTCCTATCTGCAATGTAACGCCATCGGCTATCCCAACCCCTATGTCACATGGTAATTGTCACCTTTAACCCCATTTAACCTCTAACACCCGGTCTTTGTCCACTTAATCGTAGGTATAAGGGAAATGGCACTCGACTACCACTTAACAGTATCAAGTATCGTCAATTGCATAACTTTACCCTACTAATCCGTAAAGTGGCCGGAAAAGACGCCGGAGTGTATACCTGCAATGTAATATATTAACGCTAACGCTTCATGAATGACCATTCATTTTTAACCCCGCTTAACCTAACACAGGCTTTCAATGGAATTGGTGCCGCTGCTTTGTGGGATGTGACTCTACTGTTGGATTCGAAGCCACAGGCTGAGCCTGAGATTGTGCCTTATGATCCTTATGGTCAACGGAATTCGAATTCGAGTGTGACCTATGTGCAACATAGGCCTACTCATTATCTAGGTAAACCTGATGGTTCTATTGACCTCTTTGATTTACTGATTCATTGATCTTTGATTTTTAACCTTGACCATTTGGTCATCTTTTGATCCATAATCGAGTCAATCCTTTATAAAACTTTTCCTCTTCCCATCAGATCGAATCGGAGTCGAAATTGAACTGAGTCCCACCGAGTATCGTGTGGGTTCCACCCTCCAACTGCGCTGTCTTGTCCGATCCCAAATCACGGGTGAAATCGTCAACCCGAGTCTACTGTCCTCGGTGACATGGTTCGTCAACTCGGACATTCCCCTGTCGATCGATGCCAGCAATGGTCACCGGTACAGAATGTTGGATGGAAACAATTCCACCCTGGTCGTGTATCATATGACCAAGGTCGACTCGGGCGATTACAGATGTCGGGCTAGTACGGGACCGTATGCGGATGCTACTGCTTCGGTGCATGTTCAAGTGGAAAGTAAGTTCTCGGATCAGTTTTGGATCTTCTTATTTTTTCATTAATGTTATTCATGATCTCGTGATTTATGATCCGTGATTTACCGCAGGTGAATCTTAATCTATGACTCTTTCTAATCCTCTTTTTTCTCCTTTATCCTAGACATCTTCGTCCCCTCGGACTGTCAAGACAATCCTCAATTTTCCTCCTGCGAAATGATTGTCCGTGCCAACTATTGTAGCAATCCGACGTACTCTAAATTTTGCTGTCGTTCGTGCTACATTGCCAATCAGCGATCGTACTAATTTGATTTGATTCGAATGGATGTAAATATAACATGTCCTTACTATTCTTCTTATATAAGCTGCCACATTTCCCCACCAAGCTTAACATAATCCTCGCTTAATCACTTGCCTAATCATAAATATAACAAGCTTGAATGCCTTAATTTCCCAATGCCCCTTCAGCCTAATCCTAATGGACCAAATCTAACCCTAAAGCTAAGCTGGTTTCTTAGCTGAATCCCCCTTGCCCCTCAACTCCTCTTAACCTGAGATGAAAACTGAGAGAAAATGTGTTCAACTTTTTTTAAATCAGAATTTTCAGATTCTTTATTTCTTTTCATTTTTGTGACAACTTTGAATTTTACTTTTGACTGATTAATTGATATTCTGTTTGGTTTAATAAATAATAATTGATGTTTTACTTAATTCAGTGATTCTGTGACTCTAATTTCAACTATATATAGTTATTGGGTTAATTTCAATTATTAATTTAATATTTTCTGGAATCGATTTATCTTACGCAATAAATAAAGAATAGTATGCAATTTTATTGTGCATTGAAATTATCGCTTAAACTCGCATAACTCAATTATAAATTGAAGGAATTCTCTCAAGCTTTTTGTTAAATTTTCTAGATTTATGTATCTTGAAGGATAAGAAGATCCAGAAGAAAACTTCTTTGTCCAAATGGAGGATGTGGTAAAAACAAGCGATCAAGATTTCACTGACTTAGAAGCACAAATTGACGTACAATGACGAGTCATTTAAATCAGGACTTGAAAACATTACACAATTTGTCATTCAATTTCAATTTGTTTCCTTCTTCCTCATTAAACACTTAATATTTCCCAGAAAAATCAGCATAGTTATCAGCAATTAAATAATCTGAGAACTCATCACTGGACACAATTTCTGTAAAATATGTTACTGTTAATTCGTGTAAATTTATTATCAATTTAGTCTTGACTAAAGATGACGGAACGGAACATTGTTCTGAACAATGAACTGAGAGCGATGCTTGCTTGTTGTGTTGGTAGACAAGTGCAAGTGTAGAGCAAATGTACGAGATTGTCTGCAAATAAAAGTCTATGACAAATTTTTAGATCATTTAGTGACAACATAAACTAGTACTGTCTCTGTCAATTGCTTCCTTGTCACTTCTATAAACGATTAGATCATTCCGAGAGACTCTTGTGTCACATTGACTGTTGAATATTTGATGCCGATTGCACGTTTAATTTATTTTACTGATTCAACGAGAGTGGTCTGCTCTTTGTCGCCAAACATAAGTCTTAGGATAAGATCTATCCGTTGATTGTTTAGTAAAATATTATTTCACTTGTTGTTGCTGTTGTTGTCCGTTGATGTAAAATTGAAACTTACAATTTGAAGTGTCCATCAAACCAATCACAGTAGGCATTTGTTGCGATGGCGATTGTATATTTTCTCTTGTCATCATGGCAATGATGAACGAAATGGAGAATGGACTTTGTCTCCGTCCGTCTGGGACATGTAAGTCGCTCTATTACGTACAACACTCATCAACACAATGCACACAACTTGCATTCTAAATCACCACTCATGTCATTCATATCGTTCATATCACCAAAAACTGATCAATTACCACTGATCAGTGATAACTTCAATTAACCACAAACATGTCTCTTACTACAAAAGCACTTGTGACTACTCACATACAAACCAACTTGTACATCAATCGACTGATTCCAAGGTAATGCATAGATCAAGTATCAAATCAAGTAGAAATAGTAAAGACTAAAACACAATTCACAATCCTTTATTTGTACGATTCGGTAAATTTGAAAACAACAACAACTAATAATATAACAATGTTATTAACATGTATTGAGTATTATCTAATAATAAATATCACAATTTTACTATTTGTTAAATTTTGTACCCTTTTCTCTTTAAATCCTCTTCCATACTAAATAAATCTTCTTCATCACTAGAATTTATCGGAGATGCCCCATTTTCCTCATCAGCAGAATCCATCGAAATCGGGCCATGGCGATACTCCATGTGTTTATCTAGTGTTCCCTTATTTGTGCACTTCAATCCGCATATTTCACATGCGATCACGCTCTCCCGAACATGATCATCGAGTATGTGTTGAGTGAGTTCCTCTTGCAAATCGAATCGTTCTTCACAATTTTCGAAGTAGCACCCATAATCAACTTTCGGAGAGCGATTCATGCCCATGTGATGGTCTTTAATGTGACGATTGAGTTGAGATTGGAGGACAAAGGTCTTGCGACAGCCATCCCAGCCACTGCAGGTGTAGTAGGAATGTTTATGGGGTTGTTGCAGTGGGTCGGATTCTGGAGGATCAGGAAGTTTTGATTTGGGTTCAATTGGAGGTTCAATTTGATGTTCAATTTGGTACTGAACAGAGTGTTTACTTGGACGTTTGATTGGACGTTGAAATAGAAATTGAACTATATGTCCCACTTGGTTTTTATTTGGACGTTGATCGGGATGTTCATTTCGATATATAACCTCAGTTGAACCTGGAAAAGCATTTGTATCATATTCAGGTCGCTCCTCGATTATATTCATCGGTAATGTGTGTACAATTTGTTGACCCAATTGACTCTGCCTAGATCTTGCTTTTCTTAATTGATTTTTTTTATCAGCTAAATGACTATTGGGATGTCGCATTCGTGGAGCAGTTGAATGATTAGCTTTTGTTGGTTTCCCATTGAGACGTTGAATTTTGCTTTGAATTGGATGTTCATCGGTGGAATTCTGTACCGAAAGACGTTTGCTTGGATGTTGATATTGACTAACAATCACGAGATTCGGTTCTTTAGATTGCTTATTTCGTTTTTCAGTTGAAATTCGTGGAATTCCTTTCATTATTGCAAAACCATTCTGTATTTCCATTGCCAAATTGAAACTAGCACTGTCATGAACACTGGCATGTCTCTCGATTTGATCTTTGGTATCAAAGTCTTTCATACAGCCAATGACATTGCATCTGTACTTTAATTCCGATGACTTAGTGGATTCATTTATTTCTGAATCATTTGATTCGGTTTGATTCAACTTTGGTTTTGGTTGAACTTTATTCTTATTTGAAGATGGTTTCGAATGATCGATTGCATCCAAACATTTACTTCTGTCAGAATTAGTCATTCCAACTGGATCAGCCAAAGGAATTCGCCTAACTATTGGAACTTCTAATTGTTTGTGGACTTTACTTGTGGACAGCTTGGAGTGTTTTATGATATCGGGTAAAGATGACTCTGGACCTGGACAACTTCTCGATGATATATGGCTGCGCATGCTCTTTTCGGATTTAAAGGATTTTCCACATTTTGCAGGACATTCTACAAAAGGATTCAAACTTGAAATTGTATCACCAATTAATACACAATGGTCATAACTGGGAGATGATTCGTTGGATCCAGGTGGAGTCATTAAAGTTGAATCAGCTCGAATGTCATTTGGTCTAATTGGATCAGATATTGTAACATATTCTGAAAGAATTGGTGAACATTTTGCACCAATATGAGCAGTTGTATCACTGGATTCCTTCTTTTTTGATACATTTAGATAGAGCAGTGGGGCATTTGAGCTGCTTGTGTTTTCAAGGTTCGATCCATCGAGTTGGCGTAATTCTGCATTCATTGGTTTTGCATTCTCCTCAAGTCCATTTGACTCAATTGGATCCACACTTTTTAAAATTGCATTTGATTCCTGAACTTCAATCTCTTCAAATAAAGAATCCAATTCTTGACTTCCTAGTTGTCCATTGTCTTCTTCCGATGGCAAAAGTTCTTCAGCTGTTTCTTTCAGCTCAATCATTGGATCCACTTGGACATGTGTGGGCAAAGGTTCATTTGCAGAATCATTTAATGGACAAAGTACTGTTTCAAGTTGAGGATCATTGGGTCCATCAGTAACTTTTGAGGTTGAAGCCACTAGATGGCTTGACGAATCAAGTCTGTTGGATCCAACTGGTAGATCAGCTAAACCGTTGGAATCAACTTTCTCATCAACATTGGACAATGTTTTGGTCGATTCAGGGTCAAGCTCAATAATTAAATCAAGAATCGAATCAAGTTCTGAATCTGATTCTTCTGCACATTTTTTAAGGGGAATTGATTCAAGTGGTTCAACATGTTCAACACTAACGGTCGAAGTTGAAGGAGCACTGTAAGATGTGATTCCGCTTAATAGTTTTTGGGATGTTGATTCGTTTAGATCTTCACTGGATTGAATTGACTGACTTGGTTGTTGATTCAATAATTCAATTGGTTGTTTAGTTTGAGGTTTAATAATATGTTCAATTGAGTGTTTAATTTGGTGTTGAATTTGGTGTTCGCCTGGATGTTCAATTAGTTGTAGATTGGAATTTTCAATTGGATATTTATCTAAAGTTTTTATTGAACATTGATTTGGGTGTTTAGTTGGAGTTTCAATTGGCCGTTGAATTATATGTTCTATTGAGTGTTGAAATGGAAGTTGATTTGGATGTTTAGTTGGAGTTTCAATTGGCCGCTGAATTATATGTTCTATTGAGTGTTGAAATGGAAGTTGATTTGGATGTTTAGTTGGATGCTCAGTTGGAGGCTGAATTAAGGTTTCAACTGAAGATTGAATTGAATGTTTAGTTGGAGGCTGAATTTGAGTTTCAATTGATTGTTGAATTGAATGTTGAGTTGAATTTTCAACTGAAGATTGAATTGAGTGTTTAATTGCATTTTCAACTGGGAGCTGGATTGGATGTTGAATTGGATGTTCAGCTGGAGGCTGAATTGAGGTTTCAATTGGACGTTGAATTGAAAGTTGAGTCGAATTTTCAACTGAAGATTTAATTGAATGTTTAGTTAGAGGCTGAATTAAGGTTTCAATTGAATGTTGAATTGAATGTTCAATTGGAGGCTGAATTAAGGTTTCAACTGAAGGTTGAATTGGATGTTCAGCTGGAGGCTGAATTGATGTTTCAATTGGACGTTGAATTGAAAGTTGAGTCGAATTTTCAACTGAAGATTTAATTGAATGTTTAGTTAGAGGCTGAATTTGGGTTTCAATTGAATGAATTGGCGTTTCAACTGTTTGCTTAATTTCCTTGTTTGATTGAATTAAATGAGAAATTTCATCTATCCGTTTTTGTTGTAAATTCTGGGCTAAATTTTGCGTCGAAACGGAAACTACCTTACTCGACGGTCCAATTGAGTCACGTGGTGGATCACTTAGTACGGGTGGCATTGATCGTGTCCTTGTTGGAGTTATTTTGTCTGTGGCTCCATCTTCAGCACTCTTCAATGGATGTTTTATTGAATTGTGTACTGTCAAGCCACCTTTTGACTTGAAAAACTTTCTCGAACATTCACTCCAATCACAAGTGAACAACTTTTTGGAATGTTCCACCAGAGAATGTTCCAATAAGTATTCTTTTAGTTGGAACATTCCTCCACAATGAAGACACTTGAAGGGTCGTTCCACAGATAACGATGATCCAATTAGGTCGACTTTTTCTTTTTTGGTCTTAGAGTCCGCAACTTTGATCAGTCCATTAGGACTAAACATTTGAACAGTGACATTGCAATTTGAAGAAGTGGAAGATTCAATTGGAACATTTGGATCAACAGTTTGTTTGGAATCAATTCGAGTTTGTATTCTAGTTGGATCGGGTTGAATTGAATTGACTGGTTTGGTTGATTTGTGTGCTCTTGGTTGTGTATCTGGTTTGTTGTTGAGATAATTTTGATCGAGAACTTGAGCTTTGCTTGATGCCGCTGAAACAGTGGGATCAATTTGAATGGAAACAGCTTCTTTTGGTCCAATTTGATCAACCACTGGAACAGTTGATTCAACAGTGAGTTCAACTCTTTTTGGTGCATTTGGATCAAGAATCGGATCATTATTTGTGGGAATAGGAATTATAGAAATTTTTGACATTCGCTTTTTTAACTGTTCCATATCGAATGGTTCTGACAAACTGTTGGAGATGACAGGACTTTGTGTCTTGATGATTGCTGATGTTGAAGAAGACGAGAATGACGTTGATGTTGATGATCCAGTTGAAAAAGTTAAGGTTTGGATCAATTGTGAATCGGATTTTAGCTGTTTCTGAATAGGATTCTTAATTTTGTTTTTCGTCATTGATGATTCAGTTTTATTTTTGACTTTGACTTCAGGATAAGAAATACTCCTGCGCTCCACAACTGGAACAATATGAGGGTGATGTTGAGGAATCGACTCAAGATAAGGTTGGCCAACAGGAGCAAGGTGATCGTATTGATGAATTTTGCTCAATTCTTGTTGCTCAAGTTGGCGAAGATTTTGCATATGTACTTCATTTTTCTTATTCTGTATTATCACTTCACGGTTCTGATTTTGCATTTGCTCCTCCAGATTCTGACTCTCCAACAAATGCCTCTTTTTGAAATGCTGATTAAGACTCTTTCTTTGCACATAGACTTTGTCACATCCCATCACTAAACATGGCAAACGTTTCTCTGGTGTACGATGAGCCTTAGAATGTCCGATAAAATCCACTTGAGAGTCAAACACCACGGAGCAACGATTGCAAGACAATTCTGTGGGATAGTTGGTAGTTGGTTTGTTGGTAACTGTAGTTGTTTTCCAAGATGATGATGATGAAGATGACGATGAAAACGAAGATGAGGATGAAACATGGCGATTCATCATCACTGATGAAGAGTCATTTGCAAGTCTACTACAGACACATGCTTTTGCTTCTTTGTCGGTCCATTGAGCTCTACAACCCGTACAGATGTGAAAGATTTTTATATTAACTGATGTAGAGCCATCGGTTTTAGAATCATTATTTTTAGAATCATTGTTTTTGGAATCACTGAGTTTTGATGAATCATTGAGTTCTGAAGCATCATTTAGCTCTAAAGTATCTTTTACTCTTGAAGCATCATTGAACCCTGAAGCTTCATTAAATATTGATGAAGAATTAGGTTTTGGAATGTTCAATATTAATGAGTCATCATTGACTTGAAGTGGCTTTTGGCACGATTCGCCAATTGATTCTGAATAATTCTGAAGGTCAAACTTTGAAGTCGCAGTTTCGATTCTTGAATTATCATTTTTATTATTTACTGACTCATTATTTTGGAGATCAATATTCAAATCGATTTGTCTTGAATCGCTTGAACGACAAATGTGGATATTAATATCATCTTCTATTGAATCATCGGATGAGTTCTTCAGAATTGGACCACAAGAACATGATAGATTACTCAGGCCAGTAAAAGGTTTTCCACATTTTGGACATTTCGACTCGATTATCGGATCAATTTGAATGACAAAATCGTCATTTTGTATTGAATCATTATTTGTTTGTTCAGAATGGTCGTTTGGAACATCATTTGGTTTTGAATCGTCATCAATTTTTGTATCATTATTTTGAACACATTTACATGGAATCATTTGATTTTGATTTGTAAATGATGAGCCACAATTTTTACACTTCCATTGAGTTGAATAACCGTTTGAATCGCTTCTATAAACTTGATCATCTGCATCATCATTTGAATCATCATTTGAATCATTTAAATAATAAGAATCGTTATCATTAGATCTTGAATCATTATCAACATCTTCAAGTGAATTCAACTGAGGCCAATCTGATTGAATTTGATTAAAATTCGACACAAAATTATTGCCAAACGATGACTCACCACCACTGAATGAAGGTCGAACAGTGTTGAGATCAAATTCATCGTTCAGTAGGTCAGGGTTCAAGAAGTATGAAGAAGTATATTTGATTTCATCTGATGGCAGATGCAGTTTGGTATTATTCGTATTAGACATTATTGTAGGCTTATTGATCGTGTTGAAGGCAGTCGAGGGCTCATCACGACGATCTCGAGCACCACGACGACCATGATATTCCATATTGATGGAATTCAAGGAGAAATTCGACCTTTTGGATCGATAAAGACGAAGTTAAGATTGCACTCTGAGCGAGCATATTTTTTTTCGTGGAAAATTTTATTGTGTACAGGCACAAGAACGTACCATCAAAGTAGCCTACATGCTCACTACCCCGCACGCACTTGGATGATTATATAGAAGTTTCCACATATTGCTGGGATAGTACTGTGCTAGTATACAGAAAGTGCTGTGCGCAAAATATAATAAAGCGATTTCGCTACGCCCAAATGATTATGCTGTCTTTCATTTGACATTATTTTTGTTCGATTTTGTTGTGATTGGGCTTAACGATTTACTCATTCAGCCGATGATTCAAATTGCTCTAATGATGTTGATTTGAACGATTCAATGGACAAAATTGTGATTCAATGCTCAATGATGATTTAAACGATTCAAATGTAAATGAGGAAGTTTTGTAAAACACTTTTATTCTATAGAAATGGAATCAATTCTATTTGTTCAAATTTGATAACGTTGAATATAAACTGGTTACTGGTTTAACCGAATTTGTCTTAGCCGTGCAATTGTTTGGTTAGATTCTTTGGGACAGTGGAATCTTACTTGAAGGTAGATATAAACCTAGTTGGATCAATTGGAATTAAGGCTCCTCTTTTGATGCAATTTAAAATACTAGTAGTCGAATCAATATTTGGGTTTGGGTTTGGGTTAAATCCCCTTTTGATCTGTTGAATCTTAATGCAAAAAGTAAATCAATGGAATTTTCCCCTAGTAATATCATTTAAAACTCGCATTTGATGGCATATCATTAAGGATGACCACAATTTGTATTGATTGATTCATTTATTGTACATTTGTGCAATAGTTTTCTTGAAAAGAGAAGTTCACTGAACATTGATTATGGTCCTTTGTGTATTACTGAATTGTTTTTGGTCGATTTCACAAACTCTACTCTCCTTTTTAGATTTCTATTCCAGTCAATAAATGAATCGGTCAGTAGGTTTGGGAGAGCAATAAAACCGAATCAAATTGTACCAGACAATGAGATGAAAGTGCTTTTCTTGTAGCTACCTTAATTCAAGATTTTTCAACAAAATTCAACAAAACCATAAATACAAACTATATATCATTAAATCTTAAATCCAACAAAATCACACCAAGAAAGTGTTCACTTGTGAAAATTTTTTTCAAGTACAGATGAACCAACTTTGCATAATGCGACTTTTATGCAAAACAATATGAAATTAGTCACTTCTATGATTGTATTTCAAATTCAATCTTCTTCACTTTATCCCAGACTTGTCCAATAAGTTCCTTATAATGAGTGAAAACAACTCAAAGTTGAGATTACGGAGAGAGAAGGGGAGTAGTTCGGGAAGCAAAAAAAACAATCGAAGGGGAGTGAGTTGAGTTCCGTGGGGAGTTCAATGAATTTGACTGTGTAGTGACAAGTTGAACTTGAAGGTTTTTGGTTTATGAATGAAATTACGGGTAGTAGCCGACAACTTAGTGGCAAATGTGTTACAAAGAAGGAAAATGCAAGATCGTCAGAGAAGATTTTCTCAGCAAACGAAATTCAAACCTCATGAATCACGCCAACTCACTGAAATCAGTGCCTTTGTTTACACTCGAGTGATCGGTTTGTTTACACTTGGTTGAGAAAAAGCTCTTTGCAAAAATATCTGCTGCCGTCTGGTGTTAAAAAAAAATAAACTATATTTTGCAAACAAAGGCACTGCAGTCGGCAATGAGTTCACTGGGATCACGTTTTCATGAGGTTTGACTTTTGTTTGCTGAGAAAATTCACCAATCTTCGCACATTTAATCACTCAAACTCTCATCTCTGCTTTGCAACACATTTAGCTCTACTTGCCTGACTGCGTGTTGTGGTTTCGTTTAGCAATAGAAACCTTTAAATGAAGTGAAATCTCATTGTCTTTAACATTGTTACAGAAAGTTGATTTTCTCCTTGAATCACATCATTATGGACCATCGTCGTCGTATTCAGCAGCAGCATCGTAATGATCTCTCGTCAGTCTTCAACATGACCAATAAGCCCACAATAATGTGTGATATTAGCAAATTGTTTCAGCCAACTGATGAGACCAATTACGTCCAATTCTCATTCAATACTGACATACTAGACGATGACTTTGATCTCAACTCTATTCTACCTTTGTACGGTGAGCCATCGTTTGAGAATTATTTTGTTTCGAATTCGGATCAAATTCAATCAGATCGACCTCAGATAAATTCGCTTGAAGATGTTGATGATCTATTTTGAATCAACTTTCTTTTCTTGTTCCACATGAATGTCAGAATAATCACAAATTGTGTGTATTTTTTTAAATTTGAATTTTCAATAAATGGTTTAGAGTATTTCATTGTGCAAATTTTACCAACCCGATCCGCACCCGTCATAGGCATACACATCGTCACCCACAAGTGACCTCCATCTGGGTGAGATCAACCCGCAAAGTTTAAAGTTAACTGAATCATTCCTAATTTCACTAAATCCAATCACTTCCTGTCAATTGAAGAGTCTATAAGATTTCCCAATTAGGCTGTCAAATCTTAAATCCCAGGTTGATGGGCCGTGGTCGAATAAAGAGTAATAATCGATCGAGGTTGTATTATTAAATCGGATTCTTGTACTGTAAATGTGCATATTATGGTAAAAGTGAATTTTAATTCATTTATTGGATTCAAAATTTACAATAAAAGTCAAAAACAAAGTGTCTATGCATGGGAATCTGGATTGATAAGAATTAAGAGAGGCTTAAGGTTGATTTGTTGGTCGATAATTTGTTGACTAAAAAATGTTTTGAAAATCCAAGTAAAGAAACAACTCAAATTCTCCCACTCTTCACATTACAAACTTTTTGCTTCATTTCATCCTTGGTCAGAGAATTCTGGATCCTCAGGAGCGCACATTCCGATCACAATCTTGTCTAGTGACGGAAATTTGATCGGGATACTCGTAAACATTCTCCTTGAATTGATCCATGTGTTGACTAGTATTGTCGTCTGACTAAAGATGGCTGAAAGAGATAAAAAATCATAATTGTCTGGAAACTAAAGTGGGCCCCCACTGTAGTGAGATATTTGAAATTTTGCATTACGCAACGCGACGAACTTTCGCTTCATTCTATTCTTGATCATGTCAACAAATTGTTGGTCCTCTTGACCATACATCGTAACTTTGATTGTCTCCAGTGATGGAAACATGATTGGAATACATGCGAAGAAGTGTTCATTGAATTGATCCATGTGTTGACGAGGATTTTCAATTGGTTTAAAAATATTGTGAAACCTCATTGACAAATGCTTGACTGAAGTCAATTTGGGATAGCCATTGGTGTGTGTGACCAGTGAGATGAATTGATTCCACTGAACACCTAGCAAACAAAGCTTGCTCAGTTGGTTGAGTTGAGCCAATGAAGTGAAAAAATCCAATACGGGATATGACTGTGGAGGGAAGGAAAGGGTTGATGAAGTGAAATTGTTTGAGCATTGGTTACCTGAGGAAATTGTGGAATTAGAATTTCAAGCTCACTAAGAGAAGTCAACTTTGGCACAATCGACGTGATAATTTGATTGTTTAAGTTCAACGTTATAAGAATCAAATGTCTCAATTTTGGCCCAAGTTGAGCCAAGACACCAAAATCGTCGTTCTTAATATCAACCAAGGTAAACTTTTCCAAGTTGGCCAGAATTGAGAGACTGTCAGGCACCTTCCAATGTATTTCCTCATTTGGAAAGTTTACAATATCAGAAAATTCCAGCAAACACAAATCAAGCGATTTCAACGACTTCATCGAGTTAATTTGTGTCCATGCGGCAAATTGAAATTTGTGTGACTCTTCCGAAGAAAACTTCACTGACAAATCGGTAAGAGTATCGGTCCACTGTTCCAAAAAGTGCGGCAAGAGTGACTTGCTTGTTGAGTTATCATCACCAGAAAAGTCAAAATCCAACGAAGTCACATTAGGAAAGTGTTCTCTGGTGACAAATTGTTCCAAGGCAGAACAAACATTGCATGACAATTTACCATTATTATCAAAGACAATATTACATTTGTCAATGGAATGTCTACCAGAATAGCTAGCATAGTGCTCAATGTCAATCCTCTTCACTTTGCGCCAGACTTGTTCGATGAGCAAATTCCATCGAGTGCACACAGTACGAAGTTGCGCTTGGACATGCACGGGAAAAAGTTCGAGGAGAAGGAGAAGACAGTCTTCAAACTGTGGTGAGTTGATCATTTCGAGTTCCATTGCTCTTTCACTTTAACGGTGTTTGTCTGTGGCATAGACAATTTTGATTTGGAGATTCTTAGTTGTGAGTAAAATTACCACACTAGTGACAAATGTGTTACAGAGAAGAGATGCAAGATTGATCACTGATCACGTTAGTGAAGATTGGGATTATCTCACAAGGGAGCAAACAAAAATCAAACTTCAACGAATCGTGATATCACTGCACAAATGTGAGTATTGCTGTGTGTCTTTGTTTACATTCAGTTGGTGAAAATACTCATGAAAATTGTGAATTTTTTATACCACCAGAAGGCAGCAGAAGTTAAAAATAAACTGTTTCCCCGGTGAGAAATTACACCGAGTAATTTAAGCTGAATATAAACAAAGACACATGGAAAATCTTTCACTAACTGGCTTAATTCCTCATGTTCTTGTCAATTCAATAAACTCTCCATGGAACTCAACTCACTCCCCACCGACTGTCTTCTCCATCTTGTCGAACTTTTTCCCGTCAATGTTCAATCGCAACTTCGAGCTGTGTGCACACTGTGGAAGAAACTTATTGAACAAGTCTGGCGTAAAGTTAGGAAGATTAACTTGCAACACGGTTTTGCAAATTACCTCTGTTATATTACATTTGACAATAGTCGTGAAGTGACATTCAAAAATTATTCTGGCATTGAACGGTTTCTCACAAGTGAACACTTTCCTGGCGTGACTTCGTTGAATTTATACTTTTGTCATAATTCCAGAAATACTGGAGGCCAACTTCTCTTGTCCCACTGTTTGGCACTGTGGACCGTCACCCTAACCGATTTGTCATTGAAGCTATTCCCACAATCGTCTCGTGACTTTCAATCTGCCACATGGAGACAGATTGACTCGATGAAGTCGTTGAAATCGCTTCGTTTGAATTTTACAATAAGTGGCATTCGGTGGAAAGTGCCTGAGACTGTCTCAATTATGGCCAACTTGGAGAAATTTAGTTTGTTTGATTATGAAAATGACGATTTTGGTGTTTTGGCTCAACTTGGGCCAAAATTGAGACATTTGATTCTTAGAACGCCAAAGTTAAACAATCAAATTCTCACGTCGATTGTGCCAAAGTTGACTTCTCTTAGTGAACTTTTAATTCCAATCCCTCAATTTCCAAAGGTAATCAATGTCCAATCAATTTCACTTCAACCCTCTCCTTCCATCCACAGCCAAATCTATTGGATCTTCTCACTTCATTGGCTCAACACAACCAACTCAACAAACTTTGTCTGTCAGATATCGACTGGGACCAATTCATCTCGTTGGCTCATAAACTCGAACATCCCAAATTGACTTCTGTCAAGTACTTGAACATGACAGTATGTAATAAAATGAATAATACCCGAGTTACTCTTGGACTGATGAACAATTTCGATCGAGTCTTCTTTGCCACCATCCCGAGCATATTTCCAGCACTTGAGACGATCAAGGTTGAGTTGATAATTCAATCAATTAAACAATTTCAGCAATTGGTTGACACGTTCAATGTTAAATTGAAGCAAAAGTTTGTCGCCTTGCGAGAGGGAGAATTTTCACTAGTAAATAGACCTGATTTAACATTCAATTGAACACCATTCTGACATCATCAAACAATCCCAAATTGTATTGTTCATTTTGTGAATTATCAATAAATTTTTATTTTATCTGTATTTGCTGTCTAATATGTCTCAGCTCTTAAACGTTTAATCTTTGTTGAGATATTGAAAAAAATCAGTTTCATCTCGACTCTATTATCATTCTAAACCCGTTGCATCGATCTGTATGTTTGGGAAAAATCTTTTGCGTGAGATCGAATTGAGTATTGCATATTTGGTCCAAGTTAAAACAGTATTCCAGAGTGAATCCGTACCATTGCACATCAATATCAAAGACACAAATTGTACCAACAGGAGTTAAATGACTAAATGAAATTAAACAGAACATTTATTCATCAATCAAAATGAATAATACAAAGTGAGATTAAAAGCTAAATACGGCAAATTTTGCCTCTTTCAACGCGATAAATTTTCGTTTCATTCTATCCTTGATCATATTGACAAATTCTTGATCCTTTTGGCCCCACATCCCAATTCGAAGATCCTCTAGTGACGGAAACATGATTGGCATACTCGTAAAGAAGTGACTGTTGAAGTCATCCATGGGTTGACGAGCATAGTCAGGTTTAGGCATTTTCACTAGTAACATTGACAATTGTTTGACTGAAGTCAATTTGGGATAGTCGTGGAGATATGTGACCAATGAGAAGAATTGGTTCCAATCGACATTATACAAATGAAGATCGCTCAGTTGGGTGAGTTGAGCCAATAAAGTGAGAAGATCCAATAGATATGGCTGTGGAGGGAAGGAGAGGGTTGGTGAAGTGAAATTGATGGGACATTGGTTACCTGAGGGAAGTGTGGAATTGGAATTGAAAGTTCACGAAGGGAAATCAACTTTGGTGCAATTGACTTGATAATTTGAATGTTTCCTGGCTTATATGCATGAAGAATCAATAGTCGCAAACTTGGTCCAAGTTGAGTCAAAGCACCAATTTCGTCTTTCTCACTATCGAACAATGAAAATTCTTCTAAGTTGTTCAGAATTGAGAGATTGTCAGGAACTGACCAAGCACCACCTTTTTCTGGCAAATGCAAATAAAGCGCTTTCAACGACTTCATCGAGTCAATTTGTGTCCAAGTGGCAGATTGAAATTGGTGACACTTTTCATGAAAAGGCAAAAATGACAAATAGGTTAGAGTGGTGGTCCACTGTGCCAAACAGTGGGACACGAGTGACTTCAACTTGATTGAATTGATTGCTGATTTTTTATCAGGTACAAATGCTAAATTCAACCTAGTCACACCAGGAAAGTGTTCAATGGTGATAAATTGTTCTAAACAAGAGTCAACTTTCGATAACACTACTTCACGACTATTATCAAAAATAATATGACATTTGTCAACATCAGGATAGTATTCGATGGCAATCTTCCTCACTTTACGCCAGATTCGTTGTTCAATGAGCAACTTCCATCGAGTGCACACAGCTCGAAGTTGGGCTTGGATATTGACAGGGAAAAGTTCGAAGAGATGGAGAAGGCAGAGGTCGGGAAAATAATTGAGTTCCATGACTATTTCACTGATTTCGTCAGTATTGTCAATACTATTGATAATTTAGACTTGAAGGTTTATGTGAGTGAAATCACAAGTTGCAATGAATGTGTTGCAAAGAAGACACAATAAGATGGAGTGATTGCGTGAATGAAGATTGATTCCCAATCAATTAGATTTTTTCAGTAAAAAAATCAAACCGCATGATCTCACTAAACTCACTACCGAGTGCCTTTGTTTACATTCAGCCGGCAAAAAATACTCAGAAATCCATTTTTTAGTTACCAGACGGCAGCAGGTGGTTCTAAACAATAATAAACTGTTTATTATAAACAGTATTTATTAAATACTATTGGGTGTTTATAAGCAAGGCACCAGTTCAGTCAGATTACGATTAACGATTCATGAAGTTTGTCTTTTTCTGTTGAGAAAACCCAATCTACACTCAATCTTGAATAGCTACTTTGAACAACATTGAACAACATTTGAACAATATTTGGTTGATTACGGCTGTTGAGGTTTGGCTCAAAAATATAACCCTTTTGTCAAACATTTATTGACAAGTTCAATGTCAAAAATTGAATTGTCACATTTCAAAAGGGAAGATTTTCTTAGAACGTCACTGATTCCCAAATACCTGTGAGATCAATAATTCGAATTCAAAATCCCAAATTCCAGTACTTGGATTAAAAACATTTTATTTAAAATCATAACTATATGGAAAGTATAAGCAAAATCTAACTACGGTAAGTTCTCAGCCAAAATTTCCCCTCCCGCAACAAAGCAAACTTAAGCTTCATTCTGTTCTTGATCATGTCAACAAATTGTTGATCCTCTTGACCAAACATATCAACCTCAATTGTTTCGAGTGATGGAAACATGATTGGAATGCAGGTGAAGAAGTATCGATCAAATAGTTCCATGTGCTGATGAGGATTGTCGTTTGGTTCAATATCATTGTAGATATTCATGGACAAATGCTTGACGGAGGTCAATTTGGGATAGCCTTTGATGTGTGTGACGAGGGAGATGAATTGGTCCCAATCGATAAAGCTCAAATCAAGTTTGTTGAGTTGGTTGAGTTGAGCCAATGAAGTGAGAAGATCCAATAGATATGGCTGTGGAGGGAAGGAGAGGGTTTAGTGAAGTGAAATTGATTGGACATTGGTTACCTGAGGAAATTGTTGGACTTCGATTAAAAGTTCACGAAGGGAAATCAACTTTGGTGCAATCGAATTGAAAATTTGAGTACTTCTTGGACTAGCTACATGAAGTTCCAATTGCTTCAAATTAGGTCCAAGTTGAGTCAAAGCACGAATTTCGTCATTCACTCTATCGTGCAATATAAACTTTTCCAAATTGTTCAGAATTGAGAGATTGTCTGGAATGTTCCATGCAATTTCATCTCTAAACAAATTTGAAAATTGCAAATAAAGCGATTTCAACGACTTCATCGAGTCAATCTGTGCCCATATTGTTGAATGAAATTCATGATCACGAGACGCGTAAGACTCTTTCGGAAAGTGCAATTTCAAATCGGTTAGAGTCCATTGTGCCAAACAGTGGGCCATGAGTGACTTGCCTACTTCTTCTGTCGCAGAGCAAAAGTTTAAATGCATCGAAGTCACACCAGGAAAACGTTCACTCGTGACAAATCGTTCCAAACCAGAACCAATTTTGGATGACATTACACCATTATTATCAAAGCTAATATAATCAAACTCAAAACTAGGATCATGGTGTATGCCAATCATCTTCACTTTACGCCAAGCTTTTTCAATGAGCCACTTCCATTGAGTACACACGGCTCGAAGTTGCGCTTGGACATGCACGGGGAAAAAGACGAAGCAAAGGAGGAGACAGTCGGAGGGGAGTGAGTTGAGTTCCATGGTGAGGTCACTTTGGCCTTGGTTAATTTGTCTGTGTATTGACAACTTGGACTTGACAGATTTTGCTTGTGTGAAACAACAAGTACAGGCAACCTGTGATAAATGAGTTCAAAGAATAGATACAAAAATTGAGTATTCACGTGAGTGAAGATTTTCTCAGAAAGCAAGTCAAACCTCATGAATCGTGGTCTCACTGAAATTTCACTGATTAATCACTGAGCACTACTAATGTTGTGTGCCTTTGTTTACGCTCACTCAGTTACTAAAGGAAATAGTTCTATTATTTTGTCACCAGATGGAAGCAGGAGTTTCGTATTTTTTGGAACGGTACCAATTGTTGAGGACTTCAAATCGATCTTCGAATCTAATTTATCATCAAACTTTAAAATAACATCACTTTGCACACCCGAAAATTTTACACAAAAACGAGAATCCAATAGATTACAACAAACTATATAAATAGTTCCCACGCATTTATCCTGGATCTTAAAGTCAAATCATTGAATTTCAAACAATTTATTAAAATTAAAATCCATAAATTACGAGTAAAAACCACAAAGTACGTACAAATATGATAAGAAGATATATATGATATGAAGTACATGCTAGTACTATCAACTTAATGATATTTAGATAAAGGCAGTATATAAATAAATAAACATTTCGAATAAACGAAATATTACGTAAATTACGTCAGAAATTGGTACTTTAACCGGTTCTCGAGTTAAACTATTCGACTCTATCTTTCTCCTCTTCCGCAGATTAATTCAACAATTCCGTCTGTTCCTCAATGAACTCATTTGGATCTCGCTCATCCACAATGCCCAACTCCTTCTGCCGTTTCACCGTCCCCGGCAAATTGAAGTGAGCAATCCTCACGTGAGTCACAGTTGCCCCCTTCAGTCGGGATTCATAATCACAACCAGGAAATTTGCATCGATAGGGTTTGACAGATGAATGGGTTCGTTCATGTCTCTTGAGTAATGAGGAAAAATCGAATGCCTGACCACAGCCCTCCACGGGGCAAACAAATTTCGCGTGCTCTCGACTGTAGTGCTTGTACACTTGCTCACGGAATGAGGCCAAAAAGTCGCAGCCCTCCTTTGAGCACCGGAACAGACCCTCCTCATGGTACTGGTACTGATGGTCAAAGAGAGTGTGGTAACGGTTGTAGGACTTGTTACATTGGGTACAGGGGAAATCGTTCACTCCATAGTGCTCATTACGACGATGGTTTCCACATTCGGTGCTGTGATGGGCAAAGAATTAGGAATTAGTAAAAGCTTTATGTAAAGGACTTTAAGTATGTTAGCTAAGAATAACAATGATTTGTTGGGATTCACAACTTTTGAAAGATTTGCTAAAAGTAAAATGGAGGAGAAATAGATTTGTGAGAAACTAGAATAAAAACTAAGAATGAGGGAAGTAGAATTGTATGAAAGTAGATTCGGAAATATAGAAAGAATTGTTCAAAGTGGTAATGGGGACACTTGTGAAAGTAAATCTAAATTTAGGAACATGGAAATCAAGGGCGCAATATTTGAAAGAACTAGACTTAGTTGGGGACAATAATTGAAAAAAATAGATCAGATATAATTGTGCTACAATTGGGGACAAGCTGGAATAAGTAGTAAACAAAATAATGGATCAAAAAGAATACTCACAAGCTCACAAAAGTATGATTACATCCTGCAATTCTGCACCTGTAGGGCATCACCCCGTGCACCACCATCAAGTGTTGATTCAACTTGGGCCTGTCCTCACACATGGAGCCACAGCCCTCCAGCCAACATCTCAGTCCCAGTGTCACAATTCGATTCTCCTGTTCAATGGCTGGATTAACCAAATAGGCTCCATCACCACCGGCAGGCAAGCTGCCATCGGCAGCTGGAGGAGCACGTGACTGGCGACATCTTTTCCTGGCTGGGGATCCATCCGTGTTGTAGTTTCCTGCCAAACCAGAAGATCCCTCGGGCAGTTCAACTTCGAGTAAATCACACTCGACCTTGAGTGCGAGATCTTCGTCGATACAGTCCGGACAGGTGCACTCTTCATCGCCCTCAATATGGTCCGGATGGTGAGGTATTTCCGGGTATGAGTCCGGGTATCCTTCAGGTAGAACATCCATTTCGGAGTTTGGTTCGGCTAAAGAGGATTCTGAATTACTAGGTAGGTATTGAGGTTCCTCCTCTTCGTGGATCTCTTCCTTGATTGTGATCGTTGTTGGTTGTTGTTGTTGGGATTGCTGAGGTTGAGATTGGGAAACTTTAGGGGCCGGGGGTTGTGGAAGCGAATGTTGCTGAACCGGAATTCCTGGGGGTCCCATCAACATTGGTCCAACCCCATTCTGGTGCTGCTTGGGTATCAACATAGGAGCACCCATAGGCGGTAGACCATTATGGGGCTTCATGTGAGGTGGCGGGAATCCATTCGGCGGTCTCATCATTGGTGGTCCACCGTTCATGCCTGGCATTGGGCCACGTGGACCAAATTGAGGTGGCGGCATAATTGGACCCACCGAGGTGGGTGGCAGGATTGAGGTGACCTCAGCCAGTAGAAAGCCAAACAAGTCGTCGACCAGATCGTTCAACCGAAATTTGACGTCTCGCTTCTTGTGCTCGAAACGGTCAACCATTCGGCTGAACATCATCGCATGAGTGGGTGGAGTGCCTCCGTACGGATTCATGATGAGGATGAGGATTGGATGAAGGTGAAAGGGTTAAAGTGACAGAGAATTCAGTATTCAGTAATTCGAGAACTTAAAATTGACGTCAAGTTAGATTCGGTAAAATCACGTGATCATAACAACAACTTGCTTCTAAGGATTTTTGATTTTAAAGAATCAACAAAAGAATAATTGGCATCCACACACAAAAAATAGATTGTTGTGTAATGAAACTGAAATGTGGGGCGACAAGAATACAGATGATTAACAACAGAAAATACAGTCTTAAGTTTGGATATTCAAAGAATAAGTCTGCTTAGTCTTTTGGGCTAAAAAAAAGTAGACAGATTATTTGTGGTGCGATGGATTCTTGACAAGAGTGACATGTGCAAAAGGTAAAATCACAAAAGATGCAATAAAGAAAAGCAGTGATAAAATCGTTGATGTATACGAATGTTTTTGTTGATTTGGATTGAAAGTAAATAAAGCACAACAAAACGAAATGAATTCTTATGGTACTTCAAATGATGCGGATTATTGAAGAATTTTGAATACAAACAGGAACAAAAAGTACGACTCTAAAATCCAATTAGAAATATCTAGTAAGGATAGAATCGTGTAAGAACTAGTAGTAGAAGTTGACTGAAGATTGATGATTCTTGTTGCTGTACTTGATGATGATTCTTACGAGTTCAATGACTTGAATTCTAAGATTCTTCACTAGAACCGAAATATTTTTTGAGTAACGATTCGAATCGTAGCACAAATTGTAGAATCAATGTCAAAATTCAAACTCAAATTGATGCTGTCGATTCTTGTTGTTGATGTTGATTAGAATTTGAGATAGGCCTCGCTTTCTGGTTCTCCGTTTTGGCTCGACCGCTGCTGACGAATAATATGAAGGACGACAACGAAAAGAAGACAAAAAGGACAGAACAAGGATCGTTCTTCTCGACAATTTCGCCTCGCCTTTCTAATCACACACAAATGAACAATACACAATAGAACTCGAATGGTCTCCTCTTGTGCACTCTGCAGAGAGCGAGAACAGTGCCTTTGCCTTCTTTTCTTCTTTCTTCTCCTCTTATAATGTTAGCACATTCATTGCCTCGCTCACTGTACTCTGTGTGTACACTGAACGCTAGGCAAAACAATAGAACAATGGACAATAGGATTAGGGTGGGCAGTGTAGAGTTGCATGCGGAGGGAAAACGCGCCAATGTGCATGTGGCTGTCTTGTCTTGTCTCTTGCCCAACCACCATCCTCAAAAGCCTGCTATAGTCGACTAAAATGCCTGTTTGTTTTGATATTGTTCTCGAGCGCAGTAGTAGAACTGGTTTTGTTAAATCAGTGGCGTTTTGAGGATGCGGGGACGGTGGTGCGCTGCTCACCATAAACAAGTATCAAAATCTACAACTTTGATGTCAGAGTAAACTTTATGAATCGCCCTAAAATGGGCAGTACAATCTAAAATTAATATTCTGAATTCGTGGGCATTGGTAATAATAATATGACACATGCGTAACCGCTTTTCTCTATATCCAGAAGATCTTCTCGTTTGTCTTGTTGTCTTGTCTGGAGCACATAAAGATTAATAATCTTTTGCCCATCTCTTTACGTGAACGCACAACAACGTAGGATACAACACAAAAGGATTAGTTCATCATACAAACAGGAGAGCGCTGCACTTGCCGGATGATGATGCTGCTGATGATCGTTCTATTGTATTGTATATGATTAATTGTTTATTGTTATCTTTACTAGAACCGGCTCGTTACTATAGGTCAAACCCTCTTTTTCCTTTGTATCCGGGCGGTTCCGGTTTATAATGAGATATATTGACGGAGAATCCCGGCTAAATGACTCTAATCAGAAAAGAGAAAGAATCGACCAAACACTGCATTCTGATTGGTTGACTGCGGCGTTAAAAAAAAGCACGTGCTTTCGAAGGCATGATATCAACCAATCAGAATGCAATATTCAGTCGATTCTTTTGCAAACTCCTTTTTAGTTTGTTCAATCAACTGATCAGATGGCTCTATTCAATCAAAACAAACCAAAATTCATTCAAAATCACTTTAATAGACCATTTCGCATCAAATTGACACATGTGAATTAAATATAAATCATAAATATATAGAAAAAAGAGTGTGTGTATATGTGTACATTTGTGTAGTATTAGTAACATCGAAGCGATTCATCACAAACCCTAGAGACAATATGAGTGGGTGTGTGGGTATGCCATAAAATAAATAAGATAATAGATTAAACAGTTTAAACAGTAGATGTGTATGCACGTGAGTGTTGAGACGTTCTCTTTCAGTCAGTTATAAAATGTAGTAATGTTAATGTAAATGTAGCATATCGTTGTGTGTACTTGTTCTTGGAATTCCTTAGGACACCTACAAAAGTCAAACACGGTCCTAAGATTGTACCTACAAATCTGGTTGATTCGAACTCGGATCTTCTCCATCGGAATCGCCGTGTGCCGAATAGGGCGTCGGTGGCTGATACGATGGCTCAAGGCTATTAGCATCTCGAAACGGTGAAGCATTTCCCACATTCGAATCTGGAGTGTCAGGTCGTGCAATATTGTTGACCACAGCAGGTATTCGGGCCCTAGGACTCAGTGAAGAAGAGTCGGGCTCCTCTTGTTGTTCGAATGGCCGGGCAGGACTCAACGGCGGAACTCTACTTGGACTTGACAATCCAATTGGAATCGAAGAAGATGGTCCAGGACCGATTCCATTACTAGTGCTGCTCTCTACTGGTTCGTTGCGCAATGGAGAAGCGGGGACCAAGACCTCAAGTTCACTTCCATCAGTAACATACAGAACATCATAATGGCCCGGACGATAAAGCAAATGGACCCGAGGGGGCTTCGGCGGTCCTTCCTCCTTCAAGGGATTGAAATCATGTTCGTTCACTTTACCACCAGCGCCACGGTCCTAGGGGAAACAGAGGTAAATAAAAATATTCAATTGAATTGAGCGAAAGAATTGATCAAATGCTGCATTGGTTCCGTGTTCGAAAAAACATGTGTTTTCGAAAGCCGTAATCAACCAATCAGAATGCAGCATTTGGTGATCCTCCTCGTCCAAAACTCACCATATAAACAATCCTCACGGTAACATCGAGCACGGAACTAAGCGCAATAATATGAATGTGATCACTCTCTTTGTACATTGGCTCGACTTCGCGCTTGCAGAAATCCCCAATTTGTCCGCTTCCCTCGATAAAATTGGCAAAAAAGTCCGACTCCTTCTGGAGATAATAGGAGGTCAACAGGCGCAGATACACCACAATGTTGTCGTACACGGCGGGAGCATCCAGTGCGGAGAGTAGCTGATTCGAAGTGGTTATCTTGCCGTCCAGAATTAGATTTACAATTTCGTAATACTGGAAAGAAGAGAAAGGTTAAAAATAAGATAAGGAGCAAAACAAAAGAATAGCACTGACGAACGAATCGTATTCAAATTCAACTATCGATTCCGTGTGTATTTGAAAACTAACTTGCATTCGTAATTCGATTTCATTCGCTATCGATAGCAAATAAAGAATGCAGCTAATATTATTTCGGATTAGAAGTGATAGTTTCGTTCATTGCACTGATTCATGAGAATTCGAATCGATAGTCTATATAAAGAATATACCTAATCTGATATCGAATTCTAAAAGATATCTAAAAGATTTCGTTCATCATTACAAAAATATACTCACATATTCATAAAATTCATCAATAGTAAAATCGGGAAATCCCAACACTTCTTCAATTCCTTTCCTGGTCACCTTGCAGCATTCGAGAAACCGTTTCTGCTCCACATCATCCCCAAAGAGAGACTCAAAATAGCTAAAGATAAAGGCCCGATAGAAACAATTTCCATCTGGTCGAGTTTTGCGCAATCCATTATAATTCTGCTTGAGATCCTTTTGACAAATATTAAAGATAATTAAATAAAAGAAATAGATAACAAAACAACATACGTCAACTTTCTGCTGATAAACAAGATCTTCCGCCGCGTACTCCAGGGATAACCGATCCAGCGGAATCTTGTCAGAGACCAGGGGAAAGTTAGCGATAATGTCCTTCTCAATCTTCTCTTGAGTATCGCGCGACAGTTGATCATTGATCACATCGTTCTCTGTAAATAGGGAAATAATAGATAAGAACATTGGCAAATAGATTAAAAAATAGATAAACAACAGTCAAGTGGAATAGTAAACAAACACTCAATTTCAATGTACAAACACTACAGAATCTAGAGTAGCAACATAAACAAAAACCAAGTGGATTAGTAAACAAAATAGAACCTGAACCTAAAGGTCAGATAAACAAAAGATAAGACTTAGATTAGTAAAATAAGTCCTATCTGATAGGTACACAAAAGAGCATCAAAAGGTTAATGTCATTTATACAATAAATATAATTTTTAGTGACGAACATAAACAAATAGAGTGTAAGTATAATTCGTTGACAATAGCCAACAGGTAGCTCAAATAGATAAACAAAAAATAGCACAAATTCGAAAACAAAAAATCAACACAGAACTCATCAAAATCCTAGGCACTCAAACTAAAAAAGAACAAAAGTAAAAGACAAAAAGTATTGCTAATAGCAAAAATCACTAAATAGATAACAAACAGACTTACCATCGAAACCGTGATCGGTAATGCTACTAAAGTCGTGCAAATCATCATTTTCATTGTAAAGATTGTTCTCCATAATAATGTCTGAATGGAATTTGTTGTCAATATGTTACACAATAGAAGTACTGTGAGACAACACAATGAAGATGACAATCTATTGTGTCTATTTAATGTAAACAATAGATCTTGTTGTTCGGGACCGGCGTAAAAACAAAAGACAAAATGCAGAAGATACAAAACGAAATTAACCAAATAGAAACACAAGAGAGAATAGAACAGACAGACAGCTGAATAAAGCATAAAGCCAACCAAGCATTGTTGTTGTGTCAGGCAGTGCTCACAGAGGACGTTACGTGCAGTGGCGTTTTGCGGGGGCTTTACTGCCCACTCTAAAATTATTAAAACCAGTAGTAACATTGTTATGAATAGTCCATTATAGGTTATCAATCTCCATTAAATCAAATTTTCTGAATACATAAGTAATAAAATTGAGTTTCTGGAACAATTTTGATCGCATCTTTTACCCAGCAGCTGTTTATCTATTATTTTACCACTTAAACGAAAAATTAAAGACAATTACTATTGTTTTAGACGCTTAATAATAGATTAAATAATAGATTAAGTGGCCGCGCAGCTTCATAAATAATATACTTAAAATGGGGGTCCTCCATATAACCAATATAGTTACTGGCCGAAATAGCTCAGTTGGGAGAGCGTTAGACTGAAGATCTAAAGGTCCCTGGTTCGATCCCGGGTTTCGGCAATAATCTTTTTTGTATTTTTGTATTATATTTCTGGAACAACCTAATTAAGCTAATGGAACATTTTCAGCAAAGTAACTTTCCATAGTCTCAATTGGGAATTTGAGTTTGTGGGGATTTTCCAAAACAATTCAAGACTTAATTTACACAACGTGAGTTGAATAGTAAATAAAAAAAAGCTATAATAGGTAAAATATCAAATGGTTCAATAGTAAATTGTAAATTGTCAAATATAGAAAATTGTAAATTGTCAAATATAGAAAATTTTAAAATAAAAATAGTAAAAGGTGAACAGCAAATGCCATTTCTTCAAGACAATATTATTGTTTTGTGCACAACTCCAAATTGTGCATGACACGATATAAATGATTTATTGCTACTGTCTTTATTGTATGTCTCTATTGTTTCTTTTTTCATGATTAACTGGGCGTCATGGTTGGGCGCCCTCATGAGTGTCTTTGTGTGGGTGCCAGGGCGTTATGGTGTCATTTTCTGGTATCTACCAGTAGTGATGTCTATTACCCCACAAATGTGTGTAGGCATTTTGAGTATCATTTAGCATGGATGCGTTCGTTTGTCGTATTATGGCGCCCACATCATAAAAATGGACGCCATTGCCATACCATCAAGCATCATAATCACACGATGCTGTGCCCACACTTTGACGCCCAATTGAATAATTCCCAGTAGACCAAAGAAGTGTACTGGACCGGAAAAAAAGAAAATTGGAGATGGAAATACCTTAGAATTTAAATTATTTATTTTTAAAAATAGAGAAGTTCAAAATGTTTTCATTTATTTGATGTTCAGTTAATCTACTATTTTGGAAATTTTAAATTTTAAATTTTGACGATTTACAGTACTGAGAATTTATTATCACGACAATATTTTTTGTCACTATTTTTAATGAAATAATCAAATTTCGACAATTTACTATTTATTTGTTAGTTATGTTAATTTATATATGGAGAAACTTTTTACATTGCCTAATAATAATTTTGGTTGATGTTCATGAAACTTTACACTCGAACACACCAAAACATGCTTTTCCTATTACTAATATCCAGTGAAGTACAAAGTGTGACATGTGTACGTGATTTACTATTTAGTGATCACTGAATATTTCAATAGTAGGTCACACTATTCTAGGAATAGTTCCCGGAAGTTTGACAACTTCCACCCACCCTCTGATATTTGACAATGTACATTGTACAGTTGTGCAAATGTCCCCCTTACTGTTTGTTTAGTAGGTTTAGTACTATTTTTGCGCTTTACGTACTGAAATGCCACTGAAAATATTATATTCTCTGATTTGCTGTCTAGCCAAGTGTTCTCCGGTTTGGAAGAGAGAAAGGAAAGAAATTGGGAGACGGGGGGAGAGAACAACTTTTCGGCCTTGAAGTTAGCAGCCTTAGATTATTAGGTACAGAGGAATAAAGGGGTTGGGTGTATATAGTCGATCCACCCGGAACATTGATCCAGGAACAAGACGACTTCGACGGGGAGTCTCTTGAAGGGGACAACAACACAAATCTGCACTAAATACCAGAGTGTTAAGCTAGTGTACAGTTTGAGTCAATTTGCCCCTTTTTCCTTCCCCCTTTCTCTCCCCTTGCACACACACAATTGGGCGCCATATCGTTCCCAAAACGCCCGGATATCGATTTAAAACTTTGTCTAAACACTAGAAGCAGTAGTACACTCACTCATACAGTACTACTTCTACATGATGCCCGTTATTAACCAGATAGGGCAGCAGAGTGTAGAGTAGAGCAAAAGAGAGAAAGAGAGTCTCCGGGCGTCATTGGGCGCCATGGCGTGAGAAAGTTTATGTATGGTGAGAGAAAGACGCGCGCGCGCGCATTTTTCAAATAATCGATTCATCGTTAATGCGCATGTGCAAGGTGATACCGCTCGAGTAACGCCTGACATCGGTGGTGTTGTGTTGGTCACTAGCGTCTCGCTTTCGGTCGTCTCGTTCGGCTCTCGTGGCTTCTTCTCTCTCCTTAGCCTGTCCCGACTTTAATTGACATTTTCGGGTATTTCCCGACTTATTGAGCCTTTCCCCGTACTAATTTCATCGCATTGCATCTGAATTACCCGTAAAGTCGGTTATTGAAAACAAGAAGCCAGAGTTCCAGCTGTTTTTTCTCCTCTTCAAGCATCATTCTCCTCCTTCTCGTCATTCACTACTTCTACTACATCTACTGTACAGTTCACTGAGTTACCGACTATCCGGTTATTATTAGTATTTTTATTTTCTAAATTCATCTTATCAAGATAATTTTGTTTGTTTTGGTGTTGATCGCATAAACGAGAAGTTAATCTTATTAAATCTCATTTTTCCCGCCTACACGATTTTTAAATTTCTTCTTTTTCATCTGAACAATTATTTTAGAATTATTGTATTTTCAGTTATTATTATTAATCTCTGTTATTGCTACTTAAAAATCAAAAACAAAATTCCTTGAAAGTCTACTTAAAAATCACTCATATCCTACTATATTTACTCCCATCAATCAATCATCAGAGAGCATTCAAGCAATTTGATCACGTGATTCTCCCAAATCAACCAATCAAATCGTTTTGTTTGTCTACTAATCGTCTACGACCGATACTATTCTTCTCAACTCTACCTTTATATTACGACTGCTGCAAAAAAGAACAACAACAACAAAAATCATTGTAAAATTTTTAAATCATTTAAATCAACCAATCAGCGTCGAATATTCAGTCAACCAACTTGATCACGTGACTCAAAATTGCCCAATCAGACCGTTTTGTTTTGTCAATCACGAAGAATTTGTCACATTTTCACCTACCATCCACGTGACTAATCATAATTACTCATATCTACTTACCTTTTTGCTTTATCATCGACATTTCATTGCTGATTTCACTTTCTATTGCATTCTTAAACCGCAATATCTCATATCTTATCATTTCGACTATTTAAACACAAGTTTCTCTCGCATTCTTATCGCCTTATCTTGGTTTTGATCTTTCCGGGAAGTTTCCCCTCGACTATTTAACATTCGAAAATGCCTGCAGCAAATACAATGGAGATGGTGGAGAATGGTGGTGCACCGCCGGCACCTGTGAAGCCACGGACCGAGCTCGAGTCCATTCAAATGCAAGCCAATCAGGTCACCGATGAGTCGCTCGAGTCGACCAGGCGAATGATGGCCATGTGTGAAGAGGTATGTGTCGAATTGGTGTTGGGCAAATGCCTTTTGTTTTAATTAGCCAATGCACTAAATACCCAAATACCATAAATATTAAATGCACTAAAATAGCCAATTCAAAATGGTGTTGAGAAAATGCCTTTTATTTTAATTAGCCAATTCACTAAATACCCAAATACCATAAATATTAAATACACTAAAATAGCCAATTCGAATTGGTGTTGGGCAAATGCCTTTTGTTTTAATTAGCCAATGCACTAAATACCCAAATACCATAAATATTAAATGCACTAAAATAGCCAATTCAAAATGGCGTTGAGAAAATGCCTTTTATTTTAATTAGCCAATTCACTATCCAATGCGCTGAACAGCTGGCTATACTTGCTTGGCTTGGCTTGGCTTGGCAATGTACTAAATACCCAAATACTATGAATATTCAATGCATTTACTAACAAATGCTCTAACTATCTAAATTGGATAATCTATTGCACTGATCAAGCCAATGCGAAATAGTGTTAAAATGCTTTGGTTTTAATTAATCAATGCGGTTTCTGTCCGATGCAATTAATAGCCAATACACTAAATACCCAAATACACTGACAATAAATGCAATTGAATAGCCAACGGTCTAACTATCAAATGCCCTAAATATTCAATGTACAAAATATTGAATTACTTGAATATCCAATAAACTGAATAACCAATACACTAAATAGCAAATGCTCTAAATACCCTAAAATACCACGAATATCTTTTTTAATACAATTTGTCTATTCTACATAGAGCAAAGAAGCCGGTATTCGTACATTGGTCGCACTCGATGAACAAGGAGGTATGTCATCTATCTAATGTTTCGATCTATTGAGTTGATCAATTTCTATTTTCAATTGTCTAATGCAGAACAACTCGACCGTATCGATGAGGACATGGACAAGATCAACACGGACATGCGCGAAGCCGAGAAGAATCTCACCGGTATGGAAAAGTGTTGCGGTATTTGTGTCTGTCCGTGCAATAAGTAAGTTCCACTCGCAATGTTGATTGTTTATCTAATTGTGTTTTCTATTGGCTATCCAGAGCGTCCAAATTCCAAGAAGACGCCGGTACTTGGAAGTCTAATGAAGACGGCAAAGTGATCAGCGGTCAGCCGGCCAGGGTCGCTGACGAGAGGAATGGGGGAGGTCCGGTTGCCACTACTTATATTGCCAAGTGAGTGTCTTGTATTTCGGGCTTTTTGTTTTTGTGGCTATTTGTCTAACCCTTTACTGTTTTATTTGCCAACCAGAATCACAAAAGACGCCCGCGAGGACGAAATGGAGGAGAACATGGTGGGCGTGCACACCATGATTGGCAATCTCCGCAACATGGCCATTGACATGGGCTCTGAGATTGGCTCACAGAACAACCAACTCGACCGGATCAACCAGAAGGTAACAAATATTCTTGAAAATTTACAGGATCTAAAACATAAATCTTTTTAAATTCTAGGCGGAATCCAACAAGAATCGTATCCAAGGCGCCAACGAACGTGCTCAAAAGCTTCTCAAATAAGCAAATCTGTCTCGTTTATCTTCCCACGAGAATATATTTGAAAATGCTTCCATTGTGGGAAGTGGGAAGCGAAATGGTTTTCTCGGGGACTTTCTGCTATTCTCATCCTATCCCACCGATGTCCCCTGTGAAAGCCACAACTCATCCTAAAGAATGTGATCCATTAATTTAAGCAACCATAACCTCGTGCCATCATCGTCGTGAATCTGCCGTGTGTACCGTTTGCGTAAGGAAACTTTCCTGAAAATGCGACAATTTCTACCCACTCGGTCAATCTAATCTATCAATTTCTCATCATTATCATCATGCCCATCTGTGTGTTTGACTATTTCTATCCAAGTGTGTGCAACGTGTGCTCCATGTGTTAATCCGTCTTTATAGTGTGCAAAGTTTTCACTTTCAAAAACTCAAATCTCTCAAATGCAATATATGCTTCCGACAAACATTCCCACTTAATACATTCGAAAATTATCTAGATTAGTCACTAGGTAGAAATAATGCTTATTTATTTATTTATTTATTTGTTTTTAGAAATACTTTGAGAATTTTAATTTGTTAGAAACTTTCTTTTATCAGTTACGTCATTTATTATGAATAGACCCCTATATCTCTTTCTCACAGTGCTCTATATATCACTATCTATGCTAATACAATCGAGGCCTTGATACATATTATTGTATATGTTTTTGTATTATCTAGGTTTTAACTTATTACTCAATTAATGTGTGAGAAACTTTACAGAAGACTATTAGATCTTATCAGTAAGAAACTTTCTGGTAATATTTTTGATATATATCATCATGTATACGCTTGCGTGGATGCAACAACAATAACGACCATTTTGATAAGCTTTAGTGATATAACTTATTATGCAATAGTGCGTGTGGATGAGTCAAGACTGTTCAAAAACAAAGACTTAGTGATGAACACGACAGTATCGATTAGTGATGTAATAATATTATCGATACTGTCGATTAGTGATGAAGGAGAATATTGTTCGTAGTTGGATAATATTTTTGTATGTTAGATTGTTTCGTATTTATTATTATTGTTGTCTAGAGTACAAAATTGTTTGCTTCTTCATCATCTTGTCATTCGAACAATAACAAAAAACAATGTTGCAGTGTGCTGATCATTATCAAAATTGTTTTCTCTTTAATTGTTATCTCTCTTCCCACACACTCACACAGAATGCAATGCATCCCACGATTCCACAAATACAACAACAATACCAAAACAATGTTGCAATCGAACTAATCATGTTGTAAAATGTTTTTTTTCTTGTTTTTCTTGTGCAATAAAATGTATGTTATAAAATAAGTTGTTACGGTTTCTATTTGCTCTTATTTAATCAGCCTATCTTTATCTGGGTATTGAGTGAATTGTCTGACAATTGAATTATGAGCCTAATTTAGCAATATTTTTTTAGTAAAAATAATCTATCGCTACAAATATATATAATTTTAAAATTAGTAATTTACAATATCCAAGAAAAGATTCAAGTTAATTTGAGCATTATTTGCTCCAGCAATTAAGTTGCCAAATTCATCAACCAACTCCCAAATCTTCTGAATCTCGGTCACCAGCCACATTCAACCCAATCTAATTTCAACCTGACTCGAATTCGGATGTATGTTGATCAAAATCAAATTAAAATTGAATTGTGTTGTGTTGTGATGCTGCTCGTTAAGATGAATTCAGAGAATTCTGCATTTGGTTGTTTAAAATTTAGAGCGGTGTTGCTGATTTTGGTTTGATAAAAATCCTATTAGAATTGGGCCGGAGTGCTGAAAAGAACCAAAGAGATCGATCTGTTCAGGTTGTGGATCGGGAGTGGGTGATAGAGGCGCCTTCGAGGTTGATTTAGTTTAGCTTGTACTGGAGCTTGGTTAGACTGAATTGGCCTCGGTGCTGACAAAATAATCAAATAGACAAAAATATTAATTTATTTTTCATAATTGTAAATAAACAAATTTTAAAAAATTAAAAGAATATTTTAGGTGGTCTTATTAATTGTTCTAATGGAGAAAATTCAAATTGTGTAGTTGCGCAAGTTAGACAATTTGTTCCAGCAAATGATTTGAGTGTTGGACTTGTCACTTTCTATGCACGTTATTCCGTTCAACAAATACAATCGAGACGACTCTTGCATGGGTGCACGTATGAGTTCACCGTGTGATGACATTTGAACACAAATAACACTTTGTTTCAAGTTGAATTTTGTTCTTTTCTTTCTGTCACATCACATGTTCTCTAGAGAATCGAGCTCGAGAAGAGATCTGTTTGACATGAAATGTTGCCTATGTAGGCTTTATTAAACGATTGTATAGGCATACATTGGCAGCGAGAGACATTTGGTAATAACACAAATGTGTTTGATATGGCAGTGACCATAGTGACAGGAACATATTCCGTTCACACTTTCACACATTTCGTGTTGCCAACCGGAAAGTGCAAACTTTGTTCGCATCGCTCTTTCTCTCAAACATCTAACATTAAACATTCTGTTGGTCGCGAGATTGAGGAATGATTATTATTTTGACTTTAAATTGAAAGTATATTTGACCATTGAGTCGTCGACTGCTCTTTTTATCACAAAAGGAGACATAGTTAGTCAGTACGCATTCATATTTGCTCCTTGATATAGCTCTTTTGATTTTGTCAATTGTTTGCTCAATGATCCTAATTGATTACACCAAGTAATGAATACTTCAGTGCAAAAACACATAAATACAGTTGCATATTATGAAGACCAACATTTAACATTTTGAATAAAGTTTTGTCTTATACATGTACGGTAAAAGTCACATCAATAACTGAACTTATGAAGATGATTTTATCAACTTGGGTTATTGTTTTTGCTCTCGGTTTGGGCACAACCTCGGCCCGTCGCCTGAGCAATCATCGGGTTCCACTCAATACTCCAGTTGAGCAGGAGTTGTTTCAACTCAGTAAATCGATCAATGACTTTGGTATGCGTTTTCTGAACGCCCTTGAACGTAAAGTGTTGGAGCCTGAGTCAAACATTGTCCTTTCTTCGTACAGCATCAGGACTGTATTGACTATGGCCATGGTTGGTGCAAGTGGTGATACTTACACACAATTGTTCAATACTCTAGGGTAGGTGATGGTTGAGATTGTTGACTGATTTGTTGATTTATTCTAATTCTACATTACCTCAGATTTTTTCATAACCAATCTTTACTCAACATCATGGAGGCGCACCATAAGTTGCACCTCGAATTGAATCGCAAAGTAGCGGACACCTCGATTAGTTCAGCAAATGCAATTGCCAAGAAAAAGAGTTTACCCATACTGCGCCACTACCAAACCGCACTCGAAACCTACTTTGACTCGAGTGTATTTCCTGCAGAGGCACAATGGCTCAACGAGTGGGTCAGTAAGAAGACGAATGGAAAGATCAATCAAATCTTCGACGATGACTCGAGTGTTGCTGATGCTGTACTGATTCTGTTGAATGCTGTCTACTTTAAAGGCACTTGGGAATATAAATTTATAGGAGGAACAGACAATTTTGAGTTTCATGTTCGAAAAGATTACAACAAGACAGTGAAGATGATGAGCGTGAGGGCTCCCTTCGAGTATTCCGAGTTTGATGATGGTCAACTGGTAAAGCTGCCCTACCGTGACCAGTACTTCAGTATGTTGGTCTTCTTGCCACACAATCACACGCACACACCACTCAGCTCCATGTTTGCCAGTCACTCCTTATCATCTCGAATTGCACAACTCAAGCAAGAGGATGTTTGTCTGCATTTACCCAAATTTCGAATTGAATCAAACTATCAACTGAAAGACACACTTGGAAGACTCGGAATTGTCGATGCTTTTGATCCGATTTTGGCGGATTTTTCCAACATTACCGACAATACTAAACTGCATGTCTCAGAGGTGCTGCACAAAACTGTGATCAATGTGAATGAGCATGGAACAGAAGCAGTTGCAGTGACTGCTATATCAATGCATGATAGTATGCCCACAATAATGTTTGTTGATCGACCATTTATGTTTTTCATTCGAGATGATCGAACCAGAGCGATTCTCTTCTCTGGGGTCATATATGATCCCCAAGGCTAAGGCTTAATATTAATTAATTTTCAATTAAATAAAGTTATCAGATTTTCAAACATTTTAGAATTATTTCGAACGTGTTAATCAAGTAATTTAAATTGTTTATATAACCAACAGCAGTTCTCCTTTCCAAAAGTGAAACTTTCGACTGTTTCCTTTTGTCTAGTTGTGCTCGGCCGCTTCTAAGTCTGATGGGTTCAAGTGCATCCCGAGTCCGTCCTCCATTCCGCAAGTTCCAGTGTCCCTATGAACGGGATGGTACCGAGTCAAGTCGAGAACATCTTGAATTGGTCTCTGATGATGATTGCCCCTTTGGTCACTCTAAGCCCCGGTTGTCGATTTCGATTCCCAAGTTCGTGTGCACGCAGTACCTGTACGGACAATGTCACAAGCAGCGGACAGAGATGCAACTCCCCCATGATGGATGCAACCGAGTGGTTGTTTGTGAGGATGGTCGTCTGCATCCACCGTTGGATGATCAACTGAAGCGTCACTTAGAAGATCTTACCCGTGCGATTGCAGATGGCTTCTGGTTGGGTCGCTCCCTCTCTCAGATGCAAGAGCCACAGGTGAAAGTTCAAGAGCCAGAGATAGAGTACTGTCCAATCTGTTTGGACACTCTCGCAGCATCGAGTCCTGGCCAATTTGGTCTACTGCGCGACTGTCCACACGTGTGCTGTGCTGCCTGTCTGGTGGATTGGAGCCAAAGTCGGAATGTCAAAAGCTGTCCAGTATGCCGTCTAGAATACAAGGGAATTGTGGTCTGGCATCGAGTGATCACTTCCGAGCAGGAAAAGGCCGAATTGTATCAACTGCAGAACAGTGTACAAGAGGTACCAAGAACACGTGATCAAGTCGAAAGAATTGTGATTCAATTCAGGAACGAAGAAGCTATCGAGATGCTACCACCGATGGCCACGCCTCAGTGAATTTTACGAGCATGAACCAACTAATGTTCCAATGGTCCATGATCTTCTGAATTAACATTCGATATTCTCAATTAACAATAAATTATTTTCTATGCAAAGAGATTCTTTCTACTCATTTTTTGGCTCAGATTATTTTTTGATAAGTTGTGCAAAAAGAAAAATAAACTATAGTATACCAATTGCCCCCGAATCAACAATTTGCGTTCCTGACCTTTCCAAACTCAGAAATTGATTTTCCTAATTGTCTCATAACCAAAAACTTTCGTAAAATAGGCTAGGGTAGGATCGTAAGGTCAGTATACTTATAACTTGGCTCTATATGGTCAAAAAGATCGGCAAAAGTCACCCATACATTGTATTGACATTCCTGAAGAGACTCATTTCAATTTTAGTCAGCATACAAAGCTAGCAATGCAACAACTGACCCAAACCAGTTTTCTATAGAATGATGCAATGTTGACGTGGCTTTACTGACGAGTCTACTCCAAGCATGATGCAATTTGTAGAAACTATCACTTTTGAACAGTCTTTTCCATCTGCATGCAGCATCCAACTTGCAACTCTTTTTAAATTGTGAAATGATCAACCAAATTAATGTACTTTGCATATCTTTGTTTGTGCTTCCACTGGTCAGTTGTGATGCTGGCCAACAGGAACTCAACTGCATCCGCCAACTAACCGAATCGAGCAATGAATTTGGTATTCGTGTGTTGCATAGGATGGAACGCGATGAAGGACAGCAGAATGTACTCATTTCACCCGTTAGCATTGGTACGGCACTGACAATGGCAATGGCTGGGACGAGGGGAAATACTTTTCGACAAATGTTTGACAGTCTTGGGTATGTTCGGTTAATTCTAGATATTTGATTTTTAAATTTTAATTGATGAATTTTATTCCTTTCTAGATTTTCCAGCAATCACTCATTGAACGATATCATACTGGGATACCAACAGTTGTATCACCATCTGAACCAAAATAAATCTCCTGATAAAGCAAATTACAACACGAGATATTACCGAAATTCTTCATTTTATCTGAGAGAGCAATATCAAGAGTTGTTTCAATCAGCAGGTTATTCTCGAAAAGAAATTAAGAATATTTTATATAATGAAGAAGAGCTACAGAATCGACGGTTGATTGATGAGATGCAGAATCGTTTGGATTACTATCTGAATCGACCCATTTTCTCCGTTTGTATGGTAAATGCAGTTGCAGTGCCGGAAAATGTTAAAATACTTCCGAGTTATCAACATATTCTTGAAACTAACTTTTATTCGAAGAATATTCTGCTGAATGAGTCGGAGATCAACCAATGGGTAATTCAAAGAACCAATGGGAAGATAAAGAAAATTATTGATAATATCCAAGACGAAGCAGTAATGTTACTATTAAATGCAGTTCACTTTAGTGGAATTTGGGTCAACCAATTCACCAGAACCCAAAACGATTTGTTCTATTTGGACCAGAATCGTTCCAAGATGGTTCCATTCATGAGTCAAGGAGAAGAATTCTACCGGTACGCCAACTTTGATGATGGACAATTGTTTGAGCTGCAATACCGAGACTGTTCGTTCAGTATGTTGATCTTTTTGCCTCATCGCAATCAAACTGCGTCGTTAACTGCGTCGTTCTTGAATCATTCACTATCATCACGAGTCAAACAACTGCATCGTACATTACTCAACGTGGAAATACCTAAATTTCGCTTTGACGCATCTTATAGTTTGCGAAAACCACTTATTGATCTTGGATTTGATGACGCATTTAGCATTGGTCAAGCCGACTTCTCCAATATGACCCAAACTCCGTTGCACATCTCGAACATAATTCACAAAACCCAAATAGAAGTCCACGAAGAGGGAACTGACGCGACTGCGTCAACTTCCGTTGAGATGATTCTTAGTGGAAGTGTAGAGCAACCGATTGAAATCAAAGTGGATCGACCTTTTATGTACTTTATTAGAGATGAACAAACAAATGCGGTCCTGTTTGTTGGGGTGATGCGTGATCCATAGAAATATCAGCAATAACTCACACAACTGCACAAATCTCATTTCGGCCTAATTTTAGTCCTCGTTCTAACGGAAAATTGTATATGTGATTCATTAATGATTAATCCATTGATCCATACATCCATTAAATCTTTGATCTATTAATCCTTAAATCTATTTATTGGTATTTATAAATCGATCAATGGTGTCTCAATATGTATGATATCTAAATTCGAAACATTAGTTTCGTTCATTAATGAATGGATCCGTGACTGGACATTACTTCCACTAGACATTACTTCCACTAGACATTACTTCCACTAGACATTACTTCCACTCCAATTTTGTGATTTTTTGTGATTTTTTTGTGATTTTTTGTGATTTTTTGCGATTTTTTGAATTTGTAACCTTTCTATAGTGAGTTCTTAGTTGACCATAGAAAATTCCTTTTAGATCCAATTGAGAACAGACTTGGTAAATCAGTTTTGTTTGACTGTAAAATCGTCTTGGTGGATATATTAGATTTACTTAAATTGGTGTCCTATGAAAAATCCCATTTGAGTTAGTGGATCATATTCATCAATTGACTGACTAAAAAGTATTGTATTGAGATGCAATACTACACAGTGTACACACAACTAGTGCATTGACATCCAATCGGAAGAGTGATTGAATCAATTGGGACTAGCTTTATTGAGTCATCAAGTGAATACATCATCAAGGTGTTGTCTCTCGACTGTTCTAGTTCGACTGGCTGGCATGTTGCAAGCGAAACTGGCCATTAATGTCTGTTTTGATAATTAGGAAGCTCGGAAAACACGATGTCCTCGGATACAATCGGAAGTAACCGGTTTAGTCTTGACAGTCAGGTCACTCGATTAAATCGATGGCAAACTGTCGGGTGAATTGTTGTTAATTACAACGTTGTGGAATGTTCGGCCAAGGATGTTTACGTCGGGTTGGGACAGACACCGCAGTATCTTATTTGAGTTAGTGGATTTAGCTAATTGGAAACCAAAAAGTAACCAATTTAAGTAAGGAGAAAATTAAGGAGAGAGTAGAGTGAGTTTTGGTGTAATTGAACTGTTATTTTTGATTTAACATCTTGATTTGAACGAATGTCATGAGATTTTTATTGAACCGAACCTGAATTCCTTTTGAATTGTGAATATATTATTTTATTAAATCTATTCTTCCTACATCTATCGCTTTCATTGCTTGGTAAAGTCATCGAAACTGATATTGGCTAAGTTTTAAAATTGCTGGAATAGGATCGACTAATTTATTTTGAGATTTGATTGTGAGATAAGGTCTAATAACTAAATGAGAAATTTTATTCTCGTCGATGACATCGAGGTGAACATTACCGCATTGACGAGACTTAAGGCACTGTCAATTGACTTAAGTCTTAAGACGATACGATGACCATCGCGTGTTAGTGAAGATGACTAAGCACTGGGGGCGCTGTTACTGATGGACTTGTGTAGTAATAGCATTGATACGGCCACGAGAGTTGAGCCGGCCGCTTGCCGCTGAATCTATGATCAGTACGACCACAGGTTGAAAACAAGTCAAAGTTTTGGCACTCCAATCATTTAAAATTAGTTTTAAAAAGAATACACTCTAACCGATGTTTTGTACTCAATCTGGTCAAATGGATTCATTTTTTAAGTTTTGTGAGTTATCACAAGATCAATAGATTGCATCTGCATCTCTGTGTGGAAGTAATGTCTCTCAAAAATCAAAACAAAAATATAAAATCACAGAATTTTATTTTGTCGGCAAGATCAAAGGAATAAAAAACGCATTTTTTGTGTTTTTGTGTTTTTTTTGTCGGTGAGATCAAAGGAAAAAACAGAAAATTTTGTGGAACTAACGTCTAGTGGAAGTAATGTCCAGTGGAAGTAATGTCTAGTGGAACTAATGTCATGGCACCGAATGGATCACTGGTAAATGATAAGAATCGGTTCTTATATTCTGTCCATTCTGCCCATGTGCATCTCACATGTAACATGTGATTTTCTCATGCAATACTTTCACAATGCACTCCACATCTCATATATAGCACCCACGAGAGTACAACTCGAAGTGATCGGGCATTGCCACTTCCATTAATGCCCACATGCAAACAGTCTAATAATAAACACATCGTAGTACATCAGTGCACCTTAGGCAAAGTTCATTCCTGTTTTGAACCGAAGCATGTTTCACTAAAAGCAGCATCGCCAGGTGTTTCTTCTCTTCTCTGAGTTCTCTCTCGCTTTCCTCCAGCTGTTCAGCTCGTGTGTGTTGTTGCTCAATGCCTCAAATGCGTGCGATCAAATGAGGCTCGTCCGGTTGATGATTTGGTGTTGTCATCGATTAGATCAACCAGTTACATATGTTATATTTCATCTACATTGAGCTTTATGCTTGATGCAATTTCCTCTGTGATTAACTCGCTCACTAACTGATTGGACAAACACACACACAATTTTGTCTGTTTTAAGTGGACTTAACTCGAACTAATCATAAAACAAATAGCGTTCGTATCACTGAACATACGAAGACCTCCACAAAAAGTCTGATATTTTGACTCGCTAATTTTGTTTTGAGTTTTTGATCATTTACGAGAAGATGATAATGAACATTTGTTTCAAGTAAATCCAGTTCTGCTCAATGATCTCCTTGTAATAAACTTGTTTGTATGTTTATTTGTTAAGTTTCAAGATCTCAAGAGTTTTATTTTGTTATTGAATCAAAAGTTCTAATTTGGTAAGTTTTCTTTTATTAATTTTTAATCATTAGGTAATTAATTGGTTAATCAAAGTCAATTGTTATTTAGGTAATTCATTAGAATCTAATTAATTTATTAATAAACTAATCTGATTAGATAATACATTAGTCAAGCCATTGGTTAATTAGTTAATTCATTGGTTTAATCGGTTAATCCATTAGTTAATCCTTTAGTTAATCCCTTTCAGTGGTTCTCTATTAAATCCATCGTTTTGTATATTTACAGTCGAGCTTCTCTCTTTCCTTGAAAATTGTTTTTTACTCATAATGGAACATTGCTGAACTGCTTAATCCAAAAGAAGATTAGATACTTGACCCAAAGAAATTCCACAAATTCAAATTTCCACTATGACTATTGAAGAAGAAGGTATCACAATTGAATCCCACAACAATTATGGGACTGCCGATCCAGTGGATCCCATCACAATATCCACGAGTCCAGAGGTGGAAAAACCAGAATCCGTACATCTGATGTTTTCGGAAAAGCAACCAGATCAACAACCATCAGACCCAGAGATTAAGACTACAGATGATAAAAGTATAGAATTCTTGTAATTTCCCGGAATTGTATGTTTTAACCTTATCGGTTCTTCTTGCCTTAGAATGTCTACCGAAACGTCTCATTCTGGTAGTTATGGGTTTCTTCTCCATGGTAATGCTTTACGCCCTACGGGTTAATCTATCCGTGGCAATAGTATCCATGGTGCGATCCAACAGTACAACAACCAGTCACACTACAAGTTCAGAAACATTCGACTGGGACGAGAAAACCCAGGGCCTAGTTCTTGGAAGCTTCTTCTGGGGCTATGTGATCTTCCAGTTGCCTGGTGGACGAATGGCGGATCTATTTGGGTCGAAATGGCTTCTTTGTGGCGGCATTCTGGGTACTTCACTGTTGACCATTGCTAGTCCCATTGCGGCGGGCATTCATTATACGTTGTTTATTGTTTGTCGTGTCCTGGAGGGAATGTTTGAGGTAAGCGATTGGTTAAGCTATTAGATAATCCATTGATTAAGCCATTAGATTAAGTCATTAGATAATCTTTTTACAAATCCGCTCGTTTTCCATTAGGGCGTCGTAATTCCATCAATGCACGCCATGATCGCCAAGTGGTTCCCAACCTCTGAACGAAGTACCGCAGCGGGCGTCATTTACTCTGGTCAAATGATTGGTGTCATGCTCACCATGCCATTTGCTGCACTTCTGTGTGACTGGAGTGCAGGTGGTTGGGAGTCGGTGTTCTATCTGTTTGGACTGGCGGGTGTCATCTGGTCGGGGTTCTGGGTTTTCCTCATTTATGAGACTCCCGAGTCGCATCCAACGATTTCAAAGTCGGAATTGAAGCTTATCATGTCTAATCAGAGTAATACTAGTTCTTCGAAAAAGGTATGAATTCTAGACCATCATAGGTCCTAAACTACAAAACCCAACCTATTGTTAATTTTCCCCTTGTAGAAACCAGACATTCCATGGCGCAGTATTTTCACCTCTCTCCCACTCTGGGCACTGGTGATTGCTCATTTTGGTCAAAATTGGGGCTACTACACAATGTTGACCCAATTGCCGCGATACTTCCAAAATGTTCTCCATTTTGACTTGAAAGAGGTTTGGTTTCTTCTTAAGATTCACTGAATTCAAATTTTTTCTTATCTTAGAACGGGCTCTACTCAGCATTGCCTTACTTGAGTCAGGCCCTAGTTGCGAGTACGATTGGATTCCTGTGCGATGGACTTTACCGTACTGGACGTTTCTCTTTGGGAACACTGAGAAAATCTTTCAATTCTGCTGCTTTCGTGGGAACTGGAATTTGCTTCCTCTTGATTACTCTCATTGGACGAGACAAACTGTGGAGTATTGTGATATTGATTGTGGCACTAGGTATTGATGGAATGATCATGGCTGGATTCATGGTGACCCATGTGGACATGTCGCCTAACTATGCTGGCACTCTCATGGGCATTACCAACTGTTTGGCTAACTTTTCCGGTGTTTTCGCACCGATGGTTGTGGGCTGGATTCTGGATGCAATGATTGGCGATTCGAAGGGACAAGAGAAGGAGGAGAGAGCACTGCTGGGATGGAATTATGTGTTTTACCTGTCGGCTGCGGTGTTTGGTGCGTCGGCATTGATTTTTGTTGTGTTTGGATCAAATGAAGTGCAGAAGTGGAATGATGTGGATAAGAAGGAGGGGGAGGACGAAGAGGAAGAGGAAAACAAAGATAAACAAAATGGACAATTGTAAGACAACAAATTTTTATTTTGAACAATAATAAAGTTTATTATTTTTGAATCTAAAGTTTAAAATTCCAGTTTCAAAGTGTAAAGTTTAAACTTAATAAAATCTTCATAATATGCCAATGTTCTTTTTAACCAAATTATAGTAACCAAAGATTCTTCAATAAGAGCATAATTTCACACAGAAATTGTGATAAGATCAAAGAGCACAATTGTCAATGGCTACGACAAATTGTGCAAAATGAACGAAAAGTTAAGTTTGAGAATTTAATGAATTGATAAACAGTGCAATGCGGTTGGATCTCGTGAAACCTACTCTTGAACGAGCTCAAGAAACCTGAAAGATCATACAGATTCATAAATTCAAGACCAGAAATCGGGTTTAAGCAGAGTAAAAGATTCTATCTGTATTTACCTATCATATATAGAAGGCATTATAGGCATCTAAGTTCAGTCTTGGAATAGAACTGTCTCCCGCAACTGTGGGATACATTGAGGAATCATCGACAGTTGAGGGAGACAAACAAGTAGACTAACAAGCCAGTATAAGCTAAGAGACAACGGAAATGAAAACTTTGTTTGTTTCGATATCTTGGTGTTGTTGTCGCGAAGCAACCAGAAAACTTCTGAAACTCCTGAGCGCTCTCCATTATCTGTGTTTATGATGAAACTTATTGATTGTTCATGACAACAAGTTACATAACATATACACGGAATTAATTCCGTGTTCTTAGCTATCAAAACGGGAAACATAACATTAAGTCAAAACGAACGAGCGATCAATTTAATGGACGTTTATCGATCATTCGAGAGGATTCTGTCCTTCGAGTTCCATCCTCATGCATCAAATGCATACCGTTGATTGATTTGCTACCGATTCTACAGAATCCATTCCACCCTATAATTTCAGTAATAGAACACATAACTACACAGTCGGGCAAACTTTTGCTTCATTTTATCCTTGACCATATCACCAAATTGTCTATCTACCAATTGGTATATTGACAGGTTTTTATGTTCTACACAACATTGTTAACAAATGAAGCCGAATTGACTCGAGTGATGGAAAGATGTTTGGTATGGCCACAAAGAAGACTCGATCGAATTCAACCGAATGAGCGACAGTTATTTCAGTTTTTACACTACTAGAATATCCCGGGTATTCGATGTACACGAACAGCTGCTATATTGTAGTTAGGTTGGGATAATCACAAGCAAATTGTATTTTCAAAGAGATGAGAGGAGCAGAAGACAATCGTCGTGTAGGGAGTTTAGTTTCATGCTGTTTGTGAGACTACTGCAATCATTTCAAATTGGAGGTCTCATGATTCATTTGGCCCAGGGCTGTTGCTTTGATATTATTTTCTATTGAAAATGTGGCCTAGAGGCCTAGTGCCATATGTGCTGCTAGAACCTGCCCTTGAGCCGTGTAATGCGATTGAGAAATATTTATACGATTAATATATATGTAAGAGCGTAACATGGTAAAAATACACAAGCAAGGTGAGGAGAAGTAATCGTAATATTGATACTTTCCCAATGCATTTTTGATTACACCACGCTGAGAGACTTATACTTTCGTGCTAGCAGCATATGTGTGTGTGTGCTAGGCCCTGTCGCAAGGCCTCAAGGCTACATTTTCAATTGACAAAGGAAAGCAAAACTCGCTGTTTTGGCTAATTCGGTGGCCTTGTATGTGAACATGCAAACATGAAACTCAACTCCTTAACCGACGATTGTCTCCTCCATCTTTTGGACCGATTACCTCAAGTAGCAACTCAAGCCCAACTTCGATCTGTGTGCACTCGATGGAAGCTGCTCATAGAAGGAGCCTGGCGTAAAGTAAAGAAAATCGAAGTGACCATTGGAGAGGCGAGAAAATGTATTCATTTTGACAATAAACAAATACTACCATTCAAGTCTGATGGTTCTAATGTGACAAGATTCGTCACCAGGGATCACTTTCCTTGTGTAACTTCGTTTGGATTCATTTATCATCATTTCAGTGGTTCCAATACAGTTGATCATCACCTGGCCCACTATATGGACCAGTGGACAGAAAATCTACTTCATTTGAACTTGTATATCTACAAATATTCTCTAGAAACCTTGAATCCAACACTAATGACACAGATTGACTCGATGAAGTCACTAAAGTCGCTTTCTTTGCATCTCTCAAAAGATGTCATAATTCATAAACTTTTTCTTTTGACCAATTTGAAACAGTTGAAATTGTACTCGAGTGTAGAGAACACTCGAATGCTTTCAAAGTCGATTGAACAATCGCAACTTCGTGAACTCGACATTGAAATTGCGCAATCTTCTGAGGTAAGATTACGATATAATTCATTTATCTTAGTCCCAGTGTATTCCTCAATCTAAAATTCCATTACCTTACAGCCATATCTTTTCGAAATACTCACTTCATTGTCACGTGCCACCCGACTGGACAAACTCACTCTGAGATCAATCGACTGGGATCAATTAATCGCCTTGAGCACACCTCCATCTCTGTATCCTCAGCTCACTTCAATCAAGCATCTCTCCATGTATATCGACTATCCATATGGACCATATTGGCGCACAAGTCTAGTTCATGTCCAAGCCAAATATCGTCTAAATTTGAACGCATTCGATGAAGCATTCTTTGTGAGCGTGCCAATCATGTTTCCCAAACTCGAAACAATACGACTTGAATTGAGCAATCAACCGTTTAAGAGTAAAGAATTTGTTGACAATGTCAATGATAAATTGAAGAAAAAGTTTGTGCACTTGAGCAGTTGTGTGTTTTATTATTAAATTTGAGAAAATTCTATGAATTCTGATAAATTCTGATGAATTCAAATGTTCTAATAAACCAAAATGTTGTGAATAATTCAGTAGAATCAACGAATCAATGAATGAATCAATGGAGCAATAAACCAATAAATCAAGGATTCAATGACGCTATGAATTTAATTACTCAATGAATTCAATGAATGAATATCAATCGTATCCAATTTTACATACCTTAAAACATTGATCATATTTATTTCCTTCTGAGATGAACAACTTCGTACTAAAGATGTCAAATGTTGCAAATGTCGAACCAACTTTAACCAAATCAAACAAAATCACTATCAAGTCGAAATCATTACTTGTCTGAAAGTTGTCACTTGTTTGAGGCATTGAGAAGTTCTTCTTTGATTATTAGTCGTCCCCATAAATTTTGATAATGGCGGTAAGAAGGTTTTCAACCAAAATGTCCAAGTCTAGATGGCGTTAGACATTTGGTGATAAAATCGATGAGGTTAAGACGTGAAGTTCAAATGATTAGTCTGTCAAAAGTCAGTGTTTTACTTAGCGACATCTAGACTTGGACATTTTGGTTGAAACCCTTCTGACCGCCATTATCAAAATTTATGGGGACGACTAATAACACAAATTCAATCCGATACCGATGATTATGCACAAGAAGTGACACAAATTGTCATAACTAAAACAACCAAATTCATCCTCAAAATTAAAGTAGTTAAAAGCAAGTCAGCAACTAATACAATGCCTTACAACAAAATTATTTTCGAGGAAACAAAAACAGTGGCGTCGTCTATCGAACTGAAACTCAACTGCATAGTTGTTTACATTGGCTAGAATGTGTACCTCCGCTCCTTTCCCTTCACCCTCTCTCAAGCCTATTATTCTGAAGTGGTTCCTAAAAGGCATCTACTGGAGCAGAAGGATAAAAGAAAAGATGGATGAGTAGCAGCACAGGCCAAAGGTCCAGGAGAAAATGTAAACACTTGATTCAGTCACTCTTTTGTGTGTTTTCTCAGAGATGACTTGAATTGTCGATCTTTATTTGAATTCAATTAATTCAAACTCACCGAAGCAAATTCCCTCTCCACCCTTACTCTCACTCCACTCCAACACGCACATTTTTCACTCATCTCATCACCATCAATCAATTCACCAATGGGTAAATCATTCAAATGTGATCAAGAAGGATGTCAACAAACGTTCAAGAAAGAACGAAATTTAACAATCCACATTCGTGATGTCCATTCAATCCAACCTCGTCGTGTGAAAGGATACAAAACTGGGCGTAAGAACAAAGACACTATACGTCATCACCTTAACGGCATACAGTTGGTTAAACTTGAAAAAAACAATTGTAAAAAATGTCATAGAAAGTTTGGCAATAGACAACGTCTAAAGGAGCATCTTCGACTTGATCATTCAAACCAGACTTTCTACTGTTCTATTGGAAGATGTGAAAAATCTTACAGATCTAAGAGAGCGTTAAAGTATCATATTAAAATGCACAGATTATATAAATCAGAAAAAAAATCTTCCAAATGTGACCAAAAATATAATGTCCAGGTGTACATGGGACATAGTCACATTGAATCAACAACATTGGCCAAGTTGATTCTGTCAACTTTGTTTATTGTTTTTGCGCTTTGTTTTCTCATCTCGATCAAAGGCCTGGGCAGTGAGTGCCCAGTCAATGCAATTTCAGTTGAACAAGAATTGCATCGCCTCAGTGAATCAAACAATGAATTTGGTATGCATTTACTGAACGTTCTGGAACGTAATGAGTCGCAGCGTGAGTCAAACATAGTCGTGTCTCCGTACAGCATCAGTGCTGTGTTGACTATGTCGATGATTGGAGCGGGTGGGAATACTTACACACAATTGTTCAACACCCTTGGGTATGTGATGATTTAGTTGTCGATTGAATCATTGATGCATTCATTTATTCATTAAGTCACTCATTGATTTTCTTTTTCTTAATCTTCCACTATCTTAGATATTCTCAAAGTCAATTCTTACCTACAATCATGGACACTCACCACAAGTTACGCCTCGAATTGAATCGCAAAGTAGCGGACACCTCGATTAGTTCAGCAAATGCAATTGTCAAGCAAAAGAGTCTACCCATACTGCGCCACTACCAAACCGCACTCGAAACCTACTTTAACTCGAGTGTATTTCCTGCAGATGCACAATTGCTCAACGAGTGGGTCACTGGAAAGACGAATGGAAAGATTGATAAGATTTTCGATGACGACACGAGCATGGATGATGCTGAAATGATTCTGTTGAATGCGATTTACTTCAAGGGCACGTGGATGTATAAATTTCACTTGGGAACAATCGATTATGAGTTTCAAGTGAGAAAAGATTACTACAAAACAGTGGAAATGATGCGTGTGTGGCGAGTCTATGAATATGCCGAGTTTGATGATGGTCAACTTGTAAAGCTGCCCTACCGTGACCATCACTTCAGTATGTTGGTCTTCTTGCCACACAATCACACGCACACACCACTCAGTTCCATGTTTACCAGTCACTCCTTATCAACTCGAATGGCACAACTCAAAAGAGAGGATGTTCATCTGTATTTGCCCAAATTTCGAGTCAAAGCAAACTATCAACTGAGTGACACACTCATCCAACTCGGAATTGTCGACGCTTTTTATCCATTTTTGGCTGACTTTTCCAACATTAGTACCAAAAGACTGTACACCAGCAAAGTAGTTCACAAAGCAGTGATCAATGTGAATGAGCATGGAACAGAAGCAGTGGCAATGACATTCAACTCAACGATCCCCCTTAATGCTATTAGTGCGCACAAATTGTTCAAAGTTGTTCGACCATTTGTGTTCTTCATTCGAGATGATCGAACAGGTGTGATTCTCTTTGTGGGGGTCATACATGATCCTCAAGTGTAAATTATGGCTAAATGTATACTTTTCAATTCAATAAAGTTTGTAAGTAAACCCAATGAGTCATAAATGTAAATGAAAAGTAAATGAAAATTTATTCGTAATCAAATTAACCATTGTCCATATATGTATGCAATTAATAACTAAATGAAGATCGCAGCTTAAACCACCGAAATTATATTTATCATTTATCGAGTGATTATGCCTCTAATAGTTTATTGTTGATCACTCGTAACACAAACACTGAGAGAGGTTGAGTAGGTCTTGATGTAATCTTGAATCAAGTTTTTGGTTTATATGTAAAATGAAGAATAATCTGGAAAGTGAAAATCAGAGATTAGATTGAGTAAACTTAACAGAAAATGCCAAGTAAATGAGTCAATAGAATCAATGAATAAATAAATCATATCCAATATTACGTGCCTTTAAACTTTGATAATTAGTTCTTCATGAAGTTTATTTTCATTTGAAATAACCAACGTCATACTAAAATCAAATACAAAACTAACTGCAAAGCATCTCGAGTCAACTTCATCCAAATCAACCAAATTCATTATCAAGTAAAAATTCTTCTTGTTTGATAGTCATCACTGAGCAATTTTTCTTTTGATTAACACGAATTCCATCATTGACCAGTGTCATTGGCAATTACATCGACGATGGTGAACAAGCAGATGTCAAACCAAAACAAGCAAATTCATCCTCAAAAATTAAAGTTGACTGTATTCTACACAGCCAGTCTGCCACACAGCTAGTGTAATAAAAAAAACATTAAGTTCAACGGTGGAAGACTTCAACAAAATAGTGGGGCCATCTATCGAACCGTAACCCAACAGTGTTGGGCCAGCACAATACATTTGTTTCATTTACACTTAGAATCAAAATTACCTAGGCCAACATAGACCAATACCACTACCTCATCTTTGCTTCCTTCACCCGTATGCCTCGAAGATCTTCAAGACAGTCTTAAGCATTAGATACGCATTCTGACTGAATCAAGACTGTGTGAGTGACACTGACTGACACTCACAGACTGTAATCATGAGGGGTTCTGAAAGCCACTTGTTGGAGTTGAAGCAGAAAGAAGGACATAATGGAAGTGGAGGAGTGGAGTAGCAGCACAGACCAAAGGCCAAAGGGTAACAAAATGTCAACTGTTGATATGTCACCGTCAGTGACACTCACACTCGAGCGCTCTTTTTCTGTGGTTAGCTTCATGGGTGACCAATAACCACTTGGCTTGAATGTTTAATTTCATTTGAACTTTCAATTGACACAATCACCAATGATGAAATTCATTCACTATAGATGACAATCAACAACGAAAGAATATTCTGTGGTGAAACAGCTCAAATCAGTGTTCTACTTCATCTCAAGTAAGCATTGATAAATTCTGTCTTCTGTATAAATAATAAATCCTATTTCTATTTAGTTATTCATTTTGGATTGGCCTAATTGGATCACAGACATATATTCAATGAAGAACAATATCAGTGAAGGTTCAGTCGAATTCAATCGAAATTTAAAGCCTACTAAGATGTCACTCTCACTGCACTGCACCTCAACCATATCTCACTCATCTCCCTCATCAATCAATCCATCAACGGACAAACCATTCAAATGTAACCGAGAAGAATGTCACAAATCGTTCAATTCAATTGCTTGTCTAAAGCAACATTTTAAAACTGTTCACTCTGAACAGACGTTTTATTGTACAATAGAAGGTTGTGACAAAGTCTACAAGTCCAAGTTAGCGTTACAGTATCATATTGGAAAACACAAAATACGAATGAAAGGAATCCCATTCGAATGTGGCCAAGAAGGATGTCACCGTTTCTTCTGGGAAAAAGTCTCTCTAAATCGACACATTCGTAATTTCCATTCGATTACCGGATCAACTTCCTCTACACCTCACTCCTCACTCCAGCCCATCTCACATGTTTCTCACCTATTTCCCTCGTCAATCAATTCACCAATAAACAAACCATTCAAATGTGACCGACAAGAGTGTTTTCACAAATCATTCAGTACTAATCACATATTACAAACAAACGTTCGGGATATCCATTCGACGCAATCGTATCCTTTCCAGCACTGTGCCACTGTTTGTAAGAACACGAGAACTTTGCAACAACACTTTAATGACAAACATTCAACCGACAAATTGTTGGATAAGACAGGATTTCAAATTGAACAATGTGATAGTTCATTTGGTCAAAAGCGCAATTTAGCCGGTCACATAGTTGAGATACACTCAGATCAATTGTTCCCATGTAATGCAGATGGACTTGGACAAAGGTTTACAAACGAAAGATATTTGAATATGCCCTTCAAAAAAGAAACATGAGATTGATCTACCTCTCGATTTGACGATTCATTCACGTAATTCAATTGTATCCATTCCCTTACATCCCTCACTCCAGCCCTTTTCCAACATTTCTCCCAAATTTTCCTCATCATCATCAATCAATTCACCAATGGACAATCCATTCAAATGTGACAAGTTGTACAGTTCAGGAATATGGCTAAAAAATCATACACAGAAGACTGATTCTGACAAAATCATATTGAATCAAAATAAAGACTCAATTGGAAGCAATAATTATAATTATCATTATGATGAAGCAGTTCAGTCATTGAAATAGACAAAATGATTGTGAAACTTAAACAACAACAGAAAACAAATAGAGCATCCAAATGTTATATTGAAGGATGTTCCAAATGGAACAATTTTAGAGAATAACGTGACTCAATTGAACCAACTAACATGTCACCCTACTCCATTCTACCCACATCTCACTCATCATCAATGGACAAAGCATTAAAATGTAACCGAGTTGGATATGATAAATTGTACAAAACTCAATATCTTCTAAGGAGACACCTTCGAGACAGTCATTCGACTCAAGTGTATCTGTGTTTTGTCCCAGGTTGCAAAGCTGTTTGTAAAAACGAGACAAATTTTCGTATGCACTTTCACAACCAGCATTCGGGCAACATGAAGAGATTCAAATGTGCCCAAGAAGGATGTGACAGATAGTACACTACAAAAGAAGTTTTAAATCGACATCTCAAAAAGCATCACGATACACAGAACGAGGTCAACAGAATATTTGTTCGACAAGGGCAACTAAATGAACATATATGAGACGTACAAAGCCATCTAATAAAATGTTAATTCATACAAACGGAACTAATTTTGTGATACAATCAAATGACCCAATTGCATCAACTCTTTTGCCACCCTCGCTAAGCTCCACTCCATACATTTCTCACTCACGTCTCTCATCATCAATCAATCAACTTACTGAACTCAAGTCAACTGATTTGTTTCAAACATGATCACTTTATGTCATTCACATTATTCTCTGTCTACTGCTTTTGTAATTTGTTGATATGACCATCAATATGTTTTGCCCTTTTTGTTTATGTTTTGACACCAAAACCAAGTATTCAACGAAATAACCAAGAATGCGGTACAACAAGAGCCTGAATAGATTCGTTATAACAAAACTACTGTCATCACCAAAGTTAAGTTATTCTATTCACCCTTTTGTAATGTGCTTCATGTTCACGCCACGACGAATCAATTGGGTGATAAAATCTACCAACCAAATTGTGGGACTTCCCGAACTCTATTCGTGGAATAAGATTTTACGGTTCATTTGAGGAATCCACACGCCAGGCCATTTGAGGGTTATGATCCAATTTGGTGAAAAACTGCCAGAACAATTGGAAGATAAGATTTTACAAACTCATTTTGAGAATCCTTCCACCCTTCAAATTGGGGGAAATATCTAACGATCAAAAGACAGCGGAAAAACAAGTTTTATCTGATACCACCCGGCTTCAAACTTATCAACAATTTTCAAATTGATTCAAGAATGTTTGCGATTGTAAGATTATTTTGAGGATTTTGTGTGCATTTTTAAATTTTATTTTTAAATAGATATTCTTCTACATGACTACGATATTCATGAAAGTGATGATCTAATGATTAGTATCGGAAAGCTGAAAATAAAATTTCAATTCGTGAATAATAAAATTAATCAGACTCAAAATTAATTAGGACTTTGAATAATAAACAAAAAATAAGATTGTCTGGCAAGCCAGACAAATAGCGAGAATCTAAAAAAATGTCGTTTGTTGATTCATTTGGATCAATTGCATTGCCATCAACAGCAACAGGACCTAATTCTATGACATTTGAAAATTAGTGTTGAGAAATGTGTGTCACATATAAAGAGTGCATCGCCGCAATCCCTCAGCTTACGACCATATCATGCTGAGCACACCGGTTCTCGTCCGATCACCGAAGTTAAGCAGCATCGAGCCGAGTCAGTACTTGGGAGGGTGACCACCTGGGAACACTCGGTGTCGTAAGCTTTTTATACTTTTGTTGAGTAACCAATGTGTGTCACATATAGAGAGTGCATCGCAACAATGCCTCAGCTTACGACCATATCATGCTGAGCACACCGGTTCTCGTCCGATCACCGAAGTTAAGCAGCATCGAGCCGAGTCAGTACTTGGGAGGGTGACCACCTGGGAACACTCGGTGTCGTAAGCTTTTTTATACTTTTGTTGAGTAACCAATGTGTGTCACATATAGAGAGTGCATCGCAACAATGCCTCAGCTTACGACCATATCATGCTGAGCACACCGGTTCTCGTCCGATCACCGAAGTTAAGCAGCATCGAGCCGAGTCAGTACTTGGGAGGGTGACCACCTGGGAACACTCGGTGTCGTAAGCTTTTTATACTTTTGTTGAGTAACCAATGTGTGTCACATATAGAGAGTGCATCGCAACAATCCCTCAGCTTACGACCATATCATGCTGAGCACACCGGTTCTCGTCCGATCACCGAAGTTAAGCACAGGGCTCGTACATTCGCTAAAAGTTTACACGGTGCAATGCACTGTGGATTCCAGTGTGGAAGGCTACGCACCGTGTAAACTTTTAGCGAATTTTAGCGAATCTACGAGGCCTGGTTAAGCAGCATCGAGCCGAGTCAGTACTTGGGAGGGTGACCACCTGGGAACACTCGGTGTCGTAAGCTTTTTATAATTTTTTATAGAAGTGATGAAACTAATAAAATATTTAAGCTAAAAAACGTTGACTAATTACGCTTCGTACCCTAGTGGTACATGTTATTGCAATGTAACTGTGTGAGAGTTTTTAAGGGTATTTATGGTCGTCATATTTTGAAACTCATTGAAGTCTTGTGGTTTTGAAATTCAATAATATGAACATTTTTATTTCAGTTTGCCAACTAATAAGATCAAAGGCATAATTCTCTTTTACAATTAGAAGGAATGAAATTAGAATGTGATCGAGAAGGGTGTCGCCAATCGTTCTGGAAAAAGTCACTTTAAAACAACATATATATAATATCCATACGGTTCCTGGATCAACTCAGATACAACCTTCACCCCACTCCAATGCACACGTTTCTCACGAATTTCCCTCATCACCACCAACCATCATCAATGGATAAACCATTTAAATGTGTCCAAAGAGGATGTGGTGAATCTTTCAACAAAATATCTAAGTTAAAACGACACATTAATGATGTTCATTCAGTTTCATTAAAAATATAAAAACTCGTTTGATCATGAAGATGAACAAATAGTAGAACTAATCGAACAGCAACGGCAATTGTCGTTTTTACAAAACAGTGATGTTTTTCTCAACATTGAATCGCACATCGGTCCAATTGGATCAACTGTTAAATCGAATCATAATTTGAATCATAATGAGGAATTGGCAATTTAAAGTCTTATTACGCCAAATAATTACAACGATATAGTTCTAACGAATGATCAAGCGATTCATGATAATTGAAAATGAATCAGAATTTGTAAATAAAATTGATTTAATTGATATGTTTTTGACTAAATCTCCTTTAAACAATCAATCACCGCAACTCGACGCAAATCGAGACACTGCTGATACTGAATCACATATTGACAAATCTGATTGTTTGGAACATGAAACGGAAAACAAAATCTGATCAAACTGTTAGAGAAACAATTGAGCCTAAAAATTCAAATGCTGAATTGACAAGTTAAAGTGTACTTGTATCAATCGATTACGATGAAAGTTCGCCCAAAGACTCTATGCTCAGTGAGCAAACAACAAATAACAACAAAAGTCATGAAGAATCATCGATTCAACACGGTCTAAAATCGCCAAGCATCGAGAGCCAACAAGAACAATTGTTCGATTAACCGATTGACCAACAACAAGCACAACCCGTGAATGAAGACGGATTGGTTCGGTTGAACCAAACCAAGTGCACCCGATGTGCGAACACACAGTTCAACAACATCACTAGCTTACTCAGATACTGCACTTTTATCAATTTGTCGCATATACGATAATTTGCTCTGCAGATTTTCCTGAATGCTTTATTTTATACAACTTTCGTACAATCTGATTTACATAGTAAATTTTTCAATAAGAGTGAACTAAAAGTGGTTTATGTAATCAATGTATTCATCCATCGAGGAGTTCAAGTACCATACCATATCAGAACTAGAATTGTAAAATTGTGTTTATGAACAAGCAAACTTTGCGTCACAACACTTTAGATGTAAATATTCGGGAGAATTACTGACAACATTCAAATGTGATCAAGATGGATGTGACAAATGGTTCAACGGAAGACGTTAAAACTTCACAGTTTGTGTGCATTGAAAGGATGTGACAACATATTTACGCACATATGCACGCAGAGATTATTAATACAAGTAAGTGGAACTGATGGAACAGAAGAATGATTTAGTGTTGATCGATGATCAAAACGATTTATGGTGACAAAACCAATGGAAAATTATTGAACGAAATCGATTCAAATTCAATGCCATTTCCAAGAACAATCGGACAATCAATGTATTTACTGTCTAAAAATGTTGAACCACTTGTCCCAAAGCGTCATATCGATTGACATCACTACAATCAACCAAGTCTCTTATGATGTTTAACAACCCAATTCCTGGTTATCAATGACTACAACATCTTAAATCAATTTCAATTTCAGAATTCAATTGAATCAAATCATAGTTTATGTAATGGTGAATTGGCAAGTTCAAATTTTGTAACACCAATTACTATGATCCACTAGCGAAGAATAGACCATTGTATACGTAGAATTAAACCAAATTAAATTTTATTTGATTGTTAACTTTCAACATTTCCGGTAATTCGAGTATCAATTTGCCAAGCAAGTTCAACTAACACAACCAATGAATGAAGCCGAATGTGCTAAAGTACTCAGCAGGAAATCACCGCGCCGAAAAACAAGTCCAGTTGAAACAAATCACAGTCAAAATAATTCACCCAAATTACCAAATCCCGGAAATTGAATTCTCCAAATACAAATACAAAATCAAAGTTTAGTAGTAATCGCCTGCAGTGCCTTCAGATCCTTTATCATGGTAAAATTATTAAAGCTCATCAAGTTGCGTAATTTGTAATTTTTTCAATGAGATAATAAAATAATATAGAATTGAAAAAATAGCAAACAACAGAATTGAACAGTTGTCACAAAATTAAGTTTAAAGTATCAAACAGCAACAATCGTCGTCGACTTGTTGTGCATGAATTGCATCCTCGTTAGGAAGATTGTTGCGGATGACAGGAAGCAAGTCGTCCCAATTGTACTTGATCAAATGGCCAAAAGTCCGCATCAACTCGAACACATTTGTCATCTCGCATGGTTCACCACTCGCCACATCATAGTTTGAATTTGTTCACTCGCCTCAATCCAACTGGCTCTGCACTGATTGATTTGTTCATCACTGAAAGACTTTGTCCATCACTGAAAGTGCGTTCTTGCCTGTGAGCAACCAAACACTCGAATACACAGTTGTCTATGATGAGCCCATTCTGGCCGTGGATGGGTATGATTGTGGTGTATCTGCCAATATTCGATTGCAATTTTACAAATGTTTCTTTAGTTTCGTCAATCGACTTTCCTCTAAGTGTCTACACGTTTGGTCGTGTCCGTAAGATTATTCGACTTATTGATACTCCTGGGGCGGGTGTGGAAGATGAAAGTGGAATTGCTAACGAATATATTCCGACAATACGACAATATACCATGAATTATCCAAAATTACATGCAATTGTGGTTGTGGTAAATATTGCTGATATGAATGACGATTTTGCTAGCAATAGATATTTTATGGCAAATGTACTGCCATTATTACTAACTATTCACAAGAGTGCATGTGACAATGTTGTGCAGTGCTTTACGGATGCGCATTCAACAACGAAATGCACAAATATTTGTCGTGTGATGAGGCAAACACAATCTGAAAATAACAAGTATTACTAAATGATTCCTGATTTTTACTGAATGCTCAGGGCCGTAACCTGAAAATTTTGAGTCACCGGCACTTCAAAATTTTTCTACCCAAAAACAAGTGAGGAGCAAAAAAAGGTCCCAAGCCAAACCCATCGGCCTTTGCCGGTGGTGCCAAGTAGAAAGTTACGGCGCTGAATGGACTAATGAATGACGCCATCGTTTTGAATTCAACGCCAATTTACTGTAAACTATTTACATGCATTCTACACATTCTTTAGACAATCGATAGTAAGCACTCGATTCGAAGGCACCAGCTAAACAATCAGATTCAAACTCACTTTTGAATCGACCAATCAAGTACAATCGAACGAAAAACGTAACATCCAAAGAATAATTCAATTTGGCGAGTCTGCAGATCATGATCGATTAAGCTCTGTGTTCACTTTGTGGTTAAATGATTCTTTGACCAGAAAATGATGTGGACGAACCTATCCAAAATGTATTGGTATGTATGTCTATTGGTGAGTTCGCAATAATTTGAGACGATTCATCTTGGTTGTCTTCAACCACACCAAATTATGTTAACTCTAACCTTTTCTTCCCCACTCCCACATTTCCATCTTCTCCCTCAATCTCAATTTCTTAATTATTGGTAGTTTAATCACCGAAATGCAATTGAGTGTTATGATTGATTTGGCATTCATTACCATGTTAACTTTTACCACTTCATTAATCTGCCCATCTTCATCTTTATATTATCATCATTATTTCTTAATCTCCATCATTTATTCATCATCGAACTTTTATTTTATCTCTGGTTTAAACATTAAAAACAATCCATCTGTTGAGTGTCATTAGCATTGTTAATTTGTTCTGTCGGTTGTTGATCATCGAATTGTTTGATTTCATAATTGTTCATCTTCATGTCTGTTTCTTTAAAACAAGAGATGATTACGAGTTGAAGATGTACGAGTACCGAATTTATTCTTCTGTATTGTCCATCATGTTCTGCAATGCCATCTCATTTTCATCTTCTATTTGAAATAGAGTATTTTTATAAACACAAGACAATTTATTATTATTTCACTTTGTCTTGAACTCACCTCTATTAACTTCAGTCAATATTTTTTAATCGTATTCCTCTTCCTTCTCTTCATCACAAATCAAGTGAGGTTAAAGTAAATGTGGTTTGAAAGTTGATGAGAATGGATGAGATGGAATGAGAGAAACTAGTTGATGTGTTTGGGTGATTTGACTTGATCAAATGAATTCACCAATTGTGAACAGTCGCCACATCTCCCGCTCCAAATCCGTTTCCACCAATAACTTGTTGGTTAGTCTGAGAAAGAGGGAATTGACATTTCCGATTCATTTCGTAGCATTATCATATCATATTCATATCCATTTAGTGGTTGAATGGGAGAAAGGGATATTTACAGAATGCATGTAATTTTGTATTGAATTCGAGACGACTGTGTCGTATCGTATTTGTCTCAGACGTGTCTCCAATGGACTCTCCATCAATCAATTGAAACAACACAACACTGCTGTCTGTCCGTCAGTCGAACCCCATCGTTGCCGCACGGTGCCGCTACCTCTCTATTTTCTGAGAAAATAGGGAGGGGGTTGGAGATAGAGAAAATAAGAAGAGGAGGCGAGGAGGAGGAGGCCAAACAAGTCCTTTTAGTTTGCTTTCCCTGTCTGCTATTCGCTTCAAGTGACCAACTGTTGGTCACCAACACAAAACAATCACATCTTGTGTTTGCAAAGCCATGGCTTGAGTTCTCATTTGAATTCAATTGACTCAATCCGCATAAGCAGGAAAATCCTCTGTGAATTGTCATCTTGAAATCGTGAATTCATCAAGATCTTTATAATCTCGTTCTATTTTTTTCAAATCAGCCAGTTGATCAATCTGTTGACTGATCAGTTGTTGTTGGTGACCAACTGTTTCACCTGTATACTGTGACATTATGTCACTGACAATCAACAAGCAGAACATTCAGGTGGAGCAGATCAAATCATTGATATTAGCTCATATTACGTCATCTACTTTTTCGAAGATCTTGTCCTTGACATTGTAGACTGCAATTTATAGTTCAATTTAGTAAACATTGACAAACTCTGAATCCTTTATAATTAAATCTCGTTTCAATTTAGATATTTATTTTGGGATTTGGACCGTTAAAATGCCCACTTTGGAACAACTGGATTTTTACTGAATTACAGACAGAATCAAAAATGGCAACGTTTAAAGGATTAATCACTTGACCCAATTGAATCTGAAAACCACTCTCACTCCACACCACCGCACATATTTCTTATTCATCTTCCCAATCAGCATCAATCAATTCAACAATATACAAACCATTGAAATGTGACCGGGAATAATGAAATTATTTAAAGCGTTGGGAGAAAAACTGCATTTTAATCAACATATTAACGCCGCTCATTCATTCTGATCATTTCGTTGTGATGTCAAAGGATGCAAAGTTGTGCGTAAGAACATAACAACTTTGAATGTACACTTTAGACTAACATTACAAATTAGAGAGAACATTTAAATGTAACCAAAAAGAATGTGACCGTTTATTCAAGAGAAAATTTGATCTAAAAAACATATTCGTGATGTTCATTCGGTCAAATCTTATCCATGTGATGTAAAAGAATGTAAAACTATATATGACAACTTTGCGTAAACGCAACCAATTCAAACATCCGGGTAATTATAAAGTGTTACCAAACAGTAAAAGGATGTGGCAGAACAAATCGAAGTAAACTCAACAACATAACTATGCGCTCAAATAAATCTAACAAGAAATTGTCAACTACGCAAAGTGAAAGCTTGATTCAATCGAGTAGCAATTCATTAAAAGGAGAACAAACCGATTCAATAAATAACAAAAATTATTGAACCAAACATAACCAAGCACAACCTACGCATATGACGAAAGTGTATCCAATGATAAATCACTGATCGATTATGGACAAAACTAATGGAGAATCGCAGAACGAATTTGATTCAAATTCAATTAATGATTCGAGTGGAACAATAGAAAAGTCAATACTGCCTCCTTCGCCAAACGTCGAAACACTTGTTCTTCCTATGAGATAGCTAACCCTCAATTCGAATACACAAAAATAAAAAATCAACAAGTAATGAATGACACAATCGTCTCGAATTCATTACAAAATGCATTCTTTAAAAATCCATTTCTCCTATTGATAAATGTTTTAAATATGAATAAATTTTTTAATGACTAATTTGAACTTTGAACATCAACAAGTAATAAAAATAACACACACGATCTTATCTTATTTGATAATATCAAATCATAGGGCAACACTAATTTCAAATAAATTTCGCCACGTCTTATATGAACAGTCAGTCATTTCCGTTCAACCGTCATTTTATGACTAACATTAACACTGTGAGATTTTCCCGCCCGTTCTCATGTGCACACATAGTGTGGTAAGAAAGTAATCAATCAGCGATCAGCAAACAAACGAACGTGCAACTGCAACAAAGTAACAATCACAAGCGTACGCTGAATGTTACCATATAAGGAGAGAGAGAGAGAGAGAGAGAGAGAGAGAGGAGAGAATGCCTCCCGGGGCCTGACCCTTGACCACTTACTGTGTAAATGTGTACGTGAAAGTGAACGTACCCCCTCTTCTTCTTCTTCTTCAAGTTCTTTTTGGTTGTGTGCCTCATCTCGTATTTCAACCACAACTGCCTAATTGCCACCAGCACAGCATGCTTCTGCTCAGTACTGCTGATTGTACCACACTGACGACTATGAATGTATGAATGTGACACGACTCTGACTGTACAGAGTGTGAGTGTGACAGTCCACACTGTGTTAATGTACATGTACAAATACGTCTTTATGTGAGTCAGCGTGTGCATGTGTGAGCCTCTAACTGGCGAGAACAATAAATTCTACTTTTATTACCACCAGTTGCCAATCTGTCCGCTCCTGCTACTGTTGAGATTCTGCCGAATTCAACGTCCGTATCATATCACCAGAAATCGTATCATATCTAATCATATCCTTCACCGAATTATATTCATCAAAATCAAATCGAATCAACATGTCATTAGTATCATCTAGACCTTCTACCTCCTCCAGCCGTGGTCAACAACCATCTGGCCTGGGCCTACTCGCCGAGGCCTGTAGCTTTATTAAGCCTGGTAAGTCTGTTTCTGAATCATATCCACATTCAATATTAATGTATCAAATTCAACTCACTAGCATCCTCACCATCCACCGATTTGCCGCATCAATGTGATTTTGATGGATGCAACAAAGCGTATCATTTCGAAAATAGTCTCAATCGCCACCTTCTACTCGTGCACTCCTCAAAGAGAATCTTTCACTGTTCGTTCGTTGGATGTGTGGATACTTTTCCGAACAGTGAGCTGTTGAAGCAGCATATGTTAAACATGCACAATTACGAAGGTGACAAATCAAGTCAGTCTATTGCTTTACCACCACATGCCTTGAAGTTCACGGATGTTGTCAATGAATTCGATGAGCACGAGTTGATCAATATCGACGACAGTGATGAGGAGTCTTCTGTTTCAAATGAATCATCAAGTAACAAACTATTCCAGTGTGACCAATGTGAAAAGTCATTCCAAAAAGTAAGCTGTCTCGTACATCACGCTCAGAAGAACCATTCCGAGGCTCAGGATGAAGTTGAGGTGATTGATATTTCCGATGATTCCAACGATGAAGCTATGTTCAAACCAGAATCGATCCAGAATTATGATCCGAATGATTTGAAGAATATGGATCTTGGTGAACTTAATGATGACATGATGAATGAAGATGAGCAAATACAAGAAACCGATGATCAGCCGGAAGCCGATGATGTAAAGGTGACCAAGATGGAAGATGCGGGCAAAAAAGTCGAAACAGTTCAATTTCCAACCATTTCAGGCCACTTTACTAGAGGTTCCATCAAACGAAGTCTTGCTTCTTCTTTATCTGAATCTCAGGTTGAAGAAGAATCTTCTACTACTTCATCAACTCCATATTCTGCAAAGAAAAAGACCTGCAAATGTGACCGAGAGGGCTGTATGAGGGAGTTCAAGAGTGAAAAGTGGCTGATGAATCATATTCAAAAGTGGCATCCTGATGTTGAAGAAGGGGAGGAGGAGGAGGAGGAAGAGTTGGAGGAGGAGATGGAAGAAGAAGAAAGAGAAGAATATTCTGATGAAGATAATAAAGAATTTGATCCAACTCCATCTAGAAAGTCAACTAAACCTCGACCCTCCAAGCATCCAAAAGATAATCCAGATTGCTGTTCAATGGACCCAAATGAATTCAAGTTCAAGTGCACTTTCGATGGCTGTAACCAAAGCTTCAAATACGAGGGTATTCTGAAGGAGCACTTCAAAGAAGCTCATCCCAATTCGAAACTATTCCACTGCAGTGCACCGAATTGTACCAAAAAGTACCAGACAAAGTATCTGCTGCACAATCATATCCAGAAGCGTCACGATAAGTACAAGTACGAGTGTCCCATGCTGGACACTGGTTGTGGTGGTCGATATGGTTCGCGAAGTGATTACCGTCTGCACATTGAGGAGCATGTGGCCAACGGGGATCGACCATTCCGGTGCAACCAACCGGGTTGTGGCGAGGCCTTCAAGAAGAATCACGTACTGAAGCAACACATTCGGGAAGTGCATCCCACCGAGAATTTCACCTGTACGGTGAATGGCTGTGGCCGTATTCTCAAGAATCAGAAGACCCTCTTGCGACACATCAGCCTGTCCCACAGACCAGTCTGGCTGAAGTGTGAAGAACCAGGCTGTGAGAAGCAGTACAAGACCAAGCAGAATCTGAAGCGACACTTTGAGATTGAACACTTGAATATATTGCCATTTCATTGTACTTGGCTGGGCTGTAGTCGATCCTTTTCCCGATATTCTGGTCTTGAGATGCATCTCGCCGCACATTTGAAGCCCCCGGTTGAGTATCCCGAGAACTATCGACTCGCGTGTCCATACCCGAACTGTACGAAACGGTACGAATTTGAAAGTAGACTCAACGATCATATTCTGCGACATGGCGAACAGCGTACTTGTACGGCGCCCAGCTGTAACCGAACTTTCCACAGTGAATTAGATCTTCAACGTCATATACGTAAGGAACACCATGCCATCAATCATGAACTCGAGTTTGTGTGTCCACTGTTTGAGCATGGACTGTGTGAGCACAAGTTTGGCTATCGCAAGGATTTGCACCGACACATTGAGGAGGATCATGTACAGAAGGGCGAAGAGCCATACAAATGCAGGTTTTGTGTGAAACGATTTTTCACTCGAAGCAAACAGTCGATGCATGAACGGGGAGTGCATAAACGACCAACTATTCGTACACCAACTCCCAGACGAAGAAAAAGACCAAGAGAAAAGGTTGAATTTAGCGATGAAGATGAAGATGAAGATTCGAATTTGGTGGAGTACCTTGACGATGAGGAGGAAGAGGAGGAGGAGGTGGAGAACGAGGACGAGGATTCAAATCTATTGGATAATCAAAATGAGGAAGAGGAGGATTCGAAAAATGTTGTCAATGTAAATGAAAATAGTAACGAATCTGGCAAGTCCCCATCTCTGTCCCCAGAATCGCCAACTTACGATCATCAAGAACCAGAATATCCAATGGAATACGATAATACCGCAAAGGACACGAACGTGAAGGATGAACTCATGCTGGAGCCTTCCCTTCTGGTGAATCCAGGAAGTGCGACCATGACATCGAATTATGTCATTTCGAATGGACCAAACGGCGAATCGGTCGCATCCTCAACTCATGTCTTCGATCTCGGTGTAGCAATCAGACAATCCACCATGGAGTTGCTTTCTACAAGTGCTGAGCCATTGGTTCCTGTGGATATGCCCATTGATGTCGCACATAATGATGTGAACGAGTCGTATCGATTGACTTCACTGCAGGCGAACACTTACGACCAGTCCAATGCTGCTCAATTCTGGCTACCTTCATCTGCAGATACTTATCAGAAGCATGCTTATCAGAATCTAAACGACAATGGATCCAATCTGTACAATAGTCCCAATATTGAGTTGGTAACTCAAAATCTAATTGCACCGAACAATGATCAATCGATTTGTAACATTAAATCTGATTTCGAAGATTCGCTGATCAATCAAAATCTTTCCAAAGCCCAGAATGGTACCCCAAGCAAGTCAAGCCCTCCTACCACCAGCCTAAACCCAGATGATATTGACGAGCAGGCGGAACTTGAGAAGCAAAAGAAGCTGAGGATGAGAATGGAGACTATTCGACTCGAACATGAGATTCTTTTGATGGAAGCGAATGTTCGAATGCTGAAGGCGAAACGCAAGTCGGATCTGAGCGAAGTAGATTCATTGGAGTAAGAATCGTTATTATATTAAGTCAGTTTACCTTTTGTTTATTCTAATGTTATATTTTCTAATAAATTGTTTTGTTGTTTATCGAATCACAATTCTATACAATTTCACAAAAACTCGTGCATTTACATAGTCTTTTGGATTAATGAGTTGTGTTCAATTCGATTGTGGACCTGTGTTTCGTGCAAAATGATTTTCACCTATATGACGAATTGAGGCAGACTTTCAAGTAGCAACATAATCCCATTGAGGTCATTTACATCGACACGGATTGATGCTCCAGTCCAGTTGTGTCACTAAAAGATTGAGCAAAATTAGTAATTGCAAATTGAAATCAAGTCGATGTCCCTTAATGCAACCGAACTCATCATACACATTCGATCATGTCCAGAAATTAATTTAATAGATTTATTGATTAATACACATCGGAACTTATAATTTTAGAATACAATATGATTGAGATGGATTGACCAAAATGAAGCCCTCTTGAGACGTGCTGGCTTGAACTCAGACGAAGTAGCACAAGTGGCCACGGACCGATATTTATGGAGGCAGAATATTTTTGGGCTAGAGCCGAGACCCGATTTACGGACATAGCGGTGTGCTGTTAATGTAATGTATGTATGATTGAGATTGTGTCCTGCACATTCATGTTTCTATGACACACTCTAATCTAGAGGGGACTCTTGGGTGTTTCGAATTGCAGTGAAGTGGATCCCTCGATACTTGGGAATTTCACTATATTACGTAATGATTACTAATGATTAATTAATAATGAACTCTCGATTTCGTAAACAAAATTATCAATTCAAAATGCATTTTGGCTATCGACATTGGCTGATTAGTTATTACTTGAATGAAAATTCATTTTGCATCTTCAGCCATTTGCGAAGTTCCACAGTAGCATCCAATTCGTTAATTTCTGGCTCTAAGAAAAAACCATGAAATACATTCAAATATCTCGATTTGCCAGGACTCGAAATGTTAGCACTTTTGATTGCCAAGATATCTCCCTTTTGAGCAGCAAAATCCACAGCTCGATGGTTCCAAATGTTAATCGGCACTTGTGCGCCCGATTGATCCACCAATTCAATCGTACGTAAATTATGACAATTTCGATGATGCTCATTAGAGTACTCTCCTACGTCACAGTCTGAAGTGATGACGCCGATTACGTCGATTTTGTCTTTTGAATCGAGTGATTCGTCGTACAACTTTGAAAGTGGTTTAAAGTCGAATTCTGGCAAAGTTGGTATCGATTCAGCTGGTTCCGTGATCGATGGTTCAATCACAGAATCGGAATTCAATACAATCTCCAATTGATTGCTTGGACAGGTGTTGTATAGTCGCTCAGCCCGCTTCACAGTACCGTTCTTCAGTACAAATATTTGACCTTTTGACACGAGTCGATGAAAGCGGTCACAAAGGCCATCAAATGCCACAACACGAATCTCGCCCGAATTGTCGCGAATGTCAAAATAGAAAAACTTACGACGGGAATTATTCTTGAATGGAACAATCTTTGTCTTACGGAATATTCTTCCTTTGATTGTCCAATTACGTGACATTGACTTGAGTTTATTAATATCCAAAAATTGGTTTGGAATTAGTCCTTTGACCTCTTCTGTTACTTCTACTTTGTTGAGCTGATCATTAGCTTGACTATCATCGGAATGAAAGTCTTCATCACCAAGACCACTGTCTGGTTTCAGTTGGTTTTCGTTATCAGATTCAGCATCGTCACAATCAATTTGGTCGTGTTTGCGCTTTGAACTCATCACGAATAGACATTTAATTGGATTTATTGATTAATCCAATTGGAAAGTTTGTTTTGATAAGCAGTACTACGTAGTTCGATAACTCGAGTGTTAGACAAAGAGAGACTACGACTGATCAGTCTCGAGACTCGAGTGCAAGTGCTACATAATACATATGTAATGTGATAGGTTACTTGAAGGTCGAAGTAGAAGGAGAGGGAGTATCATCCACTAGACGTCCACTTCAGTAATACTACACGAGTCAGTGGAGTCAGTCAGTTCTGAACGAGAAGAGCACATCCATTATAATATTCCTTAGAAGTGCAAAGAGGGAAAGTGCACTAAAAGATGGCTCACGTGACACGCAACGTAGAGTGTACGTATACGTTTTAAATTGGACTCTGATATACACACAATGTCCCTTAAAGTAGCCGGACTCATCACCCCGAATGAACACTCGATTATATCCATAAATTCAATTAATTCAGTTAATAGATTTATTGATTAATAGACACGAGACCTGAGAATTGAGATTGTGTCCATTGTTGTATTCATGATCTTTCCATTTTGTTCCATCCGTATGAAACATCACGTATGTGCTTAGAATAAGACTAAAGTACTGGTTAGTTAGTTCATCGATATAATATTCCAAAAGAACTCACTTGTCGTTGAATGATCCTTTACAATCCTTGATAAGACATCGAAATGGAAGAATCGAATGTTCGTTCAACACATGATCGTGGAATTTGTCTTTCAAAATCATCTCGGCACAATCCACCATTGGAAGATTCTAATTGATCTGATTGATTAGACACGTGCTGCTGGTGATTAGAATTTAATTGGTTTTCCTCTACCCAATTTGTCAAATTGTGATCGGTCGAATGTTGTTCATTCGATGGAGCCAAAGATAAATCTGGGTTGTGTATTTGGTTTGAGATCGAGGTTAGTTTATAATTGTCATTGTTTGTTTGTTCAACGTTGAACTCCTCCTTTATCTCTGACTCGTCACAATCCACTTTTTTTAGGCACGCAACTTTACTCACAATCCACTTGTTGAGTGTCATTGTAAGTGTCCACTTGGTAGTTGATTATTCTCAGCTAATTCTAAATTAGCTTGATGAATACGAGCATGAGTTATTTCAATTTGATCTGAGGAATTCACCATCTTTGCATGATCACGATCATCCCCCGATCGACATCCACTCATTCTTCGTTCCTGACCAACTTGTTGTTTAGTCTTTCGAAGATTCGAAGAGCATTGGGTTCACGATTCGATCCATCTCGACTCGTAACCACCTTCGAGTGTGTTCCTTCTCGACTGCGAGCAATGGGGACAACAGGGACATATGAGTTGATTGAGCTACGACAGATGAGGACGACATTATGATAATCAAGGCGGTCAAGGCAGACAATTCTTGATGGAACAATTCACTTGGTAATGCAAACCTCAAAAGTAGCAACAAAACGACTTTCACTACTCTCTGTGTTCTGTTAAGTGCTACCTGTAATTTCAATTGATTACCTGAATAATATTCCAAAATGTCAATAATGAAATGAATTTATTAAAACAATAATTGAATTGAATACAAGGAGAACAAGACAATAAGGCAGTAGCAGGGCTATACAATAATACTGACTGAATCTAAAGGCAGAACTACGAATTAACAAACTAAATGAACAATTGGACATTACGGTTTCGATTTGATTCGAGTGATCACGTGATTCAGTTTATTTCACAATCAGACAACATATCTCAACTCATCCTCGTCGGGATGACTCTTTGCCATATGATTCAACAGATACTTCGCGCTCAATTGGGACACTCAATCACAATCTGAGGGTGAACAGTGGAATGTGAATTCTTCTTGCTCAATGGCACATTTGAATTGTGACTTTTCAATCGATGAAGATGTCGATTGCGCTAGTTGAGATACTGAAGGTGGTGCTTGTGGTAGGGAAGAGGACCTTAGTGGAGACATAAACGGAGATATAAGTGAAGATCGAAATGATGATATAGGTGGGAGGGTCTGTTTGCATGTTGGTGCAAATACAGATGCAGCTTGTGAAGTAAGTGGCAATACAAATCCAGATGTAGATGATGGACTATAGTATGAGGGAGATCCAAATGAAGAAGAAGATATGTCACGCGATGTATCGGGTAATGTAGACGGTGATCGGGTTGGTGATGTAGATGGTGGAGATCGTGGTGATGATATGCCTGGAAACGTGTAGGGTGGTGTTGGTGGCCAAGATGTATAGGTCGTGGTACGTGGTGATGTATATGGCAATGATGTGGCTGTTGATGGGGATGTTGGTGATGATGTCGATGTTGAGGTTGATTCGGTAGGTGGTGATGATGGTGGTGTAGGGAGGAGAGTTGATGTAGCTGATGATGTTGCTGTTGACCTAGATGGTAAAGTTGGTGTTGTTGTTGGTGATGGTGTCGAAGAAGGTATTGATGAAGGTATTGTTGATGGTGTTGTGGGTGTTATACAAAATGATGAAGATGGAGGTGCAAATAGAGAGGTAAGTGGTGTAGATGTAGATGCAGTTGATGTAGGTATTGATGTTGGCAGTACTGTTGGTGTTGGTGTTGGTGTAAGTGTTGGTGTAAGTTTTGTTCTGCTCTCAATTGTTCTCAATTGAGGTTTCGATATCTCACCCAAAATTCTGTGTCGTGAACGTTCGTGCGTTCGCAAGTCAGGCAGGTACTTGAACACTTTGTCGCATCCATCGAATTCACACGCGAAGCTTTCTGTAGAGTGAACTCTATTAATGTGTAACTTTAAAGATGCTCTGTTTGAGAAAGAATTCGTACATCCTGCTTGGGGACACTCAACTGGTTTTGATTTCTTATTTGATTTTACTGATGAAGGAGAATGTGATAATGGCGAGTTGGTAGTGGTGGATTCTGTAAAGGATTTTGTAATTGAATCTGAACGCGTGATTAGAGTATTGGTTTCGAGTTTTGTTGATTCATTCTTCTTCAACTGTTGAAGTTCTTGTAATGATTCTTGTGGTGGTTCGTTTGGTAATTCTTGTTGTTGCTCTTGTAGTTCTTCTTCAACTAGTGACGATTCTTGTTGCAGTTCTACTACTTTTGGTTGTTCTTGTGGTTCTAGTTGTCGTTCCTGTTGCAATTCTTGGGACAATTCTTCATATGGCAGCTGCTGTTGCTTTTCTTGTGGCAGTTCTTGTGGTTGCACTTGTGATTCTAGTTGTTGTTGTTGCAATTCTTGTGGCACTTCTTCATGTAGCAGTTGTTTTTGTTGTTCAAGGTGTTGATTAAATTGCATTCGTAATTTCAATTTTTCTTTTAGTTGATTCTGTTTCCGTCGCAAATGTTGCTTTTGTTGGCGTTTTGTTTGTGGAAGTTCTTGTTGAGGCAATTCTACTTGCTGTTCTTGGTGTAATTCTTGTTCTTCTACTTCTTGCTTTTGTTGTGGTTCTTGTTGTGATTCATGCTGTGATTCTAGTTCTATCGATTGAATCTCTTGTTGCAGTTTTTGATTCTTTCTGTACATTCGTCTTTTGCCGCTTTCATTTTGTGGTTCTTGTTCTAGTAGTTGTTCTTGTTGAAGTGGTTCTCCTTCTTCTTCTTGTAATGGTTGTTGAACTTCTTGTTGTGATAGTTCTTGTTGTTGTTGATTTTGCTGTTGAAGTGGTTCTCCTTCTTCTTTTTCTTGTAATGGTTGTTGAACTTCTCGTTGTGGTAGTTCCGGTTGTTGTTGATTTTGCTGTTGAAGTGGTTCTTCTTCTTCTTCTTGTAATGGTTGTTGAACTTCTTGTTGGGGTAGTTCATGTTGTTGTTGAACTTCTTGTTGGGGTAGTTCTTGTTGTTGTTGAACTTCTTGTTGGGGTAGTTCTTGTTGTTGTTGAAGCTCTTGTTGTGGTCTTTGTCTCTTTTGACATTGTCTCGATCGTCTCTGTTTTGGCCTATTATACGGAACAATCTTCAACACTCTCGGATGGAACACCAAAGGGTCGTTCTGGTTGTTGACCGCATTCGCTCGTCTCGCCCTTAAATGCCAAAGGAGATGACGCCTCAATCGAGCAGGTCGATCAAACAGTCTCTGTTCACAGCCATCCATTGGACAGTAGAGTGCCTCTTGGGAATGCATCCTCAAGTGTCTCATCAGATTTGCCTCATGATTGAATGTTCTGGCACAGTTGCGAAAATGACATTCGAATCCAAGTTCAACTGCAGATGATAAAGTTGGAGAAAAGCTCAATTCGTTTGTGCATCCTGGATTTAGATCATTTAAAGTCTCTTTTGCTTGATCTGCTGATTGACGATTCCGCAACATCCTTGGTTCTATTTCAGGGTCAGGGAGTTTTCGTTTCCGGGATTTAGGTGTTCTAACTGATCCAGGATCCGGTGAAGGTTTCTTGTCCGATTCTTTGTTTTCAGTCAGTTGATTCAATGCTCCATCGCCAGCCATTCCAGGAACTTCTGGACCCTTCCCCTTCTCCTCCACTTGAATCTCACAATCCAATCCAAGATCATCATTTGCAATTGTTTCATCATCAGAAGCAATGATTTGAGTATCATCATCGTTGTCATCGCTCTCATCATGGCCCTCGGCATCATCTTCAGACGATGTTGACCTACGTCTTGATCGTTGTTCATCATCGGGTATGATTTGAAATTGAATCTTAATTTCACCATTTTCATCTGTGTTACTCAAGCATGTCCTCAGGTAATTTGCAGAATGCCGCTTACGAAAGTGATTCTTAAGCAATCGGTCAGACTTGAAAGTTCGGTCACAATCCATTCCATCGCATTTGAATACTTTCTCTAATTCTGGCGATTCCGTGGATTCAATTAGAGGGTTTGATGTGGATGGTAATTGCCTGGATGATGATGGAAAATGAATAGATTCTGGTGGCAATTGAATGGAGTCTGATTCCAATTGACTGGTCTCTTTGTTTTGTGGCTTTTTCACAATTGCCGCAGCATGTTTGCGTGAAGTCAAATGTAACTTCCAAGCTTTCTCAGACTTGACAATACTTCCACAATCCTCACAATTGTACTGCTGAGTCGAGTGCACACAGTAGAGGTGTTGCTTTACTAAGAATTTGCTTTGGCATATTCTGCCACACTGGCCACAGATGTATTGTTTGGTGGTGGAATTGAATGTAAAATTTGATTCCGCTTTTTGGCCATATTGATTTAATTTTTTGCATGCATGCTTTGATCTTGTTACATTCGATCCAGTTGAATCATTGTTGGCTTGTATAGAGTCTAATGAAGAGTATGCCGAGTCGTGATCCACTGATGCCTCGTCCATTGAATCTGTTTCTGATCCATCTGAATCGTCATCCAAAAATTCAATGCTAGAAAATCCACCCAAAGCAGCATCATCATCAACTGGTTCCGAATCAATAGCTCGAACAATCCACCCAGGATTTCTAGTCATGGCTTCATGAATGGGCGCATTAATTTCTTTTGGACCATTCTGAACGATATTAGAATGTGCCTCACGGATATGATCATTGAGTGAGTCCTGACACAAAAAGTCCATTCCACAGTGTGCATAAGTGCAGGGAAACTCAAGTGGATGGCCATCGAGAATGTGATCTATGAACTTGTTGGGGGCGAGCGATATGCCACACCTACAACTTAAGCCAATTGGTGATTTGGTAAATGATGCTAAAGGTGATGTAGTTGTTGATGCAGGTGATGATGAAGGCAGTAGTAAAGATAATGATGTAGATTGGGTTGCGAGTGCTGATGTAAGTGCTGGTGTTGGTGTTTGTGTAAGTTGAGATCTAATTGGGGATATACGCCGCGAGGTGATATAAGCAGGCGGTGGCATGGCAAGCAGTGACCTGATTGATATGGCTCTTGATGTAGGTGGAGATGTAGGTGGTGATGTCAAATACATTGGTGATGTTGGTGGGGTAAAGTACTTAGATGATGATGAAGCAGGGAACGAACACTTTAATCCTGATTTAGATGACGATTCAGGATGTGTGGTAAAGTATGATGCGGCTGGGGATGCAGGTGAGGGCATGTAGCCGAATGTAGATGACGATTCATTCGGTGATGTGAAGTAAGATGGGGATGCAGGTGAGGATATGAAGCCTGATGCAGGTGATGACATGAAGCCGAATGTTGATGACGATTCTGGCGCTGAGGTAAAATTCGATGTGGCTGGTGATGCAGGTGAGGACATAAATCCTGAAGCAGGAGAGGACATGAATCCTGATGAAGGTGAGGACATAAATCCTGAAGCAGGTGAGGACATAAAGCCTGATGAAGGTGAGGACATGAAGCCTGATGCAGGTGATGACATGAAGCCGAATGTTGATGACGATTCAGGCGCTGAGGTAAAATTCGATGTGGCTGGTGATGCAGGTGAGGACATAAATCCTGACGTAGATGACGATGCAGGCGGTGAGGTATAGTATGATGTGGCTGGGGATGTAGGCGAGGATATATAGCCTGATGTAGTAGATGATGATGCAAATGGTGAAGAAAAGTATGATGTAGGCGGTGTGAGCGTAGATCCAAATGATGAAGTCATGTCTGCTGATGTAAATGATGCAGATGCAGGCGCATATGACGATTTATGTGACGATGATGGTGGAGTCCAACCGAAAGAATCTACTTTTTGAGATATAATACCCGTTACCTCAACTCCATTTGATTGAATTTGATTTCTCTCAGCTCCAGTTGGAACAACTCCATTTGATTCATCTTTCTTAAAACACTTGAGCACATAACTCGACTGCCGTGGTCGTTTCGAGTGTCTCGCCATATGTCTCGTCCGATAAATCTCCTTACCGAATGTATTTTGGCACTGTCTCCAAGGACAACGGTAAGTACCAGTGTCTCGTCCAAATGACGAATGACACTGGTGGCGTAGTTGAATTTTAATTTACACAATTTACAGTTGCGATAAGAGCAACATCATAGGTCAAGGGTGGTGGGTGAGATTCGATTGGGGCAAGTGAACTGATTTAGGTTGAATTTTGTTGCGGATTACCGGAATTTCACTTTGGCCTTTGTAAAAAGAAGGATTAGATTCGTGTTATGAGGTATGTTTTACCTTGAGATGCTGGGTTTTGTGTTCCAATTGAGGTACTAGTCACAACAGCTGTTTGTTTGCTTTCTGTGGATTCAGTTGATGGTCTGTGCGAGACCTCAGTGAGCCCGTATAAGATGCCGATGTTTCGTGTATAAATTGGTTGCACTAATGATCCCATAAGGTAACATTTGGCTTGGATCGATTGTAGGACGAATTGGGTACAAGAATAGACTTGAGTAGGTGCAAGTCAAGTGGGCACATAAAGGATCGATCCAGTGTCAGTCCCAACAGGCACTCACTCACTCATTCACTCACCCACTCAGGCACTCATACAGTGTAACTCAGACACACGCTGAATCACAACATTAGCCACTGCTGTCCGCTCTCACTTGGCCACTAACTGCCACTGTACTGTTGGCGCGCAGACGCTCCACAAGCGATCAACACCATCCAGCGCAGGCCACTGCAGTCTGCAGACCAATATACAGTGAAAGTGCACTTGCACTAGTGAAGCCAATGAGCTGCTAACTTAAGCCAGTTTTGAGTCGAATGCACCACTGAAGGGGTCGCATTTGAGTGCACTGGAGGTTTAGGCAAGTATATACGATCGTAGTGAGAATGAGAGAGAAAGTCGTTAAGACCGTCGCACCGTTCGCATATCGATTGGCGCCAATGGAGAGGAGAATTAATGGTTAATGCGGAGAGAAGAGACGTTCGAAATTTATTGCTGCTAAAAATCGAGGAATGCACTATGCAAGCAACAAAATGAAAGCAAAAAGGGAAGCAACAAAATGGGCTATGCAAGTTAGTAAATGCAATTCTATTTGAGTTCAAAATGTGTAATTGACAATTACAATTGCAATTACTATTTGTTTAAAATTATTAAATTAAATTATGAAAATATAATGATTATTATTTTTATTTATGATGAAGGGGTTTATAATAACCGTTTATGTTGATATTTTGGTGGTGTAATTTGTGTCACATAAATTCAAATTTTTATGTAAGTGTTGACGTAGATGTAGAAAATGATAGAGATGATGATACATCAGATAATTATCGTGTTAAATCAAACTTTACTCTAATTGAAATTGACTAGATACTCAAGTATGTTTTCTTTCAAAGTTCAGTATCATATTTTCGAAAAACGAATTCATTTGTAAATGAACACTTTGTTACACGAACTGAATACACGCGGAAACATTTTCTCAGAATGAACTCTTTAACTGTGAATCCTTAGATATAGATGCCTTGGGAATGAACTCGTACATCCTGGTTTTGGGCATTTATAAAATGACCATTAAGTAGAGTTGGTTGATTTTTGTTGGTATTGAAGAGAATTTGAAGTGGAGGGTGAGTTTGTGATTTCAATGGAGAATTTCGTGGTTGAGTTTAAGCTTGTGAGTCGAGTTTTATTTGGTAGTTTTATTGGTTTCCGTTTCTGTTCAAGACTTGATTTATCAGATGATGATTTATCACTATGTCTTGTCTCGTCCTGTCTTCTATGTTTGGCTGTGGTGCAATGGCGTCGTAAAGCTTTCATGCTTTTGAGAACAATACCACAATCCTCACAAGTGTACTGACGATTCGAATGTACAACTTCAAGATGCTCCACAACGTATCTGTTTGGGAACGTCTTGCTACATAAACTACATTCGTATTGATTGGTGGTCGAATTGAATTTGTATTTTGTCTTCAATTCTTCTTCGCATAAATATGAACTTAACTTAATGACGATTCTTTGATTGCTTTCGTTGAATTCTTTAAAGATCGTGATTTAGTTGATGCAGATGATTGTTCGGCTGGGAACCGCACAACAAACGTTTTACGATCAAATGTCAAATGTTTCTCAAGCTCAGTTTGCTTAATAAAAATTTGAGTACAATCGTTCCAAGGACAATGGATCGGTTGGTGAGAATACACTGCCAAATGTCTGGTCAAGGAGGCTTGGAAATTGAATATCAAATTACAGCCAGGGTGATGACATTTAAGTGAATTTGATGATTGTTGTTGCTGTCGCAATTGATTTTGATAAACTTTTTCCAATGATTGTCCATCTGGGTCTAGTCCATCAAATGATTGCTCACCTGAAACAGTTGCATCTGACGATTGTCCAACAGAATGAAAATCGTCTAATTTTTGTTCAATTGGATTCTGTTTTATCAATGATTGTCCTTCTAAAACAGCTCCACCCGATGATTGTTTATTTGCATCTGCTCTGAACTCATCAAACGATTGCCCAACAGAATTTGAATCGTTCAACAATTGTCCATTTGGGTCAAGTCCATCCGATGACTGTTCATCTGAATGTAAATTGTCAAATGGTTGTTGGGTTGGATTTTGTTTGATCAAGGATTGCTCATCGTGAATGCCAACTTTATCCAATGATAGTTCAACTGTTTTGAGCACATCCAGTGATTTTTCATCTGCAACTGGTCCATCTAGTGAATTTCCATTTGAACCCGATTGATACATTGATTTTTGAGCTGAATTCTGTTGAATCACTGCTTGTTCATTTGGAATGTCAACTTTTTCCAATGTTCGTTCAACTATTTTGAGCTCATCCACTGATTGTCCAACTGGATTCAACTGATTGTCTAAAGATTGTTTCATAGAACGCAAATCGTCCAACGATTTTGAGCGAATGATTGGAGTTGATAATTGTGGTATTTGATTATTAGCGATCATCATCTTGATTCTTTTGTGAGTGATCACTTCGTTCGTTTGAAAGGATTCATTGAATTTTCGTTTAAGACTTATCGTTTGAGTCTTTAAATCAACGGTTGGTTCAGAAGGAAGAACAATTTCGATTGAGCTGGTATGTGATTTGGTTGTTGTACTTGAATGTTCAATTTCAGTGCCTTTGCTTGGTAAATGTAATGAAAGATGTGCCAACAGTTGAATTCTATAACTGAACATTTCGTTACAATTCTCCCATTTACACAGGAACTTCACTGATGGACGTTTGGGTGGTGTAACTTGAGTGGGTTCATCTAAAATTGTTTCATTAGTGATGATATTAAACATGTCAACTTTGAGCTTACCTTGAAGTAGACTCGATTGGTCCAATTTGCTTGGATCATTTTTGTCCAATGTAAGATTGGACAATTCTAATGAGGCGTTCACAGCATCCAATACATCGCTCAGCAATTGATTTTGTCGTGATTGTTCAACTGAAAGCATTGTGGAATGATTTCAAAAAGCTGACGATTGATCAAGATTCTGGATTGAAAATTAAGATTTTCAGAGTCAGAAAACGGAAATGTTTAAGTTCAAGTGTCAGAGTGATTGCAGGCACTTGCTCTCACAAACAAAAGGTAATTATAGCTATATACTTTGTCACTAAATGGTTGAATAACCACTCGAGTGGGTTCCCCTCAGAACCCAGACAGTTAAGACAGTGCGCATGCGTTTTATAAAAACGAAGGAACTGGGAATGGATGTGGAGATGGCGCGATGGTTGCTATCTGCGCACGTTTGTCGAGAAGATGTAAAGTGAGGTTTATTCGTTTCCTCTTCTCGCTGCGCAAGCGATGAGGCAGATATTTACAGCTGTGCATGTTTAATCACATGCGTATTATATTACAGATTGTGCAGGTGGTGAATTTGATGACTAGATAAGTGCGCGAACTCTGACCTTTTCAACGAAGGCCTGAGGTACATCGCTAAAATTTTTATAATATTAAATACATGCTCGTATAAAATAGCTAATATTATTCGAAACTATTTGTGATAATTACAGTCATGAAACTAATTTTATTGATTCAAAGTAACTTTGACAAATTTGAATTTGAAGTCAACGAATTTATAATTTAAGATTTGATTTTTTTGGTTAATTTTGATATTGGTTTTGTTGATGATGATGATGAATACGGCGAGTTCATGGTGGTTTTTATTTTGAATTTTGTAGTAGAGTTTAAGTGTTGAATTTGGGTTTGGGTTTAAAGTTTCTTCGCTTGATGTTGTTGTTGAAGTTATTGTTGTTTTCGTTGATGCAATTGTTGTTGCCCTAGAAACATTCTTTGTTGTGTCTGCTGTAATTGATACCGCATTTGTTGAAGTTCCTGTTTTTTAGTTTGGAGTTTTTGTTGCATCACTTCAAAGATCTGATCAGTTGGACTCGTGCCAGTTGATGACACTTTATCTGTTGACAAGTTAGTCAGTACTTGATTGATCGTCTGATCGCATCTAATAGATCTCTGATCATGCGACTCTTCTTCTTGAACATTTGTTTCAAGACTTGTCTTATCAGATGATCCGTTTAGGTGTAACTTTTGACAATGTTTCATCAAAAGCTTTCCAAATTGATAAGACTTGTCATTGTCCTCTAGAGTACAATTAAAACGTATTCTCTTTGGGCAATACTCGTTTGATGCAAAATCTTTTGGTTCTTCAGGATTCGATTCTTCAAGAGTTTCCTTATCAGATGAGCATTCGCTGTGTTTATTTCGACAATGATTCATCAAATTTTTTTCAAACTTATAAGACTTGTTACAATCCTTGTGATTGCATTTGAAAGGTTTTTTGGAATCTGCGTTTGATGATGAATCGTTTGGTTCCTTTGACTGTTCTAACTGGGCATGATCATTTAGAACAACCGATTCCAGACTCAGATTCTCTGATCCAGTATTTGATCTCAAGCTCGCTGAATTTCTATGTTTGCGAGAAGCGAAATGATTTCGAAAAGATTGTCTACTCTTGAAAACACCTTCACAATGCTTACAAGTGTACTGTTCTGCCGAATGTACAATCGATAAGTGTTGCGCAATTGAAACTCTCTTTGGGAACGACTTGCTACAGAGGCCACATTCAAATTGTTTGGTGGTGGAGTTCAATTGAAATTTTGTTTTATACTCGTTGTCACATAAAGGTGAGCTTATTGAGGATTCTCTGAGTGAATTTGCTGATTTTATTGAAGAACGCGATCTAGTTGATCTAGTAGATTGCTCAAATGGAGTTCTGACGACAAACGTGCTATCAGCCAAGTGCTTCTCAAGATCCGTATCATTAAAAAAAAATTCTGTGCAATCGTTCCAAGGACAACGTTGCAATCCATGTGATTGTTCACGATGATGTGATTGATGTGAACGTGCCAAATGTCTGGTTGATTGGCATTTGAATGTCAATTTACAACCAGCGTGAGAGCATTTCAGTGAACTTGATTTCTGCTTCTGCTTAGTTTGGTCAACTGTTTTCAAAGATTGTTCATCTGGCTCTAGTCCATCCAAAATAGTTATATCTGATAATTGTCCAACAGAATTTGTATCGTCCAAATATTTTTCATCTAGAACAATTCCATCAAGTGAATTTTCATTTAAGCCAAATTGAGCAAATGAATGTTGAGTTGGATCCTGTTGGATTATTGATTGCTCACAAAGAACATTCCCATCTGATACTTGTCCTTCAGGAATGTTCACTTTGTCCAATGATTGTACGACTGCTTTGAGCTCATCCAATGATTGTACATTTGGATTAAAATGTTTCAATGATCGTCCATCTGGAAAGGCTCCATCAAGTGATTCTCCATTTAGACCAAATTGATACAATGGTTGTCTACTTGAATACAACTGATCGTTCAAAGACATCGATTGAATTGGAGTTGATGCTTGTGGTAATTGCTCATTAGTGATCATAATTTTGAATCTTTTGGGAGTGATCAGTTCATTGCCAAAATGAGAGAATTCTTTGAATTCACGCTTAAAATTTTTTGTAAAATGCGCTTGAGTTGTGTTCCACTTTTTGAATCCATGTCTTTTATCTTTTTTCGAATTCTTTCTTTTGTGACATTTATGATTGTTTAACTTAGAATTCCAAGCCAACATCTGACCACATCCAGTGCATTTATATTCAAATTTGCACGAATTTCCCTTACGAAGGTGTTTCGGTTTGTGTTTCATTATCAAGATGCACGAACCTGACGATGATCGTTGAGTTTGTTTTTTTCGTAGTGATGATGATGGCCGTACTACCTTACCTTGAGTTTCAATTGGATAGATAAGGTTTGCTACATCGAAATTTATTGATTCTTGGAACAAGGATTCGTTTAGAGGGTTGGTTCGGTCAACAATTAGATCAAAATCTATTTCTGGGGGAGCCATTTCGATTGTCGTGGTAAGCTTTGGTACTTGTGGTTCAAAAAGAGTGCTTTCAAGTGGTTCTATATGCAACACTCTGACATGATTCATCAGCTGTCCTCTATAGCTGAACATTTGATTGCAATTCTCCCATTTACACAGAAACTTTATTGTTGGACGTTTGGATGGAGTAATTCGTGTGGATTCATCTAAAAGTGCAACAAATGTGAAATTAGTTATGATTGAACAAGATGGAAATTTAGACTTACCTTGAAGTAGACTCGATTGACTCCATTGGATCGATTTGCTTAGAACATTTTCGTGATCTGTAGTCTGGGACATTTCAAATGAGGCATTTATAGCAGCCAAAGCATCACTCATCGATTGATTTCGCGGTGGTTGTTGTTGTTGTGGCATTGTGGAGTATGTGTTTGGAATTTTGATGACTCAAAATGAATGTTCAGTGATACAAAAACCCAATGATTGAATCGAGATTCTCAGATTTTTCAGGGACAGAAAATTCAGCCAACATGTATTGCAATAAAAGCATGGCCTCACTGCTACACACACAAACACAGGCAGACGCACGGTTCAAACAAACAGGAACTTTGTACCTAAATGATTGGATGACCCCTTGATTAGGGCTGCCTGAGACAGGCCTAGACTGCGCATGCTCAGTTTAAAAGAAAGGAACCGGGAGTGAAGGTGAAGTCTAACATTGCGATTACCATCATCAGTGATGAGAGGATATCTACTCAATAGAATCGATAGTCAAATTGTGTAATGTTCAATCCCCTGGTAGGTATCGATCGACTCAATTGGGTTGTCGAGCAACACAAAAGAATCATAATTGAGTAATGCTAAAGATATTTATCAATAAATTTACTGTTAAAACTTTTATATATGAAATATAATACAATTTTAATGGAATTTTGTTGAGTATCAAATTTGATTACTTAGATCTAGATTACATTGCTGTTTTAACAATCCGTTTTCTTCTTCTATGCAATCGATTTTTCGTTTTAGAAGCTTGTTTTCGTCCGTTATGATTTGTTTTGAATCTTTAGAGACTGGGGAATTTGGGATGTTAATGATGTGATCTGGTAGATTTGAAGTCGCATTGGATAGAGTTGAGTCCATTTTAGCAGATTTGGTTAGATCTGGTTTAGAGATGTTTTGGTCAATTTGATCCGATGATTGTTCATCTGCACTGGCAGTTGCCGAGTTGCAATTAGGATGAATCGAGCTTATTTGAGAATCAGTTGGAATAGCTAAAGTAGAAATGTTAATTAGAAAAACCCAGAAAACACACAAATTCTCTTCTTACCTGTCTGATCTGTTGGACAACTGGTCAAAGTCTGCTTTGAATGTTGACCATTTTCAACCTTTTCATCGTCAATGACCATTGCTGCATCATCTTTAGACATTGACTCAATAGAATCGATTTGATTATTTGACAGATTTTGATGATCCAATAGAAGAACTGATGTCTTTGTTTTAGTTAGCTCGATTTGATCGAGCGATTCAATACCTGAACTATCATCAGGTGAGAGCTGTAATACCGTTTCGTGTGATTCAATTGAATCGGACGATTGAACATTCAAAGACACATCTCTGGTTTGTTCGTCATTTGATAATGGCACTAGTTTCTCTGGATATTCTGATTGTCCATCTGGAGTCGCTCCATCCAGTAATTGTTGTCCATCCATATTCGACAATTGAATTTGATCATTGAACACATTGTTTGTTGAGCATTGTTGAGAATCAATCAAAACTACGGTCGTCTTTGAAGATGGAACCACTCGTGACTCTGGTTGAATTGCATCAACAGATTTTGTTCGTTTTGAATTGAATTTGATCAAAAAAGGCAACGGGCGAGAGTGTCTAATTAGATGTCGCTTTAGATCTTTTTCTTGGACAAACACTTTCTCACATCCATCCACAGTACAAGAGATTGATTCAAAATGCATTCTCAAATGTCTGGTCAGACTTGAGGAATGGTTGAATTTTGTGTTGCATTCGATAAAGTCACAAGTTAAATCCAAATCGAGTTCTATGCTGTCGTTCACATCAGTCACTGAATCTTTGGTCACTGGTTCATTGGAAACAATGGTTGACAAAGTTGAAATTGGAGCTCCGATGTGCGTTTGCTGCTTCATGGAATTATTGTCACGTGCTTTGACGTTGAATTTATTCGGAGTGTTCAAATGTTTTTTTCGGATATGCGCCTGGAGATTTCGATCATAGGCGTACGAATTGAGACATCCATTTTGTTCACATTTGAAAGTCTTCTCAAATGGAGTTGATTCAGTCATGTCATTGGATTGTATCATTAAACCTGTTCCATTTGCATGAGTTGATGTTTCATTTGAATGTGTTTTGCGATGTTTAGTTAAATCTCCTTTGCGCTTGTAAGATTTTTTGACATCCTTCTTGCTCACATTTGAAAGTATTCTCAAATGAAGTTGATTCAGTTGTGTCATTGAATTTCATTATTAAACTGGTTCCATTTCTATGAGTTGATGAATTTTTGTCAGATTGTTTCATATTATCGGACATGTTCGAAGCAGAATTTGAAAGATTCACATCAACGTCTGTTGGATTGTGCTTGGTTTGATCTATATTTGCATTATCTAGCTCAATGGTATCCAACAAATGCTCATTGGAATCAGTTTCAAATGGTCCATCGTTTTGTTCAACATTATCCAATGATTGGCCATCCATATTTGCCGATTGACTTTGATCATTGAACAGATTATCTGCTGAGCATTGTTCTTCGTTCTTACTTGAAGATGGAACCAACAAGTGTGATTCCGTTTCTTTTGTTTCAATTGAGACAACTGATTTTGGTTGATTACGAAATTTGATCAAGAAAGGCAATTTTCGAGAATGCCTAATGAGATGTCGCTTTAAATCTATTTCTTGAACGAACACTTTCTCACATCCATTCATTGTACAAGAAATTGATTCGTTGTGAATTCGTAAATGTCTGGTCAGACTTGATGAATGGTTGAATTTTGTTTTGCATTCGATAAAGTCACAAGTTAAATCCAAATCCAGTTCTGCGCTGTCGTTCACATCAGTCACTGAATCTTTGGTCAATGGTTCATTGGAAACAATGGTTGACAAAGTTGAAATTGGAGCTCTGTCACGTGCTTTGACATTGGATTGATTTAAATGTGCTTTAAAATGTCTAGTTAAACTACTTTTGGACTGGTAGAATTTTTGACATCCTTCTTGCTCACATTTAAAAGTATTCTCAAATGGAATTGAGTCAGTCATGTCATTGAATTGTATCGTTAAACCTGTTCCATTTGCATGAGTTGATGTCTCCTTGGATTGATTTGAGTGTGCTTTAAAATGTCTAGTTAAACTACTTTTGGACTGGTAAGATTTTTGACATCCTTCTTGCTCACATTTGAAAGTCTTCCCAATTGGTGAATTGATCGATGATGATAAGTGAGACGAGTGAGAAACGTATGAGGTGGAGTGAAGTGATGGTAACAATGGAGTTGATATTGATGTAATAGTACAACGTGATTTGGCCTTCAAACTAGAACCTTTTGATACCTTTGGTTCATTTTCTTTTGTGCCAACTAATTGTGTACGAGTTGTACAAAACTTGGGATTTGAAGGACCATTTGTAGATTCGCGAGAAGTGGCTAAGGGGGGAAATAGGATTTAGTTATACAGAAAGACATTCACTCAACAGGTGACATTACCTGGTTCTGTTGACAAATTGCCACGAGACCTCAAAGATCTCAAAGAGAATTCTCTTGTTAACAAGGGTGGTTTCATGATTTCGTATGATTCGATTGTACTGTAAACTTTACACTAAAGACAAAAAGGCTTTGTTGTGAGGTAACATGAGAGCGAACCTATACGAGGCAGAATAACATTTTTGAGGTTGAGGTGGAAGAGAGCGACATGCCACAGTGTGGCACTGCACTGAACATATCGTTTGCTTTCGATAGTACGACATCGATTGTGTGTTTGAATTTTAAATGAGCGCGTGCTCAGTCGATGATTTTGTTTAGGGATATGATTTTATTGAAATAGAAAGAGATAACACAATTTGGTCAGATAACTTAAGAAATAGTTCACGTTTTACCTTCAAATTCCTGTATACTCAAGTAAATTGATGTGGCAGTGTGCTATCCAACTCCAAATGAGTCAAATTGGGAAAACTGAGACAAAGAAAGTTATCTTTTCGACTATATTGAATGAACTCAATACTACACTTGTAGTTGTAGTTGTCAACTTTTCGGAAGGTTTCAACTGAAATCGTGGAAATTAAAATGCCTATCTGCAGAGTAGTAATACTCACCAAAGTGTAACATTTCAAATTGTTTCAGGTTGGGCCAATTACAAGTTTACTTGCCTGGTCATAATGTAAGAATGACAAGCGAAAGGTGAAGTCTTCGAGTTGATTCAAATTTGGAAGTGAACAAGCCGTGCTGCATGTAGTATTTCTATCTAAACTGAAATATATTTCTCCACATTTATAGCACTTTACTGAGAGAGTTCGAAGGCTTTCACATGAAGTTAATTGCTCCAAAAGTCAATTTCACTCTGCGCCCGTTGATTTGCACCGACGCGAAAATAAAAAGATTTATGAAACATGCGCTCGTAAACGAGGCTCATTAGTCGCTGACACTAGTTGGATATAAGGAAACAGAAAGCGCGGGTCACTCTTCTTAATTACTTCGTCGGACGTTTTTTTTGGGTAAACAGCCTAACGCGAAGTTACGGTATATTGGTAAATGTTCGACTCAATTCAAATAAGGCTCAGTAGTTCATGATGGAAACTCTAACTATGAGTACAATTTGTGACATTCTTCTCGGTCAAATTTGAATAGTTTGTTCAATATGTACGAATGTTCTTGTTTAATATGCTGATTTAGTATTTAACACATCATATATGATATATTATTCACATCCTTCGAAATCACAATGATACGATTGTTCCAAAGAATATACAAAATGTGATCGGTGAATTTGGTTTTTCGTTGAACGATTTTTATCGCCCTCTTCTTGGTCACATTTGGATTGATTGATGGTGGTTCAAGATTAGTCGAGAAACATTCAATGAGATTTAATTTAATTTAATTTTAATGGACCCCAAATGACTGAATAAATGGCTTAATGTTTAGAAATGAAAAATATTTATTGAAATTCTAAAATACAAATATAAATGTTTTAGTTTTGTGGATCGAGTACTTGAGTAGCTTGAATTGAATCAATAAAATCCTCGCTGATTTGAAGTGTCGTGAATTCGATTGAATTGAAATACTCATTGAAATCGTCATCGCTGATTTCCATTAGGAGATCATTGATCAATGGCATATCATTCTGTTTATCCGATGTTGTGGTAATACTATCGAGTGATTCGGGGGATGTCACTGAATAAACTTTTTGAGTAGAGTTTGATTCAATCGAGTTATGCATTTGAACTTTCAAACTGACATCTTTCCAAGTCTGTGATTTATCAAATTCTTCTTTGTCACATGGAAATTGTTTGTTCAATGTTGAATTCATCTGTTCAACTGGACCAACAATCTGTTTCTGTTGGTGCCCTTGATTCTGAATTGTTCTATCCATTTCAGACGAATCCACAATTGCATCACTGTTCTCAATTAAACCAAAATTTTTATTGATCATAATTGTGACTGGTTCGATTGTTGTCGTGAGAGGTGTTTCAAGTGAAGTCTCAGTTGGCATAATCGAATTAAAAGGATCATTAAACATTGAGGATTCATTTACAAAGATTGAGTTCAATGGTAGCATTTCCAAATTTACATCACCAGAAGGAGAGGACTGTGTTTTCGCTTTAATCGGTTCAACGGAATCAATAATCTGGTTCTGTTGCTGTTTCAGAATCGGTTTGTTCATTACCGACGAATCTATATTTGCATCATTGTTCTCAAGCACTTGGTCACTAGCTTGAGTAACACTCCTGACAGAATGTCTCCGTTCAATGTGTTTCAATAGTAATTCTCTTGAAATGAAGCCCATGTAGCAACTAGAATGACCACATTTGTATCGATGAATCCTCTTCTGAGAGGGTGATATTTGAGTTGAATTTGATTCAATTGGACCACGTGCTAGAACTTGAATAATCGATGTGTCTGAATTAAGATTTAGGTTTTCATCATTTGATGTAGAGATTGGAAGTGTTGATGATGTGGTTTTGTGTGAATCGATTAGTTTGAATATTCGAACGTTTATATTGACATTGTGAAGAGGAGAAGGAGTAGGAGAATGAGATAACTGAAAGTTATCTTCAACCGGTTCAATTGAATTAACAATCTGATTTTGCTGATGTTTTGCTTTGTTTATTTCTAATGAATCTACAAGTGCATTACTGTTCTCAATCACTTGATTGTTATTTTGATTTTGTATTCTGGTTCTTATTGTTTTGCTTGGAGAGGGAATTGATTCTGTTGGGTGTATTGAACGCTTGTGCTCTATAGATGCTAAGTGGTGTCTGAAAATCTGTTTGCTTTTACATATAATTCTACATCTATCCCAGGGATATGATTTTCCAGAATGAAATTTTCGAATGTGATCCGAAAGATATCGTTTGTGTTTGAAAAATTTACAACATCCTTCTTGGTTACAGTTGAATTTTAGCTTCCATTGATCCGAATGAACTTCTCGAATGTGTCTGGTTAGACTTTGTATGCTGTAGTACGATTTGTGACATCGATGTCGGTCACATTTGAATGGTTTGTCCATTGGTGAATTGATTGATTATGGTGAGGGAGATGAATGAGAAACGTGTGAGGTGGATTGGAGTGAGTGAGGCTGTCGAGGTAGTTGATAAAAATGGATCATGTGATTTCCCGATGGCTGTTTCTATTGTGATAGTAGGTATAGTCATAAAGTGAATTCACTAAATCGCCTAAAGCTGAGTTTGATTCAGTTTGATCATGCTTAAATGTTCTTACAGTTGGGGACAAGAGTGGTTAGTCAATCGATACGGAACTTGATCTATCTGATTATTGTTGGGGACACTGTTGATTGGTTGTGATCCAGTTGTATTCTCTCAATTTTTTGAATTGTGAAGGTTTGGAGTGGTAAAGGCTTTGTCACAACAATACTGAAATGTACCAGAATACATTTGACCATGTCTGGTTAGACTAAAAACGAGATTGAACACCAAATCACATTCAGTACATTTAAATTGTTTTTTAGATTCAGGATTTCTTGATCATTAACCATCAGATGGCCATTGACGAACGATGTGAACTCTCTTTATGAGAGACAGTGGTGGAATTTCCTGAAGTGGCTAAGAAGGAAATAGGAATTATTTATACAGCAAAACAATGACTGAGTTTCATTACCATGAGTCCATGGTGACTTATCTTGACTTTGATTTCAAAGCCCCTTGACTCAGATCAGACTCGTGAGTCAATATGGACCACAAAAGTGGCGAAACTCACCGAAAGTAAAGCAAATAAGCACACGAGTGCACATGCAGTGGAATCAAACCACACTTTGTGCACTGAAGCAAAGCGAACCCAAGCTGCTCCTTGCTTCTTGCCACACACACATAAACACTCACTATGGTCCACAGAGGGGTGGTAGACGGACAGAAGGTGAGTAGAACAGGAGGTGAAGCTGTGAAGATGTACTAGCTATGATTGGAACACAGATGACGTAAATAAGGAAATGTGCGCGAAATTTAATATTTACATTTATTTATTAAATTGTATTTATCTTTCATAGAATTGCATTTTTGTATTCAATTAATTTGTTCAGATAACATTTATATGAACAGGTCAATTCTATACAAAAAAAATGCTCTACAAAACATTAACAAAACAATTTCATAAAATCGAATTGAGCAATTCAGCGTCCACATGAACATCGTCCATGTGCAGCCAAGATGAAGGCATCGATTCGTCGTATTGGTGTTGTTCCAACAGAATTGGCAATGATTCCTTGAAGGATTCGAGCGATTCGGTTGGATTGAGGGATGGCTCAATGAGTGAGCATGGGGAGGGAAATGGTTCGAGTAATATGTTTTCGTTTGATCTTGATGCTATTGGACCAAGTGATGGCTCAATGATTGGACATTTGGAATGAAATGAACCAATCGTTGAATTTTCGGTTAATGTTTTTGGTGGCGAAGAATGAAGAAATACTTCTAATGCACACAACTTCGGGATAGTAGTTGAGATTGGCTTTTTGGAAGTTGATTGATGCACTGTGTTATGTTTACTCTTCATGTGTCGCTGTAGATATTGTTTATTTTTAAAGACAAATTGACATTCTTTGATACCACAAGGATATGATTGGTCCGAATGCATAATCCGAATATGATCTTTTAGTTTGCGTTTTGTATCAAACGATTTTTGACATCTTTCTTTGTCACATTTTAATGTTCTCTCAATTGGTTCATTGATAAATGCTGATTGGGGAGATTTGAGAGAAACGTGTGAGGTGGGATGGAGTGAGTGTGGTGATTTGCTAGACTTCACTGAAACGGATGGTGTGGCTTTGAGTGAGGTTAATATGTGACATGATGGATCACTTAATTGATCAATTGAATTTTGATGATTTTTTACAAAATGTTGACGAAACAAATTTATTTTCCTGTAGCTTTTGCCACAACCATCAAACCCACATTTGTATAATTTCTCTGAGTGAACAAGCCGAATGTGTTTGATTAGATAATCCTTGCAACTGTAAGATTTGTCGCATCCATCTCGGTAACAATTAAATGTTCTCTCGAGTGTCTCAGAATGTCGGATTTTCAGATGAGTACGAAGACTTTGCCTATTTTTGCACACAGTATTGCATCCGCTGGAACCACAGACATATCTCTGGACAGAATGGACATTACGAATGTGTCTGGTTAGTTTATCATTTCTGTCGAACGAACTGTCACATCCTTCACGTTCACATTTAAATGGTTTTTCGAAATTGCCCGAATGTCTGTCTCTAAAGTGTTGATGCAAATTTGATTTGAGTTTAAATACAGTTTTACATTCTTCCGCCTCACAAACATATCGTTTGACAGAATGAACACTATAAATGTGTTTCTTTAGCAGACCTTTTGTTCTGAACAATTTGCCACATTCATCTCGGTCGCATTTGAATGGTTTGTCCAGTGGTGAATTGATTGATGATGAAAGAGTTCCAGAAGAAAGGTGTGAGGTGGAGTGTAGTGAGTGTGGTGAGGTAATAGCTGTTGATTCAGTTGTGTCAATTGATTTGAAACATGAATTCGCACCTCTTAATGATGTATTCGCCGATGTTTGAGATACATTTGTTTCTGTTTCTATTAGATCCATAGATTCGTGGTTCAGTGTTAAGTTGGCTGTATGTTTTAGTTGATGTTGCGGATTCATTGACTTTTCAATCTCCTCTTTTTCTCTGACCATTGTTTCATCATTGATCGTCGATGAACTAGAGTTGATTTGGTTATTGGCACTTGATGATGCATTTGAGTACATCAATTTAGAAATCAATTGATTCAACACGACTTCATAATGGGCACCCCATAGATGATCGTTTAGTTTATGTATAGTTTCGAATGATTTGTGACATTCTTTTTGGTCACATTTGAATAGCTTTTCCATTGGCGAGGATGATTCTTGAGAAGTGTGTTGAGGAGAGGGGAGTGGGCGTGGCAAGGGAGTTGACTTTGGTGTAATTGGGTCAAATGATTGGACAATTGAACTGGCATCGTTTATAGTTGTAGTCAATGTCTTTGATACAGTTGTTTCTATTCTTATTGAATCCTGAATTTCAAGGTTAAAGGGAACAGTATCTGGTTGATTCATCGATTCTTCATTACCTTCGTCACATATTCCAGATGAATTTGATTTGAACAATTTTGCACTAGAGTAGTCATTGGTTTGTGGTTCTTCACCACTTCCCGATACATTCGAATCAGTTGGATAGTCATTTGTAGATAGTGATTCAATGGGATTCGATTGATCTAAAATGAGTGATGCGATTGGAGGTGGACATAGTTTGGCTGGAGCGAGTAAAGATTCAATTACTGAACTATCCGTTCTAGTTGAGGTTGTCTGGATCAAATTTGACAATTCCCCTGATGTTTGTTTCCCATTGTCAATGTTCACATCAAGCGAATGTTCCGGTTCAGATTTTGGTTGATCGAAAATTTTATCCACAATCATGAGATCATCTTCATTCTCATAACCTTTTCTCGACAATTCTTCTAGATGTCTTTTCACATGCTCCCACTGCTGAGCACGTCGAGCAAATACTCTGTCGCATTTATCGATTGTACAGTGAAATTGTATTCTCAAATGGTTTGTGACCCTAAGCTCTGATTGGGAATCAATTTTTGGCCCTCTGGTTTTATTTGTTTCAATTGTATCGACAGAATTTAATTCATCTCCATTTGATGATTGAATTGACATTTGTTGTTGCTTTTGATAAATTGACTTGGATTGCTGAAAATCTTGTTCACTCTCACCACTTTCAGCATTGTCGTTTACAATCACTTCGCCATGTGATTGATTTAGATGAATTAGTTCAGATATGAATTTAGCTTTTGACTGATGGAGAATTTGAGTTGATTCGATCGTATTCAAAGATTGATTCAAATTATGGTTGATTGAGAAACTTAGAAAGCTATGCGATTTTGTTTCATTGGATTCCGTTGAATTGGACGGATCAATGTTGCAAGTGAACTTGGTTGGTTCTGTTGAGGAAACTTGCACTCGCAGTTTATGTTGTTGATCATTGCTTTGTGATTCGATTGCTGGTTTGATTGGACTTGATGCTAAGTGATTGAATTCAATTGGAACAATCAACTTGCAAAAAGTACTTCGAGTTGGAATTGAGCTTGAGTCAGTTGATTTTGTTTGATGTCTGGCAAAATTTTTCCTAATTTTTTCAACTAGATTCTTTACTTTAGATTGGCTGGAATGTTTCATCTTCAGATGCATCATTAATTCTCGCGGTCGAGCAAATGTTCTGTCACATTGTAGACATGGAATTGTGTCAAAATGTTTTGCTCGTAAATGTCGCGTTAAACTAGATTCATGGTTGAATGTGTCGCAACATTCAATGAAGTCACATTGAAATTGTTTATTTTGTGATGAAATGTGTACTTGACTTTTGAACGAAGATGAATTGAAACTTGAGGGATGCGCGATACAACTGGTGATGGCATCATCTTAAGCAATTAAATGTGAAATAGAATTTGGTTATTAAACAATAACAAAGTATTTATGTAATTGATTTTATGATTATTACCTGATGGATAAACAGAAGTAGATGGCTTGAGAGATAACAGTTGAAAATTTGATAGTTGATCTAAAAATTGCTTATTCCCTTCATAGCACTTGAATGATTCATTGACAAATTCTAACGAATCAGTCGACTGTTTTTCAGTTGCAAATGTATTGTTTTCAAATATCACACATTTTGATTTAATAGACTTGGAACTACTGATAGTTTGTATTGAGTTCATGATGATTCGATGATAAAGAACGATCGATTCTAAAACAATTTCAACCAAAGATTCAAGCAAAAAGTGACTAAAAGTTAGTAAATGACGTGAAGGGAAAATACTCTTTGTGTTCATTGTAATTATAAGTTATTGTTCACAATGCTAATGGACTATAGGAGGCCTGTACAATGTACATTGATATAAGCTCGCGCTCTCCTGTAGTGAGCTCAAGGTGAGCTGTTCACCATATATGCCTTAACCGTTTGTGTATTATAATGGAAAAATCATGCGCATTGAAGCTGTCTTACAGGAAAGCCTTTCTTATTTTGAAAAGGCCGATCTCTCCATAAAACACTAGTGACTCACTAGTAGTGAGCTCACTGTGGTTCACAGGGGGTGTTCGAGGGACACGAGTCTTGCTGCAAGACTAAGAGGAACAGGAGGTGGAGGAAATGTAATTGCTACATACGATTACCACATTTGTTACTATCGTTCCACAGATGGCGTAAATATGAATGAAGGGCGGAGAATTCGAAACTTACATAAACACTTGGTTAATGGTGAATATACTCATTTATTTTGGCGGGATAAATTCTGGGACAAAATAAAAGAAAAGGCTTTTCTTTTAGGTAAATAATCATACAATTAATTAATCATGATCTTATTCTTGTACAATTTTGTTAAGTAAAATTTTGTTACACAACTTATTTCAACGATTTACGTTTCCAATAGATTTTTTGAGTATTTGATTAGATTTGTCTCGGTTCTGATCTTTCTGCTTTAACAACCTGTTTTGTTCTTGATAACTATCAAGCTGTTGTTTTAAAAATTTGTTTTCATTTATTAGGTTTAGTTCTTCATTATTGACGATCGAAGGAATGGGTGTAGTACTGGTGGGATAGAGCAAATTAGAAGTTGTGTATGATGAATTCGATGCAATTTGGAGAGATTTAGTGATGCCTTGATCAATTCTACCCAATGATTGTCCATTTGAACTATTCCATTGCCTAACTGAATCTACCGATTGTTCACTTGAAACAGATCTGTTTTCGGTGTGATCATCCAATGATTGTCCAGTAGTATACTCAATCATTGAGTTGCCACTTTGATCATTGATTACTGAAAAGGAACGTTGGTGAGTGACTAAACTAGATGGCTTGAATGGAAGAAATTGCAAGGCGCGTGGAGTACTTGATTGATTTGAATGAATCAATTCGTATATAAATGGATTCGATTGATCAAACGGTGATGGCGACTTGGCTGAACCTGGTTGAATAGCATCGAGTGAGTGTCGTAATTGGTCTGATTCAATTGGTTTCAATGAATCATCTTCATTTTGTTCTGAATTTTCTAGCAGTTCTAGTAATTGTCGGTGTTCTAATGATTGTTCATCGGAAATCATTTCATATAGCCATTGTTCATCAACTTTTTCTAATATTTGTCCATCGGGATTCTGTTCATAAAAAAATTGCTTATGTTGATTAATCTCATCTAACAATTTTCCATCGGGATTCGATTCATCTACTTCTTGACCATTTGCACGAATGTTTGAAGTTGTCAATGCTACATTATCATTGAACTTAATTCTTTTGTGAGCATCACTCAATTTATCCCTCTGGGCTAATTCATTTGAACGTTTGAGACGTTCATAGGCAGAATTCGTTTTAATGTTTGAAAGCTGAGAAACTGTATTGTTTTGTGCATTCAGATTCCTTTGTAGACAACTTCGATCAATAAATTTGAAACGTCGATTCTTAGGACAAAAATTGAGAATTTTTCGCATCAATTGACGCCATTTATCTAAATTTGTGTCAGATTCATAGAATGATTGTTTCAATGGAAGAACTGATGTCTTTGTTTCAGTTAGCTCGATTTGATCAAGCAATTCAATACCAGAACTATCATCAGGTGAGAACTGTAATGCCGTTTCGTGTGATTCAATTGAATTGCACGATTGAACATTCAAAGACACATCTCTAGTTTGTTCGTCATCTGATAATGGCACTAGTTTCTCTGGGTGTTCAGATTGTCCATCTGGAGTAGCTTCATTCAGTAATTGTTGTCCATCCACATTAGTCAATTGACTTTGATCATTGAACACATTGTTTGTTAAGCATTGTTGAGAATCAATCAAAACTACGGCCGTCTTTGAAGATGGAACCACTCGTGACTCTGGTTGAATTGCATCAACAGATTTTGTTTGTTTTGAATTGAATTTGATCAAAAATGGCAACGGGCGAGAGTGTCTAATGAGATGTCGCTTTAGATCTTTTTCTTGGACAAACACTTTCTCACATCCATCCACAGTACAAGAGATTGATTCAAAATGCATTCGCAAATGTCTGGTCAGACTTGAGGAATGGTTGAATTTTGTGTTGCATTCTATAAAGTCACAAGTTAAATCCAAATCCAGTTCTATGCTGTCGTTCACATCAGTCACTGAATCTTTGGGCAATAGTTCATTGGAAACAATGACTGACAAAGTTAAAATTGTAGCTCCGATGTGCTTTTGCTGCTTCATGGAATTATTGTCATGTGTTTTGACGTTGAATTCATTCCGAGGGTTCAAATGTTTTTTTCGGATATGCGCCTGGAGATTTCGATTATGGACGTACGATTTGAGACATCCATTTTGTTCACATTTGAATTGTTTGTTCAGTTGTGAATTGATTGATACTGACGAAGGTGATTCGCGAGAAACTTGTGGGTTGAAGTGAAGTGAGGGTCGTGATGGAGTTGATTCAGTTGTGTCATTGAATTTAATTATTAAACTGGTTCCATTTCTATAAGTTGATGAATTTTTGTCAGATTGTTTCATATTATCGGACATGTTCGAAGCAGAATTTGGTAGATTCACATCAATGTCTGTTGAATTGTGCTTGGTTTGATCTATATTTGCCTTATCTTGCTCAATGATTTCCAACGAATGCTCATTGGAATCAGTTTCAAGTGGTCCATCGTTTTGTTCGTCATTATCCAATGATTTTTCATTCATATTTGTCAATTGACTTGGATCATTGAACAGATTATCTGTTGAGCATTGTTCTTCGTTCTTACTTGAAGATGGAACCAACAAGTGGGACTCAGTTTCTTTTGCTTTGATTGAGGCGACTGATTTTGTTTGATTACGAAATTTAACCAAGATTGGCAACTTTCGAGAATGTCTAATGAGGTGTCGCTTTAGATCTATTTCTTGAACGAATACTTTTTTACATCCCCTAATTGTACAGGAAATTGATTCGTTGTGAATTCGCAAATGTCTGGTCAGACTTGAGTAATGGTTGAATTTCAAGTGGCATTCGAGAAAGTGACAAGTGAATTCTATTTTGGGTGATTGCACTTCATCTCTCTTCTCAATCACTGGATTGTTGATTGACAAAGTTAAAATTGGAGTTGATGATTTATTTGCTTGCTTTAAGTGTGCTGTCAAATGTCTGGTTAAATGACTTTTTTGAACATATTTTTTGTTACACTCTTTCCAGGTACATTTAAAAGGCCGAATTCCGGTATGTGAATGACGATGTTTATTTAGATTTGTTTTAGTTTTAAAAGCACTATTACATCCTTTTGCATCACAAAGATACGATAGATTCGAATGAACACGACGAATGTGTGCATTTAGATAACGTTTGCAATTAAATGAACTTTCGCATTTTTCTCGGTCACACTTGAAAGATTGACCAGAACGAACCTCATTATAGTGACGCTTAAGATGATCGTTCCTTTTGTACAATTTGTTACATCCTTTTCGGTTAATAGATTCACCCAAATGAACATTTTCAAAGTGTTGTTTAAGTTGTTCGTTTCTTTTGAACGACTTGCGACATCTTTCTATATGACATTTGAAGGTTTTCGTCAATTTTCCTGAATGTTGTTCTTGAATGTGTCGACGTAAATTATAATTTTTCGTACACACAATTTGGCATTCTTTAACATTACAAGGATATAATTGATCTGAATGAGCAACATGAATGTGTTGTTTTAGGAGAGTTTTATTTCCAAACGACTTCACGCAATCTTTTTTGTTACATTTGAATGTTTTGTCCGGTGGTGCATTGAATGATGTTGACGAAGAAGATAATTGCGAAACGTGTGAGTTGGAGTGGAGTGAGGATGACATTGATTTAATTGATTGGACCTTCGAACTAAAATCTTTTGATACCCGTAGTTTGCTTTGAGCCAACTAATCGAGCATGAGTTGTACACAACTTGGGGTTTGAAGGAACATTTGTAGATTTACGTGAAGTTGCTAAGGGGGAAATAGAATTTAGTTAGACTGAAAACACACTCAACAGGTGACATTACCTAGAACTACTGTGAAATTGGTTCGAGATCTCAATTAGGAAAAGGAATTTATATCAATTGTGGTGTATAGAGTCCATATACACAAAAGGCTTTGTTGTGAGGTAACATGAGCGGAAACACGCACGAGGCATAATAAACTTTGTGGTGATATGGGGGAGGGATTGAAGAGAGCGACATATGAGGGGCATATGCCACTGTGGCGCTGTTCTGAACATATCGATTGTTTCGATAGTACAACATCGATTGTGTGTTTGAATTTTAAATGAGCGCGTGCTTTAAGCACGGTGCTTGGTCAATCAATTACTTTGTTCAGGGATATGATTTTATTAAAAATAAACCATGATACAATCTGAGCAGATAACGAATAGAAATAGTTGAACGTTTGACCGTTTCGAAGATCAGCCCGATTTGCAAGTAAGGTTTGTCTTTAAAAGAATAAATCGAGAGTTTATCTTCAATCATTGTATCGATTAAGTTGTGTGGTTGAACATCTAAGCTAGAAGCGATGATTATCAAAAAGAAGAAAAGATGCATGTGAGCTAGCTTCAAACAGTCAAGAAGCACTCTGGTTTTGCAGATATTTCAGAATCGTTCTATTCATTTCCAATGAATCAACAATTTCATCACAGTTCTCAATCACTTGATCGCTGGCTTGATTAACAATTTTGTGAAAATGTCTCTGTTTTAAATGTGTCAATGACAATTCTTTTGAACTGAACAGCATGTATTACTCATTCGCAAATTTAATGAGCCTCTAGCTCCATCCATTCACTTTCCCCTTTCCCCTCGGCTCATTACATTTGCGAATGAGTATTAGTTACATTTGTAAGGGAGAATCATCGGAAGAGATGCAGTATGGTGTGACACGTGAGTGTATTTTGATGCAAATGAGTCATGTGATTGAACTTGAAACGTACCTTCGTTTTGTGGTACAAATGAAGAAATGAATGAAATCCTCAATTGATTGTAACTATTTGTATTTGAAATTTCAAATAATTGAATTGATCAATTCCTCATCGACATACACATCGTCCATGCACAGCAAAGATAAAGGTATCGTATTCATTGTATTTTTTTTGTTTCAACAGAATTGGCAATAATTCCTTGAAGTATTCGAACGATGAGGTTGGATTGATAGGTGGTCTCAAAATACAATCACCCAACAAACTATGAACTAAATCAACGAAATTGAGACAGTCGGTTCTGATGGCACTATGCCACATTCTACATTATACATCCAAACTGTTCAGCATTTGATTCGATTTTCCAAACCGATTCACCAGAAATCGCTGAGATCATTGATGATTAAAGTCAACATTGACGAAACGTAGAAGTATCATTCGTTATGGTAACTTGGGTAAATACTCTTTTGATGCAATTTTTATTTATTAGTCACTCGATAATTGATAGCAATCTACAACTGTTGAAATGTATAACAAAAATCTATTTTAAAATAATTTATTTTAGAAATATACAAAAAGATATAAATGAATCAAAAATTGAATTGAGTTGCTGGAACAAAAGTTTGAGCAATTTTTCCATTAGGATAAGCTTTTAGGCTTTTTGGTTTCGTGAAAATTCTGTTTTCTTTGTCTTCTTTTAATATTAGTTGAATTTGGTTGGGAATTGACTACTTGTTGACAATTTTGATTATTTTCGAGTAGTACAGCTTCGGGTTCAATTTCATTCTGTTTGCCGTTTGTTTCGTGGCCAATTGAGAAATCCTTGATGGTAACAGCATCAGCAGCAGCATTGGTCATCTTCTGAATAATATTTGCTGGTTTTCTTTTAGGCTTTCGTTTCACATCAGTATGTTTCTTACAAGCCAAATGTCTCACAATATCGCTATGATCTCGCTGTAGCAGTTGATCACACTTAATGCATCTCACTTTGGGCTTTCCATCCTCCGAGTAGGTGAATTCCAGTTGCTCATGTTCAATCACCAGTTCAATCATCTTTTTGCCAACTGGCCCAGAGTAATTCTGTTCCTCCAACTTGACACCGGCGGCAGCGAATTTGTGTGAATCCAATAGAACATGTCGTTTCAGGTTGGACAGTGAATCGGACATTGTTTGACCATCACACACGGTGCACTGCACCAGACCTTCCATCACTTGAACAAACATACCACGGGAAATTGCGCTACCAATTGTGCTGTTGATGTTGGCAGATTCTTGCTGGACATAGCACTGTAGAGTGGACTGGTGAGCGGGTGATTCTATATGAGCGTTCACATCTACAACTATACGATCAAGTCCATTGTAAGGTAGCTCATATTTACACACAATACAGAAGAGGTTTTGACTCTGAGCTGAAAAGCCAAATATGCCGGTGAATTTGTTGATTACATCACGCATTGTTTTGATTCGTTCCCGTTCGCTTTTGTCCAATTTATAGAATGACATTGGAGGTTGTTTGACTGTTGTTGGACACAATTCGGATTGAGACATCTTCTTCGGTTGCAGTCGATTTAACTTGACATTAACAGTGAGGCAATACAAAACAAACAAATACAAATACAATACAAACTCAAATGCAAAAGATAATTTTGCAATGTGCTACATCGTACATCCACAAAACAACAACACAGCAAACTGACGGCTACTGTGAGCTAGAGTCTGCTGCAGCTGTTTGTATTGACACTAGAGTACAATTGTGGCGACATCTGATGGACGTGGTTCAAGGTAATTACTAACAAATTGTAAATATTTTTGATTTTTTCTTAAATTGTCAGATCATTGCATGATCAGTCATGACTACGTAGTTGATCAGCAAAAAATCAATTTGTTACTGAATTAACGAATGAACTATCGGTATATTCGGTATAATTTAACAAATTAACAGCAGATTTCGCTTAACTACAGTCTATTCTCAAATAATAAGTTTATATGTAAATTATTTTTAAAATAAGCGCGAATTCTGTTTTACTCAATAATCTTATTGGATAAACTTAATATATCCTATTAATTCTGGAACGTTGGTGTATTATTATTATAATTATGTGCTCAAAATTGTGGCTAGTTTGAAAACAAAGTTAATACAGTAAATTACTTTGTTCAATTTATAGTCATCTAATAAAACAACACAAAATAATTTTCCTCTTGATATATTGCTACTGCGAAAAAAAGATTTGAATGATTTGGCAAGTTTGGTCACAAAATTCTATTCTGTGAAATTCCAATTGACTCTGGCCTCTCTTTCCAATCAATGTGAATCACCATCAAATGAGCATAATTTTTATTCAAATCATAAAATATTTATAAAATTAAGTTCATTTGTGCTTCATTGAGAAACATTTAAATCTATCCGTCAATAATCACTTTCCTCTTTTCTTCACATCAATAACCTTTTGATGTCTTTTTAGATCCTTAGAGATCTTTAGAGATTTCGTTGTAAGCACTTGATGTTAAGTAAAAAAAGTAAATGCTCCACTAATGAACGAATGCAATATTGCAAATAGAGTCGCTTTCTTTTGAATTAATTTTAGCCTCGAATCAGTCATGAATACAGGGAAAACTTGATTATTTATTGATAAAATTGAAACTAAAACAAATGGGAAAATGAGCTTTCTGAGAAGATCGACAAGACGATCTTGTATCAGTTGGAATTGGTGATTTGAGGTGGTCATGTGACGAGAAAGATCTCAAGACCCTCTCTTAAGAGTAAATGTGATTTTTGTGGTTCATGTTCAATGTTGAATTGTTCATGTCCTGGTAGCTGCTCATAAAGGGCAGTCCATTCGCAGACTGAATGATCAAATTGTGTGCGGGATGCATGTCCGATACTCGTCGAATTGGCCTCGTGTTGCCATAACAGCAGATTACGTACTTGATTTCGCGGAGTAGTTCCACCCAGATGTGTTCCTTTAAGAATCAATGAGAATATGCACAATAGATTGATTGATGCACTTACCCGTTCAGTGCGCGGAATATTCTTCATTTTCCAGATAAATTCACAGATACAGATAACAATGGCAATGCCCGAACCAGCGGCCAAAACCACGAATACTCCACCTACATTTGCCAGACCAAGTTCACTTGCCGAACCAGACACTTTTTGTGTTTCCTTCTGTCCACCACAGCGACCCTTGCCTGACCACCACCGCTCCTTGAACATGTGCAGCTGACCGTCTTCTTGGAGTTTCAAGATGGCATCCGAAATGATCGCTCGATATGGCGAGTCGGGTGGGGTGGCGATTCCGTAGCCTTTTGAGTCGAGTAGAGAGCCAACCTGGTAGAGGTCACATTTGCGTTCAATGTTGTACTCAATGCTTGTGGATTCCATCAGATAGGCGTAATCGCCTTTTTCGACCCTCTCCACCCCCTTAGAGTTGGATTCCACGAAAACACTTGGCCTGTACGACTCCATGAAGGACCACATTCGGGCGTAGGTTGAGAAATTAGAATTCTTGAAGAATGCCTCGGTAGAGCCCGACTTAAGACAACCATAAGGTATCTTGGTCTGTTTCGATAGATCTTCTGCCGACTCGATCGGATTGACCATACGCTCCACCGTGAGAAAGGCAGCCAAATTGGCGGTGTACGAGGACACAAGAATTAGAATGAAGAACCACCATGAAGCGGCTAGCACCCGTGTGGACAGCGATCGGGGCATAATGTCACAGCCCTGCTGCATCAAACAACCAATCGTAAACCAGAGTGTGTTCTTCATACTGAAATTGTTCTTCAGCTCGTCCGGTTGTTTGATGCACGGATGAGGATTCACCCATTCGTAGGGCGAGAATCGAGCCACAAAGAAGAGGAATAAGGTCACACCTAAGAAGGAAGTGATCAAGTAGACCCAGACGTCCATGGCAAGGGGTGACATGAACGAGAACAGTTTTGGGGGTTCTTTCTTGTGTTTCTTGTACAGAATTCCAATGCCCAGACTCATGAAAGGCATGGTAAAGTCAACTGCTTCCTCGCGTTCGTAAGTTATCGTCAGGTCTGCTACGGCAATGTCCGCTTTCTACAAGAATTCATGGTTACAATCCATACCCATCAAACCCAAACCCTCACCCCTTCGATAAGCTCTTTGATCATCCCGTTCCACTCGCCACGCTCATTCTTCCGTCCGTGCACTCCATCATCGACCATCTTGATCTTGTACTTGAACTCGAGATGAGCGGCGATTGCTTTGATCAGATCCACGCAATAACCCTCGTAGCGTTCATTTTCGGGTAAGTTTTCGGCGTCTTCCACTTCCATGCAGTATGGCTGACCCTGGAGATTACAAAATTAGATTACAATGGTCAATGGTCAAAATCTTCAAATAGGGTCAATGGCATCCATGGTATCAATGGTCACTCACCGGAATGGTCACCACAGTCAATGTCTTGTTCTTCAGTGTATCCCTATAGATATCGTGCATAGTTGTGGTGTAATTGCTCATGAAGTTTACTCCAGTGTTGGGGGACCAGCCGCCCACCTGTACACCAAATTGAAGGTTAATAATGGTCGTTTGTGTCTCCTATCCCCACTTACATGTTTCAATCCTTCTCTCGTCAGCTCGAGCAATCTCAACTGAAAGTCCGTCCTAGCACCACTCTTATCAAACCGAAGTGGACCCGTGATTGCGTTGATGTTAATCTAAAATCAAAGACAAATTAATCAATACTACGTAATAGCCGCCAATTGCCCACTTACATTGCGCATATACTTCGATATGGTGAGTCCAAAGGTCCATGGGGTCTCGCTTTCACAATTGATCTGATCAGTGTTCCAGTCTTGATATGTGTTGGATGCATCAATGTCGTGAAGTGTTTGAGCAAATATCCGTACTGCATCGTACACTAGGGCCACCTCAGTCGTAGTTCTTACATAATAAAAATTAGTTATCTTCAAACAGTCAACAATTTGGACTTACCGTAAAGTTCTGTGATGACATCTGAAAACAGTTAAGGATTATTAAGTATAAGCAAGAATAGTAAAGGGTCGTTCAGTACAGTTAGGAACAGTTAAGGTATGTTAGGGACAGGTGCGGACGGTTAAAGACAGTTCAGGACGGTTATAGACAAGTACGAACAGATAAGGACAGTCATGAACTCACCACTCGGTAAACGGAGTCCAGTGTGACCTCCCCATCTCCATTATAGCTCGTACTACTCTCACTCTGTGTCAATTGATTCGCAATAGCAGTGAAATCCCGCGCCTGTGTATCCACCAGACTAAATCCCGAAATGTTCGTTCCACCATACTGAAACTGTTCCAAATCGATCGTGTGCAGATCGAGTGAAGTGAAGAAGTAATTGTGATAGTCCGAGAGCATGTCCACCTGCTGAGCGTGTTGCAGTACCCGATGGATACGGTCCCGGGCCACATCAATGATCACATTTCGAATGGCCAGCTTGTGCAACTCCTTGAAGGTGGTCCGATACTCCCCAGTATCCACCGGGAATTGACGCACCACAATTCGCTTTTCCCTCAAGAATGGATCTTTGAGGATTTGCTGCATTCGAACAAGTGCCTCATTTTCCTCATACAGAATTGCGAAACTTTTCCAATTCTTGAGTTTGATTAAATCCCGAAAAGCATTTCCAATTGTGGTGGGATGAGGATACAAATTGATGGAGGCGTAAGGAGTGAGCGCTGACTGTTGATCAAACTTCATGTCCCACCTCGTCTCAATGTGCGGCATATGGAGCACATCACAGGTGGACTGCACGTGCGCACTGGTCTCCACCGATTGGGGACCAAACACGGCGGCAACATTGTCGTCCAACAGACTGCACACTATAGCATACGTATACGCAAATGGTAATTGGTGTTAATAGTAACGGTAATTACGCAAATAAGTCTTACCTTTTTTTGATGCCTGAAAACTATCACAGCGTTCGAGCTTCTCAATTGTAGCCTCGAGCCGCGTACTGGTGAGGAGACTGCCGTCTGAATTGATCCGTTCCACTGCATCACGGAAGGCCATCTCCACCGTTTCGTCACCATTCTCGAACAGACCGCCTATACGGACAACACTCGGTAGAGCACCAGCTGCTGCGTTAACATGAATGACCAACAACAACAGATTGAATAGAAAGACGATCATTGGCCAGACTGACCTGGCCAATCGATCGATTGTACTCGGTGGTATCATAGTATCGTTCGATACCATACCACAAGGTATGAGCAAATGTTTAAGAAGGTAGAAGTTGCATCAGGGTGATCTGGTACTGGCACTGGCTGGTGAACTGATGTTTGAACTTGAGTTGCTTCTCTGTTTGCACTGTCATTTGGTCTTCAACATTCGCCAAACAAAAGGCAGAGCGGTTAAAGAAGTAGTAGAAGAAGATAAAGCTGAGCTCATGAGATCAAACATGTTAAGTTCATAATAGTTCACAGATGATTTGGATCACCAGAAAGAGAGTGGATTTACGCCTGGATCATCATCTCCACTGCACACGTATGAGAGAGAGAGAGTGATGGATTCTGAGCACAAACATAAACACAGACGCATCCAGTGCGGCTCGCAGTCCAGTGGACACGCACACACAAACAGGAGATGGAGCACTATATTGCACATGCACATCCGTAGGGTATTGCATATATAGTGAGATGCATCTGGATCGAGTCCAGGATCGAGGATAGATTTAAAATTCGGGCGCCCAGTGGAATTAATCTGTAAATTCCGTAATAACCACCGCGGGGCTTGTCGGATACAACTCGAACCGGCAACGGCGCTAATTCTAAGAAATTCTATACACTTGAAACGTTAAAACTAAAGTTTCGCAAAATGTAAATGTAAATTCGAATGCAAATGTACATTTATTATACAAATTGTTACAATATAAAAATAAAGTCCACAGGAAAATGTCAACAAATCCCACGTGAATCATTTCGAAATAAAGGCACTTGAAAGTTTGTTCCGCAACGATCTAATATTTACCTTGGTGTCTTGTTCTTGTTCCGTAACATCAAACTGAGGAATATTGGAATGTTGTTGCATCAAAGTTGTCTCCACTTGAACATCATCAACTTCTTGTTTAATCTGAATCGGATTCAAAGGTTGAACTTCACTACTAGACGATTGTTTCATCTGATCAAGATCACTCAATGCCAAATAGTTGGGACGCTGATAACGATGTTTAATGCGATAGTGGCACTCCAAGCTCTGTTTGGTCACAAATCCCAGCAACATTTCACACTCGATCCAATCGCACTTATACGGCTGCTCCTTGTTGATCACATGCGACTGCTCATGACGTTGCAGAGAGTTCAAATCGGCAAAAATCCAGACACACTTTGGCCATTCACAGACGAAAGTTCGATTGGTCAGATGGTAAGACTCGTGACGCTTGACCGCTTCGGCCTGATTGAACGGTTTGGAGCATTTGGAGCACTTGAAATGTCCAACACGTGAATGCAGCTCTGGTGGAATGTCCTGATAGATGGCCTTGGCATTGGTGAGAATAGATTGCTGATCCTGCGAAAGGCCAGGAGTAGACAGAATAGGGCGCAATCGAACATTTGATTTAATTGAAACAATTCGCGCATCTTGTTGATCTTGCAATTTTGACGATTTTGGTTTATCAACAGCATGATCCACTTTTCGTTTTGATTTTTGAACCTCGGAACATGCAGATGATTTTGGACCATAAAGCTCACTTGACTTTCGTTTAAGTTGTTTATGAGAAGAAGCTGGTAATTCTGGTGGTTCGGAATTTGGCGAATCCGGATCAGTGGCACCTTTATCCACATGACTCTGAGAAGTCGATGATCTTAGATCGGCAACTGATTGATCCAAATCCAAATCTGTTTGAGTCATAGTAGAAACGAGTCGGCGCTCAGTTGCTGTTGAATTGTCAGATCGGTTGATCAGATTGAACAGATTGGGGCCAATTAGTTTGGAGTCACCTTGGACGATTTTCAACTTTGTGGGGTCACCAGTTGAGAGAACCCAAACTTTTCGATTAGCTTGGTTTTCCGGGATACTCCTTTGAACCTTTAAAGTGATGCCCTTTGTTTTTTGTTCTTTCGGGTCTTCTGCTTTTACTTCTTCTTCTGACTCATTGTCATCGATTTCAGTCTCCGAGTCGTAATGATTCTTGTTATCTTCTTCGCTAGAATCTCGATCCTTTTCCTTGACCTCCTCCTTCTCTTCCTTTTTATCCAACATATGTTTGGCAAGTTTACTCAGTGACTTATCAAAACTGGTTCCAATTGAGTTGAAGGCTAGATTGAGTCGAGTGGGATACAACTTCAAGAATAGATCATTGATCATCTCAAAAAGACTCTGTTTCAGGTTGTTCTTCTTTCGTTTGAAAAGTGAATCGAGAAATTTCACTATTTCGGGTGGAATTTCAGTAAAAGATTAGTTGTCAGATTATCCAAAAACAATATAAGAGCATACCATTATCTTCTTTAAGACCAGAATCCATCAGGACAAACGGATTGACCGAACAAGCAAACACTACTCGTTCCTCATTCTCCTCGACATGTTCTTCTTTAACCAGAGTTTTGAAATTGATGTTGCTGTTTTTGTTTCTCGAATTCGTGAATGACAATTTCGGAGTTGAATTCTTTCGAGGATCAATAGAAACATTCTTCGAAATCATATCACGAGCCTCAGTCAGCAGTATCTCGAAAGCCTCATCCACCAGACTGTTCACCCCGAATTTGAATTTCTTTTGTTCCGACTCATGTGATGGCATCATTCGGGTAGATTCTGTTGTCTGAGGAACTAGATGATCACGTGATTTTTAGGGTCGAAACGACAAAAAACGAAGAAATCAAAAGATAAACAGAAATAAATAGAAACGAAAAGGCAAAAGGGAAATACACAATAAACTAATGACAAACGTATTCAGAAGACTGGTTTGTTATTGTTTGTACAAACAAATCGATTGTGATGAACTTATCATTAATCGTATCGTACGGACTTCTTTTAAATTCTGATTAGATTCTGTTGACCTTGAAATCAATTATCAAATGTCAAGGAAAGAGTTATTGCAGAATGTACAAGTACAGTTGCCAGTTCTCAAAGCTCGACTTAGTGAATTTAGTAACGCAACAGATGGTTTCGGCCCTCGATTCATCGCTTTTCTGTAATTCCATCTTCGAACAAAATTCTTGTCACTCCCCTCCCAGGAACAGTAGATTTCCTTAAAATGATTTTGTTCATGCCGCATTAAAGTTGGTTCGTTATTGAATACTAATCGACACGCACCGATGTTGCATTGGAATATTCTGCTTTCAATTGGGGCTACACTCGATGGACGCGATTCTGTTGGTTCTGATTGCAATTCGGTCTCATCGTCAGATTCAATCAAATTGAATGATGTAAGACTGATCGTGTCCTCATCATCATGCTCTAATGTTGATTCAACTTGTTCCAATGGTTTCATTTGATGATCAATTTGATCGTCAATTGGTGACTCGGTTCGCTCAATTGTGGCTGTGAGTTGAGTTGCTCCATTTGGAACGTTATCGACTATATTTGGTTGCATTATTAAACTCGATGAATATGACTCCATTGGTGATGATACATTCACTGGTTGAATCATCAGTTGGTTTCCTGCTTGGACTAGTTGATAAGTAACGATGTTTGTGGGTTGTTGTGTTGTGAAAAAAGTTGGGTTGGGTTGAATTGGAGATGATTGGAGATGCATCAGTTGGGGTTGGTGATTTATCATTGAATAGGGTTGAATTAGAACTTGGGAAGAGTTGGACTGAGGTTGAGACATAATTTGGTTTGGCTGTTGAACAAGAATTGAGTTTGGCTGGATGAGGTTGAACTGATTCGGGGATTGTTGAACAATTATAGCGTTGGGTTGGTGTTGGAAGGTTATAAAGGGAAGACTCTGTTGGGTTAGAATGGGAGAATCCAAAGGACTTGGTTGAACCATAATTTGGGGGTTTGATGTGACCATTGGACTGGGTTGAACCAGGATTGGACTTGACGAAAGCTCAATTGAGTTAGCTTGAGTGGAATCAAGTTCCATTGAATCCGATTCCACAACAACTGTTTTCACTGGATTTTTCAATTCTTTAATCATCTTCTTACAAATCTTCTTATGAATAAGCAAGTATGTGAGAGTCTTCAACTTCTTCTTACACCATGGACATTTGAGTAGTTTGAAGTGTAGCCGTTGATGTTGTTTCAGAGTGTACTCGGATCCGAGCATTTTGTTACAACCTTTCACTGGACATTTGTTTGCATTTTCTCCTAGATGATCCAAACACAATCCATTCCGTCGTACAAGCTTTGCACAATTGGACCATCTGCACACAATGCACCAATTACCGGTTGGAGTACCATTCGCAGATAGTAAACGATATCGATACTCATCGATTGGGTCACCAGAACTAGAAAGAACAGGAAACTTTTCTACGACTACCGAGTGATTCTTGAGTTGATTCGAAGATTGGGGAGTTGAACATCGACGGTTGAAAGTGACTGAATGCTTCTTGAGGTAATGCTCAATGAGGTGCTCTTTCTGGGGAAATTTGGCTTTGCAACCTAATTGGGTACATTTGAGCAAATCGGTGGGTTCGATTGAATCAATGGAAGTTTCAATGAATTCATTTGAATTGAAGTGATCAATGGACTCTGTTGGATTAGAAGACTCAACTGATTCTATTGAATTGATATGATCAGTTGTTTCAATCGAATTGAAATGATTCGTTAGACAAAATTGAACTCCAGACAAGTTCAAATTCAACGATGGATCCTTTGACTCAACTTGTTCCCCATCAGTTGGCTCAATAGGATTTACTACACCAAACTCCGCATGAAAGTTCACAATTGGTCCCAGGATTTCGGCAGTCGATAGATCTTCACAATCATAGGTTATCGCTGATTCCATGTTAAGTGAAGTCTACAAAATAAAGCAATTAGCAATTGATTAGTCAACACAGAGAACGAACCTCACTTGCAATTCATGCAACAATAACAATGAGCTATGTGCAACAAGGTGTGCAGCCTTGATGGTTTCCATGGAAACCGAATGGTTACGTAACTAGGATACAGGTGGAGCGTGTCAAATTGAAATCGATTGTGACAGCAGAACATCAAAACTCCTCTTCCGACACTACAAACAAATACCCCTCAAGGACAAAAAATAATACAATTTTATTGATATATTAGAAATACTTTATGTTCAGACACTCTCAACATAGTCTTTGGCAGTCTTGTTTGACAAGCTGCCCGAAGGTTTGTCGGTGGCAGACGATCTCAACGATTTGCGATCAATGATTGCAATCTTTTTGCCACGGGACCGTGTTACGGGAAGTGTCGAAGCACTCGGTTGCTGCTTTCGCATATGCTCAGACTCAACGTGCTGCAACACTTCATATTCCATCTCGGATTCGAATCCCCCACAACCAGGATAAGTGCACTGAAATAATTGCGGTTCGGGTGACGGAGATCTCGATGGTGGTGGGCGTTCCACGACTCTGTAACTCAAAAATCGTCTCAACGACATTGGCTCTCCATCCAGGAACGGTGCGGCCATATGTCGCGCATGATGACGATTCAGGTAGAGTCGATGCGCAAACGGTTTGTCACATCTGCGACATCGGAAAGTACCGTAATGGATGTTTCGACAATGTCGCACGAGACTAGGCATGGAGTTGAAAACGCTGGAACAGCGTGCGAAATTGCATTTTAAGACATTCGGCGGTGTTCGAGGACGGGTTGATGATGATGATGATGACTGATTATGAGGATTTTGACGATGCAATGAGTGCGAATGATGACCAGATGTCATTGGTGACTTACTGGGCTTCAATAAAACTACTGAAGAAGATGTAGATGCGAATGGCGATAATAGTGGCAATGATGATGATGATGAAGATGCTGCTGCGGGTGATGATGAGCTTGGCTTTTGATAAGATTCATCGTTTGGCTGTCCAACTGTTGAGTCACTAGGCTCCATCACATTGCACGTGTGAACATTAGCTGGTGGAACAACTTCATTGTCCGATCCAGTTGCATCGTCCGCAATTGTGTCCGCGTCATAGTTATCATCGTCTGTATCATCGGTTTCATCCTGAACCTTTTGCTGGACCACTGGATCCTCAGTTGGTGACTCGGCTCGTTCAATTGTGGTTGTGAGTTGTTGTTGAGTTCCGTTTGGAACGACTGGTTGCAGCTGTATGTTACTTAGAGTTGGCTGTTGTGGTGACTGTTGCACGGTAATTATTGATTGGTTGAACCCTGATGGATATGTCTGATGCACAGTAGAGGTGGACGGTACATTCACCGGTTGAATCATCAGTTGGTTTCCTGCTTGGACTAGTTGATAAGTAACGATGTTTGTGGGTTGTTGTGTTGTTATATAGGTTGGATTGGGTTGGACTTGAATTGGAGCTGACTGGAGATGCATCAGTGGCGATTGCTGATTCAGCATTGGGTAGGGCTGAATCAGGAATTGGGATGAGTTGGGCTGGGGTTGAAGCATAATTTGGTTTGGCTGTTGAACAAGAATTGAGTTTGGCTGGTTGAGGTTGAACTGGTTCTGCTGCTGCTGTTGAAGCACAATAGAGTTTAAGAACTCTAATGGGATTTGGCTTTGTTGAGAAGTGGTTGGAGATTGTTGAACAATTATGGTGTTGGGTGGGAGTTGTTGTTGGACCATGAAGGGGAAGGGCGTATTCTGTTGGGCTAGAATGGGAGTAACTAGTGGATTGGATTGAGTAACCAGTTGGGGGTTCGGGCTAGCCAATGGATTGGGTTGAACCATCAGTTGGGGATTTGAGGTCATCGTTGAATTAGGTTGCATCATGTTGGATGGAATTGCAATTGGATTGACTTGAATCATGATAGAATTGGACGGAATTCCCATTGGACTAGATTGAGCCATCATAGTAGGGACTGGAGGATTATGTGGTTCCATGTGTAGAATCCTAATATTGTCCGGTAGAAGCCTTCTCCCTCTGAACGATTGAGCCTTAATTGGTTGAGGGAGAACCTCGATTGGACTATCGGGCTGAACCGTTGAGGTTGAAGCCACAGGTTTAACCGAATTAGGTTGAGTCCTAACGGGAGTGGATAATTGGACATCAAGCTTAGGTTCTTCAGTCCTGTTGATTGGCTTTGTTCGTAGCATCACCGATGGATTAGGATCGCCTTTAAGGGTGAGCTTTATGCCATTAAATCCATTATGTTCTTGTGAAGATGAAGGTGAAATCAAGTGTTTCTCGGTCCTCTGATGAACACACAACAGGCCCAATGTCGTAAAAGTCTGCTCACAGCCATTCCAGCCACATCGGTACGCCTCCTGGGAACCGATCAGATGGTTGTTTGCTTTAAATTGGACATCAATTTTCGGTTGCGTATTATGTTTCTCTTGACAATGAGCAATGAGAGCATCTTTTGAGGGAAACGACGCAGAAAAACAACCAATTTGAACGCATTTAAATTGGGGATCGAGTGAAGTGAGTTGTTGTTGGATTGGAGCTTGTTCGGTTGAATTCGACTCTTTAATTGGCTCAATTGAATTGATTCGTTCAACCAATTCAGCAGCAGTTTGATTCACAATTGGCGCCAGTATTTCAGCCGAAGACATCTCCCACATAGTGTAGTCAAAGTTATTGCCATCTCTAATTGGAGCATCATTGGACTCATTAGATTGAACAATTGATGCGGATGGCTCCATTGTTTCCATTGTTGTTGTTGCTTTATAGCTCAATGAGAGTGAGATTAACAAAAATAAAGCTCAAAACAAACTAAAATCGTTGAGATTGGGACGAGAGATTCCTGAAAGTGAGGCAATGTAAATCAATGGGTCAAAATTATGTATTCACTTACCTTGAATTGTTCCGCTTACAAGATGATCCATTTAGCACTGGCGTAGTCACGTGATACAAATATTGATGATGATAACGGGGGATATAGCACGATAAGATAAGAACACATGCACTTACGGAAAAACGAGTTTGACTGAATGAGCAAGTGAAGTGCGAGTGAGAGAGAAATAAATCAAGTCAGCTGACAGGCGTAGAGAGGGTGAGTGAAAAAGTATTCAGAATAATGCGTTACTGCACGACTATCGATTGTAAGTGGGATGGACGAATTGATAGTTATGACTTTTGGCGCAATGCAAAATATATATTGAGGAATTACACATTATTGAGATTAATGAGATAATGGGATATTTTATTGTTTTTATTAAATTTATTATATATGTGAATGAGAATTCAATTGTTTAGGATTTAATATGAGAAGATATGTCCTTGAAACAACAACAAACACGATTCAGAAGAGTCAATGACAGAAATTGTAGAATTCTATTAAATTCTGAAAGAATATGACTACATAGAAGTGAATGGTGCATTCATTGTCTGCATCATCACTGAGTTGGCCGGGATTTGTTGATAAGTAATATAATTTGTGGGTTGATTGATATAAGAGACGGTTGGGTAACTTGGGGCTTGAATTGGAGCGGACTGGAGCATCAAGGTTGATTGATTTATGGTCACTGGGTAGGATTGAATCATGAATTGGGATGAGTTGGACTGGGACAGAATCTGGGTTGGTTGTTGGTGTTGGTAGGTTAGAAACGGAGAATTTTGTTGGGTTTGAACGGGAATAATGAGTGGATTGGGTTGAACCATATTCGAGTAGATGGTATTGTGTTGATTTGAGGCTTCAATCGAATTAAGTCGATCTTCCAACTTGCGAATTCGGTCTTCCAAGCGAAAATTCTCCTGTTCCAATTGGTCAATGCGTAATTCGAGAGTATTTTCTCTGAGGATTGAATTAAAAGAATCGTTTGGATTCAAGCTGTGTGGGTCATTAACATTGGATTGATCAAACAGGTTCGCTGTTGTTGGTTCAGTTAGAATGCAGAATTGTAGATTAATCTGGTTGTTGAACTCGACGTTTGATTGAGTTTCGATTGGTTCATAACTTTGGATCATTTCAACCGGGATGAAAGGTTCACCATTCGATTGCCCATTGACTGACTCAGTTGAGGACGGCGATGGACTCGTTGGTTCACTGATCATGACATGATCGTTGTCGAATGAAACAGCAGATAAGGTGCCTGGTTCTGATCCAGTTTGGTCAATTGAATCCAATTTTGCTTTAATTAGAACCGTTGGACCCTCTACTTTATTTTCAACATTATCATCAACTGGCAATTCGTTTTGATTTGATTGTTTTTGAATCCTAGGTTTAACAGAATATCCAAACACAAATCTCAATACCCTTCTTGATGATTGCATCACTACGTGCCTCTTTTCATGTTTGATAAGATCTCGCATTCGCAGAAACACTTTGTCGCATCCATCCACGGTACAGGCAAGTGCTTCATAATGTATTCGTAAATGTCTGGTTAGACTTGTCGGATGATTGAACGTTAATCCACATTGCAAGATGGAGCATTTCAAGTTGAATTGAGTGGGACCAACTACAATTGCTTCCTTATTATCATGATGATGATCATTCGATTGCTCAGAAGTGTTTGCTTGATTAGGTTGATCGAATTGAACAAGAATGTTTTCGTCCAATTTTGAACGCTTTCTCGGCAAGGCAGCCAACCAAAATTTTTTGTCACAGTTTTCTACTGGACAAATGTGCTTCTTGCCTTCTTCGCCCATATGAACCAATCTATGCTTGTAGAAATTGTTCTTATATTTCATCTTAGACCGACGGCTTGGCAATGGACAGTTGTACCATGTTTTGCTATTTTCGGCACGACTGATTGGTTCGAGAGCCTTGGCTTTTACGTGATTCGGGTTTATTGATTTGGCTGAGATGGACTGACCGAGCGAATTGTACGACGAATCGTTGGACATAGTCAAACTTTTTCACAGACGATAGAATGAGGTGAGCAGAGCAAAGGTGAGCAGAGCAAAGTCACTTCAGGAATTAAAGATGATCTTGCTAGAATAAAAGAGTGAAAGCATTTGAGCGAAAATGTGCACTAGTGAAAATTAGTTCACTTCAGTGCAGTACTACACTGTGATGGCCGTATGGCTGATCATGTAAGGCAATTCCACCCTCACCACCCCCCAGTTCACTTCTGTAGAAGTCGTAAAATAGTTTGGCCATATGTGGCCAATATAGTATTTCGAGTGAATTGAGCGTAAAGGCAGTTGCGCAAGTGCCTCTTGATTTGCATTGAAGCGAGAACCGTTTTTGAACTTTGAACATAGTCAAGAATGTACCCTTTAGGTCGCGTGATAGCGAGAACATATTTTCACAATTACATGCAACAAAACCACCCAACCGTGACTCCCTCCACAAATGTTAGCTAAGAAGTACACAGAGTTCATTCTTATTCAAAACATTTAAGCAGATAATTCAAATACAATTGAAGTAGTCAGATACAATCAGAATTTCTGATTCAGAAAATAAAAATGTATTTGCAGATACAGTAGAAAAAGACACACTATGGTCTTTGTTTGAACATTTCATTGGTAATCGCTCGAACCAATTTGTTCATCTCCACATAATCCCCGTCTTTTTCTCTGTCCATCTCGAGCACCAGTCGACTATTGTGGTACACCTGGCGGAGTTGGGCAAAGCGACGAACATTGGTGAGGAACCAGTAGGGAGAAGTGCGGGTGCCAGTGGAGTCAATCACAGTGCAATCTTCGATGTGGAGTGTGTCGATTTGTGGGAATATTATGGAGAAATACCGGAATATTGAAGATGGCTGGATTATGTCGAACTTGGTAAGATGTAGATGGCGGATAGATGGGAGGGTGTGATTGGGTTGAGCGAGTTGGGTTCGGTAATTGTCAGGGGTGAGTCCAGAGAAGAATTGGCTCGGTGGTTGTTGTCCATCTGTGCGTTGTTCTGTGAACCGAATGTGACTCAATCGGGTCAACAGAGCCAAATTAGCCAAATTAGGCAGTAGTGAAACATTGGCAGGAATTGATATGTCTAGATGAGTCATCGATGCAGCATACATGACAGAAGCCTGAATGGTCATAATTTGAGTAATATTGGAACTAAACAACGCATTTTCATTAAAGACAGGATATACTCCGTGTCGAATTAGCTTGACGGTTGAATCCAAAAATGCAAACATTCGTCCCAAACCACGACCGAACACTCGCGACAGACCAACTCGCACAACATTTTCGTATTGAAGAATCACATTGGAAATGTCTTGGGGATTGGGTCCACTGAAATTGCAGAAGATAGTCCGGAGATTGGGTTTGATAAGTGGAGCCAACTGGTTTGGGTGTGGATTCACGTCAAAGTCAAAAGGAAGATACAGATGGGACAAAGATTCTAGGCCTTGGAGGGCGGTCCAAAATTGTGCTTGGTTGTACTGAATTTGTTGAGCAGCGGTGCTGAACAAGACGAGACGTTCCAGATTGGGATACCTAGAATGGAAATAGTAAAAATTAGAGAAAGTAAAATAACATGCTTTACTCACAGTTCAATCAATTCCACGAATCGTTCCATCGACAAATGGTCCACACAGTAGAGCACGAGTTCAGTCACCTTGGGAAATCGGGTCGAGAGCCACTGAACTCCAGCCGAATTGACCTCTTTGGTCACACGGATACATTCCCACTCAAACGGGAACCGAGTGGTGTAATGAGAAATGAACCAGTACCGAGAAATGTCCACCAATTGATCTTGGTACGTTGGTGTTTGAAGCAATGACAATAATGTTCGGTCAGAGCAACATTTCAACGCCAACCAACGCCATCGATGGTTGACCAGTTCCACGGAATGAAGAAGATCATAGAGAGGCAGGCGGGAGAAGATGGACAGAAGCTCCTTGTCGGAGATGGAGTCTATTTGAATTGGACCAGGTGAACGTTGTACTTTGCTCGGTTCAGGTTGAGAATCCTCTGGTTCAGAAACAAGTTTCCTCTTAGAAGCCATGTGCATTGGGTTGATAACAACAAAACACACAAGTGCGAATAAATCCTCTGAAAAAGAAAAATCAAAGCGAAACGGTTTTCGCCGAAACCTTTCTTGTTGTGACTATTTACATCCATCATAACATTAAGACAAATCGTCTATATCTACTCAAGTGATTTAATAAAAAAGCCGCCAATTTTAAGTTCAGCCTCAGTTTGGCTTATTTTTCTTATATAGTTTTAATCAGATAATTAAGATATAAATGAATTAAAAATAGCCCAAATAATCAGATAGTATTACAGTTTGTGTGAAGCAGTTTAAAGAAATAGTAACACTATGGTCTTTGGTTGAACATTTCGTTGGTAATCGCTCGAACCAAATTGTCCATTTCCGCATAATCTCCATCCTTATCTCTGTCCATTTCGAGCACCAGTCGATTATTATGATACACCTGTCGGAGTTGGGCGAAGTGACGAATATTGGTGAGGAACCAGTAGGGAGAGGTGCGGGTGCCAGTGGAGTCAATTAGAGTGCAATCTTCGATGTGGAGTGTGTCGATTTGTGGGAAGATTAACGAGAAATAGCGGAATATTGAAGATGGCTGGATTATGTCGAACTTGCTTAAGTGTAAATAGCGGACAGATGGGAGAGTGTGATCGGGTTGACCGAGTTGGTTTCGATAATTGTCGGGGGTGAGTCCAGAGAAGAATTGGCTCGGTGGTTGTTGTCCATCTCTGCGTTGTTCAGTGAACCGAATGTGGATCAATCGGGTCAAGAGGGACAAATTGGTCAAAAATGGCAGTAGTGCAACGTTGGATGGAATTGCCATGTCCAGATGGGTTATCATCGGAGTATCCACAGCTGCATGATCCAACATGCCTAAGGCGATTTGGGTGCTAATATTCTCATCAGCAAAATAGATCGGATAGATACCAAATTGAGTTTGCGGCACTTGTAGAGCATTCATTAAAAATTCGTTGGTTTTTTCCAAAAAGAAAAACATCCCACCAACAACATCTCTTGCCAGAAACAGACCAATTCGTTCAATAATTTCTGGATCTAAGATCACATTAGTAATTTCTCGGTGATTGAGTCCACGGTACTTGCAGTAGATGGTACGGATATTGTTCCTGAGAATTGGTGCCAACTGGTTTGGGTGTGGATTCTCACCAAATTCAAAAGGAAGATACAGGTGGTACAGAGATTGTAGGCCTTGAAGAGCGGTCCAAAATTGGGGCTGGTTGTACTGAATTTGCTGAGCAAGGGTGCTAAACAAAACGAAACGTTCCAGATTGGGATACCTAAAGTGGAAATAGTACAAATTAGAGATAGTCAAAGAACATCTTTAACATACATTTGAGTCAATTCTACGAATCGTTCCACCGACAAATGGTCCACACAGTTGAGCACGAGTTGGGTGACCTTGGGAAATCGGGCACCGAGCCATTTGACTCCAACCGAATTGACCTCTTTGGTCACCCGAATACATTCCCACCCAAACGGCACCCTAGTGGTGTAATCGGTAAAGAACCAGTACCGAGTAATGTCAAATAGTTCATTTATGTACGCTGGTGCTTGAAGCAGGGACAATGATGTTCGGTCAAAGCAACACTTCAACGCCAACCAACGCCATCGTTGATTGACCAGTTCCACAGAATGAAGAAGATCACAGAGTGGCAGGCGTGAGAAGATGGACAGAAGCTCCTTGTCAGAGATGGAACCAATGCTGGCGGAACCAGGTGGACGTGGTAGTATTTCTGGCAGTACTGCTCGCTTGCTGAGACCTTCTTGAGAATCCTCTAGTTCAGAAACAACTTTCCTCTTAGAAGCCATGAGCAGTGGGTTGACAATAATAACAAAACACAACAATCTTCTGAAACAGAAAATAGCCAAAGCAAACTTTTTTGCTGTGACCAAACAACAAGTGTGCGCACTGTGACACACAATTTGTGTTATTGTGAGATAAACGGCTATTACCATCCAATCAAAACATTATCGACTACATCAACTCAAAAGATTTAATTGAAAATTTCAATTTGAATTTTAAAATCAAATAATCTGTACATTACAACCATTCTGGCATATTATGACATCAATAATGAACTAATTATAACTTTAAAATGGTTGGAAAATCAATTGTTTAGTTTGCATATGCGTTTATGTAGTTTAAACTAACTAACTAGTATAACGGCTAACACGAATCACGTGAATCAATTTGTTTTCTATGGAAAGTACTAATCTTATGATTTTCAAGTAGACTCCTTAGAACAGTTAGAAAGAATTTTATTGAATTCCCAAAGAATATGGCTGTAAGGTTGAAGTGGATGGTATATTGATTGGTTGCATCATCGCTGAGTTGACCGGGACTTGTTGATATGTAACATAGTTTGTGGGTCGGTAAGAGGCGGTTGGGTAATTTGGCACTTGCATTGAAGCTGACTGGAGCATCACTGGTGATTGGTTCATGGTCATTGGATAGGGTTGGATCATGAATTGGGATGAGTTGGGCTGGCACAGGAACCGGTTGGGTTGGGGCCTAAGCATAATTGGGTTTGGTTGTTGGTATTGGAAAAAGAGGATGGGAGAATTCTGTTGCGAAAGAATTGGGGCAACCTGTGAATTAGGTTGTACCATATTGGAGTAAATATTTGACTGATTCGAGGATTCAGACAAATTGAGTAAATCTTCCAACTTGCGAATTCTGTTTTCTAAACGAAGATTCTCTAGTTCCAATTGATAAATGCGCAATTCGAGATTATCTTCACTGGAACTTGAGTTAAAAGAAGAATCGATTAGACTCGAACTGTTTGAGTCGTTAACATTGGGATAATTAAACATGTTTGCTGTTGGTGATCTTTCATTATCATCTATCATATCAATTTCATTTGTCTGTATTCGTCGATCTCGGATTGATGAATTTTGAACAAAATTAGATTGATTTTGGAATTCAGTTTTAATGTAAAATTGTGGATTATTCGGATTATTAATTGAGTTTGACTGAGTTTCTATTCCGACTGGTTCATTAATTTGGTCTGAAATGAAAGGATTGTCATTCAATTGCTTATTGAATGAGTTAGTCAAGGATGTAGAGGCGCCACTTGAAGATGTGACAATTGAATGTGATCCAGTTTTATCGGTTAAATTCAATTTGTTCGAATGTTGAATGATTGGTTCGTATGCATTGACTTCTTCGTGCTTTCGGTTAGTTGATTTGGCCGTGTTTGACTGAGAGTATGAATTGGACAATGATGATGATGAACTTTCACTAGACATAATCAATCTAGATTTTGAAATTTCACTCTCTGTAATTTGATCGACTGCTCGTTTACGATGACGAACTTTTGAATTATGCATGAGTTCTTCTGCACTCGAATGACTTGCCATTGGGTTTGTAGATTGGGCAGGTGGATTCGCTTGATTTAGTGTATCTTGACGATTATATTTCTCCAAATTATCCGCAAGTAAATGTTTTAATTTGTTAGTGTTGGGACAATAAGCCAATTTATCATATTGGCTCATTTTGCATGAAACAATCCCAAACTGAGATTTGTCACTCAAATTTGGCTTGACATCTTCACCAACGTGCAATTTCAATACATGAGGCTTGAAATCGTCACATGTTTCGGTGCATTCGTCCAAACTACTTTTGATTGGTTGCTTGCAATCTACCATGGTGACGATTGAATAGAAAGAAGTTGGTTTGTTTGATGTAGAGCTTATTGGATTGTTGCAATTGTTGATGTCGATTGTAAGTTACAATTTGTAACGTAGAAGCTTTTTGGTTAGATTGTAATAGATTAAACAATTAGACAACTAAAAGATAAGTTAGAATATACTGTAAGGCGAGAGCGCTAACGAACGAATCTGTTTGGAGATGACTGACATCCTGACCAACAAATGAGACATATGCAAATTGGAGTGTGAGAGAAAACTAGTTTACTTTAGTGCACACATGCATTCATTACTACATTCACAGTGCAGTGGTGGTGGCTCGTTTGAGGCAATTCCACCCCTCACCACCCCCTGTTCACTTCTGTGGAAGTCGTAAATAAGTTTCCCCATGTGTGGCTACATTAGTGTTTCGAGTGAATTCGCAATGGCTGTAGAGAAGCACAGGCGGGCATAAAGGCCTCTTGATTTGTATTGCAGAGAGTGTGTAAAGTAAGAGAACATCATTTCTGAACTTTGAACACATTTGAATACCAAGAATAGTCAAGAACACACCATCGAAGTCACGTGATCGTGAGAACGTCTTTTGCAACAAAATCGTTCAATCTAGATCAAGCTTGACTTCCTCTATAAATTAGCTGAGAATTACAACATATTGTTCAACGATTTTAATCAGATAAACGGCAATTAAGAAACAATTGAAGGAGAAATAGCCCAAAATAATCAGATAGTATCAGAGTTTGTAAGAAGCAGTTTAAAGAAGTAATAGACACATTATGGTCTCTCCTTGTACATTTCATTGGTAATCGCTCGAACCAACTTGTCCATCTCCACATAATCTCCATCCTTAACTCGGTCCATTTCGAGCACCAGTCTATTATTGTGATACACATTGCGGAGTTGGGCGAAGCGACGTACATTGGCGAGGAACCAGTAGGGAGAGGTTCGGGTGCCAGTGGAATCAATAACAGTGCAATCCTCAATGTAGAGTGTGTCGATTTGTGGAAAGATTATGGAGAAATAGCGGAATATTGATGAGGGCTGGATTATGTCGAACTTGGCAAGGTGCAAATAGCGGACAGATGGGAGGGTGTGATTGGGTTGACCAAGTTGGGTTCGGTAATTATCGGGTGTGAGTCCAGAGAAGAATAGGCTCGGTGGTTGTTGGCCATCTGTGCGTTGTTCTGTGAACCGAATGTGGACCACTCGGGTCAACCGGGCCAAATTGGTCAAAACTTTCAGTAGTGAAACATTGGATGGAATTGCCAGGTCAAAATGGGTCAACATCCGCCCCATCGGCTTAAGATAATCGGTCAAACTTTGAGAAATTATGGCGCTAATGACATCATGGTAAAAATAAGACGGATATATTCCGAGGCGAGTGAACTTCTTGGCTGAATCCATAAAATAAAAAAGCCATCCAATAGGATTCACCATTTGAGACAGTCCAAGTCGCTCAACAGTTTGTGGTGCAATGATCATATCAATCATGCCTTCGTCAATGGGTCCAATGTACTTGCAGAAGATGCTCCGCAAAGTAGGCTTAAGAAGTGGAATCAACTGGTTCGGGTTTGGGTTATCGAGAAAGTCAAAGGGAAGATACAGATGGGACAAAGATTCTAAGCCTTCAAGTGCGGTCCAAAATTGTGCTTGGTTGTACTGAATTTGTTGATCAACTGTGCTGAACAAGATGAGACGTTTCAGATTGGGATACCTGAAAATAGTGATATTTGTGATAGACTGATAGTGATAGTCAAGAATCGTGTTTTTACTCACATTTTAATCAATTCCACGAATCGTTCCACCGATAAATGATCCACACAATAGAGCACGAGTCGGGTGACCTTGGGAAATCTAGTCACAAGCCACTTGACCCCATCCGAATTGACTTCCTTGGTCACACTGACACATTGCCACTCAAACGGGAGCCGAGTGGTGTAATCAGTAAAGAACCAATAGCGAGTAATGTCCACCAGTTGATCTCGGTAAGCTGGTGCTTGAAGCAAGGACAAGGATGTTCGGTCGGAGCAACTCATCAACCCCAACCAACGCCATCGTTGATTGACCAATTCCACGGAATGGAGAATATCATAGAGAGGCAGGCGTGAGAAGATGGAAAGCAATTCCTTGTCTGAGATAGAACCAATGCTGATGGGACCAGGTGGAAGTGGTGATACTACTGGCAGTACGGCTCGTTTGCTGGTTCCTTCTTGAGAATCTACTGGTTCAGAAACAAGTTTCCTTTTCGAAGCCATGTATGTTTTGTGTTGCAAACAACAACAAAAAAAAAAAGAAAGAAAGAAACCTAAAACTAGGGCTGCCACTTCTGCAGAAAATGTACAAAAGTGCAGCACAGTGAACGTTACGATTTTTGTACAAAAATTGCGAATGTGGCTGGCCTACCTAAAACAAACCAAAATCAATAAAACCCAATCCTCATAAATAGATTAATACCTTTTATATCCTTTCAGAATGATCTTAAATCCCCAGATGAGAAAAGGCAAAAACAGATGTAAAAACTTCTTGTTGTAACGACCTTGTGCTAAAGCAAAAGAATGAAAAACTGTGATTGCGTCACTATTTCCATTCAACCGACTATAGTCTATAGCTACTCATGTGGGTTGATTTTACGAACCGCGGTTGAACCGCCAATACTTCTCTTTGTTCTCTAATCGCTATAGTCAGGTAGACACTCTGACTATATTTCTGAACGAAATTAAACTGACAATAGCCTAAATTAGATAGATTGCTTAGATATAAACAGATATACTTTGATGTTTTATAACTCTAGATCTATAGTGTACTATTTGGCCTATCTTTTCAAATAGCTTTAATTTTAGTCAAATGTAAAAATATTCAAAGATAATCAAAGAAATTAAATTATTTATCATATAATGCACAAATGCAGTCTGTAGTAGAAATATTCGCACAATGGTATTTGTTTGAACATTTCATTAGTAATCGTGGGAAATCGATTTGTTCATCTCCACATAATTTCCGTCTTATTAATTTCCATCATGATTTCCATTCTGTATAATCTGAGGTTTAATCGATTTGGATTCGATCGTTCAGAAACAGTGTAATCACATCCTTTGACACCACAGTGATACACTTGGCGCGAATTCGAATGGACAGCACGAATGTGTTGATATAGTTCGTATTTTTACAGAATGATTGCGAACATCCTGCTCGGTTACACTCAAATTTTTCCATTTTTTCCCCAAATGGAATACAATTTCTAGAATAGCAAGAAGTGTCATTTCAGTGGGTAACCGAAAATAGTTTTTACCTGAAAAACATAATCCAGTATTTCAAATTAATCAAGTTCAATCACTCTGAGACAACTCTTGCAACAAAAGAATTAAAACAGAACATCATAAAATCAAAATTTAATAATTTTGATACAATATGAGTTAGTTAGCGAGTGATAGATTCAAAACATGGTTTACTTTACGTTCAAATGTAAGGAAATGGTGGATAATCGCGGATAATCACAACGAATTCAACTGTGTCACAGAATCACAAAACCCCTTCCCCGGGAATTCATCTAGATCTCCAAATTACACAATAGAACCACAGACAGATTCACAGATGACGTGACAGGGAATATGGGAAAACCGGTTAACATTATGTAAGACTGCGTAAGTATAGGGTCTACTATCACTTTAGTTTGCATTCCTCTCGATCGATGGAGCTTGTAAGTTCATTTTTATTATTATGATTAATTAATTAATATTTCAAAATTGTTATAGAGAATGGATTTTTTCAGTCAAAAAAAAGTTCGTTCAAGTACTGCTCGGATCGCTAGTAGTACCGGTTTGGTACCGGCCATGCCTTTGCATGCATCTTGTGCAAAATGTGTTAATGTGTCTAGACATTGTGTGCTCATTTGTTCCATGCTGTACATATTGTGTGATAATAAGTGTATAATGTCATTAAAATAGGTATTAATTGTACAATGTAATAACATGACTGATCTTATATTTTGTCCCAAACGTGATTCAGTCTAATGTGTTGCTGCAAGGGCTTCAAAGCTTCAAACAATCTATCGCAATCATTCCAAGAGCATTGGCAGTCCCGTCCATTGGAAGCAATTGCTCTACATCCACGTAAATGTCGATCCACAAGATGATCTTGAAATTGTTTTATATCAGGAAACAATTGCACACATTGACGCCATGCACATTTGTACGTTCGATCCGGTTGTTGAGCGTAAATTGCTTGATTGCAAATGTGGTTTGGTCGATGCTCAATTAGATCAGTTGGTTGTTGAATTTGATCAATATCCAATGAATCCGGCGATAATGTGCCACTTGAAGATGCAATTGTCAATTGTGTGTGTGATCCAGTTGGAAAAATTGAATCTTGTGATTGCATGACTGAATCAATTGCAGTAGATTCTGTTACTTTTGAAGCAAATAAAGTCTCTACCACATTCTCGGCAGCTTCATCAATTTGTTCAATTTGGATTGGTTGACGTTGAGTTTGATCAATGTCCAATGAAACTTTGAATAATGTGCTTCTTGATGATGGAATTGAGTGTGATCCAGTTAGATCAATTAAATTGGATTCTGTTCCATTTGGAGCAATTTGAGCCTCAGGTACCGTTTCATTATCATCATTGACATCGATTGGTTCACTTTGATTTAGTTGTCTTAGTGCCGGTCTTCCAAAATTAACAAGCATAATTCCCAATTTCTTCCATGTCTTCGGTGTCCACCGGTGTCCTTTACCTCTCTGCATCTCCATGGGTTCGTGTCTGTCTAGATGTCTCACTAAATCTCTTTGTTGAACAAATGATTTGTTGCATCGATTACAAGAAAATATAAATTCTGCAGAATGTTTCAGTCGTTCATGTCTGGTTAAACTTGCTGGGTGGTTGAATGTTAACTCGCATAATGGGAAAGAACATTTGAAGATTTGTTCTTTTTGAGCAAGATGAGCTGCACTCTGGATTGATGATTGTTTTGGTTCATTTAGATCATTTGGATGCTCGATAGCTGATTTAGTTGTTGTCGTGACCGAATTTTTCCGTTGCAATGATTCTGATGAATATTTGTGTTTATTTGTTCCAATATGGTACTTTAAGCCAAACTTGGATGTGTAAACTTTGCTACATCTTTTATTGGGACAAGGAAACTCTGGCTTAGAGTGAGCCACTTTATGTTGTTTTAGATGCTTTTGTTTTAAATGATATACTAAACTTGATTTTTGCGTGTACACTTTGTCACAGCCAATGGAGGCACATTTGAACAATTTGCCAGAATGAACTTTGCAAATGTGACTGGTTAAGTAAGCTTTACAACTGAACAATTTAGAACATTCTTCTCGGTTGCATTTGAATGTTTTCTCCAATTTTCCCGAATGTTTGACTTCAATGTGTATAAGTAGACATTGTTTCATTTTGTACACACTGGTACAGCCGTTGTTCTTACACGGATACCGTTCGGCCCGATGACAAGCCCAAATGTGCTTACGTAGATTTTGATATTCATTAAAAGATTTGTGACATCCTTCTTGATCACATTTGAATTTTCTCTTCAATTTCCGATAATGTTGTTCTTTAATGTGTCTACGCAAAATTTGTTCGCTCTTGCACACCGTTTTACATCCTTTAACATCACAAAGATATGATCGATGAACTTCACGAATGTGTGTTCTTAGGCATCGTTTAAATCTGAACGATTCGTGACACTTTTTCCAGTCACATTTGAATGCCATTTCTATTGGTGAATTTATTGATGATGTTGAGAGAGATGAGTGAAATATGTGTGCGGTAGATTAAAAGATAAATGTTAATTTGAAGCAGTGATTGATAAATATCTTTTGTCAAGGTTGAATTGACACAGTAGAATTGGTTTACTTTTCTTTCAACAACAACAAGTCTGCAAAATAGAGAAAATATTTAATTTTAAGTGCATTTTGGACCAAAACAAACCATTTAATCGTGTGTACCCAAAAAACAGATTTTTGTTTTCTAAGCATCCAAAGTCCACGATCCGTCTTCTGAGCGCCTAGAAATAATGTCTTCAAGAAAACAAAAATGCAAGACAAATAACTTATTTTTGAATTGAAATAAGACAAATATTGTTATTGACATTCACATGAACAGCTCGAGCCAATTGCTCTTTGTCTTCAAAAGTAGCCTTCTCTGTGCTACAGTGACTGAGTAGAGTAGAGTAGAGTAGCGAATAGTGAAGTCATTTCGATGCATCGACGCCTCTGTTCACAGACAACCCATCAATGCATCGAGCTTTGTAGGCAACTCTACTGTACTAGAGAAGGCTTAATTGTCTGTTCAGTGTCTGACCGCATATGGCAGCACTAAAGACTGTTTTCAGCATTCGAATCGATACTATCGATTGTAACTTTAGTTTCTGCAAAAAATAAGCGTTGATTTTTTGCATAAGAGAGAGTTCCAAAATGGTTCTACTTGTACATACTTCCTATGCAGTTTTGAGTCAATAAAGTACTCACAATCAAATTAATGTTGGAGAAAGTATTCGTTAATACAATTACAGTACAATTTTGAATTCTTTGTATTGTATCACCGTTCCGTTGGTTTGAATTCAAACACATATAAAATCACTAGTTTGAGTAAATTACAACTATTGATCCAAGGAACTATTCCATGTTGAGTAATAATAAATGTACGATTTATGATAATTGATGTGTAATTGTACAACAACATTCAAAATGTAACATTGTCTGTTTAACTTTTGTCATAAATGTGATTAATCTCAATGTGTGCTTTTAAATGTTCTAAAGTTTGAAGCAATTGCTTACAACGATTCCAAGTGCATTGGGGAGGTCAATCATTGGAAACCAATGTCCCACAACCAGCCAAATGTTGACATTTAATATGTTGTTTAAGTTGATTCAGGTCAGGAAACAATCGTAAACATGCACGCCATTCGCATTTGAACGCTCGATCCGGTTGTTGAGTGTAAATTTGGGTTGTTTGATGGGGAATTCTGTTTGGCGGCTGTTCAATTTGTCTTGTGGTAGGATGCAGAATTTGATTTGTAAGATGTTGAGTTTGAGTTGATTGATTTTCGATTTGATAGATGTCCAATGAATCAGAGGATAAAGTGACACTTGAAGATTGAAATGAGTGCGATCTGATTGGTTCAATAGAATTGTGTGATTGTACAATTGAATCAATTGAATTAAGTGAATTGGATTCTGTTCTAGTTGAAACCGCCATCACACTTTCAACATCATCATCAACATCAATTACTTCATTTTGATTTGTTTGCCTTAGTGCTCTTCCCAAATTAGCAAGCACAATTCTCAATCTCATGCTAAACCTTCTCCATCCTCTTCGTTGCATCATTCTGTGTTTAATTCCATGTCTCATTAAATCCCTCTGTTGAACAAATGATTTGTTGCATTGGTTACAGGAAAAGATAAATTCTGTAGAATGCTTCAGTTGTTCATGTCTGGTTAGACTTGCTGGGTGGTTGAATGTAGACTCGCATAACGGGAAAGAACATTTGAGCATTTGCTCTTTTTGACCAAGACGAGCTGTAAGTTGGACTAATGGCTGTTCTGGTTCAATTGGATTATATGATTGCTCAATCACTGGTTCGATTTCTGTTGTGAGAGGTTTCGTGATCAAAGGTTTGTCAAACAATGAGGGTTCATTTTCAAAGATCTTATCGATTGAATTTGATGATTGAACTTTCAAATTGACGTCACGCGAAGAAGAAGACGGAGGTGAACGTAGTTCATCATCAATTGGCTCAATTGGATTAACAATCTGGTTTTGTTGATACTCTTGTTTCTGAATTCCCAGTGAATCAACAATTTCATCGCTGTTCTCAATAAGTTGATTACTGTTTTGATTAACAATGTTTCGAGAATGTTGCAACTTAATGTGTTCCAATAGCAATTCTTTTGAACTGAACTCTGTGTCGCATCCAAAATGGTCACATTTACTAGGGCTGATCGAAAAGTTCGTAGAACATTTTTGTATCTACAAAGCAGATTAATATTTATCCAAACAAATTTTATAACCTGAAGCCCTAGTTAATACTTAACAAAATGAGTGGTCACTCATCGACATCCTCCGTTCCATTTGGAACATATGGCACTTTTTCCAAAGTCACCTTTGGTGTCACCGTTCAAGTGGATTTTTTTCTCTGTGTATGAATCTTATTCTTTGCAAACCAGTTTAATACATAGCCTCATTATCGAGTATTACACTGCAAAAATATAAGCTCAATTGAGATAAGGCATCGAGATCCAGGATCAAAAAATTGCACAAAAAGTGCTTAATTTTCTGCTGTCAAACAATCACGTGACCACCGATAGAGCATAATTAGAGAATCGATTGTATCGAAACAAAATAGATTGTATAGATTTATTAACTAGATTCGATGTCAAATGAATAGCTTGAGGTATATAAATAATATAACCAAAAAGAAATAGTGGTCTAAATGAACAGATAACAATATTGATCAAATCAAAACAAAAGATGAACGATTTTTCGATACATCGATGTCAAGTGAAGGGGAAAACTTGTCAAAAAGCGCTGTTTTGACTACTTTTTGGTTAAAGATAACTAGGTTATTTCTGAACTAATTTCAAAATCCTTTTACTCACGTATCACTCAGACATTGATCTATCTACAAACCATACCCCAAGAATAATTGTTCAGCCGTTTCCGAGAATTGCTGCTTGAACGGAGGTGTAAAAAGTTACTTTGAAAAAACTCTTATCTGTTCCAGATGAAACGGTGGAGCGAGGCAAGTGATATCTCATTCTGTTCAGTATTAACCAAGGTATAAGTGTGTAAACTTATTTTGATTAAAAGTTAATTCGTTTATTTTATATAAAATTTTTCTACGAACTTTTCGATCAGCCTAAGTATTTGTTATGTGTACTGTTTCAATATGAGTTTTTAATGAATTCCAAAAATAACGTTTGTGAGATTGGGCACATCTTCCAATTGAACACGGGAATGTCTTCTTGTGAACCACCTGAATGTACTGATTTAGATTATCTTCTTGGTCACATTTGACTGGTTTGTTTGTTGGTGAATTGATTGATGCTGATGAGGGAGACGAGCGAGAAATGTGCCCGGTGGAGTAAATTGAGGGGGACAAATGATTTGATGCGATTGAATTTAGGTGTTCTGAACGTTTGTGCTTAAGGGTTGCCAAGTGTACTTTTAAATTCCACTTACTTTTACACACAATTCCACATATATTGCAAGGATACCATCGAATCGAATGAACATTATCAATAAGTTGCTTCAGATAGTCCAAATGATCATCAAGAATGTGTTTCTCTAAATCACTTTTATATCTGAATGATTTGGGACACCCTTTTTGAACACATTCGATTAGTGTATGTGTGTTATTTTGTGGTTTAAGTTTTTCGGCCATTCTGTCAAATGTGATTGGCTGAACAATTTCATCATTGTTTCCAATCGAGTGTTTAATTTGATTCATCATGATTTTGTCAGAATGATTCTTCTGCATATGATTCCTGGGCTGTATTTCTGAAGTGTACAACTTGTCAGACCCTTTTCGGTTACATTTGAATTGTTTGTTCATTGGTGAATTGATTTATGCTGAGGGAGATATGTGTAAGGTGGAGTGGAGTGACGAATACAAATTTGTTAACTTGTCACATTGAATTGTCCCAGTAGCAATGATTTGCTTTGAATTTTGTATGCCAATTAATCAATGGAATTGAATAAACATAATCCAATTGAAAGAATTGAATCAACAAATATGCAAAACACAAAGAATCATTTAATTTCAAGTCGAAATAGATCGTTTGTTTACGTTAAGGGAGCGCTCGAGCGATCACTGCAACGACTGCAACACTGTAGCATTAATGTAGAGTAGAGTTATACTCAATGAGTTCACATTTCTGTGTCTGGCCGTCAATGGCAGCACTTTCAACATATTTCCGCTTATTTTCGAAACGATACTATCGATTGTATTGAATTTTACTTCTCCAAAATTAAAGACAAAGGCGCCAATCAAGAATTATAACTGACAGTTAGTTCCAAAATGGCGATGCTCGCACATGTGCACATCCGATGTATAGATCACTTGGTTGAAATCGATCCAATTTAAGGGCAATCGGAGTATATAGCACATTGATGCAGTAACAAGAGGAAATTATTTCATAACTGACTATTCTGTTTGATCCAAACGTAATTGTCTCTAATGTAATCTTGTAAATTTTTCAATTTTTTAGACAATCGTTCACAACTATTCCAAGAGCATTCGAAGTAATAATCATCATTGGAAACCACTGTCATACGATTGTTGAAATGTTTGTCTACATTGTAGATCTACATAGATTCTACAGTTCACTTGCTCATTCAGTCAAACTCGTTTTTCCGTAAGTGCATGTGTTCTTATCTTATCGTGCTATATCCCCCGTTATCATCATCAATATTTGTATCACGTGACCACGATAGTGCTAAATGGATCATCTTGTAAGCGGAACTATTCAAGGTAAGTGAATAAATAATTTTGACCCATTGATTTACATTGCCTCACTTTCAGGAATCTCTCGTCCCAATCTCAACGATTTTAATTTGTTTTGAGCTTTATTTTTGTTAATCTCACTCTCATTGAGCTATAAAGCAACAACAACAATGGAAACAATGGAGCCTTCATCAATTGTTCAATCTAATGAGTCCAATGATGCTCCAATGAGAGATGGCAATAGCTTTGACTACACTATGTGGGAGATGTCTTCGGCTGAAATACTGGCGCCAATTGTGAATCAAACTGCTGCTGAATTGGTTGAACGAATCAATTCAATTGAGCCAATTAAAGAGTCGAAATCGAAGTTGGAGTGAAGTGAGAGTAACAATGTAGCTGCTTCAAATCGGTCTAATGATTGAGCTTTCAAATGTGACTCGTTCGATGATGCACATGTAGAAGTCTGTGATTCTGTGTGTTGAGGTTCATTGGTCACTATACATTCTGCAGTGGAGTGGAGTGAGGGTGGGGAGAGAGTAGAAGCAATTGGAATGAGATTTGATTGTCCCACAAAACCTGTTCCTTTTGTATGAGTTGATTTAACCTTTGATTGCTTTATATGTCTATTCGCATGTTCAATCAGTTTGTATCGACGAGTAAATGTTCTGTTGCACCCATTAAATGTACAGTGATATAGTCCTCTTCCGGTATGCATTTCGAGATGTCGAGTTAAGTGATCTTTTCTACTGAACGATTTGTCACACTCTTCTTGGTCACATTTAAAGTTTCTTTCTCGAATTTTACCTGAATGTTTGCATTTAATGTGTGCACGCAGAGTTTTCCTGTTTTTACACACTGTCTCACATCCGTTGATATTACAAGGATACGATTGGGTCGAGTGAACATTACGAATGTGTTCCGTTAGGCAAGTCTTTCTTTGGAACAATCTGCCACATTCTCCGCGATCGCATTGGTAAATCGGTCTGGCCATTGGTAAATTGATTGATGATAATTTGGGAGATGAGTGAAAAACGTGTGAGATGTAGCGGAGTAAAAAAGGAACTGAATATGGCTGTGCATGCATCCCTTGCATATGAGAAAGAATGTCAAGTCGTATCATTCTGAGTCATATAATGAAATCGACCCGAATTCAAGGACAGAACTATATAGCAAACTGGTTAATGGTTTGATTCTTTTGTAAACAATTTATTCAATTTGTTTCAGTTCACAAGAACTTAAACAAAATAAAAGGAATGTCCTAAACTAAGTGATACATGAGTAAATAAAAATGAGTGATGCGACGAATCGCACAATTTACGACGTAGATACATATGAGATATATAGAATGTGGTCCGAATTGGGCCTATAACGAATCAAAATTATTTCATATACCTCTCCCTGGATGGTGCTTAATAGATCAAAGAAACCAGAATATTCACGGTGATCTGTATTCATTGAATTGTTGCTTCTTTCGAAATCCAATTTGAAACCGAATGTGATTCAACCAAATATGTCTTCTCAGATAAGCTTTTCCATAGAATAACTTCTTACAGGATTTCCAAGAGCATTTCGAAATCACTCCAAATTGATTCTGGATATTCAAATGTGCCTTCAAAAGATGTCTTTGAAAGTTGATCTCATCACCTAAAACTCGACCACAGTTTCTCCATTCACAGTTGTATACTCGTTGAGAATCCATTTGGTTAATGTAAATTGAATTGTTTGTTAAAAGTTGACAGGTTGGACTCTTATTTCGATGATCATTGAATGTATCGATCCATAGAAACTTTTGTCCACAACCACCACAAACATGACCCATACCACCGTTGTAGTGCTCAACCTGTTGATGAGTTTTGAGTTCCTCTTTCCGGTTGAATCTCATGTGGCATTCAGCGAATGAGCATTGTAAATTGTCTGGTCTAAGATTTGATTCATTGTTTGATTTTGAGATGTAAACCTTACCATCAATGTTTGCTAATAAAACTTTTTGTGGTGATGATGATTTTGATGTAGGATCGATCATTGACGATAAACTATTTGATGGCAATTGAATAATTCGATTCGATTTGAACGTTTGATGAATTGGATTAATAAAAGTTTGTGTACTTCTTTCTGAAGCAATTTGATCAGCAACTTGATGTAGTTTAAGATTCTCAACAGATGGAACAATTGATTTGGGAACACTTGAAAATGATGATCTATTTGGATCAGATGATTGTAGAATCGAACTTGTTCCATTTTGAACAGTTGGAACATCTTGTACACTTGGATTTTCAATTGGTATTTGATTTTGTGTCAGTTTTTTAGAATTTCTAACGAAAATTCTCATACTTCTTGATTGTTGATATTTGTGCATAATTAGATGTCTCAAAAAATCTTTGGGTTGAACAAACGTTTTTTCACATCCGGTACTATTACAGGAGAATACATCCGCAGAATGTTTCATTCGTTCATGTCTGGTTAGACTTGCTGTGTGATTAAACTTTAGCTCACATTTTGGTACAGAACAGGTTTTGGACCTTTTACTTTGTTTCTTGGAAGGAATATTATCAACTAAACTTGATGATGTTGAATTGTGTATCCATTGAATCATAAAGTCTGGGCGTGGATTGGGCAGACCTAGACTAACAAGAGTTGTGAGAGTATGTGCGGTGAGATGTTGCAGAATGTGATCTAAATCACTGGACGATTCATCACAGTGAGTACACTTGAATACATGGACTGGTGAATTGGTTCGATGATTATCGGGATACTAATTGGTGGTCCCGTTGTTACAACAGGAACAGATTTGTTGAGTCTCATTTTGGTCAACCGGTTGTTTTATGTTGATTTGTTGTTTAGAACTGTTCTTGAATCAGAAACATCGATCGGAATTTTCATTGGTGCTCAAGACGCGTTTACAAGTCAAGACAGTGGCCCTATCGGGTTTGTTTCAATTTGAACACCTAGAGTGAGAATTATCGTGTCTTTCGTTCACGAGAATCACAACACACAAGACAAAAGAATTTCGAGAGCGGTGTGTCCTCCTGTGGCATCAGCAGTAGCAATACAATCAAAACATGTAAATCAAAATTAAATCGCGCCAACTGGTGAGCACAAATTGCATTATTTATTAAGCCTTTTTATTAAGGCATTAATCATTAATTGATCATTTTATACAGATGATTCGACTTAATTGGATCACTTGTTCCAAAAAAATGATTAATTACCAAAGTGTTGGTATAACTCAGATAGCTCATTTACGACTACAACCGCCATTACGACAAGGCAAATTTTTCATAAATCAATTTTCGTCAATCAAATCAAATCAAGTCGGCGTTTTGCTTTAGTTGGATGTTTTCCATGATGGTAATCTAACTTGTTGGTACTGTTCTGTAAATTGTTTAATTATCTCAGCATTAGGTTGATCAAGTGGAATTTTTAATTGATTCAAGTTCATTTAGTTGACTTGGATGGAGAAATTCAGTTGAATGAACTTTATGATTAACCTGAGAGAAGTTGAATTCTGCGTTCGATATTAAAAGACGATTCGTCTGATTCGGATTATCATTTCGTACATTTGGAATTTAAGATTCAATTGGAACATTTTTCTCGATTTGCTGGGGATTGTTCAATTGAATCAAGCGATATGTTGACTTCAACTTGACCAATCGCAGAAGTGAGACAGTTAATCGATTCAGTTACATTAGCTTTAATTGGACCATCATTCAATTGAAGTGACTTTAATCTTTCAATTCTCCAATCACTTGAGCAGTTGTATCATTGTTTGTGTGTATTTTTAGATATATTCTACAATTTATACAATGCTTGAGCAAATTACTTTTGTATGTAAACCTTTTGACACATCCACCGTGACCCCATTTGTACAATTTACAATTTAAGTGTTTTCTGAACAGTATTCTGTATTTGCATCCAATTTTACATGCCTTGGCAGTACAAGAATATCCTCGGTTCAGATGAAAATTTCTAATGCGTCGTTTGTAACATTTGACTGGTTTGTCTATTGGAGAATTGATTGATAATGACGATTGAGATGAGTGAGAAACGTATGGGGTAGAGTTGAGTGAGGGTGGGGAGATAGTTGATTCAGCTGAATTTGATTCAAGTGATTGCTCGATGACTTCTTCTATGGTTGTGCACAAGGCAAGTGGTGTCTCATGTGATTTCAAAGAATCCACTTGTTGTTGTTCCAGTTCAATCAATTCATCTCGCTCACTATCAATGATAGTAACATCAACATCATCCTCGTCATCATCATCAATAGTGATCACTTCAATTTCAGCTCTCTCCAAATCATTAGAATCGATTCTTTCCACTGTTGAATCAACCTGTGTTGACATGTGTGGATCAACTGTTGCTACCACTGAAGTCGAGTGCTCATTTTGAACATGAACAATAAAGTCACATCTGTCCTTGAATACTTGTCCACAGTCTTCATCGGGACAGTGCATAATCAAGTCATTGTAAACTATTGGCATCTGTTGATTGGTTCTTTTTTGGAACATTTCGTGTATTTTCAATACGATCGGAGTATGGATCTCTTCGATGTGTTGATTCAAATCTGTTTGGTTTTTGCACACAATGTCACATCCTCTTACTGTACAGGAATACGATTGGAATGGATTCCAAATATACCGTCGTAGTTGGTATTTTCTTCTGTATGATCTGTGATAGTTTTTTAGATGACATTTGAATAGTTTCTTTTGATTGATTTTGTGTGATCGGGATTGAACTGAAGGTTGCGTTTGAGTTGGTTCTTTCGAAACATTGGACACAACTGGGTCAATTGAATCCTGTCTTTTCAATAAATCCGTTCCAAATGGGTCAAAATCAAATTCAACATCATCATTATCGTCACACTCTTGTAGTTGCCTTTTCGAGATACTTTGAGCGAATTCCATAAGATTTTCATCTAAATCCATCTGAGCTTCATTACCATTTTGATGCACAATTTGACTTTGCTCATCGTCGTTTTCATTGAATAAGCATTGCTATGAATTACATGAATATTACCCAAGACAATACTTGCAACTGCGACAACAACACACCACAAGATAACAAGCACATCCTACTACACTGTCCACTCTACACAAATCTTAGAAACACTATCTACGACAACGACACAATCAATTCCCTAAACGATTTAATCAACACCAAAAAGAAATACAAGAAATTTGTTAAATTAGTTAACGAAATACTACCTCATCTAAGAACACAACATTCATATTAATCAGGCAATTTTGTAAATAACTCTGAATAATCCAACAACACAAAATAATGTATATAAATCTTATCTGTCCGACATTAATTCTCGAATATGAGAATTACCTGGACTGTTTTTCACAATTAATAAAAAAAAAAAAAAAAAAAAAAAAAAAAGAATAAGCATTGCTGAGGAATCGCCAAGAATTCGCTTGATTGTTCTGTCTGAACTTCTACATCTCTTCTTTCAACTTTTACCTTCTTCGGATTGGATTTTGGTAATTGACCGAGCTCAGTTGGAACGTGTTTTATTGAATGAATTGAGGATTTGAAATGATTATCGACAAGATGAACTTTTTCGATATGTCTCAACGTCAATGTGGTATTCGGGAACACCTCCGTACATTGTGCCATTCCACATTTGACTGATTTGGGCAGAGTGAATACAACACTTTTGTTCAATATAGGCCTCGACTCTGCATCACAGTTAAAATGATCATTCCAGAAATGAATCTTCAAAATCTTTTCCTCGTGAAAAAGCCTTTCACACTTTGACCAACTGCACTCGAACAAATTGTCCAATGTCGCGCTCACAATATTACACAAATGTACACTTGAAATGTGGTCCTTCAGGAAGTCTAATGTCCGGAACATTTCTCCACAGTTGAACCATTTGCACACGAACGAAGTTAGCTTTTGAGTTGGTTCTAGGGTTGAGTTTTGATTTTCTTTGTGCGCAAAATCGGGAAACGAATTAAAATCGGAAATTGATATTTGTGGATTTGCTGGATTTATTTTCAAGTTGACACTAACCGACTGCTCTGTAACAAGAGTTTCGTGCTCAGAAACATTTTGTAAATTAGACAAATGATTTGCCGCTGATGTTTTTCCTTTTACATTTGATGGTCTCTTCTGAGATGGATTCTCCATAATTGGTATCACCACAATTGGCATTTTGGTAATAGCAGATGGTGTTAAAGGTGATCTTGTCAGAAAATTCGTTGGTTCCGTTTTGTTTTTTATGAAATTTCATGGACCCTCCAAACGAGAGTGACGCAGAGTGATTGCGATTGTGTGAATCCTAGGCGAATCCAGCATGCATGCAGCATGTTGCCAGCTAAAACACACCACCGACTATCATTGATCATCGACCATGTTAGAGTAGTGGTTCAGTCCAGTGAAGCATACTTACAGGAAGCGCACGTGAGTACCGTATTTGCGGTTAGGCAATCAATCAACTCAATAGTGATGCTATGCGCGCGCTCTCCTCTTTCTCTCCCTTTTGTCACTCTCATATATAAACAAGAAGAATACAAAGGGAGACCATCGGAAGAGAGGAATGCGCATGTAATCATGTAGAACAAAGGATGTCATTGTGGAATGTACACTCGTGCTAGTCGTTATCGTGATTTTATTATATAATGTGTTATACAGAGAAACTATCCTTGAGGAATATACAATGTAATAGGCGTCACACTCTCCAATAGATACATTGTCACACAATGAATAAGAACATTTTGATCGCGACCCCTCTCTCCTCCTCCCAAAGATGATCACGTTATTTATGAATGTTCCTCAATTTGAGCTACGTTTCCGTTGAATCTGGCTCAAATGGATCAAATGCACTGGAATAGTTGTTCCAATTGAATCGATTCGACAATTTGCCGTATGTCCTTAATTGCTTTAGCCTTCTTACATGTCGACAAAGATCACAATTGGAACACTTGAACGCAGTATCGGCATTCGACGCTCTTTGAATGAAGTCAAATTTTTTCCCATTCCAAGGAATTCTAATTTTGCCTATTCCAAAGTGTTCTCGTTCGAAGTGTTCTTTAAGTAGCTTCGTGTCCTTGAAACGTTTTCTGCATTCGGACCATTGACAGTTGATGTATTTTGACCAAATTGTGAACTTCTCGAAGTGGTCAGTGCAGAGATGTTCACGAAAGTCTCTTTTCCATGAGAATGTTTGTGTACATGCGGTCCAGTTGCACCGGAACCGTGAATGATGTTTCGGTGGATTCGAATGTGCTTGAGTTTGGATCTCATTTCGGGAAACAGATTGATCCATTGGAATGAGGTATTCAGGATTCGGTACTTTGGCATCATTTGACTCGACCGGAATTTGGACATTTGACTCATGGTCATTGACATTGGTCTCCGTTGCTTGATCGATTAAAGATGGCAATGACAACTGAGTCTGTGTCGATTTATCAACTAATTGAGGGTGATTGATGATTTCTGCGATGAAGATGACACTATCTTCACTGCTGATTGAGTCATTGGATTCATGATCGTGATCCATGATGTTTTTGGCACGTTTAGCAACTGAAAGAAACCGAGTAATGCACCCGAGTGGAATCAAGAATGTTCGTACGATTAATACGCCGTATTCATAAATACACTTTTCCTACTGAACTATATTGCATACCCGATTTGATTTGATCGTACTGTCGTGTCGATTGATTGATTGAGCATGACACATGCTGCATAAGCATCGAGATACGCACGCTCAATTACATAGCAAGAGTTGCGTACTGTCTCATTTCATAAATCATATGATCATGTCTTTATTTGAGTGCATGTTACAAAATCAACACAATTACCTTGAAGTTCAATTCTATTTATAAAGTTGAATCGCGATTGAGTTTGTTCAAGTTGGAGTTGATCTTGTTGTACGTTTGTGATTCAATTTGATTCGTTTTTGAGGATTATTTTGATCCAATTCGACAGTTTCGGATTCGAGAGACTCTTTCGAACATGAATTTGGCAATTCTGTTGATTCGATTGAATTAGTTGAATCACCGCGTTCCTCTCCAATGTTTGATGTTTGATCCGAGCTGCTTTCTGTTTTCTTACCATTTTGTTGATTCAATACTTGATTCACTCGAATCGATGGATTCAATTCATGAACTTCAATCCAATGTTCCACAAGTTTGCTATACTGAGTGCATTTTTGAAAACAATTTTCATAATCGCACTCAATGGAATGTTGTCTTTGATAATGTCTCATTAGATCTCGTTTTTGGACAAACTCTTTGTCACAATTGAATTCTATACAAGCAATTCTGTTTTGTGAATGCATCGTTTGTGTATGTCTGATTAGACTTGATTCATGGTTGAACGAAATTGGCCACTCACAAAGGTCACATTTGAAGATTAATTCATTTTTTGGTTGATTTGGAGTTGATAAAAGGTCGGTAAATACTACATCGAGATTCGGCGAAGTGTCCGGCTTAATAATTGAATCCAACAGTTGAGTGTCACTTGATATAGTCAAATTAGTGTCATTTGAAGAGGGAGATTTGGTTGGACTAGTTGGAACTGATGCATCAAATGCTTGATCAAATGTGTCAATTTGTTTAGTTGGATTCGTTTGATCAACTAGATCTAATGATTCTGGTTGTTTAAATAAATAGTCACGAGTTGATCTTGTTTCTTTTGGTCTATTTGGAACCAACAATTCAATATCTGCATCACTTGTTTTTCTGGTCCGATTGGAACAGAAAGAGTCATTGGATTCGTTGTGAATCACTTCTATTTCATGATCGACTTCTCTGACCACTGAGGCATTTGGCTTTGAGTTGCCATAATTGTTTTCAATTGACTTTTGTTGATTAATTTTTTGAATAGAAATCAAGACCTCCATAATTTTGTCTAAAGTTTGTTGGCTGATGATAGATGCATAAGCATTGATACTTGATTGTGAAAATTGAACGTTTTGTTCAGCACTTGATTCGACATTTGACACATGATTCAATCGACTTTCAAGTTGTTCAATTGAGTCATTCAGTTTAATTTTCTGAGACATGGATTCATTATTTTTATTCTTTGGATCTGTAATAAGTGAACGAATGAGTTAGATTTAGTATGTTGAATATATTTGAATTTACCTTTTTGCTGTTTTTTTAGTTGGCTCACAGAAATGTCCAGCATTTTCATCTTCATTAATTGGTTCAAATTGATATGGCTGATCGAATGATTCATATGGATTATTTTCATCATGAACAAGAGGCAAAAAATCTTTAAAATGAGAATGCATGTGATCTAACAAAACAGATTTAGATTCGAATTTCTGTTTAGTAGATGAACACGGTTGCCATTCACACACAAAGTCGGACGCGACTTTACGAATATGAGCTTCAAAGACATGATTGTATAGATCGGATAGTTTCACATAGGAACGATGACATTGGTGGGCCCAAGTGCAGTTGATTGACCTGCTGGCCAATGGATCTGGTGGAGTTGATTTGTCCATTTAGTTAATAAGCCTTTATGAGATGTGTAGATGAAATAGGTGACACTGTTGCGACAATTGAGTTGTGAGTGAAATTGCTCTTTTATTCATATGAAAACAAATGAGCCGAACATTGAAAGCTCATGATCGGTGCAATGTGCAAACCTCGACTACTATAACTATGACTATAACAACATTACGATCACACTGGCTTCTTCTTTGCTTCCAGAAAAACTTCCCTGTCACACACTCCCTTCCTGAACTCATAAATTACATCTACAGCAACACATCAGTAGATGACTACTAATAATACGCACTACTGCAATTTGTCAGTATACTGCCCATTGCATAGTGTCATGTGACCGGAAACCGGATTTTATCCCTTTTAGTGTACTTTTCTCTGAATAGATGGAGCGAAAGTGAAAATAAAGATCATTTTGTTCAATTACAAGATTCTAAAGTTCATATGTCGAGAACAAGAGACACAACTTGTGCCTCGCACAAATGGCCACACTAGTGCCGGTCTGTGGCGTACATGTGCAGACATAACTCTTGCCGAATGGTGGGATATATCTATAAATAAAATGGAAGTAAAGTGTAAATACTCTATGATTACAAAATGTGGAGGGAGGATGTTGTCTCGGCAGTGTTGATGTGTTCGTTCCACGGTTCGAACGAACACCCTTGAGACAGAGATGAGGGACGACTCAAGGACAATTATCACGTGCAGCAATGCACAGATGGTCGACCCACCACTAAAAAGCAATAAAATCTGCGAGCAGTGGCCAAATGGCCAAATTTATTGAGCTTACAAAGGCTTACATAAATCAGGATTACAACAACAAAAGAAGAGACCTCTCACGGTTATTAGATTTGGTTGAGTTGAACTAATGAGTTCAACTGTTGAATGTGCACTTGTTTGTGCACTTAAACAAATGAGGAATTTGAACCATTTTGAAGCAAACTGGAGTAATCGTGTTTCGCATTCTCTATTTTCTGTTTCAACTCTGCAATGCGCGATTCGAAATAATAATTTTCGACCAACTTGTTTCGCTTGCAAGGAATTTTCGATTGAGCCAATTGAGAAACAGATTCGTGCGGTCGTTTTGGTTCTGTACAAATTGAATTTGTCAATTGTAAATTATTAATTGGATACGTTTGAAATTAGTTTAGTTTGATATATTTACCATGCACTCTGTTGCTAGATAATTCAGTCAATTTGTAACATTCAGAATCATCGCCAACGAAACTACGAAAATGTTCTTCTGTATGAGTTGCCAGAGCTTCACGAAGATAGGACCACTGTTTGCACTGTGACCAGTGACAGTTGTACTTGAATCGGAATGAGCCACAAGTGGCAGCGCTTCGTGTCTCTTCTTCTTGTACATGAACGTTGCGTACGTGATTCGAGAGACTATTTTTGTTGTTGAAGATTTTCTCACATTGAGCCCAGTGGCATTTTTGGGTATACATTTGGACGTTGGTTAAAAAGTTGTGATTGTAGGTGCGATGTAGTTAAAGATGAGACAATGAGTGAATGAGCTAAAAGACTTTGGACATTGAATGCATTGGCGCTGCGTGATCACTTGAATCAAGTGACTTGATCCCGAGTTAGTCGCGACTACTGCCCATGACTCCTGAAAACGGTTGGAGCATGCGCCTATGGAGTCGTTCAAAGTCCATTCGCATTGTTTATTACCACACTATGCATAGTAATGTCGGTTGCTAAGGTATATTTCATAATGGCGGTATAGGCGGAGCAAAATCGGATCATCATTTAGTTTGTCTTTCTCTCACTAGATAGAGTGTGTTGTGCTTAAAATTTAATGAATGCATGTTCATGAGTTGAGTGTAAGGTCTGGGCCAGTTCTTTATTTTCAATTTTTCATTACTCGATTTAGTCAAATTGGACTGACTTTAAGAGAAAAATTCGGTTGGTACAATTGGATCGGTAAGAACAGTTAGATCTATTGGATAGGCTGTATCAGTTTGACCTTTTTCAATGGCCTCCTTTGGTTGCTTGTTTTCGGTTATTTCGGAGATATTTTTGTTTGAATCTTGTTTTGTGACTCAAATGAGATAGATTTAGAAAAATCTATTGGTACTTCGACTGATTTTCGATCGGCCTTTGGCTCAACTAGATCGAGCAATTGTCGTGAAACAGCATTATCATTCGATTTTGGTAGTTGATTTTCAGTTATTTCACTGTTTCCGGCGAATTTCACTTGAATTTGGGTACAAAAGACGATTAAAGTTCGCCCATGAATGTCGTTTGATATGATTATTTGGGGAGTGATGGAAATGGCTCGATTTGGCACAATATTTGGTACGACAATTGGTTCAACATTTGCCACAACATTAGATTCTACATTTTGCACATTTTTTGCTGAACTTTTTCGATCTGTAATTGAATCGTTAAAATATTCTGAGATGGATGTTTGATTTACCTAGATGTTCATAGCTAAGAGATGGCTCAATCAGGTGGCTTGATTCGTCATTACGACAAATGTGAAAATGCTTTTTAATGTGACTTGCCAAAGCATTTCGAATAAGAAACGATTTCCTGCACTGTGTCCATCGACATTCGTACTTGTTGATGAATCTGTTCTCGTTAAAGATTTCTATACGAGTCGACTCATCGAGTACATGAACAATGCGCGCATGATTGTAGAGCAGAGTTTTGCCGATGAATGATTGGTGACACTGGGCCCAGTGACATTTCCAGACGTTTTGGAGATTCATTTGGGTGCGGTTGTGAATTATGTCCGACGCAACCTTAATCACATCCGAGCTGAGTTAAATCACACTCGACTCAAGTCGACATTCAATTTAATTGAAAAATTGTCCTTTCATTAGTTAGCCCCCAACCTATTGCTCAAGTGATGTCCCAAGTATACATTGATTTGTAATTACAACTACCACAACATACTTTGGTAGAGTCGGTTGCTAATGATAAATTGATTAATTAATTAATTAATTAACTATTTACTATTTTCACTCTCACTAGATGGGGTAAGTTAAGATTATTAAAAATGGAAAATGGCGTCTCTAAATTAATCTATTTTAAATCACAGTAGGTCCTTCACTGCTATTATAGCAGTGCTATATAAGGGCATATGCCTACTCTGATGTTCCAATTGGAGCGAGGAATCAGAAACTAGATTCCCGACGCAATTTGCCCATGCGTCTTTGTGTTATTATTTGAGAACTTACTTTAACATGAATAAACAGAATTCTTTATTATTATTTTTAGGTTATAACAAATGAGCATTTTGTACATATGGAATTTGCTTTATGAATCTACAATCTTGATTATAGTAACCTATGGGAATAAAAGTTTTGTATAAATTAGTATTCTCTCAATTCTGCAATTGAGATAATTGTAATTGGCGATTGGTTCTTTTTCTTAAACAAATTAATCATTTCTTGAATCAAAATTTTGGAATCCACTTGGATCTTAGATTTACTTTTTTTAAGATACACGTCCGGTAGAATAGAATTTTATACTCAGAGTCGGGTTTGGAAGCGAGTCTGGAACCGGTACTGGATGGAGTCTAATTTGATGTCTCAATAGATCACGCTTTTGAGTAGACACTTTGCCTCATACTGAGCAAAGAATACGTCGAGAATGCTTTCTTCGTTTATGTCGGGTTTGACTTGATGAGTGATTTAACCTGATCCCACTTTCTTTAGAACCACATATCAAATTTTGAAGTCGTACTAGCCTTCGTGTCAATGGTCTGTTTGGTGGAGACAATTCAGTTTCCTGTGTTCCAATTGGCACAACACGTGATTCAACTGGTTTTGTTGATTTACTTTTTGGGGTTACTTGACCTTTGTATCTATGAACTTTTATTCTGTGATCAGCTAAGCCTCGTTTTCTGAAACGTTTACCACAAGTAGATGATTTGATTCTCTGTTTGATGTTCCGGATTTTTATGGGTTTCTGTTGCGATTTAAAATGATGTAATGTTGAATTATCCGAATTCGATGTCCCAGTTTGGGTTGCAGTTTTCTTAGAAGTTCCAATTGGATTGTCCGAGTGTCCAGGATGAATTACATCAAGTGAGGACTCTGATTTATCAGGAATTAGAGAGCTTTTGGGTTCAGAACAGGTATCTTGATTCGACTTAGATTGCAATTGAATCTCATTGTGCTGACTCAAAAAGTGCTTTAATGTCATACAATTGTCAGCCGAATTCGATCCAATTTGATTAATTTTTAGTTCGACGTTATTTGGCATTTGCTTGTTGTTATCCATTAATGATATATGTTGCCGATTCAATTCATTCATTGGTCGAATTGACATTTCGTGATCTATAATCTCAGTTGCATTTGATCCAATTAATGAATGCCGAAATGCTTTTAATTGCTTCGCGTGGTCAGTGTTAATATGTCGAGTTAGATCATGACGTCGTTTAAATTCTTTGGGGCAGTAACTACATGGAATGGTAGGAGATTGGTTGGGCTGTGTAATCCTAACTATTGAAATTGGAGTTAAAATTAGATTGTATAAGTAATTCTGAGGAATTGGATTGAATTTATTAGCAATTAAAATTTGAATCGATTGTTCTGAAGCAACTGAACTGTTTGGAATTTCTTTTGGTATTGGGTTTGCGGAATCAAGAATTTTAGTGGATTCTGGAATAATTTTGTTTGAGTAATCAAGAATCACATTTGACTCATTATCCTCAATTGGACAATCATTGCTCATCGTTAGACGATTTTTCAAATCGAAGATTCCACAAATACATTCTTGGTGAAACAACTCACGACAGCGTTCACATCGAAATAATCTTATTCCCAAATCAGAAACTTCACTTGATGAATTTGTGGATTCGTCTGTTGGTCTTAGTCTAATTGGATTTTGTTGGTTGGAAACTATAGATTTACTTTCGCTAGTAGACAGTTTGTCAACTTCATATACTGTTTCAGGTTTATCACTGCTGTCCTCTCTAGAAGCCTCGGATTCCAAGATTACATTTCCAGCTATACAACGTTGACTATTGAAAGTGACTTCAAGAGATGTGGGAGTTTCAATAGCTCGACCAATATCAAACGTTCTACTAGTAACTTCATTGAGAATACGTCTGTTTGTGAATTCGGAGTAATCAAGAGTGCTCGGTGTTTCAAGAGGAGTAGATGTTTCAATAGCAGCGCGAGTCTCACGGAGAGCTTCTTTGCAATCTCGGAGAACTGATGAAGTTTTAGCAACTTGAGGCTTTCGACATAGTTCGAGAAAATTTTCACTACAAAAGCATCCAGATCTCTGCCTCATTTGTTGGGCCGAATGTTTAGTGACAAGATGCTTAATCAAAAGTACATTTGATCTTTGAAGTCTTCTATTACATTGCTCAACCGGACAAGTGTAACGCTGTGACTTCTGCCCGTGCCACTGACAGTGGCGTCTGCAGCCACCACAAGGAAAGCACTTGAGATTAGTTGGCTTGAGATGACTCTTCAGGTGACATGCAAATGCGAACAATTTCAAATGATTCTTGCAGTTTGCATATTTGCATGCAAACAATTCTGTTTCACCCACGTGACCATAAATGTGTGTTTCCCAGGACTTTGTGCTAGTGAACCATTTCTGACATTCACCCCAAAGACATTTCCTTTGGCTTAGTCGAAGATCCATTGGCTCGTCGTCGGATTGTTCCGAATCCGAAGAAGTTTCTGTTACAGTTTGAACAGAAGCAGGCGAAGAGAGCATGCGCAATGGAAATGGACGCCGTGATGGTAGATTGTCTATTGGTTTTGGATTTAAGGAATTTTGATTAAGGAAATTTGGAATCATTGAGCGATCGATGAAATCAGAGTTTGATCCATTTATCGGTGATGATAACTGAGATGTTGTCATCTGGAATACTCCGGTTCTTAGTATCAGAGAGTTTGAACTATTTGGTTGCTCAAATCCATTGAACTGGTTCGGCAAGCTGGCCTGTACAACAGTCGGTTGCAACATATGGTTGGTTGCACTTTGACCTTGAATTGGCTGTTGAGCCACTGATTGGGTCGAATGATACATTTTTGTGTTGGTTTTGACTCAATTGACGAATCGAAGAAACACCAATGAAATTTCAGAAATGCTGAAAAAAGTGATCAAACTAGGACGATTGAGAATCTCCACAAGTTTTGAATAACAAATGACGAGTGAGACTCTGAATATGAAAGAAATAATGTCTCTGTCTGGAAAAGACCAACATTAATGCGACTCGAATGAGATTGAAGTGTGCGAGAGAGATTATATAGAACTTTTTGCTAGCACAAGAAGAAGAAGCTCTACAGTAGGGATGCGCAGTACTCGCGCCAAGAAAATCGATTGGGGCTTTTCATTAATTACGTTAAGCAATGAAAGGGATTTCGTAATTTGGGGTTTTGGATTATATTTAATAATTGTTTTAAAGGATATTATTTTATTTATTGAGTAAAATCTTAATGTTATTTAAATGAATATGTTTACGTGAGAGGTAAGTTATGTACAACATGAGAAATGAACGAATCTAAAGGAAATTCTGGATTAATGTGTGATAATGGGTGATTAATGTGATTTGGTATTTTGTTTGATTTCAAATTTGAATTTGAATTTTGAATACTGTGAGTTCTGCAACTTGCCTCAACTGACATAAATCAATCAATCTGAATTATATCATGTTCAATAATTTTTAATGATGGATTTGGAATTGGATAATCCAACTTTATTCGTTTGTGGGAGATGTAATTCTGTTTAGCCAGTTCAAAAGTTAGAGATTTGTGTTGTCGTTTTAAGTGTGAAGATGATGATGATGATGCATTTGAAACGATTGGATTTGATGGATTTGAGTGATCGAGAATGTGAGTTGATGTGCTGGGTTCAGTTGATTGGTCTTTAATTGAATCATCTGGATTCATCTGTTCAAATTGTTTAGAATTCCTAGCAGATGAAGCGATGGGTTCATTTGAGTTGACCGGAATGGGGTCTTTATGGTTTGGATCGTTTAATTTTGATTGTTTCTGTTGTTGTTGAGATCCAAACGAGGAAACTTTCCATTTAACCCCTGACCGCTTCGAGCATTTGAGAAATCGCATTATAATCGAGGTTTTCGATCCATTTGAATCGATTTGTCGAAATGCATCATTACGATTATCTAGTGATTGTTCAAAAACCGATTCGATGGTTGTTGGTTTGATGAGTGGGCTCTCAATTAAAATCACTGAATCACTCAAATTTGAGTTTTCATGATCAAAATCTTGATGAGAATTGAGCTTAAGATTGGATTCTGTTCCTGTTGGATCGATTGGTTTATCAACTCGTTGACGATGCTCAGAGGATGTTGAAGCTTTTGATTTTGAAGCTTTTGATTTTGAAGCTTTTGATTTTGAAGCTTTTGATGTGATTCTACTTGTAGATGGAATTAAAATTGGATCAATTTTAATTTTAATTTTAATTTGTTTTGGCTGTCGACTGGAAACGCTTTGAGGATTCTGACCTGTAGAATTAAATCTTATAAACCGAATTCTAGATTTTTTATGCTTTTTAATACTTTTTAGCTTTTTAGTACTTTTTAGCTTTTTAGTACTTTTTAGCTTTTTTGTAGTATCGCTACGATCATGTTTTCCCGACATATGTCTTAATAGTTCTCGCGTATTACTAAACCATTTACCACAAGTTTTCACAGAATTTTTAAATTTACAGTCAATCATTTCAAAATGTGCCATTCGACGATGTCGTCTCGAACTTACAATATTGTTGAACAAAAGAGATTCACATCCTACAAAGGGACAGATCAGTTCATTGTGTGTTTCAAGGCGTACTTGTTCTCGAGTTAAAGGTCTGCTTGGCGGGGAAGTTTCATTTTTGTCTGTTTCAATTGGAACAACCAACGATTCGACTAGTTTTGTGGATTTTGAAGCATTTTTACTTGTGTATTCATGAACATGTATTCCGTCAGCCGTTAAGTCAGATTTCTTGAAACGTTTGTTACATTTGGGACGTTTGGCCATTTTATTTTTAGTCATTTGGATCATAGGGAGTTTTTGGTACTTCTGTGATGCTTCAGCATATTCTGGACTATTCGATGTTTCGGATTCCATTGGTGTAGTTTGAGATGCTTCAATTGGATCGTCTGAGTTTTCAGGACTTACGTCAGCAGGATCAGGATCTGACGAGGTTCGATTTGATTCTTGAATAGTTGAGTTTAATTTGTGGAGATTTAGATTTGATTCTGTGAGAAATGGGTTCGATTCTTGGAGAATTGGGTTTGCTTCTATCGTAATCAATCTCTTTGTTGGTGACAATAAAGCTGATAGCAATGGTAAATTAGCCGAGAACGTTGATTCTTTGATTTTTGGCTCAACTGAACTCGAACAACTAGGTTGATTCAAACTGGTTACTTGGCTTGGCCCAGTTAGTATATTTAGTAAATTCTCATTTAGACTCCAAGATGTTGATGTCACTGGACGGTCAACTGTACCAGTTGTTGCTCCAACTTGCTTATCAATTATGTGGTTAATTTCAAGGTCATCTGATTGATTTGAATCGCCTTGTGATTGAAGGCTTGAGTTTGGACTCACATTATCGATTGGACAAATATGATTATCAAGGTAAAATTTCGAAACAAAACATTCACGACATTTATGACACTCAACAGGCTTTGTATCGCAAATTCGGTTGGTTTGAACAATTTGATTTGTTCTAATTGGAACATTTGGATCACTCGATTGGGCTGCAAAATCTGTTTGATCCAAAGAATTGCTTTGCAAGTCATAGTTTCCGCAGACACATTTTCTCTTAAACATACGACCACAATTGTCACATTGAAATCGTGGTTCGTGGTTAGCAATACTTGGAACATTTTGTTTAGGTGTTGGGATAATTGGATTTTGTGGTTTTAGAACCGATTCAACACTCAAAGTGGAAACAATTTTATTGTTCTTTACAGTAGAAGATGACGAACCAAATTGATGGTTTTCTTTTTGTTGGGTAGGAGTTTGAATCAATTCTGTTTTATTTGATCCTATTGGAGCAAGTTCCGGTTGTACAACTTGTTCGCTTGTTGTGATGAAAGGTATTTCACTGCATGAATGGGTTTTCTGGTAGTAATTTCGTTTATTGACAGTTTGAATTGGTGATTCTGCTCTATTTGATTCACTTTCACTTGATAGGTTAATAGTGTCGTTTGTACTGGATGCTGAACACTCGTTTTCATCGACTAAAGACTTTTGCTCAATCAGTTCCATCGATGGAATCTCCTCCTCATCCCACTTTTCCTCATCTTCCTCCTCCAAACTCATACAATCTGACGCTAATCTCTTAGCCTTTCGAGTCTTTGAATCAAGTTTATCTTTCTTGTCTTCAAAATTATTTTCGTAGTTGATGTTTAGGATCATGTGAAAAATTATCTTATTCATAAGTCCGATGTTAATTTGAATACCCGTGATTATCTTATGGGCCATCATAAATTCTTCAAGCGTTTTTAAATGTGTAAGTTTTTCTAAAAATTCGTCAATTTCAATAGCTGCAAGAGCTTCAAAAGCTGTCAGAGTCTCAAGAGAAACTTCTGCTTGAGCTGGAGAAGTTCTTGGTGTCCTAGAAGCTGTACTTGATGCACTAGATCCATCTTGCACATAACATTCTTCAACAAAACTTTCTCGGCAAAATTGTCCAAACATTTGTTCAATTTGTATTCTCGAGTGTTTCAAGAGATGGTCAATGAGCTTCTCATTGGTTGTGGCCACCTTTGCACATTTAGACACCGGACAAATGTAGTTTCTTGAGATCGTGCGATAATAATGACCACATCCACATTTACAAAGAAAGCACTTGAGATGCAGTTTCAGAATATGAGCTTGGAGATTACAAGGAAAATCAAATTTTGTCTTACAGTTTGCCCAGTTGCATGTTTTAATTTTTACTCGTTGTTTTTTTAATGTTTTCACGTGATCCAAAACATGCTCTATCCAGGGTTTTACTTCAATAAATGATTCTCCACAACTAGCCCAATGACATTTGACCCGTTTGCAAAGATCCACCGGTTGTTCCGCTATACGGGAATTTGGAAACCCATTCGGATTGGTATCTCCATTTGGAACAAGTGACGTGAGCATGCGCAATGGGTCAATTGGTTCACTGTCTGACGGGCGTTTAGCTAATTCATCGTCAAGATTAGGGAGTCGAGGTGAAAAAGAAAACAATTCAGTTGTTCCAACTGGAACACTCGATTTATTCATGCTGTTAGAACTTGAATGCGTAGGTAGATGCATTGCCGCAATAGCAGGATGCGTGGGCATGTGCAATGAAGGCGGCCACCATGATGACCCATTTTGAGAAATTCGAGAATTTTGATTTAAAAAATTTGGAATTTGGTGTAATGATGGGTGAATGGAATTACTAGTCAATCTATTTGTAGATAATGATGATGTTGGTGATAATAGAGATGTCATCAATGGATGTGATTGTGAAAGGGGCGATCTGGGTTCCTGGAAGTTGGAACAATTTGGAAACTCGAATCTGAACTGATTTGACAATTGGAAAACATTCGGTCGTTGCTGCAACATTGGATTGTTGATTCCGAACAACTGGTTCTGTTGATTCGGCAATTGATGATTGCCTAATGGCTGGGTGAATTGATTCATTTTGTTGTTTTTTGAAATTTCCTGTTTGAATAAAAAACACACAAAAGACAAATCTGGCAACAGAAAGAAGAGCGGAAACTGGGACGAGTGGGATTGACTGTGAATCCCCAAGCACCTTGTGGGTGACGGAAGAGACGAGTGGATGAGTGAGAGTCAGAGTTTGAGTGAAAGCGTCTAGACAAAGGCAACGTGTGGAGACAGGAATGCCACTCGAAGCGAGTGCGATGTGCGATAGAGAAGAGAACGAAGATGAATTATATAGAACGAGACTATGCACTGCATAGTATGCAGGTACGAAGTCCACTAGTAGGGTTGAGCAGTACTCTCGAGAAGAAAGAAGAAGAAGAAAATTGAATCGATATGGAGAGTCGTTCATTAATTGCGTTATTATATCAAAGACATTCATTTGGCGTGCTACGTAATTTATGAACAGTGACGGCTGTATGTCTCTTATTAAATTAAACCAGATATTAAGTTTATAGTGAATTTATTGATTAATCGATCTAAATGTTTGTGTCTGTTTGTGCTGTGTGGTAGGTCACGTATCTCCTATGGCAACAACAGGAAACAAGCTCAAGTTGTTTAATTTAATTAGCTCGATCGAATCAATTCAAGTTATAATGTAACAGTTTGAAGAATAATAAGTTGAAGGTAAGAATATTCTATTTATAGTGATGAGTGAAAACAATCTGGTGGTCCCAGTGACACAAAAAGTGTTTTGTGTGAGCAGTGTGATTAATGATTGGAAATTATAATAATAAGATTATGTTTCGAGAAATTAAGGTCAAAAGTGAAAGACAACAAAAGATTGAGGTAATGTTTTAAAATTGAATCTTAGGCATAAGGTATAAGGTCAGAGGTGAGAATCTAATTGCAAAAAGTGAAAACATTATTAATGAAAACCAACTTGAAGATAACATGCTTGGAGATGAACATAAGGTCGACGGTGATATTATATGCAACAATAATTAGTGTTATGTGTTAATGTGGCTTGATAAAAGGCAAAGATAAATAAGGTCATAAGTCAAAATCTATAAAATAAAACAAAACAATTAATAAAATAATCAAACTATAAAACATGATAACATACCATAATTAGAGATCATAAGGTTAAAGGTGAATTTAGATGGAATCTGATTTGAGCCAAAGGTATAAGGTCATAGGTGAAATCTTGAGAATGAATAAAAACAATTAATGAAAATCAATTTGAAGGCGAGGTTACATACCATGAATGAAAAACATAATGTCAACGGTGATATTAGATGCAACAATAATTAGTGCTGTGTTAATGTGGCTTGATTAAAGGCAAAGGTAAATAAGGTCATAGGTGCAAATCTAGAAAATGGAACAAAACAATTAACTAATCTTTAAATTATTAAACAAGGTGACATACCATAATTGGATGTCATAAGGTCAAAGGTGAATTTAGATTTAAAATAATTAAGATGAAAGTCAGATTTGAGGCAAATTTTTAAGGTCAGAGGTAAAAATCTTTAAATAAAAGTGACAACAAACTATTAATAAGCAAATCAAAAAATGAAAGGTCATACCATAATTGGTGAACATACGGTTAAAGGTGATGAGATATAAACAGATAATTTGATAGATTGATAGCACGTTGGGTCAGAAGTAATATAGAAATCATTAATGGAGGTGAATAAGTAAATGTCAATTTTGGTCAACGTGGTGATCTATAGAAGGCAAACGTGACTATAAAGAGACCACACTAGTGAATAAAGGAACTTACAGGTAAAGTATATATAAAGTACGTTTAGATATAGTGGTGGATATGATGACATCAAGGTCAATCTAACACTGATCAACCATTTCAATTGATGTGCTAAGGAGTGAAGGTATTTCTTGAACGGAATCATCATCATCTTCACTATCAAGCAAGATTACTTCATGTGATTGCTCATTTTTATTAGCAAGTGGATGCCTGTGTGCTCTAATTGGAACATTTGACTTGTTTCTTTGAATCGATGTTTGAGTTAAATTGCTATTCGTAAATGGTGTGGATAAAAGAGAAGCCAGATATGGTAATTTGGACACTATGCTTGAGGCTGTTTTTGTTGGGTTTATTATGCTCGAATTGTCCAATTTGGGCTTAGCACTTTTGCTGGATTGCTCGATAATTTTGGGTTGAATTTTCTTGCGCACTTGAGGAAAGTTTGGTTGTTGACTCACTGATGCGCTCGAATTTACCTGAGAAGTTACATCGGCAACTTGAGAATTTGAATGTTTAATTTGTAATTTGTGCTTTAAACTGTTGTTTTGTTTCTCCAAAAGAGCAATTTTTCGTTTTAAAAAATTATTTTCGTTAGAACGAGATTCCATAAGTTTGATTATAAGTGAAGTTGGTATTGAGATTTCGGGATTGGAGATTGGTGTTTCCATGATTGAATTGACGATAAAATTTGTAGTAGAATTGAGTTTATTTATGTTTGCAGCATCAGTTGAAGTGAACTCGGGAATATCTGTTTGAGTTTGTGGATGGACTTTATCCAAATATTGTTCAACTGGGTCACTAATTTCATATGACGACTGTCCATTAGAATCTAGAGTATTTTAAGGATTAATTATAAATAAAACAAACGTTCTGGTTACCTGAATTTGAATTTTCTTGGTCTTGGTCTTGGTCTTGGTCTTGGTCTTGGTCTTGGTCTTGGTCTTGGTCTTGGTCTTGGTCTTGGTCTTGGTCTTGGTCTTGGTCTTGGTCTTGGTCCTGATTCTGATCCAAGTCCTGTTCTTGGTCCACTTGAATGCTACTGCATTCGGAACTTGCGAAATCAAATTTCTGGCTCCATATAGGTTTCAGAATTGATGAGGATTGTTGTTCTACTGGTTCCACATCTCCATTTGAACATTCACTCGATGGATAGCCTTGCGACCCCTTTGAAAAATCAGATAAAACGCTAATTTGAGTATCTTCATCCGAAGATCCAATTGAATCATTAACAGAAGAGAATGCGCCAAATTCACCAGATATTTCCAATGCTAATTGTTCTTGAAGTTCAGTTGAAACTGAAGCAGGCAATAAGTCAACCTGACATGCTTTTGATGATGACATTTGATTTGTTCCAACTGGAACAGCACTTGATGAGTTGGTTTGGTTTAATCCTGATTGTTCTTTCTCTCGAGAATCCATTGGACAAGGTAATAAATCCGTCTCATTTGATGGTACATCTGGTGTTTCAATTGGAACGTTTTTGCGTACTCTCACAGGACGCGGGATATTGTGCATTTTGGCCTTGTGACGAATCATGCTTGACTTGGTCGTAAAATGTGATTGGCATATATCGCATATACTTTCGACATACTTTCGGCCTTTGGGGGGATTACTATGAGATTCAATGTGTTTGGAAAAATCTCTCTTTCTTTTGTAATCTCGTGTACATTTGGGGTATGGGCATCGATACCGAATTGCAAATTTTCCGTGCTTGTTACGTTTGTGCTTGCATAGCCCAGAACTGAATCGGTATCTATTTGGACATAAAAGACATGTGTGTTCGTTTAATCTTGATGATCGAACTGGATTCATAGGTTGGCTGGGGATGTCGTTCATTTGATTGAATAGGACAATATTCGGAGCGTTATTGTGTGGTTCAATTGGGACAGTTTGGAATTGGTATGATCCGTTCAGTTGTGACTCAGTTGGACCATACAAGACAGGCGATTGAAATGATTGCAAAACAGATGGACCATTCAAGACAGGCGATTGAAATGGCTGCAAAACTGTTGGACCATACATGACAGGCGATTGAAATGACTGCGATAAAGTTGGACCATACAGGACAGGCGATGGATATGACTGCGAACCAAGCCACCCAATTTGATCAGAAATGTTGACATTACAAATCAGAGAGTTATGGTTCATTGGAGGTAAATCCACAAAAGACGACTGCTCTGTCTCAATCATTTGTGATCCTGTTGAATAACTGGATTCAAAAGTTTCTTGAAATCCAGTAAATGATTGAGGCTCCATTTGATTAAATGAGACAAATGAAAAATTCATTGATGATTGAAATGAGTTTAACATTCAAGGACCAATTCCATTGGATCAAGCAGAATCCGCTAGTGGTTTGAGTTGGCGTTCTATGTGCGATGGAATCCAAATGATGAATGTGCGCCTCTGTTTCAATTGCAATTCTATGCCAATACATAGTTGCATTTAGTTATAGGTCGGATGCGGATGCAATCATGTGACATCAAAAGTGGATCCTATTTGAGGTGCTGGGAATTATATAGCAAGCCCAAGGAATGCTTCCCAAATTCGATACCCTCCCTCCCAGCGTTGGTTGCAGTGCGCATGAGGAATATTGATTACATCTAAAGGTGTAGTAAAATGGGCTGTTCCAATTAGAACAATGCGTGTGTCAACTAGTTCCAGGAACTACCTGTAACAAAGAAAAAAACATTAAAAACGATACAAACTATTAGAACCTTACCTTTAAGTTGCAGGAACACAAACTTGTCAATGTCCCAAGTTTAACATCACCTTTGACTTTGCCTTCTTCTGGATTCCATACTTGATCACAATCTTGGGGTTGAGAATTTTGTTCTTTTTTGGTGGTTTCGCTAGGATGGATATACCGTGGTCAGATGTTGGTCTTTGGGGCCTTTTGCAATATTGTCTCAAATTGCTTGAATTCAATAATTGCACGAATGAGTCACTTTGATTCAGTTGTGGTGTTCCAATTGAATTAACTTGATTCAGTGGTTGAACATTGAAATTAACAATAAAGTTAAGTATCTTTGCTTTTCTTGTAGTTTCATCTTCAATAAAGTCCAGAAATTGCACTCGTAGATGGCTTTGATCCAGCGATAGACTATAGTTCAGGGATATGGCGGCTTGTACTAGCGATTGCACAATTGACTCATTTGGGTTGAATGATTGTTGGTCGTTTGGATTATGTTCCAGTACATTGATCATTGATTTGTCATTGACACATGTTTCTGGATCAACTTCGTTAGAGTCTTTTTGATCCTGAGAATCGTGGGATGGGTTCGGTTGTTGTTGTTGTGGCTCAGGCAATGAGGTAATCATGGAATCAACCAATGATTGACCGCATCCAAATGAATCCAAGCTCCCGTTGTTATCATCATCATCATCTTTTTGGATTACTGGATTCTGGACTAAAGACTCATTAGCTAGAATATTCTGATCATCAAGTGTCATTTGAGCTACATTGCTAGATTGCTCTAGTTGTGTGAATGTAAATGAAGAAAATATCGTCGACAATTGACAAAATATTGGATGATTTCGTCGATTGAGACTTGCCGGTTCAGTGTCGACGATATAAAATGACCCAAAAGCCGATCCAAAACAAAAGTTATCACTAGTGCTGCTTGGATGATCACGAAAGATGAATCTTTGATTCGAAAGAGTCTCAAAACCAGGCAATGGTTCCATGTTGATTGAGGTGAATTGAGTTGATTGCCAAAGGCAGTGAGAATCGAAACTTGATCCAATAGGTCTATTTGACTTTAAAATCAAAATCATACTGAGAACAAAACACGAACATGCCAACCTACACAGTGCCAACGAAGCCTTATTGATGCACAATTGTCAATGCTATGTTCTAGGGTGGGTAGGCAGGTGGGGGACGAAGACGAAGGAGCAGCAACATCTTGATGCACTCCTTGTCGGTGATGACGATGGTTGAGTTCAAAGTGGGCGAAAACATGATCCAGGATCAAATTGTCACAAACAGATCCAAATCAAATTAGTGTCAATTTGTTGCCAATTATTGACTGGCAGTTGCGCATTTCAGGAGGCGGCTTTTGCCCAGACAGGGAACGCAGTGCTGCGGCAACTTTACCCCGGGAAACCATAAGGGCACATGTTGTGGTAGTGGTTGGCTGTGCGGGATGGTGCAAGGCCCTGTGGGCCTGCGTGTCCCCCTACGAGCCCCTTTGGCTTTAACGCATACTTGTCTTGTTTGTCTTGTATATGTATCAGCGGAAAGGTTCCTCGAGGATTCAGATTGACAGTGAGTGCCGCTACTACAACCAAAGAGTAAATTCTCGGAAATAAGAGCCCCACACAAACTCTATGCCAATTAGCTTGCATAATTGATGAGAATCAATCAATCAAAACAATGCAAATCAACTGGTTGCATATAATTACATAATTTAACTAAACAGATTTAGTGTAGCGATAAGATTTTCCTTAGAGACCTTTAGACCTTCGGACTTGTCGTTCTGTCCTGCGCATAGAGTACAAATGAACAGTTGAACTTTCACAGTTCAGTTTCGGTTTGAAAAGATTAGAGGGGAAAGGAAAGTTAGGGAAAGAAATCATAGTACGAGTTGTGTAACGATTATGACGAACATGATGCATAGTTTGGGTGATGGAGAAGGAGAGGGAGAGAGGAAAAGAGAAAGTGGCAGAGGGAAACTGAAGTGCACTTCAAAAGAGAGAATATGATAAAATTAGTCCGGCGGGAGTGAAGGCACACAGGGAGACACACGAGCCAATCGTAATGACCTAAGGACATGTACATTGTGGACATGTACATAACGAACTCATGAGTTGCCGAACCCTGTCAAAGGCTGATTCAACAGCAGCGGCCGCAGCCAGTGGTCGTTGCAATCAATGATCAATGCGCATGAGAACGAACCTTTGTCCCCTCATTGAGGGGACCTAAATGAACCGAACGGTAGTGAACACCTTCTATCGTAGACGAGTAGCCACTAGTGGCTACCACTAAAGCCCTCAAGTGGCAGATGGACACAACTTGAACTTCTCTGCACACTTCTCAAGAAGCACATTTCCAGTACTGCTAACATAAAAGTGAAAGTTGTTTACGTTTAGAGATCAGAACTAAAGAATAATAATTGGATACTTTTGAATTTGGTTTGAATTCTGTTTGATCTATTTTGGATCGATTGACAATCAAGAGAGCCAAAAGCCACTTTTTTTCCTCTCTATCGTGAACCCCCTAACATACAGAGGTTCAAGTGACATGCTCATTTCAGGTGTCTCTCTGTCTGTCAGTGTCTGCGCAGTGTGTGCACATTTTTACAGGCTTTGTTATGAGTTCTTGGAATAATCTTCACGATCAAGTCATGTTCAAGTCCTTTTGTCTTATCTTTGAATAACAAATTCACTGAATCCTATAGAACAATCATGAAGGTCACTTATTTGAGGTCATCCAGGTGTCCTCTTCGAAGTTCGCCACCAGTTGTTAACGCAACTGGTCGATCATCAGGTCGATCAAGTAAGGATTCATGTATTTTGTTAGTCTAATGACTAAATTTTTATTTATTTATTACCTTTAGCCACTTCGCGAATGTCTCGAAATGTAGAGAAACACTTCGAATGCAACACTTGTGCGAAATCATTCGCCAAAATGGACTATCTCACTACACACATTCGTGATGTCCATTCACAGAAAAGCTATCCCTGTCCTAAATGTACTAAGGAATTTGCTTCAAAGCATTATCTTTTGGATCACCAGGCGGTCCACTCAGTCAGGCCAGTTATTTGCAATATATGCGGAATTAACTTGAAAAGCAAACAAACATTTCAGAAGCACAGGAGGGAGATGCATTCTGCAAGTCTGAAATTTCGTTGCACAAGATGTCAAAAAGCATTTCCTCGATCTGATTATCTAAAAAATCACATCAAAAAGGTTCACTTGAATCAAAGATATCCTTGTGATCATCTAAATTGTAATAAGACATTCACTTTGAAAGCTAATTTAACGCGACACAGTCGATTGCATAAAAGTAATGAACGACGACACAATGGACCCAAAAGATCCTCAGAATCAATTTTAATTGAAACGCAACGGTCGCCGTTAAGGGATTTAGACGATGATTTGAGTTCTTTGACATTCGATCATCTAGCAGCGAGTTCAACACCAATTCGTCCTCAAGTGAATCGGATTTCAGGTAATCACTCAATAATACTATTACAAATATTATTGACAATACTGTTGAATCTATTAGAAACTGATTTGATAGAACGCAAAATTGATTGTATAAAACGCAAATTGGCTTTGGTTGAAGAAGAACTTAACCGCATAAAATCGAATCAATCTTCAGAATTCAACTGCTCTCGTGTAAATGACCATCAATTTGATTCAACTCACGATGAGCAGAATCAATACTCGTCATTTGGAATTGAGTCAGATAATGATTCATTGGATGAGATATCATCTACAACAACCATGACAACTACAATTGAATCTAGTGAAGAGGAAGAAGATATACCGAATCGATCAATCGTCAATGAATTAATCAATCTAGGTTCTACTTCTTCACCTTCGTTGTCTTGCTTGAGATCCTTAAGATCTCGAACCACAAATTCTTCGGAACAGCCGGTTACTTCAAGTAAATTGGAAATCTGTGTGTTTTCTTGATTTTATAACTAAATGTCTTGTTTTCTATTTAGTAACTGATGCGACATTTAAATGTGACAGCCGAAGATGTCAAATGGTTTTCAAGAGAATACACATGCTCAAACGACATGTTCGTGATGTTCATGCTAATAGAGCGGTCAATTGATTTTGTCTATGTAAATGAACGTACATTGTGCAATATAATGCATCACAAGATTAAAAGATTTAATTCGAATTTGAATTTCGATAAAAGGTTAGATTCTTGCAATGAAAAGTATTTCTTCTCACCGGCCATCTAGTGCATTACGATTGTATTACTCTTCGAGAATCTTTCTTCACTTTTACTTCTCCAACGCATGACTTCTCGAGACGGCTACAGGAGATTTTATGAGTAAGCGTATGCTCTTTCTCTCTCAATCACACAATACATTCGTATTAAATCCTTTTTGTAATCATCTGAACTCATTGTATTTCCGTTTGATAACACGAGCTTTCCCATCTCCACTAAGCCTTCTGGTTCGGTAAGATGGTGACATCACTGGTTCGTCTATGCTTTTATCAAAAACCAAAGAAAAGATTGACAACACTCTTAATTGAACAGTGAACGCTCATGTAAAATGCCACAAACAAGTTCTCCACTGACATTACCCTCCACGACATCAACTTGCCCAACAGTTCAATCAGGTAAGTGAAATTATTTGCCATGTTTTCCTGTATAACCAAATACGATTTCTCCTTTAGCCACTTTACATTTCACTTTCATTTGTATCTCTCAACCCTCTAGTTCCAATTCATCTTGGTTCATGAGGCTCATTGGTGATGTTCACTAAGGTTAATTGAAGAGATATAAATGTGATCAAGACGGATGTCACAAATTGTTCAATCACAAAGGAGATTTAACTTGTCATCTCAAGCAGCATACCGGAGTTGGACTACATCGTCGTACATTTGTTCTTAAAGATCGACTAAATGTACATATGAGTAGACATATAGATCAATCGAAGGAGTTGCCAACTCATGCAAACGGAAACAGTTTTGTAGCACAATCCGATGAAACTTCATTACCCTCCCCAATTCACTTCACCTTACACGTTTCTCACTCATCTCCCTCATTATCACCATCGTCAATCAATTCGCCAATGGACAAACTATTCAAATGTGACTACCAAGATTGTCACAAATCGTTCAAATGCCAGCGATATCTCACAGATCACATTCGTAATACACATTCAAATCGATTATTCGTTTGTGCTGTGAAGGGATGCAACACTGTCTGTAAGAACAAGAGAACGTTGCTACAACACTTTAAAGACAAACATTGTGACGAATTAGAGGGAACATTCAAATGTGAGCAAGAAGAATGTAGAATATCGTTCAAAAGAAAACGCTATCTTACCAGTCACATATGGAAAGTTCATTCTGATCGATTGAATCTCTGTGATGTCCAATCACTCGATCCAATTGAGTCACTGACTTATGTTCTGGAAAATAAAAAACCAGAGATAGTTAGTGAAGATCAAGAATCTGTAGAGAATTTTGATAAAGAAAGAGACATTCAACAACAGTCTATTGCATCCTTCCCAAATTCTGGTCACATCTCTCTTTGCAAGCTCAAATTAATGAAATGTAGCCAAAAAGGATGTGGCAAATGGTATTGTTCGAGTAAGAAGCTGAGGAAACATTTTGAAAATAAACATTCTGTGAAAATCATGATGAATCGAATCAAAGTTGAATCGGGCAATGAACACTTACCTAACATAACTGTACTGAGAATTCGTAAAAGAAACAAAGATAGCTTAACTAAATCGCCACCAACTGTAGTGAGCAACGTTGCTACTAATACACAACAAACTGATTCAATTGAATCGGATGACCAATCACCAAGTGACACGATTGAGACACCACTTCCAACAAAGATCGAGTCAGTCATTGATTCACTAGTTGATCAAGATGAACTTGAATCATTCGAAACACTAATGTTAGAGCAATACGATGAACTACTGCAAGTTCCAGCAGATCAGCATCAAGAATACGACGAACTTCAAACGTTAAATTCTTGGTTTCCATATTCGGATGATGATATCTCGATTGACATGGAATTTGTCAACAGTCTAATCGAATTCGACTACGATTCTGCATCACTAAATGATGAAGATGCCAAGATGCAATCACTCGATTTAATTGAACCTGATTCCTTCACAAATGAAGTACTGATTCAAAGTGAACAAGTGATCCTCGAGAGTGATGCGTTGGAAATGGATGAAACGATTCAGAAACTAGAACAACTGATTGGTAATGCCTACCTTGAATCTCTCCATCAAGTTGAGCCAAATAAAAATGCATCACAGACCTTTACGTCATCGAACGTTAATGTTCAATAACTGAACTCTCTCACCACCCACACGAATCTCCTTTGTATAACATCAATCAATTCACCACTAGGCAAACCATTAAATGTGACCAAGAAGAATATAAAAAATCATCGATCAATACTAATCTAAATCAGAATCTTCAAGGCATTCTCTCTAAGATCATCGACTACCATTTAACTTTTAGTCCAATTTACATTTTCAAATGAATTATTCAAATCAACATGTAAATACAAGTCCTAATCACCCTAGTCGCTTGATGACCCAATGAATAGATCATTCCCTATAATTGAATCACTCAAAGAAAAACTATTGTCAATGCTGCAGTTCAATAATAAAGATAACATTGACACATAAAGATCTGATGAAATGTTCAATGTAATCGAGGTTAGTGAATGTTGAGATTGATCTGGCGTGGCAATCGATTTTAAACCACTGATTAGCAAGAGGAGTCAAAGGACAGCGCGAACGAGTGAACTTTATCTCAATAATTCAGATCATTCAATCTTAACGAGTTTGTGCGCTCTGATGACTAACTCTTCTGTCATCCAAGAATGCAGTTAGTGTTGCGCAACACATGTGGTCATTGCGATGCAAAGACATCATGCGGATGGTTTGCCAGTATAGTGACTATTTGGGTCGACTTGGCCGGAACATGCGATCCAGTAATTGAGGGGCCACGACAAGATATAATATAAAGATATTTTAATAAATATATTTTTAAAAGCACGCTTTCTCCTCAATGCATTTTCCATGTGAGTAATAAACATAATTGAAACTCATTTGAATTATTCCATAACAATCGATTGTTGTCAAATGTACCGTGCCAATAGTGGCACAACTCTCTCCTTCATCTCATTCCTCTCAATGTTGTCCTATCAAAAACGTTCTGGAGTGTTATTGGTGCCTTTGTGAGTCTAAAACGGACAGATAGCGTTTTGAGGGATCAGTCACTGAATTGCTGCTCCTCCACCTCCTCTTCCACGTTTGCCGCTACTACTCGAATGCATGTGTGTGCGGATTTCGGACTGTGGAGGGAGTCGGAGAAGAAGTCGGGTCGTGTTCAATGTGTTGTTGTTTATGAACGCGTACTCTAAATATATCACTAATTCACACAATAAAATTGTGAATCCTTTTTGGAACCAATTGAATCATCATCATAAACTAAATATTTCGGTTTGATCACATGTTTCCCAAGACCACAATGCCATTTGGTTCGTCCATTGAATATGTTAACGTCTCTGGTTCGTCTGTGCTTTTATCAAAAGCCACAGAAATGGTTGTCAATAAGCAGAGTGAATATTCGTATGGACCCGCACAAACAAATGTTCCATTGACTTCCATTTCATTGACTACTGTTTGTTCATCAGGTATTTAAATTCTATATGTTTTCGCAGTATAACCAATTTTTTTCTCTCTTAGCCACTTTAAACGCTAAAATCGATTCAGCAACTAAACTTTTCCAATCCTCAATTGCAACACCCAATAATACACCGGATCAATTGTACTGCACTGAATTTGATCAACTCGACCACAGAGAATTTGATTTCTTGCCATCTTCAATCCCATCTAGTCGGCATGTTTCTCAAGAATTTACTGAATCTATATCATCAACCAATTCACCAATAGACAAACCATTCAAATGTAACTTTGGAGGATGTCACAAATCATTCGATACCATTTCTTATCTAAAGAAGCATGTTAAAACCGTTCACTCTGGACAAACGTTTTATTGTACCACTGAAGGTTGTAACAAAGTCTACAAATCCAGTTTAGCGTTACGGCAGCATATTAGCAAACACAAATTACAATTAAAAGGAACCCCATTTGAATGTGGTCGAGAAGGATGTCAGAGATCGTTCTGGGAAAAAGTAGCTCTAAAACAGCACATTCCCAAAGTTCACTCGGTACTGGAAACTTCCTCTCCACAATCACTCCACTCCACCTCGCACGTTCCTCACTCATCTCCCAAATCAATCAATTCATTGACATCATCTAAGATGCCACTCACCACAACAATTGAACCAGTCATCGAAGTTCAATCACTCGACACAATCGCAAGTGGATCTTTTATCACAACCCGAGCATCAATGTTACACCAACATAATGAACATCTGCAAATATTGTCATTGATACCAATAAACAATGATGGCTCTTTTGCATTGATCAATCCAACCGAGTCAAATCCAGATAACTCAGTTGTGCCAAACGTGACATCAACTCATGTTCTTGACAAGATTCCAAATTCGTTGTCTCAGTTGATGCATCGAAATGTCCAAATTGTTTTCAATGAATCATTAACTTCACTGAAGATACCTCTCTCCACAACAAACGAACCAGTAATAGGGCAATTACTCAATCCAATCGCAAGCGAATCATTCTCAACTGGAACACTAAATCGAATCAATCAAATGGTAGAGAAAAGTGATCAATTGGAAATGGATAGAACGAACCAGAAGCGAGTGAAAAAGTCAGATGTCATAAATATTTCCACTCAACCATTCAAGTCATTTCAATGTGAACAAGCAGGATGTTGCAAGTTGTACATTTCGCGAGAATTCTTATGCAAACACATTGAAAATGAACATCCTTACAAAATCACGACGAATATCGATGATTCATTGACTTCAGGCACTTCAGCAATCGAACCAGTCATATATCAATCACTTGATTCAATTGTACGTGAACCATTTATCCCAACAAGAGCACTGAATCAAACTAATCGAGTGATTGAGAACAATGATGTATTGGAAATGAATGAAGCGATTCAGAAACAAGAACAACAGTTTGTTAACACCTTTCCTGAATCTTGCAATCAAGAGAACAGTGATCAATTGGAAATTAATGGAACAATCCGGAAGCAAGTGGAAGTAGTAAAGATTGCCATTCAATCATTAAAGCAATTCCAATGTGAACAAGCAGGATGTGGCAAGTTTTACATTTCGCCAGAATTCTTATGCAAACACATTGAAAATGAACATCCTTACAAAATCACGATAAATGTCGATGATTCACTCACATCAGCAATCAAACCAGCTATAGATCAATCTCTTGATCCTATTGAAAATGGGCAATTTATTACAAGTGCTGCACTGAATCAAAATAATCGATTGACTACGAACAATGATGCATCGGAAATCATTGGAACGATTCAGAAGCAAGTAAGCAAGATTGTTGACAACTTTCCTGAATCTCGCAGTCAAGTTGAAGAACATAAAAATAAATTACAGGCATTTAAATCATCGAACAAGAATGTTCCATCAATTGACTCAACTGCATCTCAGTCACCTCATTTGTCACTAACACCTCAATCCACCCAACACGTTTCAATTGATAGTATTTGTGAGAATAAACCCTCGATGTTTGAGGATTCATTGATTTCACACGAGACTCCTCTCACCACAACAATCGACCCGGTTATCGAAGTTCAATCATATGATCCAATTAAAAATGGATTATTCATCTTAACAGGAGCACCATTGTTCGACCAACAACTGCCAATGTTGACTTTAACACCAATGAACGATAACTCTTTTGTATTAGACAAAGCAATCAAACCGAAAGATGTAACATTACAAATAATCGAATCTGATCAACAAATAAAACCACAGCTGTCTCCATTTGAACCAACCAACGACAGTTGCTTGCAGGTTAAATTACGTTACCCAGTTGCATCAACGTCAACTCCCTTGTCGTCATCACTCCACTCCACCTCACACATTTCTCATTCATCTCCTTCGTCATCATCAATAGATTCACCAATGGACAGACCATTCAAAAATGAAAAAGAAGGTTGTCAATCGTTCAACAGAAAATGCCACTTGACAAAGCACAATAAAGTCCATCAGTGTAATTTCATAGGATGCAAAACTGTGTGTAAGAAAACGAGAACTTTGAGTTTACCCTTTGCAGACAAACATTCGGGCAAATCGAAGAAAACCTTCCAGTGTAAAGAAAGCCATAAATATTTAAATCGTAAATCTAGTCTAAACAAGCATCATCGAATGGTTCACTCTGTCAGGAAGTTTCCCTCTACAATTGAAAAATCTGACAAAGTTTATAAATCCAAGACAGCGTTAATGAACAATTCTAACCGATCTCTGGAATTAGCCTCAAGGCATTCCTGTGGTGTAAATGGGTGTGACAAGTGGTTCGACACAAGAAAAATTGTCCAAAATCACATTGAGCTCGAACATTCTGACATTATCATTAGGGATGAAAAGAATAAAGTGATTGGGTACATTGCTGGTGCGATTGGCTCGTTAGTAAAGAATGAAACGACCTCAAAACAAGAACATCAAATTGCAGACGTTTCTGTTGAATCTCTCAACAAAGTTGAAGCGCTTAAAAGTGGATCACAAACATGTGCATTTTTTAACGTTAATGTTGAATCACGTGGCTCCATTGCATCAACGTCAACTTTCTCCTCACCCTCACTGCACTCCACTTCAATCGTTTCACACGATTCTCCCGAATCATCATCAATCAATTCATTGATTTCACTTGAGACACCTCACACCCCAATAATCAAACCGGTTATGGAAGTTCAATCACGCGATTCAATTAATACTGGATTATTCAACACAACAGGAGCACAAATGTTAAACCAACATAATGAACAACTAGATATGTTGACTTTGATGCCAAAAGACGATTGCTCTTTAGCTTTGATCAATCAAATTGAGGAAACTCGGGACAACTCATTTGTATCAAATGGGACATCGACTCGCATTCTAGACAATAATCCAGATTGGTTACCTCAATTGATACACCCAAATGCATCAAATGTCAAAATCATTTCGAATGATTCATTGACTCTTTCATTGATTCATTCAATTGAGGCTCCACTAACCACAACAAGCGACCCAGTCATTGAGCAATCAATAAATTCAATTGAACGTGGATCATTCACGACTGTAGCACCAGTGTTATGCCAATATGATGAACTACTACCATCAATATTGCATGATCAACAGAAACAACAATGCCAAAAGCAACCATCATCATCATTTTGGCTTCAACCTTCAGGTTATGATCAGTATAACAAAGTCTCAATCAATTCTGACATTCAGACAAAGATTGTCGACAATTTAATTATATTCAATCACGATCTTGTATCACAAAGTGAAAATGTCCCCATTCAATCACTCGACTCAATTGAAAGTGGATCATTTTCAAATGGAGCACCAATATTTAAGCAGCTTATTGAACATCAGCCAACAATCAATGATGATGTTTTAAATGTTCAATCTCTTAGAACCGAGACACTAGCTCATATTCTGCAACAGTCAAATTTACCAAACCACCAGTATTTGTCTAGTGCATCAATAACCAACAATTCTAATGATCAACCAATTGAATCAAATGGAACACTTCAGATCAGTGAATTATCGTCACCGAATTCAGATCACATATCTTCTAAGCCATTCAAATTAATCAAATGTGTCCAAAAAGGATGCGGCACATGGCATCGTTCGAGAGAGGAGTTGAGAAAACACTTTGAAAATGAACATTTGTTGAAATCGAGTGACCAAGTCATTGGGAACAATAATACAATTGACAAAACCAAAAGAACGACCAAAAAAGACAAAGAACAGTCACTAAATTCAGAACATATCCCTCATGACTTGTGGTTGCACTGTCCAATTGAAGACTGTGACCGTGCTTATGAACATCCCGCGTTAAAACATCATCTTGACAAAAAGCATGACAATTCATCCAAATCAATGTCATCGACAGGGAAAATCAAATTCAAATGCAATCAGATCAAATGTGCCAAGTCGTACACTTCAATAAAACGCTTAAAGAATCATATTGAGAAAGAGCATTCTGATGACATCGTGATTAATCAAGAGTTGAAAGTTGAATCGAGCAATGAACACTACAAATGTGACGTATGTGATTTGGTCTTTAACAACCAATCTAGTCTTACAAGACATGTTCCAATACATTGGGGTACATTTCGATGCTTACGGCTTGGATGTGGCAAATTCTTTTCTTCACGTGCTACTATGTGGACACATTTTAAACGACACTCAACAATACCTATTAATGAAATTGATAACTTGCCCAACGTAACTGTACTGAGAATTTGCAAAAGAAACAAACATGACTCAACTACATCACCATCAGAATCAGTGACCAACAGCTTCGCTTCTAATGTACTGGAAATTGATTCAATTGCATCAAGTGACGAACTTTCAACTGAATCATTTCCACAAGATCCTGGTAATTGAATTTGTTAAAATTGTGTCATGTTTTCCTATTTAATATTATAATCAAATCCTATTTCTCTCTTAGCCACTTCACATGCAATTTGTATCTCTCATCATTCTGGTTCCAAGTCATCTTTTTTCGTAAATGGTCAAAGTGACACGCGACATACAAATGAATTATTTGACCCAATTGCATCAAAGTCCTTTCTTCAACTAACATCACTCGGTTCTCACGAATCTCATTCATCATCATCAATCAATTCATCAATAGACAAACCATTTAAATGTAACCATGAAGGATGTCACAAATCGTTCGACAAAATTAGAGGTTTAAAGCTTCATATTCGTCTTGTTCATTCGATGAGCCAAACGCATTCCTGTTATGTCAACCGATATGACAAGCCATTCAGTTCACCAAAATTGTTCAGGGATAAGACAGTCGATCCAGAAAGAACCATTCAAAAACTAATGAATAAGCATCATAAGCAAGCTTCAATGTTGATGACAAATAACGGAATCAAATGTGAACTACCAGGATGTGGTCGAATGTTCGTCCGAAGCAAAGATTTAAAAAATCATCTCAAAGATCATCATCTACTACCATCCAAAAATGAGTCAAATTTGGATACTTCAAATCATGATAAAATGCCACTTGATGATACAATCGGCCAACCATTCTCTCCAACTGGATCACTCAACAAAAATCTATTGCCATTGTTGCAATTGAATGAAAGTTATAAACGTAACGATCAAATGGACCTAACCGAAACGATCAATGGTCAAGAAATTGTTTCCGAATCATTGATTGCGACTCACAACACTTGTCAGACACCACTTTCAGATGATGATGTATCAATTGACATGGAATTTGTCAGCAGTTTAATCGATTTGAATGATGATTCAGAGTCGCAAAATGGAAATGAAAACATTCAATCACTCGATCCAATCAAACCCAATTCATTGACAATTGAAGCACCAATATTGGAACAATATAGTGATTTAACACCTTCACAATTGTCTTCACTGACAGTTCTCACTGATCTGCCATATCGATGCATTTGGTCTAATTGTAACAAAGCGTTTGTTCATAAACATGATCTAATGGAACATCTCAGGGAACACTTCAAGTTATCTAAACACAAAACGTCAACTTCCATTCTTACACCTTCGTCAACCACCAAGCCACTCTCACATTCTTACAATTCGCTCTCAAACCCAAGTTTTTTCCACCAACGGGAAGGGGAGGAAAAAGATGAGAAAGTTCAAATTGCTCCAAAAAGTGTTCAGTTCTACTGTACCTGTAATGGATGTGACAAAGTCTTTACTCGGCGTGCTCATCTGTGGGAGCATCAAATTATACACTCCAGACATTTTGAAGAGGCGTCAAATACATTGAATGAAGCCAATGAGATAGACAATAGTGTTCTTACATCTGCTAGTAATTTGTCAAACAACACCAATATAAAGCTTCAATCTAATGACATCATTGAATCAACTCAATCCTCAACAGCAACATCCATTTCTGATTTGGATCAATCGAATTCAATTGTATTACTATCAACCAATGAATGTCAAACAGATTCGAATGTATCGGAGAGTGGTGGACAAGAGCGATAGATGACGAACAATGGTGGGGAGGGGCAGGATGATGGAAATAATGACAAACAAGATGTTCTCTCTAATCAAATAATTTACTGTCTCGTTAAAAGGTGCAAAAGAAATATTTCGAATGCAAACTAACGTTAGAGATTCATATTTCGGTTTATCATAGGGATTCGCCGAAATCAATGTTACAAATTTCTACGATAAATTGACGAGCATTTGAGCTATCAACCATTTATTAATAAATGAGAAAGATGTGACAAATGGATAATTCAAATCAACATGTAAATACACGCCTTAATGTCATTTGATGAGCCAATGAATCAACCACTCGCTCTAAATGAAACCTAGATTTTACCCCACATCTCTCCAAAATATAAATGTACCACAAATGAAAGCAATGTAATGTTGCACTCGTACGATGTGTTTTGTCAAAGATTCATTGTATGATTATATGATTAACTATCAATAAACCTCTCTGAACAAAATAAACCAATCAACCAGGATGTGGTCGAATGTTCGTTCGAAGCAAAGATTTAAATTTAGACATCTCAAAGATCATCATCGACTACCATCGAAATCTGAGTCAAATTTGGATGCTTCAAATCATGGTCAAATGTCACTTGATGGTCCAATCGGTAAACCATTCTTTCCAACTGGATCACTCAACCAAGAATTATTGTCATTGTTTCAATTGAATGATGAAGATGAAATCTCCTTTGATGACGAATTGTTCAATTCAATCTAACTTAGTGATGCTGAATCACTCTGATGAGTTCATTCTTAAAGCACAAAATCAATTTATAAATTCACCTCAATCCTTTTGTCTTTTACAATATACGAAAAGTAAAAAAATGATAAAAATATATATAATGTACAATTGAAACTGATGTTTGTGTGCACTGTTCAGTACTTTTTCTTCTTGAGTTCGGCAAAACGGCGACGAAGCTCGTCAAAGTCGAAAACATCATCATCTGGTGCTCCACCAGGTCCGCCAACTCCTGTGGCATCGCCACCATTACCACCACCGTTCTTGTTGTTGTTCGGTTTCAACAGTAGATCATCATCATCGCTTGGTATCTCGGGAAGATTCGGAACAGAAGGAAGATGCGATTCATCAAAGTCGATTGGAATGAGTGGAAGGTTCAGATTTGACTCCACATTGGGTGACTTTTTCGCTTCAGTCGATGATGATGGTTGGTGTTCGACAACGTTGAAACCAATGATCGATGGTTTGGTTTGACCACCACTGGGATAAGGTCCAATTGGTGGAATTGATGGAAGTGGGGGTGGCACACCTGCTGGTTGCTCAACACACAGATCAATCAGTGGACCAACAATACCGGTGGGCAGTGGTGGGAGAACTTCCTGACCCATGACCACCGTACCCGTTCCCTTACGGTAGAGTTCATCTTCACGTAGAATTTGCTCATCTGGCTCGTAGTAAACATTGAGGCTCTTAGCAATCTCGATCAAATACCGTTCGACGAGTATCTTCGGCGGCGCCTGCACACCCAACTTGATCATCAACTTCTCGTTCACGGTTTTGAACTGATTCTCGCGTGCCGCCATCGCAAACGGCTTGCCGTACTTCATCGCGAGAATGTCGTGCACCACCTTCAACTCCTTCACATCAGACCACATTCGTGGAGCGACCCAAATGAGACTCGCCACCGCCTCCTCGATGCCCTCGTCCAGTGTCTTCATCTGCTCAATCATCCCGAAACGAGCCATCAATGTGTCACAGTACATTTCGACAATTTCCAACGCCTCCACCAGATAGTCCTCACGAATGATGTGTTCGACACGGATTTTGGCACGTTCCGCTTTGCCCTGTGCAATATAATCACCAATCTCCTTACGGGACTTCTGTGTCAGTTCGGTCTTCTTTTTCTCGAGTTGCTTGAGCCGTTGAATTGACAAACTCAAGTTGGTCTTCAGTTTGGTGTAATTGGCATGTGATACCATTGTGATGTTGTCTTGGCAAAAACTCACAGGAAAAATCAAGTGACCAAAATAGAAGTAGATAAATAGACGGAAAGACACTGAAATGAAAAGTGAAAACAGCAACGACCAATGTTGACAGTCAGACGTTAACGTTGTGAGTAATAACAATGAACTGAACTGCTATTGCCACTACTGCGCTTGCCTCCTTTCTCTTCCTTTATACTTTATACTTGTACTGCTCTAACAAGCTCTTTCATGTAAGCAGTACACTACTAGTGTGGGAGTAGTGAGTTGAGTTCGCATCCTGTTGAGTGTGTGCGTTCAAAATCTCGCTCACTCACACAACGAATCCTTTTGTGATCAATGAACTCAATGTTTTCATTTGACCACAATTGAGCTTTTCCAACACCACAATGCCTTTTGGTTGGTCGAACATTGAAGATGGTGAGTCATTGGTGACACTGGTTCGACTTGTGCTTTCACCCAAAAACCTTTGACAGTTGGCAATCGACAGAATTAACATTTGTGTGAAATACAACAAACAGGTCCTCCATTACCATCTACATTTGTTTGTCCATCAGTTCAGTCAAGTACGTAAAATTGTCCATATTTTCCCTGTATAACCAAATTCTACTTCTCCTTTAGCCACTTCACGTACCACCCCCATTCGTATTTCTCATGCCACTATAGTTCCAATTCATCTTCGTTCGTCAATGGTCAAGGTGACACACGTGTCAATGCATCACTCATGATCAACAATCAACAAAAAGTTTTTAGAACTAAAAAGAGCACGGTTTCAATGATAACAAATCTGAAATGTCGTGAATATAGGTTTAGAATTTGGTTGATTCAATTCAAACAAGCGTGGCCTACAGATTGTGATTTGATATAATAGCTTCGATAAATTGAGAAAAACCATCACATGATAATGGACTTGATGCAGATGTAATCCAGTTTTATTTGATACAACAGATTCACAAGCACACAAACAACATTCGAGAAGTGCTTTGAAAAGCCATTTGATAGTAAAACGAAATTCTCCACTCTCGTTGATTGTCCAATGCAAATGTGACCGTTATGAATGCTATAAGGGAATGATTATACTCCTTATTTATTTTAGATACTCCAGAATTTCCATTTGAAGGGAATGGTTCGCGAGAATTGCTAGTGAAACACTTTGAACGAGACCATTCTAACACAATTGACAATCGAAACAATAAAGGAGTGTTTGCAAATTTAAATGAAATAGTGGATCTACTGTCATTACCAGTAGCAATAAATATAACGGTGCAAAATACCAATGTGTACGATGGTATGATTGTTGCATCTATGTCAACTTCTTCCCCACCCTCCCTCCACTTTACTCCACTCGATTCTTCCTCACCATCATAAAACAATTCACCAATGGACAAGCAAATCGCATGTGAACGAGATGGACGTCACAAATCATTCATTCACAAAAAATATTTGAATTGACACCGCAAAGAGCATACTGGAATTCGATCACTTCGCTGTTAATGGAACGAATGCAACAAAATGTTTTTCCATCGATACTAACTAACAGAACATATGAATAGTCATGCGAATCAATCATTCAAATGTAACCGAGAAGGATGTCAAAAATCGTTCGTTACTATTCATCGTCTAAAGCAACATATGCAAACAGTTCACTCTGAACAGACGTTTAATTGTGCCACTGAAGGTTGTGGCAAAGTTTACAAATCCAAGTTAGCGTTACAATATCATATTGAAAAACACAAAATACGATCAAAAGGAATGAAATTTAAATGTGATCGAGAAGGATGTCGCCAATCGTTCTGGGAAAAAGTCATTCTAAAACGACACATTTGCAAAGTTCATTCGGTCCATTGATCAACTCCCTTGCCACCCAACTCACACGTTCCTCACTCATCTTCCTCATCATCATCAATCAGTTCACCAATGGACAAAGCAGTCAAATGTGACAGAGAAAGATGTCACAAATCGTTTGATACTGAATCTTGTCTAAATGAATTTCCACTATTGAACTCACAAAATAGAATCACATTTAACGAAAACTCACTGTCAAGTTATTCTTTGGCTACAAATGAGGCACCTCTCACCACAAAAATCGAACAAGCCATCGAAGTTCAATCACTCGATCCAAATGAAAGTGAATCATTCCTCACAATCGGAGCACCAATGTTAGGCCAACATAATGCCACTGTTAACTTTGATGCCTATGAGCAATGACTCTTTGGCTTTGATAAATACAATCGAGGCAACTCCAGACAACTCAATTGTACCATATGAGACATCAGCCAGTGTTCTAGACATTAATTCAAATTGGTTCTTTCAATTGATGCACCCAAATGCATCAAATGTCCAAATCGTTTCCAATGATTAATTGATTTAAATTGAGACTCCACTCACCGCCACATGTACACAATCACCGTCACTGTCATTGAGCAATCGCTCAATCCAATTTGAAAGCGAATCATCAACTGTCACCAAATTCCGATTCTAATTGGCTTCAAGTGGAGTAATCTAAAGATATAATGAAAATGGACGGGCGGAAATGTCACTTGACGATCGAATCGACAATGCTGCAATTCAATGATGTATATGAACTTGATATAGAGATATTATAGAGATATCGTTTGACGATGTTCAATTGTTCAATGCAATTGAGCCTAATGAATGAGTAACCGCCATGATTGTTAATTTCAATTTGAGCAATAAACAGTTTTTTACATTGAAACTCATTTGCGTTCCTGTATATATATATAACAACCGATTAGTGCCAAATTGTCCGTGTCAAACTGCCTCCCTCCTTCAACACAATTGTGCTATTATAATACTTTCAATGCTGCTACTCAAACACTCTCGGGAGGTTATGAGTGAGTCTTTGTGTGGAAAAGCGTTATAAGTGCATTACCATTGCTACTCCATGGTCATTCTCCACCCCCTCTTCCTTCTTTACTGCTACTTTTTGAACAGATGTGTGAGGAGACTCCTCCATGGAGAGTGTTGCAGGAGAGATCGAGTCTGTGTGTTGTGTGTTTGTGAGTGTGCCCTAAGTCACTCACGCAATTCATTGATTTGATTTGAGTTTGACAGCTCTGATGACACGTAATGACACTTGTTGATATTCCAAAAATTCTTTATCAAAGACGCCAATGATTCATTATCAATGAACATTCAAGTGACGATTCATTGGATTTATCCAAAAAGTCATCAACTACTTTTACGAGGGTACTTGTACTTGTCCGTCAAGTATTGAAACTGTGTGTATAACCAAATCCTTTTTCTTCTTCCTGCCACTTCACGGGTTGTCACCACTTGTATCTCTCATCCCACCAGTTCCAATTCATCGTCCGTCAATTCATCAGCAATGTTCAATAATCAAGCGAGAAGTCTTAAACCCCGAGGAAAGGCAAATCCAATCATTACACACTTTAGGTGTCACGAATGTGATTTGGTATTCAATCACGTTTCAAGTCTAACCAGACATGTTCAAATACATTTTGGTGCGTTTCAATGTACACGAAATGATTGTGACAAATCATTTTCTTCACATAAACATCTGTGGACACATCTCAAAAGACACTCAACACTGCCAATCAATCCAATTGATAACTTGCCTAACATAACTGTACTCAGAATTTGTAGGAGAAACAAAATCAATGGTGATTCAACTATAACAGCACCAACACCCAACATCATTGCTTCTGTTGGTTCATCATCAGTTCAATCAGGTAAGAATAGGGAAATTCTGTGACTCTTTCCATTGATGACTAATTCACGTATTTCTCGTTCTATAGCCACATGCGCAATTGCTGAGAATGCAACAATCCAGCCATCTGTTGAATCATTGATTGATTCGAATAAACCAAGCACAGCATTTGACATATCTGCATTCTCAGAAAACAATTCACAAAAACTACTAGTTAATGAAATTAAGTATTTAAAACAGCAAATTCTTATTTTGCAAACTGAAAATGACATGTTGAAACTGAAATTTCTCAATAAAAATGAAGCAAAATCAACAAACTTATCTCAAGATGATCCAGAATTAAATTCTCATGAGGATTTTGAAATCCTTGAAACTGAAAGCTCAAATTTAGGTGACTTACCGATTTCCATTGAGACACCACTCACAACAACCATCGAACCAGTTTTGAAACGAGCGCTTGATCATGTTCATCATGATACATTTCAACTAAACGATCCGAATGGTCCGATAAAAATGAGAATTTTCAAATGCAACCGGGGTTGGAAAGTTTCTTCTTTTGGTTCTCAACAAGAACCTGATTTAAGCGATTCAACTGTATCAAACTCAATTCGATTCAATTTAAATGAAGCCATCGTTACATCTTTTGAGCATCCTCAACAAGTCGAACAAATAAATTTAGCACCAGATTATCAAGGTAGTACTATTGAAGATCAATCGACTTCATCCGTGGCATCAACTCACATTCTAGATAAATCAAATCCATTCTTGTATGAATTGATTAACCCAAAAGCATCGAATGTTTACAAACCAATCATTTCTAATGCATCAATGATCACTGGGCAATATGTTTCCGATGAATCATCGGAAGAAGATTCGGTGATTGATATGGACGATTCATGTAATTTTGTTGAAATTGTATGTCATGTTTTCCTGTATAATCATATTTTATTTCTCCCTTAGCTACATCACGTGATGACACCGCTACTTGTATCTCTCATTCCGAGACTTCCATTTCATCGTTCGTCAATGATCAACATTACAAATGCGATACATCAAAGACGATCAATGATCAAGCAATTGCTGTCGATGAACCAATAACATCTTCCTCATGTAACAATACCAGTTTCATGGTTTATTTGCCTGTCACAATTGCACCAATGTCAAATCAATTGCCACCTTCACTCCAATCCACATCCGTGATCAGTGGCAATGATGAAGCGATGGATATACAGACAAAGCAGTTTGGCAAACCAGATGAATCGGAATCACAGATGTCAGTGAAATCATCAACTCTACCGAATTGTGAATTTAATTGGCCTCAAGTGGAACTTCATCAGCTCGATGGCATCACAGAGAATCAACACTCACTACCTTTCACTAATGTTCATTCAGTTCCTTCCATTAAAACACCAATTACAATCAAATCACTCGATCCAATTGCAACATCAGACATTGCACCACCGCCATTACAAGATCAACAGCAATACGAACAGCTACTACCATCACAATCATGGCTTCAATTTCCAGATTATGATGATGATGATTATGCCCCTTTTAAGACAGAATTTGTTAATAGCTTAATCAAATTCAATTGCGATCTTGTATCCCAAAGTGACAATGTCAAAATGCAATCACTCGATCTAATCGAACTCAATTCTTTTACAACTGGAGAAATGAATCAACGTATTCAAGTGATTGAGAACGATGTCCTACTAGAAATGGATGGAAAGATCCCGAAGCCAGGAACACAGATTGTTTCTTCTAAATCTTTCAATTCTCTAAAATCGTTTAAAAATGATTTACAGGCATTATCATGTAGCTCATCATCGAATGCGGATACATTGACGATACAATCACTTGACACAGTTGCACAAAAGTCAAGTCCTTCATCGGCCTCACTCCCATTTACCTCTTACCTTATTCTCGAATCTCCCGAATCATCATCAATCAACAGTAATTCTGGTTTTATGCAACAATCGAATGACTCAATTAAATACTCAACTTCCTCACTATCCTCACTCCATTCCATACCACACGTTTCTCACTCATTTCCCTCATCAGCTTCAATCAATTCCACAATGAATAAATCATTCAAATGTGACCAAAAATGTGCTCTATCCGAAGGAATTGATGTAACAATTGAGACTGAACACTCAAAGTCGGGTGATAATTTACTGACTTTAATTGAAGCCAGTTCAGCTGGACCAACATCAACTAATCCTATTCAGCGTAATCCAATCTTGTTTGCAATGTTACAGAATAATGTCGATTATAGAGTCGCTTCTAATGAATCAGTGGTCAATGTAGAAGACGAAGCGATGGTTGTGGATAATGTTGAAAAGTCGATAGGCCAGCAACAAAACTTCGTATCGCCACTGTGCGCAGATGTCAGATTGTTTGATTCAAATGAACCAAATAAAGACATGTCAACTCAATCACCTCCCTCACTCAACCCTACCCCACCTATTTCAACCGAATATTCCCAATCATCCTTAATCAATTCTCCACTAGACGAATTCAAATGTGATCGAGAATGTGACAGTTTGTTCACAAAGAAAATAAATTTCACTCGACACCTTCATGAGCATACTGAAATTCCAACACATCGCTGTGAATGGAATGAGTGCAACAAATCGTTTATTCATCGACACCAATTAATTGAGCATATAAATAGACATATAGATGAACTTAAGGACACTTAATGTCTTACCGATCAATCCTATTATCTCTAATTTGATCACGGATATATGGAGGACAAATGGCATTAATGGCAATTAATTGTAATGACTGTAATTGGATGATGCTTCGATTAATGATGCACTGAATTAAACCAATCTTAACTATATTAAAGCACAAAATTTTCAATTCGAATAATAATTTTCATTAATAAAATTAACAATCGATATACTATTTGTAACACGAACATTCGATTATAACAATTATGTTATGTCAGTAATAGCGCAACTGTCGTCACACTTTTGAATCAAATTGTCCAATCAAACTAGAATCATCATGAACAGTTTGATAGCTTTGAGAACTGTAATGGCACTTGATGGGGTGTCAAAGGATTCTTTTTAAACTTTTTTAAATATGTCAATGAATATTCGGGAGAAAGATATCAAATCAACGATTCATTGGATTTAGTCGAAAAGTTTATTTATCCGTCAGTTAATGAAATTCAGAGTTTCATTGTATAATCAAATCGTATTTCCCCAACTTCACATTCCACCCACATTTGTATCTCTTCGAGTTCCAATTCTTTGTTGGTCAATGATCAAAATGGGCACACCCGATACATCATTCTATATTGATCAATTGCTTGCGATTGCTGCTGAATTTAAAGGCAAACTGAATTTGCATATGGCACATACAAATGTAGTAAATGTTATTTGGCTAAGCCAAATTGGCTTTTAACAAGGAATCTAGCCTAAATAGACATCACCAAGTACATTCTGGGACTTTTCGACGTATACGAGATGGCTGTGGCATAGAATTTTTGAAATTAAAACATCTGTGGAAACATCTCAAAAGACCCTCAACCCAATACTGATCATGTACTGAGAATTATTTCAAATAATACTAAATTAGTCACTAAAGAAGGATGTCACAAATCGTACACTAGAAAATCAGATTTAAAACGACATCTCAAAAAGCATCAACAAGCATTCAATGATTCTCGCAGATGATAACTGGCCATTGTTGAGTCAGTTATCGGTCATCTAGTCGGTCAAATTACTATTGCACATTGCTATTATCTTTAACATGATCGACTGTTACATTGAGGCACATTTTAGTCATCGGTGCAATGAGTTTTATGACACTCAATATACTCAAGTTATGTCAGGTGGACAATAAAATCGCTGTATTGGGTTGAACTATGCATAGCATATGCGATTATTGTTGGTATGGACATGGAAACTTGTGTGTTGGTCTAATGTTGTTGTGTGGTGGTTATGAGATGATAAGTTATGATGATGGTGAGTTGAGGTTGAGTTGAGTGGTGCAATGCAAGTGGTGTGCATTGTGTTAAACAAATTGTGACTGCGAGTGTTGATTGGTGTCTTTATTACTTATGGCTTGAACATGGCACCGACCGACAGAGAAATGTTGGCACTGAAGAACGAGACTGGTCATTTCAATTTCCCGTTTCGTTCATCGTTTGCAGTTACATCAGGAGTTTATTATTATGAAGTGATTCCTCGAACTGGCGGAAAAATGAGATTCGGATGGACAACGAGAGAGGCGAAATTGAGTATAATTAGTCAAATTGGACATGATCAACACTCAATTGGTCTGGAATTAGGAACTGAATGTCGCATATATCACAATGTAATTTGTACAATCACAAACTTACCACCTCAAGCGTCAACCACCGTGATTGGTTGTTTGATCAACGCTTCGAATCGTCAATTCCAATTTTACATCAACGGACAACAAGTGAAGTCTCCGAACAATGTATATTTCTCCACATGGCCTTACTATGCCATTGTAAGTCTAGAACCTAAGCAAGAATGTCAGTTCAACTTTGGTCAGTCACCGTTCAAGTTTCCTCCAAAAGACATTCGATTTAATTATTTCGATGAAATAATTGGAAATGAAGAAAGATTCTCACTGACAGAAACTAATGAATATAGAGGATGTTTTTGGTTCGCCCACCCCGTGATCGATAACCACATCCCCTTGTTCTACTGTGACCCTGAACAGGTCAAATGTGACGAGTTAGTGAGACAACTCGAACACATCGAGAACAACCAAGCTAATAGACTTGATCACTCAGTCGAGTGTGGCAGATTGGTTCAGTCGGTCATTGAGGTGGTGGGCAGGAAGTTGACTTGTGACCATACTGACCTGATGGGAAGGTGGCTGAGGAAAGTGATTGAGAAAATTGAATTTGAATATTTTGAAAGAACCAAACTCCTCGAACTGCTCTACCCCTACTTCCAACTGTCAGTCACCTCAGCGAACTCCACCAAATGCCACAACATATGCTTGATTATGTTATGTTTCAATAAATCATTCATATTTAAATTAATCGAAAACTTTGATAATTTCTTCTCCCAGACCCTCAAAACATTTATTAACCCAAGAATATTTATAACGGATCCATGGACAATGATTTATGCTCTCAATTGTCTCAAAGATTTTCAACTTTCTCTCACCACCCAAGCACTACTCAACGAACCTTCCCTAAAGTCCACTCTCAATTGGTGTTCTGAGTTATTCGGTCAGGTGTCAAGTGTTTCGCGACTGTACGAGCCGAGTTGTAACTTGGTTAGATTGCAAGCTGGAATGTGCGCGAGATGGTTTCGTTATCACGTGATGCAAGATGAGGAGCAACACTTTCCTTCGCAATCAACGCTCAACCCTGAAGACAAAGATGAATACATTAAACTATCCAGTGATTGTTTGTCTGCTCGAAATGAAGTACAAGATGGCTGGAAAAGTGTTCGTTCTGTGTGTTCAGTCAGTTTAGACATCTTTTACTACGAAGCAGTTCTGCTCACAGATGGAAAGATGAGAATTGGATGGGCAACCAAACAAAGTGAGTTGAAAAATAATGTGATTGGCGGTGATAAATACTCAATTGGTTTTGGTGGCGGACAGGAAATATATCATCAAAGGGAAAACTTCTATGATGATGATTCATTCTTTCTCAGCTTCACTTCCCAATCTCGATGGTCAGTTGGTGATGTAGTGGGATGCTTCTTTGATTGTGACAAGAAAATATTTAAATTCTTTTTAAATGGAAAGTTGGTGAAATGTAAAGAGAAAATTACAAATGAATATTATGAACGTTTTGTTCACTTTTCTGTCCAACCTTACTATGCCGCAGTTAGTCTCCATCCCCACCAACAATGTTACCTCAACCTGGGCCAGTGTCCCTTCCGTCACCCCCCGTCTGTCCCATTCCGTACCTTCCACCAGGCCTCTCCCGTTCCACCCCCAACTCCACTCTATTCACCTCGTTTGTCCGAGTGCTACCCGCTGGTGCAATTGTTAGCAAATGATATGGTCGAGCTTGTGTTTGACGACAGAAAACAAATAGAGTTCAATGAAATGGCAAAACAAATTGAACAAAGCAAATCCAATTACGAAAATGTTTCAATCAATCTGAAGACCAAAGTCGACCGTCTCCGTCTGCTTCAGTCCTTGATATCAGTATCAAGGATGCTCGACTCTTGTCTCTCAGTTCATGCCAGCTGTATCTCCTACCTCATCACCCAGTCCACCAATGACAATCCTGCATTTCCCGACCTAGTCGCCCAACTGCTCTACCCATACTTCACACTTCACTTGACCAATGACACAATCATCAAACATCGAAACGTGTGCATAGTTCTTGCTTCTTTAGTCAACGTGATGGACAACCTCAAATCTCGAGCCAATCTCTACCAACAGGTCTTCACATATCTCACACAAATTGTGAGCAAGTATGATCAAATCACTGACGAATGGATGTTACTTTTCGCCCTTGTCGGAATTGGAAATATGGAATTGCATCAAAACGAAGTAGAAACATTGAAATCGAATGCAACATTTTGCAGAATAATCGATGCCAAGAAAAATCTCGACCTAAATGACCCTCACATATTTTCAATCAATCCCAATCTTCCTCTAATGCGCCAGTCTGTCTTCATCAGTCAATGGTTCTGTCAAAATGTTCTCAACTCAAACTCATCAACTTCTTTATTTTCCAACCAAACCCTCAAACCCACCTACTCAAGCTCCCACCTCAAACTCTCCCTCGATAATTACTCAGCTCGCAATGATCACTCTTCGATTGATCATTCTTTTGAGTCAGTTCGTTCGATGTCTTCTGTCGATTCGAAACGATATTACTTCGAAGTGACACTCATGACCAATGGACCCATGAGAATAGGTTGGGCTTCGGAGAACACTGACTTAACTCGAGGCAAATTGGGCGATGACGAGTACTCCATTGGCTTCGATGGATACAATCGATGTATGTGGCATGGGGGCAGATCGTATCCGGTCAGGAATGTTGATCGATGGAATGTTAGAGATGTGGTTGGATGCATGATTTTGGCAATCGAGAAAACGTTTCACTTCTATCTAAACGGTGATCAAATCAGTTTCACTTCCTTTTTCGATAAGCCCCACTATTTTTCAGTCCATCCATACTATGCAGCAGCATCTCTCTCCACATTTCAACAGTGCAAATTTAACTTTGATCAACTCCAATATCCAACCAAACGACCAAGTTTTCTTCTAATGAATTCTCTGAGAAGAGCAAGTGTTTCAATTTCTCAAACTTTAAACTTTTCCAATAGCAGCATCAGACTGAACAATTCCGTGTTTAATGTAGGTTCGACTGTCAGTGGAAACTTTACTATGAAGCAAATCACTCAAAACTCAGAATCAAATTCAACCAAGCAGAATATAAGAGAAAGTTTAATTGAGGAAGAGTAGTCGTCCAGTAGACTAACCAGATGAAGACAACTTAAACATATGAAATTCCCAATAAATCTAAACGCATTTTCCAACTTTTCAATTTTGGCATTTTAATGGCATTGCATTCTATGTTATGTATTTCAATAAAATAATTTCTCTTTTCTGTTCGTTTTGGATTAATTCAAGTTATTGCATAGTTCATTTGTTGAACAGTTTTCATTCAGTACCACTAGATGTCTCACCGAAATGAAATGTTTGAAACATTATGTTTCTATGAGTAGCAAGGCAACCTTTCCTCCACTCTTCTATTCGACTGTATACACTGGCAATGATACACCTAAAACATTCCCGAGAGTGAACATTGACTCATTTTGGCTCGAAACTAGTTGCGATGATAATGGAAATTTATGAGATCAAAGTAATGAGGTAATGTCTCTCTTACTGGTTCTCGGCACTACATACTACCACGTGATATCATTAAAAAACATTTCTAACTATACGGTAGAATTTGACAATTTATTTAAAAATGATAGTTTTATTTATTAAACATTACAACATTATGAAAGGGGATTATAGCGTAGATTGAACTGCGGTGTGACAGCCAACAACAATCAAGACAAATCAATCTAACGAGGCTTAAGAGTAAAATATTTATAAAGTAAACATAAGAAAATTACGATGCATGTCCTGAGTCAGGACTCCTGACTGTTCCCAAATATTTCCACGGTTTCTCCTTCTCTTGTACATTGCGCTCCACATACAATTGCTTAGCTGATTAGTTGCTTGTTCTAAATCAAAACATAATTAAATTTTAGTTTGTTTAAATAATATATTTATTACCTTCCATCGTAGAATCAAAAAGCAAACCAAAGGCGAAAGTGAAAAATAAATGAAAGGTGCTTGTTTGATGGAGATACCAAGAACGAGTCCAAGCAGGTGAAATGAAGAAAGAATAAGACCAGATACGGGGTGAAATGGTAACTTTATTCAAGAAATAAGAAAATGTACAAGTGAGCAGGTCAATCTCAATTCGCAAACAAGAGCTTCTGGAGAAGGCGGAAACACACAGTAGACCTTTAATGTGCAAGGACAAAAACACACAAAATCCAAAGCATTGGGCGCAATGCTTTTATATATTCAAGTCCCAGATCAGTTCGTGCGAAGATGAGTTCTGCGCTCTGATTGGCTAACGCATCATACACGCATGTTACTGTGACTAGAGCAGTACAGTGGCTCAGGAAAATACGCTTCTTGTTGAGTACGCTAGTCCGATCATTGGGCTGGAGTTGAGTTTGGTAGTTTGGATATTTGTTTACGAGTCTACCTTTTAATACGACAAGCGATAGAACAGGTTCCAGTTTAAGCATTCTATATGTAATGCCATTACTAATGGTAGTAATTTTTTAAAAATCCTTGATAGAGAATCGGGTTGATGCAGCCACATGCATTTCATGGAGTGCTTCACAATCGGTGTTAACGTTTTTAAATCGTTTTTTAAAGCTACAGGGGACAATAAGCCCGAGGGAGAGTACAAGTGTGCCTAGTCGATTTGGTCAATGCACCGCTTCATGCACTACAGGAGTAATTGGATCGAACTGAGTTGGAGAAAGTCAACGTGCCATGACCAACGAGCAAGCGCTCAAGAAAAGAGTCCTCTCCTAATTGAAAACGTCCAAGCGAAAGAGATAATTCTGTTGAGTGTTAATTCTGATTGGTTGAAAAGTCGAATTGACTAATGACGGGAATCTATTCGGCTTGCGAATAGACTCACAGCGTTTCGAGAATCAGTTCCTGTACTTGCGATTTTACTCTGACTTGGGGGCAGCCTGGCAGGAATCAGTTCCCAGCAGTCGCTTCTATTTTTTTTACCATGCATATTTAGTTCCTTTGTAGGTGCAACAGAACAGAAGTTATTGATCGTGTGGAATATGCAATACCGAATGGTGGTTATGTGCAAGCACTGCCTCATCGAGAACTACCCACAACTGTGGGAAAAATGCCTGTTCGGTCAATTTGCACCCGAACCCTCACCAGATGCTGCAAACCCGAATACGCCTGACCCCAGTGGACTGAAGGCATCTCCTTCCTCTTCGGCTGATCATTGAATGAGCCATTGTATTGCTAAACAGAATGAGTTTTAATATTTTGAAACTCGATTGATTAACTGATTGATATGATTGTCTATTAAAGTTGTGTATTTTAATAAAATCATTTCATTGGTCTATTTGTTTTGGTTGATACATTCGAGTCATTGCAAAATTCATTCACTCATTTGCAACAGTTTCAATTAATCACCGCTAGATGTTTCGCCGGAATGATTTGTGTCGATAGTTTTGGGGTGCAAACTCTCCCCCAACTCTTTCACTTGTGAATGTGAATGTTACAATTTTCACCACTCGTAAACATCTATGAAAACATCTCACAAACTGTCAAACTACACATTCAACACAATCTACAAACCCTTATACCAAACAATACTTAATCGAGATATTTATTGACTACGATTGAGACGCATCTCAAAACGACAATCGAGCCAGTGATTGAGCCACAAAATTGCGTCTAATGAACTAAAAACATAATTTTAATTTTATGTAAGACATTTACAGATACAATTATTATGGAAAATGATTCGAAATGATTTACAATGAAAACTATTTAAACTAAATTCTGAGCTGAGCAGCTCTATTGGTGCAAATTCCATGGGATTATTAGTAATAGATTAATAATAGTTTGATTTGTAATAGACATTGATTATTAATAAGCTATAAGAATTCATAGCTCTGACTGTTATATACTGACTACTATAGAAATGATGCAATAAGTTGTAATATAAGTCGTAAGTAAATAAATCGTAGCCTTTTGGCTGCATCATTTTCTTGGGATTTTCCTCGTGTTCTTTACCAACTGCTTTGACCTACATAGTCTTCATCTTCTTTCGATACTTTCGATTAGCCATCTGTCTCTGTGCCTTCACCAATTCAGGATTCGCTTCCTTGCGCTTTCGATCGCGTTCACGTTTCTCGGCCAGTCGGGCATGGCGTTGCTGTTCGATCAGTTCCTGTCCGATTTGTCCTGCATTTTTGATTGATTGTCCACGCTTACCACGAACAGCAGCCGCAACAGCACGATATTTCTTTTGGTACTCGTACTGTTGTTCCTTCTGTGCCTCGGACAGCTGGGCACGTTTCTGTTTTGCTCGTTCGTTGATCGCACGACGAAATTCGGCGTACTCGTGTTCGGACATGGCGAGAATTCGTGGATCTTTCGAACGACGTGCTTTGCGAGGTCCGATTGGGGCTTGAGCATGTGGGTTTGGTTGACTTGGTTGGACAAGCATTCGTTGACGTTTCATCTTCTTGGTCGTCTTTTCTTCGGCTTTAAATAGACTGTCAACAGTGGCAGAGATGCGTTTCAAAGTAGGAACCGAAACACGAGCGCTACGACGAGTTGGGTGAACGGTTGGGAGATTTACCAGAGGAACCAAAGGTTCGGGTTGAGCAGGAACCTGTGGTTGAGGTTCTGGAACTGTAGGCACCCGAACAGAAGACTAGAAAATTGAGAAAAGATTCGTTAAACCTAGATTCCAAAACCCAAAACAGACAATATATTTACTTCATCATCTTCTTCATCACTCGAAATGGTCAAGTCGATAATTTCTATCTCAATCTTTCGAGAAAGCATATTGGCCATTTCTTCCTTCTCCTTCTCCTCTTGTGACAAAGGATTGAGAATGTAACTTTGCATTTCATACCGTGTCTGTCCATCAACGAGCATATCGCTGAAGTGCTCAGACAGCTTCTCGAACGCGTCCTGTCGTTCAGCCTGTGTCATTCCGAAACGTAATTTCGCCTCGAAATGTGCGAAAAGTTGGCATTCTGGTGCAATATCCACAAGTTCCACTTTAGGACCACTTTTTACTTTATTGTCCTTCGAAACATCCAAATCAAAGCCAACAGTACCAGATGCTACAATTTCGAGTGAAGACTGCTCCACTGGCTCACTTTTCGGTACCCAGTAGATCATAGTTGTTCTTCAAACGGGGATACAATAATAAAAGGATAATAAAAGCCAAAAATGAGACAACACAGTGCACGCTTCTTATCACTAAGACTAAAAAAATGAAAGCGACGAGAGAAAAGCGAGAACAAACCGACTTGAATTGCAAGTTTTGCAACAAACAACAGCAACCGGGTCACTCATAGATGACGTTTGACGTGGAAAGCTATCTTTTTATGTAAAAATAAGTTTTGGCGACGTTTTCGACGTTATCGAGTTGTTCTTTGAGACATTCTTTTGTTTAGATAAAGATAACGCTAAAGAAGATCAGTGGAGAAACCTCACTTGAACATTCTGGCAATTCTGGTTGTGTAGACTGACTGACAAATCTGTGCTACGCCAATCAAGACTAATTTTGTCTTTTTAAAATTCATTTTACTCAGGTATCACTCAGACATTGATATATGTATTTATTTATTCATTTATTTTCTACAAGACTTTTTTACGAACTTTCTGGTCAATCTAAGCATCTCATATTCCACCTAAGTAATATATCTTAAATATTGATCCGAACAATAGTCAATTGACATGTGGTGAATGTGATTTGGTGTTTAACAATCAATCAAGCGATATGGATAAGTTCAACAACATCAATTATCAAATGACGTTTGTTCAATGGTTCAACCACTGGAACTGAGACAACAATTCACATTTACGACAAGCCAAATGAACATTTTGTTGAATTAATTTACAACCCAAAAGTTATTGATTCGTCAGTGATTATGAGTTTTTAATGAGAACGACTGTGCTTACCACCAAAACTCTGCCTTCCAGTAATGGTGTGTAGTGGCGCCCGCTAAACGAACTGACTTTTTGATTTAGTAGAGCCAACATTTGTAATCAAGAGAGGTTTGTCCACAATGATGAATATTCAAACATTTAAGTGTACACTGCGAGTAATTCTCACTTCCATCAACCTCACCTCATTTGTCACTCATCTCTATTTCAATTTGAGTCTGCATTACTGAATCAAACGCATCTGCAAGTCCATTACTATGTGATGTTCTCTCTCCACTGATTGAAGCTTTAAAATAAAATCACAGTCTAATTTTGCCATACTTGTTTCAATTGAATCACCGATGTTTCTTAAATTTAAATTACCACAACAATTCTAGTAAATCATTAATAGTTGACAAAGATAACTAGAAGACAAGAACAAGATTTTTAATGAACAGAATGAGAATCCACATACCGATAGAACAGTCTAATAATCTATCCAGATATTTAAAAAATACATTCTTCTGTATACATTCAACAAATGCAATCAAACATTCAAAATTTTGTATTTCTTGACATAACCCTTCATATGACAAACAAATGGGTTTTCATTTGAGGGGATGGAACGATGACCTGTCAAATCAGCCCTCCGAGAAAATGTAGTTTGTCTCACAGAAAAATGAACGCTTTTAGGTGTGGATTAGTTGGACGTTGTTTATTATCCGATCTGATGAACACCTTATTACAATATCTCCAAAGAAATTTCTGGTGTGGTTAGATGATGATTCACATGACATGAATGCTTATTCAAAGTGGACTGTTGAACAAATGTCGCATCACATCGACCACACTCAAATGGTCGTTCAAATTACCTTTATGTTTAGATCGTTTTTCCATAACCATCAAAGCCACATTCGAGTCTATTTGCTTCACAAAGTTGCTAGCATTCGTATAAGCTTGTTTTCTTCTTGAAACGACTTCTCGTTGTTCAATCGCATCGGGTTCATCACCATTCTGTTCACTTTACTCGCTTCTGTATCTTCATCGTCTTCATTCACATTCACGTGGACCTCATCAGTATTCATTTGTTCATATTCCGTTGGTGTAGTTGCCACTGACAAAATATTGATCGTTTTGTAAATATGAAACAGGTTTATAATATTAAACTGACATTGTTTATTTATATAAAAGAAATCGCGACAATTGAAATTGAAATAAACGAACAACAAGATATGATCAAATAGATCTGAGTCATCTCGCATCACTCGAGTCGACGATGTTCGAGTTGAGTGTCCACCTGGACAAAGTCATTCGCATTTCGATTGTCTTCAATGTTGAGACGCTGCTGCTCCTTCAGTGTGGAAGGCAATTTAAAATGCTGAGTACGGACATGGAAAACCACTCCTTTTCGCAGTACTGTAGAGAATCCACAGTCGGGCCATGAACAGGAGTATGGCTTAATGCCCAGATGAGCGCGTTCATGACGAGCCAAGTCCTTTTCCGCAGTAAATGACCACTGACAAGCTTCATACTTGCAAGCATACTTCTTGCGAGGCTCAGATTGCAAATCACGAACACGCCCGTCTTCATGAAGTCGAATATGTCTGCTCAATTTAGATGAAGTGATAAAAGAACGGTGACAATTAGTCCAAGAACATGCGAATGGGCGCTCTCCCGAGTGAATTCGTCCATGAGTCACCAAAGAAAATCTCTGAGCAAATTTTGCATCGCACTGATCGCACTGAAATGGGCGTGTGTGAGTGCGAATATGTTGCTTCAAAGTATATAATTCAATGAACGCTTTGCCACAATCCGGCCAATCGCATTGGTGATTTCGTACTCCAGAGTGGCTGAAACGATGTCTTTGCAAATTGGATGGTCTCAAGAATGCTCGACCACAGTTAGGCCAATCGCATTGGTGTTTTCTTTCTCCAGTGTGGCCCATCATGTGCAGTTTCAACTGGCCACCTTGGGCAAAGGCTCGGTCACATCCAGCAACGGAACATGTGAAGGGCTTCTCTCCGGTGTGAATTCGAAAGTGACGAATCAAATAACGTCTTGCTTTGAATCGTTTTCCACATTTCTGATAGTCACACTCGAATTCTTGAGGACCAATTTGCTTCACAAAAGAATCTGCACTAGTCACAGTCACTTGAACTTGTTGACTGTTTGAAATATCTTCTCGCTGTTCATCACGTTCTTCAACATCATAATTTTGATCCATTTCCTCGTCAAACGCGCCATCATCTATTTGCTCATTTTCTAACAGTTCATCAACATCACTTTCTTTTCCATTCTCTTCATCTTCCACATCCACTTTATTATCTTCTTTAATTCTATCTTCTCCATGTCCGTTCACATCACTCAATTCATCAATAAATTGAACAGTTGAGGGCGAGGATGGTAATATTGGTGAGAGTGGAACCGGTGAGGTGTCTTCTTGCACTTCCTCTATTTGCCTCTTCTTCAGACCTTCCACCTTAGTTAGTTTAACTGGTCGTTGACTTAATACATCTGAGGAACACAAACAAATGGGCTAAAGTTGATTGTAAAATAAAACCACCGCAATAGCTTACCAACACACTTATTATGAGTCTGTTCCATCTTGACCTCAATCTTTGGACGAATGTTGAAATGTAAAATTCGCACTTTAAGGTTTGTGGATGAATGTCGGTTGAGATGTTGCATAAGATGTTTACGCTCAGAATAGGCTTTTCCGCATCCATTTTGTGGACATCGCAATACACCATAATGTATTTTACCATGTCTGGCAAGACTAGAACCGTGGTTAAACACTAAATCACATTCAACACATTTAAATTGCCCATTGTTCGGACTCATTTTGTTATTAGGTTCAGTAGTAGTAATCGCTTGTTCGTTGATTATCCGTGATATTTTTCTCGTGCCACTTTGACCATTCACGGATGAAGATGAATCTGAACTCTGGGGATGAGAGACACAAATGGTTGAGGCATCACGAGGAGTGGCTAAGGGAGAAATAGGATTTGGTTATACGTGAAAACATACTAGAGAAATTAATATATTTATTAATATAATATACATTACCAGTTGAAACAGATTTCCCTAGAAGAGAGAAAAAAGTTAGTTCTGTAATATGGATTGCCAAATTACCTTTTCTGTTCACTTGTGGTTTGAGTGAATTGGTTTCTTCATTCTTGTTCCCCTTGATCGAAATATCACGTGAAACTGGCAATTGTGAGCCATTTGACCTATTCGTCTTCTTGTACTTCAGTCGAGTTGAGTTATCGCTGAATTGGTCCATTGGTGAGGGTGAAATAAGAAAGTGATGATGTTTACAGAGCGTGTATAAATTAAACTGAAATGCATGCGGCAGGTCTGCATGTAGATCTTTAGTGTGTACAAATCAGCTGTCAGCGGCAGTGCCTGTTTGATTGCGCGTTGTGTGATGTCACGTGACTGCTATATCTCTGTTTTGTCTCCTGTGGTCAAATTTTGACCGTCAAAATAACCGCTTGCATTCTCTGTGTCTCGCTTTGTATGGCTGCCAAACTATTTTGTTCTCTGTGAATATATTCTCTCAGTAGATGAATCATCGTGATGGAACGATCTACTTGTTACTCTGCCATTGTGGCTGTATTGGACAATGCCAAGCTCGAAGTGAAAGCTCAACTGGCCACTGAACAATCTCGTCTAGTGGATGGCTGGTTTGACTTTGTGTTGGACCGAGTCAATGAATGTTTCAATGTGCCCACTACTGCTAATGCTGCCACCCACGAATGGTTCGGTTCAAATGGGTCAGTGTCGGCACAAAGAGCACTGGCAAATGGCATTCGAGTCGAGAAGAATGAACAAACCAATCTCTTTAACCCACAAGCAACAGTTGAAGGTAATTTTATTTCATAGTGACACAGTAGTAATACATTTTCATATCCAGAACATGTTTCACGGAGACAAACTTTATCATCAACCTCACCATCTTTAACAACTTATGCGAACATCGAGGTCAAGGTTGAAAGTAAGCAATCGCGATTGTTTTGTTTGTGTAATTAACTTTAGCCCATTTGCTTGTGTCTCTTAGGTGTATCAAGTCAACAATCATCTCGACTATGCAAACGTGTCAAGAAAGAGGAAAATTATGAAGGTGAGATGATGGACTGGGATGGTGACAAATGTGGCTGTGATGACTGCATAGGTGTGAAAAGGGAGGTGAAGGATGATCAAACTGGTGGGAAGGAATTTGAACGAAACAATGGTGAGGCATTGCGAGATTGCGTTAGAGTCAAAAAAGAGGAGGACAATGATGACCATTGTGGCTGTAATGATTGCGTAGGGACAGAGACGGAGAGACCCAAGATGAGGAAAAAGATGGATAAAGTGACAGGCGAGGTTGATCGCCTTACATCTGGAACATATTCACTACCACTCTCCTCTGTTCCCTCCCTAAATGTCATCAAACTCGAACATCTTGATGACCAAATGACAGCTTTACTCACCAATCCAATGACCATCGAAGACCATCATCAACAGCATAACGTTGATCCAATAGAAACCGAAACAAATATATCGCAGACATATATTCCATCTACATCAAACGATACCAATTCAAATGTCCAATCAAAGGACAAGCCATTCAAATGTGACCAAGAAGGATGTCTCAAAGCGCTCGATACGAATAGTCATCTAAATCAGCATTTTCAAGTCGTTCACTCGGACCAGACATTTCACTATCCTATTGAAACATGTGACAAAGTTTATAAATCCAAGATAGCATTACTGCGCCATACTAAAGAACACAAATCGCTGTCTCCCTCCCTCTACTCTATACTCTACGGTATACCGAACGCGTTTCTCTCGAACCTACCGAATCAATCAATTCACCAGCGGACAAGCCATTCAAATGTGATCGAGAACGTTGTCTCAAATCGTTTCATGCAATTGAACAACTATCGACATCTCCGTTCCGTTCACTCTAACCAGATATTTTACTGTCCTATTGAGACATGTAACAAAACATTCAAATGCAAGCCATATGTAAATCAACATCTTCTGGAGGTTCACTTTAAGAAGACGTTTCCCTGTCCAGTTGAAGGATGCGAACGAGCACCTATGCAGTATTCGAGAAGTGCTTTGGTGGACCATCTGAAACGAAAACACAAACAAAATTTCAAAATGCCACTGTCGTTGATGATGGCCCAACACAGGTGTGACCGTTATGAATGCTTCATGGCGTTCAGTTCAAAAGAATTACTATTGAAACATATTGAACGGGAACATTCTGACACAATACTTTCAACAGCTTTCACAGCTAGTATTGAACAACAATTGATAGCCCGCTTCATAGTGAAGATACGTGACTGACTGATAGGATGGATGAAGCCAGCGGCATCACATGCATTTTCTACCACTCGCTTTATATTGCGGTCAAACAACATCAACACATCAACAACAACATCGAGTTCTTACTGAGAATTGTGCTTAGTATTCACAAAATTAACAATCGATTCAAATGGATCAGTGGCAAAAAGAGTACTGTCAAATGACATTCGATCGAATCAATGGGAATAAACAAGCCAGCCCAATGAATCCACAAATAAAAGTGGACAATCTTCTCTATCTGTCATGACTGCATCTTCTTGTCGAGTTGAGTCACCAGTGAATCGATCCATTGAACAGATGGGTAAATGATGTAAATGATCTGATACCTACATTGAGTGCCTTCAGCAGGAATGACTTTGATTGCGCATGCAATTATGCATTGCAATATTACCTGCAGCCTGTTGGGTCAAAACAACAGTGTTGACAAGAGACAGTGACACGAGTGCTCTACCACCCCTCACCCTTCACCCCAGTCCAACAAATTTGCATACAGCCACGTTATGTATGTGTTAAGGTTGCAGGGCAAATCACGATCCTTGAAAACTGTCTTCTGAACTCGTCCTAAGCTAGTTCCTTTTCTGTCCCTCGCTTAAATGTCAAATCACTTTGTTCTTTGTGAATATTCTCTCAGTAGATGAATCGTCGTGTTTGATGGATCTATCGTCTCGTTACCCTGCCATCGTGGCTGTGTTGGACAATGCCAAGATCGAAGTAAAAGGACAAATGGCGACTGAACAATCTCATCTAGTGGATGGCTGGTTTGATTTTGTGTTGGACCGAGTCAAGGAATGTTTCAATGTGTCCACTGGCGCTGATGCTGCCACTGGCAGAGGGTTCGATTCAAATGAATTAATAATTCGAGAAGTGAAAAATGATATTAAAATCGAAGAAAATGAACAAACCAATCATATGAATGCACAAACAACTGTAGCTAATCATCAAGAAGGTATTTTCATTTCACAATGACACAGTAATAATCGATTTCATATTATCCAGGAACATCAGGCTCTATTTCAAGCTCTTCCTCCAATGTCATTTCCATCAAACTCGAACATCTCGATGACCAAGTGACAACTTCACTCACCAATCCACCCATCCAAGGTAATTTTGGTTGTTTTATCTGACTGTTTTACTCATTCTATTTCATCCAGCAGATAATGTTTCAAACAGACCACAACAGAACTCAAGAAACTGCCAACAGTTTTGGGGAGCAAATAGAGTCAGACGAACTTGGAAATAGATTCGAGTGTCACTTCGAGGGTTGTGGAACACGATACAAACATACGCATTTGATTTGTGACAATCAAACATTCACCGGAGTGAGACCTTTCAAGTCTTGTTCGAGTTCTTGGGATGGGTGTGATCGATCATTTGTTATTCAGAAACATTTGGAAACAAGCCTCAAGACGCACACTGGAAAAAATCTTTTTGTATGCTCGTGGTCAGGATGTAATTTGGCCTTTGACCAAAAGTGCAATCTTATTAAACATCGCAAAATGCATAGTACAACACTGATGCACAATAATGCATCTAATCTATGCGCTGAATTTGATCCAACTCAACTGGACCCACTAGAATTTGATTTCTTGCAACCCTCAATTCAATCCATCCAACCCTTTTCTCACGAATCTCTAAAATCATCACCAATAAATCGAACACACAAATGTAAAGAATGTCTCAAATCGTTCTCAAAAGCCTATCTAAGCCAACACGTTCTTTATGCTCATTCATCGTATCCTTGTGACAAATGTGGAATTGTATGCAAAGGCAAACATGACTTACGAACCCATTTGGCATCACACGATAACAAACTTTCAATACACTCAAGTCAAATTGAATCAAATCACTTTTCACTCACACTCCACCCAACACCAGACGTTCCAATCGAATCTTCACTAGAAACGAATACAACAATTCAAAAACTAAATCAGGACCAGATTGTTGATCCAATTTGACATACTGAACTCGAATCAAATGAGCAATCACTCGATGTAGCCGAACATTGCCTTCCCTCGATCGCAACACACAACAATGCATCGGATCAATGGAACTGCACTGAATTTGATCCAGACAAATTCAATCAAACTGATCTTGACCCACCCGAACTCGATCCATCTGAACTCAATTCACCTAACAAGACCGATCCACCCAAATATACGAGTACAGTCGATGGATATGACAGAGTGTTCGTTCAACGTGCTCAACCAGGAAAATACATATGTATCTATGTAAAACAATCACAAGAGTCGAGTAAAGCGAAGGAAAATGATTCCGTTGCAACTCAACTTGATTCACCCGAACTCTATCCAACCATATATCCTAGTACAATCGATGGTTATGACAGAGTGTTCGTTCGACGTGCTCAACCGGGGGAATATGTATGCATTTATGTAAGACATCCCGAAGGCCATTCGGAAGAATCGTCAACCGACGATGATGACTACTGTCACGATGGTTGGGATGGTTGGGATGATGATGAGCAAGATGATGAAAAGATTGAAACCGAGGTGATCACGTGCGATGATCATGAACATGATCCACAAGAGGAACAATTTGAACCAGAAGTGATCACTGTTTATTATGAAGATGATCAACAAGAGGAACCACAAAATGAACAGTCATCTTTGTCAAGTTCATCAACCAACGATCTCTCTTTTGACATTCACAATTCTCCAGAGTCACATGAGGCTGCATCACAAACATCATTGAATGACAGTTTCTCAACAGTACCACAAATCTATAATGGTTCTAGTGTAGAATCGTTCTTCTCAATTGGATCAAATTCATCAGGACCAAGTGACGAGGGAGATGAAGAACCTCTATATCAACAACATGAGCCCCTTAACTTTGAAACCTGTTATCAAATTGATGCAAATATATTCGAGACATTTGCATGCACATCATCAAACGATGCCAATTCAATGGTCCAGTCAATTAAACAAGGATTGTTTACTACAACAACAGGAGCACCAATATTAGGACAACATAATGAACAACTGTCAAAATTGGCGCAAATGGAAGATGGCTCTTTGGCATTTTTTAATCTAATTGAATCCAATGTCACATCCCAAATACTTTTAATTGAACAAACTGAATCATCGATGTCTTCATTTGTACCACAAAACGAAGATAGTTTTCAAGTTCATTCACCAAACCCTATCTCGACAACTTTAACTCACTTATTATCGTCACTTCCTTCCACTTCACGCGTTTCTCCATCATCAACATCAATAAATTCACCAATGGACAAGCCATTCGAATGTGACCGAGAAAGATGTTACAAATCGTTCAATTGCAAAGATTATCTAGCCAAACACATTCGGCGTGTTCATTCAGATAAATTGTACAAGTGTGATTTTGGTGGTTGTGTCAAAGTGTATAAACGAGCAGAAACCTTAAGTAATCATAAATATGCAAAAAAGCATCAAACTTCAATTGATCAAACATTCAAGTGTGACCAAGAAAACTGTAACAAGTCGTTTCCCACAAGACGCGGACTTGGTCTACACTTTTGTGGTGATCGCTTGAAGGAGTATGAAGAATATAAAGAATTCGATCGCAAACTCGTGGCTGCTCACAAGCTGCTTGGCTTGGACAGACCTACTTCAAAGAAGTGTCCGATAGAAAAGCCCAAACAAATATCAGAGCCACTGATACTCAAATACGAATGCGACCATAATGGATGCCTCAAGAGGTACAGTTCAAGAGAATTGGTGTTGAAACACATTGAACGGGAACATCCAGACACAATTGACAATGAGAACAGTTAAATCAAGTGATTGGAAACAATATGAGCATCAACAAGAATCACTGCCAATTGCAACCAATCAAGTAGGGTGTCCACATTGTCCAGTAACTTTCAATTCAATTATCATTAACTTTTGTTCAATAGCATTGTTTTGTATTTGAATAAAATAAATTCATTCGTCTGTTTGGTTTGGATTTGTTTTATTACGACTGTCGGAACAAATTGGATTGCGGCTGTAATGGAGATGTGAAGATTGAGAGTAGCAACTTCACTCACCAACCCAATCACATTCGAATTTAATTTTTTTTGTTATGTCTGATGTGTGTTTTTTTCTTTCTATTTCCCAATAGATCACACTCCAACATCATCTTCATACGCAACCCAATCTCCACCTGTCACTTCCCCTCAACCAACCTCAATCCTTCCATCTTCACCTCAACCATCTACGAGTGACATTGAGACACTTCGAGATGAATTGGTCGATGAAGAACATGATGGACTATGATGAGAATAAGATGAGATAACACTTTGAGTAGGAACATTATCAATTAGGTTTGGATCGTAATGAATCGGATGATGTAATATCGGTTGTACTCGATCCATCTTCTCTTTCTTCGCCACCAACTTGTTCAATCCTCAAATGGCAATGAACGTGAAAATACGATGAAACAGAAGTTGATGAGGAGAATGATTAAATGTGAACAAGAAAGCTAGGATGATGCTGACGAATAAACAAATAAAAAATGTCGAGATAGTTGGTGAAGATACAGATGAAGAAGATGCAGAGAATGAAGAAGAAAGTGATAATAAACAAATTTATGATGGTGAGGTATATGTGAATGAAGGATAAAATACATGGAGGAGTACTGATTTGTGTTGAGTGGTGACTGCCACTTAAGCAATTGCGATACACTCAACTGTATACTGTCAATGATCTCAGATGATCCATCGATCGATGGAAGTGATCACGATGAGAATCCTGGCGATGTCGATTGTTTTGGTTCACTGAACGGAGTGGTCCACGATCAATTGAGCCGTTCAGATTAATTCAATTATTGTGTTACATCAGTGTGATCGGGCTAATTTTGCTATTTGTATGATAATGACAGGCGAACAAAGGTAATGAGGGTGTGTAGAGTGTAAGCCAAATAGTCATAGCATAATCAAATAACAGATAAATAAACAAATAAATAAATAAAATGACATTTAGCAAAGGAAAAGTGAAATTCGCGCTTACAAGTTAGTTTTGTTTTGAATTGGAGGAAAAGTTCACAAAGGTCGTTACACACAAAAAAGCTTCGAGAAAGGTCGAGAAATGCAGAGAATTTGAAAGAGCTAAATACAAAAGCCCAGTCCAAAGAGGACGCGCTCCTCCACCACCGTGACCGGCACCGTCTCGCTCTCCCTCGCGCCCTCAATGACACTCATCAATGAGTCATAGTAGACGTCTACATGTCGACATGAACCTTCACCGGACTAATGTCTGATCACACATTGTACAGACACATAGGCCTATTGGGCCACTACACTCATGCACATCACACACCACAAGTGGTCCACAGCCGAATACAGGTATATAAGCCCTGTACCATCGACACACCGAACCATCTAGCTCACAGACCTTGTAGAGTAAACACCTATTGGCTGTTCCTACAATGCGAGCTACATCCATGAGCTTCACAAAAGCAGCTACATTGGCAATGCACTGGCAAAGGAAGAAAAGCTCAAATCGGGCAACACTTCTCAGACTAGACTCGAGGCCTGCAGATTACTTTGCTTTGCGCATGCTCAATATCGAATGTCAAATTTACACAATGCAAATTAGTATGTTTTCCGATAGACACGCTAGATGGCACCACATATCGAATAAACTACTGATTCGAATGAATCGTTTCTGGGAAGGATTCGAATCACTCGCGTTCGAATTAATAACAAGTAACATCAATTTAATTTTTGTGTCATTTATTGGAAACAATGTCTGGCTTTCTCGTTCCACAAGCAAAATTGATAAGCAAGAAAAGAAAAAGAAATGAAGAAGAATATAATTGGACAAATACAGAAATAAATTATCTCATTCACCAAATTGAACCAAATCAAGTAATTTGGTATACCGCACATGAAGATTTTGGGAAGACAAGCAAAACATCACCAATTTGGCGAACAATAAGTGAAAATATAAAAATCGAAGGTAATATAGTTCATTTCTGATCATTTTCATTTCTTCTTTTAGTTTTTTGTTTCAATTAATATGTCAGTAAACAATTCTCTTACTTGCTTTTCATTTAGTGAATTGTCAAATGAATCTGGATGAGTTTGAGACATTTGTTGTTGTTGAGATCCAAATAATATTGCTTCAATTTCACTTTTCTCATTGGACTGAAAGCGTTTTTCTTTATCTATAATAAGATTATGCAGTAAGCAACAAGTTAGAATAATTAGATCAATTTTCCAGTTGTCCATTTGTAAGGGAGTGTTAAATATTTTGAATTGGCTGACCAATTGACCAAAAGCGCATTCAACCACTCGGCGAGCACTCATAAGGCTATCATTGAAATGTTGTTGTTCGAGCGACAAATCGCAATAATCACCAGGGTAGCATTTCAATAGATCTTTTCTGAGTGGATATGCTTTGTCTGCGATTATAACTAGCGGGGGCAAGCTTATTTGTTCCAGGAACAAGTTGTGGCTCGGGAATCCATCGCTTGGCTCGATCCAAGAGTTTCTTTATTGCAGATGCAGCGAAAACGCCTCCATCACTTTGTTTTCCGTATCCAGCTGCCTCCACTGCCAAGAAACGGCAATCGGCATCGCAAAGTGCTAAAGAATAGATTTAAAAAATACAAACAATAGACAAATAGACAAGTACCTTGAATGTTAACACTGTAATAGCCTAACCTGCATCGAAATTGATTTCCTGAGTCAGCAGGGTTTCGACACTCGAAATGTTTTCCGTCTAATGCGGCCCAAGTATTTGGGAAATGACTTTGTAGCCAGAAACGGTGAGCAGATTTTTTGATATCTTCAAATGAAGGTATTTTCATGTGAATAGGTTGAAAAGTTGTCCAGATCGCCATAAGTGTTTCAATGACGATTTTTCCAATCGTTTGGTTAGCGATTCGCGTGTTCTCTTCATGAGATTTGGAAACTACCACCGAGAGTAAGAAACCTAAAAATAAAGCATTAATAATCTTTTTCTAATTGTAGTTGAACACTGCAAATTAAAATGGAAACGAATAAAAGACTATTTCAAAAGAAGTGGACCAAATTGGGAATATAAAGAACAATTACGATTTTTAGAAGAGAATAGCAGAACAAGAAGATTGATTGGAAATGTTCCAAAAAAACAACGAAAAGCAAATGTAAATATCGAAGCAAGCAATAGTACAGAACCGGCAATTCAATCTCAACAAGCAAGTTACCCACAAGTAGCAAGTACATCAACAACACAACAACTAGTCGCAAACAATTCAAAGAAAGAAAAAGAATGCTCACTCAGAGAACAGGAGATTCCAAAAAGTTTTCCATCTAGAGAAAGTGTTTCCTCAAGCCAGTGCTCAGTGCCTTCGAAAGATTATAGCAAATTACTTGTTGATAGTGAATATGGAGATTCGGAAATATCATATGTTTTTACGCAAAAAGAAAAACATTTTGTAGAAGAATCGAGTAGTGGTTCTGGCTACGAGATCGATGACATTGAGCCAATCGAAGAATTCAAAGAATCGAAAACCAATAAGAAATTAATTAAAGTACTAAGACATAATGTAATGAATGTTAATTCGGCAGCTAAAGTCATTCAAGCCACACAAATAAAACAACAACAACAGCAAACAAACGTCGAAACTGATGAAAAGATATTTTCATCTTTCGAAAAGATTTTCAATCAGCTGTCTATTGAAGAGCATCTGGAAATAAGAGAATTGGTAAGTTAACAATCTAAATTTTGATCAATAATTACCTAATTCCTCACAGTATTTGAGATTTTTTCGTGACAAACTTAAAGAAATGGATATTACTCAAGAAAGGAAACTTTTGCTTGGTCAAGGAAATTGGAAGAGTGACTTCAAATTATTCGCGGCAATTATCGAAGAAGAAAGTCATGTTTTTAATTATCTATCACTCAGACGAGAGGTACAATCACCTAAAATAATATTATTATTAATTGATAAACACTAATTTGACGTTTATTCTCACCTTTAGGTACTTGATCTGTTGGAAAAAGCCTGTGTCAAAATTTGGAATGATCGAGCAAAATTGAAGAACAACAAGCAAAATAAAAGCACAAATAGTTTTCGTACAAGCAAAGTGGGCAACTCGCCAATTCGAAAAAGCAAACCAAACAAACAACCGAAACCAAATTATGCTCACAAAAATGTGGTCAATCAAAAATAAAGATTCTTTGAAGGAAAATCGATTTGTGCCATCTATCCTCGACCATTCTCAAATAAGTCAATATGAATCTACAAGTGGCCAGCCACAAGAAGAACTGACAACAACAATAGATCCAGTGCATGAAGATCATCCGACTGAAAATTTACTAATTACTAATTATCAGAATGAGATCATACAAAACGAAGAGATTCTCAATGCAGAAAATGAATTCAATCAATTCAATGCCCAAGACATTCAAAATTTTGACGATATAAATGAAGACTTATTACCTGTAATCAGACCAGATGTTCCAATAACTCCGCTAAGCGAATACATTAGTAATTTCAATCCATTTAACTAGATGAAATATTATCACTGTCATTAATTCGACTTAGTTGTATTTGATTATCTAATTTAAATTCTAGCTAAAGTATTTATCAATGTTATAGAGATACTTGTCAATGGTTTTCAAATGTATAAATCTGTATACCTATAGGTGTTTCTTCTTTGTAATCAACACTTTTGTTATTTATTGCTCAATTTATTCCTATAAATCGAATTAAATCGTAATAACTTTTCGTATTCATATTAGAAATTATCTAGTTAACGATCAGAGGAAAACACAATTACCTAAAAGCAAATAGCAATAGAAATTACATTTGTTTCACAGAATAACGCAAAAATAACTGTTGCTTGTTACCAAAAACATCAAGAAAGGTTTGTGAAATAGAGTTAAATTTTCTTACCTCAAAGTTAACCATAATCTTTGCTTTGCTGGAATTGCTCTGTAGCCACATTTGGTTAATTTCGGTTCAATTGCGTCAAGAATATAAGTAAAAGTCGATCTTCTCATCCTATAATAAGAACGGAATCTTTTTGGCTCATTCCAGATAGCATTGAAATTTCGTTCAAAAAGTCCTTCTTTTGCCCGGTCGCGAAAAAACGGAGTAGATTGCATTCTGCGGCGGCGTCTTCTTCGCATTGGTGACATTTTGAGATGTCTTAATAATTCTCGAGCAGACTTTTTCTTGTTTAATCAGACATTTTTCAAATGCATTGACAGCTTTACCGAAGAAATCGTTGTTTTCATGAGTAGTCATGCTCTCAAATCAATGCATACAGTTTTAAATATAAAGCAATACGAATAATATAAAGCAAACAGACAAATGTCAAAATATTTAGAAATGCGCGAAATTTACAATCAACAATAATATGACGATTGCCGACATGCCATAAAGATGTCAGCTGAAAGGCAATGTGCCAACAGTTGCACTGTCTAAACTTGGCATACATGCGCACTGAAATTATGTTTGCCAAATGAGTGGACAATTATTGCTTTGAAGCTGTTTCCCCATGGCCTTGCCTTTGCCAGTGCATTGGCAATGCAGCTGCTTTTGTGAAGCTCATCAATGTAGCTCGCATTGTAGGAACAGCCATTGTATTGGCCTCCCAACCAATAAACTATTTGCTACACCGGCTGGGCTTGGTCATTGAGCGGGCATCCAGTGAGGCACCGTCACATTTGAGATTGACTTGGTATTAATCTTTGTTTGACAATTGTTTTGCCCTTTCAGGTCTCAAATTGTCGCCTACCAAACGAACTTTCGGTGACGGACAACCTAAAAAGCTTAGTTCATGTTTAAGCTAATGATTCTTTGGCTGTTCAAATAAAATCATTCAGTACATATTTCATCATACACACATAAATGCATTTTGAGTAACGTCCTCTGTGGAGCGTCTTGTGTGTGATGCACTACCGCGCGTGGAGACTCGGCTCAACAGGCTGCAGCCGTCGACGTCCTACTGACGTGACTGCAATACAGCTTTTTGTGAGTGTGCTGTCACTGGCAGTGACTCACTGCTGTGCTTGTCTCTGGTCAGCGCAGTCTGTGTCTTCATTTTCATTATTTCACCCTCTTGAGGAGCTCGTTGTTCCGATTCAGTTTCCTCAACTAGGTCTGAGTAGAACAAGAAGATGCAGGTGAATGGTGAAAATGACTCAATGTCAACTGACATCTCGATAAAGGTGGGAGAGAATGAAGAAACCAAATCACTCGAACCACAAGCCGCAGTGCCCCCAGAAGATAATCGCGAAGTTGGTGTTAACGAATCACATCTGGATACTGGTGATATATATACGTGCTATTTGTGTTCACACATTGCTTCGTCCAAGAGCGATATTCGAGAGCACAAAAAACGAATGCACTCGAAAGATGATGATTCGACGATCAAGGATGAGGATTGTATTATGATTTCGGACACTGAGGAAGAAATGGATACTCACTCTGTCGCCGGGCCTTCTCAAGTAGCCATGGAACAAATGAAGAATATGCCTAATGCGATTGTGCTGCGAGATTTTATGTTCAAAATGACCGCCAATCTCAAAGGAAAGATGAATATTCCAAAGGTGGAAGAATTGGACGTAGTTGAAGAGGATAAAGACGAAGATGATGGTGAAGGTGTCCATGATGACCAACTTGAGTCGGATGCTGCCGAACGGAAACAAGGTGGCAAGTTGCCTTTGGTTGCCGGGAGTTCGGTTCTCCCTATGCCTTCTCCAAGGTACGTATTAGACTGTTTCTAGTGTTTCGTGATTATTTTATTTTATTTATGGCTTGTACTTAATGGCCCTACAAATTTAGTATATAATCCTACGATAGTTACCTTACCGATAAGTTTGTTATTCATGTCGATATAATTAGTTACATTACCTATAACATTATAACCTAATAGTTAACCCTATATAGCGCAAGGTCTAAAAAGCACTTTCATGGTAGTACACACAATGGTAGTCGGTATGACTATTTTGACCAAAGGCAGAGATTACAGGATAACATAAGTTTGTTAGTCAACTTTGAGCTTAATTATCTCAGAAAGTGCGATAAATAACTAATAAGATTTTATCTATTATCATATATCAATCTTTATCTAAAAATATCATGTTTTCGTGAATCAAAGCATGCTTCCCCCCGCCGGCGACAGCACAGCGTGATCCTTCACTTGTGTGGTCGCAGTTGTGAACTTCATAGCCGTTTTTTACTCCGACGGTGCTCTTCGGTGCACCACGGCTTATCAATAAAAAGCACGTATGAAAGTAGAGGTTTTATTGATAACGTTATCAGCTCGGTGTAATAACGGATAACCTACATTTTTACGTATTATGGTTAAACCTTACGGCTTAGGTTATCGAGATTTTGCATTGCTGCTCAAAATAGAAGCATACCTAGAAGGATCTTATTCTAGTTATTATTTTTAATTCAATATTATCATACAAAGTCAGAAAGTAGTCACTATGACTACCTTCGTTCTATGAAGGGTTAGATTGGATTTTAACCCAAAATTTATTCTATTAGAGGCAACTAGCTGTTGGGAACTAAATTAGCTAATCAATTGGGTTATCGGGGAAATAACTATTTTTTATTGGATAGTTTAATTGTATTTTTGCCAGTTACAAATCGGTACATAAGTTTTTATTATCGGGGAAATAACAATATTATTTGTTGAACTTCACACTAGTGATATTTAACCTAGAGGAATCTATTTGTTTAACCTGCAATTTATCCCTATGGATTAACTTGTACACTGTGCTCTTTGGCATTCCACTCAATGTGGACAGTCTTGTTTTTTAATAAAGTGTTTCTCGGTAATAAAATCTTTTATTTATCTAGATCTCCTATTCTAAAGCGTAGTTCCCGCACTCGTTCGGTTCGTAAAAACACCGAACAAGTCGAAGATTCTGTGCTTTCTCCAGGGGTTCAGTGTCCCAACTGCCACAAATTTTACAAGCATCAGGGAAACCTTTTTCATCATTTAAAGCAGGGATGCGCAAAGGGTGGACATCAGTCCACCAGTGGACATTTTGAAACTTAAGAATATCCACTAATGTCCACCAAGAGATTTAAAATGAATAAGTTTCAAAACAATTCTTTCAATTAGAAAAAACAAACAAAATAAAAAGGAAGGAATGATTTTCCCCAATTAATTTTGATGATCAATTAGAATTGTCTTCAAAATCTTCTACCTCATATTATATAGACTTAAACTAATCAAAGAAATATCCACTAAGCCAGAATTAATAAGAAAAGAAAACTATTTAACCACATTAGCTCACATAGTGAATCTGTTTTGATCTAGTCCATCTGACCAGAATCAAATTTTTCACACATGTTCATGATGTTCCTAACAAGCGATTGTCCACAAGTTTGAATTTCATTGGCTAATCCTTTTTCAAAACCTCAAGCTCAAATTGAAAAAATAAATCAAATTTGTTCTTCTGTAAATAGCGAAGTGTTATGCGGAGATACATACATGGATTGTGATTAAAATAATAATTAAAATTCCCGCTGGAATCATCATTTCAATCAGCCTGGAATAGTCTATCAACGAAGTTTGATTTACTTTAAATGAGATAATTCAAATGAGCTGAATTGTTAGCAGAAAAATATTTTTTTAAAACCAAAGTTGGTAATATTCTTGAATTATGAACACAAAACTCAAGCAAACATAGCGTTTTCCAACAACTCTTATCGGAATGGCTAAATTGATAGCCATGTTAGGTTCAACAATCATTTGGGAATCAACCTATTATTCACTCCACTACCTGAAAATAAGTTCAGAACTCTACTAACAGTTGAAGCTGATCCTCAAGGTATTAGAACTAAAATGTTCTTTGAATAACTACCATAATATATGTAGTATAATCCAGATTTTCAAAAATGCCAACTTTCAAAATTTTGACTCGTGTAATTGTTTTCGAAACTTTTGTGTAAATACATTGTATTTGGATTTTTGAATGGCAGATAAAAGGTGGACTTTTAGTACATTGAATGTCCACCCTGTTGGACTTTGCTTCGAAAAGTTTGCGCACCCATGATTTAAAGTCATGCCAGAATAATGAAGATTCTGTTGATGAATCCGAGAAAGTTGTGTCTCCCCAGAATCATCAAAATTCGAGTCAAGTTTCTACTGCTCCTGAGGTATTTCAGTGTGATGAGTGTTCAGGCACTTTTATGAAAAAGAAATATCTTCGAAATCATCAAAGACGAATTCACAAGGATCATGAACCGGTCCAGAATGGGAATCAAGTTCCAGATTCTGAGGAAGAAACTGCGTCTTCTGTCTCGACGCCTCTTGCACAAGAAGTCAAGAAGGGGAAGAAGAGCATGAAAGGGAGGAATAAGCTTTGGAGTAAGAGAGATCGAAATCCTTTGGCCAACATGAAGAAGGTCACTCTTAAGGGTAAGGTGAAGTCTCGAATGAAGGAACCTTCACACTCTGGGATTCAAGCTACTGATGGAAGGGTGAATTTGGCTGTCCAACCTCGTCGTCGTGCTCGTCGTGCTCGTCCTTCTTCCAACATTAATGCATTTCCGTGTGATCTATGTGAATTGAAGTATTTAAGTAAAAGTTCTCTTAATTTGCACCGAAGGAAGAAACATTCCGGGCCAGTTCAATCACCAACAACCAGTGGACGAGTGATGACCAGGAAAAGAACCGCAGCATCACTATCGCCGCCACCCTCTGGTCATGAGGACGAAGAAAACGAATCGATTGTTCCAAGTAAGAAGACTCGAAATAAGAGTGTTACTGGTAAGTTCAAGTGTACTTACTGTGGCAAGTCGCTGGTGTACGAACGAAGTGTTGAGCGTCACATTAGGACTGTACATCGTGATCGGGACACGACTGAGGGTGAAGGACACTCTGCACTAATTGTTCCATTTGAAGATGAAAATTCATCGGATGGACTGATGGATTGTCCACCTTTTAGGTAAGTGTTTGTTTTTCCCCCTAGACAAGTGCTTCATTCAAGTTCTTTTTCAAGTACAACCTTGGACCCAAAGATTCCTGGTAAAGAAGCTCAATCTGGTTCAAATCATCAACGACAAGTTCACTCAACTGCTTCATCATCGTTCGATCATTTGAATGTCTCCAGACGAAGTCTCATCTCATCCACTGAACAAGGGATTCTGAACGATGCAAAAGCCGCGGTTGATGATTCTTTGAATGAGACAGTCAATAATATTATGGACAATAGTAGTGGAAATGTTGGAGATGATTCAAGCTTGACTCAAAATGTATCAAAGGTCGAAAAGAAGAAAAAGTCAATTGTGGTTCAATTGAGTCATTCGGAGAGGTTTTTGCAGCACATGTTGACCCATTTAAGTGCCACTGAAGTTGAACATTCGAATGTGTTGAATGATGTGGACCGAAAGTTTGAAAAACTTGAAACTTTAATTTGTCAACTCGAATTTGAAGGGCATAAGGAAGTGGCTGCCCAATGGACCAAACGGTCGTATGCCATTTGGTATGTTGATTTGATTGAGTTGGATCACTTTGAATGACCTTATCTCTTCTCTTTCTCAGGTCTCAAATTGTCGCTTACAAAACGCGCTTTGGTGATGTCAATATCGACTAGGATTAGCCCATCTTTAATCGAATTTAAATTTCATTACTATTTCAATTTTTGCCTTTTATTGGCTATTCCTTTGCTATTAATATTATTTACTTATTTCTCTATTAGTAGACTATCACGAATATTCTTTTTGTCAATTGAATGGCTTTGTTATTCACTCATAATTTTGTACCTATTCTATTACTTGGATTAGACCATCTTTAACCTAATCATTCTTTGGATTTTTTTATATTCCATAGCTATTCCTGGTCAACTCGCATATCAGTTAATTACTATTCCACTTCTTGCTTTCAATGCTACTCCTTTGATATTCCTGGTCTATTTACTTATTACTTTATTACTAATACTCTTTTTTGTCAATTTAATGGCTTTACTATTCATTAATAATTTTGTACCTATTCTATTACTATTCACATGAATCTTACAATGTATGACATAAATAAAATAATAAATACATTTTTTATTACATCATCTGTGTAGGGGTTTTTGTTTTGATATTTTGGCGCGTGGCTTCACTGCAGCAACAGCTGTTTTTATTGTGTGTGACTGCCTGTCTTGATGTCTGTCTGTTCTGTCGGCTGTTTGTGTACCTTTTTGCTTTCAAGATTCTGTTTTTACTACTTCGGTTTTAAGAGGATCACCCTTACCTTGCCAAGGACCATCACTACTCCTCTAAAATGGCAACCAAAGTGATCAACACCTCTCGCTCCGACCTGAGTCGTCGCTTCCAACTGAACGGTCTCCAACTCCGAGCCGATGCTCTCACCCTGTTTGAAGCCGAACTCAAACACGGTCATCCACCTTACCAATCAATCGAGGACTTCATCAGCCAACTATCTGAACTAATGTTGAGTCGAATGTCTATTGATTCAACGATCATCGATGCCGAAGTGGCCAATCGGGCAATTGAAGAATTACGTGAATTTCGTCGGCTGAATGTTGCTGCAACCACCGAGGAATCTGGTGAACAACAAGGGGAATTTATTGTTATTAAGAATGTTGTCGCGTATAAACATCTGGAGGAGGGTGGCACTGGAGGTAAGATCGACCCATTCGGAACATTCTATTTATTTATTTATTTCAGGAATAACCTCGAAACGTCCCGGTGGTCAATTCGGTCAACAGTACAATCAACTGGTGAAGGGACTGAAGAAACTGCCCGTCTTCGAGTCCGGTCAATTTCGCCTGACCAGTATCGATGAGTTGAACACCTATGACTCATCGATTGAACTCAAATGTATTGTTTTTGCGTTGATCCGTAAAGATCCGTCCAGAATTATGGAATTTTTACTCGAGGATCCAACTGGTAAGGTCCCAGTGGCATTCGATCGGGAGCTGACCAACTGGAAGGAATGGGCCACCTTTGAGAGTGGGGTTTACCTGGCGGAAGGATCTTACGATGCTCAGAGGGATTCTTTTTTGGTTAAATCAATTGGACTGCCACCACCGATTACCTCGATGCTGCCGAGTGCACCTGAAGAACCTCGTTCCAGTCCTAAAGACTCAATGGTCATAGTCCTGTCGGACATTCACCTAGACAAACCGAAAACATACGATGCATTGAAGTTTCTCTTCACGGGCTACAGTCAAGTGGAACTGGTTCCAGAGGTTTTTGTGTTGATGGGTGATTTTGTCTCGAAACAAGTGGATAAGTTTGACTTTAAAGGTGGGGATGGTTGGTTTGATTTTAGTTTTACAATCTATCTTTTTATACTTTTAGATCACATGAAGAATCTAATCAAACTGATTGGTACATTCAAGCGATTGGCTAATCAGTCTCGATTTGTGTTTGTTCCTGGACCGAATGATCTCGCAGAGGAGTGCACTAATCAGCACAAACATCATCATAGTGAAGCGAGTGAATCCATTGTTGTGTAAGTGAATGTTCCAATGAACTAATTCTTGGCTATTCATTTGCTACTTTGCTTTTCATGACAATTCCTCTTATGTATTTTCTTGATTCTCTGATTCAACTAATTCTTTTTCTCGTCATTCTACAGAAACCACTTTACCTCCGACCACTTTCCCACTACAACCACCAAACTGAAGCACTACTACCTCGCCTCCAACCCGTTCCATCTTCAAATCCAAGGTCGCAACCTGTGTCTCTACGCCACTCCCCTAATCGATCGAAGCCTCAAGAATGTTGTCAACTCGCCTCTGGTTGACTACCATCACACGTCCGCCTCTGAACGTGCCCCACTGGTCAACGCCCGAAACATATCCTCATTCCTCACCTCCGTTGGACGAACAATGGTCTCGTCGGTTCATCTCTCAGCAGGAGTTAATCGATCCTATCTGAGTTCACTGTCCCTTTTCCCGCGAATTCCCGAAATGATTCTATTTGCAGATGCGGAATTTAATCAGTCCCACCAGGTGGGACTGTACGAGTCGGCGGTACAGTTTGCCACGATGGGGTCCTTCAGTAAGGGTGGATTTCAGTTCGTTTGCTACTATGTCGATACGAATATGGTCGAAGAATCACAGGTTAGTTTGTGAGACGATAGATGGCGATAGGGTCGTTTTGATTATTTTAAATTTCCATTTAAAAGATTTAATTTGATTTTACTATTTGTAAATATGTTTTCTTAGTATCATAAAGTCAAAATCCAGAATTTTGAGATTCAAGAGCTTGTTGAATATTTTCGTTTTTAGAATCTGTATATTTTTCAGTATATTTTAGCATTTCTGGTTAGTTCCTCGATTGCGTAAAATCATTTTAGCCATGCCAACAAATGCGATATTTTTCTGTTTGTACAAAGATCATTGATCTTGGTTGGATTTGTCGTTTTCTAACGTAGAAAAGGCAATTTCATCATCACAATGGTATGTTTTTACGAACTTTAGCGAGAAAAGGTATATTTTTAGGAGAATCCCGGAAGGTTTTGGGTTTAGGGGATTGAGAAAATGTGCAACTTCCTAATACCAGATGACAACCGCACATAGATTCGAAACATTTTCGACATCACAAGAAAGAAGATATAACAAAACGATCATCTGTCACGTTCGTGATCATCATCAAGTCGTTGATCGAAAGTTGAACGATCCATATCAAGTTGATCTGTTTGGCAAGCGAACAGATCTGTCTCGATAACATGTATTGACGGATATCTAGTGACACTCTTGATCATCGTTGATGATTATATTCGATGGTTAATTGATGACAGAGTCTAACTATATTGGCAAATATTTGCGTGAAGGAGATTAGACTCCAAGTGGTTTCGCTCGGCGTTCGAATGAAAAGAATCTATTTAACCGAAAAGAGCACACATTTCGGTTGACGTGTTTATTAGTAGCTGGCTTTGGAAACAGACACGCGTGCGAAGGGAAAAAATCGTCTGCAGTTTCCAACTAACTATAGAGTTTGGCTACTTTCCATCCTGCGTTTACATCCTCACATGCAGACTCACACGAGCTGATCAACACATGCTTGTCGTCTCTCTGTTTCGCAAAAAAAGCGAGAGAGATCTCTAATTGGGCTCATCATCATTAGCTCATTCATGCCCACTTCATGGTCCGATTGATTGACGTAAAGCGATACTTCCTTATCAACAACCAAACTTTTCTCTTTTCATCCCTCTCAAGAGCATTTATCAACCTAAATCGGCTGTTTGTTCGCCATAAAAGAGAGACCGAAGGTCGCATTAGTGGAAGTGGAGGTCTCCCTGTCTCACTGTCAATGCCAATCACAACCAAACACTCTCTTCTGTTACAAGTGATATCACCAAATGCTCTCACTTACTGTATTCGAAGGTTATTTTTATCAGTCGCGTGTGTGCTGTTTACTAATCTCAAGGAGGAGGTTTTCCCTCTTCTTTTCTTCTTACTCTCTCCGATCGGTTGTTGTTGATCAATGAGACTAGTTTTTTCCTCGAGGCCTCAAGCGACGGTCGCATGCAGTGTCATTTGTGTTATTGTGGCAAGTAAGAAAGGAAGAGGAGAGAGTCAGAAGGCGAGGCAACTTTAAAGTGAGCGACACTAGCTCAAGACCGTAGACACTCACTTTTCGCATTTTAGTGGAAAATAACAACAAAAGCCATAAATCTCGCTTGTTTCACTCATTATTTCGGGGCTTTCAAGGCTTTTTACGGGTAGTTCTTAACTCTTATTTGTTTAACCGAGAAGAAAGGTGCGAGTCCAGTGTGACTGCCATCTTATCTCTACCTCCTTATTATGTCACCACTTCGATCAATTCCTAAATCACTGCTCAACTCATCATCATCATCATGTTCATCATGGACCAACACTATCTTGAACACTACCCGATGTCTTTCCAGTAGTAGTAAACCTGAATTACCAAAATTGGATCATCAACCAGAATTGGTTGAGGTAAGTGGCGTTAAATAGATCCTGAGCCTAAGGAATTGCCAAACTGAAATTTCTTCGTCGCAATAGCCAAAATTAGGCAAATTCGAAATTGAACGAATTCACAAGCTCAATCTGAATCCATGCCTCGGTACCTGGTACAAGGATCCGGTGCTGCTCACCCAGGGATACAAACAATATGTGTGGGATAGTAAAAAGAAAAGATATCTTGGTAAGTTGTGTTGTGTCTTAACGTATATCGAACTTATCTTACGATGCTTAGACATGTTTGGTGGAATTGTCACGACTTCTGTTGGTCATGCCCATCCGAAACTGGTTGAAGTCGTGTCCCGACAAGCCAAAAAACTCTGGCACGTGTCCTCAGTTTACCTAACCGAGGAAGTGCACGAATTTGCCAACAAACTCGCCAACCACTTTCCTGAACCACTGAACAATGTCATTTTCTGTAATTCTGGTTCTGAAGCGAATGACATTGCCATTCTGATGGCACGTGCCTACACTGGCTCGTTCGATATTGTCGCCTTCAGGAATGCATATCACGGGTGTACTACTTCTACTATGCCTCTCTGTGGTGTGGGCAGTTGGAAGTTTCCCATTCCACTTTCGTTTGGCTTTCATCATGTGGCACTGCCTGATCCGTACAGTGGACGGATTGGTGGACGGTTCTGTCGAGATTCGCCCGTTCAGACTACGAGGTCGTGTGATTGTCGAGATGGGGACAGCTGTGTGGCTACCGATTACTATATTCAAGATTTCCAGGTGAGTTGATATTTAATTCAAAACCGTAAACTCGTTCATTCGTTCTTGAGAATTTGAGGAATTTGAATTCTTTCGCACTATCGATAGTCTAGACAGATCTGCAGAGAATCCGATCAGATATCACATGATTTTCATTTCACCATCGATTCTGCTAATGGCATCTCTTTATCTCTTTCCGAATTTCAGGACGTGCTCAACTCAACTCTACCAAAGCGAATCGCTGGTTTCTTTGCCGAATCAATCCAAGGCGTGGGCGGCTCAGTCCAATATCCACGTAATTACCTCAAAAAGGCATACGATCTAGTCAAAGAGCGTGGAGGTCTGTTCATCTCGGATGAAGTCCAAACTGGATTTGGTCGAACTGGCACACACTTTTGGGGCTTCCAAGGTCATGGAGTCATGCCGGACATTGTCACCATGGCAAAAGGCATCGGAAATGGTTTTCCCCTTGCGGCAGTGATCACCACTCAGTCCATTGCTCAAACTCTCACCCGAGCAATGTATTTCAACACTTTTGGTGGTAATCCAATGGCATCTGCAGTCGGATCTACCGTTTTGGACATTATCGACGAAGAGAAGCTTCAAAATAATTCACATAAATTGGGAACTTTATTAATGACGAAGCTCGCTGAACTGAGAGATGGAAAGTACTCGGACATAATTGGAGATGTTCGAGGGAAGGGTCTGATGATTGGCGTGGAGTTGGCAGTCAATGGAAAACCAATGCCCAATGAACAGTTTGATGCCATCTTTGAGGATTGTCGCGAATTGGGACTGATTGTGGGAAAAGGAGGTACGTTGGTGATAATGTTGGAGGATACTCGATTCTGATTGGTCCATTTCTCTTAGGTCCCCATGGCAATGTATTCCGAATCAAGCCCCCGATGTGCATCACACAGGAGGACGTACAATTCACGGTGGATGTTATGAAGGTTGCATTCGACAATCACTACGAACGGTTGACTAGACAATAAGTCCACCTTGAAAATGAAAATCAACCAATCAACAACGTTGAGTATATCCGACCCCCGACTAAATCAACCAATCAGAATTGAGAGTTTTCAACCACCGAAAATTTACTACTTTTATTTGGTTGATTTGATTTGGAAAATGATTTTTGTTTTGAACTGTATGTTTGTGTTTGTGTGTGAACTTGTGCCATTTATTTAACGAAAATTTCTATAATTTTTTGTTGTAATTAAAATATAAACATTGACTTAATTGACAACCGACAATTGATAACCAGTATGGAAAGTGATCATTCGATTAAACAAATCATAAAAAGTCTCATTGCGGCTCACATTAAGACAATTGTACAGTTGATCGAACGAAGAATCGAGTATTTCAATTTCACCATAAGCGTGACGTAAGAGCTGATCAAGTTTCTGTAGCATGGCAAATTCAACAGCAATCTCGTCGATTCGTGCTTTGGTGAGCATGGAGCGAAAGAATGCATACACGCTTCCAAGTGCGCCATAAATTACGGGAAAAATGCACAAAATTTGGGACAAAAATGTGAAATCAGCAAATGTGAAAAAAAAATTGAAGCCAAATACTTGAATACTTCAAAGTTAGAAGAAGCTTTGTACTTTATTTCATTTGAAAGTTCATTTAAAGTAACAATCTTCTCATCGATCTTGAATTTGATCAAACCTTCAACCGTAAAAAAGAAAATTAAGAGAAAGTCAAAAACTGAACCCACTTACCAATTCGATCATAAAGTTGCTTATACAAACATTTAGATTCGTTGATTTCGTGCAACAAGTCATTCATATTCTTCACAAAGGAACGCTGCTTGAGTTCTTGGCAAATTTCGATTGCATTTTGTCGTATATTTTTTTCTTTGAGCAGTTGTTCGCCAATTTTCATGACTTTCTCCTTGAAATTGGCCATCTCCAAAGTGATGGCATTTGCTTCTTCACGAGATTCGATAATCAAATTGTCCGCTTTGCAAGGTCAAATTTGAATTAATCTCTTGAATTGTCCCCAAATGTTTAAGATTCCTGCTTTATCGAGTGCAGATGGCATGTTGTTAAAGTGAAATCCGTGAAAATGAGGCAGTCTAATGCTGAAAGCGGCAAAACAAATATCAAGCCAACAAACAAAAAACTTTCCTAGTAATACAATATGTATTTTGCTTGATCACGTGAAAACTTTACAGGATGATTTCATTGCATTTCAATATGTTTGGTTCAGTGGCGTTTTTACTTAGGTGCGTTTGGGTGGTGTGCTACCTACATTTAATGATATGATGTTTTATGTTTGGATTTGTAACTTTGTTTGTAAATTGTCCATAAATTAAAGTTCAGGGTACTGATACCCATGTATGTAATTTTCTGAATACGTAGGGAAAGTTGTGTTGACGTGCCGATTTCGTGTGTGTTTGTGTTATTGTCTTGACAGAAAAGGTTTTTGATGATTTTTTAGTTTATTCTCTTCTATTATCGTTCCATTTGAATCAAATTTGTTGGACCAATCAGATTTGGATCATCATCAACAGACAAATATGGATAATAATAATCGTCAAGGTATGTTTTGACTTATTTTATTACGAATTTAATAATATTTTTTTATGTGTTTGGTTCTTCAGGCGGTGCTTCAAGACGATTTCCTCCTCAAAGTTCAACTAGTGGAGGCAACGATTCCTATTTTTCGATGGATTTTGTGTCCACGGACATGTCTTACGGTGGACCTCCTTCGGGAGCTGCTCCACCTCCACCACAGGACACTGGAAGACGGTCGGCTACTGCCACTCCCGGACCGGCAACTTCTTCTTCTTCGGGGAATTTTGCTCCATCAAATCCATACGGTGGTGGTTTCAACGCTCCTATGGATCAATCTTTTGGTGGTGGATATGGTGGTCCGCCACCGGGTGCACAGTATAACCCGTACGGAGGACCTCAAGGTGGACAAGTTCCTCAACAAGGTGGATTCGGTGGAGGTATTGGTGGACCCACTGGTGGTATCACAAGTCCCTTTGGACCACAACAACAGTTTCTGATGGCTGCCGGTGAACAGCTTTTTACGAATCCAATGACCAAAGCTGCCATTGATGCGTACACTGGCTCGATGATAGACAGAAGTAAAACGTGGATTGGTGGGGTAAGTGTTTGTCCGAATACTCGATTCTGATTGGCCTTTTTAACGAATATTTTTAAAATGTTTTCTCTTTTCCTATAGGTCAAATGTTACTTTGCTGTTGACACGAGTTATGTAATAAAGAAGTTGATGTTGATTTTTTTACCGTTCTTACATAAAGTAATTTGATTATTTTTCAAAAATATCTACATTCTGATTGGTCCATTTTCTATTTTTTCCAGGACTGGTGTATTCGATACTCATCCACGGACCAAACACTCACTCCCCGAGAGGAGCCCAATCTGCCCGACTTGTACATCCCCTCAATGGCCTTCATCACATATTGCCTCCTGTCCGGTTATATTCTCGGTCTACAGAATCGGTTCGCGCCCGAACAGTTGGGCATCTACGCCAGTTCGGCCCTAGCCTGGCTCCTACTCGAGGTGTTCATCATTGTGGTGGCCAAATATGTGCTCAATATGTCCAGTGTGTTGGGATTTTTTCATCTGATTGCCTTTGGAGGTTACAAATTTGTATGGTAAGTGTTTGAAAGTGCTCTGATTGGTTTAATTTGAATTAATTTTCTTGTTCTTTCTTTGTCCCATAGCATCGTCTCAATTCTACTGGTCGCACTGGTTGCTGGTCCAACGGGTTTTACGGCTGCATTTATATACTCAACACTCACCCTGATGTATTTTTTGGTAAGAGACCAGTCAAATTTGAGCTTTGAGAAAAGCTTAAATTGACTATTCACAACACACTTTCAAATGACTGACCAATCATATTCATTCTTTTTCTTACCTCTATCAAATAGCTCCGAAGTCTGAACGCGAATATGCAAACCTCCAGCCAGGCGAACTACGCCCCTAATGACACTCCCCGAATCGGTCAGTACCTGGTCATAGTCGTCTGTCTATTCCAACCTGTCGTCATGTATTTTCTCACTTCAAGTCTCAAGTCCAATCCAATAATAACTCCTGCAAAGTAGAATATTATTTTAATTTTTCCCCATCTTTTTATTTATAAATTTATATATTTTATGAAATATTACTTCATTTAAAAATAATGATATTTTAAATTTTCGCCCGTTTTTATTACTTTTTGAAGAGAAGCTTTTGAATATTCAAATTCTTGAGCACATTTGGCACGTAACGAATGGTGAATGAGTAGCGAATGTCTCGATCTAGGGTCACGTGATCACCATCTGACTTGAGTGCCTCTGATGGAATGTGATCGAGGTTGGCGAAAATGTACTTATTGTTCTTTGAGGATTCTTGGGCCACGACTGCTTCAACAGTACCAAGGATTTTGATGATAGTATCACAGGTGAGTTCTTCGATTTCGTGTAGATATGAAGTGTATGCCTGGTGACGAAGAACCAAAAGAGATCGAGGCCATAAGAGCAAGGAGAAGACGTACTCTCGGTCCTGGTCTGGTTGCTCGGGTTTGCGGTAAAAGTTGAGCACAGTGTGGGAGCCTGCGTTGATAGTGGTCACGGTCGGGTAGAACAAGGGACCATCCTCGTGGGCCTAGAAAAGAATAGAGTTAGTCAATCAGAATCAGAGAATACAATCAGAGGTACCATAATTCCCTGACCCGCAAGATAACGATTCATCAGAATATGATTTGGTTCTTTTCCTTCAAAAAGATTCAGTTTGCCTAACTTCTCCGTGTAAATCTTGAGCCACTATGATTGGATGAATAACGTTAGTATAATAATTAATTTCTAGTATAAATTAAAATATTATTACATTAGGCAGAGGTTCCGGAATCATTCCTTTCGGATGTGGCAGTCCGCCCCAATTCTGGAGCGAACGATTCTGAAGATAGGTCCATTTGGGTTTGGGGGCCTGTTGTACGTTCGTAATCAATCGCTCCTCTTCGGACTGGTCGATAAAGTCCGGTACGTAATAAACAGTATCCGGTATCTATTATTGATTAAGGACAGATAATATCTGACAATCAATACTATCTAAACATACCAAATCAGATTTGAGTTTATACTTTTCCAGTTCAGGGCATTCCGAATCAAGAAAACTACAAGAAAGCTCCATTCGAGATAGAAGTTCGTAATTTGTGTTTATTATTGACACACAATATAGGAGGGAAGGAGGAGAGTGAGATCTTATCAGAATTTCAATAAGGAAATTAGATAAGAACAACAAAATAAGGCTAAATGTCTAACTAAAAGTTGCCGAAAATATAACAGAACAGTGATGAGAAGGCGCATATGACTTGTCACGTGATGTAAACAAAACATAACAAACAGAATAGGCGGAGGACTGGAGGATTAAGAGTCATCCACAAAATAGTATGGGGGACATGGGGCTGTACCGCCCAAATTCACTTTTTTTATTTTTCTAGCACATTTCATAAGAGTAACGTCTTTTGTGAATATGATGGGCATTTGTTTTGTTTTGATATTCAGCATGAGTATTCATGAATTTAATGATTGCTTCAGTTTTTACTATTTGTCTGTTTCATTTATTGAATTTCTGTGCAAATACATCAAGATAAGTTCCCAAATAGTGTCTACAAATGAATTTCTGTGCAAATACATCAAGATAAGTTCCCAAGCAGTGTCCACAAATGAATTTCTGTGCAAATACATCAAGATAAGTTCCCAAACAGTGTCCACAAATGAATTTCTGTGCAAATACATCAAGATAAGTTCCCAAACAGTGTCCACAAATGAATTTCTGTGCAAATACATCAAGTTAAGTTCCCAAGCAGTGTCCACAAATGAATTTCTGTGCAAATACATCAAGATAAGTTCCCAAACAGTGTCCACAAATGAATTTCTGTGCAAATACATCAAGATAAGTTCCCAAACAGTGACTATATATTCAACGATTTTTAATTTTAATGTTTATTGATTAATTTATAAATGAGATACATAATAATAATAAAACATAAGCAATTGCAGTAAATATGATCACACGATTCGTTATTTTGGTTTATAATTTGTAATATCTTTACCTGGGGATCTAAGCAGACAATTTGTATTACTTGATTTGTCATTGGTTTGAACTCGAGGTGGTTCACTTATTGAGACCCAATGAATATTAGCCTTGCTATTCAGTACTTGTACGTTAGGGTTAATCGATGGTTGATGATTGCGAAGTTGAACTACATTACGCTTGGACTTTGGGGCAGTTGGAGTTTTATTTGAAGTAGTTGCACAGTTGTTCATCATAGTAAGTTTGCGCTTGCCAAGTTGAATCAGATTGGAGCCTTGAATGGATCGAAGTGGTCCTTGGAAATTGGATGGATGTTGCGCAGTTGAAATGGAATCGTTGCTGCATGGTTCTGCCTTAGTGATCGTTGTCGTTAAGCGTTCACTGATTAGTTCGATTGGTTGATTTTGGATCAATTCTCTTCGTGTCTTTTTAGGACTAATCATGTTTTCATCGTCTTGTTTTTGTTTTCGCTTTCGAGTGGGGCGTTTTTTCTTTTCAGTGTTCAAAATGACTTCTTCAAATTTATCTTTAAAACTAGCTAGCTTGAATTTCGATTTTCCCTCAAATGGTGATTTGTTGATAGGTGTTTCAGGTATTTCAGGCATTGGGGGAAACTCGCCATCTTCCAGCCAAGCGTTGTTCATTTCATCAAATGCAGCTTGCTTTAGTTCCTCAATGGAGGGTGGATCAATTCTTGGAGTTAAAGCTTTAAATTTATCACCGCTCAAAATGGCTTCTTGTAATTCCGAGTTGTTTTCAAGAAGTAATTGCATTTCTTTACAATTAGATGCAAGATTCAATCTGACCATGAATTGTTCAGAAACAGTTTCAAAATCAACATTCGACATAAATCTCGTCCAGTTGCAATTTATACCAGAAAACACTCTCTCAGTTATTGCGTTAGTTGGACTTATTGAGAAAACATAGCGAACAATTTTTCGCAAATTTGGGATTTGTCCTTTAAATGTTTCGAGAATATGAACCCATCTCAGATCTGCTGAAACTTCGTTCTTCTTTTTCTTCTTCTGACTCACTTCTTCGTTAACCAAGCAGCTATAGCTGTGATCATTCACTTCTTCGTTGCTGTTTTCGCATTCATCATCAACATCATCCCCGTTCCATGTCGATAAATTTTCAGTAATTTCAGGATTAATTAGCTCAATTTCTTGTTTGAGAGCCTCACGATTGATGTTCATATTGAGTTCTAGTCTCGGATTGTCATCAAAAAATTTCAACGAATCAATTACTTCATTCTCATTCAAAGGTTTATCTGCTAGCATCCAAATGAACTTTTCAATTCCCTTCAGCCAATCAGCAGACCAAAATCGTAGATAATTGTAAGATGTTTCATAGAAATTCATTAATCTCGTATAAAACAAATTACGCTTTTCATCGGGAAAAGTTTCAACTATTTCTTGTACTTCTTCAGGAACCAATTTGTCCTCTTTTAGACGGTACAATCTATCAACAACCCCATTGAATGTTACCAGCATAAATGGACATAAAGTTTTGTCGCCTTCGATCAGTAGCACACCATCAGTAAATATAGTCGAAACAAACTCAAACACAATCAACCATGGAACAGATTCTTCGTCAGCGAAAAATTCACGAATTTCCTTAATAGTCTGACTTGCATCGTCAAATTCTTTGAGATTAAAGTAACCTTTGTGGGTATCGAAATTAGTTAAGAGTTTTCGAACTGAGGGTTTCATTGATAACCATCTCGTTTTTGAAAAAGAAGATGGTAGAACAATTCTGCGCTTAAGTTTGTCAACGCATTCGTATCTAACTTGGCTTAATAATTTTTCAGTACGAGATGTTGATGTTTTGAAGTGATCGTAAACTCGATTGATGACTGATTCAATTTGAAATGGCACTGATTCAGCTCCTTCGTTGCAGCCATTATTGAGAATATGACAATGGCAACCATTTCCGAGAATTTGTCGTCCAAGCTTTCGTTGAAGCAATTTGTGGATATTATCTCCACTCTCCTCGTGAGGATTCCTGTGAACGCCACCAAAGTTGACAGGGGCATTGTCCCCACAATAACAGATGATTTTGTCCTGAAGGCCAAATTCTTCAATTGCTTGCCATATGTAAAAACAAAGAGTTTCAGCCTTTTCATTCTTCACAAGTTGAAGTTTCAGAAGTCTATTACACACACCAAGCGAATCGTCAAAATAATGACAGGTAATGGTCAACATTTTCTGATTACCCCTGTTAGAACAGTCCGAAGAAATACTAACAAATTCCTGTCTATTGAGCTCTTCCATCAGATTCTTTTTAGCAAAAGGCACAATAGCTCCTCGTTGTACAGCACGAGCTGTTTTGGCGCAACAATTGAAATCTTGGAAGGCATACTTTTTTAAAGTGTGATTCAAACAGTCAAAAGATTTGATGGAAAGATTATGACGATTATGGTGATACACCAGAGCACCTAATATAAAAAACATATACAAATAAATGATTTATTAAATCGGTAATATCAAAACAAACCTAGTATGATCGCTCTTCTCTGATTTTCATCCTTAAATTTAAAAGTTCCTTTCAGACCTTCAATAGAGCCGTCATCATAGTTCCATGGAACGAAAGGATCAAGTACTTGATGAATGCATCTTTTGTGAGTATCAGCGCGAGCGTGTCTCTTAACTTGGGTGATCATATCTTTTTCATTTTTATAAGAAAAAGATGTATGACAAGCAATACAATGCAATTGGCTGTCACGAATAGGAGTATTGCATTTTCCATTGCATTTTTCGTGTTTAAATATCATCCAGGCCATGTCAGGAATGTGACAACGACAAACCCATTTCCCAGAATTAACGCATCTAGCATCTATGCACTTTGAAAGAGAATTCATCGTGGATTCTAATAGTCAATTTAAAAAATACAAACAATTCAGTGATTACAAATCAATAAATAGACATAAAAATTTACTTACTCGATTCGACTAAATGGGTAATTGATGATCGTCAGAACAAGTTGACAATAAGTAAAATTTGAAAATCATTGAACAAAACTCAGTACGGTTGAATAACGTTCACATTGATGATAAACATAGACAATAAGATTCAACTCCAGACAAAAATCTTCAACAAAACAAACTTGAAACGTAAGAAATGTCAGACTTAATGAGATTAAGAGAAACCCCACAGACAAAGTTTATTCACAAATAGCGCCCGACGCTAGGTTTGGCGCCATTAAAGCAATAGGATATTTATATAGCAAAAATATATTGCAAATAATCCAATCACATGTGTTTGTGTGATGTAAAAAGCATTGTGCTCGGTCTGACTGCCGGGGCACTACACTGCAATACTAAGCGATTTCCCTCCAGAAATAACGTTTGTGGGCAAAATTGTATAAAAATTCACAAACGACGTTACTCTTATGAAATGTGCTAGAAAAATAAAAAAAGTGAATTTGGGCGGTACAGCCCCATGTCCCCCATACTATTTGTGGATGACTCTTAATCCTCCAGTCCTCCGCCTAAAACAGAAGGCAAACGTATTTTGAGCTGTCCTGAGATGACGTAACAGAGAGAAAATTTAAAATACACTAATTAAATCACAGGAATAATTTGTTTGTTTGTGTTTGCTAGATCTAAAAATGAGATAATAGACAACTGAGTGAGTAGCAGTAGAGTTGAGTAGAAGTGGAAAATGTCAACTATCTTCGTCGAAAAGTAAACAATGAGGTCACGTGACGATAAAACTGGTCCACGATGCTGTTATTAGTAAAGTTACTTCCATCCACACTATCGATTGGATATTCTTCGATGAATTTCTAGATAATACAAGAGAAGATTAAGTGAGGAACGAAACAAAAATATTGATTCTATTCTCACCTGCAAGGGCGATTTCAAATCTTCCGGCTCCTTTGCATAGTAATCTCGAATCGACTCATACGAATCCAAAATGATGGCAATAAACAGTGAAACAATGACATAGATGGCCAGCGAGATAAAGAGGTAGAAATAGATGCGTGAAAACCACCAAATAACATTGTGTGACTTGACATCAGTGCTAAAGAAGGTGGCAAACATGTCATCGCCGTTCATGAGTGAAAATAGACACTCAGATGTACTAGATAAGGTGCGGAACTTGAGATGGTAAGGGCCGAGTACAACCCAACCACAAAAACAAAAGCCACTAGGGGTGGAAATAGTTAGTTATCAGATTAAACCTTAAATAGACCTTACCTGTAAATAAGGGTCGCACAGAACAGGAATCTCAATATGTTTGGAATAGATTTTTGAACTGTGATAATCAAAATATTGTACGAGGCGAAATAGCTCAAATATCTCAACATTCCAAGCCAAACCAGTAAATTTCCAATGCCCAACAACAATGAACAATCCGTATAGACTGTGCCACTGATAATATCGGACGATTCCAATTTGATCTTCATTAACGTACCACAGATGATCAATACATCATTGATGCCAATCATCACAATCCACAAATCACAGAATTCCATCGATTCTGAAAATTGAAGATGACGCTCGAAGCAGTGATGGAAGAATTGATCTGTTTCCGCTCGAAGCAACTGACCACGGTAGATTGATCGAATGCAGAGGATAATCGAGAAAGTGCAAAAGACGATGACAGACCAGTTCAGTGCGAGAGACCAGTTGATCGAGCCGTAGTATTGACGGTAAATCGATATTTGATCTTCAAGTTCTTCAAGAGGAGATTCGTCAGTTTTCGGGGGTCTAGAATAAACATAAGTAATGAACGATAATATCGCTTTGAATAGATAAAAGATAACAAACGAATCCTCTAGATACCATTGACACGGGTTCGAATAAATTTCGTATCAAATAACACAGAATCTCAATGGACTAGTCTATCAATAGTAGAAATTTGATTCAAATTCGAAAGAATCAGAATGTTTATAAGATAATGAAATGAAATGAAATACTTTATCGAATTCTACTTCGATATCTATTTTAAAAATTCTTAATAGACTATTGATAGTATGAATTCGAATCTAATCTAAAGAATTCCAATCCACATAACCAGATCACTTACCTCGTAGCAGCCAACACTTCTTGCGATTTGCACTGATGAACCCTCCTCTCGGTATTCAAGCTCACCGGTATCTCTCCATCGTGTTCTTGATTATCATACCAAATGGTAACATTCAAATCGTAACATCGCACAGTATTAGCCACATCAGCATTAAAGTAAATGGTTCTCAGTGGAAATCTCATTCTCAACGAAATGAGAGTATCAAAATTGATGGTAAAATTAACTTTTCGGAAGTACTCTTGCGCATCGAATGTTAACCATGCGGGATCACCAGCTGGGAACAGATCCGAGATTATCCGTTCGTCGGTAAGAATTTCATCGTTGAAATTGAAGATATACTTCGACGGGTCAATGTAACGCTGACGGAAGGCTTGCTTCTCTAAGATGATTACCGGGAATTGAGGCGGCTTCGGTGTTTGATTTAGTCCCGAAGATTTTATTCCTAAATTACCGGGATCGTACCCGAACGTCCCGACAGATTGATCCGTCAAATTCGAGTACTGCTGAATAGCATAATTAACCGAATCATAGAAGCCCTCACTCGTGTACACAGCAAATGTTCCCGTTGATGGTGGATAAGCATAGATATCCCTCGTCGGATCCCAGCCTTGAAGCAACATTTCCCGAAAGGCTGTCCTCGAATTGTCCTCATAATTCAAATACCTCGACATTTCACTACCAAAGTACATAATCTGCATGGTGACGAAAATTATCTTGGCAAATTGGAAAATTAGTTTAAAAGGAAATCGTCGTTTGATTCGCCATTTGTCCACCGGTGACATGAAGTAGAATCGAAGTTTACGTTGAATCACTTCTTTGTTCAGAAGTTGATTCGATGGTAGAAGAATTGAGGATGAGGTCGTTGAGTTGATTGAATGGCGATGGTTTGCATGATTCGCATCTGATGGATCCTCGTCTGAAGAACCATCTTCATGGTGATTCGTAGTTGTCGAATTTGGTGTTCGGTAAAACTCGGAATTGATGCTTATGTTCGATGAAGAGTTGTTGTTGCTATGATGATTGAAGGTTTGGTCCTCGAGAAATGGTTCCTCTTCAATTCGATTTAGATGATGATTACGATGATGATGGTGGTGATGATGATGATGACTGGGTGGGGTACGTACGGGATGGGACATTTCGTTCGAAGGCCCCGAAATTATAGTCGAGATTCTTTTGAGAATTCAAATTCGAAAATAAAGAATCTAAAGTAGATCTTCAAGAAGAATCGACGAACATTCTAATCTACAAGAACAAGAAGTAACTCCGAAGTAACCATGACAATTGAAGCTCGGAGCTGAAGATAAGATAAATCAAAAGAAAAAAATGTGACCAAGAAGAAGGTGACAAGACTTGATACCCGTAGAAGCCACTTCTGAAGAACCTTTTGGATAACTCTAAAAAGATTCTTATTGAAGAATACGAATAACTTATGACCCAGAAAAGAAGTAAGATTGCGGATAATTATTTCAGAGATAAAAGGATTCGAATTTCACGAAGCGACTCCCGAAGAGCCTCCAGAACAATTATTGAAAGATTTTTAAAGAATATACGAAGAACTTGTGACCAAAAAAATGAGAATAAAATTGAGGTTTCCTAATTCTACTTGAAAAGAGATTCTTACTAGATTCTTGATTATTCTGTAATAAATCAATAAAATCAAGAATTAGAAGATAATCTAGGTTAAGCATGACTTACATGGTACACTAAAAAATAAAGAATATTCTGGCGAGAAGCCAAAAACTTTTCGCACAAGGTCTTTCGAATTTTCCCCTCCTGAAAATTTCGCAAAAGACCTTAACTATCCTCCTTGTAGATGTTGATGAATCCCTTTTTGTGCCTGATCACCCAAGAATGCACAGCAATAGGTAATATACCCCGAATAGATCCTAAAAATAGATAAAAATGCCGAATCAGTCACACACCAACCAAAAAGATCATTAATCATGTCGTTAAGTTACGTACGTCAACCTCTCCGAACTCAAAATATCATCGTCTTAAGATGTTTTGGTGGTCGTCTAAGATCGTCGTCTTCGTCGTTGTTCTAAGATTTTGTTGATGTTGTAAGCACATTATTATGATTATCTAAATATTGACAGTGATCGAGATAACCCTTATCAGTGCACGAGGGGAGTCTTATCAGTGTGGACAGATAGGAATGTCTTCTTTATTGAGGTTACCAATGGTAATGGTGATGTGATGATAATACTTTTGTTGTACTTCGGTGGTAATGCAGAAGGCCCTAGGGCCCTGAAGATTCTTCTTAGTGCTCAGATTAGTTTCAGATTTCGGTTTTGGTTGGGCTTTTCCAGGCATCACAGCACAGAGTACAGAAGGGATGTACGTAATGGATTATTACGAAATGGTCACATGACTCTACAACTAGTTCACAACAACAACAACAACAAAACACGCTGTATATGGCCCGTGTTTGCGTTCATACTCACTCGATGGCAGCACATGTGTTCTTGAACAATTCTATTAACGCCGTACCACATTATTATTCTTCCTTAAGATAATTTTGGAAATACCATTCTGCTGTTTAAAGAAAAAAATTTTAAAATTTATTAGACAATATTATCGATATTTTTTGTTTATAAAAAAATCCAAAAATCGTTTAAAACCAAAAAATAAGTGCGGTCCTTATTAACTGAAAAAACAAATACAAATACAATTACAAAACTTTGGCTTAACATTATATATACAATGGGGCGACGGGTGTGGCACTACCCTTAAAATTAAAAAGATTTTAATAATTTGTACAGTAACGTTCTTTATGAAATAATGATATTTAATCGATTTTGGGTGTTACTCTCCATTAAGTCAAATTTTTCTGAATACTTTAGTTTACTATTATGATAAAGATAATCACGGTTTTGACAGTGGCGTTTGAATTTTGGTGGGCAATAGGTGTTGTGCCACCCTTACTATCTATCTTAATTGTTTGGTTATTTATTGAGTTATGTCGTTTGTGATAGAATTAATTTTAATTATTATTGGAAAGTATCGCCCTCTTTATATATTTCTATATTTTACTGAATGCGTTGCTATTGGTCGCATTTCGCAGAAGACAACATAAGTGTGAGCAAACAGCACATGGTGAACCTCTCACTCTCTCATGAGATTTTTCTGCTTAATCACTTTGCGCCCTTTGACCTTACACGAAGCCATTTCTTGGTCTTAGGTTCTAAAAGCGAAGCGATCCAATTGGAATATACGTCGAAAGTGTTCTTTGATCCTTCTTTCGGCCCGAATCGGTCCTACGGAAGTTTATTTAATTGCATCACCGGGATTTTATTCGCTTTTTCTAAAGAAGAATTTCTATTTCTATTTTGCGTTCGACATTGTTGGTGCTGGCCGTAGGCCATAGGCCACAAGGTCAAGAAGATTACTTAAATCATGGCTAACCAGAATCCTGGTGGTGGAAGTGGTAAATCCTCTCTGGACGATCTTTGGAAGGATTCTTTGGCTGATTTTGCCAAATCGTTACCACCGAAGACTAAGAACCCGACAACAACCCAGAGTACCGAGGCTCTTCTGGTTGATAGTTCTACTTCTAATGGACTAACCGAATCGGGAGCTTCGACTCCTCAGTCGACTATCATTTCTGGTCAACGTTCCGTTTCGGTTCACGATATTGTCAATTCGGGTGACCCGAATATATCTGGAATTACGTCGGGTATTATTACTGGAGCTACTCCCGGTTCGGCTGCTACTTCGGGAACATCGAAACCATCCACTAACCTCAAAGGTATTTTCTATATTTTTTTGTCTTTTACTTAATAAATAAACAATTTATATTTATTAAATCTCATTTACTAAATCGAGAATTTCTCGAGAATTTGATAATTCAAAATAATTACGTTTTTTGTCATATTTTTCAGGTTCTTTGGTTTCTACCGCTGCTTCTATCATTCCAGAATCTTCGGGAATTTCTTCTACTTTGTCCACTTTTACAGGTACGATATTCTTTTGGTTTATTTAGTAATATATTTATTATTATTTATAGGTGCTTCAAGCACAGCTTCTACCGTGACCACATCCACTATTCCAAATTCTTTAAATTCTATTGCTTTCCCCCCGGTTAATATTATTACAACTTCGAGTGCTACTCCTTCCACTTCTGTTCCTTATGTTTCTTCGAATATTACTTCAAATATCATTATCAATGCCATTAATAAGGCAACTCAATCTTCGGTTGCTGCTTCAACGGTGGCCACATCTGTGATCACCACGGGCACTATCTCGACAACCACGACGAAACAATCATCAAATCAATCTGGTTCGGGTGCGACGAACCCAAATAATAATCGACTGATTCGTTCGTTTACTCTGTTTGACAATCGAGACTTTCTTCCCAGGACTTTTCAGGTAATATTTGATTTAAATTATTATTAGAAATTATTAGAAGTGAGAGCGGGCGCTCAATTCCGGCGGCGCGGTGTTCGCTTTGTCTGTCCATCCGACAGCTACGTCCGCCCGCCTGATCAAATTCGAAATTGTGTAGCCTAGCTGCTTAGACTGACGTTTTCTAATTCACATTACTTACTCTTTTTCTTCTTCTCTAGATTGAACTGTACGAGGCCTGCAAATATCGTGATACGATCGTCTTTCTCCGTCCCGGCAACGGCAAACACTTTATTACTGTTATGTTGGTCAAGTATTTTGCGCCCAAATCATTACCGGGAATACCCGAAAGTAGTGCGTCTCCTACTTCAGGAATACTACGCGCCACCGAATCTCGTAAAGTTTTCTTTCTCACCAAATCTAAGAACAGTATTCGGCTGTATGCGTCCGTGTTTCGGGCTCATACCGATTTTCGTATTGGTGAATATTATGAAACTCTTGAGGAGGATGGCGTACAGAAGCCACTGCCGTGGAAGTCTACCGACGAGTTTCTGAAGCATCTCGCAAGTTTTGACATTCACCTGATGTTGGATACCACCTTTGAGCGACTTATTTCGGTCGACTTTGTCAAAGCTGATAATGTTCAGTTGCTCATTCTTGATGATGTGCACAAGATTATTCTGACCGAGGATGGACCACTCGATTGTTATACTCGCATTATTCGTAAGCTGCGTGCCTCTGGACTGGCGAAGAATTCACCGAATTATCGTATTTTGGGTTTGTCTGCAAGTATTCTCATTGAAGACGTTTCCTCGAGGGTTTTCGAGTGCATGATTGGCAAGATTGAGGCTGCACTCGACTGTACCTGTGAGACGTATGCCGATTTGAGGATGATAAACAAATACTCGATTCAGTGTCGAATTAGGGTGAAATATTTTCCCTCGATGTTTATGGATCGATTTGATGGAGTTGGACAAGATGTATACAAGGTCGAAAAGGACAGGTTGAAATTGTCCTTATTTAAGATTAGGAATTTTACCTCACAGTACTATAATTTTATGACCAATTTGGTGGATACGAAACTGTCTGAACAGGTGAGTGCATTTTTGCATTATTTTATTAAATCTTATTTTCTCTATTGATCTTATCTAATCTACTGCGAATGAGCCCAACGTTCGTATCGTTCTGGATTAAATATCTGATCACAATACATTCTATATGTATTTTTTGTGTGATTTTGATTCAAATTCGAAAGAATCAGGTGTATTGAACGACTCGAATCAGACAGTAGATTGTGTAGATTCTCTGTAGTGTCCATTCGAATCGAATTCGAAAATATTATTGTATTTTACATTTTATTTTAGCCATTTTTAATATATTATAACTAAATTAGATAATATCTAATGTTTGATCTAACCATCCAGGTCTATCTTGTCACTCACGAAATGTTGTCACAAGCAATCACAGATGTGTTGTACGTTTTTGGAACACTCGGCGAGTGGTGTGCAATCAAGTTGATTGATTTGTTTAATCGCGAAATAATCGACACAATCTCACTGCTCAAGGCTACCAAGTCGACCTACTTGAAGTTGCTTAATTCGACATTTACTACGTTGGAATTGATTCGAAAGTCTATTTTGGAGTACTTGCCCAAGAATGTTACTCACAAGTTGGAGAGTCCTCAACAGGAAGGTTCGAAAGGAGTGAAGAACGAAAAGTTGAGTTTGGCGGAATTTTTCTCGTTGAGTTCACCGAAATTGCATCTTTTGGCTTCACTACTTTGTGACTATTTGACCGAATTGAGGTCTCCTTCTGGTGTTTCGCCAATACAGTCGACTTTTACTTTCCCCGCAAATGTTTGTTCGCTTATCTATGCGGAACGAAGATCTACTGTGCGCATTTTGGCTGCCTGGATTGGAGAGTTGGCTCAATTGACAGCGGATGTGGCACCTCAACACGCGTTTACTTACCTGCTGCCTGATTATGTCTTTCTGAGGGATGAGGATCGGGCTTCGGGCACGAGTGCCCTTTACTTTCAGAAGCAACAACAAAAGTCGCTTCATGAAATATTCTACTATCGAAGGCAGGAGGAGGTACTGAAGCGATTTCGGTTTGCGCATAATTGCAATCTGTTGGTTACTTCTTCTATGTCTGCGGAAGGTAAGTGAAGTGACTTTTATTTTAATATAAAGCAAGGTTAAGTGAGCTAATTAAGGTATAACGCGATATTCGCGTGTAGCATTGGTAAGGTGGTGAAGGTACACTGTACCTGGTACAGTCTTTCCATTCAGTCTTCGTCTTGGTCTTCTGCCGGCCCCTCGGCTAGGTGCTCAATAGGATCTTCACCGAATCGATATGTCACTGTGTGAACTCCGCCGTGGTTTATGACTGTAAACGCAATCGAATTCGAACTTGCACTATCGATAGTCTACAGGCAATCTATACTATCTATTATATTCAAAGTGATAGCGTCATTTCATTTTATTAGTCTTAGATAGATTAGATAGTAATAATAATAAAATTGTGGTGATGTAGGTCAATTTGGTCATTACAGTGGATACATGAGTGGAGATACTTGGTTTATGTCTCCAGGATGCGCTTCGCCTTGACCATATGCCATGATCCGAGTGATGGCGCCGGTCTGCACGGTGATTGCTTTTTGGTCTCCACGAAAGCTCTCTGGTGGTGGTGCTCGCTTGGCCACTTGTTTCGCCAGTTCCTCAAGAGTGGGAGCCCCACTGGGGCCATTCACAGGGTTCTTGAGGTTAGATGGATTCTGCAAGTAGAATAGTTCCTCCTTCTCCTCAGAATCGTGTACCACTTGGTGCCAGATGATGATGCCTGAGAATGGAGTGCGACAGCATGGGCACGTTGGTTGCTGATTGGCGTGTACTTTGCATTTGATGAGGCAGATGGCACAGAAGACATGTTGACAGTCTTTGAGTAGTCCAATTCGGCCGGGACTATCCGAACCAAGTGTGCCTTTACAGATGTCGCATTCTACACGTTGAGACATTTTGAGGCATATGAATTGAGAGAAAGAGAGGATTTGGCTTATATTTAGGGAATATTTGGATATTCGAATTCGATTTGATTATTTTTTTTCTCCTTAAGGTCTCGACATTAACCGATGCAACCTGGTACTGTGTTTTGATCCACCGAAGACCTTTCAACAGTTTATCCAATCGAAGGGCCGTGTCCGTGCTGAGAATGGTCTCTTCTATGTGCTTGTTGAGGACACTGCCTATGAGGAGCGAAACTATGTCAAGGCGAAATTTATGCAATTTTGTGATATTGAAAAGATTTTCACCAAACTAGTCCCACTCGCGAATAAGATCACAATTGAGTCGCGTATTTCAGGTGGAAAATTTTCGAGATTTGATTTGAAGAAGATTTCGGGGGCTACTGGAACTACAGTTGCGACTGCGCAAGTTCCTGGAACGACTCCTACTGGAGCTACTTCTGGTTCAAATGTTGCGTTGACTATGGAGAATGCAATCTCGATTCTGAATCGATACTGTTTGAAGTTGCCTTCGGATACCTTTACGAAGCTGGCTCCACACTACTACATTGATGTGGTGTGTATTCCGTCGGATGGCTTCCAGGGCACGCCCTCCACCACATCACGTTACCAGTGTCGACTCTATCTACCTATTAATTCGACTTTTCGTGATGAAATTCGTGGCGATCCTATGTCCAATCCTATGATGGCCAAAAGGAGTGCCGCGTTCAAGGCTGTGAAGACACTTCAAGAGTTGGGCGAATTGGATGGGAATTATTACCCTGTGGGCAAGGAGACTAATCGGTATATTGAAAAGTTGGGCCTTCAGGATTGTTTTATCACTACTGGCACGGCTGGAAGTCAAGAGAAGGGAAGTGCTGGTCAGGCTGTGGTTTCAACACATCCTCAACCTGTGCATCAACAACAGACTCAGAGGAGTGGTAACAGGTGAGTGTTGATGATGATGAATGTATTTCTCCTTAATTCTGTTTTCACAGAATATAGATCTTTTTGTTAGTTTATTTTCCCTTTAACCACTTCCATTTCTTTGCAATTTGGTTATCCTATTATTATAGTTTGTTGTTTCTTATAAATTATGTTTTCCATAAATAGATTTTCTTTTTATCCTAGAATTTACTATCTCACATTTCCATTTTCTATAGTATAGTTCTCTGCATTCCCTTAAACAAACTACTTAGTAGGAACTTTTAATTTTTTATTTGTTAGGGTTTGTCCAATAACATTTGCTATAATTTATTCTCAAATCTCATGATAGTGTTCTCTGGTTCTTTTCTTCATGAGTTCAGCGTCTACTTTCCTACTGTCTAGTCTAGTCTCAGTTCTCCATATTTAAGTATTCCATTTATTTTTATCTCAGAAAAATAGTTTGATATTTCTATATTATTTACAATGGATGCTTGCCAGGCAAATTAGTATGGCCAAAAATTTTCATAGGACTACGATGTATCGTGTAGGCCTACGAAGTTTTTGTTTACGGCACATCTAGGATATTCATATGTAAGAGATAGAATCTATAATATAGATAATTCTGTTTCATACGTTCCAGCCACTTAGAATTCCTTTATTTGTTGATGATTTTTTCGGTCCTAATTTGTTTTTTTTGTCGTTTTTTATTTAGATACAATCGACTGCAAGCCCGCAACATTGCCTCAAAACGTCGTCAGTACTATCAAAAGAAGGTGGCCAACTATCTATCCACTGGAGAGTGCTTCAAGCCGAACGATGGAAAGTTTCGTATTGAAAATTTGTATGAATTTGAAATGCGTCTCACCTGTCCTCTGCCCGAAGAGCAAAATACTCGTGGGCGACCGTTGATTAATCCTGCGGCTACTTCTCGGACATTTGGTATTATCGTTCCAATGCATTTGCCACCAATCTGTGATTTTACTATTTATAATCGATCTGGTGAGGTTACTGTGCAACTGAAGAGATTAAAGGGTGCAGCTGATGAGGGTACATCCAAAGATGATGTTATTATCTCAGAAGAACGTGTGAAGAAGCTTCAAGCTTTTCATCATTACACCATTGAGAATGTTTTACGTTTGGGCAAGAATTCGTTGAAGCAAGAGTTTGGTGCCTCCGCGTCCAATGGAAATTTTGTGATTGTGCCTATCAATGAGCGACAGTTGGCGAAGGATCAACGTGGAATTGATTGGACATTTGTGGAGTTGATTGCCAAACATCAGGCTGAGGGCACTTTTAAGGATTTGACCCCTGAAGAAGGTAGAAAGTTTGAGTTTCGCCCTGAATTATATTCGGATACTGTGATTATTCCCAAATATCGACGAGATAAGATGCAGGCATTCTTTTATGTGGCTGAAGTTTGTCAGGGACTCACTCCGTTGAGTTCTTTCCCCGATCATGGCTTCAGCACTTTTGAGGAGTACTATAGAATGAAGTATAACTTGAGTATCACCAATATGGAGCAGCCACTGTTGGATGTGGATCATACTTCTTCAAGGTTGAATTTGCTTACGCCAAGGTGAGTTTGATTTTGTTTGTGATTAGCTTTCCCGGTCTTTTAGAATTTGTTTTTCTGAAGCCAGTTCTTCACATTGGAGTTTCCCACGTTTCTTACAAGTCTACTTCCCATACTCACGTTAATTTCACGAGACGTTAATTAGAATCTTGTTTCTCTTATTTCAATTTTACCATTGCATTTCCAATTATGCAGTTTTTTGGAATCCTACTTCCCACATTTCAATCATATTTCCCATAACTTTCCCATTAGGCCGTTTTTCACATTAACATCTTGCCAAATCCACATCCCATAAATAATATTATCCTTCATAATGCCATTTTCTAGTACTATTTCCTTCAATTTTATTTCCTACCATTAATTTGTGTATTGTAATCTTTATACTTTTCTCCTCTAGATATCTCAACCGAAAAGGCATGGATCCAGGTGGAAGTCAATCTGGTACAGCAGTGGGTCGCAAAGCCCAGAAAAAGGCTCACAATCTTCAACAGAAGCAAATTCTTGTGCCTGAACTGTGTTTCATCCATCCCTTCCCTGCTTCATTCTGGCGTAAAGCTGTCTGTCTGCCTTGCATGTTGTATCGGGTGAATTCACTGTTGGTTGCGGAGGAACTTCGATACCAAATTGCACGGGAAGCTAATATTGGGCAGGCGGATTTGCCTCCAGGAGTGCACTGGCCTGCGCTCGACTTTGGTTGGTCGCTGATTGTGAAGCAAGCCGCAAAGGATTTAGCCGAACGGAAAGCTTCAGGCAAGAAGGGTGGCACTGAGGCACAGCTGAAATCTATTGCCCAAGCTGAGGGAGTTATCAATGAGGCGGTTAATACTGCATCAGTCACTACGAATCCGGGAAAGAATTTGGGTGGAAGACCTGCGGAACAGAGTGTGTTGCCTGCCAAGCCGACCGGCACTGTCAAGTTGGATACTTTTGCGGTGGATTCGTTTGATCCGTTCCAGTGTTTGACCAATTATGGCACTTCCTCTCCGGCCACTTTAGGAACCGTAGAAGCAGGAGAAAAATCCCAGAAACCATCCGGCGATGATCCATTTGCGTCGATGGGCGATTGGTCTTCATTTGCGGATGCTATCCCTCCAGGTGAGTGTGGCTTACCACACACATTTCCCAATTCTAGTTCGTCAAAAAATAGTTTCCTTTTTAACTCATTTTTGCTTTCTCAATTTATCCAGATTTGTTGAAGCCATCCGAAGTTCCAGATGTACCAATTTTGCCCCAAATTGAGATCATCTCTGGTCCATTTATGTCGGCCAATCCCGACCTGGACATTCCAGCCGATTTCGGTGAAGACGATGTGGAGCTGAAGACTCTGCTTGAGGAGACCAAAAAGCGTAGTAGACGTTATCGTGAACTGAAGGAAGAGTCCTCGATTGTGGAGATTGACGACGATGGAAATGATATTGTTTCAGGACAGCCAATTCGAATTGGTTCGCCCACTCAGTTTGGGGAGTCCTCCGATGAGGATGATGACGTCCTCGAATTTGTTGTGGATGATGAGAATGGATCAATTGGTGGACTCTTTGCGCTGGATATGAACACCGACTGGACTATACGCTCGGACAATGAGGAAGAGACGCCTTCTGAATTTGGCTCAGACTCGGTGGATTTTTCCAAATTTTCCGTGGATATCCAGGAGTTGAATAAGGATATTTCCAATATGCAGCTGATTGAGGATGATGCGAATTTCGTGAAGGAAATTAAAGAATATTATGGCGCAGATGATGAGGATGAGGGCGAAAAGAACAAGGACGGGAAACCAAAAGTGAGTTTCGTTTTTAAGGAATTTTTTGATTTAATTCTGTTTGTTATTCCAGGAGGTTCGTGATGATGCTTTTGAGGATGAAGCCTCGTACTCTGACTTTGATGTCGACGATCTCGATGATGATGAAGAGTTTCTCGGATTTGAGGATGATGATCTGGCAGTAGATGAAGACGATGAAGACGACGATGACGAACTAGATAGCTTCGATGAGGATGATGAGTTTGATGATTTCCCACGTGGCCGTAAGAAGGGTAGAAAAGGCGGTAAAAAAGGAAACAAATCAAAGAAGCCTAAATTGGTTAATGAAAATGTGGATACTGCTTCGGGTGAAGGACCTGTGGAGGACCAGGGCTACAAGACCAAATCGTTCATTTATGATATACTCAAGTATGAATTGCTGTACGATTGTAAACGATTCGAGCAAATCCAAATGAAGAATGGAACGCCACAGTTGTATGGCACTGATGGATCGGGTCTTTTGATGCAAGACAGGAAGAATCGATCCAGGAATAAGCGGATCTATGATAGGATCTATCGGGAGGAGAGGCAACAAGTGAGTGCTTTTTGGGTGAATTCCATGATCCTAAATTCTTTTTTTTTCCCTAAAGGTCGTAAATTGTGTGGAACGAATTGCCGAACAACTGGAAGAACCTCTCAGTGGATCCATGATCGAAGGTTATATACCAGAAGATATGATAGTGAATTTGGATCGTAAGCTTGACGATGTTCCAGTAGAGAAGCCCACCCTGCGACTGCTCGATGTTGTCATGGAAAAATTCGATGAAGACGACCAAATGGCAAAGGAGAATGCCGACGAACCCAACCTAGAAGAATTAGAAGAGGAAGCACTGGACGAAGAGGAACGTCGACAAGATCCGAGGACCCTAATGGCCAACTATGGTCTGGTGACAAGTGAAGAGGAAGTCAAATTTGGCGAGTTGTTGCCTCACCGGAAGGAGATTAATGGGGAACTGGAGAAGAAGTTAGCTGAATTTAGTTTTGACTCGAGTCCGAAGTCCAATGCAGTGCCATCTGTCGGGGGACTGGGCATTTGCCTTGGACCCGATCCTAGTCTTATACTGCAGGCGATTACAATGTCAAACTCATCGGATGGAATCAATTTGGAACGGCTCGAGACTGTTGGAGATTCGTTTTTGAAGTAAGTTTTATAGAAAATGTGTAGGGCAATACTCACTGTCGTGCTAATTTTATCGATTCTTTTAGATATTCCATCACTGCATTCCTCTTTTCAATGTGTCCAGATTTGAACGAAGGCAAACTATCTTTTCTACGTTCACGACAAATTTCGAACATCAATCTGCATCGTTTGGGTCAGAGAATCCAGTTGGGTCAACTGATGATTGCCTCCAAATTTGAGCCAAACGATAACTGGTGCCCACCTGGTTACAAGGTCAGTGAAGATGGCCAATCGGTCACTCAAACTACTGAGAAGAACAATCCCAAGGACAATAAGGACAAGGTGCCTTACAATCTGTTGACTCAACACTCAATACCGAACAAGTCAATTGCCGACTGTGTGGAGGCCCTGATTGGAACATATTTGATTTCATCTGGCTCTCAGGGAGCGATTCAATTTATGGATTGGTTGGGACTGAAGGTGCTCCCGAGGGAGTTTAGAACACTAACCAAGTGTGTGGATACTGTTTCGGGATTTTCGGCTAATCAACGAGATCAGTGGTTGCCCATGCCGAAGAGTCCGCTGATTATGCCCAAGGATGGTATCGTTTCTCAGGAAATGATGACAGATTTGAGGTAAAAATTTTGACATTGTTTTAATTTATTCTATTTAAATTGAGGCAATACCACCTATGTTTTCCCAATTTTGTGTCACCAGATATAGCTTTCCCAAATCCTAGTCCATCATTTTCCCAATTCTAGTTTCCCGAATTTACATTTTATTCTCATTATTTGTATTGATGTGCTTCTTTCCCTCCTTTTAGGACCAAATTGGACGACATTTACCGGCAACATCGCTTGGATCTATTTGAGGACGCCCTTGGTTATCGTTTCCGTGACAAGGCTTACCTGGTGCAGGCTTTTACCCACAATTCGTACTATGAAAATACTGTCACGGATTGTTATCAACGTTTGGAATTTTTGGGCGATGCCGTACTGGACTATCTCATTACTCGTTATCTGTATGAAGATCCACGATGTCATTCACCTGGAACGTTGACCGACTTGAGGTCTGCCCTGGTGAACAACACTTTCTTTGCTTCACTTGCGGTGAAGTACAATTTCCACAAGTATCTGATGATGCTCAGCTTTGAACTTTACCGTGTGGTGGATGGTTTCGTGAGAAAGTTCAATTTGTGCAATCAAAATCGATTGGCTGAAGTGCAGGCGATGAATGAAGGTGAAGGTGATGCTGCGGCTATCTTTGCAACTGAAGACGATCCCACTCAGAGGTCCTGTGTCTACTGGGAGTTGTTTATCTCGGAAAATGAAGCTGAACATCTCGAGGATATTGAAGTACCCAAAGCTCTCGGGGATATATTCGAATCCGTTGCTGGTGCGATATATCTTGATTCGGGCATGTCTCTGGATGCGGTCTGGCAGGCCTATTATCCCATGATGAAACCCGAAATAGGTGAGTGTTTTGAAGGCATGTGTGCCTTGGTTAACCCACTTTTGCTTCTTTACAGAATACTTTAGCTTTAATGTGCCAAAGTCGCCGATTCGGGTTTTGCTTGAAAAGCAGCCACAAAGTGCCAAATTTGGGTATGTTTGCATTGACACCTACTTTATTTACTATTTTTTTTCTCCCTAGAAAACCGGAAATTACCTCTGGTCGAAAGATTCGTGTATGCGTTGAGGTTTTCAACGTTGGCAAATTTGTTGGAGTCGGCCGTAACAAGCGTATTGCCAAGTGTACTGCTGCAAAACGTGCACTTCGAGCACTGAAGGTGTTGGAAGATTCGCGCTTAAAGCAGGCTGCCGAAATTCGAGACGAACAGTATCGTAAGGAACAGGAAATGATGCACGAACTGCAAAACAACTGGGAACAAAACTTTCAGATGGCAGGTTTCGAAGAGCAAGGTGGTGCTGAACAACAGCCGGCTGCTTCTGTGCATGCTGGTTTCAGACCTCTCGGGTTCGATGAGTGAGTCTATGGATCTCATTCTCCCTTATGTTTACACACACATACACGTGTACTCAATGCCACAATACATTTACATAAGTATATGACACAGCTATTACCTTAATGTGAGTCTGACACAAGCACACACAAGTGATTCCATTTCGTATTTATATTTGAGTTAATTCATACATTTTCATGCACAATTACATTTATTCACACACACACATACACACATACCCTTTATACACTTTATATTTGTGATGTATCTCATTTCTATATCAAACAATGTACACATTTATTCTTATGTTTTACACATCTCCATGCGCTTTGTTCGTTTTAAGCGACTGTCAACAGATCTTGGCACTAACTCACAAACATTCTGTACATTAAAATGTCAATTCCCTTATTTTGTATTCCTTAAAGCTTTTATTTTCTTATTCTACATATGCGCGCATTTTGTTTAACAATTTTTGTTATTTCTGTTTTGTATTAAAGATGTGCATTCGAATTCTCACTAACGATTGTCTATATATAGAGAATGGTCATTCATCAATCGAATGGAATATTCTTTTGAACGATACTACTATCGTTTTAAATTCATCACTTTTGTCTGATCATACGGCAAATATTTGTGTAATTCATTGTTGAATGTGCATTCCGATGAGGTTACGAGCTGTTGAGTTTAGTCAAGCACAATTTCGACAACTTGCTTTCCGGCATTCGCAACTATCTGCCCATGGAGAAGATAATTAGAAATTAACAAGATGACGGTTGTTGTTGCTCGATCCTTTAAACTTACTTTGGCGACAATCGAAAATGTCTAATTCTTCTATTAATAATTTTATTTTATTTTATGAACCTTGTTGAACATTAAAATACAATTCAAAACAAATTCAAATGAATCAAACAATTTGGTGAGTTTTAATCTTTTTGTCACAAGCGCTATCTAGTGCCGTCACACCCAAACTAATCAAGAATCGAACAGTCCAATAGAGAACCATCAGTACCAGACTAAAACCTGCAAGTGATATGAAGGTAAACAGCGAATCGTATTGTTCAAGTTTTCGAGCAATCACGGGATTGTGTGCTTCAAAGTGTTTTTGATCTATTGGAAAGATGGTAGGTAATGAACCACAATGATCCCCCAGGCGGAGTGATTCAATGCGCAACAGTTGACACGAACTATTCCTCTCGATATAATCCTGATACAGGTCACCGTTCCAGACGGATGGATCAATTCGTGCACCATCGCTTGTGGCCACCTCTAGGAAACAGTTCAATGACTGCATCTGGTGACAGCAGGAATATTCGGTTTGGTTAGAGATGAACTTGAGGGCGAGTTCAGAGGTGGCGTACTGGTCACAGAAGCGAATGAGGGACTGGACTGGGATTTTAAGCAGATTCGCAGTGATCATAGCAGGATATTCTGTTGGACTTTGGATCCATGGGTGCACGGACTTGGTTTCACCTGGAAGGTGGTTTGAAACAACAAGAACCAGAGTTAGGAATAGGAGTTTCATAGTTTCTTTGTTCGGATAGACAAAACTGAGGGAATCAAGTGACTTTCAGTACATAAATATAAATTGTTGTTGACTTTGATCACTTTGTATGAATCAAATCGTAAATAAGCACCATAAATAGTATTAAGTACTGGACGATTATTGAACGACTTATATGATACTATTTATACTTACGACATTCCTGATTACTTCAATGAATGAAAAGTCATTCGATTTTGATTTTGGTTGTAATCAGTTGGGCACATCACTTGTGTGGTGCAATCAAATCGAATTGGTTTCGATATTTGACAACAAACAAAGTCATTAATCATACATTCGGGTTGATTTGTGTTTGGGTGATGATTGTGTGGGGAGATATCGAGGTTAGACTGTGGTGATTAATGTGTGTGCACAATGATTGTACATTGAGACATTTGGTTCGGGAAAACCCACAGATAGTGTTTTTTCAATTTAGATCGTAATTTTGCTTTATTGAACAATACAGGAATTCAATATATTACAGAATTCATTAAAGAATGTAACTTGGATTCATATTCAGATAATCGGTGTCAGATATTCGATTGGGTTGTTTCCGTTGGTCATCATTTGCATTTTCAAGCAAACAAAATTCTTGCAACTTTTTAGAATCAAAAATCTTTTGGATTTGCTGACTGTTTATAAGAATTCTAATTCCGATCAGGCTGAAGTAAATTGCACTGATGAAGAAGTAAATGATTGAGCCTATTCCTAGGAGTATGAGGGAATGCGATGGATGATAGCAGTAAGGGCTAGTTATAGGCTTTGTGGCATTGGAAGACTTTCTTGACATCTCACCAACAACTTGCCCATTTTCCCAAAAATTCTCACCACTCTTGATTCCTTCCAACATTTTCCCACTTGCAATTGTAAATTCCGCGAGAGATAAATTCCCACAACGCGATTGCAACACTTCGTAGTCCATCGAACGACACGGACGAGTCATACGGGTTCCAACAATTGAATTCCATCTTTCGAAGTAAGCTTGAATATTATAATCCGCATCCAATAGATGACGATCAGCGGTTGTTCCTGGTGAAGCTTCACTGCTGCTTTGTGCCCGTACAAAACAAGCTAGCGATTGGACCTGGAAACAGCAGTTGAGCTCAGTGAGATTCGACACTTGTCGGGAGAGTAACTTCAAGTGTGTCCCATCATCGCAAATATTCATGAGGGCTTTGGCAGAAATTCCAATTTTATTGGATATTTCTGTTGTTTCCACTAGAGAAACCAACAGAGCGGTGCAAAAGACAAGGGAAATCATCAGCTTCATGGCTTCGAAGCGATCGGTTTTTTTTGTTTACTACAAGAGCAAGTTTTCAGTCATATGTCTCAGAGTGGTTCGATCGAAGTCGACTTTTGTAGTGCAATATCAAACCAAAAATCAAAATCAATTTGATAACCCAATTTGGCAATTGGTCAACCACACCTACATCTACATTGGCATTCGAAATGAGTGTAGAAGGTGAGTTGCATAACCAGAAGAAGTAGATGAAGCTAATGTTTACATTAAACCAATCATCAAACAAATCATTCGATATTGAATCAAACTCATTCGTAATCCAACTTCAAAGTGCACAAATCAATAAGTCTACCCGAGATAAATGTCCCCCGTTTGATGATAAGCAAAATGTCTTTTTTGATCGAAGGAGAGAGTCAAGTTGACAAACCGAAACGATGTGCGACTAAGAGAAGAGGTCGAATTGCTCACATTTAGGCCAGTCAGGGTACAATCATCTTAATAAGTAATCCGTCAATTCAAACTTACGCCAAATCAAAATCTTATGATCTTGATTTATGGTTTTGTTGTTAATCTTGGTATAAGTTTGATGTTTGGCTTTCTGACCATGACAAGACTCATACACACGCATTTATGGTATTTACGTATTTGATATGTATGGTACATTGTACTTTAATGTTGATCCAATTTATTGATGACTTAAAGGTTGCACTTTTGACAATCATTTAGTAGTCACGAGCACAATACTAAAGTAAATTAAATTTTAATTAATACGAACAATGTCACAATATCTTAGTCAAATCAGATACAATGGGTAATTATAATTTTGTGCGGCACTAGACATTTGATATTCTCCCTACACCATCATAAGTTGAGGTATTCAGTTGAGGATGCCAATCAGTTTGTCCTTATTTATTGGCTCGTATTTCTGCCTTGAATTTGACTCAGCGCTGCAGCCCATTTCGATTTCAATACCTAGAACTTCTTTGTAGTGTTGAATAGATTGGAAACAATCTTTCTCATTTAATTCCAATAAGAACTTGTAGAACTTTCTTGGTTATCCTTCAGCTGAATGGAGAAGACTTCGTTGTCATATACAAAGACATACTATTCAAAAAGATGCCCGTTCGATTATTTGAACATCATCCCGATCACACTGGGCAGAGACTAGTCGAGTGAATTTAATAACCATCTTGTTCAAAGAAGAAGGATGGCACAAATAGGCAGGAAAGTAAAAGTGACAATTTTTTTAAAAATAAGATATAATATACGCGTGACTTCTTTGGACCAAGAATTAATGAAAATTAAATTATTCCAAGAATCCTATTGTTGTCGTTGAAATTGATAAAACGAATCAACAAGAATACTTTACAAAAAGCTAAGTTCAACTTCAACCAACGAGTAATTCAAACAATTCAGATAGAAATAATTTATTGAAAAATCAAATAGAGAGCGCTTATGAACAAAGCGACAAAGAGCCAGAAGTCTTGGCGATCCTCGGGTTGTCGGCATTCGATTAGTTCCAGTTGGGAGACTTGCTCGGGTTGCAGCTCCTTCACATGTACAAAGAATGTACAGAAGCTTTCTGGCAGAGTGCTTGCAACCCGTGACCTGAAACGCTTGAGCGTCCAGTCCCGTCTCCAAACCAATCGCATCCCTTGGTAGCTTTCCTCGGTGGCGATCCATCGGGTCAAATCTTCTTCTAAATCGCTTCGGAAGAAGATTTTCTTGAGTGTGATCGTCTCCAGGCGGACCTCAACATCGGGGCCATCACTCTTGACTGTGCCCAATTGGTCGGGGAAGAAGGCCAACTTAACCTTGTCGGGATCACCTCGATAGAAATCGACTTGGCGGACCTGATCCCAACGAAGGTTCATTCCCCGAACATTGGGCACTTCACCGTAGTTGATGGTGAACTTGTCCCGGTTGTAGTGGAACAAGGCGAGCTTGGTCTTCACGACGGTCTTCTCATCATCGCCAGGCGCGTAGAGGCAGATCTTGATCTTCATGGGCATGACGAATCAAGATTGTAAGAAAATCTTTTTGTAGTGTTGGTATAGAACAAAAATCACATTGGGTCATGTGAGATAAATTTGAAATGCGAAAATGCAGACCTTTAAATACCCCAGCCCTCCTATATTTTCGTTCGAAAACTGAACACACTAAATGGAACTATTTTAGACTAGACTCCTGGAAATTCGAAAACGCCGTCCAACTTAAAGTTCAAGTTTGAGTTCAATTTATGAGTAATTTCAAACAAATCTGACTCACATTATCATATCCGCGCATTTATTCGTGTTTCCAAACAACTGTGAGCAAACAATTGTGAATATTTAAATTGACCAACCGACGTCGGTACAGATCAGACCCTCTGGGAACAGTCCAATGAGACCAGTGAGACCGACAATCGCCCTCATACATAGACCAATGGTGCAAGCAAGACCAATAGTCAATAGTTCTGTAGTAAATCAGTCCAGGCCAATGGCATCCAGTGCCACAACATCACGCCTTATTCCAGTGATCAACAATCCAGTGGTGAGACAAACCATACCATCAGTTGCACCAACATCAACGTGCCAACCCGTACGAATACTGCCTAGCCCAGTGGCAAACAAATACTGCAGGCCAATTCAGTCCGACCAAGTTCGTCTCCACTGGCCCGACTAATGCACGAATATGTGCTCATCAAGCAAAAAAAGTCAAAAACATGGTTCCTTGACGTGCACTATTTCTTAAAACCCGAAATGACATACAACTTGCTTGGCATTCCTCAGTATATCAAGTGTGGCAGACCAAAATGTGCCGACTGAATGATGAAATGCGGAATCGAATGCGGGCATAGCACGAGATCTGTGTAACCACCGAGAAGAGAACTTCTTTCGGTACACACCATTTGCACAAATGAAATAGTCGCTAGATCTGTGGTGGTGGCATGGCCGGAGCTTGGCTGAATTTGTCTAAGGTCATTCCGGACAATTTACTCACAATTATTACTCACGATTCATTGCCCTGGTCAGAGAGATTATCGATTCGGGCCAGAATGTGAAGATCGGCGTTGTTTGTCGGTGTGTACAGGACCTCCAGGTGAACGAAACGTGTTGGTCCAACACTGTTGGATTAAAGATGAAAATGTGCTGAAAAAGTGCCCTTCATGGATAGTGTCCAATGTTCAAGTTGTCTCTGACCACTGCCCAGAGTTTGTCGGGTGCTAATTAGCTGACTTATAAGCGGCTGAAGTACTCGATTACCAAAAATCAAAATAAAACGCTCTACTAAATTAGTTTTGCTAGGCTCATTAATTACACAAAAATTCAATTAATACAAAAATATATCTCCAGAATCAAACCAACCAGAATTTAAGTCAACTTGACTTTCTGAATTTTCGAATCATCTTGCTCAGCATTGGTCGATGCTTCAATATCTTCGCTTATTTTGTTCGGTCCAGCATCGATACCTCGCTTAGCTCTCTCCTCATCCGCCTGCCATTGCATCTTCTTATGATTCTGCTGCACCGCATCACCTACCCGGGCCATCATCATATCACGTGTGAGTTGACCAGATTCGGATGCATACGCCGACGCTTGCCATGCCACCGCCAACTTGGCCAACTCTCGTCCGGACAGTCCTTCGGTTCGTTGTGCCACCTCATGACATGCCTGATCATAGTCAAAGAGTGCAAGCGAGAGTCGAGATCGATGCAATTCCGAGGGCTGAACAATGAACCGGTCAAAGTAGAGGCGGACAATTCGATCACGTTCAGCCATTGTGGGCAGTGGAAAGCCAATCAATTCGTCGAGTCGATCATTGATAGCCCAATCGAACTGTTCGGGTGTGTTCGAGGCGAGTACCAACATGAAACGGTCGGACTGCTCACCCGTGCGGTACAGAAAGGCGTTCAGGGCAGATCTAAAAGAGAATAAAAGTTGAATCCTAGAATCAAGAATTCGAAACCACAAACCTCAATTCCTCGGACAAATGTTCCGAAGCTCGTTTCCTCAAAAAAGCGTCAGCTTCATCCACAAACAGCAACAGCCCTCGTCGGGAACTGCGCGACCAGTTGAAAAGCTTATGGATAGCGGTCACACCGTCTCGTCCCATCGGGGCCACATCACCACCACTCATCAGGGCATAGTCGAGTCCCGAGTGAGCGGCAAGACGCTTCGCAAACAATGTCTTTCCCGTTCCCGGCGGTCCGTACAGTAGAACATTTCGATAGTAACCACCATTGCGTCGAGTATTCTTTGTAGAGATGGCAATGTCACGGAGACGTTCTTCGAGTGAGGGCTCCAGGACCACTCCCTTGAGAGCATCCGTAGGAGTTGAATTTCGACGTTGGTACCATTGCTTGATTGTACGAATCGGGAATCGAAGAGAATCAATGAGATTCAGCCGGGATGTCTCCCGCACTAGAGAGGGCTTTCCGAGACGGGATTCCACCACCCGGCTGGTGACACCAATACCGTGTTTTGCTGCATAGATACCGACGGCGAGCATAGTTACACCGGCGGCTGTTGCGGTAATACGTTCGGGATCAGACAGGAAGCTACGGAAACCCGAACCGAACACATCGCCCGCCGTTTGAATGGCCTGGAGAGTGGTGACCCGTTGTTCGGTGGCTTTCACCTTCAATTGTTCTAAGCGGATATCACGATTTTTACGTTCCACTTCGGCGTGACCACGAATTTCGGCTTCAATTCGACGAGCATCCGCAGCGGCACGAACGTCCATCTCCTTGGCCAGTGATTCCCGTCGAATGGCTTCCTGTTTGGCGACCGATTGTTCCTGACGACGAAGATTCTCATCATTTGAGGCTCGTTGTTGTGAAAGTTGATCATCAAATCGTTTACGAGACAACTGGTCTTCGTACTGTGCCTTTGCTCGGGCCTGTTTCGCTTCCTCAGCCAACATTGCCTTTCGATGTTCCTGTTCGACCCGTTTGGCCTCAATCTGGGCAGTGGACATTGCCATTTCGTACTCCTTAATCGATTTTTGCAGTTCCAACTGTTTCGTTGTCTCCTGTTTACGGGCGAGATCGAGTGCATCGGTGGCATAGCGAGAACTTTCGAGATCTTTCGCTGCTTTCGCCGCACGTTCCAGTGCTGAGGAATCGAACTGATAGGCGGACATTTTACCAGGTGGAGGCGATGATGGTGGGATACCAGAACCACCGGTCGGTGTACCTGGAGTACCCTGAGGCGGTGGTGGAGGCGACTGTGGTGGCCTGTTCGAGGTGCTACCGAAAAGCCAAGACATTTTCACTACAAACGAATAGATAATCAATAGATAGACAAACAAAAGATAATCAAATAAACGATAGACATACCTGAGAATTAAGTAGAATACTATTAGAATAAGTAAAATAATCCAAAAAGATCAAAAAATAACCAGAAAAGTGTGATTATGATGAACAGACAAAAACACGTGGTGGTGAATTAAAGCAGAGAGCGGCGAGGTTGCTGTGGTGATGAACAAAAGTAGAACAGCTGATTAACAGTAATGTTGATGAGTAATTGAGTTGTCGGGAAGATTGACCAACAGGTGGAAAGAAATATTTCCTTTCGCAGGCTAAATCGGTAAATTGGTTCCAGAGGAAAATGTAGAATACAAAAACCGCTTTTTCCCGTTTAAATCAAAGGGGCCATTCACATATGTTTGAAACCCTATCATTCTCATTCAAAAGTGAATTATTCTGTTATTCTCTCATCAAAAAAAAAATTTATTATGAATATATAATATATAATATAATATCATGATATGAACACATTAAAGCATCATTTCGATCTAAAAGCTTGGGCAATCGTACGAAATTGTTCACAATACGAAGCGAACGCATCAATCTGTGCCCCAGTGTCACAACACTCGTTCACAATCGCCTTGATCTTTTCGAGTAGGCGAAGTTTCGATTGCTGGATCGCCATCTCCGCCTGGAATGGATCTTGGGGCATGGAAGAAGGAAGGGAAGAGGAGGAAATTCGGTGCTTAAAAGAAGAATTTATTCCGTTTGGAATTGAAGAATGAATTTCTGCGTCATTATAGGAAGTTTTCTGGTGATTGGATTCGGGCTGTTGCTTGATGAAGGCATGATTATGATTTGGTGTTTGGGGGTTAATTTGATGGTTCGATGGGGCTGAAAGGTTTAATTTGTTCCTCTTATTAACCCGTCCACTCCCTGGTGTTGATCTTCGTTGTGCAGTTCTCTTACACCCAGCCACTCCCAACAGTATTTTCTGTTCCTCTTCATAGTCCTCGAGCCGTCCATAGAACGGATGATTGTGATTGCTGTTTGCGGTTTTGACACGGTAATTCTGATCCGTCGACAGTCTACCCGGACATTTACCTCCTTTACGGTATTTAACACACTTCCAATTGACTCGATTTAGGCGGCGTTTCTCCTCGAAATATACGGATCCTTTGTAGTAGAGGTTTGATTTCCCGGATGAGTGAGGGTTATCCACGAGGATGGTTATCTCGTCGTTATCGTCAATAACCGTGTCATTGTCATCGTCAAATTCTTCATCTTCTTGTTCATCTGCACCATTGTCCGAAGTCCGGTTTTGATGATCAAGGATTGCCTGGCTCTTATCTAGATCACTTATTCCTTCATAATCGATAATTTCGATCTTCTGTCGTTGTTTGAAATCGTGTTGTTCATTAATATCATTGTTCATTAATGAATCATTATCTTCGAGAATTTGCGAATTTTCATGCGAATTATAGTTCTGATTGTGGCTATGTTGTTGTTGAGTAGATTCCAGTAGGGCCATTGCATCCGTGGTTGGTAATGAAGATGACGATGAGGATGGAAACATCATGAGATCTGATATGGATTCTGTTACGGGATTCAGTGTTAGGGCTGGATAGTGATGATGGTTCATATTTCTTAAAGTAAACAAAAAAGAAAATGAATTAGAATCAAAAATAGAAAATAGAAATGAAAAATACCTTTAAGGACCTTTGGGTGAAGAAACAAGAGTTTTATTGACCTAAAACCCATAGAAATGAACTCCCAGAATATTCCAGTGATACTAAAAGTCATTAAAACACACATAAAATCAAGGAATACCTAAAAACACTCAAAATTCTTCAAACAACTTCGAAATGGATAATCCACAACAGGCAACATTAGTTGTGCAAATATGTAAACAAACTACATTCAGACAGCTGCATTTGCCGTCTTCAGATGGCGTTACTAGCGTTTTAGTGAATATTGATTTGAATATTTCGGAGTTTTTTCTATTCGCAAAAATAATTATTTAATTGTTTTAAAAACTTTATTGATTATTAATCAAATGAATTACATTTTTAATTAATCAATACATTTGTTAGGAATATATCTCAAGCCTGAGCCCCAGCGAGTGCCTTCTCCTGCATAATCTTGGCGAAAGCCTTCATGTTGGCCCTAGCCTCATCAAACTTGCCATCCTCATTCACGCCCTTGAGTGCATCCTCCACCTTGTTGACCCAAGCCTGCACCGGTGGATAAGCGGCCAAGTCAATAGAAGGAGCCACATCCAACAGAGTCACCGAAAAGTAGAGCGAAATGTCCGCGAGAGTGAGGGTGTCACCGCCAGCCAGGAATGGACCATCATTCTGTGCCAAAAAGGATTCAAAAGTCTTGAGAACCTCCTCCAGTCGGGGCAGCTTTTCTGCGTTCAGTTGTCCAGTCTGGAACAGTCCATACTGAGACAAAAAAGATCAAATTAGTAAAACAATTTAAGTCACTAAGTTGACACTTACGACAACATCCGAGATGGCTCGATAGAAAGTGCCCAAGTCATACTGCAAGAACTTGTCTACAGTGGCACGCTTCTTTAGATCTGATGGATAAAGATCCGAATCGGGCTTACGACTCTGCACAATGTACGATGCGATAGCACGAGATTCCCATAGGATAAATCCGTCAGAGTCCTCGAATGTTGGAACAACATGGAATGGGTTTTTCTAATGTAGGAGAAAATAAAGATTTTAGTGAATGAAGAGATTTAAAAATAAAAAGATTTTAGAGAATACAATAAAGGGGGAAAATAATGATATTTAAAAGTATTTAAGAGTCAAACGCGAATGTAAAGAGAAACCTACCTTGACAAACTCGGGCTCCAGCTGTTCCTTCTTGGACAGATCGACAGTCTTGAGTTCGAGATCGACACCAAGTAGCCGAGCGGTGGCAATCACGGTACGGCACGGTGGAGACTCCAACATGTAGTAGAAAGTTGGTTTCGACATTGTTTCGGAGATAGATTTGAGAGATCTTTAGATCAAAATTCGGAGGGTTGAGTGAGTGGCGAGACTGTTTGCGCGGATAACCAAAGCGAACGACTGAACAACCAGACTTCTGTCAGTCGTTTATAAGCAGAGAAGAGCGAGCGTAGGATGAGTCATAATGATGAACACATCTGCTTTAGTAAAGCAAAGCTGACAGATGCGCACATCCCCCCTGTCTGAAAAGTAGAAGGGGAGCAGAGCTACCCATCCCTCGAAATAGCCTTTTCGCATCTCACTTTCACTCTATAGAGGAATAATAATAATAATAACGAAAACAGATCGTGTGTTATGTGCTAAAACGGTGACCTTGAAATCTGGTATGCTAGAAGGGGGTGCAAGACGAGAAGGGTTTGTTCGAATTCTCCTGCAAAATCGAGTTTTCAAGTTATATAACCTTGAGCTTTGAGCTAATCATCCCTACGGGTCATACCTCTCACTATCATCTTTTTACCAGACAAATACAAAAGTTCACGTTCATTGAGAGACATTTGAACGTGCGTTACAGGTAATTCGAGTTTACCTGTTAAAAGGTTAATTAGGCAGATTCCTCTCACTGTCTCATTGTCTGTGCACAGTCACGTAATGTGCCTACTCGAGCAATGGTCACGGTCTGTCACTCGATTAGAACGAATAAACGACCGAAAGAGTGACAATTGAATTATCATTGTGCTCACTAATGAATGCTTATTGTCTCGTTGTTTTGTGGAGGCGATGAGTTGGAGAGGGAGCTCGGATGGGGATAGTTCAAACCTCACGGGTAATAAAAGTGCTCTTAATCTGAGAGTCTGAATATTAGCCCTTTACTGGCATATTCATGTTTCAGATATTTAGAGTTATAAATCGTTTTTCTGTCTCTGTAGGCGATAAAGAGTTGAGATTTACATTTTCAGGTTCAATTTGAACACATCGGGCCCCTTGATAAAATAAAATAAAAATAATTTAACGTGCTCGCATTTTTTTAAACTGAACTCTTGACAATATAGCAGAATATTCTTTTTGTATTGATTTTTTATTTAAAGTTAACCCTTTTTGTTCTGTCAGAACATTAATGTCCGATATTATCGGGAATCCAGAACGGTTCACTCTTTCTATTCATATGAGTGCGTGATTTATTAAATTTATTAAATAATCTCAAATTACATCATAATGTCTAAGTTATCCAATTTCCGAGACCAATTTCAGCAAATTAGCCTAAATTGATGATAATAATCTTGTTGTTGGTGATAATCAAATTTCATGTTCAAGGCTAAATTCATTTTACTAGTTCGGTTATTATATAGTGATTTATTAATAATAATATTATTTATTTATTATCAAATTATTGTATAATAGCCAAACAAAAAAGTTTCGCAACTAATTTAATCAATCAAAATTTCATTTTAAATTGAGAACAGAAAATACCATGAACTTTAGTCTTTACCTAATAGCAAACATTGGCATCATTTTTCACACATCCTTCTCGTGTACATTTAACGCTCCCCTTCTCGGCTCAATTAATTCAATTAACAATAGTCAATCTTCATTTTCTATTTGACTTCCTAATATGACTCGATTGGCCCTTTCTTCTCTTCCTTCCTCCGTTCTCACTGTAAATTGATCGATCGAGTCATCTCAATTGGCTGTGAGTTGATGAATTTGCACTTTAACGTTCTCAACTCATTGAATACGACTGAAAGCGCTCGTGGAAGCCCCCTAGAGACACGAAATTCTCCAACTTCAATCACAACACACACACACACACAATCAAGTGAAATCCAATAGAACTCGTGATGCTAATTAGCTTAGTCATTGGATAGGAACTAGCTAACTGTTTACCTAATGAATAGCCAATGAAGATGCAATCAACACACACAGCTGATGTGAGATGATTGATTGATGATGATATTTGAGTGCGATTGATTTGACTCATTCCAAACACTATTAGAGCCGATAAATATGCAAATTAATTTAAGACAAAAGATCGTAAAACACTATTGGGCGCATTGATTGGCCCACCAGGCATAGACTGAGGATGAACGAACCAACAACGAACGAACGTGCTATTCAGGATGGTCACGATCGATTGAGCTATTAGAGCACGTTTGTTTGTTTGTGCTTGTGCTTTGAATATGTAAATTTACCTGCTAATTTATCGCGTTATTTCATAGGTGTTACCTGTATGACATTACAGTGTATGTACCTGTTGTTGACACCTGTAGTGTAATGTACATTGCACAAGGTTCTGTACATAAAGAGTTTGTCAAAAACAAATGTCCAAATTGTCATCACGACACAAAAATGCGCAACGTTAATTAATGATCATTTCATGGTGTAATTGTATGAAATCTAAACGCACAAGTTTCTTGAATTTCGAAACAGAGCTAAACAAGGTTCAAATAAAGAAACTTTTGAGTTCACCTATTAAAATCTTCCGCATACATTTGATCGTTTCCATAAAAGGTTCATGTAGCGTACGTACAGGTAACTGTACCCATCTGGTGTATTGCAGCTGAAAGTATGCACAATAAAAAGTTATATTAACCCATTACCTACTGGACCATCTGTGACCCTCAAAGTTTGAGATTAAGTTAGAGTACATTTTAAAATGTCATAAAAGTTTACTATCATTAAATATTTGAGACAGATTTTTCCCAACAGTTTTCAAGGGGCTAAGTTATTCAAAAAAATATATAATGAAGAAAAACCGGAAGCCCGTTAAATTAAATTTTATTTTATTTAGAGGCCACAATGATAAATCCAAATTAATGAGCCTGAAAATGTCAAGCTTTACCCCTTGCCACTTTGAACCATTAAGTCTTATTAACCCTTCTGACGCCTGCTGGTGCATTTCTGTCCTAGATGTTTGGAGATATTCGTACATAAAACTTTCGTGTTTGCAAAAATGATATATAATACTATCTAAATGATACTATCTCAAAACATCTAGAACAAAAATATCCCAAAGGAGGCTGCAATGGGTTAATAATAAGATCCTTTCGGGATTAATAAAATTAATAAGAGCCGAGCCCCATCGAGCCCCTCTTCCAGCACAGACCAATTTAGTAAATAATAAAACAAATTAAAGTATTAATTAATTAATCTACATTTAATTAGATTTTTGTGTTGCATCACACTATAGTACGACTTGAATATGCATTCCAGCATACTTTGGTATACATAAAAAGAATTAAACGAGGATAAAAAAGAGTTAATAGGTTTTTGGATCACACATTTTGACGTCATTTGGGTTGCAAAGTTGTCTGTCTTTTATCTGAGATAAATTATCTCTCCCTCACTCTCCTCTTCCTCTCCCATTTAATCTCACTTTGACATTCACACACATTTAATAGCATACAATGGTACAAGTGGGCTTATAAGATAAACTCGGTTTGTACGATACATTAACATGGAAACATACAACATATGCACCTTATGGTTTGTACCAGCTCGGTACCAATTTGAACTGGTTCCCCATTTAGTAGTCCCACTAAAATAGTACAATTCTAATAGTAGCCCAACAAAAGTAGTAACATATTTTGAGGAGCTCGTACATGCATTAATAATAACAGGCCAGATTACGAAAGATCTCAATCTGCGATAAGAGCAAAGTAGACATGAATACATCAAAATTCCACCTATGAAATTTCCATAACTCAACAGGTACTACCTAGGTGCAATATATAACTCACACCGGTGTACATTGTCCTGTCATGATGTAGTCTATTGTCCAACCGGACAGGACATGTCTCAATACAGTTGTACTGTACATAACATAATATAGTCATTAGCTCATACAGTAATTAATTAACATCTAAAGAGAGAACTAAAATTAAACCCCAATATAATGAATAACACAATAGACATACGAACCATAAATCATATGTTAGCCCGGAAAATTAGCTCAAATGCTCAAGCCACCACTACTATTAGACGATCATTAAGATATCATCAGGTGGTCGAGCTTGAGTACTGCTTGGTGGTACTCATGATAGATGACATAACACATTCTCCCTTGTATTTATAACGACATACGCCTTATTATACTTTAGACCTAATCCTCACTCTATTATAACTGTATTTGTGCATTCGAGTCTTGGACATAAGAAGAAAGGAACTAACCAACCAACGAAGGTGATAAATGAACATGAAACGTCATTTGGGGAAAACACATTCGAATGCACTCATTGATGGTTGTTTACTGTTTTTCTCTATACGAGAGTATGAGTACGTGTTCGTGTTTATTAGATAATAAAAAACAACAGAGTACGTGTGCTTGTCGGTGCTGTTTATGACGTAATAATGTTTAATTGTAAGTGTGAAATCATTAACAACATCAACAAGTGTTTATCAAAAGAAGACTCAAATCCGGCGCTCATTTCTTTTGCTAGAAGTGTCAATGTAAGTCGTGAACAAAAAACAATACAAAGACGCCATTTTGTTTTTTATATGAGTAGTGTTCGGTTCAGTTCAATTTTGAGAAGCAATAAACGACATCTTGAACATTGTTTTCCAAGTTTCCAGATAAACGAAAGAAAACAAAGATCAACAACCGCCATCTTGGAATTCCTATAAAGAAACAATCATTCAATTGACTAATGAATTTATGAATTCGATTCAAAATAATCAACATACATTCCCATCTTTGATTATTGATTATTCGATTCCACAGAATAATCAGTAATGAACGACAATATATTCTAAACATGTTCCAAGCGAATTCAGTTTGACGCCATTTTGAATTTTATGTTTATTTTTGTATAAGTGAAAGTGTCTAGACGTGAGCCCAAAAAGAGTTGCGAATCAATCAAAACTTTATCTTTATCTCGATCTTATCAAGCGCCAAATCAGTTTTACTACATCATCACTCATAATTTTGATTCATGATCATTTGCTGCTCATTATTTTGGTTGGTAAATCTCGATCACTCCAACCGTCTTCCCTCTGCTCTTCTTAATACAACCAAAAGTGTATCTTATCAGCAGAACTAGCAGCCAACGGTAACCACGAGCACGACTTTATTTGTCCTACTGACATTTCTCGTTGTTGTTCTTCTTTCTTTCTTCTGCTTTTTGCCGATTACCACCACCACCACCGAGAGTATTAACACAGTGTACGAGTGCCAAACAAACAAAGTGAGAAGAAAAAGTCAAGTTTGATTGATATCGACCGAGGCAGTGTGAGTGAGTGAATGAGTGTGAGTGTGTAAGGCGCCATGGCGCCTTCCTTCGTATCATAAGAGAAAGAGAACATGTAAATTGTGAGAGGAAAAGAGAGTCGTTTTGCACGTCAATCCGACAATCGTCCACCATCGAAGAGCAACACGCGGTGTGCGCAAATTGACGATAATGTTAAGTGAAGTCTTTGTTTTTGTGTGTGTCAATTGAGAAATGATATCTTCTTAGAGACGTTCTCTGAGACGTTCTTGGAGTAAAAGAAGAAGAAGAAGCCAATCAATCAGCAATCAGCACAAATACAAACACAACAAACAAGCACTTGATTGAAACATTGAACTCATTTTCGAATGAACAGTGAGCAAGTTTGTTTTGCTTTTGTACTTGGGACCTTTCACAGCCACCAGTGTACGAGTTGTTCTTGCTCATCTCATATATTAATCAGAAGATGTAACTTTGGCGTCATGCAATAATTACTAATTAGACCATCTTATCATCATCTACATGTTCATCGGTGTTTCTTCTTTGAGATCACCTCAACTCGATATGTTTGTGTTGGTTGTCCCTCTTTGATTTGATGTCATTCGCTGTTCTGTGTGTTCAAAGAGCACGTGTTTTATGTTCTTGTTTGTGCTGTTAATTTGTTTTGAGTGTTTTTATGAGTTTTTAAAGTCGGGAGACTTTAAAGTCTAAACTTTAGACTCTTTGAACGGCAGAGTCTTATCGCTTCTCGTGATCTTAAAAATGTGGCTTCTTTACTGGCTACTGCTGTAATACTGTTGCACTAAATTACTTACTTACTAATGCACTAAGTGCTACTTAACCCACCACCACCATCATCAACTATCGTCATTGTCGATTTATGTTGTTGTCTTTTACATTTAAAATTTTGAACACAGCAAGAGTTGAATCCTCTTATAACCAGAAAGAGTGAGAAAGTGAGAGGATATCCGCAATTTGTGTCCTGTTTTGTGTTGTTTGTTTCTGTTGAAGACTTTAGTGAAACAGTTAACTACAGAAATAACAAGAAGAACAGCAAAAAAAAACTTTAACTACTTTCGAGCACTCGATATGTCGCTTAGAAACAAACAAGACTCAAGTTTTTTGTGTTCATCAATGAAATTTGATCGATTTGATTAGGTAAGTTCGTTCTTGTTCTTGTTACACTTGAACACTTTTAGGGGCTCGCAGTTACATAATTGTTATATCAAATTGAACTAACGAGCCTCCAACAAGTCCCCTTTGCAGCACATCTGCCCTTATCTATTGCCACAATTTATCAAATTTACAAATCAATCAATCATATGGTCATCATATAAATGATGTATCAGGTTTACACACTCTGACTCATTTATCTCGTGTCTCTCCTCTCTTTCACCCATGCATGACCATCATTTGAGGCATAATCGAAGAACAGAAGTTCATCGGAAACATATCCAAAGATGGTTTCGTTTTCGATTAGTCGATTAGTCGATTTTTGTTTTGTTTTATTTTATTGCTTCTCAATGTAACAACCAATTACAGTAGTCGGTGAACAAAGTCCATAAATGGTCTTGTTGTTGTTCGATTAGGTAATACAGATGTTCAAATATAGATCAATCTCGCCGATTGAATATTAATCGATTCATTATAAATCGAGTCGATTGATTAATCGTTTTTTTTGTTTTACTGTTGTTTTTTGTTTTGATCTCTTTCTAACGATTCTTAAGGTTAATCTTTAATTAACTGCAAAATTAGGAATTTCGGCTAATCGTCGATTAATCGACTAAAGTTCAAATTCTTAATTTGCAAAGATGAATTTGTGGTATTTTTTGTTGTTCTCCTCTCCTTTAAAAAGTCTCACAAAACTGCAATCAAATTGATCCTCTTTTCTCTCCCTCTTTTTTACCTCGATTCGATTAATCACGAGATTTACACTTTCGATTAGTAAAACATACCGCAAATGCAACATGAATCGATTAGTCAAAAGGTCACACACAAATGTTCAATCAATAAGTAATCAACATTGATGATGAGGTAATTTGTCACTCGATGATTCGATACTTATCGACTAGTCGAGGTCATTTTAAAGCTTTGTTCTACATTTCATCATTTGTCAAGTTCACACATTTTTCAAAAATCGTCAGTTATGAATTGTTCCCTTTTGAAATGATAAAACTGTTATCAATATAATGCAGTGGCGTTTTTAAACATTGGTGATTCAAACTAATTATTTTACAGTTTACTGAATACGCAGTCTGATTATCACCCTTCTGTTGAATCAGGATGAGAAAGCACATGGCAATTGTGTTTTACGCGTGATTATTTATCTTTTGTGTGTCTGAGATTTCGGAGGTCTTCAACGTAGGCTTTTGTGTTTATTCTTTTTACTCTAAAAAGATTTTACTCGATTTGGTTCGATAGGGGGTTCTTATTTCAGGTATTTTCTCCTTTTTGTTTTACTTTGCTGTACAATGTACAGTGTACATTCTCTTTGCTGGCACTTTAGAGAATTTTCTTCTGAAAAGAGTATCTAACTTTAGTTGTATTCTCTTTTTTTGTATATCGGTGAGATTCTCTTTAGCGTATTCTCTTTGAACAATTTAGATTGCATTCTTGTCTCTTTAGAGATATCGAGAGAATTTTCTCTTTGCTGTTTCTGGCTACGGTTGTTATTATAATAGTATACTTAATTTTTACTAGATTTTATTGCAATGTTTCTCTCTGCTTTAAAATCTCTTCGGTGAATATCTCTTTAATAAGGCCTTTACGGATTTACCTCTTTTCGGTAACCCCACTTTCATGAGTACCCTCTTTAGTGTACTCGAGCACAATAACAAATATTATTTTGGTCACTTTCTCACACATAAATCAATGTCCTCACAAGGATTTCCCTTGTTATAACTTACAATAGACAATAAATTTTCCCTTCCAAACATAACTTTAATACCGTTTCTTCCTTATATTAGATAACTTTCCATTCTCGTGATTATTATCTTCTTCTTGATGACCATCTTTACTTAAAAGAATACCAAAATGTACTTCGACAATAGCCAACCGACCTCACCGCTGGTGTTGGACACCATGACCACTTCTAGTCCATCCCGGCACGGTTCCATATCTTCGTCGTTTGGTTATCATCCACGAGGTAAACACGTGTCCGTGTATCGGACACCTTCATCGGCTTCAACACAGTCGGTTACATCACAACAACTAGCAATGATGTCGCCGCCACCATCGGAGCTAAATGGTCAATCTGGTAAGATATGATTTTGATAAATTGTATTGATTGTGTCACCTTTATCACTTTGTGTCCTAGATCTAGCATACCTCAAGGACGAGAATCGTCGCCTACGAATTCATTATATGGAAATATCAAATCGATGCAACGAGTTGGAAGACCAACTCGAACAATTACGAACCGAACGAGACATGTACGAGCACTCGTCGAGTCGTTCCGCCGAAGAATTGACTCAACTTCGACGAATCGTTGCCTCTTCCATTGATCTGTCCGAGTACGATCGAATGAAAGTCGAGTTAGATCAACTAAAACTAGCGATTGCACAGTCGTTGCAAAGTGAACGTCAACTGAGGCGGGAATTGCAACAGTCACGTGATTTGATCACTTCGTTACAGGATGAGAATATTAACATTCAGAGGAGAAATGATTTGATGAGGGACGATTTAAAGAGGTTCGAAGAGGAGAAGGAGGGATTTGAGAAGTTTGTCATGGAGGTGGGCGAGTTGCAGAATAATTTAGATCAGTATAAGGTGAGTGTAGAATGTTAATTTCATTGCTTCCCTAATGTCTTTGTTTCCTTTTTCCTTCGTTGAACTCATCCCTTTCTTCTATCTTTTTTTAGGAGAAACTCGCTCAATCCCAAGAGGAGAATGAAGAACTCAAACGGGTGGTCCAAAAGTGCGTCACCGAGCAGAACGTCACGAAGCGTCGTTCCCGAAACTTTGTCGGTACCGATGGTTTGCATCTCATGAACTATGACCTTCTCGGGTCAAACACCTCACTGGTCACAATATCCTCACTGTCGAATCTACAGCCCGCACAACTAGCTGGGACCCAATTTGGCTCAACTACCTCTGTTCAGACATTCACAACAACCTCTACTCCGAATTATCATCATCAAGTACCTAGAACTTCGCTTGGGTCTATCATGGCCACCTCAATTAGTCCAATCCGGGAGAGTTTTGAAGGAGAAGAAAAACAAAGACCCGAGTCTATGTTGGTGATTCGAACCAAAGAGTTGGAACTGCAGGTGGAGGAGGAGCGCACAGAGAAGATGGAACTGGTGAAGCAGATGGAGGAGTTGGTTACGGAGAAGAGGTTTCTCGAACAACAGGCGATCCAGAATCGTGAAAGGTTCGGATAATTGTTTTCTTAAATCATTGTTTTTGTTGTCTTCATTTTCCTTATTCCCTTCGCTGTCTTTACTATCCCTATTGTAACTGTTGATTTGATTGTTTTATTATTGCTCATTATCTAGGATCGACAATCTCGAGAAGCAACTCAAATTTGAAAAGGAGAATTCGAAGACAAGACAACAGACCAAAACAGTGCTCCTGGAACCAAAGATTGAGCTTATCTACATGAAGGATCTTGACTTATCGATTGATGATCTGAACAACAATCCAGAAAACAATGAGAACAATGAAAAGGAAGAAGAAGAAACAACGAAGATGAACAATGACACAAAGGAACAAACATTCCTGGAACGAACTCCTTCCCAGAACAATAAAACCAACAACAGGAAACCTAAGAATAAGCGTTGGTTTCGTTTTCTCATTTGCTTCCACGCTACTTCGACCAAATCTTGATTTTATTTTATCTCATTTTATCTTTATTCTATCTAATCTACACCGTTACCTCGTTTACGAATGTGCCTTTATCATTACTCACCATTTTTTCATTATGATCACTTTTATGTACCGTATTAATTTGTTCCGTTAAATTGTGATTTCTCATTTATATTTATTTTAATTAAAATAAAATCTATTTATTCGTTAATCACATTGGTATAACATAATGAAATGAGGATAATGTCCGTTATTACATGAATTACGCGAATTCAAATCGAATATGCATGATATTTATGATATCGATTTCGAAATAATAGTTTCGTTCATTACTTTTCTAGACTTCCCGCGAATTCTAGACTACCTATGGTCCATTGAAAATGCATAATATTTATGATATCGAATGTGAAACAATAATTTCGTTACTTATTTAAATTTTGTTGATTTAAAAATAGTTAAAGAATTTCAAGTTTAAAGTGTTGTAAAAATGAAACATTTAGACAAATGATTATTAGATAAATTTAATTTTTCAAAAATGCAGAATATTTTGTAAAACGTTATCTATGAAAAGCCCCCACTCAAATTCTGTTCGTTTGTTTACAAATTCTAAACAGCAATGTGCAGTGGCGTTTTTGAGTTTGGGACACTTTTGGTGTGCAACGCCCAAAGTAAATTCAACGTTTATATAGCATTTTAGAAACAACAGAATATTCCGACAACCAAATTTTGAGCGGCACAGCACATTATTCTGTGAAAAGTCATTATTCTGAACACGCCAATTCTGCAATTAATTTTCCGTTCGCAGTGCACTTTTGCACACAAATGACATTGAGGAATGACTTTTTGACTGTGCTGGTTGGTGCGCGTTTCTGGAACAGTTGGATTCACCTTTGTAGGCACTCCTTAGGCTTGCCTTCTAGTCCCCCATCCCCCCGAATCTAGTCCCCTCGAGTTGGAATGTCCTCTGTCAAAATAAACATGTCCTCAAAGCCCACTCTCTACTACATGTGGGAATCCCCACCTTGTCGCACTGTACTCGCAGTTGTGCGACTCCTGGATATCGATGTCAATCTCAAAACTGTCGATCTCTCAAAGAAGGAACAGATGAAGAAGGAATTCATCAAGGTAAGGATTCTGTGGGTTAAGCCTAAGGCCAAAAGACATAGTTCAAGGAATCTAATTTCTTAGTTCGGGTCTCTTATTTCGTGTTTCTGGAATCTTATTTGTAGTTCAGGATTCTTATCTTTTATTATGTAATATTTATTTACATTTTAAATATTTATTTATTTTATATCAGATTAATCCATTCCACACGGTTCCCACCCTGGTGGACACTGACGGCTTCACCGTCTGGGAATCTCGAGCTATCTCGTCCTATCTGATCGAGACCCGCAAACCCGACTCGCCACTCTATCCGTCCAAGGACCTGAAGAAGCGCATCTCAATTGATAAGATGTTGCAGTATGACATGGGAACATTCACACGAGCTATTTCGGATGTGGTGGTGAGTGAAGAATTTATCGATTAAATAGATTAATATTACTGATAGTCAATTGGGAATGCATTGATTCTGGTAGTGAATTCACAACGATTACTTCGTTCAATGCAGATTCGGGTATTGAATTGCAATTGACCTATGCTATCGATTCTTTGTATTGACATTTTTTTAAATCGCCAATCACTTAATCTGTACTCTTAATCTTTCTTATCTCTAGTATGAAGTATTTAACAGTGGTCGCATCAATTCGGACAAACTGCCCCGACTGGAGGAGGTGCTCAAAACATTTGACCAATTTCTCTCCTCGAACCAGGAGGGCTCGGGTCCCTTTGTAGCTGGGACCCAATTGACTGTGGCGGACATTTCGATGCACTTCAACTGGGCCCTACTGGACCTGGTGAATCACGCACAAATTGACCAATCACAATATGCTGCCATCCAGGCCTGGGATAAACAGGTAAAGTTTCCCTAGGACACCAGGTCTCCTTTCATTAATAAAGTAATCTCTCGCAGGTCATCAGCGCCCTTGCCCCAATCAACAAGGATGGCAAATTCGACGAGGCTCACCAGAATCTGAAAACATTCGCCCAGATGATGATCGAAGCCTCCAAGGCCCGAGCTGGAGGGGCCAAGAAGTGAACAATATGACCTTACTTAACGGTTTTAGAATCCTAGTCTCCCTAGAATCCTTGACCTTGAATCCAATCAGACAATTTCGTATTTATTTATTTTGTTAATTATTTTTATGTTGTAATTTATTAATTCTTGTTAAATGTAAATTCTTGTTGTTGCTGTTGTTGTTGTCAAGTCCCTTGTTCGTATCCCTGAATCCTTGAATCTACAAATCCTTAAATCCCGTTAACCTACACACGCAAATATCTATACTCTCAGGTGCTTAATGATGATGCTTAATGTTTTTTGTTTAATGATGCATAATATTAATAATAATTAAATAGCCAATCAGAATTGAGTGTGTTTTATTGTGAGTTCGAATTTTTACTAAAATTAACCAATCAGATGCGTTTGTCGTGTCAATAAGATTTGGGGCGTGCACAGTAAATAAGATTTGGTCACGTGTTTATTGTGATGCTCAACAATCGTGAGAAATAAAACCATTGACAGTGGATTAACAATTGAATGTGTATAATCTTGCATTGAGTTCCAAACGATAGTGTCGTTGATCTCTGATTCTGTTAAATAATGATCACGGGATTTGTGGATGTTCAGAAAACATTGTTCCTCAATTTGGTAATCATCACCATGTTTTATTACCCCATTATCTTGTTATCAATTGGTTGTTGCATTGTTCAGATTGGTCAATAAAAAGTGCACACATGTGTATTTACAGTGTAACACAATTTCACTCAGTGACATTAGTCTTATCTTATCTCAAATTAGGCAATTGGTTACCAGTTGGATTCGAGTGTACACTTGAGGATTTGATTTGTCATTTGACATTCATATACAAAAGAAGTTGACCAAAAAGAAGTAAACCAATCTCTCGAATTTGTACCAGAGAAACAGAGCCAGAAGAATAATGTCAAAGCCAGTACTGTACTACATGTTGGAGAGTCCCAACTGTCGCACCGTGATTGCAGTGGCACGCATTTTGGGTATTCAGCTTGAACTGAAACCAATCAACCTACTGGAGAAGGAACAGTACTCGGACGAATTTACCAAGGTATATTTGTAGACGCAAATGTCCCGACAGACGTCAAAGGGCTAATTTTAAATTGTCTATATAGATAAACCCATTTCACGTTGTTCCGACATTCGTGGACATTGATGGATTCACCATTTGGGAGTCTCGTGCCATTTGCACTTACCTGATCCAAAGTCGCATCAACAAGACTATGCTCTATCCCGTGGATCTTCAGACTCGTACAACTGTTGAAAAGTTTCTGCAATACGATTTGGGTACACTCTCGCGAGCGATGAGTGAAGTTTTGGTAGGAGATTTGTAAATTTAGTTGATTAGTTAATTTAGTTAATTTCATAATTATAGATCACAGGAATGCAAGGGGGCGATACTGTCCCCAAATTGGAACGAGTCACGGACACATTAAAGACCTTAGAGCAGTATCTCTGTACTCAGGAGCCTGGCAACTTCATCTCAGGAACTCCATACATGTCCCTAGCGGATGTTTCAATTCACTTCAGTTTGACCTATCTGGATATCTTCCCGTCCATCGACTCGAGTGCATATCCCAAGGTTTTGGCACTGAATGGCAAGATCGAACAGGCGCTCAAGCCACACAACCGTGATGGACTGTTTGATAGGGCCCGGGAGAATGTGAAAAAACTTGCCGAGGGATTCAAAGCGAAACAATAGAATTCTTAGATTCTGTTGTGTGTAATTGAATTATTTAAATAAACTTTTAATCTAAATTAAGAAATTTCTAACGCCATCTAGTGACAAAAATGAACTATTATTGCACCATGTAGTCTGAATAAAGTTGAGAGTGAAAAGAATAACGTCGCGGAGATCCCAGACATCTTTCGCACACACGACTGAAGTAACTTCGTCAGCGAAAGCGAACAGTTCGGTGTTGTGAATCCTGAAACTATTGAGTAAACCATTGAAAAGAATGTTCCACAGCAGTGGAGAAATCGATCGTTTGGTCCAATTTCATTTTGATTTACAAATGGTCCCAACAGGCGTTCAATGGTGGAAACAGGTAAAATTAAAGACAATTTATTTATCAATCAAATTGGATAATTGTCATCGAGATGTTTCACCTTTCGCCACAAAGAAAACACAATATCAAACAATCCAAAATTGTGAAATTGTCAGGAACATTCCATGGAACGTCTTCTTCTGTGTAGAAGTCAGGAAGACAACTTCAAACGAAGCGATTTCAACGACTTCATTGAGTCAATCTTGCTCTGTTGCCGATTTAAATTCGTAGGACTTTTCCCTAAAAATCCAATTCCAAATCGGTTATAGTGACTGTCCACTGTGCTTGACAGTGAGGCCAAAGAAGTTTGCTTGCCTGAGTATTACCACAAATGCCACTAAAGTATAAACACAACGGAGTCACACCAGGAAATTGTTCCCACGTGGCAAATTGCCCTCAATGCTCAAAACATCGTTTACTTTACTTGTATACTTGGATAAACTAAAATATAGCACTAGTGAAAAACAGATCCGGAAAAAAAATTTATGGAATGTCTATTCATTCAATGTGATGTACACAGATTGAATGCTGTAGGAAAGTGAAGTGCGGTGTTCAATGTGCTAATGACTCATTAGTAATGAGTGTCTGGTATGCAGAGTGTGTGCCAGTTTGGGTATGTTCGGATGTGCCTTGCAGTAGTGTAGACTCTAGAGGGATACACTGTAGAGGGATAAAGATTGAGTCACTGGCGTAACTAAAAATGTGGATGATCAATGAGATATAATCGGAACGTGCGAGATTGTGTCATTTTTGTGTATATATTTTGTAAATGTTCTCCTGAGGACATTCATGGCAATTGACAATCGAGACAATTTGTTGGTTCAAATTCTTTGATTTAATGTGCGCTCGCATTTCTTACAAAATAAGGAGTAAACACAAAGTTCACCTCTCTCAAAGCGATAAAATTTCGTTTCATTCTATCTGTAACCATCTCAACAAATTGTTGATCCTCTTGACCACACATTGAAACCTCAATTGAGTCTAGTGATGGAAACATGTTTGGCATACAAGTGAAGAAATGCAGACTAAAATCAATCATATGTTGACGAGGAAAGACGGGTTCAATCACATTCGTAATTGACATTTGCAGTTGTTTGACTGAAGTCAATTTGGGATATCTGAGATGAGTGATCAACGAGCTGAATTGGTCCCAATGAATTGCTTTCAAACGAAGTGTGCTCAGTTGGGTGAGTTGAGCCAATGAAGTGAGAAGATTCAATAGATATGGCTGTGGAGGGAAGGAGAGGGCTGAAGGAAATGAAATTAATTGGTCCTAGGTTACCTCGGAAGACTGTCTGATTGGAATTTCAAGTTCACGGAGAGAAACAAGATTTGAAGCAATCGACATGAAAATTTGAGTATTTCCTGGTTTAGATGTTTGAAGAGACAAGTGTTGCAAATTAGGTCCAAGTTGAGTCAAAGCACGAATTTCGTCATTGTTGCTGTCATACAAAATAAACTTTTCCAATTGGTCCGAATTGAGAGACTGTCAGGAACCTTCCATGCAGTTCCATCAGTCACAAGCAACTGTGGAGGCAAAACTTTTAGGCATTGCAATGGAAAAGTGGAAAATTGGAAAAAAATTTAGAAAATTTTCCAAAGTTTGGAAAATGAAAAATGTGGAAATTTTCCATTTTCCATTAATATTTTCCATTAACATTCAATCACACTGAAGTCAAACTAAAAGGAATATATCCATGAAATGAACCTTGTTGACTAATTGAAGGGCCAGGAATCTAATGGTGGACACCATTTTAAATTTCAAATAGACCCTAGGGCCCTAGGGGGCGCTGATGGAGGTGGAAATTTACTAGGCTGTTTTCAGATATAAAGACCTTATTGACTAATTGAAGAGCGGGGAACTCAACGATAATGACTCTTTTTGAATCCAAAGAGTCCCTAGGGCCCCAGGTGGCGCTGGTGTAGGTGAAAGTGTAAAGCGATGGCAGATTTCAGGGATTGGTTCCTTTTAGACAAATGCAAGGACGGGGAACTCAATGGAAGTGATCATATTAAAATCCAAAGGGACCCTAGGGCCCCAGGTGGTGTTGGTGTAGGTGGAAGTATGATATGGAAAGAGATTCCCAAGTAGTCTGTATGGGTTCTAACCCATAATTAACGATACAGGGAGATTCCCAAATGGGTTTTTGGGATCTATCTTGCAGTTGGTGGTTCGGATAGTCTCCCAAATGGTCGGTTTGGGTTCTAGCCCATAATTAAGAATACAGGGAGATTCCGAGCCAATTTATGATTAAACAAAAAGTCCCTCGACCAAGCATCGCCGTGTAAAAGAATCAATTGTGCAAATAATCGTCCAATGAGCACATCCGAGCCAATTTTAAACCAAACAAAAAGTCCCTCGACCAAGCATCGCCGTGTAAAAGAATCAATTGTGCAAATAATCGTCCAATGAGCACATCCGAGCCAATTTTAAACCAAACAAAAAGTCCCTCGACCAAGCATCGCCGTGTAAAAGGATCAATTGTGCAAATAATCGTCCAATGAGCACATCCGAGCCAATTTTAAACCAAACAAAAAGTCCCTCGACCAAACATCGCCGTGTAAAAGGATCAATTGTGCAAATAATCGCGCAATGAGCACATCCGAGCCAATTTATGATCAAACAAAAAGTCCCTCGACCAAGCATCGCCGTGTAAAAGAATCAATTGTGCAAATAATCGTCCAATGAGCACATCCGAGCCAATTTTAAACCAAACAAAAAGTCCCTCGACCAAGCATCGCCGTGTAAAAGGATCAATTGTGCAAATAATCGTCCAATGAGCACATCCGAGCCAATTTTAAACCAAACAAAAAGTCCCTCGACCAAGCATCGCCGTGTAAAAGGATCAATTGTGCAAATAATCGTCCAATGAGCACATCCGAGCCAATTTTAAACCAAACAAATAGTCCCTCGACCAAGCATCGCCGTGTAAAAGGATCAATTGTGCAAATAATCGTCCAATGAGCACATCCGAGCCAATTTTAAACCAAACAAAAAGTCCCTCGACCAAGCATCGCCGTGTAAAAGGATCAATTGTCCAAATAATCGTCCATTGAAGAGAACCGAGCCAATTTTAAACCAAACAAAAAGTTCCTCGACCAAGCATCGCCGTGTAAAAGGATCAATTGTCCAAATAATCGTCCATTGAAGAGAACCGAGCCAATTTTAAACCAAACAAAAAGTTCCTCGACCAAGCATCGCCGTGTAAAAGGATCAATTGTGCAAATAATCGTCCAATGAGCACATCCGAGCCAATTTTAAACCAAACAAATAGTCCCTCGACCAAGCATCGCCGTGTAAAAAGATCAATTGTCCAAACAATCGTCCAATGAGCACATCCGAGCCAATTTTAAACCAAACAAATAGTCCCTCGACCAAGCATCGCCGTGTAAAAGGATCAATTGTGCAAATAATCGCGCAATGAGCACATCCGAGCCAATTTATGATCAAACAAAAAGTCCCTCGACCAAGCATCGCCGTGTAAAAGGATCAATTGTGCAAATAATCGTCCAATGAGCACATCCGAGCCAATTTATGATCAAACAAAAAGTCCCTCGACCAAGCATCGCCGTGTAAAAGAATCAATTGTGCAAATAATCGTCCAATGAGCACATCCGAGCCAATTTTAAACCAAACAAAAAGTCCCTCGACCAAGCATCGCCGTGTAAAAAGATCAATTGTCCAAACAATCGTCCAATGAGCACATCCGAGCCAATTTAAAATCAAACAAAAAGTCCCTCGACCAAGCATCGCCGTGTAAAAAGATCAATTGTGCAAATAATCGTCCAGTGAGCACATCCGAGCCAATTTTAAACCAAACAAAAAGTCCCTCGACCAAGCATCGCCGTGTAAAAGGATCAATTGTGCAAATAATCGTCCAATGAGCACATCCGAGCCAATTTATGATCAAACAAAAAGTCCCTCGACCAAGCATCGCCGTGTAAAAGGATCAATTGTGCAAATAATCGTCCAATGAGCACATCCGAGCCAATTTTAAACCAAACAAAAAGTCCCTCGACCAAGCATCGCCGTGTAAAAGGATCAATTGTGCAAATAATCGCGCAATGAGCACATCCGAGCCAATTTATGATCAAACAAAAAGTCCCTCGACCAAGCATCGCCGTGTAAAAGGATCAATTGTGCAAATAATCGCGCAATGAGCACATCCAAGCCAATTTATGATCAAACAAAAAGTCCCTCGACCAAGCATCGCCGTGTAAAAGGATCAATTGTGCAAATAATCGTCCAATGAGCACATCCGAGCCAATTTTAAACCAAACAAAAAAGTCCCTCGACCAAGCATCGCCGTGTAAAAAGATCAATTGTGCAAATAATCGTCCAATGAGCACATCCGAGCCAATTTTAAACCAAACAAAAAGTCCCTCGACCAAGCATCGCCGTGTAAAAGGATCAATTGTGCAAATAATCGTCCAATGAGCACATCCGAGTTAATTTTAAACCAAACAAATAGTCCCTCGACCAAGCATCGCCGTGTAAAAGGATCAATTGTGCAAATAATCGTCCAATGAGCACATCCGAGTTAATTTTAAACCAAACAAATAGTCCCTCGACCAAGCATCGCCGTGTAAAAGGATCAATTGTGCAAATAATCGCGCAATGAGCACATCCGAGCCAATTTATGATCAAACAAAAAGTCCCTCGACCAAGCATCGCCGTGTAAAAGGATCAATTGTCCAAATAATCGTCCAATGAGCACATCCGAGCCAATTTATGATCAAACAAATAGTCCCTCGACCAAGCATCGCCGTGTAAAAGGATCAATTGTCCAAATAATCGTCCATTGAAGAGAACCGAGCCAATTTTAAACCAAACAAAAAGTCCCTCGACCAAGCATCGCCGTGTAAAAGGATCAATTGTGCAAATAATCGTCCAATGAGCACATCCGAGCCAATTTTAAACCAAACAAATAGTCCCTCGACCAAGCATCGCCGTGTAAAAGAATCAATTGTGCAAATAATCGCGCAATGAGCACATCCGAGCCAATTCGTCATCATGACCACCCTCAAAGTCCGCAAGCCTAAAGCGATTCTGTTCGACATTGTTGGCACCGTGACCAAGACTGGCTTTGTGGAGAAGGTGCTCTTCCCCTTTGTTCGCAACAACATCGACACCTTCCTGAACAACCACTGGGGCAAGCGAGTTCTCATGCGAGACATTGACCTGCTACGTGCCGAGTCGCTCCAAGATAGCGGACCAGCCATTGTCCGACCAAGCGAGTCTCCCGACAAGATCCGTCGATCGGTGGTGGACTACGTCATTCGATGCATGGACGAGACCCGTGAGAGCGAAGCACTTCGAATCTTTCGCTTTCACATGATCTTCGATGGCTACAACCACGGCCATCTGCAGACTTCGGTTTACTCGGACGTGGCCATCGGCCTGGGCAACTGGTCAACCAAGGACGGCATCAAGCTCTACGTCTTCTCCAATGGCTGGAAGTACGCCATGAAAAAGTTCTTGGAAAAGACTAACCACGCCGATTTGTCTCTGGTGGTGCAAGAGTTCATGGACACCGAATGGGGCGCACTGGACGACGCAAAGAGCTATGAAAACATTGTGGCCAAGCTCGGTTATGCAGCCGAGGACATTCTCCTGCTGACCCACTCAGGGGTGGAAGGTGTGGCTGCTCACTTCGCCGGACTGAGCGTTGTCCTTGTCACCACTCATCGTGACGAGCTGCACCGTGAAAGGACCGAAGAAACTCAAAAGGCCAAGCTGCCCTTCATTCGGACCTTCAATGACCTGGTCTTTGCAGGCGATGCCCCAGCAGCCTCCACCATGGGCAGCTCCGTTGACTACGTGGCACCACCATCTGGCAGTAGCTATCACTCTGGCTCACGAACTTCATCCGCCACTGGCGTGTCTGGCTCGAATGCTGCCTCTGGATCAGCATCAGCTCTCGGCGGCTCTAGCACCAAGTCAGGCAGCAACTCGAAACTGTCTTCTGGATCCAAGTCATCGGCTACCTCAAGCAGCAAGGGCTCTACTTCCGCTTCGGGCTCGAACTCTTCCCTGGGTGGCTCCACTTCCAAAGGATCGTCTGGACGTTCAGGCTCGAACTCTTCCCTGTCTGGCACCTCTTCAAAAGGGTCATCTGGCCATTCTGGCTCAAGCTCTTCAGGGACTGGCTCCTCATCCAAAGGGTCATCTTCAGCCGCGTCTGGCTCAGGTTCATCCGCATCTGGCTCAGGCTCATCCGCGTCTGGCTCGGGTTCATCCGCCACTAGTGGATCGTCCGCTTCGAGCAACAAGTCAGCCAATTCCAAAAGCAGCCACTAACCGCTTTTGGTTACATATAATGGCTTATTATTAAATTAACAACGCTCTTTAAAAGATGTTTTGTTTTATTACTTTTGCGCTTTGCAAATGAAATAGTTAAAATGGCAAGTGCATTAATTGATTATACAGAATCTCATTTGTGCTATCGGCCAATTGACCACTGTCCCGTTGGTCCACTGACTGGAGAAACACTTGCTTTGTGACCTCTTCGAAATGACCAATGCACTATTCTCGTGTTGTAAATGACCATTTGAGACTGAAGTGATTATCTTTTTAAATACAGTATGTAGTAATTAACGACATTAACCGAATAGAAATAATAGCTAAATGCGATCGTTGACTGAATGACTGCAAAGATTAAATGTTTGTCATTCGATGCTGTTCAATGGAGACTCACCTGGAGATGGCACACTGTTTGTAGTAATATTCTATAAATCGAGATGCACGCCAATAATGGAATAGACGGACAGGGAGAATGATGAGATCGTAATAAAATTGCCACTACTCCATTGGCTCTCTACACTGGTAGGCAATGCTAAATGTCGCATATTAAGACAAGAAATGATTATCATTTGGCGAGCGGTGCAAAGCGAAACGATCGATGCAGTGGCAAACACAAAGTAAATAGCTGGAGGAAAGGACATATAATAAACGAGAGAATAATTAGCTGAATGATGATGAGCACATGATGAAAAGGCGAAATTAGTGGAGAGAGCAATGAAAAGGAAGAACACTCAAATGGTACATTGCCGCAATGATGAGCACTCGGAAATATGATCCGCTCGGTGGCTGTAGGCTACACTAACATTAAATATTTAGGCCAATTGGCATTGATCACCGCTTCTGCAGAAGGGATTTGATTGGTATACTTTCGCCAATCGGCTGGAAATCAATCAGAACGACTTTACAAACTTTAGTAAATCACCGGTTCAAACGAATAAAGTTTAAAAAAAAGTTTGAAAACAAACGAAGCTATTTCAATAAACAGCTATTTTCACTTTGTTTTGTTGTTCTCACAGAGTGACAGTGACTCAGCTGTTACTGCCATATGTGACAGTTACTGTAATTGCCGTATACGAAAGGCAACTTTATCGAAAGCGCATTTGTCTCTCACATTTCTCTTATTCTTCTAAAATGTTGTTCACCTTTTCTCGATCGGCGATTTGTGTTTCCAAGTGGAAAGTATTCTCTGCCATTGCCTCTCGGTGTCTCTTCACTACCACCGCCAGTCGAACCAACGACACTAACAACGCCAGCAGCAGCAGCAGTGATTCCAAAGCCAAATGGGTGAATTTCAAAGTAAAGCCATACAAACTGCACCGAATGTTCGATGGCCCTTCAACTGACGTGATTTGCAATAGCGAGCAAGCACTGAAGTATTACCGTGAGATGATTACCGTGAGACGGCTGGAAGCTGCCGCCGATGCTTTGTACAAGGAACGCTATATTCGAGGATTCTGTCATCTTTACACCGGACAGGAGGCCATTTGTGTCGGCATTGAGAATGCTATTAAGTAAGTGTTTATTTTTCGGGTTACATTTTAATAATTATAATCATAAATAAATATTTACTAATTATTATAATAATCATAATAATTATCAGGAAGCAAGATGCTGTTATCACTGCTTACCGGTCGCATGGTTGGACCTATATTCGTGGTGTCAGTCTGGTGGGCGTGTTGGCCGAATTGACTGGTCGGAAAAGTGGTTGTGCCCGAGGCAAAGGTGGTTCTATGCACATGTACAATGATGTATATTCTGGTGTATGATGATGGGTCCTTTGGTGGCTTAATGTTTTATATGTTTTCAGAATTTCTACGGTGGCAACGGAATTGTCGGTGCCCAAATGCCACTTGGTGCGGGCATTGCACTTGCCCAAAAGTACACAAATTCGGGCGAAGTGACAATTGCCCTGTGCGGTGATGGAGGCGCCAATCAGGGCCAAGTGTTTGAGGTGTACAATATGGCGAAATTGTGGAATTTACCGGTGATATTTGTTACCGAGAACAATGGCTACGGCATGGGCACTTCCGCCTCACGTTCCTCTGCCTCTACCGAATACTACACTCGTGGAGACTATGTGCCCGGCGTTTGGGTGGACGGAATGGACGTGCTTGCGGTGAGATCTGCCACTGAATTTCTTGTTGCCGAATGTCGTGCCGGAAAGGGACCATTTGTGGTGGAGATGACCACCTATCGATATCATGGACATTCGGTCTCAGACCCTGGCACTAGCTACCGGACTCGAGAAGAGATTCAAGAAGTACGACAAACCCGTGATCCTATCACAATGTTCAAAGAAACCATACTCGAGGCGTCACTGGCATCGGCAGAAGAGTTGAAGCAAATTGACGGTGAAGTTCGCAAAGAAGTGGACGCAGCGGTGAAAGTGGCCAAGAACGACGCCGAACTGCAGCCAGACGAACTGTACAACGATGTCTATGTGAGCTGTGTCACACCGTTTGTTCGTGGCTGCACTCCTTTCACTGAACATCGACACTCTACTACTGGAAAGGTGATCAACATTGATTAATGTAAATAACAGCTTTATTAGCAACAAGAACAGTTTGTTTTGATTAATTTCAACAATAAATTATAATTATAATTATTGATGTCAACGACATTGCGCTCGAGGTGCATCTGGACTATCGAGAACTTTTCGCATCGTTTCCACTTGTCTTCAAGTACTCCTTTTGAATAAGACCACATTTCTATATCTCCTGATTTGTTTAAAATTAATCAGTAATCTCCTGATGACGAGCAAACATTTATTGCATTCTATTGCAAATCTACCCAAATGGAAAAACTGAAGGTTCAATAGGACATTTTCCACTCTTGTGAATCACAAATCAAAATATTTGTCCATGCTTTGTTGTATGTAAAATTGCAATTCTTAACGACAAAGAAAACAAATGTAATGTTCAAGGTATACATTCTCAAGTCTTTATTATTACTAATTGACAATTATTTTCAGAAATACAAAAGACTCTTTACTGTATCGATGGTGATTATCGGTTTGATGGTGAACAAGAAATTGGGTTTGAAAAATATATTTCTCGAGTCGAAATGCACATTTGGCGCCATCTGGTTTTCTGAACAGAAACAAGTTAACCATCTATGATGAGGTATGCTTGGATTATTAGGTTAAATACTTTCATGAAATTGGCTATTGCTAAATATGATTGCCTATGTTACTTGAACAAGAGACCACTTCTGTCTTGTATAATCCACCTTCAATCGGTTCCGCCGGCAAAAATAACGCTCTGGAGGATTATGCCAATCTCTTGAATAGTGGCGAATTGACCGTCGTTGTGCCTCTGATAAAGAATTTCGCCTTCGTTTTCCGTGAAATGTTTAAACACGATTTGATGGCGAAACAAAGCAATTGTGTTGACATTATCGATGTGAAGTGTTTCAACTGTTACTTTCGTACATTTACATCTCGCTCATTTACCACTGGCAAGATTGATTCGATTGAGCAAAACATTGAAGAATCTTCAATGAAGATCTGTCTTCTGATAAGGTATGACTTTATTATATTAACTATTTTTTTAATTATTTATATATCAATTTACAGAACCAAATGATTGCATTGAAAAATCGCTGTGACCAATATCCGAGCACCAAGTTGTGGGTGGAAACTGCTCCCGATCTACTGATATTTATTACAGTTTATTTATGTTTATTATTTATACAAAATAAAACACTGGTTCCATTTATCACATAGCATTTATTTGTTAAGTACAAAACAATTGGACAATATCCTGACAATGTTCACCTGGCAATGTGCTCTAACTCCAGACGAGTATGTTTATCAATCGCTGCGGCTTCACAAAACGTGCTCCTTTCAGCAAGTCACTAGTGGCATGCCACATAAAAACTGACTGGTCGCGGCAATTGCCAGACCATGTCCACTTGTTCTCAATTGCCAATCAATTCACAATGTTGAAATCACTCTAATTGATCGGTAAAATCAATGTTTGTTTGTACAGTACAATATTCATTTATAGTAGGCAGTACATTAAACATTGTGATAAGAATTAAGCAAAGAATGAAGCAATCAGATTTAATTATTTTATTGATTAGACTATTGATTAAGTTGATTTGCAGTGGTGGGTAACTTCAATTGACCCCAAAGACTATTGTGCCGACAATACAGCTCTACAGACAATAAGCTTGTGGCCTTTAGGTAATAGATAAAAGATTGGTTGCTCCCAAATGGGACTTCCTCTCGCTGATGACTGCCAGTTGGGTTGCAGTATTGACTTTGTGCATAAGTCTTCTTAGTGCCTAATCGTGATTTGTGTGTATAAGTCCATTCATTCGCCTATTTGTCCGTTACGGAGCGATCGTTCATTCCGTGGAATATATTCCTGCTAGATCGCCAGTGACATCTCGAACCAATTTGCCGGTGCGCCACAATGGCCCATTTCAATGTGTTCTCTTACGGCTTGTTTAGTTCAATTTTGCAAACTTTGTAATTTGCTTGTTCGGTTATATTTGCGGTGTTACTTTACGTTATTGGCGGGGGACTATTTGTCTTGCTGCAAAACAGTAAAAACGATCACTCGGAATTTCCAAGGTGGTGCCCGACTTTGGCTATCTTCCCGAGAGAGAGAGATGTACGCGGCTTGTGCGATGTGTGGTGCTGGACTGGCCTTTAGCTTTTACTTCATCAACGCAATCTCGGACGGTGCACTCAAGATTGGACTCAATCGGTTCACTGACAAAACGGTCAAATGTGCCTGTCAAGTGTTGCTCGACACGGACAAGCACCCCAACTAACTCAAAGACGACTCGTGCGCTCCTTCGAGTGGTGCCATTTACGGTTTGAGCTATTTACTGTAAATATATTAATGCATTATGTAGTTGAACTTTGAAAAGTCTAGTTCTAACGATAACACGTAACACCATATCGGTAATTAATTAAGTTGGAACTTTTTGTTCTGACACGCTATTCACGACAATTGCACTTCAATTTGACAATAAATAACGATAGCAGGCGCATTGCAAAATCGATTTTCTCCTTTTGTGTTACTTATTTTCCACAAGTGTCTCAGTTGCTGTTCCTCCTGCTGCTCCTGCAAGTGTCACCTCATTTCCTTTCCGATGGGCTTTGTCGATGATCTCCTGAAGAAGATCAAAAAGACCAAGAAGACCAAAGGCAAGCAAAACCAACCTGCCACTGAAGACACTGATGGTGCCAATCAACCTCCACCGCCGCCACCACAACCGCCAAGAAAGCAACAAGCGACCACTTCACCTGCAACAAGTTCGATCAGTGAACAGACCAGTGCTTCGTCCTCGTCTTCAGGTGGATCAAAATCACCCGCGTCCAAGAAAGTGAATCGCACAACTGTGGTGGTGACTCCCACTGTCACTGCTCCGGTCACTGTGGCACAAGTTCGACCAAAGAGTCCACGCGCCAACCGCACCAGTGCGTCTATGTTGGACATCTCGAAGGAGCTCTCCTCTCCCCACCTTGTTCCATCGAGTCCAGTGCCGAACGTGTACGACCGAGTGTTTGACTGTGTGGTGCTTGCCATTCACTGTCCGACCCACAACCGTATCGCAGTGGCTCAATCGCCCACCAATGCCCTTTGGCTGCCTTACGTGCACATGTCGAGTAAGCTGAGCTGGTATGAAGCAGCCAGAGAAGCCATTCCACTGGTGCTCGCTTGTGGCCGAAGTTCAAAGCACGAATGGCTTCGTCGCAATCCGCCTTACGACCAGATTCAGCTGTTGGAAATTAACCGTATCCAGATTCCAACCACTCGCAAGTTTGTCAATCGACACTCGTCCTATGTTCGACTGAAGCCACCTTCTTCCAAGGATCATCAGCCACAGTCTCCACAAGCCGAACAAGTGGGACAGAAAGAAAATTCAGATTCTACGTCCAAGAAAAGTGGCAAAGCACGTCTGGGCAAACAGCAGTTCACTTGCTGTGTTGACACGTCTCGACTCAAATGGTTTGACGTGGCTTTCATCGACGAAGGCTGTGTGGAGAACTGTTGGGGACCAGAATTGGTCGAGTTCTCCAGACAAGTGGCTCAGTGTCACACTGCCGCGATCGAAGCCATCACTAGTCAAATTCCCGAGGGCCAACCTGTCCCTTCGCCACTTGCTCTGCCTCCGATAGCAATCAGACAAAACTACCGCGAGTTTGGTGTGGACGAACTATTCTCGATTCTACCAAGAAAAGATTCAGCTCAATCGAACGATTCGTGTGTGGAATCATTGAAGGAAACTCGAGTGACCGATGCAGACCTGGAACGATTGTACATCGACTTCCTTGACCACTGTTATCCAAGTTTCTTCATGACATTTGACTCGTTCAAGCACTATTTGTTCAAGAACGGATTCGAGTTCAACGAACAGAAGGTGAAGCGACTTTTCCGGGCATTCAACACCAACCAAAATGGCTATCTCACCTTCGCCGAGTTGCTAGTGGGTCTGGTTTGCATGGAACGAGAAACTCCACACGTCGAATTCCGAATCAAGTTTGTCTTCAACTACTATGATTCCAAGCGACGTGGATTTCTGACCGAGGATAGTTTTCTCAAGATTGTGCGCGATCTCAATTCGGATCGTGACGGCAAACTGGTCACCTGTTCGGAGAAGCAGTTGGCCCACAAAGCTCGACAGGCGATGGCTTCATTCAAGAACAAAACTGTACAGGAGCGACAAGTGGTGTCCTACTCGTCGTTTGTCTTTGGCATCGGTGCACACACATTTCGAGGCACTTCTCACCTCTGTCGATCGAGGAGGAACATTTTCCAAACCATCTCGAGACGCATCACTGCGAGGAGCATCAAATTGAATGTGACCAAAGGCAAGCTCGGGGATGTGATCACCAAAAAGAACTACAAAGGTGAGCCCACAGTTCTCTGACAAATAAAAACTCACTAACAGTTAATATTGACTCTCCATTGTATAGGCAGTTGCAAGCCTTGTAAATTACTCAATTACAAAGTGGTCGACCATTTGACCGTACTTACCCCCGACGGCTACTTTGCAGGCGCTCAACCATTGGAAATGTCACTCGAATGCACCGCCATGGTGCCACAGCTCAACAAGTCAAACTTGGACTCGGACAAGAATAGTGCCACTTCAGTGGAGACAGCTTCTTCTGGCAGTTCGATGTTCTCAAAGGAGGCTCACATCATCACGGACCCGTCAGTGCAGCCAAACTCAGCAGCGATGACCCTCCTGGCCAAGATTCGACAGTACAATGCCACCAAACCGCGCGGTCTACCAGTACCAGGACACCGAATGTCTGGCTTGATGAACGGACCAGGCGAACGAGACCAATTGATTGAGTTGATCAAAATAATCTACGATCAGGTGATTCCAATCTTGAAGGCAGAAGCTCGATGCAAGCCAGTGCCATCGCCGTCCTTTGTCATTGGCGACATCCACGGCAATCTAGAGGACCTCATTTCGTTGGAGCGAACCATTTGGCGTCGATTTCCCGAGGTGAACGGAATGCACTACCTCTTTCTGGGCGACTATGTAGATCGAGGTCGATGGAGCCTGGAATGTGCCTTGTACCTGATATCGATGAAGGTCCTCAAGCCAAACAACATCACTCTACTTCGAGGCAATCACGAGGTCCGAGACATTCAAATCAAGTACTCCTATCGACGAGAGTGCTTGGCCAAGTATGGCGAAAACCATGGCCACCAAATATGGCAACTCACCAACCGCATATTTGACCACATGCCACTTTGCGCGGTGATCAACGACTCAATCTTCTGTGCTCACGGTGGCCTGCCTCACGCGGTGCACACTATCGCCGAAATAAACCAAGCCATACCAGCCGATTTGGCCAACCCAGAAGGCGACTGTCTGACAGCCTGGGAAATTATGTGGAGCGATCCGATAGAGCCCGATGCATTTGCAGATGCAGTCAAATTGTTCGACAAGCAGTCAATGGCCACTCTTCGGCCGGGCTTTGTGTTCAACACGAAACGTGGCACCGCGCACCACTTTACCGACATTGGAGTGGACCAATTTCTGGCGGACAATCAGCTCACGCATATTATCCGTGCACACGAAGTGCCGAGGATTGGCTTTACGTTTCTCTTTGACAAAAAGTGCACCACCATTTTCTCATGTTCGCACTATTGCCTCAACAACAACGACTGTGCTGTGATTCTGGTCGATGGCGCCTGGATGCGTGTCATCCGAATTGACACTTCAACTAATGTGCCCGCCACTGAGGGCATCTAAGTAACTCTCCAGCACTGAGGTCATAAATGAATGAACTTATGTCTATATTAAAAGTTTTAATTAAATCCAATAGTTACTAAATGCCAAATGCTAAGTTGCCAGCATAACCCTAGCCCACTGTGTGTCTGATGCATTGCATTACACATTGGCACAACGAGTTAATGCATATTATTTTCACTTGTTTATTTATTTGTTAATCGAACATTAATTTAAACTCAAATTTTGTTTAGTCAATTGACAAATCAGCGCAACCTCACTGTCATTTAAAAGTGCTTGTCTATCCATCAACTCAACCATTGTGAACATTGTCCTAGTGCATGCACTCGAGTTTTGCACCTCTGCAAGTGTCAATCACTTTGCCAAGTCAAGTTTGTTCGATTACGAACGAGAATGCCAAGTGATCATTGCTAATTCACGTGACATCTCCTCTGGTGGCCTCGAATCAACTCTTGATAACTAACGAAATGCAACAACCACTTGCTCGTTATCCGGTCGGTTTCCTGTCCAACACCAAGCGTGCTTGTCCTACAGTCCTTGCCCTCAATGGACTGACGCACATAATCCGAGCTTGAGCTGATCATGAAGTGGCACAAGGGTTCAACTTGCACTTTGGTGTCCGAGTGATCACTGATCACTGTACACATGTGTTCAGTTGAAGTCGATACTGTGGTCAGGACAATAAAGTGTTCCTGCCTGTACCTTGGTCGGACTGGTCAGCAAAATATATTCAATATTCGAATATTCGAGTGATCAAGATAATCACTTATGACAATGAGTGAGCAAAGTCACACAAGAAATGTTAATTCAACATTATTTTAAAAAACTCTTTCCCGCGCACAGGCCAATCATTGGCTATCTTCATTGGTATAACATTGTTATAAGTATACTTTGTTATCTTAATAGTTTATTAAGTATTCAACCAACTTCAAATGATCTCCTCCTCGTTGCCATCCTCAGCCACTTCATCGCCAGTTCTGGACCGATTCGATCTATACAGTGATCTCAATATTTTTGGTTCTTTCACTGACAAGAGGATTTCATTGCCTACCCGAACGAGATGGCATTTGAGTTGGACCAATAGTTAGGTTTGCAGTCTGCTAATCGCCGACCTCGCAACTCTGTCAGACGAATGCGCAATCGATAATACTTGTGAAATTTACCCTCTGACCAGTGGCAGCGATCTTGGCAACTCCACCAAAAATGTCACTTATCTCAAGTATGTCGGTCTGTAATGGCACTGCCCCATCATCACGTGGCAAGGGCATTTCCCAAAAATCCGTTCTTTCCCATGCCTGCCTCAATGGACAACTGTTCAACTCAAATCAACTGACGGGCAAATTTTTTTTTAGTGGAAACTGACATTTATTTGCAAAGAAGTCCTCTCCAATGATCATTAGAACTGCTGCTGACAACTTTTGCACAACTCAACTTGCAGCTTCTCATGAAGAAGGAGGACATGTTGAACTGGGCCAATAACAATCAGAATGGCTTTGCCAACGTGACTCCCTCCATGCTTGCGGCAATATGGTCGACCTGAATGGACATATGATATTATTTCCTCCACTTCCTCACCCACCGCGAAGACCAACCCAATGGCTAACACAAATGACAAAAACTTTTGGTTTCAGATCATTGAAAATGAACGGAAATTTGAACTCGATGGTGAACGGTGGTAACCTTTTGATGTATAGTATACATTGTATTTGTTTAATTACAAATGAACTATTTATTAAGCAAATAAAACTTAATTTAATGAAGCATTCTTTTGCTAAGTTTTAATTTGAATGAGACACTAATGTTTGACTCTGTGAGGACCAGTGCAGATGTGCTTGTCGAGTGTTAGTCGTCGTTGTCCTTGCTTGGACCGAACCAGTCGTGTTCGAACACTTCGATCATGTTGAGCCGAGTGGAATGGTTCGGGTTGAGATGTTCACCGATGAGGTCTTTGCACTCGACCGAGAGTGACTGCACGAACTTGTAGTTGCGAGCCAGTTGGTCTTTCTTGAGCTGCTTTGTGTCTTTGTCACTGAATGGAAGACGATTCTGCACGAGCACGTACAGCACAATGCCCATCGACCACACATCACTCACCAGTGGATCGTACGGTTGAGCCTTGAGCACTTCGGGTGCGACGTAAGCCGTGCTGCCACAATACGTGTCCGACAGCCGACGTCGGTAGCCAGATTTATTTAATTTTATAGGAAGTTGATCACTTCTTTGACCAGGAAACTGTGGGTCCAACTGGAAGCCAAGTCAAACTTAATGGTCTCTACACAGACAAACAATCCGCATGATGTGTCTCCTGTTCTATCGAATTCATCATTAAGCAGTAGTGCAATTCATTCTATCCTATCATACCAATTTGAGTGTTCTTGTTCGAAGCCAACCAATAGACAATCAATGACCAGTCAAACAGCAATTCGAGTTTTGGAGTTCCAAATCGGCAGTGCATTACTGTTCGATTGACTCGACTGCCTTCAATATTGTCAAATCATATTCCTTTTTCTTTTCCACGTCTACATTCGTTGCAGGTTGTCACAGTCTCGAACATTAACCGGACCGTTAGAATAAATTATTGAAAGTCGAATTTTGTCCTTATAAAATTGGCTTGATGATCTGACTTTGGTCATTGGAAATTGTTAGTTTTGTTTAAGCCTATTCTCATGGACTCTTCCTCTTCTTCATCAGAGTCGTCCTCTGGCTCACCGACCTCGCCTCCCTCATCAGAGTCGTCATCTGGCTCGCCTCCCTCGCCTCCCTCGCCTCCTTCACCTCCTTCACCTGCCACTGATGGTCAAAGTGAGGACGTGGCTTTTGAGTTGACCTGGGAAACTCTGAAACCTGGGAAGCGGACTCGGTTCCGACTACGAGCAAACTCGGCTTGCAACGAGAGCGTTGTACAACACTTGTCAAGCATTTCGCGTCAACTCACTCATCGTGATGGCCGAAAGGACAAGCAGCAAGACACTGTGAACAAGAAGAGCCACCGAAGAAGTCGATCATCATCGTCTGGCCGAGAGGACAAGCCGCAAGACACTGTGGACAAGAAGAGCCGCCAACGAAGTCGATCATCATCGTCTGGCCGAGAGGACAAGCCGCAAGACACTGTGGACAAGAAGAGCCGCCAACGAAGTCGATCATCATCGTCTGGCCGAGAGGACAAGCCGCAAGACACTGTGGACAAGAAGAGCCGCCAACGAAGTCGATCATCATCGTCTGGCCGAGAGGACAAGCCGCACGAAACTGTGGACAAGAAGAGCCACCGAAAAAGACGATCATCCACTGGCCGAGAGGTCAAGTCGCACGAAACTGCGGGCAAGAAGAGCCACCGAAAAAGACGATCATCCACTGGCCGAGAGGTCAAGTCGCACGAAACTGCGGGCAAGAAGAGCCGCCGAAAAAGACGATCATCGTCGAATCAGTCAAACGATTCGAATGTGCCACCAGCTTCGTTAGAAAGTTTGAACAGTACCCTCTCGACTGCGCTTGGTGCAATGAATCCTCCAACGAAGCCAAAATCGGTTGGCCTCACCAAGGATGACATCAAAGAGACGCCAAACGATTCCCAGATGGATGTGTCACCGGTGCCAAATGGAAGTGTTTTGCCAAGCAGCATCTCAAGCACCTCTGGTCAAGTGCAGGTGGAACCACGGCCGAAGCCAAAATCGGTTGGCCTCACCAAGGATGACATCAAAGAGGCGCAAAACGATTCCCAGACGAATGTGCCACCGGTGTCAAATGGAAGTGTTTTGCCAAGCAGCATCTCAAGCACCACTGGCCAAGTGCATGTGGAATCACCGCCGAAGCCAAAATCGGTTGGCCTCACAAAGGATGACATCAAAGAGACGCCAAACGATTCCCAGATGGATGTGCCACCGGTGCCAAATGGAAGTGTTTTGACAAGCAGCATCTCAAGCACCACTGGTCAAGTGCAGGTGGAATCACCGCCGAAGCCAAAATCGGTTGGCCTCACCAAGGATGACACCAAAGAGGCGCAAAACGATTCCCAGACGGATGTGCCACCGGTGTCAAATGGAAGTGTTTTGCCAAGCAGCATCTCAAGCACCTCTGGTCAAGTGCAGGTGGAATCACCGCCGAAGCCAAAATCGGTTGGCCTCACCAAGGATGACATCAAAGAGGCGCAAAACGATTCCCAGACGGATGTGCCACCGGTGCCAAATGGAAGTGTTTTGACAAGCAGCATCTCAAGCACCACTGGTCAAGTGCAGGTGGAATCACCGCCGAAGCCAAAATCGGTTGGCCTCACCAAGGATGACACCAAAGAGGCGCAAAACGATTCCCAGACGGATGTGCCACCGGTGTCAAATGGAAGTGTTTTGCCAAGCAGCATCTCAAGCACCTCTGGTCAAGTGCAGGTGGAATCACCGCCGAAGCCAAAATCGGTTGGCCTCACCAAGGATGACATCAAAGAGGCGCAAAACGATTCCCAGACGGATGTGCCACCGATGTCAAATGGAAGTGTTTTGACAAGCAGCATCTCAAGCACCACTGGCCAAGTGCATGTGAAATCACCGCCGAAGCCAAAATCGGTTGGCCTCACAAAGGATGACATCAAAGAGACGCCAAACGATTCCCAGATGGATGTGCCACCGGTGCCAAATGGAAGTGTTTTGCCAAGCACCATCTCAAGCACCTCTGGTCAAGTGCAGGTGGAATCACCGCCGAAGCCAAAATCGGTTGGCCTCACAAAGGATGACATCAAAGAGGCGCAAAACGATTCCAAGACGGATGTGCCACCGGTGCCAAATGGAAGTGTTTTGCCAAGCACCATCTCAAGCACCTCTGTTCAAGTGCAGGTGGAACCACTGTCGAAGCCTCGAGAGAACTCGGACCAGCTGGATCCGCCACCGCAACCATCCCCCAATCGCGGGCGGTCTGAATAAGGCACATTAATTTACATTTAATTTACAACACAATAAATTAAGTTATTTAAAATGTTGAGTTATTATAGGATAAACTAACTTGTAAGAGCCAAATTATTTTATTTTATTCATTCTCAATGACTTCAAACTTTCAAATATTTCGGAAAGCAATCTGTCCTGAATAAAAACAAGTGACTACTGTCAACTCGGGAGTCGCCATTCGTAGGTCGTTTTTCGAAGTGCCCCGAAAAATTCGAAATTTTCACATTTCGAAAACGTGAAAATAATTTTTTTTCTTGGAGGTCGATTGTTGGCTATTGCATGCATGCGCGCGCATAGAATCTCATTGTAATGTCATCTTGGGTAGTGATTTTCTTAATTAAGGTTAATTCGAATCGTCGTCGAGCACTCCCCTCCTTTGATAATGTTCCCATGTACTATGGTTCTACGAAAACGATTTGGAAGTTGCGACGGGGAGTGGCTTAAGTTGTGTTTTAACGCGAAGAGAGGCATTTGACGAGAACATGTCAGTTGATTGAGCTCGAACGAAAACAATCATTGACAATTCAGTAGTGTACTTAATATTTTTCGTAGTGACAAGTGTGACACTGGCTAAATTTAGGTCTGAGAATCTGATGGAATTGACCATTTTGCTATTGGGCGTTTGGCGGCGCTCGGAAATTGTGAAATTGGGATTTACGATGTGACAAGTGACTACAAATGCACTGCTAATTGACCTAGGCTCGTAGAGAGAAATCGATCAACTCAAGCACAATTTTTGGTGGAAAATTTGGTTGGTTGGTTATTTTGTGCTGTGTTTTAGAAGTGAACGCAAAGTAAAGCCAGTCAGCAGCAGTAACATTTGCATCGATCGTTGTGAACGAAACTGAAAAGTGTAACAAGCAAAACACAAACTCAACCAATTGACATATCAACATGTCGCCTTTATTCTGATCATTGGCATCGTTCTTTGAATGGTCAACTCGATGGAAACTTGGAAGGTCTTCGGGTAGTGTTAGTTTCGTTTTATGAATTTGTGGAACATCAAGCGACTCTGTTGTGTAATGTAAATCTACCATCCACTTCTTCAAGCCGTAAACACAAATCTACAAATCAAACGAGCAACTGGTAGATTTGATGACTCGACGCAATAAACTAGTTTCTCAAATGTGTCAAATCATTTTGGGGTGACTTTAAATTAATTAAACACCAACGCATTTATCTGGGCATAAAGGCATTGTCCTGCATTTGGTCCGATTGTGGTTACTTTTCTAATACAAAACAGAAAATGTCATTCTACACGTTCGCACCTTGTATTTCAAGATGCCTGTCTTTATACAAGAACAGGTACGACTAAACATTGTGAACAATCAATATCCAGAAGATTACGTTTTGGTATATGATAACCAAATACTAGATTCTAGTAACTAGAAAATCGACTAGTGAGATCTGGTCACATTGCTCATTCATTTTTATTTGGCTCAATGTCATCCTTGTTATTTATTTATATATTTAAAATAAATTTACTAATTTTACTCAACTTGTTCAATAATTTATATTTTGAAACAAAATATTTCAAACTCATCCCACAACATCAACTGTTCAATAACTCTAATTCTCAAAACAATTTTATAGTTTTGGCGGGAATTTTGTTTTAACGGTTTTCTTCAAAACAAAACACGACAGTGATGTTTTGGGGAGCACGCCACGTAAAAGATATTTAAAGTGTAAATGTTACTAGTACTACATTTGGGAATAGCTAACGTAACTTGAGTTCAAGGGTTGTACCACCCATATGATTTATTTTCTAAACACTTTGATTACAAAAGCCGTTTGAATTTGACTTGTTGTCAAAGTTGCAATTGCTGTTAACTGTTGCCTGATGCAACTCTACGATTCTCTACCTAATCCTGTGTGTGACTAGTTTCAAATTTAATTTTTGATTATCAATCAACATGAAAGGAGAACAATTGAAAGCTTTTGTTGACAATAGTAAGGGAGTGTTTCTCCGTGGTTCTTTTGAAGATGAATACTTCTGTAGTGTTTGTGATTGCACTTTGATCAATGTATTTGATAAACACCGACTCGAACGACATTCAACTCAAAGCAAAATGCACAAAGAATTAATTGCAAATCCGCCATTGGATGGACTGCGAGGTGCAGTTGCATATCGAAAGTTGAAGATATTACGAGATTTTTCGTGCATCTCAAGTAATGGTGGAGATAATGTTTACTGCGTTTGTTGTCCTGACCAGAAGTTGCACATGACTAGAGAGTCTGTTGTCGTGCACTTGAAGACAACAACTCATCAAGAGAACGAACGGCTAATCAGGTCTATCTGTGGCGAAGTGTCATATAGTGAGATCAAAAACCTCAATGTCGCAAAGCAAACGTCAACTGACAAGAAGAAGCACATCGATGAAGTTATCAAGGAATTCCCCAATGAATTGGGTGTATTTGATGATGAGTTGTTTTGTGTGTCATGTAACTCCATGTTCCGTCCGAGCCAATTCAACCGATACAAGCCCGAGGTGATTGCTCACTTCAAATCAAAGTGTCACCTCAGATCGTTACAACCAAACACAGACTCTATTAATAGAATTGCTTATCTACTCGACTCATCTCAATCAGGAGACGGATTCTTAAAGTCAGTTCTCCCTGGTAAGTATAGAATAGAATCCTATACTAATATTCGTAAACTAATCAAAACTATTTGCACAGACAAACCAAACATGCCCACACCTCGAGTGGTAACCGATGAAGAAGCTACAAAAGCGTGCCAATTTGTGCTCGAAATGGGAATACCATTTGAAAGTATTTCCAAATTACAAAAATTCGTTTACGACATCTGCGGAGTATTCGTCTCATCAAAAGTGGCTCGGATCCGTGGCCTGCACTTACTACACCAAAGTAAATAATTTTCTTTTTCTTTTTAGATAATCTTTCCTGTCCTTGCGATTTCCTTTTCTCTTCTCACATTGATTTGATGACAAAATGAAATCACTTCGTAAACAAAACGAACCAACAAGACAATCTTTCGAGTGTTCAATGCTCACACTGATTTGATGACAAAATGAAATCACTTCGTAAACAAAACGAACCAACAAGACAATCTTTCGGGTGTTTCAATGCTCACACTAATTTGACGATGCACGCAACCACTCTCGACGGCCATAAAGTCACACTCCGGGGACATTTACACAAATGTCAGGCTGCCATAGCTTGACCTGTCGAACTGTCTGGAGATCTCCTTCAGGCTCTAATGTTTCACTAATACCGATAACGAGAAGGAATCGACTGGCTGAAATTGCCTCGGAATGGTCACACAGGTTGTCTCCATAGGAGCACTTCAATGACCGGTGTCATCGCTCACAACTGGTGTCTGAGCTACAGCTGTAAGTGAAGAAATGGTCAAATGGACAGTACTGAACCAAAACAGTGCGAGATGACGATTATGCAAACGGGCAAATTATGATTTCCCATCGAGTGCCCTTCAATGCAACCGTGCCTTTTGAGAGATAAGACTGACGGACACAGCCAGAGCAGCACGAATAGAGTGTCACTTGACATTTGACCAACCGAACTAAGAGCTCTTCTAGAGGAGAAACAAAGTGATGTTAAATTTCATCACTGAAATCGGGGTTTAACTCTCGCAACTGGTACGAAATGGCAAAACGTATTCTTGGTTAAGTGATGATAAAGTATAAAAGCTAAAAATATAAAGAGAACAAAAATAAAGTAGACTAAACACAGTGACAAAGGAATCAAAGAGAACTTCGGTAAACTGTTGAGTAATACATAGAATCAAGTCAATCCCTCTAGCACAAGTTGTTTCACTGATGGCGATAGTGATGTCTTCTTATAGTGACCACGACCAGTCAGTTTGGTGGAATGACCACTGCTCACTGAATAGTTCTTGTCATGACATGCATGCATGTTCGTTTCATCGAGACTGAACGAACAAATGGTCGAGTTCATCGAGTTGGCAACAATGCAAGGCCAATTGCAATTGCCATGGCTTAATCGCTGTCAACAAGTGAAACTAAAACAGAGCACTGCAAACCTGTTTGTCTTTGCTTGACAGACACAGCAAACCAAACCCAGGAAGTGGGAATAATCAGCTCAGAAATATGACAGACCGGTGGCCACTGAGTCACTCATCAAGTCGACTGGTCAAATATTACCAATAAAGGAATTTACAATTAGCAGATTTAAGATAAGTCCCTCATTATCTTTCGATTGGTTTTTTTTCGCTTGTTCACTACATAACTGCAACTTTACTTCTTATTGTACATTCAAACAAACAAGTGACATAGTCGGACATGATGAGCACGAACGTAGAAAGATATGACAGCAGCTATCTAGATGACCAGTGCCATCGTTCATAAACGACCATAAAGCTGGCACCTCAAGTCTTGCTTAGTCAGGTCAAGCAGCGGGATGTCCCTTGCAGGCTTGGGATAGTCACAGTCTCAAACTGCTGTAGACAATGTCTACTAGACACGACCTAGTGATATGCCGATCTGAGCGATAGTTTGGCACCGATTGATCTGTGATTACCAATTGCCAATTGGCCATGCCGTGACGTGCCATGCCAGCACACTGCCTGGCCTGCTGGTGCCAGTGTACCAGACGACAAAATGAATTAAAAAACAAAACAAATCAACAAAGTTTTTCAATATTGGATTCTGTTTATGACGTTTTCCTGTTGAATTAACCTTTCCTTTTCTTTCTTTCCTGTTTGATTAAAATTAGTTGGAGTCTACATAATGACACTATTCTTCAAATGAACATCCAAGAATGATTCCTGCTCTGTTGGAGTCTAAATGATGACACTATTCTTCAAATGCACTACCAAGAATGATTCCTGCTCTGTTGGAGTCTAAATGATGACACTATTCTTCAAATGCACTACCAAGAATGATTCCTGCTCTGTTGGAGTCTAAATGATGACACTATTCTTCAAATGCACTACCAAGAATGATTCCTGCTCTGTTGGAGTCTAAATGATGACACTATTCTTCAAATGCACTACCAAGAATGATTCCTGCTCTGTTGGAGTCTAAATGATGACACTATTCTTCAAATGAACATCCAAGAATGATTCCTGCTCTGTTGGAGTCTAAATGATGACACTATTCTTCAAATGCACTACCAAGAATGATTCCTGCTCTGTTGGAGTCTAAATGATGACACTATTCTTCAAATGCACTACCAAGAATGATTCCTGCTCTGTTGGAGTCTAAATGATGACACTATTCTTCAAATGCACTACCAAGAATGATTCCTGCTCTGTTGGAGTCTAAATGATGACACTATTCTTCAAATGAACATCCAAGAATGATTCCTGCTCTGTTGGAGTCTAAATGATGACACTATTCTTCAAATGCACTACCAAGAATGATTCCTGCTCTGTTGGAGTCTAAATGATGACACTATTCTTCAAATGCACTACCAAGAATGATTCCTGCTCTGTTGGAGTCTAAATGATGACACTATTCTTCAAATGCACTACCAAGAATGATTCCTGCTCTGTTGGAGTCTAAATGATGACACTATTCTTCAAATGCACTACCAAGAATGATTCCTGCTCTGTTGGAGTCTAAATGATGACACTATTCTTCAAATGAACATCCAAGAATGATTCCTGCTCTGTTGGAGTCTAAATGATGACACTATTCTTCAAATGCACTACCAAGAATGATTCCTGCTCTGTTGGAGTCTAAATGATGACACTATTCTTCAAATGCACTACCAAGAATGATTCCTGCTCTGTTGGAGTCTAAATGATGACACTATTCTTCAAATGCACTACCAAGAATGATTCCTGCTCTGTTGGAGTCTAAATGATGACACTATTCTTCAAATGCACTACCAAGAATGATTCCTGCTCTGTTGGAGTCTAAATGATGACACTATTCTTCAAATGAACATCCAAGAATGATTCCTGCTCTGTTGGAGTCTAAATGATGACACTATTCTTCAAATGCACTACCAAGAATGATTCCTGCTCTGTTGGAGTCTAAATGATGACACTATTCTTCAAATGCACTACCAAGAATGATTCCTGCTCTGTTGGAGTCTAAATGATGACACTATTCTTCAAATGAACATCCAAGAATGATTCCTGCTCTGTTGGAGTCTAAATGATGACACTATTCTTCAAATGCACTACCAAGAATGATTCCTGCTCTGTTGGAGTCTAAATGATGACACTATTCTTCAAATGCACTACCAAGAATGATTCCTGCTCTGTTGGAGTCTAAATGATGACACTATTCTTCAAATGAACATCCAAGAATGATTCCTGCTCTGTTGGAGTCTAAATGATGACACTATTCTTCAAATGCACTACCAAGAATGATTCCTGCTCTGTTGGAGTCTAAATGATGACACTATTCTTCAAATGCACTACCAAGAATGATTCCTGCTCTGTTGGAGTCTAAATGATGACACTATTCTTCAAATGCACTACCAAGAATGATTCCTGCTCTTTGATCTAAATGATGACACTATTCTTCAAATGCACTACCAAGAATGATTCCTGCTCTGTTGGAGTCTAAATGATGACACTATTCTTCAAATGCACTACCAAGAATGATTCCTGCTCTGTTGGAGTCTAAATGATGACACTATTCTTCAAATGACAACCAAGAATGATTCCTGCTCTGTTGGAGTCTAAATGATGACACTATTCTTCAAATGCACTACCAAGAATGATTCCTGCTCTGTTGGAGTCTAAATGATGACACTATTCTTCAAATGCACTACCAAGAATGATTCCTGCTCTGTTGGAGTCTAAATGATGACACTATTCTTCAAATGCACTACCAAGAATGATTCCTGCTCTGTTGGAGTCTAAATGATGACACTATTCTTCAAATGCACTACCAAGAATGATTCCTGCTCTGTTGGAGTCTAAATGATGACACTATTCTTCAAATGAACATCCAAGAATGATTCCTGCTCTGTTGGAGTCTAAATGATGACACTATTCTTCAAATGCACTACCAAGAATGATTCCTGCTCTGTTGGAGTCTAAATGATGACACTATTCTTCAAATGCACTACCAAGAATGATTCCTGCTCTGTTGGAGTCTAAATGATGACACTATTCTTCAAATGCACTACCAAGAATGATTCCTGCTCTGTTGGAGTCTAAATGATGACACTATTCTTCAAATGAACATCCAAGAATGATTCCTGCTCTGTTGGAGTCTAAATGATGACACTATTCTTCAAATGAACATCCAAGAATGATTCCTGCTCTGTTGGAGTCTAAATGATGACACTATTCTTCAAATGCACTACCAAGAATGATTCCTGCTCTGTTGGAGTCTAAATGATGACACTATTCTTCAAATGCACTACCAAGAATGATTCCTGCTCTGTTGGAGTCTAAATGATGACACTATTCTTCAAATGAACATCCAAGAATGATTCCTGCTCTGTTGGAGTCTAAATGATGACACTATTCTTCAAATGAACATCCAAGAATGATTCCTGCTCTGTTGGAGTCTAAATGATGACACTATTCTTCAAATGCACTACCAAGAATGATTCCTGCTCTGTTGGAGTCTAAATGATGACACTATTCTTCAAATGAACATCCAAGAATGATTCCTGCTCTGTTGGAGTCTAAATGATGACACTATTCTTCAAATGCACTACCAAGAATGATTCCTCTCTTTGATAAATATTTTAAAAAGTTAAATGATGAATATTCTTCAAATGCACTACCAAGAATGATTCCTGCTCTGTTGGAGTCTAAATAATGACACTATTCTTCAAATGTACTACCAAGAATGATTCCTGCTCTGTTGGAGTCTAAATGATGACACTATTCTTCAAATGCACTACCAAGAATGATTCCTGCTCTGTTGGAGTCTAAATGATGACACTATTCTTCAAATGCACTACCAAGAATGATTCCTGCTCTGTTGGAGTCTAAATGATGACACTATTCTTCAAATGCACTACCAAGAATGATTCCTGCTCTGTTGGAGTCTAAATGATGACACTATTCTTCAAATGAACATCCAAGAATGATTCCTGCTCTGTTGGAGTCTAAATGATGACACTATTCTTCAAATGCACTACCAAGAATGATTCCTGCTCTGTTGGAGTCTAAATGATGACACTATTCTTCATATGCACTACCAAGAATGATTCCTGCTCTGTTGGAGTCTAAATGATGACACTATTCTTCAAATGCACTACCAAGAATGATTCCTGCTCTGTTGGAGTCTAAATGATGACACTATTCTTCAAATGCACTACTTTTGAAGCTCCAGTCTTAGTAAAATATTATTCAAATGATTACTTGAGGAAACGACAAGTTGAAGCTCCAGTCTTAGTAAAATATTATTCAAATGATTACTTGAGGAAACGACAAGTTGAAGCTCCAGTCTTAGTAAAATATTATTCAAATGATTACTTGAGGAAACGACAAGTTGAAGCTCCAGTCTTAGTAAAATATTATTCAAATGATTACTTGAGGAAACGACAAGTTGAAGCTCCAGTCTTAGTAAAATATTATTCAAATGATTACTTGAGGAAACGACAAGTTGAAGCTCCAGTCTTAGTAAAATATTATTCAAATGATTACTTGAGGAAACGACAAGTTGAAGCTCCAGTTTTAGTAAAATATTATTCAAATGATTACTTGAGGAAACGACAAGTTGAAGCTCCAGTTTTAGTAAAATATTATTCAAATGATTACTTGAGGAAACGACAAGTTGAAGCTCCAGTCTTAGTAAAATATTATTCAAATGATTACTTGAGGAAACGACAAGTTGAAGCTCCAGTCTTAGTAAAATATTATTCAAATGATTACTTGAGGAAACGACAAGTTGAAGCTCCAGTCTTAGTAAAATATTATTCAAATGATTACTTGAGGAAACGACAAGTTGAAGCTCCAGTCTTAGTAAAATATTATTCAAATGATTACTTGAGGAAACGACAAGTTGAAGCTCCAGTCTTAGTAAAATATTATTCAAATGATTACTTGAGGAAACGACAAGTTGAAGCTCCAGTCTTAGTAAAATATTATTCAAATGATTACTTGAGGAAACGACAAGTTGAAGCTCCAGTCTTAGTAAAATATTATTCAAATGATTACTTGAGGAAACGACAAGTTGAAGCTCCAGTCTTAGTAAAATATTATTCAAATGATTACTTGAGGAAACGACAAGTTGAAGCTCCAGTCTTAGTAAAATATTATTCAAATGATTACTTGAGGAAACGACAAGTTGAAGCTCCAGTCTTAGTAAAATATTATTCAAATGATTACTTGAGGAAACGACAAGTTGAAGCTCCAGTCTTAGTAAAATATTATTCAAATGATTACTTGAGGAAACGACAAGTTGAAGCTCCAGTCTTAGTAAAATATTATTCAAATGATTACTTGAGGAAACGACAAGTTGAAGCTCCAGTCTTAGTAAAATATTATTCAAATGATTACTTGAGGAAACGACAAGTTGAAGCTCCAGTCTTAGTAAAATATTATTCAAATGATTACTTGAGGAAACGACAAGTTGAAGCTCCAGTCTTAGTAAAATATTATTCAAATGATTACTTGAGGAAACGACAAGTTGAAGCTCCAGTCTTAGTAAAATATTATTCAAATGATTACTTGAGGAAACGACAAGTTGAAGCTCCAGTCTTAGTAAAATATTATTCAAATGATTACTTGAGGAAACGACAAGTTGAAGCTCCAGTCTTAGTAAAATATTATTCAAATGATTACTTGAGGAAACGACAAGTTGAAGCTCCAGTCTTAGTAAAATATTATTCAAATGATTACGAAAATGAAGACCAGCAGCGAGAGAAGCCCGATTTGGTCATAGCTCTGCTGTCCCTAGTGTTGTCAAGCTCGTTGGGCGTGATAAGGATTGTGCCGCAGTGAGGGCTCGGTGGAGAAAGTAAACTGGCACTTCTTGGTTGGCAATTGCGATCTGACAGAGGCTTCGCGCGAATGAACACTGAAGTTGTTCTGATTCAGACTCTGAACTACAACGTCGCGTTGTCTTAATAAATGTGACTGCTCGGACGCCTTTCACCGCCAACACTAATCACACTAATCACACTAATCACACTAATCGATCCCAATCCAGTGAATATATTTAAATGTAGCTCACTCAGTCCAGTTGAGTGTTGTCCGAAGGAGACAGTTTATTAGACAGCACTCGGTTCTATCTGAAAAGTGCCCAGCAAGGCAATCCTTTGGTGTGATCAATTGTGGAAGGCAGCTCCGAATGAAGCTAATGCGAATGCAAAAGACAATGAGGCATAATTAAAAGTAGAATACATTTATTGAATTAACTTTATAAAGTTTTAGCTCGGTGGCAGTTGGAGACAACGGTGGCACGACCAAGCCATTCTCACAAGCAAACCGACTGGCGTGCAACCTCGCTGCTAGGTGCGACACTATTCTTCCCTGTGTTGCTGGCGGGGGTTGCTTTCAGTGCCTCATTGCTTGTTGTGCATTGAGCAAAATGGAAGCGGTTGGATTGACACACCAATTGCCATGATTGAGTACGCTGGAATTAATCAAAATGGCTTACCTGTTGTTTCAGAACCAAGTCAAAACTCAAATCAAAGAAGTTTCCTCACTAATGAACTGAACAAACTGAAAATGAACACGATTGCCCACCACTGAGAACTTGTCTATTCGAATGTAGTGGAGAACATTCTTGAGTTGTGTGTGTACGGCAGCAACGAGACTAGTATGGTAAATAGATTTCCGTTAATTCAAATTAAACAAAAATTACCTTTCACTGCCTGATTGCCAGTCGAATCCATTCGGTTAAGATGATTTGGCTAGTGAGACAGGTCAGGTTTGGGGTGGCAATAGTGAGACACTTTGGACTGGACGTTTCAATCACCAGCACTTGCATTCCACATTGCTCATCAGCATCACTGAGCAAACTGCAAGCTCATTGCCGCAAGTCGCATATACCGAATTGGACACACGCCAAACCTAAGGCTATTTGGATATATTCAAGAACCTACTGATAAATCGTTGTGGTGAAGTGTCCTGGGATGTCGTAAAGTGCGGACTATTCGGTGGCACACTCACTCATTCTGCATCCACTGACATTCACACATTCACCCATCAAAATCGGTTTGTTTGAGTATGAGTGAAATGTGGCAAGTTTAAGACAAAATAAGCATTAGGGTGAACCACGATAATGAGACATTCTGCCGCTGATGCTGTGATCGTTAAGCAACACTACTGAATTGTTTCCTACACCTAACTACATAACCACTCGGACCTACCCGTCGATAGTGTCGATAGGGATAAGTATTAAGGTATGACATTTACACATTAGAATGTGGCCAGGCACAAATAACTCCACTGGTGCTCTGTCCTTGTATTAGATTTCACTACAAATTATGGTGAGTGCTCATTCAAATGCACCCACGACTGCAGGCCATACATAAATGTTGAATGAAATTACACTCAGCAGCGACTTTAAAGCCACCGAAAGGGAAAGTAATGTCTCAATTGGTTATTGCACTGAAAGACTAACTTTGCTTGGAAATCAACTAAATCAACGCCAACTTGCAATCAAGTGGCCAATGAAAGTGCACCAGTGCGGAATCGGACATTGTACATCGACTTTGTATGAGGCTAAAGAAGACCCCAGGGAATGATGACTCCCGATTGACCATCAAAATGTCACCAATGATAATGAAAAGTGTTTCTCCTAATGGGAACACTCCCAAGCGATCGATCGAATGTGCTGTTTCGGTGGCAGGCGAACAAATCGACTTGAAGTAGACTCCTGAGGAAAGCATTCAATGGCTTACCATTCGCGCGAGTTCAATTAAAAAGTCAGTGCCCAGACAATAGTGAAGTAATTGAAATTGGACTCGATTGCATTCATTCATCTAGACAGATGTTAGTGTTAGTGCTATTACGATTGCCATTGCAATTCGCTTGGTGAGACGAGCTAGAGAGTGATCGAGCATGGGCCAATTATTTAAGTAATACAATCAACAAATGCAATCAGCGTGGTAATTAACATTGAGAGTGCACAGCACTACTGTCACTGATGTGAAGACAAGTGATCTCCCACTGGGACTCTCAGTGAAAGTTCATTTAATTTGCGGAAAAATTGTTGTACTTGTCAGGCATGCAGGTGACAGGTTGTTCCTCTGCTTCTGGAAGACAATCGGCAAAACGCAACTTCAAACAGACCAATTCAGTCAGTGGTGAAAGACATCTGGCCAGCTGGGTCATTGGCATAGCCTCAAATTGATTACCAATGAATAGCCCAAGCCGAGTGAGAGAGGCAAATAGTGCCCCAAACGTAAGAATTTGAGGATCGCGATTCAAATCGATTACATTCCCAACGGTGACTGATGTAAATTTGATGGCCAACTGTGGGTCGAATTGATTCAATTCGCGTAGTGACAAGTTCAAGTCACAGTTAATGCGAACATTTCCAGTCAGGCCATACTGACGAAACGACTCCACAAACAAGGCAGTTTGATTGAAGGCATTGAAGGTGCTCAAGCGAGACAGAACAGTAAGCTTCGGCACAAAGGGCAACGTGTCTGGCAATTGAAAATTCAGTGTGAGATGTCGAATCAAATCGAGTCTGTTGATTGAGTCAATCAGAGCAATAAAATTGACCATGAGGTCATTGTGAACATTAGGAATATAATCGCGAAAATAGAAGAAGACAAGTTTGAGCGAAACGATACTGTTGGCGTAACAGTTGATGAGGCTACTGATCTGCTGCAAGGACGAGATGGCATATGAGACATCGTAAAAACCATATTGAACAATGGTGAGGTGAGTGATAATTGGAAAGGAATCCATAATGGGGTTAGTCAGCACAGCAGCTGCAAGCACGGCTAGAGCATCGAAACAGAACTGGTCAAGTGGTCGAAGTTGTACCCAAGACGAGCCATCTTCGCGTCGAACATGTTCGATCAGATCATTCCTGAATGGCTTCTCTTCATCACGAATCATTTTCGCATCTTTGTGGTATTGTCGAAAGAGCACCAGCGAACGACGACGTTTCAATTCGCTCGGCACCACTCTGCCCCAATTGGTGCATACCACACGGACAGAACGAACCAGATCAAACAGTGGAATGCGCATGAAAATGTTCTCGAGACAAAGGTCGGGCAGGTGGGACACAGAGGGTGCCATTATGGAACGGACGATACTCGCTAGTAAAAGCAAATAAAGTGAGCTAAACGTTGCAATAATTATAATCCTTAAAGACTTGTCACATACCAGGTGCTTGACACACAATTAAAGACAGAACCAAATTGTGGTCACTCACAAGAAGAGAATACTTGATGAGAATGATGACAAAGGATGTCTATCAGGCAGTGGAATCGAGGGAGAGCTAAAGCAACGATCGTTTGTTGTCGAGTGCATGACGCAAACACGAGGAAAAATGGCTGTGCTAACAAAGGAAGGAGGGGCCAAAAGGAGAACCGCACTGGGCCATTGGTCACTGGCACTTTCATTTGAGTGCATTTCGGTCGCATGCAGTGCAAAGCTTGAACGCACCACACTGCTATATCTAGCGAGCACTACATTGAGTCGTTTGTTTATTGCAAGTCTGTTGTGTCTAATAATTTGCTTCCCGAATCGCAATTTATCACCACCCAAAATGACCAAATTTGCCAATCTGCCCGACGATTGTTACTTTCTAATCTTCGCTCGTCTGTCCACCTCGACACTTCTTTCCTGTCGTCGTGTCTCTCGTGCTTGGCTCCGTAATCAACAAGACGTCTGTCGACATCGAAAAGTGTTGATTCTTCTGCAAGGAAATTCACCAACCAAGCTGCTGACCAACTCTCACTTCAAAGCAGCATTCATCTCACACGGAATCGATCAAAATGGTCAACCGATGGACTTTGATCAATTTCTGCTGCACAACCGAGTGAATCTCCTTTCCTTCAATCAAAATGTCACTCAATTCTTGGCTGAAACTTTTCCTAATTTGGATACACTTATTATTGTTCAGAATGGTATTTCAATTTGCCAGGCCGTAATCGAGCCACTGATTGGCCTGCTGCAAAAGTACTTCAGTAAGGTGGTCACTCTGAAGATGTACCTCAACTATCGATATGTAGGCAAGAAGAAGACCAGCGTGGTCAAAGCGAACATTCTCAATGTGATTCGTCAACTCAACTCGATGACTGCCCTCGAGCATGTCACTCTCGAATCACAAAATCCTCTTTCATTCCAAATGACCGACAAGGATCTTGAGTTTCTGTCTCGAATTAAACAATTCTACTGCTACTCTCCGAATATATCACTAGAGTGGTTCGATGCATTGCGCCGATTGGAACAGACTGGCAATGTCTCTCAACTCGAACAAATTGGTCTTGGCAACAACCAGTGGGCTCCACGTCAACCATTCGATCACTGGCCTTTGGAAAATCGCTTTACCCATTTGCCCTTTTCCATTGGGCAATTGGAACATTATGCGCAATTAATTGCTCTTTTTCCTGCCCTCACCTCATTCACTTTTGAGCACTTCTGTGGTCGACGTGACTTTGCCCAACGGCGTTCACTGGCCAATAAGCTCAACGCTTTGTCCCAGCACTGCACTCAGTCCTTGGTTCATGTCAAAATCGCTTTCAGTAGCGAGACTCGTTTTGCTCAACCATTCGACCCGACCACCATCAAACCACTCGAATCGGTGAAGGCACTCGATTTGGTGTTTCCTTGTCATAAATATTATAATCATTTTTGTACAATTCAAATCAACCCGACAACACTAGTCCGTCCAGTTGTGCACACATTTCCCAATTTGGCTTCTATCAAAATTATTGTTAGCCATTATAGTAAACAAAACTTTCGTGTCGAATGTGCCAACTTTTTCCGCTTAATTAAAGTTGCTTTTGAACGCGAGTCACTCCAGACTGACTTATGCGAACAGAGTCTGTGAGTGAATTCAAGGGAAGCATTAAATGCTTAGCATTTGTATCTTTATTCATTGATTTCTATTGGCATACATTTATTTCATTTTTAATCTCAATGTAACTCAATTCCTTCATTTATCCTCAATAAAGCATTAATGCACAAACAATTGAATTTACAATTTACTGAATAAAAGTGAATTTTCCTTTAAAGTGTCCATCACTTTAGAAGTGTTCACCACCAATGCACACTGTCAGGCATGAATAGATCAGACTGAAGACAAATGAAGACAACAAGGTGGAATCGAAAGCAAAGATAGAGCCAAGCCGAAGGTAAAGCCAAAAGCATTTTATACAAAAACAATCATTGGGCTAATGTTCACAGTATTGATGATAGCTTTAGTCATGTTGGCATTTTCCCCGGTGACTATGACTTTGATACCCGCAGAGCGACACTTGTTCACCGTACTATCCACGCAGGGTCGAGGTGAGTCAACGAACTACGAACCTCGGGACAAGATACATTCTGGCGCTCCTTTGGTGCAGACAATAAAGTTAAAGTTTGTGGTGTCAATCACAAAATACCAATATTGACTCGCAAATGAATCGCTCAATTTGTTGTGAACAAACATTTTATTCGTTCTCTGTACGTTGTAGTCACTATGTAGTGGACACTGTGACATGGCACCTCAGGTCGAATTTATTGGACTCAGAGTTCGTGAAGTAATATAAAATAGCCCTTAATAACATCGAGCGAACGACACAAAGAGTGGAATTATGTGCACAATCGAAAGTCATACTAGTTGACGAGAAAGTTACGCGAATTGTTTGTAAGATGGTCCAGTTACATTCACTCGTTTATTGGGAGTCGTCTATGAGCGACTTTGCAGCACATCACTCACTCACTCACTCTCATAGATCGGGCGTCACATCATTATAGAGCTGAGTGCATTCTTGCCCACCCGCACCAGAACGACCATTACCTCCACCAGCAACCATGTCGATGTACATGCAATTATCTCTCAAGTGACTCTATTGCAAACAGTAGGAACCAGTGAAACCCTACTTGACCTCAAATATTTTCACGCAACATCGACTAATAGTTAAGTTTTCATATAGAAATTAATATTCCAAAAGCTCAGGGTCTTAGGATAGCTGCTTGATACCTACCAAAGATGCACTGATTTTAGTTAAAGCTTTAAAGTTGCTGTTTTTGGCCATGCATCTTTGGTAGGTATCAAGCCTCTATCCTAGGACCCTGAGCTTTTGGAATATTAATTTCTATATGAAAACTTAACTATTAGTCGATGTTGCGTAAAAATATACGAACCAAATACTTATTCGCTGGCTCCTAGCAAACAGTGTGCCTGAAACATTATTTCAGAAATATTGCAGACAAACACCCTGCCCTGATTATAATCAAACGTTTGCCTGATTTGCAGAGTTGCGAATTATGCAGTGCAGTTGTCTATGTAAATGGCCCACTCCCATACTCCCGGAAAAAGATAACTTCTCTTGACAGAATTTGTTGCAAACAAGAGCAACGCCATATGTAATGTGAGAAAAAGAGCACAATTATAATTATAGTCAATTATTATAATCATACTAAGTATCAGAGAAAGCGAAAGGTGATGAGACCGTCTGGTGCCAGTGAAAGTTGCTGCTGGAGGATAATTTCTGATGAAACAGAATTAGGAGAGAAAGCGCTCCCATCGACAATGTCGATTCGACATTGACTCAAGTTGGACCACACTGACAAGCATGGAGGCATCGTCAATCAGCATCTACCATCTACTTGCTATAGCAAATTGGCACATTGACCGTACCATTGACAAAGTGGCTCGATTCAAGAGACGCCTTTATTAGAAGCGAGCCTAGGTGCGTGTGGACAAGCCGGATTGGATTTGACTCTGGAAATGCACCATGTGATGCGGACCAAATTGTTGTACAGTTCATTGAATCGCTCAAGACGTTTGCGGTCAAGTGTTTCAGTGAGCTCAAAATATTAAGCCGAACCAAGTGGTCAATTGGCTCAATATCACTCCATTGGCTCGGAAGGTGATAATGATAACGAAGAAACGCAAACACCATGCCAATATACTTAAGTGTGATGCCACGATGAGAGCAAATTGTGCATCCTGAATTGCATCTTGTGACTATCACACAAAGTCACTGGCAGAAAGCGAAACTTTTAAAGTGGTTACTTCTAATTTGTATTTAATGTAATTCAACAACTTGTAAATTACACTAAGCACACAGTGGCTGACACTTGAATTAGACTCGAATGAAATTAATCAATTTTATTATACTGCATAATGTGCATTGTATGCTCTCTCGGTTCAGCCAATGACCACCGCCCGATAGAAGCCAATATAGCCTAGCTGTTCCATCATTTCGCGAGCGCGTTGGTCGGTGATGAGAGTTAGCACCTTTTCATCGTCGAACAGGACCCATCGATTGTCATCCTCAAAGTAGAGAGTGGTGTAGTGTCCCTTGGTCTCAGTGCCGTCATGCATCACACAGGCTGTCAGCATGTAGTAACGATTGGCAAGGGAGAGATGCTCGTCGAATGGCACTTTGAGGTCGATCTTCTCTCCGTTGGCACTAAATCGCTTTAGATGCACAATCAGATAGAGCGGAGCTTGGCAGACGGTTTGCTTCTTGGTGGAACCGTTTCGTTGGTTACATCCACCACAGGTCGGGGCACAGTCGCCTTGCAGAATCTGTTGATGAAAGAGATGCAATTGTGAGTTATGGTCAACGCAAGTGCACATTTCAGTACTCACCTCATCGGCCATAAACTGACGAATGCAGTCATTGACGGTGGTAAGTGTCTCTGACTCTTGTGCCTCTTTTCCCGTCTCGTCTGGCTCGGCAGGCAAGTGTAGCTGCAATTGCCAGAAGTAACTCCAAGTAATCGATCGATGGCCACACGAGTTACAGCTCAGCTGAGACTCCATCTGTCCCATGAAGATCTTTGCATACTGACTTGTGTCAATGTAAGTCTGATGATAAAGCCAGGCCTCGGCTCTGTTCCTCGGTGGTAGCACGTCCAGTGATGGAAGCATTACTTGGTTCTTCTCGTGGTGCAGTCTGTCCAACAGAATGGAGAGACACTCTTGTGCATCGTGCTGCTGATCGAGAACAAACTCAGGATGAACCAGACGGAGTTGTGCGTTGAACTCGTCTGGTCTTATGTAGGGAAAGTAGCATCGACCATTCTTGCCTGGCCACAGTTGCGATTGAGCCATGTCGTGGTAGAGTTCGCCTAGTGAGACGTGGAATGGACCACCGGTGACACGAGACTCGATCAACAGACTTCGCACCTTGTTGAGTGTGTACAGGGCCTGCACACAAGCATTCGAGTAGCACGTTTCGCCTAGATTCTCCAGGCCACAGTAGTGGAATTGCAGTGTCGGCATTTCATCGGAGGCACTTGAGTTGCTTGACGAAGGTGAGGTCGATTCAGGCGGGGCGCTCATTGTCAAATGGAGCAGAGAGACTGTCAAACTAGTCGAGTTCACGGTCAGCGGTTTAAATATTAAAATAAAGTAGTGGGGAAAATTGGAATTTTGACTTTGGAACTTTAAATCAACGAAATGTTTCGATTCAATTGCCTTTTAATTTAATTTGGTTCAATTTATCGCGTTTTTTGGCAACACTTTGTGGCCGAGTTATTGCCGCCGTTAACAATCGCCCAAAGCATTGCATCAGAATACCGAATAGTGTTTACGGTATAGAAGAACCAAATGTTGATATGTCGCCCAAACTGAGCGACACTTGTCGTGAGATGATCCGTGGCCTGCTCGAACCCATCCCTGAAAAGCGAATGCCAATGTGCCAATTGATGGTCCACAAGTGGTTCGCCGAACAAATGGCACCCATTGCTCAACACATGCCCGACAAGAAGGACTTGCCTCAGCCACATACTGCCACCCGGAAAGCATCTCCAGGCATGGACATTCGAGTGAACAAGAAGTCAACTCGTCGGCCAAAGTCAACGGATCCAACCGATCGATCGAATAATGGACTAACTCTATTCGAATTGCATCACAAATTTTGCCAATTGAACAAAATAAGCCATTTTCACACGAACGACATGCCATCAAAGCAATTAAGGAGAAATGCCCTTTTCGAATGAATAAATTCATTTCGTGACTCAATTACACGATAGGAAAGTCGCACTAGTTTGGCTTTATTGTCACAATTGTGCTCGAACGACCAAATAACAAGGAGAGACAAATTTGACATTGCAATTTCAATTCGAATAGTCCCAATAATTGCCAAACTAATCTGAAGAGTTTGGTTATGAATTCGATCTTTGAGTATTCGAATTAACTATTTAAATCAATGCACCCAATGGTGGATTGATCATAATTGTTTTGAACTTACTCCTGTCCTTCAAAGCAATATTGTCAATCGAACCTTTTCATTTTGTGCTTCTAATCGTCATCTCTCAAGTGAGCCCAATGCCTAACCAGCCAAGTGGCTGGCTCAACTTCCACTGCCAATCAAGTGTTCATCGATGGCTTGTGCGTAATCTGGTGGTGATGTTCACCTTGAGGCTTGCTGCCATAGCATCCACCATGGTGAGTTATTAATTTTTTTGAAAGTTACTTTTAATAGGCGATGTTTACATCCCCCTGGTGTAGCTTTTTGCAACTGACCGGTGACTGCATGCTCAGCTGCTGTGTTTACTGGGTATTGTGCCGCGTTGTTTAGTACATTTTCGATAATAATTTCATGTATCTACAATTTTTATTAATGATTCCAATATCAATATCATCACGAAAAGGAAGCCTAAGATGTCTAAATACTTTTTCTATAAATCCGAAAATATTTGGAAAAACAGTTGAACAGTGAAAGTTGAGAAAATTCACCGCTCAGTTGCAAAAAACGCTCACCAGGGGGATGTAAACTTCGCCTATGAACTGACCATTTTCCTCCATAGGATCACTGCCCGAACTTTGGCACAGAGTTTTGCACCATCGGACCAGGAGACACCAAACGACTGTGGTTGATTACGGGCGAGTTAGACGTGATAATTTCCAACTGGACTCTATACAATGTGTCTTCTTCTGCTCTCACTGTTGATCACAAGAACGACAAGGACGACAAGCTCTATTTGAACAACAGTTTGCATACTCCAGTCGTGACCGCATGGCCTGCGATACCAAATTGGACAGGTCACATGGCAAATGTCGTACTCTTGCAAGCTTCTGACACTCAACGACGACTGCTCTTGAGTATGCGCGACACGGCGAACAATGCAGAGCACAATTTGCACAAGGCTTTCAATTTCAACACGAATCAAACAGAAGAAATCAATTGGCGTGGTGATCATGGTGGGCGATGGATTTCGAGTGACGAAAATGACAGGTTTTATGCTGTGTTCGATGATAAAGATCAACGTATTACTTCATTCAATGTGGACTACAATAACCACAAAATCAATATTTCTCTAAATTCAATGCATCACATATGCAACGTGACCAACAACAAGGGATCGAGTGTGAACTTCACTGAAGACAAGTGTAGACTTAATGAAACTATGTCAGAGACGATAACAAATGGATTCCTCAACGGAAATTATTTTTACCTGTTTGGCAACAAAAGTGTGTTCATTTTCTCAGCCACCGAAGCATTCAATGGGAAGGAGAGTAAAGTAACGACACTTGCCTTCAGTCAGTTTGTGCAATGTGATCAAACAAGCCCGTCAAGCACCACCACTACTTCCCAATCACCAGCCACTCATTCAACAGTCGATTCAAGTACAACAACACCAAGCACCTCCCAATCACCATTGACCCCATGTCCCACTTTGCCCTCAACCGAGTGGACTATTGAAACGGTCTCCACTGACAATAGGTCACAACCACTCAACACGAGTTCATCATCACCAACAGGTACGCATACGACCATTTGCATTTGTCATGTTAATAATCGATTTATCATTTTAGGATTTCATCATTCTCGCATGACTCTAGTCTTAGTTGTTGTGCTCTTTGTGGCCATTGTGGTGGTGGTAATTACAATTCTAGCAATCGTGACTTGTTTCTACACTCCTCGTCAAAGTACTCGAGGCACTCGTGCATCTACCGAGAAAAAACGAGGAAAACTATCTCTAGGTGGCAAACTGAAGACGCCATCACTCTCGGCACAACCACCACCACGGGTGAACTCGGACTTTGGAAAACTGGACTCGAACATTAATCTCCACATTGACATTGCTCAGCCTTCCAACTCAGATATGGACTCCATGAGCAAAGTAGAGAATGGCAATAATGAACAAGCCACTGCCTCAAAGCCTGCATCAAAGCCAGTGGTTGTGTCCAAGCCGAAACCGACAAGCGCACAAGTGGTGGCCCAAAAAGCACAAACACTCACTGCCTAAAGTGAGTTTGCATCACAAGCATTCCCGTGGTAATGACCACAAGCAAAAAGCGGCTTGTTCACCGATGGGCGAGAACAATCGAAAACGAAAACATTCGACACACAAACCAGTCAGTGCTCGAAAGGCTTAGAAATGGCACAGAAGTTACTGCAAGAAGGACAATTGGACACTTCAAGCAAATTTGATCTGTTTTCATCAGTGACCACATTGACACAACTCACACATACACACAACACTATTCTATCTATTAAAATCTAATCAATTATAATCTAAAAGTTTTTAATACTTAATTATTAGATCTCAATCAATTATGTTGATTTATACTTTCCAAAAAGAGACATTTAAAATGTTTTCTCCTCAATTTGTCCGAATGTGTAAATGCAATGTCCTGTGTTTGTGACCAGTGCACAATGCACTCATGATTGAACCAGTTCGTTATAGGCTGTAATTAATTTATAGCAGTACACTGTGCTACTGTGCACTGGCACTCTTTATCTCAAAGTGCTGGCCAGTCATTTGGTGTTCTAGTTTGTCCAATAGATCTGGTCATTGCACTAGTTCTGCTGATGAGTGCCGGTGTTGATGATGGTGCTAAGAAGTCTGTTGTCCTGTACAGGCAACTGGAAGATCTCTTTCATCGTCAGACGATGTCTTCCACCAGCATAGTTTCATGACCTAATGGACAGTGTAGGACGTCCTACAGAGTGCTACAGTCGGTCAACACAACAAGTCTGCAAGTGAATTGACAATGACATAGAGAGTGCGTCTGTTTGACATGTTTACAATGTTCAGTATTCGAGTCAATTAGTACAATTCATACATTTCAATACAAATACAAATGTGTTTCAATGGAAGTTAGTATGTGGAACTGGCCGAGCAAGTTCATTAAACAGTGATTCACTCACCAACAAAATCAAGCAATCATTACATCAACTCAATTTTGGACTTTTGAATTTCGAGTTTTCTCTTGTGCAAATCTGTGCACGATGATTGACCAAAATTGGTTCAATTCGAAGTGCTAACTCATGAAGCCTTAACTCGAACAGACTGATTTGCTCTATAAAAGTGCTCACTTGATCCTTCATTGTGTTGTACTACACTTCAAGTTCACTTTCACTGTTTCAGTAATGACCGAGCAAGGTGCCGACTCTCCTGACAGTAGTCCACGCGGTGGTAGTTATGGCCTTCCTTCGTACCACGACGAGCGAGTCGAAGGACAACGCGCCCGACTGGTCAAGTTCTCGGCCAACACCAAACTGGTTGGAGCCTATCTGGACACTCAGATCAGACAAGTGATCCAGTCGATCAACTCGGTGGACAAGTGGGCAAAGCAGTACAAGTTGACCGACAACACCGAGGAGTACTATCTGTACAGCAACGTGTCCCAGAGCAACATTGCCGGATTTAGTCGACTGTGCAAAGCCACCGCCAAGTTGGCCAACAACGAGACCATCTTCTGTCGAGTGATCAACCTGAACAACTTTGTGGGTGCACTCGCACTTCGACTCAACTTCAGCTTCGCTATTGGCAAGTTTTTCGGTGACCGCAAGTCGACTTCGCCTCACTTTCTGGCAATCTACGACATTTTCTGTGTCTTCAAGGAGCCGAACAAGACGATCTACATGTTCGAGGAACGATTCACACTGGAACACAGTTTGTCGCATCATGTCTTCAACGGCACCATCACTGCACCACTGGCCAAGCTGGTGATCACTGAACTGGCCAAGGCAGTCGAGTATTTGAACATTCACGGTGTGGCCCATCGATTTATTCGACCGGAGAACGTGTTGGCCATTCTGCCCAAAGACAACAACAACAAACCCGTGGTGAAGCTCACATCGTTCGACATGGCCTGGCTCTACTGGGACGCTGTCGAGAACTGTTCCATTGCTTCGCCCAAGAAAGGACTGCCCATCGAGGTGGAACCCAATCTGTTGGACCATCTACCACCAGAGGCCTTCGAGGACAAGTACGACTGTTCAATGGTGGACGTTTGGAGTGTGGCCACTCTGGCTTGCATCCTTCTGGCACGAGACAATCCCTTTCTGGTGGATGGTGAACAGCCCGTTGTAAAGGTGCAACAGTGGAAAGACTTTGCATCAAGGTTGTTCGTTCCCGACGAGATGCGCTCGCTTCTGGATGACATCTTCGTGCACACAGATTCACGAATGACGATCGGTGATTTGGCCAAGGACAAACGACTCGAACTAGCTACGGAGACATTCATTCGACAGAAGCTTCCTCGGTACTATCGAATCGATCTACCCAAGGTAAGTGTATTCTCAGATTGAACCATGTCACAGCACTTATCAAATCTTTCTCTTCAGAAAATCAACCTAACCAAGCCCGAAATTGGAAGCAGTGGTTCACTATCACTTGGCTCACTCTCGGCCGATAACTTCATCTCGACCTGTAACGATGTCTGCGAGTGCGCTAGTTTCAAGCGAGTGCAGAGCGAGGAGAACATTACCGAATACCAAATTGTGCGAGCAAAGTCGTTCGAGGAAGACCTCTCTCCACAAGTGATTGTCAATGACCGTTATCTGAAGGCAGCCAAGGGCGACATCGAGCTAGAAGAGGCAGTGGGCACTGAGAAGCACTGTTTGGTCAAGATAATACAGCAGTCCTGTGTGCCACTGCGTCACTTTCATCAAATCCTCGGAGAGTCATCCAAAATTATGAACTACATGTCCAGCACTGAGCCATACAGCCACTACACTCACCGAGTGTTGGACATATTTCTGGTCAGACAAGATCGACTGTACATCTTCTACGAAAACCTGTACCAGCACCAGTCGATCAATCAAATTGTCACTGCTCAACTGGTCAGTGATCAAGTGCTCTCTGCCGCCAATCGACAGACCTCTCCCCAGCAGTTGTCTTTGCCAAATGTGCAAAAGTGGACTCACCAGCTGTACCAAACGGTGCACTACCTCGCAAGCAATGGACTCTCCCACCGCTACATTCGACCTGAGTTTGTCTTCATCGCACCTGACACTGGTAACATAAAGTTGACTCACTTTGAACTGGCCTGTTTCGGGTGGAATGCACGAACATTGCTCCTTGTGCCACGTCGAAAGGCGATCCAGGACGAGTTGACCCACCAGTGGAATCATCTGCCACCCGAGTGCTACGACCTACAGTACAACTGTCTACTGGTGGACGTGTGGAGTGTGGCCGTTCTGGTGACCTTTTGTTTCACTGGTCAAACGCCTTTCGAGGTGCCACTCGCTGAGAGCAGTGTTCAAAGTCAATGGCAACAGTTCAAACACTCGAACAAGACACAAGCCAGTTTGATGAAATTTCCACAAATGGTGACCATTCTAGACCTCGTTTTTGTGCCTGCCGAACGACGCCTTCCCGCTAGCACCCTGATGAACAAGTTCACTCCCGCAAGTGTAAAGCTAGCAGATGAACCGAATGAACCAAAGCACAAGAAGAAGAAGAAGACGCCTTCTATTGCGCCTCCAATCAAAAAGCCTAAAAGTGCAGAAAATTTGTCTCGAAACCTCGAGTCAAACACCAGAATCTCACAGGGCAATCAAAAGTCCAATCAAAAGACCAATCAAAAGTCCATTCAGAAGTCCAATCAGAAGTCCGTACGAAAGGATCGATCAAACAGCAAGACTACACAGGTGCAAGCCAAAACTGGCAAGAGGAGCAAAGATAGCCATGGCAATCGCTCGGGGAAGAGCAAAAGCAAAACGAGCCAGAAAGGAAATAACAACAAATGAACACTAATTTGACCTAATAAAATATTGGCCTAAATCTGATGTGTGATATTTGCTTGTTTGCATTTACGAAGTGTGCACAGCTCATTTAATCCAAGCAACAGTCATGCAGCCAATTCGAATTTGGTGGGGAGGCAAACCAGGAATGCCAACGAAGATGTCAATTTGTCATTGATGTGGGTGATCTCAGCTTGCGACTCATGCATTGACACAAAGGCAAAGGCTCAATAAATAATAAAATTTATTATAATAATTTAGTGCCTATAAGTAAAAGGCAAATAGAGCCATAAAGAATGATGGCAGGCAGCAGGCACCACTTGGGCTCAGTCTTCTTCTGGCTTGTCCACCTCGAACCATTCGTGTTCGAGCACCTGAACCATGGTGGGACGCTTGGCCACATCTGGATCGAGATGCATGTTGATCAGCTCCTTGCACTGCTTCGAGACAGTCTTGACGAACTTGTAATTGCGTTCGAGCTGACTGGCCAACAGTTTCTTGGTGTCACGATCGCCAAAGGGCAGACGATTCTGTGTGAGCACAAAGAGCACCACACCATTGCTCCACACGTCGCTCATCATGGCATTGTACGGCTGGGCCTTGAGCACCTCGGGCGCCACGTAAGCTGCACTGCCACAGTAGGTGTCACTCAGTTGACGGTTGCCAGTGTCTCGTTCGGTGACCGAGCGGGTGAAGCCAAAGTCAGTGAGCTTGGTCACGGTGCGAGCCTTGTTCAGCAGAATGTTCTCGCACTTAATGTCGCGATGAGCGAAGCCAACCGAGTGCATGTAACGGAGTGCGTCACCAAATTGCCGATAAAAGTAGCGGGCCTTGTCTTCCGACAGTGCCTTGGTCTCGTGGAGCATGTCCAGAAAGTCGCCACCATCCGCGAGTTCCATGAAGACGAGCACACGGTTGCCCACCACGAAGATGTCCAGTATCTCAATCAGATACTTGTGCTTCAGCTTCTTCATGGTGTAGATCTCGCGTGGCAAGAACTTGAGCCGATAGTCGTCCGAGGTCTTCTCCAGGTCAATCACCTTGACCGCCACCGGAGTGTCCTTGTAGGTGGCCTTGCACACACAAGCAAAACTGCCACTGTTGAGCGGAGCGCCAACCTTGAAGCCTTTCTTCTCCAGCAGTTTCTCATCCATGGCAGTGAACTTGATCTTCTCCTTGGTGGACTGGAAAGCCATCGTGACAAGAAGAGGGGCGATAGACGGCGTGCAAATGGAGACTTGATCGAGCAAAGCAGAGAGAAAGGTTCAAATAGCAACTAAACACAATACACTAGACCGGTGGCTGCCTTCTCTATATTCATATTCTCATTTGGCCATTGTTGGACTTGTTCCATTTTGTCACGTACGAAATACACTCGAACTCAAACTGGCTCAGTTGTCATTTTCGAACCAAACAACGAATACGTGGCTTTACAAATATTAATAATACGAATAAGGATGTTACGTGTGCATTCGAATTTAATTTGAAAATGAGTAAATGAGTTCAATTGTTCTAGTTGGCCATTCAGTGAAGTGACTAAAATTTTAAAATTGACTTCAATTCAAAATTCGATCTATGTGGTTTGGCTTGCACTGCATACTTTGAAAATGGCTAATAACCAACTCGCGCTATTTAGAGCCTTTTAGCAATGCAACTCAACTCAAGTTAAATCATATAATATTAAATATGATTCATATTTAATTGTTTAGGAGAGATGTAGTATGAGATGAGACCTTTTCCATGGGGAATGAAGAAATGCTTCTACATAAATTATACAATGGGTTTTACTCCGACATATGGCAAGTTGACAGGGTGACTAACCACTGAGTGACATGTCTGTGCACAGCGAAGAACGAAGCTCGATTGTGCACACATGCCGAGGAGAATAGACTCGGCGAGTGGAGATGACATTGACCAGGATGGATGGCTTGTGCCGATAAGCAACAAAACTTATGTAATTGTGCTGTTGGAATGGGACATTATTGGAGAGTAGGTTTTAAGTGCCATCCATAGCACTCCCTTGATTGCAACATGAACACATCTGTATGAGTGCACCCTTCATCGTCCATGTACACTGCATGTCCACTCCATGGATCCAGTTTAGCCACTAGAGATGACATTAATTCCATTATAGCAACGGCTATGATAAAAATAAATAACATAAGAGAAGAAAGACTGTAAATATATCTCATAGAGTCACTTGGCATATCTAAACAGAATTGATCTAGTCGGCAAAGAAATTGCAAAGTAGTGACGGTGTCACTTATGATGGCCACATTTGAGAAATATGCACCAATAAATACTTGAACGAAATATTGCAGTAGCTATAAGGGTTTAATACAAATTGCATGAGTGGTGCGATTTAAGTGAGCAACCACAACGATGAGCAATTCAGAGTTGAATTACTTTGGACGCAGCGTCCTCATAGTCGCTCATGTCTTCTGGCATCGGTGGGCGACGTCGGTAATGGAATGGCACTTGTGTGTGATGGCGACCACTGCCACCGTGTCGTCGAGGAGATGGAGGAGTGTGGTCATTGGCTGCATTCAGGACGACCACCACCGGAGCTGCTTTCGCCACCGCCACTGGCTGATGATTGTCCTGTGCCGAATGAGCCTGTTCACGCTGCTGAAGACCATTCTGCCATTCGTTCAACAGATCTGAGCACGGGCCTTGCAGTTTTTATATCACGATCACTCGACGGTTGACTGTCCTGAAACTCCACCTACCAAGTTGACGCGAATCCGTGACCTGAATTTATGCAAGAAATGCCTCAGTCCGACCCATTCGATTGCTGATTGCAATGTGGCTCATTTAAAGTGCGTCATCTGCCAGATGGATCACCTCGATTACATTTTCCATAAACCAGTTGGATGGAAGCAGCCCGAGTACGTTGAGGTGTCAAGCAGCCAAATCTCGACCGCATCGAATGTGACCGTGACCAGCACTGGTGGTGGTAATGCTGTCCCTCGGCCACAGCAACCCATTTTACTGTTGGGACAGGCCCATTCGCTTTCCACTCAACAGCCCCAGAAACCAAGTGACAACTCGTCTCAGCTTTTAATAGACTTTAGCTAAATCAGACCTGCTTAAGCAGTTAAGCAATAATTTCTAACAAGCCTTATGTAAATTCAATAACATAAAAAGTAGTGCCATCGTTATTGCCACTATTAATAATAAACAATTGTTAATGTCTGGCAAGTAGTGAGTGTACATTACCCAACATCAATCGTATAGCTCTAGTGTCAATTAAATGGTATTTAATTATTTGTTAGCGGGCAAGCCACTTTGTTTGAGCTCTCCTCGATTAAATTTGAGTATACTAAAATGTATTTTCAAAGCTGGATGAAAGTTTAATGAGAACTTTACAACTAGGTGAACACGAAGAACCAACCAATTTATTGTCCATTATTTTTCAGCGTAACCTTTTGGTCGAAATTTTTTTGTAGACAAATTCCAGTCCAGTTGTCTTTGTATTTGGATAAGAAGAATTAAATTCACCAAACAAACGTTGTTGCATTTCAGACATTTGGTGGGTCAAATGTTGACGAATAGACTTGTCCCAAAAAAAAGATTAGTAGTAAAACTGTCAAAATAAATTCACTTTAGCAATCAACAAGTGAGGCTTGCTTTGTGTTATGTTTTGTGCAAATGGGACACACTGCAGTGACTTTTCCTCAATAAACAGCTTCAATTGTGGCATTTCCTCAGGTGCTAAATATGTGAATGGAGCAATACCGCCACCGAACGATCGAGTAATGTGAATTTAACAGTGCACTGCTTTCTTTGATACTGTAGTACGCTTCTCCATTAAATTCTCTATTAAATGTTAATGTTGCAATTATTTGAATCAATCGATGCTCACGTGCAGGGCATCTCCAATTTTTGATCTACATTGCAAAACTTAGTTAACAACATTACTATCGAGATTTGTTTGTGAGCACAGAGAAACAGAAAGCTGCTAAGTTTATAAACTAAATAATTATTGCCGATAGCACGAAACATGTTGGCAAGGTGGCACTTATGGTCGAGACTATTCAAATGTGCACCAATACAGCATTGTTAGCTTTATTCTCAAATGTTCAATTTGACAAACCGATACAGTGTGCTACAGTAATGAATGAATACCCAATGCTCAACATCAAATGAATTCCAAATTGGCCAATGTTCATTGAGCAGCAAGAGTTGACTGGCAATACTGTGAAAATGGCGTTGGAGAAATTGTTTCAATGTTTAATGAATACTTTATTTAACTCGTTAAATGTCTGCTCGTCTCAAATGTGAAATCAAATTAGAGGTAATAAAAATTGATTTAATGGGCGTCAGTGACACTTAAGCAATTGCGAAGCACATTCTTCGGCTGTGTATGGCAGGTTGTTGTTGATTTGCTTGTCTGCTTTGCAGGGCAAAATGTGAGTATTGACGACTGTCGAATGGACCTTTATCCTGACTCGGCTCTTCTACATGATTCTAGGCTTTGGGTGCAATTTGATGATTTGTGTGCTTATGAGTGACTTTGCACCTAGCACTGTGTCCGTCACTTTCGGTCGCCATTTGTCGCTCTTTGCTGACTTCGCCATCAACCTGTTGTTTGCACGATTTCTTAGCGGTGCTTGCCACTGTTTTGTTGCTCTTGATCAACACAAATTGTGGTGTTAGTGTTTTGAAGACACATAGCCACTGCATTTTTATTTACTAAGACCCCCACGGAACAGCCAAATAGAGCCACCAGTCAATTATCATCACCTCAATGACAATCACTACCACTGTGGTCGAGCCACAGAGCAAACACTTTTTCTGCTGATCTGCTCAATTCTCGGTGAGAGACGATGCAAAGAATAGCTACAATGAAACAATTGCTTTCTTGAGCACTGCTAATTTAGTAAAAGCCAATTCGAGTCCGAACCATAATCCGAAATAGAACCGAAGCGTACATTAGTTTGCTCACTTGTGGACCTTGTTCTGTTTGGACGTGCTTCCTCAAAAGTTTGTCTAATTGGTCTGACGATGGTGATTAATTGAATAAGCCTGTTATACTGTACAGTATAAGGTTGAATGATTTCCCGGAAAGATATACCACCGCTAGCTGCCATTAGGTTGATCGATCTAAATCGATTATTCACAAAACTTGCTTGCTCTTCATACGTTCACAGTATAACTGCACACTGTTCTACCATCTCAATGTAGGCATTTCTTTTAGCTTCCTCTCCAATCGAGTCTCCATTAGTATAAAATTTAATTTAATAATTACTATATTATACAATCAGGATAGGCTTGAACAGTAAGAAACAGATATGGTTTACAAACAATCCAGAGTTTAGATACGCTTGAATAGTAAAAATGTGATATAGTTTACAAACAATCCAGATTTAGGATAGGCTTTAACAGTAAGAATCTTGATGAAGTTTACAACAATCCAGATTGAGGATAGGCTTTAATAGTAAGTGTTCGAATTGATATATATCATATTATAGGGGCCATATATGGTTTACAAATCAGCATTATCCCAACTTTTGAAAATTGAAAATGCATGCTCAAGAGAACATCATCCATCTCACTGCCTCCAAGCCATCCAATAAATGGAAACGAGTCAAAGTTAAAGCAGCGGGCTTATCGAAGACCTTTTCCACGTGTTCCAGTAATGCGATCCATCCGTGACAATAATAAGAAAAGGTGACGTCAAAGATCCTTCTTAGGAAGCGCATCTCGGCCACGTGGACTTGTGAAGCGACCTCATCCTTTCGGTGAGTCCATAACTCGTGACTAAAGATCACCACTGACGAAGATTCTGGACAAAACTCAGTAACTTGTATAATCAACGGTGTAGAGAGCGAACTTTGGAAATGCGTCGTTAAAATAAAACAGATTTATTAAATTACTTCCAGAAAATTTTTGGCTTTCAATAATTTGCTTACCTTGTCTCTAGTTGACTTTGTTACTTCATGACGATAACGTGTTGACCAAACTGCTGCCATGGCATGCAAGTACTAAGAATCAAATAGCTTTGATTTGCCAACTTTACTCAAACACACAGAGGCACATGTAGGAACACTCAAAACGCATTTACGCTGACTGACTAGAGAACTCCCTTCCTCTTTCCACACGCACACAGCTACTCTGACTCTGACTCGCGAGAAGTTCTGGCACCACTACCACAGCCCGCCAGTGGCCTGCCACATAACGGTGTCCGGTCCACAGAGGACGTTGGCACAAAACTAATCTGTTTGAAATAACAAATGTCGAGCACCAAACAATTTTTTTGTTCGAGTGGAGCGTTTGAGTTATCCTACTCAGTGCTAAGCAGTGGCCACTTTCTTGTGTCACATCACATCATCGAGACCTTCTACTAGATCACTCAATTAATTAGATTCAATTACATTGATCAACCGGAAGCTGTGACGATACTGAACTTTTGCAATATGTACTTCGCAATTCATGTTCACCCAATAAATTGTTGCATTATCAGAGAAATATTTTCCAAATACCCGGAATAGAATTCTAATTGCTATTTGAAATCAGGTACAACATACTATCTATCAAGTACACAATCCATAATTATAATCACAGATGATTCCGTAGATCAGTAGTCGAATAACTAATGCTTTTCTCCATTGTGGGGTGTGCAGATGGGTGGAGGAGTTGGCTGATGGTGCACTGATGAAGATGCAGCCAGATTAGCAGAGAGCCGATACTGAACTGGTCCATCTTTGTTCATGGCGGTAGACCACTGGCCACACTTTATTAAGGATATCAAACTTTTGAGTTAATTAACATTATAATGGACGCAATAGTGTGCTGCTGGATTTAGACACCGCCATTGATGGAATGTGCCAATCGATCAAGAGTGATCGGTACAGAGGGACAGTTGTGCATATATAATAGAGACTGGGGTGTTGCACTGAGCATACAAGGCAGCTGCCACCAGATTACTCTTGACAGGGCTAAATGAACTACTAATTGTTCATTTGCATAACTGAACGGTGCTTTGGCCAACTATTTGGCACTAATCACAACTGTCGCTATGTCCAGCCAAATGTGAAGCCAATTGAGTGAGTTAGTGGCAACAGGCGTTAGATCGATTTCAATATCGATCGTGTTGCCATTGCTCAACCCATTCATCACTGGCGACAGTGATCAATAACAGTCGCACACCGTTTAGATTATTACTGGTGCAATTATGAGTAATGGGTAGGTAGTGATAGTAGTTTGAATAGAACCGTACGGATAATAATTGCTGTTGGGCTATACACAACCGGACTGACGTCAGTACATGACTGCCATATGGAGCTCCATCACATTGAACAAAAATTGCCAAATGTCTTTGCCCGACCCATATGCACAGGATAATTCATTTTCGTTAAATAAATCATTTTGTATCAAAGTCAACCAATAAACACAGAAATGAGCGATAATACGACAAATGATAATACTAAATCCAATTGCAGTTTGTACCAAATGGTATGTAGAGTGAAACAGGTAATTTGAAACTATAATAGTACATATATTCTTATTGGCATGTTTATATAAATGCAATTTGATTAATGTGACAAGTTATATTAGCTTTGAGATAAGAATATTTTGTGTTAATCATTGCGTTTCTGCGAGCCTAGCTTAGTGTCACAATTGGTAACTAACTATTGTGGCCAGCACAAGACTGCCTCTGTTGGTTCTCTGGATAAAGGACAAAAACTGCACTCATTCCGTTGCCCTCAAGTCTTTCAATTCCTCTGACTAAATGACCCAATTGGTCATTCATCAGGTTGGCCCATTGGCAAATTAAACGAGTGCATTTGATGCAGTCTGTCACGATCGTCATTAACTCGCCATTACATTAGCTAGAACCAACAGAGCACTACTAATGACAGCGTTAGTCGTACGAACTCATTACAAAATCTTATGATACAAAAGAGTGAATTTATTCGAGTCCTTTATAAGGACTTTGATGGTCCAAATCGTTGAAAGATCGCACTCGAGGTATCTTCTTCGACTTCTCGTCCAACTTGTCCACGTTGCGATGGTGTGTGAGCAACAGAATGGAATTCATTGCCTATTCACACACTGATCAAAATGACCTTATCATTACTGAAGCCTGGGCTCGTCTTCAGTTCAAACTTAATTTTAATTAAAGTAATAACCGTTTCTTATAATTTGTAAATCTGTTGGCCATGGATGCCACATCTGCACTTCAATGTCGTTTTCATGGAATCTATTTGCTGGCAACAGACATGTCCACCAGTTGAGACGTCACTCTTCAGACACACAAAGATGAGGCAGAGCAGTTCAGTGGATGGAATCAGCAGCGGGGACTTTAACATGGAAGAGTTCAAGTCAATAAGACAGGCTTGCCATCAAGTCAAGTTCTTTGATGTCACTAAGAGTGGCCAATAGCAGGATTGGATCGACTTGGCCAAGGCTGATTTCACCAGTTGGACCACACTGACCAACCAATGGCCGAGCAGCTATTGACTGAACTTGTGCAGCAATGTCCACATTTGCGCAAATTGGAAATTCTCAGTTTGCCTCTCACTGATGATCACATGCACTTTGTGCTCAAGCGCCATTGGACCTCTGTGGAACACCTTTGGGGCACAATCTGGCGCTGCACTGCATGGCTAGAGTGCAATTCAATGAGCCATCCTGTTGGCCTACCTCGCTAAGTACACTTATTGCACTCTCACAAAGGCATTATTTTTACTGCAAGTCACATGATAATAAAGCTTATTTTTCATTCCCTAATTGGCCAAATATCAAAGCAAACTCAATGGCTAATCGAGCAGTAATTTGGTGGGGTGCGAGCACGAAGAGACCAAACCGAAAAGCAACTGTGCAACTCACTTTTATCCAATGTCACGACTTTCTTCTTAATGGAACTCGATCCGAAGACCAAACGATACAATAAACCAACCTGTAATGTCACATTTTGTTAGCAATTTGCGAATTCATTTATTAATTTGTTTTGTTGTGTCATTTTTTCTGAATCTGATTGGCTGGACTGACTAGACATCGAGCTTGCTTTCCTTAAATTATCTTTGTGGCTACAAGTGCAAAGGGCAATTATGCCATCATTGCATTTCATTGCTCACTTCAAAAGCATTAATCGGTTCATTTAATTTAAAACTTTACTTTTTGAAGTAAATCAATTGATCACTAAGACCAGTGTCCAGTAGGACCATATTACACAATGCAACAAATTGAATCAACTATTTCCAACAGGTAGTGAATAGATCAAATTAACTAATTTAGTTAATCCTACAAACCACAACCTGTTTATTTGTGATTAAGTAGCCCGATTTGTTGTGTTGTGCAGTAATGACTTTGCCACTTTGCTTGCCATGCGCATTGGTTTAGTAGTTCAACGTGTTAGCACCTTTCAATCAGTTTGGGCCGAGTGTTCCCCACCATCAACATGTTCAATAATAGTTCTCCTTCTCGAAGTGAAACTGGCCAAGTGGAAGCGGACATTTACTTCTGCTGTTCAAGGTGCACCTTTCCTCGCACTCAAAGGCCACCCGAGCCTGGCGAGCTTATTGTGACACTCGAAGCGCCCGATGCAGAGGCCGAATGGCTCTATTACTGCACCGAATGTCGTTATCCGTTGGACTCGCTTCCAGAGAGATTTCAAGGGCGTATCTTTGCGATTCCCCTTCCAGAAGGAATGAACAGAGGTGGTTCATCGGGATATACTGAAGCTCAGTCCTAGGGCGAAGAAGAGGACACGCCATTGCCACGTGATTATCGGCCTGTCCGTCCAAATGCAGACGAACTTGATCCTCCTCCGCAGTATATTCTTGCACCACCGTATATTCCTCTACCACCGTATCCTGGACTGTTGGTATGCACGTTTTTAGATGGCAACGGCGCCGAACCTACTCAGAGCCCCCACACAACAGAACCAACTCGTTTGGACCGCCTTCTCAGCCACACATGAACCCAAAGGAGGAGGATTCAGCGAATGGCAATCTGCCACCGATGGCATCTATGGCTTCACTGCCACAGCAGTCGACTAACAGTCCTTGGAGACGAATTCAGAACTATTTCCAACGCCGAATCGCTCGTCTGTTGCGCATGTTTACCTGGACGTGATCGTCAAAGTGGCAATGGCCACACTTCTCGTGCACCCTAAATTATCATTCATTATCTTTTTTTAAAGCTGCCCAAGCACAATGAGTTATTGTAATAAATAACAAACCTAATCTCGCAGAAGTAATGGAACCTCGATCTAATTGATGAATTGCACTTTATTTATAAATCCATCTCTAATAAACACATATATTGTGTTTTCAACTTGATTGAATTATGATTTATGACACTAAATCATAACTAGCACGTCTTTAGAGTCAACACCTAGGACATTTCACTGCGACCATTTCCATTTATAAATAGTAAGTATACTGTTCCTCAATTGTTACAGCTTTACAGTTCGACAGCAACACTAAATTGCTTGTAAAGTTGCACACATAGCAGATTAAGTCATTTTGTTGTTGTTCATAATAATAACACACAAGCAAACTCACCTGTTATATGTGGCCCGAGTTGATTTTGAAATGCATTCATTGATCTGATGTTAAAATGTTATTCACTAGTAAATTGATATTGCCCGACCACAATGAGCCATTGTTAGCATTCACTCATAAAATCCATTGATTTATTAGCCTGTTCAATGGCTGTGTGACATTAATAATGGCGTGTCTCGATAATGAAAAGAATGCAAATATCGAACGCAAGCACAGTCAATAAAAAACATAGTAAACATTGATCATTGAAC